>LR990522.1:16172500-17545000 GCA_905147745.2 Phlogophora meticulosa | reverse complement strand
GAACCGGAGATTCTAACTTAGAACAATTTTCGTGGTTGGGAATAGCGTGGTGGGTTGTAAGTTTCCAGTAAACTTGAAAGAGAGGAATACCTTAAAGACGTGGTGACCATGATGGTGGCGGAATAGACGGCCTCCATGAAGATACGCAGGATGACGCACATCTCCAGGATGAGCAGCGTGTACATGACGTGCTTCCAGTCTGTGGCACTCCAAGTCTGTCTGTGGTCTGCACACAGAGATAATACGAGCTTCTTTACAAATATGTAAAGCTATCTCGTATTCTTAGTCATCTTCATACTTATGTTACGGATAGCCATGTGCTCACAAAATTAATAAATGAATTAATGAATGAATTATTTGACATGCAACCTAACAATGAGTTGCTTCCAGAAAATCGTAATACAGTTTACATCGCGGGCTACTTAAGCGTTTTGACCTTAACGTAACGTACTGGTGAAAGTGATTATCGAAATGGCCCAGTAGAGGCCGAAGGTCAGCCGGTTGTCGATCGTCTCACTGTCGAGCGGCTTGCCCTCCCAGAACGGAGAATGAGTGAAATTCGTCACCAAGCAGTAACCAGCCCTGTGGAAAAAATGTACACAGATATACACTATAGCCAGCCGTAGATATACTACTATTTTAATAATAATAATAAATTATTACACAGAAACAAACTCTGAGCAAACAAGATTTATAAATCCACAGTCCAGTCATTATCTAACTAATTGTTTGAAACTTTTGTAATTTGCTGTGATACCAGATAAACTTGCTATGGAATGTGTAACTTTAAACAGGTGGGAACCTGGTGACCTGTATTACAGGTGTTACTACCTACCACAGGCACCAGCGATCCACAACCAGAAATAGTTGCCTACTGCTTGTGTGTAAATATTGTTTGTATTTATTGGCTTGTGTTGAGAAATAAACACTTTTAATTATTATCTTGGACATGCAGATTAGTGTCTGAGAAGGTATATAGAGAAAAGAACCTCAGAGATATGAGTGGACCTGTCCAGCCCTAGTTATCAACTCACTGAAAGCACATGAAGCCCTGCTGCATGGTGGCGACCAGGTAGCAGGCGATGAGCATCAGAAGCGTGTACGACAGGAACCGCAACACGTTGCTGCGGTACACGCAGCTGTCCTCGAAGCTTTTAAGCACTCGGAACAGCTTGAAGCACCAAGAATGAAAGAAAAGTAATTATTATGACCCACTGGGCAGGGCAAAATCCTCGCCTTCTCATACAGAGAAAGCACAAACATTTATGACCACGTAGAGTCAGCAATTTCAGAGATATCCTAATTAAACATAGGCCCAGGTTTGCTCACGATGTTTTCCTTCACCGATGTCAATAATGTTTAAGATAAACTTACATGAAAAAGTACGTGTAAGAAATTTAAAAGTAAAATTAGTTAGTTTTTCGGATAAGAAC
This sequence comes from Phlogophora meticulosa, assembly GCA_905147745.2. NCBI lineage: Eukaryota > Metazoa > Arthropoda > Insecta > Lepidoptera > Noctuidae > Phlogophora > Phlogophora meticulosa. Next base: position 17,543,567 of record LR990522.1, on the reverse strand, counting down.
CCATTACCTCGTGGAGGTGTCCCTGGGGAGGATGTGCAGTTGTATTGTTCTCTGATGACCAGCGGTCGCTTCGAAAACTCTACTTGTGGAATTAATGAATAATAATAGGGAGTTCGACTGCTCACAACTGTTATACAGTTTAGCAGAAGTAAATTGAAGCCAAAATAATTTGAATTAGTTAAATAAACGCATCTAAAGTACTATCGATACGAAAGAAGCAGTAAGAGGGGGGAGAAAGCTTTAAGTCATAATACTCATGTACCTTTGGTAGCCTCAGTAGCTTGTTGATGCCTCCAAAGCTACCATCGCCGATGAACTCGAAGATAGGCAGCGTGGCCACCACGTCCAGGACAAACCAGTGGCTGCGCATCTGCTGGGATGACGTCTGCGTAAACGTTATCGGGACACCTGGTGACAGAGGCAGGTAAATATACACATCACACTTATGTTAAAATGCTAAGTTTGTCGGTGTGTGTGTGTGTAACGTATGTTTGGTCACGCTGAAACGGCTGAACGGATTTGAATGAAATTCGTTCTGAATGTAGCTCATACCTTGGATTAACATATGGATGATTAAAACAGCAATTGGCGTGTAGCACAACTATTAACTAGTCAAGATGTGATCTTATTCGCCATTTTAACCATCGATATCGGCGAAAAATCTAAGTATTCCCGTGGGAATCGTCTCATGCTGACTTTTTCAACTTCGATGGTTCCACTGGAACCATCTGTTAATACTAACGAACATCATGGCAGAGGCATACTAGACGAGTGGCCAGAAATTGGCCGTTAGAATGTACGGACGCCAGCACATCAAGCTACTCCAAACTGTCAAATTTTCCCAATCGAACCCAATAAACCTTATTTCTTCTCTTGCAATAAAAATTGAAAAACTATCAAAGAAATTTGGCGGGGTAGCTTGGAGTGGTAGCCTCTGTACATATGAATTAAGAAAGTCACATTGCTACTCGCCCGGATATGATCTCACACTGTCAAGCATGAGAGTCGGGAGCTTTACCAGGCCAGCACCACATACTACTAACTACCTTCTAATAAGGAAATAATAATTGGATAAATTAAGAGTGAATATAATACCTTCTTCAACATCAGCTCCTGTAGACAGAAACACGATGTGATCCAGTATAAACACGAAGGTGACGGCGACATCAAAGAACCTGAAGAACAAGGACCGTTCCTTCGAGAACACCAGGTTGTATGGATGAGCCTGCGGTGGACAAGATTCAACTAAGTCAGCATTCAGTAGCCTGCTACGAAGCAGTGTGGCTAGTACGAATCCTTGAGGTAAACAGGACGTCAGCTCGAACGATTTAGAAGTTTGAAATACTCGTTTCGTTTTTAATACTTTATTCATATCAATGAGTAACTATGCATTTAGGTCCAGTTGAAAACCAGCGTCAGACATTTTTGCTGCACTGGACCCTTTAAGCTCAGCCGTAAGGCACATAATATTATGCTTAATACTATTTTTATTTTTATTACTTCTGTTTCATTCAATTTTTCTTTTTAGGGTTGCGCACCTCAAAAGGTAAAAAGGAACCCTGATAAGATCACTCTCTTGTCCGTCTGTCTGTCCGTTTGTCACCACCGATTTCTGAGGAACGGATGGACTTAGCTAGTTAAAGTTTACACGAGATACTGAGGTCTTCCCTAATATGTGTATGAAAATCAAGTCAATACTATAAAAAGATATGGTCAAATTCAGAGTTTTGCGAAAACGTGTAAGTATCAAAATGTACCTATATATATATTTTATTAATAAATGAAAATTATGGGTACGTTTTCATGTTTTCTATGCTTAATATTTTATCGTTGTGTGCCTGACCCTGTGCTGTAGTCAGCAAAGGGTCAGGCTTGTTGCAATGTTTTTTCTTTCTTTCTTTTGCCCGCGACTAAAAAATTGGTTCAGCCGGTACTAGTTAAAAGGTAACAGAGTTACTACAGCATTTATGTTTTTAATTATGTATTGTGCTTGCCTCAGTTGTATTATCAATTTTAATACACTTGAGTTGAAGTTACGTTGAAGTCAAGCATTCGTGGTACGCACACTTACCAAGTTATAAGGCGGTGTTTTTTATACGTGATCGGCGGTGAATTCCCAAGAATACGCAAGAATTCTACGAAGACGCGCAGCCTGTATTTTGGCTCGTTTTTATTTTGTACGTTTAAACAATTGACATTAAGCTTATTGTGCTTTGGACAATTTCATTACGGAAATTCGCTTTCATTCTATCCATCTTTAATGGTCAACCAATAATTGTTTGTACTTATAAGATTTTAGAATAATTTTCTTCATCTAAGGTCAGTATAATAATTTCTTACATATGAGCACCGTATGCCCCAAAATGTAATAATAGGGATGTGTCTTAGGTATAATAAGTCTATTTAGTCCGTCAGTAAGATTACCAAAAAATATTGGACACGTATTTTTTGGTTACTCAAATCAATAAAAAGTGACAATGATATAACACATCAAAGTTCAGGAGAAGGGGCTTGTGGCGTCACTGTTAGGTTAAAAGTGTAACACGGCGTGACGTCACGCGCAATTTCAACGCACTATATCGTCGTCGTTTTTAGTTTACGTGACAAAAGAAAAAATACCTGTCCAGTATTTTTGAGTAATCCAAATTTCGGACCAATCAGAATTTTTAAGGACACTACCCTATTGTGCCACAAGGACTATTCTAGAAAATGTGTATCACTAGATCAACAAACTAGCTTTAAATAATTTCAGAACTAAAAAAACATCAGATACTTGATACTCACAATGCAGCAGATTAGTATGAGGAAAGCTAAGAAGGAGTTCCAAGCAACCAGGAGTGAGGAGTTTGGCTGTAGGATGCAGGGGAATGACGGCCGGAGACAGATCTCATCCGACTGGTCCGTCAGGGTAGCATCAGGACGCTGGGTTTGAGAACAGTTAAAAAAGAAAATACACGTTGAAAGATCAGTGAAATTTTATGCCTTTAAACTAGAGATTACCAAGGGTGGATATTATATTATACAGGGTGGAAAAGACATTGTGTTCAGTCTTCAGATTTCTTTAGCTGTGTTGAGCGATTTTCGGTGGGGTTTAAGGGGTAAGTTTCTTTACGGGTTCGCGTCACCGACATGAGCATGTTGCGCCAAAACAATACGTCTTCAAACACTTCTGTCGTCAGTCCCGATTTCTGCCTATTATTTTTTTGGTTTTGTTTATTTAGTATTGTCTGCCAGAAACTAATGTGAAGTAAATGCTGTTTAAGACGCTTTTATTAGCTTGACTTGAAGTTTGATCCAGTAGAAAGATAACACACGTGTCAAGGGCTGATGACATTACAATTATTTCATTGCTTTGTTCTAATATCCTGACTGGGATCACTAAGATAAATAATTTTGTGCTAATATCCTGACTGGGATCACTAAGATAAATAACTTTGTGCTAATATCCTGACTGGGATCACTAAGATAAATAACTTTGTGCTAATATCCTGACTGGGATCACTAAGATAAATAACTTTGTGCTAATATCCTGACTGGGATCACTAAGATAAATAACTTTGTGCTAATATCCTGACTGGGATCACTAAGATAAATAACTTTGTGCTAATATCCTGACTAGGATCATCAAGATAAAAGAGAACATATCTAGATTTTTCTAAGCTCGGTCGCTTCGGGCGACTGCTGAGCGTGTGATCCTGGGTTCAACCCGAGGTCAGGCAAAGTGTTTTTGAGTTTTTCCAATAGGAATTTTCTCATTAGCAGCCCGGAGTCTGGATTTGTACCCAGTTGATGGCAATAGTCTCGCCCCCTATTACATAGGTCTTAAACATAACTAGCGAAATTTGGGTGTTACTATTACAGGTGCACCTCTGCCCAACTCTTCGTGGAATACAGGCGTGATGTTATGTTATGTGTTCTAAGTTAGGTTTGCTAGTAAAGCGTGTTGTTTTAGTTTTTTTAAATTATAACGTTTTTCTTTTTTATACTAGCTGACCCAGCAAACGTTGTTTTGCCACATAGAGGTTGGTTGAATTGAAGTTGGTTGGATAGAAAGGTGAAAATTTAGGGTTGTATGTATTTTTTGCCATATTATACAAAAATAAAAAAAAAACAAATATTGCCAAAATTAAATATAAAATGTTAGGGATGGACAACCCTTTAGGGGTATGAAAAATATATAGTAGCCGATTCTCAGACCTACTAAATATGTATATAAAATTTCATAAAAATTGGTCAAGCTATTTCGGAGGAGTATGGTAACTAACATTGTGACACGAGAATTTTATATATATACTAGCTGACCCAGCAAACGTTGTTTTGCCATATAAAATGTTTGGGGTGGACCACCCTTATCATTAAGGGGTATGAAAAATAGATGTTGGCCGATTCTCAGACCTGCCCGATATGCACACAAAATTTCATAAGAATCGGTCAAGCCGTTTCGGAGGAGTATGGTAACTAACATTGTGACACGAGAATTTTATATATAAGAAGATGACACTAACGTTCCTCATAATGTAGCAGCCAGCGATTTCTAAGAATATGTCTGAGCTGGCCAGCAAGGGGATGCCGTTTTCATCCTTCATCCCCTTTAGCGACATCAGGTTACGGTTGAACTGGAGGATGCTGCTTTTGCGGCTGATAATTAACATGATATTAGTTAAAGCTAATTATTACATTATTAGAAATGTGTTGGTTGTGATGATGTATCAATTTTTGTTACTCTTTCACGCAAAAACTACTGAATGGATTATGATGAAACATTGCAGTAATATAGCTGTTGCTTCAGAATTACATCATCATCTGTCTAGTCTTTTCACAACCATGTTGGGGTCGGTTTCCGGTCTAACCAGATGCAACTGAATACCAGTATTTTACAAGGAGCGACTGGACAACACGATACCCCTTGATAACACTGGTTGTCAGACTTTCGGACTTCTGACTACCCGTAATGACTGTCAACGATCTACAAATTATAGCGTCAACGGCTTAACGTGCTTTCCGAGGCACGGAGGAGCTTCGGTATGTTACGTACGGCCAGCCATCTACAGACAAACCTCGGCAAGCGTAGCTTAACCATAGATTGACCTGTTCAGCTGGTTTTTTATAGCCACGAGCTCGTCTAATTACTTACTTCAGTACAACACATGAGGTTTATTTATAAAGAGACATACATAGGCGATATCGAATGTCACTGCTAGTATCTAATAAAGGGACAGCTTCAAAGACTATATGAAACGTATGCGTATAATATTTCCGGCCAAAATACGCACAAACTGTAAGTTTAATGGGGTACATGCCCGTAGCTGTGAGGTATTGTGATCAAGTCGTTAACCTCCGATCTAACCTGAGTCGTACAGATGGAATACTAACACGGCCAGATCAGGAATCTTCATGCTGTAATGTCTCTTCACCCTTTCAATGTGATCCTGTGACAGAAAGTCGCACATATTTATATTTTACTGCCCCTTTTCATAGATTAAGTACATGTAACGAAGCGGTGATGTCTGTTACACCGTTTACTGCCATTTTGTTAGTCAAAGAGGGACAGCAACCATTTTTTTTTCATGTTGTAAATCTGTACAATAATGGTTGATCACTATGCCTCTTAAACTAGGATATACACCTGTATCATAAGAGGTTGGTCGCGGTAATTCAAAGACATGAACAACAAAAATTAGCAAGAGGACTGTGCCCGTCTACCGTTTGACTTACAAACCAAAAAAGTAAAAACAAATAAAAATAAAAAGTAATAAAAGAAGCTGCCATATAAAATAAAAATAAGGGGGGGGGGGGGGGCTGTATGCATTAAAAGGATTGTTACGTTAAGTGACAACAAAGGTACCGTAGTCTTTAAACATTGGTGTTATTGCTGTACTTAAGTAGCACTGATACGATTCATCTCGTGCCATGCTTTTTTAGTGATGGCACGGGATCTGGACCATACCTTGCTCAGGCGCTTACTTACCTAGGCGCTAAGGATCCGGACTATCCTTTTTACAGTACTTACCTGGGCTTTAATATACATATAACACATCGCAGATCCTTTTGGAAAGACTACCACCAAGGTAACCCAGGCATACCAACCTTAGTGACAGAGTGGATTGTCGAAGGCCCATCAAAGTGGAACTTGTGTACTAATGCCAAATCTATGGCTATTGGTATCGTAATACTGAACTGTGAAGGCAGCCAGTATCGGTCCCGCATGGTCCTGTGAGACGGAGTGCCTGTGGACGACCCTCCAGAGATCCGAGGCTTTCAGCACATGCGCGGTGCAGAAGGTGGCGGCGCGCACGGCGAGGTGCGAGAGACTCAACGCGAGCGCCACCGCACCGCCGCACGGCGTCAGGACCGTGCCACGCGTCAGACGGACTATGGCCGTGTTGTCGTCCTCCGCTGTCAGCATCTGAAGTGGGCTCAACAATAAAATACGCCTGTCTGCCAGTCAGAGCGCTAGAACTCTTTCTTCCCTTTCCGTTTTTACAGTAGCAATACAATCACAAAAAGACCGCGATAAAGCCGCGTCTCCGTCACATTACCACAATTCTGGACGGACAGACAAACACAAGTTTCACATTTAGTATGGAATAGTATGGATTGGTTATGGGTTCAAACCAGGACAAGTACCAATGTGACTTTCTGAATTCATATGTACTTTCTAAGTTTAGCTCGGACATCACTGATATCGGTTAAGGAAAACATCATGACGAAACCTGGATTTATAATTATTATAAGTCTGAAATCAACAACGCGTCTTGAGCAAGCGTGGTGATTAATGCTCGTGCCTTCTCTGTATGAGAAGAGGCCTTTGCCCTGCAGTGGGATAGTAACAGGCTGGTAGGTAGGTGGGTAGTATGGATTGAATTATGACCATCTGCCTAGCCTTTTCCCAACTACGTTAGGGTTGGCTTCCAGTCTAACCGGATGCAGCTGAATACCAGTATTTTACATGGTGCGAATGCCTATCTGACCTTTACAACCCGGTTACTGAGCAACACTATACCCCTGGGTAAGACTGGTTGTAAGACTTTCGGGCTTCTGACTACCGGTAACGACTGTAAAAGATCTACAAATGACAGCCAGGACCAACGGCTTAACGTGTTTTCCGAGGCACGGAGGAGTCTCTATATGTTACGAACGGTCACCCATCCACAGACTGACTTCGGCAAGCGTAGCTTAACCTTCGATCAACCCGTGCGGCTGTTTTTATTTAGCCACAAGCTTCTCCGTTTTAGTATTATTTTTCGGGCCTTATGGATTGTGTATTAAGAATAAAGAAACAGTTGTAGCTCACCTCTACATCACCGTAAGTGATGTAAATGATCCTGCACTTCTTGGCTCCTCGCTTTATGATGGCGTCTCCGGGGATGAAGTGTATGGTCTTCATCTTCTTCGCGAGCTCCGAGAGCATCTGAATAGGCAGGTCTCGGAGAATTCTATCCTAAAATACAGTTATAAGGTTTCTGTCATTAATTCATGGCGTAATCAGAAACGATATTATCTTTCCACTTTCACTGCCTTTTTTTTCTATGCCACACCACGGTTCCGTTCCGTACGTCTCTTTCTCGTCCAGGTGTTTCCTTCATGCTTTTATGCTAATGTCGTCAGCCCGTTCAAATGGGATACACATTAGTAATGTGGTGGATATTACCAGTGGAAGCGTATTAAGGAACCAATGTGGGTCCTGCAACCGCGAAATAATTTCATTTTGAGAGAAAATCTTTTTATTCACGTGAAAGCCCCTTTAAATATTGATTTTATTTTGTTTTTTACTAATGTCTCACTATCACGGTTCATGAGATACAGCCTGGTGACAGACAGACAGACAAACGAAAGGACCGCGGAGTCTTAGTAGTAGTTACCCGTTTGGGTACGGAATCCTAAAAAAGAGAATAAAAAAAGGAATTATTCTTTTACTTTCTGCGTAGCCTCGAAGTAGATGTCAAGATAGATGGCAGCGGGTAACGTCGGTGGAAAGATCGGCAGCAGCTGCGTCTCCGAGACCCCTCGCTGTTTGTTCCAGTACATCTTGTAGAACGTCTTCACTTTGGCGCGGAGATTCGCGGGCACATGCGCGTCAGACTAAAATAATTACATATATAATGTCAATAGCTGTTTGTGTTTGTTTGTTGATCTGTGACAGTCGTTACTGGTAGTCAGACGACCGAAACTCTGACAACCAGTCTTACCAAGGGGTATCGTGTTACCCAGTAACTGGATTGTGGAGGTCCTATAGGCAGTCACTCCATCTAAATTGCTGGTATTCAGCTATATCCGGTTAGACGGGAAGCCGCCCGAATATTACGAGCTATTTCTTACAAAAATGACAAGATGGTCAGATGCCTAGTGGCTCTGCATTCTAGCAAACTATGAAAAAATCATGCTAATGTATAATTTTTGTTGGTTAATAGATAGTCTATTCTATTAGTAATAGAATAGAATACTCTATATTGTATACCACCAAAACACACAAATAATGACTTTAAGAGCTACATAGGGTGTGACAATGAGCGACCTTCTAATCAAGTCATCTCTTACATACAACCTTTGGATGGACTTGATAGAGAAGGAGAAAAGATATGTAGGTCGTTCGTGAAGTAATGGTTCGGTAATCAAAAAGATAGTAATGGGACGTCCTTTTTACGTCATCGTCGTCAGCAGCTGTAGATACTGTTTAAATACACCTAAAGCCCAATAAAAGCATGGTGGTAACCACAATCCAAGCTAAAATTACACAGTATCAATTGAAATATATGTACCTACATGAAAATGATTTTTTTTAAACGCTTCAAAAATCTACAAGCACTAGAAAAAAAATGCTACAATTAATTATTATATTGAAGAAGCTGTGACCCGTGGTGTTACCCGCATTTATAAAGTCAACATGAGACTATTAGACACGCACGTCGCGTCGCCGCGCGTCGGCACGGTCAGCGCAGTGTCTGAGCGATCGGCTGCTGCGCTGCGTGGCGTAAGTTCGATTCGCACGGAACAAGTATTTGTATGGCCTACAGGTAGTTCCGTGTCTTACTGTTTTTATACGTGAGTTTAAATGTTTGTAATCGCACCCACGCTACAGGAGAAATTACTGGAGTTGGGCAACGTTTTAAAAAAAATACTCTCTCGAGAATACTATATATAGAATACTATATTAGGTATAAAAAGCCTATGTACATGATATATTTGTCCGTGAATGTATTGTAATGTATTTTATACATTTATATATTTTTTTTTAAAGTATTAGGAACATGTAAAAAACACTGTACAACACTGCGCTGCTGTGCTCACCATCTCCTTCATCATGAGCCTGTATCTAGAGCGGAAGTTCTCCTCGGGCCTCATGTAGAGGCCGATGATCAGGGACAGCGTGGCTACGGCTGCACCGGCCACCACCAGGCACCCAGTCATCATGATGATGACGCATACGATGCGTTCTACGTCGTTGTCAGGGTATATTGAGGGACTAAAAAAAAATTAAAAATAAAAGTATTATTTCGGACAAGCAACATCCATTGAAGGTAAGGTTAGTTAACATGTTGAACGCCAAATGACCGACAAACAATACTCGTACATTTTCTATTGTGACTCGTTGTTTGACAGTTAAGGTATTAAAATATATCTACGTATAAACTATGTTTATGACAAACATTATTATTGGAACGAAGTTCCTTATCGCGCGTTGCGAAAGGGGGCTAGACGGAAAAAATTAAGACAAAAAGTTGTAACGACACTTTTTGCTATCATAACAGCTTATAACTATAAGCTGTGCGGCGTGCGCGTGTTTGTCTGTCTGTCTCTCTCTCTCTCTCTCTCATAGAAAGCAAGCCAGTTATTTTCGTTTCGTCTTTCTTTTTCGCATTGAACAGTGTGGTGTCGAGACGATTATTTTTGTTGAGTGTATACAGGTTTTTGTACATAATAAATAATTTAAAATAATAACAAAAGGAACTTCGTTCCATCCGGGTGTCCCTTGACACCTCTCATGTTTTTTTATTTAGATACAAGCTTGTTGTTTGAGACGCATCTACGCAATCGCCCCAAATATCGGGGAGTCGTAGCTCTGCTATTGTACGAAGGAAACGAGAAAACTGAAGAGTTAAATGGCGAACTGTGTGAAGCAGAAATTGCTACTGGTAGAAAAGAACCATGCATGCTCACTTGTTCAAGGCCTGCATAAGGCCGCGAAGCTTAATTTTGAGTAAAAATTAGGCCCATGACCGTCTAATTTTGACTGCGTGAGTAAGTAAAAACTTTAAACTTTGTAATGTCTGTGTTTTCTTTGACTGTGTTTACTTTTGTTTCTAAAATCAAAATTCATAAATTCTAAGTATTCTAACTAGGCTGATAATCAGCCCTCTTTATTTATTTAAAGAAAAACAAACAGTAGCACAATAAGTTATAGACATAATATCTTAAATATACATTACGCTACCCACTACGCTCTCCTCAGATTACAATAAAAAAAGTGTTTAAAACTAGCTAGTAACACAGATACAAAATCTATAGAATAGTCATTGTCCTCGAAATCTGGATCTGAATTTGAAATTCATAAAAAAAAGTAAATTTGTGTGCATACATGATTAAATATTGCGCTATTTTACATTACTTTGCTGATCCTTTAGGGTTGCTTGGATTTAATTCTTAAATGCATTTTTACTTAGGAAAATAATGAAAAATGTAAAAAATGATATAAGATTCCCCCAAAACTCCCACCCTTCACCACTCGCTAGTGTTTTTTTTTCACATTAGCATGTCGGTGACACGAACCCATAAGTTTTGCCTCTACCACAGAGCGTTTATTAAAAACGAACACGCCTAATAAAAGTCTTCTCTAAAAAACTGTACGTCCATTTATAAAAAAACAATTGCCGTGCGCTAGTCTCGCATAAACTCGAACATGGCTCGACCGATCTTTTTTGTGTGTGTACGAGTGGGTCCCTAGATGGTTTAGATACACATTATGACCCAGCAGGTGGCGCTGTTCGTGCAGGATAACGTCCATCGGGTCCGCTAGTCTAATAAAGAAATATTAATAACACTTACCCTATAGGTATGAACATCTTGCTGATGACATAGAAGGCGGCGAGGTAGTCCCCGACAGGATTCGTTGGATCGTTCCTTTTTATCTGCTCTATTTCGCTTAACGAAGCCAGATCTGATAAGTAGTACGTAGAACTTGTCTAACAGAAACCAACAGATTTATTTTTATAAATGGACTTTTTACAAACACTTCTACACGTCAACAAGTTTTTTTTTAAACTAGGTTGGAGTCTTCCTATCTGACCGAACGAAACTCAGAGTGCAGCCTCTTTTAAAGTCCATACTTTAAAATCTTGGTCGTGGATGAGCTCGTGGCTAAATAAAAACAGCCGCACGGGCTAGGGTTAAGCTACCCTTGCCGAGTTCAGTCTGTGGATGGGTGACCGTTCGTAACATATCGAGACTCCTCCGTGCCTCGGAAAACTCGTTAAGCCGTTGGTCCCGGCTGTTATTTATAGATATTTCGCAGTCATTAGTGGGTAGTCAGAAGCCTGATAGTCTGACAACCAGTCTTACCAAGGGGTATCGTGTTGCCCAGTAACTGGGTTGTGGAGGTCGAGACAGGCAGTCGCTCCATGTAAATTACTGGTATTCAGCTACATCCGGTTGGACTGGAAGCCGACCCCAACATAGTTGGGAAAAGGCTAGGCAGATGAGGAGTTTGAGAAGAATAAGGAATGATGATGAAATAAGAACATACCCTGTCCACATGTTGCCAGACGTAGGCACAAGTGAGCCTCAGCACGTTGAAAATATAGCAGTACTTCAGAGCAGTTGCAAATATACTGCTTTTCAGATTGTAGTCGTTCAGAGACACTGGAAATCATTTGGTCACTTTAAAATCTACCTACTTCATAATAATTACACAGGGTGGAAATATGAAAATTTCGTGTTGTGTGTGTATGTTTGCATATATTTGACAACACGGCTGGCGCAGTGGCTAAGCGATTGGCTGGTGCGCCGCGTGTCGTGGGTTCGATTCCTGCACGGAACAATTTTTTTTTATTTTTTTTAAACGTTGCCCCACACTAGGAATTTCTCCTGTGTCGTGGGTGTGTTTACAAACATTTAAAGTCACATACACGAACAGCCAGACCCGGAACAATTACCTGTAGGCCATACAAATATTTGTTCCGTGCAGGAATCGAACCCACGACACGAGGCGCAGCAGTCGATCGCTCAGCCACTGCGCCAACCGTGTCGTCATTTGTATGGCCTTAGTAGTTGTTCCGGGTCTGGCTGTTTGTGTATGTGAGTTTAAATGTTTGTAAACGCACCCACGATACAGGAGGAATCACAAGTGGGGACAAAGTAAAAAAATAAAAAAATACTAATAGGTATTTAGTCGGACAGACTTTTACTGTGCCGATTTCATGCAAATGTAGTGGTGTTCCAGTGGTTATAGTGCCTTGATGGGAAACCGGTGGAACTCACATAGATATCTGAAAGGTCGATGGAACCGCACGTAGTAGACAACGAGCTTAAAGTTCGGATGCGTACTGTCGGCGTAGTGAGCGAATGTTGCGATGTCCACGAGGAAACCAACTGGAAACACAGGAAATAAGGTGCTACGTTATGAGATGCAAATGAGGGGCTCATGGTTAAATAATTGCAGAAGCAGGGCTGATCAAAGGTTTGGCTATAATAGCCTAGCTGTTGTTCCCGTTCCCGCATGTCATATTTGTCCTACATCTTTGACAGCCGTTACAGGTAATCAGAAGCCCGAAACTCTGACAACCAGTCAAACTAAAGAGTATCGTGTTACCTAGTTATTGGGTTGCGGAGGTAAGATAGGTTAATCTGGAAGCGGACTCCAATTTAGTTGGAAAAAGGCTAGGCAGATGATGATGCTAATGACTTTGCTTACAGCCATCTTAAGGCAAGACAGATGATTATGTGATAAGATAGGCATATTTACTCTGCGCGACCTCCTAGGCCCCTCCAAGAATCGCCATAATGGTAGGTCCTTTGTATATGAAAATCTCATTTCCGCGTCCTTCATTGGCAACAAGTATGATTCACCAAAGTTATCAACATAGCTCAAAAAATTAGCAAGTTGAAGTGGCAGTGGGCTGGCCATATTTCGCGAAGAACCGACAACCGCTGGGGTAAACGTGTTCTTGAGTGGAGACCGCGACTCGGCAAACGTAGTGTAGGACGCCCTCTGACCAGGTGGGATGACGATCTGCGAAAGACTGCAGGCAGATGCTGGACGCGGCAAGCTGAAGACTGCTATGGCGCTCATTAGGAGAGGGCTATGTCCAGCAGTGGACTAGTATAGCCTGATGATGATGATGATTCACCTGAAGTCGTGGGTCCTCGTTGAGACGATTATAGATAGTGGGGGTAGTCCCTGACTAGCAATCTGAAGTCGAATCATAACGTTTCGGGTGTTCTGAAACTTGGCAACATAGCAATCGTAAATAGCATTTAATATAATTTCGCTGTTTTTATTAATTTAAATATGAAATTTTGCCCTAGTGTCTAAATGCTCTAAGATAGTGAACTAAAATAATGATTAAGACTTGCAATCATGAATATACTGAGTATTGAATGTTACGTAATCCATAGGTACTCAGTAATAAGTGTAAAAAATCACCGAATTAACATAGGGTGGATGAAATGGGGGCAGGTAACGGGCACAACTTGCGACTACCATATTCCCCTTAAGCTTAAGGGGAAGATTATAAATCATAAATCATTTAATCGTTTGTTAAACATAGGTAACATAAAACGGTCTTAAGCTATAATACATAGTGCGCTATGTTTTGTCAACAATGACATACAAACAAATTCAATCAAATTAAATTATTATACAGATTAATTAAAATTGTCATTAGAATGTCATTATACAGATGTCAATATCATTATACAAGTTAATTAAAATTGTCATTCATAAACTGGTCCAATGTGTAATAGCTTTTATTAAGTAGTAAGTTCTTTAAAGTTTTTCTGAATTTTTGTACTGGCATACATTTGATTTTGTCAGGTATTTTATAAAAAACTTGGGGAGCAAAACCAAAGAAACTTTTCTTCATCAGTGCAGTTTTACATTTGACATGGCATAATGTGTACGTATATTGAGAACGTATGGGTAATTTCTTGACTGCGGCAAGTTTTTTAAATAGGTGGGGATTATTTTTCACAAACAAGGAGGTTTCCAGAATATATAAACAAGGAAAGGTTAAAATATTGATTTTTTTAAAATATGGAATACAACTGTCAGTTCTGTGCAAACCAAATATCGACCTTATGCATCTTTTTTGCATTTTAATTTATAAAACTATAAAACAATATGCCTGGCTGGAGGCCTTAATTTTAATTAAGCCCCCCACAGGAAAGTTCGGTTGAGCAGTAAATATCCCTAAAGGATAAACTGCGAGATGCACCTTCCAAAAAAAAATAAAAAAATATATAAAACAATTATAAGACTTGCTGTCTCGTATGGATCACAATATTGGGCCACAAAAGGGATGAATGAAAGGCAGTTGCATGTAGCTGAGATGAGAAGTTTTGAAAATGAATGTAAATGATTTTACAAGAGTAGAGGAAGACCAAGTAAAAAATGGATGGATTGTGTGAAAGATGATATCGCTAGAAAGGAGGTGACGGCCTTTGAGATGACGGCAAATAGAGATGGAAGAAGAAGATATGCTGCAGGACCCCAAATAAAATGGGATAAGGGCAGGATGATGATGATGATGTGTAAAATAGCAACGTTTTATTCAGTGTTACAATTGCATCATAATCATTTTAGTGCACTTCCGAGCGATATTTAATAATTTAATCTTGTTATGTTGATGTATTAATCTAACCAGCTGACTTGACAGGTGCTTGCGAAGTTGCCAATTTTCAGAATACTGCTCCCAATGATAAAATAATAGACTAAAACCATACTAACGGACAATCCCCCATGTGATGCGAGTCTGCTCCATTTCGGTAATATAAAAGTATGCGATCGCGAAGATATGGATGGCGTAAGAGATGTTGTACACAGTGTCGATGACATTTATGTAGACGCCTTTAAACTGGGCGAGAGTCCACACGACTCCCAGGAGCACGCAGGCACAGATGTACCAGTTCCACAGGTGGTCGTCAGGCAGGTTGCGGAACCACTCGGTGGCGCCGTGGTGCGTCCACCATGGTGGGTAGAACGTCTAAAAACGTAGCTACAATATAATATTACAATTGACTGCCTCGTTAATCTAAGCATGAGGTCCTGTGTTGGATTTCCAGGTCGGGCAAAATGCCATTGGGCTTTTCCTTTAGGAATTCCTCAGTATCCTATTACATGGGACTTAAACATAACTAGTGAAATGTGGGTGTACTATAGGTCCAACTCTGCCCAATCCTGTGGGGGATACAGGCGTAATGTGATATCCTCACTCAGTGATTAATGCTCCACTCTGTAACGTTACATCACAGGCGACCTTTACAATCGCGCCTACCCTTTGTGTCTAAACACACTATGGCGAAGTTACGTGACCGAAGTTCCGAAGTATTCGGCTGATATGACACACCATAAGCGCCGAACTTACGCGGCAGAAAGTCTCGAGCGCTGAAGCGCTGGCAGCAAAATGAAAACTACGGGCGGACACGCGGGGCACAGGCGGCTCCCCACTGCTCCCCGCTCCTGGATCTTCGTCGGCAATCGAACCTTCGGTCGCGTATAATGTGTGCTCACAGAATAAGTTGCCGCTGAAATTACGCCCAACCGAAGTTAGGCTGTACGCTATGACGCCACATAATTTCGGCATAGTGTGTCGTCAGTAATTCAAATAGCATTGCAGGCGTAATTGTGCTGAACTTCGGTCGCGTAACTTCGGCATAGCGTGTTTAGACACTTTAAGATATCTACGTAAATGCCATCGATTCGAGGGCAATATGTATGAGGAAACCAATCCAGCGTTTTTTTGCAAATATCATGTTTCAAATAGTAGATTCTGGTGAACGATACCTCCTTCTGTCGTATGAAGAACTGGAACTCGAGCTCCCGGGGGTGGGCGGAACCCATTCGGTTGAAGTGGCTGCTGCGATTTAAGTTCCGGCTGCTGGTCCGGTTGCCCAGCATGTTGCCTGTTGGTTGATTCCATCGGAAGCCCTAACAATCGTTAGAACAGAAGGTTTAGTAACCCGTTTCTTAGCTTTTTGGATCTGGCTGTACTAATGTGACCTCAAATCAATATAAACACTAAACACTGCCTGTAAGGTGAAGCGCGGGTCCACGCCCCATAAATGGCTGTGGTGCAAGTTTGACTCGCTTGCAATCCCTAAATTGCGTTCCTATTTAAAATATACTTAAGTCCCCGAGAGAGTGTTCACCCCGGGACTTTCCTAGGGTGCACAAAAGCTGTGTTCCATATTATGCATGGTAGTTTGCTTTACTTTTCAACTCATTTTATATAACACTATCTTTTGCCCGCGACTGCCCGACTGTCCGCATGGATGTCGTTTATTGCGGATGCATGCCAAGTCGCGGATTAGAAACTACCCTATGTCCTTGCCAGGGTGTCAAACTAAATCACCATTATAAATAAATTTCATGTTAATCGGTTTAGCGGATTAAGCGTGAAAAGACAAACAGATTTACTTACACATTTATAATGTTAAGTGGATTAATCTTCCGACCTTAATAAGTGTTGTGGGTGTGCCCACAGTACCTACAGCGGCGTATCTGCGCGTGCGCCATACCGTGAGCAAGCGACACGATCATGTAACCGAACAGAGCACGGAGACTCCTTAGAGTGCTGCTGGAGGCGGCGGTATGACAATATTTTCCACACAAAGTCTGTCACCATTTTTTAACACTACTAAATAAGATGAAGTATAGACTGACGCACACATTAATGCACCCCGTGGCAGAAGTAATGCGCTAAACGCACATTAAGCATAACGAACTACATTGGCAGGTACTGCCGTCTCCAGAGGCTGCCACCGCGGAGTTTCGTGCACTTTCAAGATAATATGGCACGGTTGGCGCAGTGGCCGAGCGATCGACTGCTGCGCCACGAGTCGTGGGTTCGATTTCCCGCACGGAACAAATATTTGTATGGCCTACAATTAGTTGTTCCGGGTCTGGCTGTTCGTGTATGTGACTATAAATGTTTGTAAACGCACCCACGACACAGGAGAAATTCCTATAGATGGACCATTGTGTGGTTCAAACCTAACCTTAAAAACATAAATACCAGTTACAACGGCTGTACTCACTTGCATGTTCGCAGTATCCGCGTCAAGTCGGGCTTATCAATATTCTGTAGTCAATCTCATATATACGGAATGCAGCTTGATCTTCAACATCAAAAGCCGCCAAAATGTTTAATAATTAATATTCCACTGAAATACCACAATTTGAGTGCATTTTATCAACTTATTCTTTCTGAAAAGCAATGCTGAAAAGTGACAAATGCAATGACATACTTTCAGTTTGTTGTCAAAGAATCTCTGGTATTTGTCTTTTTTTAAGTTCATAGACAGATCTGTTTATTACTAACCTCTTTAACCCATCAATCGGCCAAGTCGGGTCCGGTTTAGGTAGAGGTGTACCTTTTTTTTTTTTGCTAACGGGGGGAAACCTTCAAAAGGCTCCTGGACTTTTGGGCAAAAGACCAGGGAGTGTGGGATTCTTACCTCACTAAAACCACCCCGGTGATCACCATCAGCACATGGAAGGGGCTCTCCGGGCCACTCCGGGACCCGTACCTGTAGTACCTACATCTACATCTTGCCAGTTATGTTAAACCACCTGAGTCGTATTTATACGACAAAAACTGATTTGATTTGATTTTTGGTTCTATTTTACATTCGACCCTAAATAGCTCAGTTCAGGCAAGACGACAAATGTATTGACGATTTATAAGCTTGGCAGCAGATATCAAATCAGGCGGTTAAAATGATAATCACCACGCTTGCTGAAACTGGGTTAGGGATTTCAGACTTTGACCATTTACTTACAAGTACCTGGATGAGCTTTGCTCGGTCAGCCGGGTTTTCTCGGATCCAGCTTTGCCCGGATAAAACGACGTTTTCTATAAATAAAATAAAATAAATATTGCTGGACAATCCACACAGCATCATCTAGCCCCAAGCTAAGCAGAGCTTGTGAAATATAAATTGGAAATCGCATGTACTTAAACTGAAATCAAAAATATCCAAATTTTCATATGCCCTCCGGGAGATTAAAAAGACAACCGACCTAAAAACCTCAATAGTCACATATTATGCATACGCCCATGCTTGGTTCACCTACGGTATTATTCTATGGGGAAATAGCACGGACGCTCCTTCCGTATTTATCTTACAAAAACGCCTTATAAGAATAATAACGAACATAGAACCAACAGATAGCTGTAAACCATATTTTAAAGAACACAAAATCCTCACCTTGATTGGCATTTATATTTTGGAATTGTGTAAATTGGTGCGAAAATATCCCGACACATATAAAACACGAGGAGAAATACAAACAAGCCATTCCTTTCGTCATCAGAACAGAATAAATTTACCCCAGTCACACCTTAAAATGCACTCTTCTAGTCCTCATTCAATGTCAATAAAAATATACAATAAATTACCAGAGTATTTAAAACAAATAGAGAAAACAAATATATTTTTAAGGAAAGTTAAACAATTTTTAATTAATAAAAGCTATTATTCATTAGACGAATTTTTAAATGATAAATAAAGTTTAACTAATTTGACTGGAGGAATACCATAAACACTTAAACTTAAACAACTTATACTTAAATAAATAAATGAGAGATAATTAATATATTAATACAGAAATAAATAAAATATAAATAAATAAATAAAATATAACTGGAAAACAATAAATAATCATTATAAATTATAATTACAATCAAACATGATAAAATATAAAATTTCTATATAAATTAATGACATCTACCTAATTTTGTTGTTTTAGTGTTACGGAAATATCGATAAAAACGCTCTTCCTCTCTCCAACCATATCCAAACTTTGCAGTGCCCGACAGGGTCCATAATTGTTTCTCTAATTGTATCTTTACCACCTGTATGTACATTATGGATTGCAATAAATCATTTGAATTTGAATTTGAATTTGAATTTGAATTTGTGTTATGGGTACTAGATGACTGATATACTTAATACAATACATTACATAGATAGATATTTTTATTATAAATAGCAAATACCCAGAACACCTGGAACAAATATTTGTAGATCGTACAAACATTTGTCCCAAGGCGGGAATCGAACCCGCAACCTCTTGCGTCGCAGGCGGACCATCGCCCGCCGCGCCACATCGGTCGTCAAATGAAATCTAGCTAAATCGATTTATCGCCCCCGCAACCCTCTGCATACTAAGTTTCATGAAAATCTTTGGAGCCGTTTCCAAGATTCCAATTATCTATAGGCCAACATCTATTTTTCATCCCCCTAAATGATAAGGGTGACAGCCCCTAAATATATTTTTATTTTTTTTTTGATTTTTTTGGCTTAAAATGGCAATACAACGTTTGCCGGGTCAGCTAGTCTTACATATAAAATTCTTGTGTCACAACGTCAGTTACCATACTCCTCCGAAATGGATTGACCGATCTTCATGAAATTTTATAAGCATATTCAGTAGGTCTGAGAATTGACTACTATCTATTTTTCATACCCCTAAGTGATAAGGGTAAATAAATATTGTTTTTTTATTTTTTTAACAATTTTTTTTTTTGTTTTACTAGCATTCAAAAATATGTACATACAACTTCAAATTTTCAACCTTCTATCACCAACCTCTATATGGCAAAACAACGTTTGCTGGGTCAGCTAGTATATATGTATGTACATATATACAAGAGTTTAAAGGTATAAAATAAGGTCAGGATTCCTTCATCGATGTCAATGATATCCAAAAACTTAGAAAAGCGAGGCTCTAACCATTGCTATCACAATAACTTACACAAATAAATAAACATTTATATATATGTCGGCGCATCCGCTACTCAGTATATCTGATGACATTTTATAATATGCTAAACGTCACTGTCAGAGGTCACATGTCACATGTCAAAGCCCATAGCGAACACCGAGCACTGGTGAGGCGGCCATATTGTAAAAAGTGTCTCTTGGTGTCGTACCGTCGAGGAGCGCGCACGCAACCACGTGCTCGGTGGACGTTAAAGTTCTAATCTATCCTAATCTTAACAATTCATAATTAAATTGTGAAAATAGTTATTGTAATATCAAGAATTATAAGTGAAGTGATTATAGCAACAGTTATTTTATTGAAATACTGTCTTCCTACCCGATAACCCACGCCTACCTGAACATGTCTCATAATTCTGATAATAGTCGAAAGACTTTATCAGAAGTGGGATTCGAAGGGCAAAGACCTGAAGAAAATAACGGAGACAGTGTAGCAGCCCCGCCAAAGCTTAACCTATTGCAAGATATGAAAACTTTGTTATCTCGTCTCTTAGCAACCGCTCAATCGCAAACGTCAAATTTCAACGCAACTGCGCGATTGATACGGTTTGATCCTGATGATGCTGATGCTGACATAGAAGCAAAAGAAACTGCTAGCAATGCCGCTATGCGCCTGTGGAGTCTCATAGAGCGCATACCGCGGACAGAAATGTCCGAAGACATATTGACGGGATTTGTTGCATCGGTCTTGTACCAAAAGGATAGCACAATTCGAAGAGAATTGCACTCACATAATGCGGTAACAAGAGCCCAACTGCTACGTATCCTAAATGGAATTTCTCATAAACGAAGATATGAAAGCAGCGAGGGATACGATGGTGACGCAAAAAAACCTCGCTACACGGAGAATCGCTTCAACGGCACTTGCCATCGTTGTGGCAAACCAGGCCACAAATCAATGGATTGCCGCAAGCGACAGGACGAGCTATCATCTCAAGTAATGGCTGCGAATAGAACCCCAACACCAAAAAGTTACGATAAGAACCGTGTCACCTGTTACGTGTGTGGACAACCAGGACACGTTGCATCGTCGTGCCCAGACCGAAAAAGAGGCGGTGGGGTAGCGGCGGCTGCCGTCAAGGAGGTCAACGTTTGCGAAATCAAATTGACAAGGAGTAACCTGACCACATCATCTGGTGAGCTCGTTCCTTTTCTCTTTGATAGTGGATCAGCTTAATCACTTGTAACTTTTAGTTTTACCCACAAGTTCCCGGGTACTATGCGCTTTGATTTAGTTTACTTTACAGGCATTGACAAAGAAAACGTAAAATGTAAATCGCAAATTTTGAGCTGTGTTAAAATTCAAAACATCACAGTGTCGATTTTGTTTCATGTTGTGCCTGATAACTCAATTACAGAACCAGTAATTATAGGTATGGACCTACTAGATAACAGTTTCCATGTACGTTTAGATAGTGACAAAATTACATTCTCTTTGCGCAAGGAAGTTAACAACATTGAAAAACCTTCTAACTATCGTTGAAAATGACAACAATAAAGTTTGGAGAGACGAGCTAGATGAGGTACAACTAGCACTTAATAGTACTAGATCTAGGGTCACCGGTTTCACACCAACAGAACTCATGTTTGGCATACGCGCCCAATCCCTTGGAATGTCCCAAATAGCTGCCAATGTCAGCACCCCCTCTCGAGCTGATTTAGAATCCGTAAGAAATCAAGCTTCTGCAAATATCCTCAAGGCAGCTAGCTCTCAAGAAAAACTTTTTAATAGGGGCAAGGCTAGGATAAAACCGTTTAAACTAGGTGATTATGTTTTCATCAAGTGTAGCGAGCGTAATCAGACTAAGTTATCTAGAAAGTTTAAGGGACCATTCATTATAACTAAGATCTTAGACAACGATCGCTACGAATTAAAGAGTGCTAATAGATCTAGCAGAGTCTATAAGTACTCTCATGAAAACTTGCGTGAGGTACCTAGGGGTTTCGAGGGCTTGTTAGAGATATCAACAACATTGATTAATGAGGAGGATGACGTGTCGGCGATCGATGAAAATAGCACTGACTTAATAGAGTCCTCGGACACCGAAACCGAAACAGCGTCCAGTGCCAGTGAAAATACTCTCACTGCCGGTTCTGGTACGCTCTCGGCTTCGGAAGAAGATTTTCACATAGTCGTGGGAGAAGCTCAAGTGCACCGAAGTGAATGATTTTGATTTGTACGAAAAGGCATGTCTATTTTAAAATTGTAGAGTAAAAGCTGGTTGAAAGGGCCTTGAACGCCCGGGCCACGCTTTGACAGTTAGTAATGTAAAGCTGGTTGAAGGGGCCCTCGTACGCCCGGGCCACGCTTTGGCACTTAGTAAAGCTGGTTGAAGGGGGCCTCGTACGCCCGGGCCACGCTTTGGTAGTTGGTTGAAGGGGCCTCGTACGCCCGGGCCACGATTTGGTAGTTGGTTGAAGGGGCCTCGTACGCCCGGGCCATACTTTGGCGGTTGGTTGAAAGGGCCTCGAACGCCCGGACCACACTAAGAGTAAGGGTCAAAGAGGCCTAGCACACCTGGACCACAGTCGAATACCCGGATGCAAGGGCCCAGCACGCCCGATCCAAATTACCTGGCAATGACACTAAATCTTAGTCTGGTCAGGAATAGTCGAGCGTATGTTAATGTGTATACCCATTTTTCTGTTGGAACAGGTAGACGTCCTAGCATGTAGATGCACGACACAGCACGCACGAGGTCGTGCGACTGTCAGGATTGGCCGTGTCGGCGCATCCGCTACTCAGTATATCTGATGACATTTTATAATATGCTAAACGTCACTGTCAGAGGTCACATGTCACATGTCAAAGCCCATAGCGAACACCGAGCACTGGTGAGGCGGCCATATTGTAAAAAGTGTCTCTTGGTGTCGTACCGTCGAGGAGCGCGCACGCAACCACGTGCTCGGTGGACGTTAAAGTTCTAATCTATCCTAATCTTAACAATTCATAATTAAATTGTGAAAATAGTTATTGTAATATCAAGAATTATAAGTGAAGTGATTATAGCAACAGTTATTTTATTGAAATACTGTCTTCCTACCCGATAACCCACGCCTACCTGAACATGTCTCATAATTCTGATAATAGTCGAAAGACTTTATATATAAATATATTAGGTATATTATTATTTAGGTACATCTATAAAAATACACTTGAAAATATCACAATTAAAACTCTCATCTTTACAAAAAATATTACATTTTATTTCTGCATAAAATATAAACCTACACTTATTCACTAGTTCTTTGAAACTACACTAGCCACCTGACTTCGGAATGATGAAGTGGTTTGATATGTAATTTCTGACTGGCTCCTGGTCTTGCGATCCTCAGTTGGTCTTTATCCTCGCATTCTGGAGGTACTCCTGACGGAACTGTTCGTTGATCTGCATGCCAAGCTTGGTCCTGATCCATACTGGGGCGATTTTGATGAAGAAGTACTGAAAAACGTAAAATCATACCTAAGTTTGGTAATAAATAATTTGACATCACTATTCTCCATGATGACATTACTATTCTCCATGATGACAACCTCGTGAAAGCTGAAAAAGGGAAGATCATAAAGTATTTCGAAGTATGCTCACGAGTTTACCAGCATGTGGAATATGGACTAAACAATTCTAGTGCCGACAGTAGTATCAATTGATGGTTTGGTAGCGAAGAGGTTCGACCAATACCTAGGACGACCTATAAAAAAACTATCGATAAACAGCTGGGTCAAGAGTCATATGCAGAAGGGAGTTCTGGGGCACAACACGCATTGTGATGTGGTTCCTCACTCCAGATTGCTTTGGTAGGCCACGTCGCTAAGGTTGGCGCAGCACGTCTTGCGTAGTTCTCTTCTTGTCTAGACCACACATCCGATATATTACTTTTGGCAGTCGTTACGGGTAGTCAGGAGCTTAGAGGTCTGACAACCAGTCTTACCGAGGAGTATCTTCATAGAGCGACTGCCTATATGACCTTCACAACCCAGTTACTGGGAAATATGATACAACTTATTGAGACTGTTTGTCAAACTTTCGGGCTTCTAGCTACTCGTAACAACTGTCAAAGATGTACAAATAACAAAGGGCTTGTCGTGCTTACCGAGGCACGGAGGGGGGTCTCGGTATGTTATGGTACTTAGATCTAAGCCAGTATTGCTTAACCTTCAATTAACCCGTGCAACTGTTATTGAGCCAAAAGCCCTACAAGCAGACGCTCCATGTAAAATAATGGTATTCACCTGCATACGATTAGACTGGAAGCCTACCCCAACATAGTTGGAAAAAGACTAGGCAGATGATAAAGCATCTACTACTCCACTACAAATATCTACCTGGATTCCATGCAACCAGTAGCCAGTCGTATTATGCTGTCGGCCCAGAGTGGAGACTGCATGGCGAGCGTACGTGGCCGCGTCAGGCACGAACAGGTTGCCCTCCAACAGGCGCTGGGAGAACGCGTTGATCTTGGTGGAGACGAACAGTGGTGACAGGTGCTGGACGTAGATCCCCTTGGGGGCATACTCCTCGCGGATGGCGAAGGTGAAGCTGCGGACGTACGCCTGGAAGTAAACAAAAACTAAGTTTAAAAAGCGGGCTGTTATCATCATCATCATCATAATTGCCATCATCATCATCATATTAATCGTCATCCTTGCTGTCATCGTCAAATAATTATCATCAAAATCATCATCATCGTCATCGCCATCATAGTCCACATAACCATCATCATGTTAATCGTCATCCCTGTTGTCATCGTCAAATAATCATCATCAAAATCATCATCATTGTCCACATAATCACCATCATTTGACACATCATGTTAATATTATTTAATTTGGTGTAGAGATAGTTTGGACCCTGGGAAGGCGATTGGATAATTTCTAATCCGAGACTTCGTCTGCATCCGCGATAACAGGATTAACTCGGATAAAGTTGCCGGCACAAGCCAGTTTGTATTATTTTTAATATGTTAAATGTTATTTATATGTATTTAAAGACTAAAAAGGTATATTTGGTTGCTACTGAGAAACTCTGGTCGGAAAACCCAATAACAATTGGTCCGACCCGGGAATTGAACCTAGAAACTCATGGTCAGTAACGAGACGGTGACCAGAACGCGTCAACATTTCAGATACGGTACAGAGTACAACCACACACAGGGACATACCTTAGTGGCAGCGTAGACCGTCATGAGAGGTAAAGGCTGCAGCTCGGAGCCCGAGGACACGTTGACCAGCGCGCCGCGGCCGCGCGCCAGCATGGCGGGCAGCACCAGGCGGCTCATGGCGGTCACGGCGCCCACGTTCACGTTGATCAGCTCCCACGACTTGGAGGGAGCGGTCTCGCACAGGGTAGTGGGGTAGTCGTACTGAGTACCCACATTGTTGACTGCAAATGAAAAAGAAATATGGACGAATTGGATTTAAAAATGCAAAATGCAGTCTGGTATGGTGAATACTGAGATAAAAACGTTCAAAATCTAGTACCAATCTCATCAATAAATGTCCAAAAATTAGAAGACGTATTATAGACAAATTGGTATTGAGATTGGTATGCGAACGATCATGAAAATACGGGAACATACCCTAAGATTTATAAAAGAGAAACGCACTTTTTAAACGTAAAAATTACATAAGGCAAAACGCCTGCCTTTCTCCAAATCCTAGCGTCTATGCTGGGAAGAATAAGTGGCGCAACAGACTCAATAGCTGCACATTTGTCTGTTAAGTTGGAAGAATTTGTATCTATACAATATAATAAGCTAGCTAAGTAGAAGAAAACATGCTGCGCCTACCCTTAATAAATTTGGATAAGGGCAGAAGAATGATGATAATGATGATGATCATAATTAACATGAAACTTTTTTGATAAAAAAAAGGTAAATGATAATGATGATGATATGTTTGATAAATTAATAAAAATAACAAAACAATGCTCATAACAATCCCTATTGTACACAAGATATAGAAAAAATCATCATTTCATTAAACAAATGCAGTTATTGTATGAGGTGACGATATTTCTACAAACATACTGAATCATGGGTCAATGAAATGTCACTTAAGTCACATAAGTAATTAAGTATCAGCGCGGGTAAATACCCTGATGCTTTAAAAATATCAATTGTTATGTCACTCTTCAAGAAAGAAAATAATAACAGATAAAAACATAATTATACTAGATAGGTAATAAACTAAATTGGAAATCACACATTCATATAATGTGCAAGAAAATCAGCAAGTCTGCAAACGCCCTTCACACTTGATTACCTATTATAAACACGGATGCTTTTATGGCATATGTAACACCACATTTACGGTATGGGATTATATTTTGGGGAAAATCTACTGAAAAAGAAAGGCACAAAAAAGATGCATTTTAGCAATGTTTAAACTTAAAACCTGTGATAGCTGTAAACAGTACTTTAAGAGCTACAAAATATTAGCAAGACAGATTTTAAAGATGGGAAATCATCCAATGACTTCTCCCGTTCTGGGTGGAACGGGAGGGCGTGTCAGACTTTTACTGACTAAAACCCATCCGTGTTCCGTCCTTGCCCTTTACGTTCCGGGGTCACGGTAACTCTTTTGAACATCCCGCAACATATTAGGATTACCTTGTCTGTACATATTTTAAAGAGCTGTGTTTGTGTTACAAACCCGAGCCGTTTACGACGTCTAGCTGTAATTTTTGCATGTTCTCATGGCAAACATGTAAGAGTAAACATGGCTGAACTTGTTACAATTTCTGTCATCCTTCACACCCATATTAATATAAATTATTAATTTTATTATTTCTTTTGATAAGAACACCATTTTATGATATCTGTAAATAATGGGTACTCGTATTAAGTTTATATTGTGATGCATACGTAACTCAGTCTGCGAATATAAGCCGTATAGTTTAGTCGTGGTTTTATTGTTTCCAAACCTATGACATTTGTCATTCGCCATGGTATTACAATGAGTTAATGGTATGAGAGCTTCTACACCTTAACTATACCAGCCTGTTAGTGTCCCACTACAGAGCAGAGTC
This sequence comes from Phlogophora meticulosa, assembly GCA_905147745.2. Taxonomy (NCBI): domain Eukaryota; kingdom Metazoa; phylum Arthropoda; class Insecta; order Lepidoptera; family Noctuidae; genus Phlogophora; species Phlogophora meticulosa. Next base: position 17,516,541 of record LR990522.1, on the reverse strand, counting down.
CTTTTGTCATATTGTATTGTATTGTTAGACGGGCCGATTTCTGCAACTCCACGAGTCCTTTTCTCATACAGAAAAGGCACGAGCTTTATACACCACGCATACTGAAGGCGATAAGGATTAAGGAAGGATTAAGGATGATAAGGACAGGCGAATGATAATTGCAATGCTTGTAAAAGGCTGCTAAGTCATCAAAGACTAACAATAAGTTAACTCCAACATTATACACTTAGTTCGCAATAACCGTTTTGAATTTGACTTTGGCGGGTTGGGGATTACTGACTTTTCTGTTTTTACCTTTCTGCTTTCCTCCACCAATGTCGGTGATATCCAAGATTAATTTAGAAAGTAAATAGGTACCTAATATGAATTGCAAAGTGCTAGTGTCATTCTGATTCTACCCGCGATGAGAACATTCAACCATTGCGCCGCCGTACAAACATCATTGATATTTTTTATTTACTGGCCACGATGGAACCCCGATAACAGAACACAAGAGATCTTCTTTATTGTTTCTTTTGTACTCACCTAGTATTCCGACAGGTATATCCTTGAGCTCCTCCTCAATGTGAGGGTACACTTCAGCGCCCTTACTAAAGTCGGCGACTATCACCTTGGTCTTCACACTGTGCTCCTTCTCTGAAAACACAATATTTACATTGGTATTGGTATCAGCTTCAATTTCTGACCTTGGCTTGGAATAAACCACTTACTATACAATAAATAATAACAAGGCATCCAAAAATTCATCCGCATCACTGTCTACGGGAAAAGTGCCCAGAAGGCTGCCAGTATTGCCACGTTGAATGACAATGCTGATTCTTTGGCCAAAAAAAGTCCAGCCCTCTGGTATTTATACTAAATTATCTTCAAGAAGTCATGAAAATAGCTCGACAAACAATAGGGTAGTGTCCTTAAAAATTCTGATTGGTCCGAAAGTTGGATTACTCAAAAAAACTATTATTATTATTTTTTGTCACGTAAACCAAAAATTACGACGATATAGTGCGTTTAAATTGCGGGTGACGTCACGCCGTGCTACACTTTTAACGTAACAGTGACGTCACAAGACCCTTCTCCTGAACTTTGATGTGCTATATCATTGACACTTTTTATTGATTTGAGTAAGCAAAAAGTACGCGTCCAATATTTTTTGGTAATCTTACTGACGGACTAAATAGACTTAATATATTTTTACCTAGGACACATCCCCATTTTATAAGAGAGAAAATAACACACGAAACATCAAGGAGAGTGTCGCAATGATCCCAGAAAGCATTGAGACAACAATGTTAATTGTAACATACATATGTAAGAACAATACATTGCATCGCTGTGAGAACCGCCAACGATAACGATTACATTCGCGCAGATTTCAGCTAAGCCACGGTCACTGTTCGTGCCTCTTGGTAAATTTGTAAGAATGTATTTACACTAGTAATTGTAAAGTATTTGTACTATATTTTGACAAATAAATCTTTCTTTCTTTTCTTTCTATCTTTATCGTCCGCAAGATTACAAACTATCCTAAGTCCTTCAAAGGGTCTCAAATACTATCAAATCTCATAAAGCGGAATAACACAAGGTGGAACTTAGTCTAGATATATTTATCAAAACAAAGAAAAGCCACTGAGTCATTCTTACGTTTCAATAAACAGGATTTTATTGCGATTAACAAAATTATTGGTATACAGACCGCGGTGGGGATAAATAACATGACATAAATGTGATGTTTCTAAACTTAATTCATATTCTTAGATTTGATATATTATACTTACTGAAACATAACATAACACCGCGCCAGTATTCCGTAAAGAGTTAGGCAGAAGCGTACCTATAGCTAGAAGAGCCATTTCGCTTGTTATTTTTAAGAGTGGGTGCTGGCAATGGTCGGTTAATAGCAATTGGCTCGCCCTATATTATATGGTAATGTTAATATGGGGGCATGCTAATTGGCATCAATCTCCTCAAACTCAATAACACTGTACCCGAGAATCCAACCCAGGGCATCTTGCCCAACGTGGCAGTTACATAAAATAAATAAGAAAGATCTTTAACCTTTCTTTTGTAAGTTCGTCCTCTGTGACGAATAAACATTTATTTCTTTGCTATACAAATGAACAAAGTTTTATTTGTTATTAACTTTAAGAGACTATGATGAATAACACCAACATTTGTATTACATGCTCATCATAATGATTTCTTAGGTGACGACAATATTGACTGACAGCAAACGTCCGTATAGACATTATGAACTAATAATAGGTACCATTTTATTTGATCGAGATCCAAAACAAGTGGACGGTCAATAGTACAAATTCCACCACTATAGTCACCTAAGTACTACACCGTAAACATCTTCCTAGTTTATTGGCATAATGTAAGGAAAATCAGTATTTACTAGGTAAATATTCTACTAAATCTATACACTATGTTCTCAAGAACCACGCAAGAGTGCTTCACAATCATAAGTATCCACACAATTGACATCGTCTACGTATGTGAAATAGAATTCAGAATGGTCGATGTACGCGGCTTTACCCTTGACGCCGGAGACGGCGCGCGACTTTGCGAGACTGCTCGAGAATTCTCGCGACCGCGCCTTGAGCTTATAGAGCTATTGCACGTTACTTCGTCCCCATGTATGTCAGTTATCGCGGATGCAGATAAAGTCGTGGATTAAGAGCTATCCTTTGTCCTTCCCTAAGATAAAATCTATCTCCTTGCCAAATTTCATTACAATCCGATCAGCCATTCAGTCGTGAAAAGGTAACAACTGAATAAACCAACAGAGTTACTTTCGCATTTATAATATACTAGCTTCCGGCCACGACTTCGCCCGCGTGGTTTGCTGATAAAAAGTAGCCTACGTATCCCTGAGATGATATCTATCTCTCTGCCAAAATTTATCGAAATCCGTTCAGTAGTTTAGGCGTGAAAAGGTTACAAAACTCACTTTCGCATTTATAATATTATATTTAAAAGTTAGGAAGTCAGGAAGTATAGAAGTATAGATGTTCAGTTGTTTAGTCTACATCTGTGACAGCTGAATTGCTACCATTAATGAATTTAATACAAGCACTCCGCCTGCGCTTCGTCCACGTCAATTTTGTACTTTTCCACAAGAGCTTTAATATCCCCTCCACTCCCTTAAAAGCATAGTTTTGAAAATATAAATAGCCTATGCTACTCGATGATAATGTAGCTTTCTATAAGCAAATGAATTTTAAATATCGGTTGAGCAGTTTTTCAGTCTATCCATTAATAAACAGCCAAACAATTAAATCTTTCTTGTTTATAATATTAGTTTAAACTAACCAATCTGGGTGGCCACAGCCTTCAGTTTGCCAGGGTTGCGGCTGATGATGACGATGTTGATCCCGCGCCGCGCCAGCTCTAGGGCATACTGCTTGCCGATGCCGTCAGTTCCGCCAGTTATTACTGAAATGGAAAAGGGAAAATTGTTACCTAATAAATAATTATGTTATTATGACGACCGATGTGACGCGGTGGATGAAGGTCCGCCTGCGACGCAGGAGGTTGCGGGTTCGAATCCCGCCTTGGGACAAATGTTTGTACGATCTACAAAGATTTGTTCCAGTGTTCTGGGTATTTACTATGTATAATAAAAAATATCTCTATGTATGTAATGTATTGTATTAAGTCTATCAGTCATCTAGTACCCATAACACAAGCACTGCTTAGCTTGGGGCTAGATGATGCTGTGTGGATTGTCCAGCAATATTTATTTTTATTTTATTTATTTAATTTATACACATGTAAGATCAGCAATAAGCACTGGGTCCGTATGGTTGATCTCTATTATAGAGAGAGGATGCTTCAGTACGTAAAGCCTTCCGACTTCCATGGATATTTAATACGACACGACGTTTGGCGACACGGTTGGCGCAGTGGTTGAGCCATCGGCTGCTGCGCCGCGTGTTGTGGGTTCGATCCCCGCACGGAACAATTATTTGTATGACCTACAGGTAGTTGTTCCGGGTTTGTGTATGTGTGTTTAAATGTTTGTAAACGCACCCACGATACAGGAGAAATTCCTAGTGTGGGGCAAAGTTTAAAAAAAAAAAAAAAAAAAAACCAGCACATCGTCCGCGACTTCGTCCGCGGGGACCTCGTCCTTTTCCCTTAAAAGTTCTCCATCCCCTTCACCCCCTTTGAAGCGAAGTTTAATAAAATCTAATAATTACTATCATAAGTGATATTTAATTTAATTAATACTTAGTAGTATTAATTAAATTTAATTTAATCAAATCACTCCTTAGTTAATAAATTGTTGTTGTTCTAACCATTGGACCAGTGTTGTCAAATTAAAAAAATAAATTATTATTATAAGTATTTGTGCCCTACTAAATGTATTCTCCCTTTCACCCGGATGATTTTTGAAAAAATCTGATGCGTTCCCAATATGTAACTAAGAATTAAGATTTATTGAAGCATTATTTTCACCTAGAAGTTAATAAGTTGTATGTTATGAGTTAAAGATATAAACATTTACCTACACAAACTCACGCCTCTGTCCCATAGGGTAGGTAGGAAGAAACTACAGCACGTAGGAATGTATGCTGTACTTATTACAAATAGTATAAGTACATAGTACCTGGATGACCGAGCTTTGCTCTGATAAAATGACTTGACTTTTCTAAAAACGAAACCTAGCTAGATAGATTTATCGCCCCCGAAACCCCCTGCATACTAAATTTTATGAAAATCGTTGGAGCCGTTTCCGAGATTCAGATTATACATATGTATACATAAACATACATATATACAAGAATTGCTTGTTTAAAAGTATTAGATTGTACAAGTATAATACTTAGTGGTATTAAAGATAAGACTTTGTGGGTATGAGGAACAGGGTTTAATGTTCCTCATCCGTCATTGACAAGGGAGGGTCCTCCGACCAGACGGGTGTTGTGTCTGGTAGGCTACTGCCTGGTGGTTGCTGTCGGGTTCTTGTAGAACCGCGATGTAGGATAAGTCAGATTTAGTTCGTATGTGGCGAGATAGATGTCGCTACAAAACCACTACAGGACGTAAGGTGTCTTTTGATGGAGTGTCAGTAGAAGGGTGCTTGTGTTACCTACGTACGTTATGAGCAGAGGTCGGAATTAGGTAGAGTTATTTATGTACTTGCATCGAAATGTTGATATTAATATGGATCTTCCCGGGATTTATAATACAATCCCGTGTGGTCAACAATATTACAAATAAATAATAATAAAAACCTCAGAGATAGATAAGACATTCGGACATCCGATGTCGGATGGTTTAAATTGTGTAAAAGTAAATAACTTTTTATTTAATAAATCATGGGATTTTTCTGGTCTTTATAATGAATCCCGGGATTTGAGGCATATCCACTTTATTCTTTCGCTGTATGAAATCAGTGTAAGTACATAAATAACTCTACCTAATTCCGACCTCTGCTCAAATTCCTCTAGAGTAAAATAAACAAGAAAGAAAAAAACATAAAGTAAAAAAAAGTTAAATTTAATTAGCAGCCGTTAGTGAACTACGGAAATTGTTGTCAATTTATACAAAATTCATAAGCAAACAGGCTTACAACGGTATTAATAATATTTACATGTATAATAAGGGAGATATTTACTATAGTCAAACACAATTTGTTTTGAAGCAAGTAGGTACTCTTATAATTTATTTATTCTTGACCTTTTGAGGCCACTGTCATCACGTTTTGTCGGTTCTAAGCCAAATAAGAATGCTCTTCTAGGTAGACTAGACATACAGGGTCTAGACAGATGTCTGTCTAGACCCTGTATGTCTAGTCTAGTCGCTCAGCCACTGCGCCAACCGTGCCGTATATGTATACGGCACGGTTGGCGCAGTGGCTGAGCGATCGACTGCCGCGACGCGTTTCGTGGGTTCGATTCCCACACCGAACAAATATTTGTATGGCCTACAGGTAGTTGTTCCGGGTCTGGGTGTTTGTGTATGTGACTTTGAATGTTTGTAAACGCACCCACGACACAGGAGAAATTCCTAGACTGGGGCAACGTTTAAAATATATAAATATATACACTTCTGGACACATCTATTGGCCCACCTTGTATTTTCAGTTTCGTTTGGTCCTAGCTAAAATTTTATATTAGGTCGAGCAAAAAGTTTTTATGCAGTTTTGAACCTGGCACATTCACAATTTCATTCAATAGTCTTTTTTTGAATTTCGAACACAGAATTTAAAGAAACAAAAGACAATTTGGAGGATGAGGCCTGAGGGGGATGTAATAATGCTGAATGCAAGCGTATTTTAATGTTTGATAATCATTTTTGATCCTCCTCAATATTCTGTTGATCACAGAGAGGCAATTCACGTATATTTAGTCAAAAAAATGCGTGTGATTCACCTACATTTTTGAGATTTATTTCGATGCGATTGGGACTAGATTATGAACGTTTTAAATTACGGGAATTAGTCTTCGGATCACCTCAATCTATTTTATAGTAACACTACCTGACCCAGCCCCAGAAGCCAGCCCAGAACCCAGAAGGGTGAACATTTTAAGTTGTATGTATTTTTAATGCTAAATCATAATAAAAAAATGTCTAAAAAATAGAATTTTGGGGTGGACCACCCTTAACATTTGGGGGGGCGAAAGATAGAAGTTGTCAGATGCGCAGACCTAACGGATATGCACAAAAAATTTCACGAAAATTGGTCGAGCCATTTTGGAGGAGTTTAATTACAAACACCGTGACACGAGAATTTTATATATTAGAAGAGAGTGGATCCAACTAGACATCCCTTATTATATCAAAGCAATCCTGACGGCCAGTGACGAAGTCTGTATGTAAAATGGCAGGTACTGATAATTCCTAATTAATCCCTCAATTTTCTAATTTTAACCACAGATAACAAATCAGTAAATTTCCTTACTACTCTCCACATTACAGTACAAAGTTCAAGATCAGTGATTGGCCTATTTCACCTGAGTCTATGAAAGTCATCGACCTTGGCGGCAATCGGCTGCGCGTACGCAACCTAACACGTTACGTCACACTCGTCCGCCATCTATTGATGTGTCACTTTCAATTTTGATATTGTTGTTTTATTATTTTATTTAAAAACTTGCATTATGTAGCATTATGTAAAAACTTGTAATATTCAGTTTTCACAATAAGTACTTAAGTGAGTATTTACATATATTTTGTTGAATACGATGATTAATTACTGTGGACATAAGCTTTTTGTGGTTGCTACTGCTTTTCAATAAATGTTGGCGTATTGTAAGTAGTCCTATCATAGGATAGATTTCTTACCCACTTCTTCCACTCTCCTGATAGGGCTGCAAGTGGTACAAATAACGCGAAATGACATTTGAGTGAAAGGCAGTACGTGAAGAACAATTTCGCGAAAGACACTTATACGAATTCATATGCATACAATATAAGATCACGCTTGTGTTCCCGGAAGGATTGAACAGAGGAAGAGATAAATAAAATAAATATTGTTGGACAATCCACACAGCATCATCTAGCCCCAAGCTTAGTAGAGCTTGTGTTGTGAGTACTAAATGACTGATAGACTTAATAAACATTACATAGATAGATATTTTTTATTATACATAGCAAATACCCAGAACACCAGGAATAAACCTTTTTATATCGTACAAATATTTGTCCCAAGCCGGGAATCGAACCCGCAACCTCCTGCGTCGCAGGCGGACCTTCGCCCGCTGCGCCACATAGTTCGTCAAACCGTTGTCGTACATGTGATGAGTCAGTGTGAGACAGTCAAATATTGCCAGATTTTCCTGACAGACTGGAAGTAAGTAGTCCATTAGTTATACCTAATCGTAGTTTTTCTATTCTTACTATTATTTTTAGATTTCGTGTAAGATATTTAGTTTGTTGTTTTTATGAGGAGAGAGAGGCCTTCGTCTTGCATTGGATCGATAATGGACTAATATTATTATTAGAAGTTAGAGTATTTCTTTTTGTTGTTGTTTTTGGTGTCAGTTTCATGGTTTACGAGGTCGCTAATTACGAAAATAGGGTTCAAATCTGAATCCAATCCGCCAACGGAAATCAACATTTTCTGTAACGCGGGCGCATTGTTTAAACTGATATCCGAACCAAAGGGATTTCAACAATCTTTCTGAAATAAGTACCTCATAAACATTGACCTTAGACTTAATGCCAAACAACCGAGCCATCTTATCTAACACTTTTAGATGAAGTTGCGCCTGCGCAGCGGTGGGGCATAGGCGAAGATTACCAAAAATAATGATAGCTTAAAATGTTTAGCAATGTCTGTCGTTTATTTTGTCTGATACCTAAGCTAAAGTTGAAGTGTACGTATGTTTGCAGTGTAACTTCTAAAAATATAAGGAAACGAATGTCATCATCTGCCTTCCCTAGCCTTTTCCCAGCTATGTTGCAGTCGGCTTCCAGTCTAGCCAGATATTTTACATGGAGCGACTGCCTATCTGACCTCCACAACCCAGTTACTAGGCAAAACGATACCCCTTGATAAGCCTGGTTGTCAGACTCTCGGGATTCTGACTACCCGTACCGGCGTAACGTGCTTTCCAAGACACGGAGGAGTCTTGATATGTAATTAACGGTCACCCATACACAGGCTGAACTCGGCAAGCGAGTGCAGCTGTTTTCATTTTGCCTTTTCCCAACTATGTTGGGGTCGGCTTCCAGTCTAACCGGATGCAGCTGAATACTAGTATTTTACATGGAGCGGCTGCCTATCTGACCTCTACAACCCAATAACAACACGATACCGTTTCGTAAAATGGTTGCCAGACATTCAGGCTTCTGACTACCAGTAACGATTGTCAAAGTTCGACATATTTCAGCCAGGACCAACGCCTTAATATGCTTTACGAGGCACGGTGGAGTCGATATGTTCTAAACGGTCACCCATCCACAGACTAACCTCAACAAGCATAACTTAAAGCTCGATCGACCTGTGCGCGGTGCGGCTGTTTTTATTTAGCCACGAGATCCTCCAAGTGTAAAAAAGGTGTTTTTAGAAAAACAACTTTAAAACTTACACATAAAGTTCACTTTGAATTACAACTGCTTAAATTTTATTACTTTTTCAACAGTACACGTGTACTGCTAAAAAACGTTTACACGTGTACAAGTACAGTCATTTCACAACTACTACATTGTGAAATCGACTTAATTTACAATAGAATAAAGTTGGTACTTATATGTTTAGGTGGAAATAAAATGAAATGGTAATGAATTTGGAATATGTAGTAACAGGAACAGAAAAATAGATTGTAATGATATTCGCATAAACATAATTAATTCAACCTTCAATGGTATTTTTTATTGAATTAAAGTTATTTTGAGACTGCCAAACCGGTCATTGTTGGGCTATTTTTATGCCCGACAATTACATCTTGACTATTTTTTTTATTTTTTTATTTAGTATATTCACAGAATCTAAGAAATGTCAGAAAATGACAATGTGAAACGGTCAAGCAAGACCCGACACTGGTGCACGCCATTTTGTCGACTAATTCAAAAGGGATTTGATTCGACTGTTTTTTTAAGTGTGGAATGTAACGTCACTATGTGGAATAAGCGCAAATTGCCAATGTTTGAAAAATGTGTGACAATGTAATGTAAAGCGCTTAATTAGCATTCTGTCAAGATTTTTAGAAGCCATTATTTAGATACGCAAATGGGAAAAAGAACTTAACTTTAAACCAACAATCACTTTTATTGAAAAGCCAACAAATCTTCATCACTTTTTTGTTGACTTTTACAGAAAAATTCTGTTTTACTTTCGACGTAAAAGTACAAACACATGTTTGTAGAATCTATTTTAATAAACACCAAAAACGTTATCGTCCTGACTAAGGATCGAACTCGGCACCCGCAGCACACGAGGAAACGACTGCGTGGACCCTCATTTTACATTGTGTTGAGAATAAAAATGGGGTGGCACCCTAACCCTTTAAATTGTATACAATTTGCATATCGAACAATACCGTTCTACATCGCGCAATCAACATTTTCTCTCGAAGTTGCATATATACAAAATGTCGCTCTATACATTCGGGGAGTCCGTTTCTACACAGGAACGATGGTAGGAATAGGGATGTGCAGAGTTGACCTACACACAGTTGACCTGCACAGCTGTATTCTGTCCATTGCTTTACGAAGCAACAGGTATTACCACCGAACTATACATTAATACGGAAGTTTAGTTCATAGTGCCGATGTGAGACTCTGCATTTCATACATGGAGCACCCGGATCTAAGTTGTGTGTATGTGTCTTGCAAATTTGCGAGGTGAAATTCCTCCGCACCACTGATGTAGGAAATTTGACTCCCTTTTGTCTTACAAATTGATATTTTTGGAATAAAATGAAATGAAGTAATATTTATTTCATATTCAAATCTTTATTTTCATTCAATAATGTGTGCGGATCTTACAATTGGCTTAAAGCTAAGTTACAATGATCCTTCATTGTATTCCCCCTAGGGCTCAGAAAAAAAAATTAAAATTAATACTTAATTAAAGACATTTTTTAGAAACTGTCTTTAATATTAATTAACGACATTATAACAACTATTTTATTTGAGATTAGTCATAATCTAAATATTGTTAGATGAGATTGAATTAAAAATCATTTTATAATAATAATATTTATCTATGTACTTACGAGTATGTATGAATGTCAATTTTACTATGTATGGTGTATGTCATATTAGTTTGTCTTGTATGTATTCGTTTATTTTGTTGTATGATTTTTTATTTATAATAGTTTGAGTTTGTTCATAAATGTTTGGGGGAGTGAGTTTCAAAAAAATACTTTTATAAGATTACTCTAAGGAGAAGCATCGAAACAAACAACGAGGTCATAGTCTCTTTTAAAGGACAGACATTATCTTAGTCAGATCATGTGAGGACCTTGCAGATTAGTGTCTGAGATGGAAAGAACCACACAGATATGAGTGGACCTATCCAGTCTTTTATTTTTTTTATTGGGGTGAAATCCTCATGGATGTCGTCTGTCAGACTCATACTGACTAAAAACCACCCCGGTGTTCCGCCTCACACCTACGCCGGGGGTCGCGGGAACGTACGATCCTTCCGCAACGGACCTATCCAGTCTGAGCCAGCATTTGTCAACTCAGAACTAAGGAGTTCAACGTCTTGACGAACAATATCAAAGAAAGACCATTTGGGTAGGCCACGTAGGTACTCAAACTATATGACCAGGATAATTTAACTTGGGCAGCACCCTTTAATCGTCCATAGTGTTTTACAGCGTGGTTTATTTTCCCTGCTATGCCCGGGTATACGACGCCAGTTTCTGAAACTAGGATAGCAAACAAGTAATATCCGGTTTGGAACATGCTACAGTATTGTTTAAGCCACTGATAATTTTTTTTACATTGTATGAATCAGAATGTTGGGCCGCAAAAGGGATGAATGAAAGGCAGTTACATGCAGCTGAGATGAGAATGCTGAGGGGGATGTGTGGTGTTACGCGAAAGGATAGAATAAGAAATAAGTATGTAAGAGGAAGTCTTAAAGTGGTGCCTGTGACCGAGAAGTTGTGTGGAAATCGGTTGTCATGGTATGGGCATGTGATGCGGAGGAATGAGGACCATGTTGTGAGGAAAGTTTTGAGTATGAATGTGCAGGGTTACAAGAGTAGAGGGAGACCAAAGAAGATGGATGGATCGTGTGAAAGATGATATGGCAAGAAAAGAGGTGACTATTGAGATGACGGCAAATAGAGATGTATGGAAGAAGACAACATGCTGCGCCGACCCTTAATAAATTGGGATAAGGGCAGGAGGATGATGATAATGATGATTGCCTCACACAAGGTATTTCTCCTGTATCGTGGATGCGTTTACAAAACCTCATATACACAAACAACCAAACCCGTAACAACTACCTGTAGGCCATACAAATGTTTGCTCCGTGAATCCCACACGATACGCAGCGCAGCAGTCAATCGCCGAAGCATTGCAGTGACATAGACCGTGGACTAAAATGATCCCATTGAATACTAGCTTCGCCGGTTATACGAGGCTAGTACACAAGCCAGGATAGTAAAATCAGTAGTGGGGGAGCTACTTGCTCAAAAATAGAACCCCATTCTCCTAACTTAATATCTTTCTTACGAGCTTACTAGACTATAAATGAAGAAAGTTCTTCATACACATGGGCAGAGTGACTGGCTTGCTAGTACTATCTCACTATACTAGCCTGAAAAACTGGCGTCGTGTATGTAGGGCAGGCATTAGCCATAGTTTTAGTTAGTTAACATAACCATCAACGTCAATTAGCATACTGACTTCATGTCCAAAGATAATACTAATCAATCATCGAGATCGACCCTATCGAATTCTAATTTAATTACTCATTTATATGACATGTTAAAGTTTAAAAAAAAAAAAAAATATGGATCTCCTTGTTTCTAACCCCCGACGAAAAAGAGGGTGTTATTTTGTAGAATTCTAGGACCTCATGCTAATTAAAAACAACTGCAACTGCGCTTGCCGAGTTCAGCCTGCATATGGGTGACCGTTCATTACATATCGAGACTCCTCTGTACCTCGGAAATCATGTTAACCCGGTAAGGGTAGTCAGAAGCCCAACCGGGCTTATCAAGGGGTAGGTATCATGTTGCCTAGTAACTGGGTTGTGGAGGTCAAACAAGCAGTCGCGCGATGTAAAATACTGGCATTCAGCTGGATCCGGTTGGACTGGAAGCCGACCCCAGCATAGTTGGGAAAAGGCTAGGCGGAAGATATATCTAGTAAAAATCGAGGTCGTCGCTATACCTACTTAGGTACGCAATAAGCAAGTATTCTTGCAACAATTTCATAATTCTAAATCCGTAACAAATTTTTCGTCTAGTCATATTCTCGTCGTAACGAGAATCATGCAAATTCGATCAACCGAACCATAAACAAAACTGTCTCGCCGCATGCTCTTGCGCAACCGGCGCGCGGCGTAACAAAACAATGTCAATGCTGAACTGCTTTAAATTACGACTTGGGTTACATTTCCGTGATTGCTACTAACGACAAGAGTAAAAAGTAACATACAAATAAATTTATATATTTATTTTTACTTGCTTCCGCTCGCGGTTTCGCCCGCGTGTTTTGTTGATAAAAAGTAGCATATGTCCTTCCTCGGGATGCTATCTATCTCTCTGCCAAATTTTATCGAAATCAATTCAGTGGTTTAAGCGTGAAAAGGTAACTAACAAACTTACTTTCGCATTTATAATTCATACTAATAATATAAATGGGAAAGTGTGTGTCTGTTTGTCCGTCTTTCACGGCAAAACGGAGCGACGACTTGACGTGTTTTTTTAAGTGGAGATAGTTGAAGGGATGGAGAGTGACATAGGCTACCTTTTGTCTCTTTCTAACCCCCAACTTCCAAACGAAAGCGAAGCCGTGGGCAAAAGCTAGTATTTTATATATCATAGCTAGGATTGATTTCAGTGGGAATTAAAACTTTATGCACATGTAAAAAACCAAACCATGACGGATTTTATGCCTTGGGCATTTTCTACCAGTCTACTGATAGATGCTAGTATAAGTAGACAGTCGCTCCATGTACTATTATTATGTAATACTGGTATTCAGCTGCATCCGGTTAGACTGGAAACCGACCCCCACATAGATAGCAAAAGGCTAGGCAGATGATTAATGAGTTTAAGGGAACGCCCGATGTTATTTAACAAACAAGGCCGTAATACATCTAATGTCAGGGTTTTAAGCTACAAAATCCGTGGTTTTGCGACCCTTGTCCTTGTTGGCGGATTTTAGAGATGGCAACCCTAGTTGTCAGACTTCTTAACACCTTAACTGCCAAACAACGAGACACAATAAAAAATGTATTGTTTGTCGATCATTTGGCGTTCAACGTGTTAATACTTTTTACACTAAGTTATTAGAACAATGAGGCGTAAAATAGTACAATTTCATATGATCGTTACTGTGGTTTCATTTTCTTATTTCTACCTTCTTCTCTAGCTTTCACGCCCCAGTTGCTTAAGGAGTAACGACAGTGTAAGTGATTAAAAATAAAACATTGATAAAGTTATTTTTAGGGGAAAGTTGAAAACCCATACTAATGTTATAAGGTGAAAGTGGCTCTGCCATTTAGGTCCGTCACGTCTTAACTACGAAACCAATGTTCATTAAATTTGTTACAGACTAAGCTTGAACCACAAGAAAGTGTAGAGGCTAATGTTTCGTCACCGACTTTGTCTGCATCCGCGATGACCAACGTTCACGCGGATGCAGTCGCGGGCAAATGCTAGTGTCATATGAATCTCTGTTATAGCCCGATCTGAACTTTATGTGCAAGACTAAAAGTTAGTTTTTCAATAACACATACTTGCATACAGTTCAGGAAACTTGATTGTGGACGCTGGATATAGGTCGCGCCGATACGAGAAAAAATAATATTATGCAAGATACAAGCACAAGCTACCATGTCTACCGTCCGTAATTCTGGACTCCCCAGCGTTGAAATTCACCGTCGGCCGTCATAAATCATGAGAAAATCATCATTTTTATATGTATAGTAAATCAACATCTGCCTAGCCTTTCCCCAACTATGTTGGGGTCGGCTTCCAATCTAACCGGATGCAGCTGAATACCAGTGTTTTACATGGAGCGACTGCCTATCTGACCTCCACAACCCAGTTGCTGGGCAACACGATACCCCTTAGTAAGATTGGTTGTCAGACTTTCCGGCTTCTGACTACCCGTGACGACTGAAAAAGATCTACAAATGACAGCCGGGACCAACGGCTTAGCGTATGTATAGGTAAACCAATAAGGTTTTTCATTAAAATGTGAATAATTCACTTCTTCCATTCAAAATTTCAAGCAATGAAAGTAGCATGAAGTAAGTTACAAACTTACATCACAAGTCACGTCTTCACACAGGCGAACTCTTGTGTACGTGGCCTGTTGCAATCATAGATATAAAAAGGAAGGTTGCGACCTACTCTATGATACTTGAACATTTTGGCGATTGGATAGCTTACATAGTAAGTTGCTAAACCAGGATTTGTTACTAATGTAAAATTCCTTTAGAGTCATCAGACAGCTCGACATAAAATTGCTTCCTAAAACTTTACGTAAAAATAAAACTGTAGTACTAATTAACACAAAAAGAAAATGTAGTAAAAATACACTTATTTATTTACTATTTTTAAAACCGTTTTCGTTAGGACTTGTCTAGCTTTTTAACCCCGTCCGGATTTTCTTTTGTTTTAATTAAAAATGGTGGCTCATACTAGGAATTTCTCCAATATCGTGATTTTATTTATTTTATTATGCATAGCAAATACCCTGAACACCCGGAACAATACTGTAGATCGTACAAACATTTGTCCTTAGGAGGGAATCGAACCCACAACCTCCTGCGTCGCAGGCGGACCTTCGCCCGCCGCGCCACGTAGGTCGAGATGTCAATCAAAGACATTTCTCTGTTATGTGACAGCTTGTTTTTAACGGCTTATCACGTAATACTCTCATTAATGATTGCAGTTACGTGCCTAGTTGCTATTTCTAGCTTTTCAGATTGATTTTAAACAATTTACTAGTATTTAAATGAAATAAAAAAGAATTTAGCTCAGTATTTAAAAAACATTATTAATCGTTTACGTATAAACTCAACGTGAATTTGTGATTAGTTTCATCCATATTGCTGTTATCTGTAGAAAGTAGCTTGTGAAATTTAGCACCCTGCTATTGGTATGTCAAGTTATGACGAAGTTTGTCTTTGCACTTACAATCCATACTAAAATTATACATGGGAAAGTGTGCGTGACTGTTTGTCCGTCTTTCACGTCAAAACGGAGCGACGAATTGACGTGATTTTTTAAGTGGAGATAGTTGAAGGGATGGAGTGTGACATAGGCTTTTTGTCTCTTTCTAAACCCCACTTCCTAACGCGGGCGAAGCCGCGGGCAAAAGCTAGTTTATGTATAATCTTTTTTACAAGGTACTACTTCTGTCATCTTTATATCAATTTTTTTCATTGTTTTTCGACATCCAGTATTGTCATTGTGTGCCTGAGTCTGAGCTAAATAAATGTTTTTCTTTCTTTGTTTCTTTCATCTCACGCAAAAAACTCATTATTTCATTAACTTGAAAAACACACAAAAAAATGTCATCTTTCATTGCTAAAGTGAATCCAGTTATAGACTTTAGGTATGAACTGTCAAAATAAAAATAAATCCATACCATTTTGGTCGTATTAAAGGTCATTTTGTTTCGAACAGGTCATTTTGTAAAATACACTCGAGAGCAATGAATCCGGGTCACTTAAAGAATGTTAAAAATCTCGGAAACTAAAAATGATAGGTTAATGCAATAAATTGTATTTAATAGACAATGTAATACTCCTTAAATGAAAGTAAAAAAAATATGAGTCACCATACATTTTATTAACACAAAATTACATAAAGAAAAAAAACTGCTGATCTCTCCTTAAAACAAAAATAGGAAACATGAAATTTTTGAACTTTATTACGATTTTCTTGAATTTTAATACTTCGTATTGCCTCCTCGTGCTTCCATTACTGCGTTCACGCGGTTTGGCATGCTGTACACCAAGTGTACAGCGATACACTTATACGATTATGGGGAATATTCTCCCATTCCTCTGTGAGAGCAATTTTGAGCTCACGAAGCGTGATTGGGGGAGGGTTTCGTTGTTTTACGCATCTGCCTAGCTTGTCCCAAGCATGCTCGATCGGGTTGATATCCGGGCTGCGCGCTGGCCACTCCATACGAGTAATGTTCATCTCTTGAAGGTAGTCATTCACAATCCTACCTGTATGAGGTCGGGCATTGTCATGCATAAATATAGCATCCTCACCTAAATTGACCATAAATGGACCAACGTGATCATTGAGGATTTCTTCCACATATCTTACGCTAGTTAAAGAGCCGTTTTCTATGATCACCAGCTCTGTGCGACTTTCAGAAGAAATTCCGGCCCACACAAGTACAGACACCGTAGGCTACTTTTTCTTCGATGCATGCTTGCTTGAATCTTTCTCCTGGTCTTCGATACACTCTGTGTCTTCCATCGTGCTTGTAGAGCATAAATTTTGATTCGTCGGAGAACATAACTTTTGACCAATCTTCAATACTCCAATTTACGTGGCTCTGGGCATATCTTAGTCTTGAAATACGATGCCCACGCTCCAGTTTAGGGCCGTTTGCAGGTCTAAGGGGTTTTAAGTTAGATTCAGCAAGCCGACGTCTTACTGTCCATGCACTTGGGTTACTTCCTCCGAGGCGTCGAAACTGATTTGTGAGTTCAGTTCCTGTGAGAAAGCGATTTCGAAGCATGGTGTTCACCAAGTATCGGTCTTCTCGTGCTGTGGTACACCTGGTTCTACCCGTTCCTGGTCTGCGTAGGTTAGAACCAGTTTCTTCGTAACGTCGGAGAACTCTTTGTACTATTGACAGCGACACACCGAAAGTCCTGGCTGTATCGCGCTGACTCCGGCCGGTTTCCAGCATTGTAAGTATTCTGGTGCATTCTTCAGGCGTAAGCGACATAATTTCAGCTTGAATAATGAATATAGAGCACTATCAACATGGTTTATGTACCCACATAAATGACAGATTACAAACAAAAGCAAAACCAAATGCTGTAATTTCGTAGTTCCATCTTCGAAAGTGGCCCTTTTTCAAATTTGATTTTTTTATGATATAACTTTACAATAACTAAGAAGTTTTAATACCTTCATTTAAGGAGTATTACTTTGTCTATTAAATACAATTTATTGCATTAACCTAGCATTTTTAGTTTCCGAGATTTTTAACATTCTTTAAGTGACCCGGATTCATTGCTCTCGAGTGTATAATATATTGCATGGTTGTTCCCACTCAAAGTTATTTAAATTCTTTAGTAATGTAATCTGTATATAAAAACTAAAGTTGATATTCGGAGCCCAGACCCGCGGTAAAGTTCTGTAGAAGCTGGACCGGATCAGAAGATTATTGGTACAAATAATAACGCTTACGTTGAGTTAATTACGTTTAGTAAGAGGAGATATTTGTCATACACCAGAATCCTTCTACATTTGACAAAGGGCCCGTTCTAAATTTGAACAATTAAAAAAAACGTTGCCCCACACTAGGAATTTCTAGTGTATCGTGGGTGCGTTTACAAACATTTAAACTCACAAACACAACCAGCCAGACCCGGAACAACTACCTGTAGGTCATACAAATATTTGTTCCGTGCGGGGATCGAACCCACAACACGCGGCGCAGCAGCCGATGGCTCAACCACTGCGCCAACCGTGTCGTCAATTGAAATATTGCTTGACTATTTGAAACCAGAGACAACTAATATTCTACCAGCCAGTATACAAAAAGTTCCGATATTGCATACGAACTTTACAGTACTTATCAATAGACATAAATATGGGCCCACTCGGTGGATAAATACGAAATGCTACTGACAAAGTATAGGGTCACAAACCGCATCTTTCCACAGGTTATAATCAAATAGTTCTTGCGCATAGATCACGAATACTACTATTTCTACTAAATAGAAAGGCGGGTCGTTAACGTGAATCCGTAAGCGGTGTTTTGCGGTCTTCAGTTTAAATGACTAGGTACAAAAATGGTTTGTTGGTTTGGTAACAAGTTACCTTGAAGAAGAATTGGTTTCCAGTCGCCTGCTTGTCACCGACTCCTCACAGTAACGTAGACTATACAAGATTATTTTGAAAGAGTGGGTAACATAATTATATCTTGCAATAACTTGCCCAAACATTTTTTATTCTTATTTATTTTTTCACATTTATGTTTATTAAAATAGAAATGCCTCGTTGGTATAGTAGCCGCTTGCGCTACAGGTGAGAACGAGGTCTGGCTAAGTTTCGATTACCATGTCGGCAAAATTTATGTTTTTTTTTCACTATCAGTCGGGAATCCAGACTCGGGCACATACATGTGCCCGATTGATAAAAATTGGCCCGCCCCCTACATGGGAGTTAAAAATAACAGACGAAATATAGGTTTACGGTCTCGGCCTAACCGTTTGGAGACTTATAAAAATCACGGCCACATCACGTACCTACATTACACTATGCTAGAAATAATGTAATGATTAAATGACTTAAGCACATGACAATTCATGCGTAATAGCGTTCATTGTTATCGTGGGCACTAGGTGCTCGGGAAAAGCAGAGGAATATCATTCCTACCGAATACTAACTCAACTTCAACTTAGCTGAAGTAGTTACTATCATCACCAGTCTAACATTTTCCAGTCTATCCTGATGCAGTCGAATTTCTAACAGTAGATATATAACATGGAGCTCCCTCATAGCAAGGCTAGTTGACCCACTACCAGGCTTCTGACTACCCGTAGCGACCGTCAATGATCTACGAATGACAACCGGGATCAGTAATTTGTTATTTGTAATCATTTGACTTAGTTCAATTTATTTCTCTGTATTTTGTATAATTATATGAAATAAACTGATTAATAATAATCTAATACCTTTAAACGAACAAAGCTTGTATATATGTACATATATATATATTTAAATAATCTCGGAAACGGCAAAAACGATTTTCATGAAATTTAGTATGCAGGGGGTTTCGGGGGCGATAAATCGATCTGGCTAGGTTACATGAGTTTAGTACCTGATTCTAGGTCCGCCAGATTTAAAATTCTTCGTCGATTTTTCCTCATTTTTGATTTTTCGAATGTATCATTTTTCCTTTAACTTATTATCATCATCTATTGGTATTTTATGCCGGATACATTGAGTGGACCACCTTTGTAAGGCTAAAATAATGCTCAGCAGTTTATTAGACACAAACAGACACACGTACAAACACACCATCACACATGCATTGATAACTGATAGGTATGCGAGCACGTCTTATATTTTCGCATTACCGATAAAAACAATGACTTGCATACGAATAACATTATTAAAATTACTGTAGTCTTACTGACTTCTGCGAAGAATACAATATCAAAACATACTGTACTCAGTAATAGAGGAGGTCGTGGCTAAATAAAAACAGCCGCACGGGTTGATCGAAGGTTAAGCTACACTTGTCGAGGTCAGTCTATAGATGAGTGACCGTTCGTAACATATCTCGACTCCTCTGTGTCTCGGATAGCGAGTTAAGCCGTTGGTCCCGGCTGTCATTTGTAGATCTTTGACAGTCGTTACAGGTAGTCAGAAACCCGAAAGTCTGACAACCAGTCTTACCAAGCGGTACCGTGTTGCCCAGTAACGGGGCTGTGGAGGTCAGATAGGCAGTCGCTCCATGTAAAATACTGGTATTCAGCTGCATCCGGTTGGACTGGAAGCCGACCCCACCATTGTTTGGAATTACTGAGTTCTAATAATATTTGTCTGTGGCATTTATAACGTTTTATTTTTATTATATGTAACTGGCTACCCGCCCCGGAAATGTAGAAGAAAAACGTTCGCTTACCAAAAAACATAATATTATGAATAACATGTTTTTTTAATCAGCTGCGAATGACTTTTTCAGTTGCGCGTAAGTTTTTTTAATCTTAGATAATATCTTCTGAATTATTCAATATAATGATATATATAGTGTAACAGGCAATTATAATCCCTAGTTATTAGCATATACATATATCTGAATAATGATTAATACTGTGTGGGTAAACAACTAGGGAATTAACTGTCGCCGTTCTTTTTTCAAGCCATCTGTCAGAACCACAGAAATCTTAATAAAAATTTAGTACTATAGCATTTCTATTGCCTTATTATTAAGATTTCTGTGGTCAGAACGCAACGTCAAATCTTTAATTTAATTTTAGTTTGTGAACAAGGAAATCGGCCATTCCATTGTCTATTTGACCGGAATGTTACGTTACTGGCCACTAATGTTCAGTGTTGACGTTATGTCATAACATTATAAGTTGTGCGGTGTTACCACATCACAAAAGTATGGCTCGCCATGGAGATGGCATGTTATGGCGTTGAGTAACCATGGTGTTTATTGTTTCGAAGTAATGGTTTACTGTTTCAAAGTTTGGCGGCACGGTTGGTGATGTGGCTGAGAGATTGGCTGATACGCTGCGTGTCGCGTAATTCCTGCACGGAACAAATATTTGTCTACTCTGCAGGCAGTAGTTCCGGGTCTGGCTGTTTGTGTATGAATGTGTGTTTGAGTTTGAATGTTTGTAAACACACCTACGATACAGGAGAAATTCCTAGTAAGGTGCAGCGTTTAATAAAAAAAAATGTCTTCAAAGTGGAAGGTGTATCTGAGATAGGAGCCTTTTTGGTCCTTTTATTTTATTTTTTTATGTTTTTAGTTCCTTTTTTCTTTTGTTTTTTTATTATCTGTGCGTGTCCCTAATAAATGATTTTTGCTTTTTTTCTTTCTTTCTTTTACTAGAAATTTAATAAAACATATAATACTCATTATAATGACATTACTTATTTGTCGTGATGGCCCAGTGGTTAAGTCTTCACTTCTCATCCACAAGATTGTAGTTCAAATCCGGGCACATACCAATTAGACACTAGCACTTCGCCTGTGGCTTTGTCCGCGTGGATTTTGTACGTTTACCTTCAAATTTTGACATTCCCTTCCACATAATGTTCTTAACATTTTAGGTACAAGACGAGTGTTCACAAAACTATACATACATACAACTTACGAACATAATAACACCTAATTACGTATTACGTAATTTCTCATTATTTATTCTTCATAAACAGTTTTAGAAACATCTAATATCATCAATTTCCATATAAATCGAATTGAGCTGGCCTTTGCTAAATGCACCGCTTTAGGCGATTATCACACACGGCTATGACGTTGCTTGTAATATCCAAAGTTTGTATGTAACCTAGTGCCCGATTGCAGCTTCATTTCGTTTTTGGCCATTTGCGGCGTGAATTGCAAAAGGATACGGCCAAGTCGAAAATGAGAAATTCGTGAATTAATTGTTGCGTGTTTAGGTCAATTCATATTCATACATAGCTTCAAATTCTTCACAAGTAAAGCGTTGTTCCATGAATAGGAACGCACCTATTCCAGAGAAATCGCGCGCATATAGTGTTTTAAAGCTTATGTATGCTCTTTTTTTTTTAAATGTAATATATCAATAGTTTTTTTATGCCTGAATCATGTTCCGTTTTCGAATATAAATTAATTTTCGGTCTGACATTTATGAAAATACTCGTTTTGCGACACTGACTACCGGGGCTAGTACGGTCGAGTTGCAGTCCGAGGGGAGTGGGGAGGGAAGGGGGAGGGGGGAATAAATTAATAATATAAAACGAATACAAGACTTCGAGAGGTTTTTTGATTAATGTTTATAACTTATTTTATTTTGAAAAACTATGATATAAGTATTTGTACGCCTGAGTCGAACGCAGATCGGAGAATGATGCGTTCCCATGTACTATCAGCCTAAGTTTAGCGGTTACTGATCTAAAATCTGATGTTATGAAAAGATCTCATGTTTCTTCTGCCAGAAGCATCTGATTTTGGAATGTCCATGGTACTGGGACTTAGGACATCAATATCTATACTTCTATATTAATATTGTAAAGAGGTAAAATGTGTATGTAAGTTTGTATGTAGGAGGTAATCTCTGGAACTAATGATCCAATTTCAAAAATGTGTTCACTGTTAGAGACCTACATTATTCCTGAGTGCTATAGACTATAAATTATATTAACATTATGCATATGAGCCAAGCTATCGCAATGTTAGTCTAGCAAGTCGGAAATAAATATCTCTAAAAACAGAATTATTTGCATGCACTGCCTTAATAGTGGCTTAAAATGGAATACAGTGTATGACAATTTGGTCCGTCTTAAATAGTTCTACAAAAAAGTCTGATACACTATATAGCTATCTTTTATATTTTATCTTTTACATAGCTTTTTATTGTATTGTTTTTTTTTCGACTCCTTACTTTTGGATGATAGTTAAATAAC
This sequence comes from Phlogophora meticulosa, assembly GCA_905147745.2. NCBI lineage: Eukaryota > Metazoa > Arthropoda > Insecta > Lepidoptera > Noctuidae > Phlogophora > Phlogophora meticulosa. The sequence goes on along the minus strand of LR990522.1, from coordinate 17,493,553 downwards.
AAAGTATCAATCTTTATCAAAATAAATTATTTTATTATAACAAGGACATCATGGAGATAACATGCGATTTACGGTATGTCAATTGGTCATGCAGTTTCGGAGATAATTTAAAATTATTAAAGAGCATAATTACTTTCGTTCCCGCATAGAACATGGGTTGCGAACGTGTTAGCTTACCCTAACCTATAGTTGGCGTTATGCAAAGACGTCATTATCGTGGATTAATAACGCTCTTGATATATCATTTCCCTTTTGTCAAGGTGATGAAAGGTTCTGAATATCGTTGCGGTTTTATTATATTTATTTGTTTTTGGTTAAGAGTTATTGGTCTATCAGTCTTTTAATTTCAAAAATAAGGAGCTCGTGCGTCAGTGCGTGGTTACAGCCGCACGGATCGATTAAAGGTTCAGCTACGCGTAGCGAGGTCAGTCTGTAGATGGTTGACTGTTCGTTATAATTATATCGAGACTCCTCCGTGCCTCGGAAAGCATCCTAAGCCGTTGGTCCCGGCTGTCATTTGTAGCTCTTTGAAGTAGTTACGTTTAGTCAGAAGCCCGAAAGTCTGACAACAAGGTGTGGAGGTCAGATAAGCAATCGCTCCATGTAAAATACTGGTATTCAGCTGCAACCGGTTAGACTGGAAGAGGATTGGGAAATGGTTAGGCAGATGAGTCGTTCAATTTAATTCGTGGTTAAAACTTTGTTCTCTTCTTCTTCGTAAATTCGTAATTCTGTCTGTTGTATGTATTGTTGTTAATAAATGATCTCAAATATACTGTCGACGACCGATGTGGCGCGGCGGGCGAAGGTCCGCTTGCGACGCAAGAGGTTGCGGGTTCGATTCCCGCCTTGGGACAAATGTTTGTACAATCTGCAAATATTTGTTCCGAGTGTTCTGGGTATTTCCTATGTATAATAAAAATATCTATCTATGTAATGTGTAGTATTAAGTATATCAGTCATCTAGTACCCATAACACAAGCTCTGCTTAGCTTGGGGCTAGCTGATGCTGTGTGGATTGTCCAGCAATATTTATTTATTTATTTATTTTATTTACTCAAGTTGCAATAAAAATCGAGTTATTTGAAAGCAATTTAAAATAGAAAAAATAAAACTAAATATGAAAAGTTCTCTTTGGTCTGTTGTGTCTTTGTATATTGGTATAAAGTTAAAAAATTTCGATGTCGTTCTATTAAATACTTTCGGTTGCATTATAATGAAGAGGTCTTTTTTTTGCTATGGATTCTACTTTGAGAGCCTACAAGCTACATTAACAGCGAATAACATAGGCTATATTTTATTTGCAAAACTACGCTTTAAAGGAGATGGAGGTGATTTTAAAGTACCAAGCGAAATCCACGCGGACGAAATCGCGGAGCGAAGTGCTAGTTGAGTATAGTTAGAAAAGTCCATAAAAGGTACACACCGTCAAAATGCGAGATATCCTTAAAAATGTCAACTAGAAGTCTATATGATTGGTAATTAATTTGTCATGATGGCCCAGTGGTTTAGGCCTCGCCTCTTGTGCACGAGGTTGTGGGTTCGGACCTGGGCAAGTACCAATTTGAGTTTTTCGATTCATATGTACTTTCTAAGTTTATCTTGGACATCACTGACATCGGTGAAGGAAAACATCGTGAGCAAACCTGGACTTATATAATTAATTTGAGTCTGAAATCGCCAACCCTCTTGAGCAAGTGTGGTGATTAATGCTCGTGCCTTCTCTGTATGAGAAGAGGCCTTTGCCCTGCAGTGGGACAGTTAATAGGCTGGTACTACTACTATACTATAATTCATTTGAATTCTTATTAGCTGTAGGTATAGGCTAGCACAAAGAGGTTCCCCAATCTGTCAAATTTCTTTTATAGTTTTTCTAACATCATCATCTACATTTGACGGCATGATACGTGCAGTGGCTTAGCGAATAGGTGCTGCGCTGCGTGTCGTGGGTTTGATTCCCAAACGGAACAAATATTTGTATGGCCTACAGATATTTGTTCCGGGTCTGGCTGTATGTGTATGTGAGTTTGAATGTTTGTAAACACTCCCACGGTACAGGAGAAATTCTTAGTGTGCGGCAAAGTTTAAAAAAAAAAATATCATCTGCCAAGTATTTAACCAACTATTATGGGGTTGGCTTCCAGTCTAACCAAATGCAGCAAAATTTTAACGCTGGGGTGTCCAAACTCATGATCTACTGAACTTATGGTATCAGTTTGTACGTCGGTGTCATTCTACTCTTTTCTTCTTGTTTTTTCCCTTTTTTTTATTTATTGAAACGTTGCCCCACATGAATTTCTCCTGAATCGCGGGTGCGTTAACAAACATTTAAAATGACATACACAAACAGCCAGACCCGGAACAACTGCCTGTAGGCCGTACAAATATTTGTTCCGTGCGGGGATCGAACCGCCGACACGCCGCGCAGCAGGCAATCTCTCAGACACTGCGCCAACCGAGCCGTACTCTGTAGGTATATCTCGATATTTTTGGACAACTCCCACAACTATGTACTGCGAGTCATTTTTAGCCAGCCTCAGATCAGCAAACTTACGTGACGCAAATTGTACTTACCCGTGATAAGTTTTTTATTAAATGTGAACATCTTGTGCAAATATTTTTTTATAGAATACCAATTTTCGCTAAGTGAAAGTACACAGATAGTTACAATGTTGATCAAGAACCTTTACGGCATATCTGAATGTCAAAAAAACAAAAAAACAAGCGAAGCAAGTATTAAACACCAGTTTTGTATGATATCATACAAAACTGGTGTCGTACGCGTCTCCATACAAAATCGTAGTTTTCTATGGACATAAGCTGAATTGCAATGAATATGGGTAGTTAGTCCCTTAAGTTAGTTCCCTTAGACGGCACGGTTGGCGCAGTGGCTGAGCGATCGACTGCCGCGCCGCGTGTCGTGGGTTCGATTCCCACGCGGAACAAATATTTGTATGGCCTACAGGTAGTTGTTCCAGGTCTGGCTTTTTGTGTATGTGACTTTAAATGTTTGTAAACACACCCACGACACAGGAGAAATTCCTAGTGTGGGGCAACGTTTAATTTAATAAAAAAAAAGAAGCTTATTCTGATTTAAAAGAGTGTCCATAGAGTTTCTTGCCCATTCTTCTCCATAAAGATGTATGGTTTGGAATGTGCAACTGCAGGACTTTCTCAAGTACTCGTAATTATGCCTTGTGCCTTTGACTGTTGCTTCGCTTGTTTTTTTGCTTCTTTGACAGAGCTGAATCAGTGTGAACAGTCCATAAGTCTATAAAATAGAAGAAACACGTGTTTGCTACATTTCCTTTATTAAAACTAGTAATCAGTTTTTATAACCATTCAATTTCTATTGGTAGATAATCACAGGAATCAGTGGCGGTACCACGTATCCTTTACAGAAACGTTTTGATGAAGGCCAGCGATGTAAGTATGTGTCCGACTGAACATGACGATCTATAATTATTGACGACCGATGTGGCGCGGCGGACGAAGGTCCGCCTGCGACGCAGGAGGTTGCGGGTTCGATTCCCGCCCTGGGACAAATGTTTGTACGATCTACAAAGGTTTGTTCCGGGTGTTCTGGGTATTTGCTATGTATATTAAAAATATCTATCTATTTAATGCATTGTATTAAGTATATCAGTCATCTAGTACCCATAACACAAGCTCTGCTTAGCTTGGGGCTAGATGATGCTGTGTGGATTGTCCATCATTATTTAATTATTAGCACCGGCACGGATCTTGAGCACTGGACGCCGTAGTGGCGTAGTGGTTTTGACGGCACGGTTGGCGCAATGGCTGAGCGATGGCGTGGATTCGATTCCCGCACGGAACAAATATTTGTATGGGCTTCAGGTAGTTGTTCCGGGTCTGGCTGTTTGTGTATGTGAGTTGGGGGTCACAGGTGTCGAGCCAAAATCGTGATATCAATTTGAAACATCTAAAAAGAACTGCCGACGACGCGACTGACGTCTTACAATGACGTCGCAAATATTATTGCCCTCAGTAAATAAATAATATTGAAGTGTCAGTTTATAATGACAATATAACACCTTTTTACAAAATGTGTATGAAAGTATATTATTATACAAATATAATATATATAACAAATATTTGTTTAATATTTGCCTGTCTATCTGTTTGTTGGCGCTAATCTCCGTAACCGCTGTACCGATTTTGACAGGGCTTTCGCTGGTAGAGATAGCTGATATGCTAACTTAAGCTTATTTTAGAAAAATAAGTAGGGTACCTCGCAAAAAAAAATAACTATGAAATGTTGTCAATTTCAACGGGGACAAAGTCACGGACACTGCTAGCTTGCCAATAAAAATAGAATATTTACTGCATTAGTCAACTTTTTAAGCCCCCCCTCCCCTCCCGCAGCGGCTCCCCGCAAAGTCTTCGGCTGCGACCGGTTTGAATTACAGAAATAGAATAAACTTTTGTATAACAATATTTATAAAGGTTCATTGACGAACGAGGATATTTCTAGCTACACGGAACCCCGATCGCTCGAAAATGACGAAAAAAGCGGATTACGGTAAACCGTTATTTTTCGTCATTTTCGAGTCAGTTCGATGAAATCTTAGATAGTGCTGATATTCTAACAATCTTGGTTGAAAATGAAATAAAACTAACTTTTTCCCGCGACTTCGTCCGCGTGCTTCTCGGTTATCACAGATGCAGACGGAATCGCGGATTATAAAGTATGCTATATCCTTTCTTGTGGCTCAAGCTTAGTCTGTACCATCATCATCCTTTTGCGCTTATCCCAATTTATTTGGGGTCAGCGCAGCATTTCTTCTTGTTCCAAACATTTATATTTGCCGTCATCTCAATATTCACCTCCTTCCAAGCCATATCATCTTTCACATAATCCATCCATCATTTCTTTGGTCTCTACTTCTTTATTTGGTACTTTTGCACCCGTTCACATTCATACTCAAATTTTAGTCATTACTTAACAAATTTAATTTAATTCGATATCAGTATTTGAGCCTCGGAGAAGCTCGTTGCTAAATAAAAAGAGCCGCACGGGTTGATCGAAGGTTAAGATACGCTTGCCGAGGTCACTCTGTGGACGGGTGACCGTTCGTAACATATCGAGACTCCTCCGCGCCTCGGAAAGCACGTTAAGGCGTTGGTCCCGGCTGTCATCTGTAGTTTTGACAGTAGTAACGGGTAGTCGAAAGCCCGAGAGTCTGACAACAAGTTCTACCAAGGGGTATCGTGTTGCCCAGTGACTGGGTTGTGGTGGTCAGATAGGCAGACGCTCCATGAAAATACTGGTATTCAGCTGCATCCGTTTAGGCTGGAAGCCGAGCCAACATAGGGAAAAGGCAGATGACGATAAGTACTTTAGCCGTGGAAGCGCAACAGACAAACAGACAGAGTAACTTTCACAGTTATAATATTAGCATGGATGGATGTACATTCCTAGCTTATTTAAAGGTTGTAGAATCTAGTAATAAGTACTTCGTAATATGTCATCTCATCAATCACTTTAGTGCTGAGCAATTAAAATTGGAATGCCAACTAAACCCCTGATTACTACATCGTGTCACTTCGTATAACTTCGTGTAACTTCGTGTAGGTCCCGTTACCGACATTTAATTCATATTTAGAATACCGAACATCTTGATTTAAATATTTAAAAGCAGGTAGGTAGGTCGGAAACATTCTTCGATTTATAGGGTTCCGTTGTCAACCCGCAGGAACCCTTATACTTTCGCTATGTCTTCCGGCTGTCCCCGGTCTAGCACAAGGAACTACAATGCTGTAATTTGGTATGGGTATATTTATATTGTATGTAATTTGGTATGGGTATATGTATATTGGTGGTCAATGGCTCACAAAGTAAAAATCCTAAAAATAGAAATAGTTTGGTCTCCTATACTTAAAGGGGGATTTTTTTTTCTTTCTATCCCGTACAAAATTTAGATTGCGGTTATGGGAAAACCATTGTTAAATTCAGGAATCCGTTTACGAATTATTAGGATTAAAAGCACCTTTATGTGAACCAATTCACGGTAGTATTAAACGAAGTTACAAGGAAAATTAACACAGCTGAGTAGACTTTATAGTCGAATAACGAAATAAAAAGCAGAATTTTATTTAGATGATGTGGTTTTTGTTTAGATATAACACATACATGTAACATAACATCACGCCTGTATTCTGTAGGTATAGTAACACACACATTATGCTGCCAATTATGTTGTTGTTCAGGTCAATAGTTGGTGAGTTTCCAAAGTCATCACTGCAGAAATAAGTTTGTTTTTCATAGTCTGAGAAATGATACACTTAAAATAAATTTATTTTTTCAATCGATAAAATAAATACCGGGCGTGCGTATTCATCCCGGCTACGGAACCCTTCCCCGTGCATGATCCAACCCGCACTACATCATACATTACAACATAACCCACTTATATAATCAATTAATTAGTTAATAGATAACCCTAACTATCTTTAAATATCGCAACTGAACTAATCAATAAGCGAGATAGGTATAACTGTATGTAAAATAGAATATTCGATGAAGGTCATGAAGTATTTCCCTCTTTCAATACCGGCATAAAACCTGCTTCTAAGTTAACATACGAACGATGTAGGGCGCAGGCGCTGACCTAACTCAATATAAACAACATCAAAACATTTTTAACACAACAGTTTTAATTATTCCACTCACCAGCCCATGGTCCGAACCTCTTGGAGAGAGTATGCACCTCAGAAGGCAAGAAGTAAGGCATCAAATACGAAGATATGAGCTCCAGTACACTCCATAGGGAATCTATTAACAAGAAACACAGGGCAATAGACCCAACTAACGCTAAAACTAGTAATAAAAACATTGCTTCTATTGTAAATGCACTGATTTAGTTAATTTGTGGTGGACGACGGAATATACGCGCGTTTTTTTCGAAATTGGAATGTTTATTTTTGGTGGGAAAGCGCACGACGCGCCAGCATCACGGACACAACTACACTGACGGAGCGAGTGTTGCCCACATTCAAGTTACGTTAGAACGATTGACCTATAAACCTCTCTTATGTCACGGCTTATCAACTATGTACACAGAAACGCAGGGTAATCTGCTATTTTAGCTAAAGTAATATTTGATATAAGCTATTCCTGATCGAGTTAATGTACCTTTTAACATCATCTGTTTAAATATCTACATTCTAGACTTTTCACTCAAGACGCCTGCACAATTGATACAAGCAACATTTTCAATATAACGTCAGGAATAGTTTAGCAGGCGTTCGATATTGTACATTAAATAAACGCAAGTAGGTAAGTATTGAAATGCAATGCAATAAAATTACTAGCTCCCAAGCTAGTAATTTTATTGCAATTTACTTTTCCTTCTTTCCTTCTACCTACCTTACCTTTCCTTCTTACTTTCTCTTCTCTAGGTCCAACAACTGCGGATATTTTCAAGAGTTAAAATAGGAGCCGAGAAGTATTGAGGGGGCTTCAAACTTTAAAATAGGCAACTAGATCAAATGGGGCATCTTATGAAGCACTTGATTTGCATGTTATAATTCATATCAAATGGAATATGTCAATCGAACCACTTAGTTGTACGCCGGGCCACTGAGCACTTATTGCCGGGCATCAGTCGGACAAGAAGCCAGGAACGGTTGCAGGTTCAAGTTGATCTTTATCTTATTATATGTATTAAAATCTGCGGTTCATTCCTTGGAGGGGTGATACATTTAAACTTCTACCTGAATTTTAAGTCAACGCCATCTAGAGTTACGGTTAATAACGTCACATATTTGGACGATTTTCTTACTTTTCAAAACGTACAGACATGGTAGAATGCAAGAAGCAAGGTGTCACGATACAAGCAAAGAAAATTAAGGTGTCACAGTACAGGAAAGGAACCGAATATTGGTATATTCATCACATAAAAATATTAGTTCTTTGCGATGACCTGTACATTTGCAGCTGAAACAACAACAGTTATAAAGAACAATGTATGAGAGAATATTTATTTTCATTTGCAATGTTTAGTGTGACCGATCCGGATTATTGATTTATAGCCTGGAAGTGTCATTTAGTATTTATTTCATTCGAATTAGTGTAGGCCCTAAAGTATGCAATTTAGAACCCATTATTTAAAATAGTAACTTATCTTCTTTCAAGACTGTGAATACGAACAATCTGCTCATCATGTCTTATGGGAGTGTACCCTTTGGCAGAATGAACGCAATATAATGTTAGATAGTGTGCACGTTGCATCCGGAGTTGTTTACTTGACGGAACTTACGGAACAGGGTACTTTTTCTACAAACGCGGAGCGTGGCGCCATTGCCATTTTCCTGTAGTGCTTTCCCGCCAACGTGCTCTTTGTACACGCTACGGGATTGCTAATGTTCTTTTGTTTTTAGTCATGGTGATACATACTTACCTAATTATAACTTACTAAAAGCTTTCTTTTTTTGACGAACGATGTGGCGCGGCGGGCGATGGTCCGCCTGCGACGCAGGAGGTTGCGGGTTTGATTCCCGCCCTATGACAAATGTTTGTACGATCTACAAATATTTGTTTCGGGTGTTCTGGGTATTTGCTATATAAAAAATATATCTGTCTATGTAATGTATTGTATTAAGTATATCAGTCATCTAGTACCCATAACACAAGCTCTGCTTAGCTTGGGGCTAGATGATGCTGTGTGGATTGTCCAGCCATATTTATTTATTTATTTATTAAAAGCTTGCGCTACAAAAATTTGGTAACCTACTCACAAAAAAGCATTATCGTTTTAATCCCGTTCGAAATCACTTTTGTACGGGGGCTGCAGTTTGATATAAAAAAATCAAAATGTCGTAAATAGTATGAAGTAATTTGCTAAGCTGTTATTTGTTATATAATAAGAGTAGTTGTAACATTCTCCTACGTTTTTTGGGTTCCTTAGAAAACAAGGAACTCTTATAGGTACTAGTTTTGCCATTTCTGCCCGTCCCATATCGTGCACATCATATTTTGCATAACATAAGTAGTTTCTTGCTATTACCTCCCGATAGTTTACGAAGTTTTACTATATTGGTTTTTACGTATTTTGTTCCATAGTACTTTTATACTACACAAGCTTTAGACGTGAAGACTTGCAATTGGTTGTCAGATAATCATACTGTTACATAAAATCTTTGTATTTAGTTGTTAGTCTTCCAAAGCGTTTAAATAAATAAATAAATTCAGTATCCGTTGCTACATAAGTTCAAAAAAAAACATAAGCCCGAAAAAAATTATAACGCCCCCGCCAATAGTGTCGAATTGTCAAAATCAATCATGTTGATTAATCTAGATATTAAGGTACCTATGATTATACAAACTCTATAAAAACACAATTTAAAATGTATAGGTATTTATTTAATCTTATTTCTAATAATAATTGCTGTATGCGTAACGTTGTAACAATATCAGACACACGAAATTAAAAAGAGTTTCTTGGATTTCAACAATAGGACTAAAAATCATCATTTATCTTAAGTAGGTACGTATTGAGCCGGGGAAACAAATCACAGCAATCTAGAATAATCTTATATGTATATACAGGTTCACAGTATAAAGTTAATTTATTGTTTAAAAGGATAAGGTAATATAATAGCGATAGACATCAACTTATTCAGACGTTAAAATTTTGAATTATCATTATTCACTCCTGTTTATCAGACTGTCTCCGATATGCTGTATGGTTTGGCGTCAGTGCACGCTGTAGGAACCTCCTCCTTCAAAGTCCTCATGCCTTTAAGTGTGTTCTTCACCATGTCGTAAGGAGCTGAAACAAAATTAGAGGAACATTAAATTTTACGCTGTTAACTCTGTTAGCGCCATCTGTGGATACGAATTCGAACTATACAGGTGAAACAAAAGCAAAACTTGGGCTTGGCCAGGTGGTGTCATGGATGAGTGACCATCCATTGTATACCGGGACCCCTCCGTGTATGCAAAAGCACGTTAATTAAGCTGTTGGTCCCGGCTGTCATGACTGATATGACATGAATGACAGCTGGGACCAATCTTTGACAGATCTTTAGCAGTCGTTACGGGTAGTCAGAATCCCGATAGGCTGGTAGACAATAAGTCTAGCCATCGAGTATTATGTTACTCAGTAACCGGGTTAAATAGATCAGTTAGGTAGTGTTCCATGTTATTCAGCTTTTAAGTAAGTAAGTAAAGAGAGCTTTATCGTCAGTAACCCTAGCCACTAGCAATGATGTTTAGGGTTCTCCAAGGAACTATATTGGGACCACGCAAAAATACAATAGAACAAATGAAAACTAAAAGTTTTGAAAGTTAGTTATCGTTCAATTTTAATCTTTAAAAACTACTAATATGTCGTCTTAATTTGCCATTTCTACTAAGAGCAAGTTCTGTTGAATTTTCAGGAAATATGTTGTAAGCAGTGAATCAAGTTGAGCATGTTTTGCATATAAAAACAATAACTTTTACGTCATCCACCATTTCTTTCATACCCAAACGGTTCACGGCTTCCTCACTATTCTATAGAAATGCCGAACTAGACACTCTTCTTTACACAAATAACAATTAAAGAATAAGTTGACAGACCTGTCCCTAGACTAAGACTAAGCGAAATCCTAGCAAGAGTACCTTCATCATCATCATCATCCTCCTGCCCTTATCCCAATTTATTTGGGGTCGGCGCAGCATGTTTTCATCTTCCATACATCTCTATTTGTCGTCATCTCAAGGGTCACCTCTTTTCTTGCCATATCATCTTTCACACAATCCATCCATCTTTTCTTTGGTCTTCCTCTACTCATGTAACCCTGCACCTTCATACTCAAAACTTTCTTCACAACATGGTCCTCATTCCTTCGCATCACATGCCCATACCATGACAACCGATTTCCACACAACTTCTCGGTCACAGGCGCCACTTTCAGACTTCCTCTTACATACTCATTTCTTATTCTATCCATTCGCGTAACACCACACATCCCCCTCAGCATTCTCATCTCAGCTGCATGAAACTGCCTTTCATTCATGCCTTTTGCGGCCCAACATTCTGATCCATACAAGACAGCAAGAGTACCTTACATACTTAATAATGCTGAAAATATTAATCATCAGCATGTAAGGGCTTTTTTGAAGAAAAGCCAAACTTTGTTGAAAGTGTAATATGTGTATATGATCTATGTCTGACATCTACTGATTTAAGACATAGATCACACTGCCCGACCCGAAAATAAAATCCATATTCTCGTGGTTAGCAGTGGTGCTTACGACACCTAGACCAACGAAGCTGTTATAGAGATACTTTTGCAATCTATCCATCCATATCACTTTGTCTGTCTGTTTGTCTGTCTGTTACATTTACACTCTAAATCCGCCGAACCGATTCAAATGAGATAAGGTATGGAGATAGTTTTCTCAAACTCAACAATAAACAACAACAACAACAACCAAACGATGGACATAGAATAGTTTTCACTCCGCGACTTTCTCTGCATCCGCGACAACCATTCACGACAGACGAAGTCGCCGGCCTAAGCTAGTATTTAATACTTACGTTACAAAATTCCCTAATACAGTCTCAGAAGTTGAAGAATTTGAGTATACATTGAATTGCATCACGATAAATATCAAACGCCAAAATAGGCTGTCGCAATGGCCGTCATACCGCTAGCTCCGGCGCTGATGTAACGAAATTTGACTGACTATTCAAGGTTCTCTCAAGCATATTAATTTTACTATGTATTTATAGATCTAAGTACTAGCTTTTGCCCGCCGACTTGGTCTGCGTGAATGACGGTTACCGCGGATGCAGAAAAAGTATCCCATATCCTTCCCAGGGCCTCAAACTATCTCCATACTAAATTTCATATAAACTGGTTCAGCGGAATCGGCATGAAATGGTTGCAGACATACAGAGTTACTTTCACATTTATAAAATTACCAGCTGACTCGGCAAATGTAGTTTTGCCATTTTAAGCCAAAAAAATAAAAAAATGTTTCTGGTGGACCACCCTTATCATTTAGGGGTATGCAAAATAGATGTTGGTCGATTGTAAGTTAATTATCTTAAGTACTCATTTGCTTATGCTTGCTCAGGTCAGGCATAGTGTTATTGGATTATCCCATCAGAATTTTCTTAGGAGCAGCCCGCGGAGTCCGGATATATGCCAGGTTGATGGCAGTAGTCTCGCCCCCTATTACATGGGACTTGAATATAACTGGCTAAATGTGTGACTATGTACTCTGCCTTCCGTTACAATACAGGCGTGATGATATGTCCTATTATTGCTACTAATTAGGTATATATCTACCGTCTAGTGTACATGTAAAAGGGCTGGTTTACGAACCATGAAGAAAATTTACTGAACAATTCCTAGTTCATTATCTTTGGTACAGTTGTAAAGCCAAAATCAAATCATTTACAGTACGACTAATATAACTATGCTGGCGAGAAAACACAGAACTAAAATAAAATACACCGATTTTTTTCTCTATTTTGCATTTTTCTCTGACAAACAGTGCTACTAGCCTTTGCATTAAATTGCAATAGTTTGCAATGTAAACACTTTCAATATAAATTTCTAAACAAGTTTATGTCGAAAAAGTATGCAACAGAATACATTGCATCTGCTTACATCATATCTTCCCAAACAAAATTGGTGTTATTTACTAACACCTGCATTTTTAACAGGTAGGTCTCGGACATAAGCTGCTACCTTATGCTAAGCAATAACCTTCTTGCTCTGGTATCGCGTTCCCCCCGACCCTTTGCTCGAGCCATCCCGCGTAGTTGGGCCAATAGTTGTTTAAATTAGTCCCTAAATAATATATTTGTAGAATATATTTTGACGGCACGGTTGGCGCAGTGGCTGAGCGATTGACTGCTGCGCTGCGTGTCGTGGGTTCGATTCCCGCACGGAACAAATATTTGGCCGACAGGTAGTTGTTCCGGGTCTGGCTGTTTGTGTATGTGACTTTGAATGTTTGTAAACGCACCCACGACACAGGAGAAATTCCTAGTGTGGGGCAAGGTTTTGAAAAAAAAAAAATATATATATACATATATACATTAGATCCGGCCGAGGCTCGTACCCCGCAGGGAAGTGAAAGTTCTGTTAAGCAGTAGATATCCCTGAAGGATAAACTGCGAAATGCCCATTCCAAAAAAAAAAACAAAGCTGGTGTGACGTATGTTTTACCTTTTTGTATTTATTATTTGGTTATTAATATAACACGTTGAACGCAAATAAACTTATTTTCTTTCTATATTTTAACATTTGAACACACATGCATAAACTCACGCTTTAATCCTATAAGGGTAGGCAGAAACTACAGACCGCCATCTGCTACGATCGTTATATAATCCTTTTACTTGATTTACGTTCATGAATCGGACACCGGTTCCAATACTACATACACACCTGACCTTTCTGAAGAATACCACCATTTTGAAACATCTATCAAAAAACAACTCTACGTATTTCTGACAAAATGGTGTCAAGAAACTACAAACACGTACGTCTTAACGAGAAGCATGTAATCGCATGAGAACAATTAAATTTCAATAACAATATCCCAATGGTGACTCAACCGCTATGCGCGATCGTAAAAACATAAACTTTCATTGCTCTAACAATTTTGTTTCGCTATATTTTTAATAACTAGACTTAGTACCTGTGTTTACATAACAGGTTGCTAAATGGGACCCAGAATGACACCCTGCGGGACACCCAAGGGACTATTCGCTTGGTGTAGAAAGCAATAAACTAAAACTGCTCTCTGTTGGTCTAGTGGTGGCAAGCGCTACTGCTGAACATGTGGTCCTAGGTTCGATTCCCGGGTCTTTCTTAGTAAAGGCACATATTTGTCCCCGGTCAGTAGCAATAGGCTTGCCCCTTATTACGCGGGACTTAAACATAGCTACTAAAAGGTGACATAATTATATTAACGAATTTTTAATTAATTATTGTTGTTTGAATGGTGTAATTTTATGGTACGAGATATAAGTAAGGTTTTACGATACCTACAAGAAGCAGGTGAGATGTTGGTGATTAAATTATTGTAACGGGTGTTAGAAGATACAACATAAATGTATTGTCTAAGGAAGAACTCACGGTGTACAGTTGTATACGAAGACAATATTGTACGAAGTAATCTTGTAAAATATGTTTAAAAATAACACCACGACATTTGACCGCAGACAAATTAATTGTATGCAAAGACAAACGAATCTAAACTGGTTATTGTTTTTAAATTAAAAGCGGCTAGACATGTTTTTCTTAGCCTCTCTCTATTTAGATTCTTTAGATGTTTCCTTATACTCTTAATTAACGCCACGTCTTCTCAGCACCCTATTAGCTAAAATACTTCGCCCCCATTGGGAGTTCCAGTGTCTTCTCCCATGACCATGGCTTTCGGGATAAATTGCACATCCTCTGCACTGGTATGCATTCCCATATAGTAAAAACGAAAGCCTTTTCATTAACCTTAACGGCATTACGACGTGGTAACAAACTATAATGTATTATGTATTATTAATTAATTATTAAGTACCCATTTCAGGCAGCTAAGAAGTTCTCGAAGAATAAACCTATCTTTTGTTATTGTATGGTCGCATACGCAACTGCTCAAAAACGTATGTTGTCCTTCAACAAATATTACTTACAAGGAAAAAATACACTTCGTGTTGACAATAACCGCAGGTACTAAGCTAAGACAATGCATGAGATTTACATACCAGACCACATTCTCAGCCTCCTTTTGGACGCCTCAGTGTCATACGCACATAGCCTTATTATATCAAATACTGCTAGAAATGTTAAGAATATAAGTAAACTGTATACAATTAGTTGTAACATGGCAACAGCGGCGAACACAACGGCACGAGCTGCCTCGTCGACGATAGTAGTACAACTAAAAGCAGAAGGTTTGCTAAGGCACCGGTTTTTCAAGACCAAAAAAATCCGTCAAGTTGAACTTGAAACCTTCGCTATATAAGTTATATTATTTATTCTTTACAAAGACAGGAGGATGATGATTACAATAATAAACACCGGGATTGGGTTTAATAGGACCTTCTGTGCCCTAATCAAGTCGAACGGCCAGTTTATTAGTAGGTATTATTTTACAATTTCTGAATTCAGTCATTCAGTTCACAGACATAGTCGTAATATTTAATTGTATTGTAAATGTATCGAAATAATTAATTAACAGCCAACCCTTATCTAAATATACCTAATTACTGCAAATATGGAGGGGCCCGTGGCTAAATTAAAACACCCGCACGTGTCGATCGAAGGGTACGCTTGCCGAGGTTAGTCTGTGGATGGGTGACCGTTCATTCAAATCGAGACTCCTCAGTGCCTCGCAAAGCACGTTAGTCCTGGCTGTCATTTGTAGATCTTTGACAGTCGTTACGGGTAGGTAGTCAGAAGCTCGAAAGCCTGACAACCACTCTTACCAAGAGGTATCGTGTTGCCCAGTAACTGGGTTGTTGAGGTCAGATAGGCAGGCGCTCTATGTAAAATACTGGGTTTCAGCTGAATCCGGTGAGACTTAGTTGGGAAAAGGCAAGGTAGATACCTAATGATGATCTATATAATCTTTACGCCTTTTAACTTAAGATATAGATTGGTAGAACTAAAACCTGTGATAAAATGTAATAAATAGATGTCTATGTTTGTAGGTACTAACATTTAATAAAAGAAAAACATTTTTTGGGCGCAGTCATGCATGATCTCTAAACCGAATATCTAATAAAGTAAATTGTACTAAGTATTATTGTTACTTATTAGATGAAATGTGTGCCAATGTCAGTTGCATAAACCGATTAACTTAAGGTTATGGTAATAATGGGAGCTGGCCTCTACGACCTTGCTATTGGAGGTACAGGTTCCATTTCCGTAGATAGTCTACAAACTACGTTAAACAATATTACATAAATACTTTATGAATGGTCTTCTTTTAGGGCCCCGTTACATACTTACTTATTAGGATCGATCAGTAGTCACTTATATGCTATTTCTTATCTCTATAATAATTGCGAGCATTAGATAATTAGATACATGTACTTATAGGTATTGCATTTCTTATATTTGTCTGTAGGTTATGAGATATTATGTACCTAGGGTAAATAAAAGAGTGATAGCCCTCTTTAGTCTGGTGATAAAAGTGCACGCCTGCGTGGCGAGCACATTTTATCACAGTTTGGGCGATAAAACTGTAGCACATTACCGTAATCACGTCATCGTCAACAATATTTTATCGTTAAAACGGGCTTTCACTATTAAAAGCGCATACAAACTTTCGTGTCTATGCTGCTACTAAAGAGTTTCTTCTGAAGCCAATCCTTAGTGAGGAATCAGCCCACGCTTACCATAAAAATCCATTTCCCTTAGAACTGAATCAATTTGTAAAATTTAAACTCCGTGAAACAAGAGGAAGTAGGTTACATTTGTAATTAGTAGTAACTTGCAATTTGATTACAGACTGACACTGAAAAAAGGTGCCATGCCTGCTTACGTATCTATTTATTGGATATTGACCAATATTGAAATTGGGTTTTGCGTTCCCTATGGAAACGATGTAGGTATCTAACCCAGGGCAATTATTTTATTTATCATGCAATAATTACGTTTATGAGAAAGTAGATAATTTCTGGATATCAGAATCTCTCTAGTTTCTCATAAACGCGTTTCTCTCAGAGTCTTACTAAAATACCTGGTATGGCGAACTGTGTCCCCGACATAAGTGACCTTGGTTGGTAACCGGCAAAAAAAAACCAAGGTCGGCCGCTGAAACCGCCTCATCTATTCGCTCTTGGTTTAAACCATGGTCGTTAGAAGGTCAAACGAAATATTATGGTTCTAAACCACCAAAGCTATCTCTGTAGGGACGTAGATCATTATCATCGGCTGTCACTTAATACAGAGAGTAAATTCTGGATAAAAGTGAGTATAATTCCAGCCGCGGGTTTGTATACTCTTTGGTGGAGTCGATCTGTGAATGATGATGATCTAGCTGCATCTAGTTTACAATAACTACTGGGAGCTGGACTTAACAGAGATCGGAAAAAGATGGGCTGTTTGAAATATATCCACACTTATTAATATTAGGTCTTTACCTATGAAATTGCCGTTCTGCAGTACTGGCCATTTCAAATCAAAATATTTTTTGTTTGGCTAAGAATTCTAATTTCAAATTAATTTTATTTTAAAAACATGGATTTTGTTTTCCAAAAGTAGTCATTTGTTTATTGATTAGTGTTACATTTTCATCGCATTTAAATCTTTTTCGTCATCATGGATACGTTAAAAATTCGAGTAATTATGGAATATGAGTACCGTAGTGGCAGCAACGCGGCACAAGCGGCACGCAACATCAACGACGTTTACGGAGCTAACACTACAAACCAACGCACTACCTGTTATTGGTTTGCTCGCTTCCGTTCTGGAAATTTCGACCTGAAAAATGAACCTCGCGGTCGTCCGAAGACTTTGGTCGACAATGTTTATGTTTTTTTTTTTTTTTTTTTTAAAAAAACATTGCCCCACACTAGGAATTTCTCCTGTATCGTGGGTGCGTTTACAAACATTTAAAGTCACATACACAAACAGCCAGACCCGGAACAACTACCTGCAGGTCATACAAATATTTGTTCCGTGTGGGGATCGAACCCACAACACGCGGCGCAGCAGCCGATGGCTCAACCACCGCGCCAACCGTGTCGTCAATGACGAATTAAAGGCGATTGTGGAAGCTGATGATACACAATCTACGGCAGCAGCTTTCGACGTTAGCGTCAAAACAATATTGGTCCATTTGCGTCAAATTGGCAAGGTAAAAAAGCTTGACAAATGGGTGCCCCACGAACTCAATGATCGCCAGCGCGAAGTACGCGTCGAGACGTGCCTTGCACTGCTCAACAGACACACAAATGAAGGAATTTTGAACCGCATTGTTACCTGCGATGAAAAATGGATTCTGTTTGATAACCGCAAGCGCTCAGCAAGTTGGTTGGATCCTGGTTCAGCACCTAAACAATGCCCTAAACGAAAACTTACCCCAAGAAAAGTGATGGTCACTGTTTGGTGGTCTAGCGCCGGTGTGATTCAACACAGCTTCTTACCAAACGGGGTAAGCATTACTGCAGATGTGTACTGTGAAGAATTGAACACAATGATGGAGAAGCTGGCACATCTCCAACCAGCATTGGTCAATCGCTCGTCTCCGCTGCTCCTGCACGACAACGCTCGACCTCATACTGCACAGCAGACGGTCTCCAAGTTGCAAGAACTGGGGTTGGAAGCTCTCCGTCATCCGCCCTACTCACCAGACCTTGCGCCTACAGACTACTACTTTTTCCAGAATTTGGATAACTTCTTGGCGGGAAAAAAATTCAATACCCGAGAGGCAGTACAAAATGCCTTTGAAGAATTTGTTGCCTCCCGTCCAGCTGATTTCTTTAAGAAGGGCATCAATAAACTGCACAGCGTTGGCAAAGATGCATTGATTGCATGGGTGATTACTTCGATTAATACAAATAAAAAATACATGAAAAAAATTCATTTAAATTTTTTCATACAAAACGGCAATTTCATAGGTAAAGACCTATTATATGAAAAAAAATATCACAGGGCATCGAAAAATTACCTATAAAGGAACGACGATGAAAGTGACATTTGTATTGACAGCTCTTTCCCTCCTGGTCATTACACGACGATCTTTGTTAAAAACATAAACAAAAACATACAGTTTTGGTTTGCATCGACTAGTGGAACTCAATTATCATGGAGAAGGAATTAGACAGAGTAGTCGAGGAGATCATGTCGACGCCAAACGTGAGTGGTTGCCTGGTAGCTGACCACCAAGGCCTATGTCTAGCTGCAAAGGGAACAGCGCACGTTGACTCAGCGGGTATTGTAGTTGCGATATCGGAGCAGGCGTGCAAGATACAGCCTAATCTAAAACCGCCCACTGTCTGCCTGGAGACGGACAAGAAGCAGTGCTTGATTCAGCGACACGGGACGATTACTGGAGCGATAATTAAACAGAAGTCCTAGTAAGTTTTGTTGTGTTATCTTAGCAAGGCCTAGCTCTATGTAGTACCTTCTTGATCATCTGAATTAGATAAATTCCTTCTTGTTGATGATGGTTGTGTTGTCACTACTGTAACTTACCATCTAGTAACCGAGATGTCGCAATGGCGCAAACATTTTACACCCTCCCATTTCACCCCTTAAAGTCCAAATTTCCAAAAATCCACTCTTACCCTTATATATTCCAAATTGAAACCTAGTCATTAGTTTTGTCTTTGCGTTGATAGCTGTCAGGTCAAACAATTTTATGAGTAAAGATTGGTTACAGGGTAGCGTTGGGTCTGAACCTAAGTATTCATTTTACTCATGACTCATCAGTATTGCAAGGTTCATTTGATAGACTGCAGAAGCTTAAAACCCTTATATCCCACACGGACATGCATTGCTGGACGAACATCTTTAAAGTTGTGGTTAAACATTATGTAGCAGCCTCGCACTTAGGCAATCAATGTACCCAAACTACTTTCTTTAGGTTGCCATTGCCAATACATCTGCCCAGGAGTACTATAGACTTACTGTTTAACTGAGATCCAGGAGGGTTGTGGTTACTTGTCTTTCTTATTCACCTGGGGTACTGTCAGGGAGGGCCTAAAAAAACCCTCCTCAAGCCCCCTCTGCATCATTTGTTTGCAAATACTTACATGTTGTAATCATGTTTAGCTCCTAAATTACTTTTTTATTTCTTTTTACAGATTTTAAAGAAAAGAAAAAGAGACTGAATATCTTCCTTGGAATGCCACAAAGGACTAACTGTGTGAAACATAACTGATCAGTTTTTTTTGTTATATAATGTATTCAATGTGACTAGTGACTAGGCTGCACACCAATGGTAACAGTTTGGCCTTGAGCTGGCCTAGCGTAGCAGTTTCTATGGAATAAGAGGCCAGCACTAACTGGTTTTGTCACCTAACTTCCAGTCTACCATACCTATATAAATAATAATGTAATTAGTGTATTTTTTGTAAATAAAGGATAATGTTATACAACTTTAATTTTTAATTTAATTATTGGTCAGTGCAGAGGCCAGCACATCTAGCTAGCCCAATGTGTGAAATTTCTTTGATAGGTTCAACTTTAGTGCATTACAAATAAGGTTCATGTTCACTTGGAAAAAAATGACAGTATGGGGTAGATTGATGTGCTGGCGTCTGTACATACTTTTGCAATCTCATGACGTTTTAAATAAGAAGTTTTATGGAAATCCTTATACATACTAATTTGACTAAACTTAACTTAGATTTTGAAATTTGTTATTTGTTCAAAACATTAAGGTGGGTTCGATTTATACCCTGTTGATGGCGATAGGCGCCATAACAAGGGAATTAAACATACCTGGCAAGATGTCAGTTATGTTTACTATAGATGCAACTCTGCCTAACCCTTCGAGGAATACAGGCGTGTTGTTATGTTACGTTGAGGTCCTTTAGTTCTGAGTTAAGCTCTATGACTACTGACAAAAGTGTGTACTGGCTGCTGGACAAGCCCACTCATGTTGTGAGGTTCTCTCCTCAAAAAACAGTCTCGAGACACTAACCTGTATGGTACCTAACTACCCACATGATCTATCCAAGATAATGTCATCATCTGCCTAGCTTTTCCCCTGTTTCGGCTTCCAGTCTAGCCGGATGCGGCTGAATACCAGTATTTTACATGGAGTGACTGCCTATCTGACCTCCACAACCCAGTTACTGGGCAACACGATACCGCTTCGTAAAATTGGTTGTCAGACTTTCGGGCTTCTGACTACCCATAACGTCTGTCAAGTATCTACAAATGACAGCCTTCAGTGTTTCTTTTCAGAGTAGTCAGATAGGCAAACACCAACGTAGTTTAATAAAAATATTTTGCATAATGGACATGTTTGAAAGAACCAATTTACAGGAATAAATATCATATGATGATGATGATGACGGTACCCCTTTGCAAGACAAACTTTCGGGCTTCTGACTACCCGAAATCTACAAATGACAGCCGGGACTAACGACTTTACATGCTTTCCGTATCTTATGACTGGTCACCCATTCATAGACTGAGTTCGGCAAGCGTAGCTGAACCGACCCGAATAGCTGTTTTTATTTAGCCACGAGCTTCTCCGCAGTCACAAGCTCTTCATGATTGATCATTTAGTAAGGTTTTAGGTACACAATAAAACATCAACTTCAATATACACACATTTATTACAGATATGCTTTCCTAAATATAACATCAACTTGACGAGAAACAGCTGCAACCGCTTACATTACAACTATGCATACTCTTACGGTAGTGTTACAAACAATTCTTACTATATATTACTTGGCTTCAGTGCAGGGATAAATACTATGCCACTACTGTAGGATTTGAAGTCTGACATGACCTTGCCAGTTAACCTTTCAGACGCCACTAGCGAACGCATGCCCCGTAGCCGTTTCGCGAGTTATATTTGTTTAATTTAATATATTAAATTTAATACCAACTTGTTCTTTAAACTTATCTTTGTTGAACAACAATTCTTATGTACCGAAGCCAGCACATCAAGCTCCCCCAAATTGTCAAATTTTCCCGATTGAACATGAACCTTATTTCTATTCGAATAAAGTTGAAAACCTATCAAAGAAAATTGACACATTGGGGTAGCTTGATGTGCTGTATGTGCGTCACTTTCACGTGAATAAACAGTGTTTCTTTATGTACGCCAACGTCACAAATACATGGCAAAAAAAATATGGTGCATTATAAGTATTAACCTTTTGACCGCCATCGTCACAAATACGTGACAAGCGAACGCATGCCCTGTACGCCGACGTCACAAATACGTGACAAACGCGGTACAGTCTTAAGTACTATAACACGAAATAAACAATTAAATCATTACTTTTGTGTGAGTTCATTTATATATCTTAAAAGTTTAAGTGCCCGTGCGTATTTAATTGCATGAAAAAAATTAAAATAAAACACGGATATTGATACATGACAAAGAAGAGATTTAACGTTTTTATTAAAAAGGCTTGGCGTGGAGGGCACGCGCGTGCGTTTATGCTCTGGCGGTCAAAAGGTTAAACACGAAATAAACAATTGAATCATCACTTTCGCGTGTGATTATTTATATTAACAAATTAAAATACATCATGGATATTGAGAAATTAATTATAACAAAGAAGTAATTGAACGTTTTTATTAAAAAGGGTTGGCGCGGAGGGTATGCGCGTGCGTTTATGCTCTGGCGTTCAAAAGGTTAAGGCTGAAGGCAGTTTTTGGCTACAATTATGTTGTCAGTCTGTCTAAAAGCACACAGTATACATAGGGATGTTGAGATATATTTCATTTTTATTAATATCACTGTCCAGCAATGATAAATATCTTTTGCCAGTATACAATATATTTAACTGTCTTAATCCACCCCACATCAGCTGCCTGTTATTTAAAAAAATGACTATACAGTGCAATCTTAATAGTTCTACTTTTATCTCTGCACTAATCCTAAGTATACAAGCAAAATATTAACTAACAATGTCAAATAACTTCCTAACTGATCATCCAGCTATCCAAGTTGCAAGTGTTTTAGGCTAAGCAAGAATGTATATCAACCTATAAATTTAATCATAGCATATACTATATACAATCTCAACGTAAATTCTTACTGTAACAATTAATTCGCTTAATATACATAAATAAATCGATGCATGTAAAAATCATGATGTATCTAATTTAAATTAAAAATATTCAATGTAAATAAGGAAGCACATGCCACATATCAATAATTCCAATTAGTGTTGCAAATTCATAAATTAATTTCAAGTTTTCCTGTTTTTCAAACTGGCAACACTTTATACAAATTCGAATAAAAAATTGTTCACTAAAATATTGGCTGTGTGAGCAAAAATGTTAAAACTAGCAAAATATTACCTAAGACTAGGGCCTTTCTTATACACAATAATACTTACGCAGTCAAGGTGGCGTTTTAAATTGTTATTTTACAAAAATATCTTGCAATTACAGTAACAGTGATAATTTTCTAATGGCTATGTGTTATATATTTTCAAAAACGTGTCCTTTAAACATTGATTCAACCAGACCTTTTAGTGTAAGAAGTAAAAGTTGAGCTGAAATTTACATAATTTTCTTAGCACTACTTAAGGTCCTGGTTGTTCAATTGTTGATAAATATACTATTTCTTCAATATTGACCAAAAACATGCATTATAAGATTTATAGTAAGTAATGTTACAATCTCCAACCTCACACATTTCTGGCTAGGGATTATTTTGTGTAGTTCTAATTGCGACCCACAATACATTATCTAAATACATACATCGTCTCAACATATTGACATTGTTGTAACAATGTTTTGATCAACAACAGCAGGAACAACGTACGTAAATATGCATGCAAGATAACTTTACTATGAAAACAAGGACTGGAAAGAAAAGACCCATAAATTCAGTACGATTCTGGAATGCACTCGTTAGAAACTAGGATTCTCATGCAATGCCAATATTGATTGACGACTACCACGAGTCAAACGGTGGTGGCGACCTCTGCATTAAGATGTAGGTACTAATTTACTTTTAAATAATACCAAGATTTTCATGAAGTAAACCAACATTACAATGCTAAAGAATCCTTCCATAATGTCTTTAACACAGCTTAAAAATGTTCCCGAAAATAATCACAAGTTCATAAGAAAAAACGATATGATATTTAAATATCAGTAAGTCTAGCACGAAGGAAGGCGTAGATATACATTTTATTCTATACTAATAAACACTTTACATCAATGTCAAGAAAATTTCGCTAACTATTATGCTAAGTATAATTAATTTGGAACAAACTCGTTCGAAATACGACGTATGACCGCACAATCTCATCCGTTCAATTTTAATTTTTAATAAAATAACTGCCTAGGTATAACGATTTTGGATGAAAATAATATAAAAAATGAGCAATAATAAAATTAATTTAATGATAATATTTGTGTGACCACAAGATTATAACAATTAACCAATCAAAACAAGAGTTTCCAAGTAAATATATGCGAGCCGGGTTACTGTTGAAGATATGTATAAAATACGAAATTCGACACTATATTTCTTCTGAGAGGATAAAAATGACTTGGTAATCTTGCTCGACAGTGGGTAGCATCAGCCTTAAGGCGATTGGCACACTGCACCGCATCACGCAGCGTAGCGTGGGAGTGCATGTTCGTACGTTGTTTGCAAGTATCTGTATTTGTATAGAAAACACGCGTCGTGCAACACACAGAAAACGCATTCACGCGCAGTGTTCGTCGTTCGTTGACCCCGCTGCGTGATGCGGTGCAATGTGTCAATGGCCTAAATGACATTCGCTAAATCAATCTATTATGCTTTCCTTTAAGATAGAATTAATGGATTCCTAAAACACATTTTTAACCTCACAGCAGGTAATAAAACGTCAAGAAAAAAACCTTAGACATGAGCCATCGGGCACCATCCGCTTACTAAATTAACATTAAACAATTAATTACACTATTAACAGCCCTCGACTACGTTACGATTACAACTCGCTACTTAACCAAAGAATAAATATGGAGTTACCGTGAATGAATACATCTTAGCTCAAGGTATAAGATTTTCTCCAACTTTTATACAGGCTGAAAGAGGACATCGACGGATAACCTGATAACCATGATTTCAGTACATGAATCTGGACAGCGAAGAAATTAATCATACCAGTGAGATTTTTAATCAAAAGTAAATAATTCACTTCTTTCATGACAAATCTCGTTGGGTTAGACAGAACTCAAGAGTTGAAACAGTTTGAAGTAAAAACATCAGGAAATAACGAAAACTTGACGAAAAACTGAATCGCTGGGGATTCCAGAAACATGTACTGAACTCATGGTATCAGGTTGTGCATCCATGTCCCTTCATCCTGTATGATTAACTCAGAGTACGGAGATGCATCGGCGGCTGCTAGAGCCGGCATTGTCAACACTCGGCATACAAACCAAGCGTGTGAGTGAGTGTTACCGGTACTTATACGAAATGGCGTCTCTAGCTAGTCACCGCCGTCGATTCCGTACACTGTTATCATTATAATATAATAACGCCGTGACTTCAAAATTGACATAGCGATTAACATGGATTCCATAATAATTATGACGAGACAAAACCGTCTGTAACATTACCTTTTTTATGAACTTTATTTTGAAGCCACTGTACAGTTATTAGTTATTTGATTGTTCATCAAGACAATCATATAAATAAATTATTCTCCGACAAAATTACTTCTGTTTGTGGTTCATTTTTAATAGATTTCAAATGCATTGGTCCTTAGGTATGAACATGGTATTATTAAAAAGACCACTTATTGGAAAACAGCCTCTATTGCAACCACCATAACATCTATTTTTAGTTTAATCTCCTCTCTTGGGCCAAGCGATATGGTACAATATGTTTAGTATAATATGTGCTTAGTTCATAAACCTCTAGATGTAACAAATAGTTGAATATTATAATACATGCTGAATATTATTATAGACAAGAATATTAACTATCTACAAGCAGACTCAAATAAAAAAATGTTGGCAATCCTATTATTTTGTGGAGGACACTGGTTTTTTATATTGGCAACACTAAACTACATTAAGAGTGAATATTACTGAACGTCTCGAATGGAGGTATTTCTGAATGGTTTAACTTACACCATTAGTACTAACGCCATTAAATTCTTGAAGTGATATCTATGCGCTCCGTAGTATACGAACAGAAATATTACATTCTATGTAGAAACAGCAGTCATCTTAATATTTGCCAAAATATATTGATATAAAAAATTAGGTATTTCGAAGCAGTCCATTATTAAATAACTGGTTAAGTTACAAACTACGGATAACATTTTACAGTCGTCATTCAGAATCGACTAATTCACATACTGACAGCCCAACATGAACTCTAAAAATTTATTAGCAAATTATGTGCAATTTTGTTCGAAATTTGTGAACTCAGCCACGGGTCTGGCAATTTTCTGTATCTCATCTCTTTCTATCAATTACAGGCGTCATTCGCTAGAGGGAGAAGTCCACTCCCGAGCGTCCGTACTCACTTAATCACGTAATCTGATGCGGTTTCCAGCATTATTCCGGAAATTTTATGTGTAAGTATAAAACATAAATATTTAAAACGATGTTGAAAGATATTACCGTTGCACCCGCACGAAGCATTGGCTGGTCGCTAATAATTAAGAATTAGATGATTAGAGTTCATGAAAAGCCTCTGTGTACGCTAAAAGTACCAGGAGCGCATATCGTGTAGAAGACTCACGTAGTCGGCGGGATCATTTGCGTGTAGGGAGGCCGGTGAAGCTGATTGGCTGTTCGTTCGTGACCAGGTTGGCGCGAGGAGCGCTCGTTGGCTGGCCCGCACCTGCCTCCAAGTTAGCCGCCGACGTCCTCATATCATCTATTGATCCTCTGTTGGGAATGATTTCTTTTTATTATTATATATAGTTCTTAACTGATGTTATCCGTTGTGATCACGGAGTGGTAATAAAATGGAGTGCAAATATGAATATTTTTGTAAATTAATCCCATTTATTGTGCAAATGAATGTAGGTAACGGACCACTCCGGTTGATTTCTAGTTTGGTTTATTTAACTAGCAGAATTCAAATAAAAAATAATTACCTACTTAGCAATAACACTGAACAAAATTATATTGGTCTATAAAAAAGATATAATAAATCAAACAATGCGTTACGAAGAAAAAAACAAAATTGTGCTCCCGAATGCTGAAAAAATAAACCCTGTGCAGAAAACAAAAACAAAAAGACAGATAAAGAGGAAGTTATTAGAAGCAGGCACATGCAACAATAATGCGAGTGAACTT
Organism: Phlogophora meticulosa; assembly: GCA_905147745.2. Taxonomy (NCBI): domain Eukaryota; kingdom Metazoa; phylum Arthropoda; class Insecta; order Lepidoptera; family Noctuidae; genus Phlogophora; species Phlogophora meticulosa. The sequence goes on along the minus strand of LR990522.1, from coordinate 17,466,616 downwards.
ACAGTTAATTCAATAAAATCATCCACTTCAGAAAAAAATAGGGGGTTTTTTTTTAACTGCTTGGGTACATTAAAACAGCGGATCATCATCATCTGTTTTAGCCTTTTTCCAACTATGTTTGGGTCGGCTTCCACTCAAACTGGATGCAGCTCAACCCAGTCACTGGGCAACACGATACCCTTTGTAAAGTCAGACAATCGGGTTTCTGACTACCCGTAAAAAGTCAAAGGTCTATTATAAATGACAGCCGAGACCAACTGCTAAACATGCTTTCCGAGGCACGGAGGAGTCTCGATACGTTACGAATGTTCACTCATCTACAGACTGACCTAGGCAAGCGTGCTTAACCTTCAATCAACTTGTGCAGTTAATTAACAGCGGATAATTTTATAAAAATTGACCATAACTTCGACCACCATGCAATCCCGAGGGCAGGCAACAAGCATAGAGGAAACACTAAACATGTCTGATAGATGCGTGCCTCGTTTAGTTGGGGCGCCACACGTCCGGGTCCTCCATGAGGGTGACGTTGTGGTCGTGCGAGCCCGCCAGCGGAGCGCCCGGGGGCGTAGTCCCACCTGCCGCCATCGCCGCCATGTCGTCGCGGGACCCCCTGCGCCCCACACGCACACACAACACACATCGGATTAGTTACACACTGCACGCCTTAGACCCAGTTAATGACACAACATCAAGCAACAGGACCCTATAACTATGCCTCCGTTGTCCGTCCGTCCGTCCGTCTGTCTGTCTGCGGACTATATCTCAAGAACCGTAAAAGAAAGACGTTTACATTTTTCCCAGATTGTAAATTTCTATTGCTGCTGTAACAATAAATAATAAAAATAATATTAAATAAGCGATGGTACAGAGCCCGTAGAGTGCGTGTCCCACTCACACTTGGCCGGATTCCAGGTTGGGATCAAACGATCGGTCTGCTTGATGGTATACTTATCATCAGGTGGACCGACGCTGCCTACTGTAAACGTCGCCTGTGGACATCTGCGTTGCCATAGTCGAGCAGTTTGGGGGTATGAGGAACAGGATGTAAAGTTCCTCATCCCCCCTTGAAAAGGGAGGATCCTCCGACCAGAAGAGTGCTGTGTCTGGTAGTCTACTGCCCGACGGTTGTTGACGGGTTCTTGTATATTGTTCAATAGCTCGGATAATTTTAATATCGCGATGTAGGATACGTCAGATTTAGTTAACATGTGGCGAGATAGATGTCGCTACATGTATGTGACCAAATGTTTAAAGTAAGTTGATGGGGCTCTGTTAAGCACATAAGACATGGCGATGGTCGCCTTCTTCCCACTTGTATTTTATTATTATTTTTGCACTGATTTTGCAAACAAACGGTTTTTTTTTCTTTTTATTTACAGTATAGCTTTATTTTGACTAGGAGGCATGGAGGATGTCTTCCACTGTGTATATTTGATACAAAGACAAACACGATGATTGCATTACCAGTCTCGGACTAGTAATACAGACATTAGTTGCTCACAGACTAAAGGTATAAGCAAGATTTGAATAACATGTTAGATAAAATACACCCACACCGAAAGAGAGTTAGTGACATGGTTTACAGGGTGGAAGGGCATCGACGAAATAACTGATACCATGAGTTTAGTACGTGATTCTGGACCACCCAAGGTTGAAATTTTTCGTTGGTGTTTTTTTTATTTAATGTTTTTTTGATTCCAATGAGATTTTTAATTAAAAAGTTACTAATTCATGTCTTTTATTAAAAATCTCATTAGTTTAGTTAGAAATTATGATTTTTAACAACTTAATGTAGAAAAAATATCAGAAAAGAACGTAGAAATTAAGAGAAGACAATGAAAAATTTCACATTTGAGCCGTTCAGAAGCCTGTATTGAACTCTTGGTATGGTACTCAAGGTTGTACATAGATGTCCCTTCCACAGTGTATTTTCAAAGGAAGCAAATATCTTTACCAATAAATTTCCATTTTGGAAACACTCGGTACTATGTTATATTTTGTCAAAATTATTTCCATACTTTCAAGGAATCTGCCAAGGAGGATTGGGGTTGATACTTAAGGTTAAAACAATTGGTGGTGAAATTAATAATGGCCGCAGTCTGATTCTTTTAAAAGATTCCAAGTACAGTTTGCACGCCTCTTATTCAATTCAAACTCCGTACCATGGCTAGGCCAGCTTATAAAGTCGTGCGGTCGACTAAAAGACAATTAATATTACGGTATTCCCTTCGGTTAGGCAGAGGCGTACCTATAGTACACTACCATGTCGCGAGTTATATTTAAGTCTTAAGTAAAAGGGGGGCGAGGCGCTACTGAGAAATTCCAAATGGAAAACCCAATAACACTGCCCGATTCTGGAATCAAACCCAGGACCTCATGCTCAGCAGTAGCGCTTGAGACCAATAGACCAACGAGCTAGTCAATTCGACCACCTGAAATATTATTTCACCTTTATATAACAACCTTATGAAACTACCCTCCTTTTGGCAAATTACTTGGAGTTATGTTAGTTGGCAATTTTTTTGGAATGGGCATCTCGCAGTTTATCCTTCAGGGATATTTACTGCTCAACCGAACTTTGTTAGTAGGCAACACAATGTTTTGTATTAAATAGTAGTAGGTATACTGACTTTTTGCCGAGCGCCATCATTCCGTAGATGATGCCGGTGGCGAAGATCAGCCCGCTGCCGAACCACGTGCTCATGCTGAGGAAGCACATGAAGAATGGTGGTACTGAAAGCCTGGAAAAGAAAAAGAAAAAAAAATGAAGTTGATACTTTTGGTTTAATATTTTGATGGCATGGGGAGAACATGGGAACTGCCGACAGAAGTGAAAAGTAAAAACTTTGGAAAAACTGTGTTTCTGTCAAACTTCACTTTATAACTTCGCATGATGATGTGACGTGGGGTACACGTCACGTCAATCGCTTACCAATTAATTGAGATTAATTTCCACGGAAAATAATTTAACGTAGCATACCATCGCGCCTATATTAACCGAAAGATCGGGCACAGATGTGCGAAGTACAGCCACATGTAGGCAGGTAAAGTTATATAACGTTTCTTTATCATTTCTTTCTTTTTTTTAAAAACGTTGTCCCACACTAGGAATTTCTCCTGTATCGTGAGTGCGTTTACAGAAATTTAAACTCACATACATAAACAGCCAGACCCGGAACAACTACCTGTAGGCCACACAAATATTGGTTACGTGCGGGAATCGAACCCACGACACGCAGCGCAGCAGCCGATCGCTCAGCCACTGCGCCAACCGTGCCGTCAAACTCCTAAACAAACTTCGATCCAAAAATAAACATCAAATCGAGTTGGGTGAATGTTTGCGTTGAATAACACTAGAACAAAACATTGAGTCACATGTTTTTCAGACAGAAGGATAACGCTATTATTTAACGGTACCTACACAACACTCTGTAGAGCATTCAATCTCGCTCGTGACGTTGCATACAATTTGCAACGCATGCTATGAAATTTTATTGCTTGATTATTACGACTGCGCCATTTGAAAACCCAGTGAGAGATAACTATAAAAAGAAATCGTTGTCTCACATAATCTTTACTTTCATAGTAAAATAAAAGAAATAAAGAAAATAGTATATTACTGTCCCACTGCAGGGCAAAGGCCTCTTCTCATACAGAGAAGGCACGACCATTAATCACCACGCTTACTCAAGACGGGTTGGCAATTTCAGACTTATATTAATTATATAAGTCTAGGTTTCCTCACGATATTTTCCTTCACCGATGTCAGTGATGTCCAAGATAAACTCAGAAAGTACATATGAATTGAACAACTCACATTGGTACTTGCCCAGATTTGAACCCACAACCGTGCACAAGAGGCGAGGCCTAAACCACTGGGCCATGATGACAAGCCTGTCTCATACAGGGTAGGCAAGAGTATCACCACGTTGGTCAAGGGGGTTGGCGATTTCAGTTTTGAACTTTTGTGCTGGCTGATAAAGAGAGCCCTAGGCCTGCGTGTGGTTGAAGTCGAGGGGGATGATATTAGATGATGATGAAATAATGTGGTGATGAAATGTTATCTGTCACGGAAATAGACCGAACAATGAAAAGTAAAAACAATAGAGTAGATGTGTCTTTAAATAAAATACGGGAAAATTATAGATTTTGTTTGGATTAATATTAGTTCCGTAATTGTCAGCCAAAACTAATTGAACAAGTGGTTTTCCCCACAAAAGAACGATTACGCCATTTACCCCATTTAAGGAAATTATCAATGAAGGCAAAAACTGTATTATTTAGGAATCTACATACACATAATACGAGTTCAAACTTTCAAACATTGGCCAGTCAGCAAGGCAGGCTGTAACGGACGTACGGTCAAGGAAATAAAAAATTAAGCAGTTTTAATCATGAATATCACCTTTTCGAACTGTGATTTTCATTCAAAATTTTGGGAATAAAAGAAAGAAACTAAAGTTTTAATTCCACGACTGGACATTAATGTGTTAAATGGAGGCCATTCTAATGCATCCCAAATCCTCTGCGACAGCCGGATTGCGCATGAAACAACCACAGAACCAATTCGATTCCATACTTAATTTACAACTAGCTTTTGCCCGCGACTTCGTCTGCGTGGATTTCGGTTATTACGGATGCAGACGCAGTAGCGGATTAAAAACTATTATATGTCCTTCCCCAAGATATAATCTATCTTCATGCCAAATTTCATTACGATCAGCCGTATAGACGTGACACACAAACAAACAAAAGTTATTTTCCCGTTTAAAATAATATTAGAAGTATGGATGCGAAAGTAACTCTGTCGCTGTCTTTTGACTTCCACACATTAACGGCTGAACGGATTTGAATGGAATTAGGTACACAGGTAACTTCCTCCCGGTAGAAAGATCCAGTGGGATAATTTCTGACCTCCAGGTGGGCGAAGCCGCAATCTAGTAAACTATAAAAATGTAATTAGCTACCATTAAAACTTTATTTACTAATAGATAAAGAAATTAAGCGACTCTTTAACGTCACATAAATTCGTCACAATGTATTTCTAGATAACAGACTGTTCTGTCTCCTTGATTGCAAACGAACGAACGAGGAAAGATTTGTTGTTTTTTTTTTGTAATGAACAAACTCAAAAACTACTCAATCGATTTGAAAAAATCTTACACTGGATAATTCTTTTTCGGAATGGTTTTTTGAAGCTACATTATCAGCGAATAACATACATAGAATATATTTTATTTTCGTTGGGGGTGAATGGGATGCTAAAGATCGAAGTAAAAGCACAAAGACGCGGGTGAAGTGCTGTTAAGTGTCTTTGATAAAAACAACTATTAATCAGTTACGATGAAATGACGTAGATACTAGTAGACTACGTCACGAGCAGTGTCACTTTACACCAGCGTCACCACCGGCTTTCGTGTTATCAAGATTAATATGCCTCTTAATAATTTATCGTTATAATTATCAATCAATTTGAGTATGTAAGAGGAAGTTCGAAAGTGGTGTCTGTGACTGAGAAGTTGTGTGGAAATCGGTTGTCATGGTATGGGCATGTGATGCGAAGGAATGAGGACCATTTTGTGAGAAAAGTTTTGAGTATGAATGTGGAGGGTTACAAGAGTAGAGCGAGACCAAAGAAAAGATGGATGGATTGTGTGAAAGAGGATATGGCTAGAAAGGAGGTGGCCTTTGAGATGACGGCAAATAGAGATGTATGGAAGAAGAAGACTTGCTGTGCCGACCCCAAATAAATTGGGATAAGGGCAGGAGGATGATGATGAATTATCAAACATTTATAATATTTTTCCAATACCTATGTTACTGGTATTTAGCTATCCTTCCATCTTAATATTTTATTACAATAATTTAATCTACTAATTACGTTGGAAGCATAAAATAAACACGTCTAACAATCAAGGTTATCTTTCATTTATCTTTCGTTTATAATTTCGAAACCAAAAAGGTATACTATTTTGCAAATACGATATTTTTGTGCAATTTACATTTAAATTGTATAGTAATACAAATGTTATTATGTCTATGGAAAATTAAACAGGAAATTCTGCAAACATCACGAATTATTTACTTTCTATTTAAGTACTGAAATATTTGTGAAACCTTTTAGAAGTTAAATCTTTTCAAAATTGCATTTAAATGTAATAAAAGAAGGTAAATTATTACATAACATCACGCCTGTATTCCTGAAGAGTGAGTCAGAGGTGTTGTATAATACGCACACAGTTTTAAGTAAGTCGAGCGAGCTTATTGCCATCAATAATGTCCGCAAAGATCTGTTTGCGGACGAACGGACGAGGATTTTGTCGGCGTGTCCGAAGTACCGTGCTTTAATACTGTATCTACTGTACTTTAATTTCTGTAATTGGTATTAAACCGTTTTAATTTAAGACATAAATAAATAAATAAAGAAAGAAATCAACCGGGCACCATTTCCAGACTGCTGAGAAATCCCAGGTAGAAAAACCCAAAAACACTTTGGCCGACTCGGGAATCAAACCCTCACGCTTGCGACCACTAGACGAACAAAGCAGGTAAAATATTACGAAGAAAACAAATTACATTGTCAGTGCGTACGATAACAGGTTGTGATAAGGATCGCTGAAAGGCAATGTCTTGCTCATTGTCATGATATTGGTTTTATCAAATGATTCACTCTCTGAGCAACGCAGTTTTCAATTGGGACATTCCCATTTAACAATAGATTTTATTAATCGTTTGTTTGCAATATTAGCTGTACTAATATGATCATTTTTTTATTTGAAATTCAATTGCAAAAAATATTTTGGTAAGCAAGATATGAAAGGCTATCTTATTTATTTGTTGTTTTACATTTATTTGTTTTTAATATTTTAATTATTTTTGTCATAAAATTCATTTTATTTCTTGGGTAATCAATCAGTAAAATGGACAGTTGAAATTGTGTATGTGCCAATCCAATATGGGTCAATGACCTGAAATATTTTTTTTTAAGAGCTGTCTGCAAAAATCAAAACACGTTGGTAAGTCAATTTAAAAACCGGTTGTTTTATAATAAAAACATATCCCGTAAAGTGATTAAATAGGGGATGAAAGTTTGTCATTTATTAAGCTACAAACGTGGTAGTTGGTGTTAGATTACTGCTGTATAAATTAAAGCTAAATAAAATCATCGTTTTTTGAAAACTCTCCCCTAAGGAGATGAAATACGCTGAATGTATGGACCATATTATTATTTATTTTTTCATTAGGAACTTGGAATTTATTTAATTTACTTTCTTGCTTTTTCTTCTCTATAAAATCTTCTACATGGGAGAGCACATCGAGCAAATGACTTATCTATACTAATAAGTATTATGTACAAAGATTAAAGATGTAAAATGTTGATGTTCTTATTGTTAATGTATGTGTTTGTGTATATGTTTATTTGTGTATATATTCTATGTAGGTATTATATTTATAGTTTATAATAATATATATATTTCTTTTCACTTTTCTTTTAAGAAATTGCACCTGCCACTGTTTGTCTCTGCATCACCCAAAGGTTGACTGGTAGAAAATGCCTATGGCATTAAGTCCGCCTCTGTACATTTGTGTGCTTAAAGTATTAAATAAATAAATAAAATTTGTTTGTAAGTTTGTATGTAGGGTAGGTAATCTCCGGAACTAGTGATCCAATTCATTTTTTTTTTCACTGTTAGAAAGTTACATTACTCCTGAGTGCTATGGGATATTATTATTTTCGAAACTACGCTTTAAAAGGTGTGGAGGGGATATTCAAGTGCGAAAGGAAAAGTTCGAAATGCACGCGAACGAATTCGCAGGAGAAGTGCTAGTAATTTATAATAATCCGTCGTTAATTACGGGTGCAAAGGCTGGGTCCAGGTGGCTCAGGAAAAGGATACCTGGAAGAAATTTGGGGGAGGTGGGTGGTCTTTGCTAGCAGTGTGACGTCATTAAAATAAATGAATGTCTGTACTAGTACTAATCACTAAGGAAAATTACGTATTTTCCTTACCGACCGACTGCGACCGCATTAATTCATTTAGTAGATAAGTCGTCAACTTTGATTTTATCATATTAAATGTTTTTGTACAGAGGCCAGCACATCAAGCTACCCCAATATGTTAAATTTCTTTGATATTTTTCAACTTTATTACAAAAGAATAAGGGTTCATATTCAATTGTGAGAATTTCACAGTTTGGGATAGCTTGATATGCTGGCGTCTGTACATTGAGGAAGAGGGAAGATAAGTATACAAGATAAATATAGGTACAGGGGATGGGACTAAAGGTGGAAGATTTTGATTTTAGAAAAGATCAGGGTAGGTTAACATTACGGCTGCTTGTAAATATAGATGGATTTATAACACGTTTTGTGCCGATTCAAAATAATTAAATTAGTAAGTATACTCAAAGACTCGAAAACTTGTATTTTATACTAGATGCGCCCCGCGCTGTTAATCACATTTGATTTTCCTAGCGACTCAAATTATCTCCATACCAAATTTAATTACGATCCGATCAGCTGGTTAGTCGTGAAAGGTAACAAAGAAACAGATACTTTCGCATGTATAATATTAGTATGTATGAATAACTTCAGAATTCTTTTAGATATACAATCTGTACGATCTCTGTAAGATATTAAACACGAAACTTACGTCACTGGCGAATGTGGGATTAATAATCATGGTCACCCACATGCCAGCGATCTCTCTGCCTAATCCTTCATGGAATACAGTCATGATTTTATGTTTTGAGTAATAATAATATCAGCCCGTTACTTTCCCACTGCAGGGCAAAGGCTTCTTCTCATACAAAGAAGGCGCGACCATTAACCACCATGCTTGCTCAAGACAGGTTGGAGATTTCAGACTTATATTAATTATAAGTCCATGTTTCCTCACGATGTTTTCCTTCACCGATGTCAGTTATGTCCAATATAAACTTACTTACATATGAATTGAAAAAAGCTCAAACACTGGGCCTTAATGACATCTGTTGTGAGTAACAAGTCTCATTTTAAAAACATGTTTTTTAGAATCATTATATCGCTATCATAATTAAATACGCATACAAAATTTTGTGTCTGTGCCGCAGACCGTTAAAGAATTCTTCCTTCTGGAGCCAATCCTTACTGTGGAATCAGGTCACGCTTACCATTTAAATCGATTGTCCTTGGAACTGAATCAACTTGTAAAATGTCAACTCCGTAGGATACGAGGAAGTGGGTCAAATGTAACATGCAAGATTTGATTACAGACTGTCACCGGGGCCGGTAAAACTAACTTTAAGCTTGTAAATAAAAATAGACACTGTTAACTCACCCAACATATAAAGCAGCCTTATTCCAGTAGGGCCTGGATTCCACCTTATCGCTGAGGGTCTGCACGTAGTCTATGAAGAAGCAGCAACAAGGTGCTTCACACACTATGACTATGAAGCCAGCCAGCATCTGCCATATGCCAGCGATCAGGCAGGCCACGTTCAGGACCACGATGCTGATGCAATTGATCAGGCCCAGCACAATGGCGACTGAAATAGTAAGAAGGTTCTGTGAAGATATGAAGACTAGCTCAAATGAAGATGTGGGGAAACCATACCATATAATTTCCAGTACCCCGACCCTCACTCGAGTCAGCCCACGCCATCGAGCCATAACATCCATTAGATCCACCCTGTCCCCTTTGCTACCCCAGCAACGGCCAAGGCCCGCATCCCACAGAGGGTGCCATTAGCATGTAGTCGCCTGGCTGGAGGCATTGATTTATTAAGTCCCCCACAGGAAAGTCCGGCTAAGCAGTAGACAACAGCGAGATGCCAATTGCGAAAAAATAATGTCCTGAATTACAACCAAAATGTTGAAGCATTCAATGACACTTGTCGCGTGTTGAGCTAGCCTAAACTACACCCTCCCGCAGGAAAGAGCTTTGAGTCCCAACAGTGGAAATATTGGGGCCAAATATGTATCGTGTTTGTGAGTCTACAGTTATCACTACTAAGCATTGAAGTAAAATCTGCTCTCAGCGTCAATTATTATATTGTTATATTGTTATTATATTGTTATTATCAAAATTAAATAAATAGTCAAAACAAATAGTCAAAATAAATAAGCAGTTAAAGTAGTAGTCACATTGGCGAGCGCTCTTTGTCGATATTAGGATTGAGACCGGATGGCGTTGTGCCATCCTCTGATGTAATACTTTAGTCGCCTGCAAGTCTCTCGTCTTACGGGTTATGACTACCCGTAAAAATCTACAAATGACAGCCGGGACCAACGGCTTAACGCGCTTTCCGAAGCACGGAGGAGTCTTGATATATGATGAACGGTCAACCATTCACAGACTCACCTTGGCAAGCGTTGCTTATCCTTCTATCGACGCGTGCGGCTGTTTTCATTTAGCCAAGAGCTCCTCACTATATCATATACAATCTTTAGGAATTATTTAACGGGGCTCCATAGAATCAAAACTGAATTACTAAATAACATAGCTACCTACCTATTTTATAAAAATAGTCCGTTACAATTTTGGTTAACGACCTTCCTACACACACGACAATTGGCCACAATGCCCAAATTGTCGAGAGCCCAGATGACCACACATGGCCAATCTTCCATACAATAATATTCGCGCCAAGGTCGTATCATTTCTACTGCGTTACAATCCTATTTATATTAATTAAATTGTAAAAAAGACTTATAAAAACAGTGGGATTATCGTCTATCGTGTTTGCGTGACGATTGCAATGCAAAACAATCCAGTGTGTAGTAACGAGCTTATTACTTTTCTGACTTAAAATTATATTGCTTTCTCTCTCTATCTTGGAGCTCTGTCACTTATACGATTTAAAAAAAAAGGAAAAGGTGCATTCAATGACCGTAGCAGGTGGCGCTCTGTAATTTCTGCCGCCCCGATGGGGATAAAGGTGTGAGTTTATGTATGTATGTATGCGTGTATATTTATGTATTTATCAGGAATTGATGAGTTTTTAAGAGTGCTTCTGAGCCAACAGTCGAGCGTCAGGTTTAGAGAAAAAATAGAAAGAGGAAAAATAGAGGCGAACATATTTAAAAGCGAATCGACAGGTGCAGAGTAAACAATGCCTCGCTTATATTTTAACTGTTTATTTTTATGTCCATCTGTTACCTGCTAACACTAGAAGTTAACAAAAATCTTACTAACCCTATGGACTCCGGTCTGAAATAAAAACTTTCTATCCTATAACTATAAGTACCTGTGGTATACTAATAAATGTACCACTCAACGCAAGAGTAACGCGGCGAGAGTCCTGATCCATCCCCGGTGGCGACTGGACGTCACCCTTGGGTTGTTGTGTACTTACTGATAATTTGGTTGTTTAACTATAAACCCGAAGTCTTAACTATTGATTCCTAGTGAACACCACAGTACCCAAAGGCAATACATTGTGAAGATTGTTTACTTTTATTTCTGGCTAATGAAAAGAATATTCAGGCTCGGCTATTGTAATTGATCTTTATCCCACCATCCACATATCATCTGCCTAGCCTTTTCTCCCAACATAGTTGGGTCCGCTTCCAGTGTAACCAGATGCCGCTGAATGCCATATTTAAGGGAGCGACTGCCTATCTGACCACCACAACCCAATTAGACAGTAAATAAAAAACCCCTTCTTAAGACTGAATGTCAGAATCTCATCTTCTGAGTCACCAATAACGGCTGTCAAAGATCGTCCTCAAATGACAGCCGGGGGCAACGGTTTAAGATGCTTCGAAGGCACGGAGGGTCTCCTATGTAATGGAAGGTCATCAGGCCACAGATCATATATGTTTTATAATACTTAGCTACTTAAGCATTAAAGTTGATTTTATCATGCACAGAGCAATCAAAAATAGACCTTAAGATGATGACAAAATTTTTTTTCGCTGTGACAGTATATAGTTCTGCACGCGTAGCATGAACAATTCTACATCTATTCTACCAAGAATAGACAACGTTCCTTCTTTTCGACTTGACATCTCTTGCACTTGAGCACGTAGACTATAGATAATAGAAAACTTTATACTCTTCAGTTTTAACATTGCAACAAGATCGGTCCTTGGCAATTGGATATTAACCTCTACCACAACCATGGCCAAATCTGTCTGCAAAAAGCAATGCCAAAATAGGTACATCAATAAATACTCCAAATTTCAACATGAATGAACATAAAAACTTAATTTAGTTACGTGTTATCATCCGCTATCTTGTACTTTAACAAATTGAAATAAATAAGTCCTTTCTGTGATAATAATGTTTATTTTGATAGTGGAGGTGGCACGTTGGAAGAAGTAATTTTGTTATGATTGATTTTGGGTGGTCCTTGAGTTAAATTTATAATTATCATGTTGTTTTCTAAATAAAAACAGCCGCACAGGTTGATTGAAGGTTTATGCTACGCTTGCCGAGGTCAGTCTGTGGATGGGTGACCGTCCATTACATATCGAGACTCCTCCATACCTCGGAATGCACGCTAAGCCGTTGGTCCCGGCTGTCATTGATATATAGATCTTCAACAGTCGTTAAGGGTGGTCAGAAGCCCGAAAATTTGACATCCAGTCTATAGGTTATCGTTTTGCCCAGTAACTGGGTTGTGGAGGTCAGATAGGCAGTCGCTCCAGCTGCATCCACAACATGGTTGGATAAAGGCAGGCAGATGATTTTGTTTATTGCAAAATGAAATACTGATAGTATGAGTGGTAGGTACTAAGGCATCAAAGAATCTGTTATGACCTGTATACTTTGTGTGTATGACACTGATAAACATTTGTCTGCACGCGTAGCATGCCCACTATAGGAACGGGTTTTGTCGACGGATGAATAGACAACATAACAGATTTTTGAAAGATTTCTACTGTCCTAAGCATGGCAATGTTAAAACTGAAGAGTAGAAAGTTTTCTATTACCTACAGTCTACGTGCTCGGGTGTAAGAGATGTCAAGTCGGAATGAAAGAACGGTGTCTATTGTTGACAGAATAGATATAGAATAGGGTAGTGTCCTTAAAAATTCTGATTGGTCCGAAAGTTGGATTACTCAAAAATACAGGACACGTATTTTTTCTTTTGTTACGTAAACCAAAAATGACAACGATATAGTGCATTGAAATTGCGCGTGACGTCACACCGTGCTACACTTTTAATGTAAGTGACGCCACAAGCCCCATCTCCTGAACTTTGATGTGCTATATCATTGTCACTTTTTATTGATTTGAGTAAGCAAAAAATACGTGTCCAATATTTTTTGTTAATCTTACTGACGGACTAAATAGACTTAATATATTTTTACCTAGGACACATCCCTATTGTCATGATACGCGTGCAGTCGCAGCGAAGTCGGTATCATCTTTAGAAATATTTTCGATTGCTCTTTGCATGATAAAATCAACTCGATTGCTTAACCAGCTCAGCTTAATAAAACAGATATAATTTACATACGGCCAGTATCTGCATTAAAAAGGTTTTAGTTTAGTTGAGTAGTTTGATGTCTAGTAGACATTGTTGAAAGACTTATGCTAATTTGCCCTTGTTTAGAAGGGTTTATCCCTTAAAATATATATGTATTTACTTATAGTTTTCTATGCAGTAGTCTGTTCAGTGCCATGGTCCGGATAAAGAAAAGAATTTCAAAACTGACGAAGGGATAATTGACTCGATTGTACAACTACTTGAATGATGTGTTAAAAAAACCTGCTTCATTTTAATTCATTAGTCACTCTTTTTGTGTCGTCTCTGTACATGAAAATGATCGTAAATCTAATTGCAGTTTATATACGTTCATTTTATGGGCACATAAGCTAAGATTGCTTTTTTTTTTAATTACAATAATCAATGCTTTTAGTATCTACATTACCTATATACAAGAAAACACATTTAGTGTGATATTCTTTATCTATTATATGTGACATTTGATATTATCAGTTCAACACTGTTTCAAGAACTGGTTCTACTATTTTCGTCACTAATTAACATAATGACACATTTTTATTCAAAATACCTGTTTAATCGGTTCCATAAATATGTATCACATACTTTTACACATATAAGCTCGCGCCCTTCTCCCATGGGGATATGCAGATACTACAAAACCAGCTACGATCGTTACATACTCCTTTTGCTTAATTATATTCAAACAACTGACTTTCACAACCCAGCTACTGGGCAACACGATACCCATTGGTAAGACGGGTTGTCAGACTTTCGGGCTTCTGACTACCCGTAACGACTGTCAAAGAACTACAAATGACAACCGGGAACAACAGTTTACTGCGCTTTCAGAGGCGCGGAGGACTCTCGATCTCGTTACGAACGGTCACCCAATCACAGACTGACCTCAATCAATCAACCCGTGCGGCTGTTTTTATTTAGCCACGAGCTCCTATTTTGCTCCCTACTAATATTGATATTGCGAAAGTTTTTATAACATGATTGTTAGTCAATGGTTTTGGACGAAACTTTGGTAGACCATGACTTGGAGTAGAACATAGGGCTTCTTACTTCCTAATAATGTTTAAAAAAAGAAAAAGCCTATATTTCGGCCAGAGAGACTGCATTCGATGGTTTTCTAGGATGGTTGTTGAGATGCACAGAGCTTTGATGTGCTGCTCTTTCATGTGCCCTCAAGCGGCTAGCATATCCAACTTTGGCCGAAAAACTCCGAGCACAGAGTGGATATGTAAGAACATGAATTGACGATATTGTAGAGTATATCTGTAGGTGGCCTATCTTTAAGATCATCATACTACGCAAAATACGCGCAGAGTCGTGGAGTTGCGAATATCGGCCCTTCAAAAAAAGGTCATCATTCTTAACATTTACATATATTTTTATTTTCATTTACTAATTTGCTATGTATAAACATAACTAGGATAGCTACTCTGTATTTTTTAAACATAAAAGTACCTACATGAAAATAGTTCAATGAGTAATTGCTTTAAAAAATCGATATGTATTAGTACACTCACTATTTCCTATTACACACAATAATGTACGAATCTACAAATTTGCTTATTTATTTAGAATTACCTTCTTGCTATGTAACTTTTATTCATGTTTAGAATGAGAAATAAAAGTTAATCTTAAAAATTAACTTTTATTACTCATTCTAAGTTAATTGTATTCTTTTTGAGAAAATATATGTCTTAAAACGTAACTTAAGCGCTGCCTTTTTCTTTCTTTAAAGGGAAATCTTTGAAGAGAGAATACTTAGAAAGACTTCCTAGTAGTATGTATATGTTCCCATGGGATAATGTTTGACTGTCACTGCTGCTGGCCAAACATAGACCAAAACCAGATTTCAAGTACATCTTCTGACCATTTTTGCAACCAGTTAGCTAACCTAATAGCTATAATGCTTCTTTTTTCTTAACTTTGCCCCATCTATTAACTACGCCTGTAATGTGGGTGCATTAACAAAATTTAGACGCACATACCAGAAACCACTACCTGTCGGCCATATAAATATTTGTCCAGTGCGAGAATCGAACAAACAACATGCACTGCAGCAGCCAATCGCACCAACAGAGGTGTCTAGTTATATTTATGATACTGTGCTTTTATAACCTAGGTACTTGCATGTAGTAATTTGCATAATATTATGTAACTAGTCCATGTAGGCCTTAATCTCAGTGCTAATAGGCAATTAAAACCTCACAGTCTGATGTAGAAACACTGTTTTAACATGACTAGGTCAATAATAAGGTAGTGGACTGACTTATGGCCTAAGTAGATGACGTAATTGCTTCCAATCATCATCTACCTAACCTTTATCTTATACTTGCCTGTTTTACAGGATTATCCTACCAAGTACAGGCATCTAACTTTTTTTTATGAGACAAGCCCGCCACACTATTCCCAAACCACTGCAACTCTTTACTCACAGGCATCTTACTTATCAATACCTTTGTAAATTATTGTAATTTTTTTTTCTTTTTCTGTTTACGTTAGCTTCCAATCTCACATGATGTAGGTGAATACCAGTATACTAAGCAAACTTGTTTGAGAGGTTTTCAAATTTCTTGGGAAAGAATAAGGTTCATGTTCAATTGGGAAAATCTAACAGTGTGGGGTAGCTTGATATGATGGCGTCTGTACATGAAACAACTGCCTGTCTATCCATCCACAACACATATTACAATACTCCTTGGTTAAATTAGCTGTCAGATATTCAGGCTGTCAAAGATCAATGCTTACACTTTGGTTGTATGATTAAATGGATGGATCACCCATCCACAGACCGTAACCGACCTCAGAAAGCATAGCTTAACCTTTGATTATCTCCTGTGGCTGTTATTATTGAGCCGTGAAACTCAATGCAATTATTTTCAATTGCATTGTAAGCAATAAATATTTGGTCTGACAGTTAGTGATGTAATATAGTTATGTAGCATACTATTTCTTTCTGATTGGATAATATTCTTGAACAGTTAAACAAATAGAAAAATTAAGTGGTTCTGATTCCAAAGAATATTCAAGTTTTCAAAAATACATTTTATGTAGATCAATCTTCTAGGCTTAGAATTTAAGTAAGTAAGAATGTAATCATAATAATGCACTCATTAAAATTTAAATTGTGTACATACATAAAATGCCCCAATAATCTTGAGGAACTCTTTCTAAATAAATATGTACAAAAAAATATCGATTTGTCAGAGAAATTAAGACGCAATACGTTACAGCTCATAACTGTTTGTTATTTCAGGTCCATTGTCTAAAATCAAGGGTGGTACTGTGGATTTGGGTTCTAAAGATAAGATAATACTGCTGATCTATTGGTCAATTCCACTTGATTGTTAGCATACACAGAATATTCTAGTCCTCACGTCAAAGTGGCATGTGTATCATATATAATTTATAGCAAAATAATACGAACTCAAGCCGCCAACTGTTCCAAGTCCCCGACCAGCGTAGCGCATCCACCAAGGCACGTCATCTTTCTGGGCATTGTCGCCGCCCGGCCGGGCCATAAGCATAGTAAGCTTGTCTGTTAGCGACTGAAACAATTATTAACATAATTATTATGTCCCCCTTACGATATCAAAGTAAATTATTTAATATTTACGATTAATTCTTACCATTTTCGAAAAAATCAATTCACTGCCCTGTCACCTGTCAAGTCAACTAAGAAACGGCTTGTTCTCTTTGCTCTGTCTGTCGCCCACAGAGTACAGCAAATAGCCCGATGGTGGCAGTAGCACAAATATTTGTGATCCCTAATATTAAATTACTCTAAATTACATGATCAAATTATACTTGAGTAAAATTGACACACAAAAATTTAAAACTATTTCATGAAATCCATTTTCTTCATGGGGTTCATACTTCTTAATGCTAATAAGACTGCTTTTCACTAGTTTCGTTGTAGTGGAAGTGGTAGTTAAAAACAGACTTTTGGTCCCCCTATGGTCCCCCGATTGTACGTTTCGTGGTTCCTAGCGTACACTTATTTATTAAATTATAAATCTAAATTATTATTAATTAATGATTTATTGGTATTGCTATCAGTTAATTTACTAAAATATATTCATTGCAGTTTTCTGCTTTGGTACAAATATGATAAAAATTAATAAATCAAATAGTCTTTAAATCAAAGTAAGAGACACATAATCCACGAAATGTGAAAACAAAACGCATTCTCATGTCGGTCGGCATCAGCGGTTTGCTGTTATAATTTGCATGATTTTTTGCAATTACGATTATATTGTGAATTTGCGCTAAAGTTTCTGAAATTCATGTGGAAAGTGGAAGATTAGCTCAATAATGGCACCAACAACAACGCTTCCAAAGCTATCGGATGCCACTCAAACGATGTAAGTGACATTAATCTGAAACTAAATTTCGCTTTTGATTTATTGCTTACGCAAATAAATACTAGCTTTTGAGTTTATCTTGTCTAGTACAGGCTGTATGAAGTGATGTCTCTTTACGTTTATGGCATTCTTTCTGCTAAAACAGCTGTAACCTGTTGCCAAACATCCGCTTAGCATGCCCGAATATCACGTAGACAATAAACCCTTGTTGGGCTTACCGATACTTCACGGTGAAAGTTTGTGCAATAACCTGTAATACATTGTTGTTGCATATTGAACAAAATTGACCTGGTAAAGTTACTAATTCGTGTGCAAAACATAATTTTCTGTCTTCCAAGTTTACTTCACATTACACAGTATTTCCCTATTAGTATATGGTAGTAGTAGCTGTAACTTTTTAAACGAAAACTTAAAGTGTCATTTAAAAGCGGAGCATATTAAGCTAGTAATGAGTTCTATGATGAGTCTCATTAATTGGAAACTCATTCCAATATTAAACTAGAATGATCAGATCGTATACCAAGTAATAATTTAGGTATATGATAATTGGATTAGACCATTATCAACTTCGTTAGAGATTCAATTTCATCCAAAACTCTCCACTGAAAAACCAATTCAGTGGAGAGTTTTGGATGAAATTGCATGCTCATGATTCTATGTTTATGCAACAATATTAAAATGTTCCAGATCATTCTCTGATGGAGATGGAGTGTGCAGTGCAGAGGTGTACTCCACCAATGTCATGGTGAACACCAATGCCGGCAATCATGACCATGGCAGCTCTAAGGTTAAGCTTAAAAACCTGGTTGACTATAACTGGGAGCCCAAGTTCTATGCTGGGCAGTTGCTGGCTATACACACCAGTGGGAAGTACCTGGCATACTCTATTAAAGGTATGATATTGATTTTGACACTTTTGTATATTCGATACAGTGGTGAGGTGTCCATACAACTCAATTTCTACCAGCTTCCCTTTGGAGGTTCGTAAGACCAACTCTACCGCCATTGATGAAGGCATAGTTAATAGTGTCTATGCTAAATAATGCATGTTACACTGAAAGTATATGGTTACACCATATCCTTAACATTCCTATGACAAAAACTGATAAGATACTATAAGGTATTTTTAATCTTCGGCTTCCCTTTTACTAATATTGATGCTTCACTGCTGATGAATACTAAATACATACTTGTTTGTGGGTTTTAAAATTTGTAAACGTACGTTTTCCATGGAGGCTTTATCTGTGAAAATATAGCAGACTAGCTATCAACTTCCTCAAAAATTGGACTAACAAATGCAGAAAGAATTTTTCGATTCTGACTGGCAGTAACGAGAGTTATTAATAAACTCCCCAGCTTTTTATACTAGTATACATTTCTGGTTCAATCTGAAAATAAGGTAAAACTACAAATCAACTTTATTTTAATAAAGGCTTACTTATACAACCATTGACCACTTATCGTTGGTCAGCAAAGCTGCAAACTGCAATAATTTTTAAATAAAGCAGGATGCAATAAAGAGGTTCTATGTCATTACAGCCAGTTGCCATTGAATGGGTGTGTGTCCAATGCACTAACACAATGTATCTATGCACGTAAGATCGGGAGCGCTCCATATTGGCCGACGATCTTCACATACATAGACAGACTGTGTGTGTAAAACTAAAATCTTACACACACACACTTAAGGGTAACTGGTCTTTGTGTATTTAATTGTAACTTGAACTACTTGCTTAGGAGACTGATAAATATGTTGTTCATTACAGACCATTTTGCAATAACAGCATAGATTAGTTTTGTTGACCAAATGTGAGTAGTAACCCTTTGAATTTTTGCTAATCTAGCATGGTACTGAGTTTCAAAACGAGCCCAAATTAAATTGGTTTTATTACCACTGAAATACTGTGAACTTTGGTAATGGTTAACATAAAGAAAGTTTATTTGTGTATTATTTAGCAGTATGAGGAAAAATAAAAGTGTTAGTAGAAATTTTACATGACTGATACAGAAAATACATCTATAAAATAAATTGTTTTTAAAATTGTGATAAAATCAAATCCCCATAAGATGTCATTCATACATTTTTTTGTTTTTCATTGCCTCCAGCTCCAAACGCGGTGAACCCTGGTACTTGGAGCGGCATGGTGCGCGTGGTGTACAACCCTGAGCCGGGCACCGACAGGCGCGCGCTCATCAAGGGCATGAAGGGGGAGGTAACAAGAAGAAAACAAAAGTTATATATTTATTTTGAATGACTGTAGGTACAAAATAGCTTGTGGCTGAATAAAAACAGCCGCACGAGTTGATCGAAGATAAAGCTACGCTTGCCGAGGTCACTCTGTGGATGGGTCACCATTCATAACATGTCGAGACTCCTCTGTGCCTCGGAAAACACCATATGCCGTTGGTCTCGGCGGTTATTTGTAGATCTTTGACAGTGGTTACGGGTAGTCAGCAGCCCGTAAGTCTGACAACCTGTCTTACCAAGGAGTATTGTGTTGCCCAGTTACTAGATTGTGGAGGTTAGATAGGCAGTCGCTCCATGTAAAATACTGGTATTCATTTACATCCAATAACACTGGAAGCCGACCCTACCCAAACATAGTTGGGAAAAGGCAGATGATGAATGTAAATACAAAAGCTAGGTATAACATCTCATTACATTTCCAAGTACATTCTGCCTGATTATTATGAATAAGACCAGCTCAAAATGACTGGTACGATTAGCTTTACAGGGACGAATACTGGGCTTTTGCATGTGACATTATTAAACAAACATCCTCCATGGGCTAAACAAAATTGCAGTATGCAATTGTATTATGTATGTATTATTACCAGCCTGTTACTGTCCCACTGCTGGGCAAAGGCCTCTTCTCATACAGAGAAGGCACAAGCATTAATCACCACGCTTGCTCAAGACGGGTTGGCAATTTCAGACTTATGTTAATTATATAAGTCCAGGTTTCCTCACGTTTCCCTTCACCAACGTCAGTGATGTCCAAGATAAACTTAAAAAGTATGCAATTGTGCATTTAACTATTCAAGTAAAGTTGACCATCGTGAGACGTTTATTGAAAGTTTTTTTAAGTACATAAAACCTATAAAGTTTTTTTCAGACGTTCAGTGAAGAGGGGCATATAGTAAGCAGCTCATACAGAGAAGGAACGGAGTGTATAGTATGCGCGTGCACACACTCAAGGGAGTAGATAGCTGTGGCGTAGGGGGGGCATGACGGCATGTTATGCGCCTATTAATGTTTAACATCACAAAGGTTCTGAGTCACTGACTCATCACCCCAAGCCAAGGTCATAGAAAGACATAACAGCGGGTACATTACCTCGGGTAAAAATGGGGTTATTAGTGGTTCTCGGCATAAACTAATATTTTGTTGCTTGTGCTGTTTACAGGTGCAAGACTTGGCGTTTGCTCACATTCAGAACCAGGTGGTGCTGGCATGTATTGACGAACAGGGCAACTTCTATGTGAATGAGATTGAAGTCACCGACAGCGGTCTAAGGTAACGGAATTACACAGAAAAATATACAAATATTTTATATTTTGGTTATAAATAACTGTTTTACCCATCGATTTCTTGTTAAAGTAGACAAAGTAGTGTAGTCAGCTTAGTCAATCATATCAACGGAACTTTTCTTAAACACTATTATAGTAATGGTACCAGACCGGGTTTGAATATCGAAATCTATTTCGACAAAATTAAAGTCCTAAATACCAAAACCTTAAGTTGTCAATTTAGTATAAAAATCAAAATACAATAACTTACTGTACTTGGTTACAAAATTAGAACATATTCGTTTTGGAATCATTTCACTTCAAGTCTTCAAAATGGGTGTTCCTCCAGATGCACGCTGTTGGCGGAGGTTCGCGAAGACACGGGCGCAGTGGGCACGTCACACCGAGTGGTGTGGTGCCCCTACATACCTGACGATGAGGACGAGGCGGCGGACGATGACGTGGCACGGTTACTGCTCACCACCCACGACAATATCGGTAATAGAGTAGACACGGATTTTTTATTCATAAAAAACGAGCCCTAAGGCTCGTTTTTTCGTAGGTAACATTTATTTTTAGTTTGTGCATTTTAAGATGGCAACGTCACAAGTAGCTGTCAAATGTTTCAATGATATAGTCCTGGGTTTGATTCCCAGGTTGGGCAAAGTGTTATCAGGTTTTTCCACTTTCAATTAGTAGTGGCAAGGAGTCTGGATTGCCTGGTTGGTGGCAATAGGCTCGCCTTCTACTACATAGGCCTTAAAACAACAGGACTACTTAATCCTAAAAAGTCAGGATTTGACCCTGGCTACTCTCTTCTTAGCTTATTCGTCTTACAGACGTCATTGACCCTAAATTGATTCCAGAGCAAACTGGTTTCAGACAATAACCAGGCTTATAAAAATCGAACACAGTTTCGAGGAAATTGAGAGGAATGGTCACTGGTGCTGTATCGTGGACCTATCAGCGGCTTACGACACAGTTAACCTCAATCGGCTGTTGTGGAAGGTGGAGACGATGTTCATCCATCAGAATTATGTATGTGTTCTACGAGAACTTCTCCACAACCGCCGATTTCAGGTCCACCTTCTCGCAGAAAAAAGTCGTTGTAGAGTTCAAAAGAACGGCCTACCCCAAGGAAGTGTCTTGGTACCGCTCAAATTTAACATCTATACTGAAGATCAGGTATCTAGCCCGATTACCTCCCGCTTTCTCTATGCAGACGATCTTGCCCTTACCTCCCAAGCTACTTATTACCTTTGAGGAGGCCGAAGTGCACTTATCAGATGCTCTTGGTGACTTAGCCACATACTACCACGCTAACTCACCCAGGCCAAATCCGAGCAAAACACAGTCCTGCATATTTCATCTTCGCAATAGAGAGGCGAGCTTAACATGGTTTGGGTGGGGTTTGCTTCGAGCATAGCCACTTCCCGGCTACTGACTAGCTACTGAGTAGTCGCGCTTGTCCGCAGCGCGCATGTGGAACACGCGCACGCTGGCGGGCGCGCTGGGCGCGGGCGCGGGCGGCGCGCTGTGTGCGGCGGAGCACGTGGCCGCCATCCTGGACGCCGCCTTCTCTCCCGACGGCTCGGCGCTGGCCACCGCCTCCGCCGACGGATACGTCATGTTCTTCCAGGTAACCTTAGCAAATCCTCCTTCTTATTAACGTTACCCACACACTAGGAATTTCTCCTGTATCTTGGGTGCGTCTACAAACATTATAACTAACATACACAAACAGACAGACCCGGAACAACTACTTAAATGCCGTACAAATATTTGTTCCGTGCGGAAATTGTACCCACGACACGAAGTGCAGCAGGTAATCACTTAGCCACTGCGCTAACCTTCCAATCGGACATTACCTATTATACAGATACACTTCTTTATACAAAACTGACAGCTTGGTCTTGTGGTAACAAAATGACCTAGGCCGAATGGGGTGAAACAGAGTTTAGCTTCCCATACGAGCGTTTATATCTTTTATATTAAAATTGCACATCCCCTTGATTCGACATGTACGCTCACAGTGTGCTAAGTATGTGTATTACCGCATCACAAAAATATGGAATGCCATCATTGATTTGTCAGACTCCAGAAATTAAATTGAATTGATTGAATTAGTTATTGATTTTAAATATAGATGACAGCACATTGAGTGCAGGGGTGTGCAAAAGTTTACAAAATTTTATTTATTTAAAAAATTAAATATAAATACCTACAAAGTGTAAAAGAATGTTAATGTATGAGGGAGTCGATTTTTAATTAGCGATTTCAGTGTTGGTCCCATAATAAAAGTGGTTCATAATGATAACTTCAATGACCCCTTAAGAGGTCTTGCGTTTATTAAACAGAAAACCTTGTACAAAAGACAAAAAGTTTATTTCAGAAACTTGTACAAATTTTACAGTAAAACTTACATAGGGACCTCCTTTTAAGTAAAAGATATACCTGTGCTAGGAGGACCCGCTCTTCAATTTCAAATGATAAAAAGGTAAAATTGGTGTACAAAAATAAAATGGAATTTAAAACAATAAAATATTAGGTCTTTACCTATGAAATTGCCGTTCTGCAGTACTGGCCATTTCAAATTAAAATATTTTTTGTTTGGCTAAGAATTCTAATTTCAAATTAATTTTATTTTAAAAACATGGATTTTTTTTTCCAAAAGTAGTCATTTGTTTATTGATTAGTGTTACATTTTCGTCGCATTTAAATCTTTTTCGTCATCATGGATACGTTAAAAATTCGAGTAATTATGGAATATGAGTACCGTCGTGGCAGCAACGCGGCACAAGCGGCACGCAACATGAACGACGTTTACGGAGCTAACACTACAAACCAACGCACTACCTGTTATTGGTTTGCTCGCTTCCGTTCTGGAAATTTCGACCTGAAAAATGAACCTCGCGGTCGTCCGAAGACTTTGGTCGACAATGACGAATTAAAGGCGATTGTGGAAGCTGATGATACACAATCTACGGCTGAATTAGCAGCAGCTTTCGACGTTAGCGTCAAAACAATATTGGTCCATTTGCGTCAAATTGGCAAGGTAAAAAAGCTTGACAAATGGGTGCCCCACGAACTCAATGATCGCCAGCGCGAAGTACGCGTCGAGACGTGCCTTGCACTGCTCAACAGACACACAAATGAAGGAATTTTGAACCGCATTGTTACCTGCGATGAAAAATGGATTCTGTTTGATAACCGCAAGCGCTCAGCAAGTTGGTTGGATCCTGGTTCAGCACCTAAACAATACCCTAAACGAAAACTTACCCCAAGAAAAGTGATGGTCACTGTTTGGTGGTCTAGCGCCGGTGTGATTCAACACAGCTTCTTACCAAACGGGGTGAGCATTACTGCAGATGTGTACTGTGAAGAATTGAACACAATGATGGAGAAGCTGGCACATCTCCAACCAGCTTTGGTCAATCGCTCGTCTCCGCTGCTCCTGCACGACAACGCGCGACCTCATACTGCACAGCAGACGGTCTCCAAGTTGCAAGAACTGGGGTTGGAAGCTCTCCGTCATCCGCCCTACTCACCAGACCTTGCGCCTACAGACTACTACTTTTTCCAGAATTTGGATAACTTCTTGGCGGGAAAAAAATTCAATACCCGAGAGGCAGTACAAAATGCCTTTGGAGAATTTGTTGCCTCCCGTCCAGCTGATTTCTTTAAGAAGGGCATCAATAAACTGCCACTGCGTTGGCAAAGATGCATTGATTGCATGGGTGATTACTTCGATTAATACAAATAAAAAATACATGAAAAAAATTCATTTAAATTTTTTCATACAAAACGGCAATTTCATAGGTAAAGACCTATTATAAGTAACATCCGAAATTAAACAAAATAAAAGAAAATAATAATAATAAAATAACAAAAATATGATGTATCCAAAAATAATGTGTGTAATCGTGTGTGAGGGGGTGTGTGAGTGTGCGTGTGTATGTGTGTAAGTAATAAGTTTCGAATATTGAAGTTCGAAGGGAAAACTACGAAATCGTCGCGGGCGAAGCCCTAGTTACAGTATAACGTAGTCCTACGTTGCAGGTGTACATGCACGCAGACAGCAGTCCCCGCTGCCTGCACAAATGGCAGCCTCACGGCGGGAAGCCGCTCAGCTGTCTTTTCTTCTTAGACAACCATAAGAACTATAATACTGAGTAAGTACATATATTAATCACACCCATACTTTTATAAGAAGGTGTGAAAGATGTTACGGCTAGAAAAGAGGTGACTCTTGTGATGACGGCAAATAGAGATGTATGGATGAAGAAAACATCCTGCGCCGACCCCAAATAACTTGGGATAAGGTCACGAGGATGATGATTTTCTCTGATTATGGAATTCATTCTGTAGAAATTCTCTTCTTCGACGGCTAAAGATTGTTTGAAATCATGTTAAAAATTGCTAAATAAATAAATATACCTTTATATGTGTCTGAATACTAAAAAAATGGACATATTATTATTATTAAATACATTTCTATATATATATTTTTCCAATTCTTTCAGCGTTCAGTTCTGGAAATTCGCTGTAACCGGTGCTGAAAACAACACAACCATCAAGATCTGGTCTTGTAAGTCTTGGACGTGTCTGCAAACCATTACGTTTACCCCTGGCGTCGGGACGGATGTCACCTTGGGCCTCAAGGCAATGCTGGACACGAGTGCCAGCTACCTGCTGCTGTCAGACTTCAAGTCCAGGAGTTTGTACGTACTGAACATGGCGCGGGACCCTGAGGACAGTATGGCGTATTGTAAGAGCATCTCGGAGTTTCTGCTGCCTTATCCTGTGTTGAGTTTCTGTATTGTTGATGCTGGTAAGTCTTCTATCCGTATCCTTCAATAATTAATTTAAAATACAAATTGTTTTTTTACAAAACGAGTTTTAACTTTTGGCAAAGTTACTATTTTTCTGTAGTTCATCCTAACCTCTAGATTTCAATTAATAACCTCATTGGGTTAGATGAAAATGATTATTTTCACATCATTTTCTGTATCAAATAAACAACACAACCGAAGAAAAAAAAGTTTGTGTCCCTTCCATCCTTTATAAGTTTACCCGCGCAGATAACGTTAATATCGCGATGTAGTACACGTAGGTTTAGTTCGTATCTGACGATATAGATGGCGCTACAGTTACAACTCCATTTGTAGTTTTGCCTGCTGCACACTCATCGCGAATGTAATTTGTTTATATTCCGCAGAGGAGCAGCAAACCAAGGGCGAGCCGAGCTGCGACGAGCCGCTGTATAGGAACGGTTCGAGCGGCGACGCTGACTCGCCCATACATTACGAGTTGCATCACGATGTGAGTGAACATTACATACATAATATCGTTATCACGGCTATATTCCCTGAAAGGTTAGAATGCAGGCAGCTTAAGTAAAGTTGCACCCGGAACATCTTTTTAGATCGTACAAACATTTATCCCAAGGCGGAAATCGAACCCGCTACCTTTTGCGTCGTAAACGGACCTTCTCCCGCCGCGCCACATAGGTTGTTAAAATGACTGTTGCATCTACAGGACTCAGGCTCAGGAGGCGAGTGCAGCGAGGACTGGCGCCGCGTGTGCGTGCGCCTGTACATCGTGCAACCCAAGGGGCTGCAGGAGGGCCGCCTGGTCTACAGCCCGCCGCGTGCGCCCGCGCACCTCGACCTCATGCACGGTACTGGCGTTATTGTTTAATGGGCATCTCGCAGTATATCCTTCAGGGATATCTACTGTTAACAGAACTTTCCTGTGGGGGCTTAATTAGAAATTATCGCCTCCAGCCAGGGTGTAAAAACTTAAAAGCTAAGCGACCAATCGCTGAGGGGAATACCCCCTACGAGCCTCGGCTTAGGACTTACATGTAGGAATACATCCTATCATGATGATAGGATGTTATTCCTATGTAAGATTAATGTATGGATTATGTGTGTATGTATTACATATATTTTGTGGATTATGTAGTACTTCCATACTAATATAAAAATGTGAAAGTAACTACGTCTGTCTGTTACGCTTTCACGGCTAAACTACTGCAACGATTTTTATGGTGCGAACTATAGAAAGGATATAGATTACTTTTTTATCCTCGACTTAGTCTGCATCCGCGATACCCGAAATTCGTGTGTACAAAGTCGCGGGTAAAAGCTAGTAATTATTATACTAATATGTGAAGCAAAAAATCTGAACTAAGAATATGGTGCCCATGAAAGAGTGTGAGTTTTGGCATAGTTAAAATTTATATAGAGTATGAGAACAGAAAATTAAAACGGTCGAATTTCATTGAAGTCCATTAGTTAATCTAAATACGCATTTAATTGCAAAGTCGTTAACCATTAGTTTCCTATTCTATTTGCGTTTCCCAGGTCTATCGGAGCTAGCGCTTGAGGACAGCTCGTCAGAGTCTGCGCCTGCGACGATCGCGTCCAGCATCCTGCAGCAACAGAGTCAGCAGCTCAAAAACTTGCTAATGCGCTCGCAGGTAATCAGTCTGCATTTGCTAAGTGGTGTTATATGTTTTCTATCAAAGTTATCTACCAGTACTTCATGAGACAAAAGTATTCTCTTCCATGTCACATCGTCGTCATCAGTGTCAGATGTGTATGAAACATTCTGAGCTTGCAAGTTTCCAAACATTTACACATAAAGTGGGTCTATATGAATATTCTTAAAAATCTACCTTCTTAAAAATATGTGTTTGTTTACATATAATAAGTAACCTATATTGTTGCATTTCTGGAGCGAAAAAAAAAAAAAAAAAAAAAAAAAAATTAATACCTAATTATTAAAAAAAAAAAAATGTACAGCTTCTTTATGCATGCGGAGTTTGCCTGTAAGTGATTGTTGCACTATTGCATACATACATTCGCATGTTACCCTTAGTATAGAACCTGTGTAAACAATTGTTGGTGAACCAAATAAATAAATACATATGAATAGATCCACCTTATGTTTAAATGATGACCTCTTACGAATTATCTTAAGAGGTCTTAGTACTCATAAATACGAACATCTTTCACTACGGGACCAACCCTGAAATATGAAAAAAATATCAGGTCATTTTGACTGTCTAGGTTGACTTTACAACGGAACAGCAGATTTTTCCAGTAATTTTGTTTTATAGTTTGATAATGTTATGTCAGACGCAGCCCGGCAGCCTCATCAGCACCCGGCCCGAGTCTCCGTCCGTGGCGCCGCAGCTCAACCTCATGACGCCGGACGCCTTCAGGTACACCTCCATTCTGATACTGAACTTCAGCTTCCTCAAATATAAGTTGCGAGGAATACCTCGCGACTGTAACGTTGATGTGGTAGAAGCATCTAAGTATGGCAAGTATCAATGGGTAGATTCTGAATAGGGAATTTGTATGTTTTTAAATATATCAAATCAACATAGTTTCCATAAGCATATATATAAAAACACACCATGGAAACATTAGATTGCGTGTTAATCCCAAATCAAATAAATTAAATTATTTTTGTTATTTAATCAAGCAGAAATTGCAATTATAAAACAAATTTAAGCTGTCTATTAAAAGATGTTTACTAAGATGACTATATATAGCTTATAGCTTTTTACTTAACTTCCGGCATTGTCGAGGACGAAGCACAACATAAAATAGGATGTGCATTACGAAATTATAAATCATTCCAGATAGAATTTTGGTTCGTATAAGAAAGTTTTGAATGACTTACTCCTTGAATGGAATGTATGTAACATTGCGTGTATCCCCGTGTGTCTCATACATGGAGTGGTCCCCCAGCTCGCCCGGCAAGCGCGACGAGGAGGACCCCCCGCTGTCCGCCACGCCCGACGTCACCGTGAAGCCGCGCGGCTCCACCGGAGGTGAGGCACACGCACACACAAATACACATGCATACATACACACACAACACCACCTGTTTCTGCCGCCAAGTGGAGCGACCGCTAGCCCAAATTACGTGACTGAAATTCTGCTTATTTTCTTTTATGCCACGGCTAGAGGCCTTAATTTATTAAGTCCGGTTGATAGCACATACATATTCCAAAATAAAAAGAAACCTAGTCAGATGATGATAAAATGACGTAATTTCGCCCTGATTTGTCGTATAGATTTTCCATCTCATGAAGTTTTTTAGAAGGCATTCGTTGTTTCTCTTGCACGTGCACAGTGTTTCTATGTGCGTAAGCTCGCACAGTATTAGCCAAACCGCCTTCACGCACACAATGTCTACGTGCATCTAAAATCCTATACTCACGGTCAAAGGTAGCCTTCGTACATACTGTATTTTTCTAACTTCTCCGCTCTTTTCTGATCAATTTCGTTGTGGGATCCAAGACAGTTGAATCGTTTCTCCGGGACTCGTCTGGCTTCATTGACTCGACGCTTATCTGGTGGTCGCCACTGTTGATTCAGGCTTTCTTTTAATTAAAATTTAAATTGAGATGAAACATCTATGCGTCGAAAGCGTTGTATGTAAAAATTTCCGTGTCGTAATTTCCATAAATGTGTCGGTAGATGTAAGTATTGCTGTGTGCCGTATAGTATAGTGGGCGTGTAACTACAGGCGCATGAGACATTTCAACTTTGTCGCTAGGGTGGACAACAAACCTACGATGCCACTGGTATTGCAGATATCCCACTGGCGGCGGTGACCACTTAACACCAGGTGGGCCGCCTGCTCTATTGCCACTAGATTATGAAACTGTTGTATAACAGGGGCTATTAAAACACTAGTGTCTTAATACATGGTTATGTGCAGTTTCATACACTGCTTTATTTAAAATCATGCATTGCCATCAAGATTAATATTAAAATAACGTAAATATGACGTCAGCACCAACATTCCACCGCGCTCTACAGCTACAAATAATTTAAAATTGTACTTTAAAAGAAGAATAAACTTTATTCTGGATGCATGCTGTAAACAAAATACTAAACGTTACACGCTTTTCGGAACTGGGATCATAGGCGTAGGCTGCTAGGCGTAAATGGGACCGCTGGCCAGCAGTGTGACGATGGCCCACCGACCTAGCGACGACTTATATGCGTCCCTGCGGTTCGAGGTGGCTCAGGCAAAGGGTACCTTGGAAGAATTTGATTAATTAATAAAAATAATTAAGTTCAGACAACCAAGGCCCATAGTGTTAGTAACAAAATAAACTTAACCTAAATTAAAATAATAATATCGATTCATCAACCCGTACTTCTCTCATGCAGATTGATAAATCGATTCAACACAGCCGCGTCCAACCTGCCTTTCACATACCCAGTGTTAGTTAAATAAAAATAAAAAAAAATTGTAGGGAAAATAGTGTTTGAATTAAACTTTTTATTTGCACGTGAATGAAGTCCCTCATTAAGGTACTAGTTTTGTTTCAAAATAAGAACGGTATGAGTCTAGATCTGTTTTTTTTTATGCACAACCATTGCACGTTCACGAACATTATATCCTCTTTGGCACGCGATAAAAGAAGCTTGTAAAACGCTATAGCGCTATTTCTGACTTAATTTTATTAAATAAAGAGGTGAAAGGTGCAGTTAATGTCTGCAGGCAACCGTATATTTTTATATCCGTTTCAAATATTTAATATGTCGTTTACACAACATAAAAACCTTTTTTTTATAGGTCCTTCCGTGGAGGAGGCGATCGCTGAAGCCGCCAGTAAGCTTGCGTCGGCGGGCTCCAGCCCCAGCCGCGAAGTCCAGCAGATAATGGCGCACAACGAACATCCCTTCTTCAAGGTACGCGTGCCAACACCTCATGCTTGCGGTGAGGCATAATACCCACATTACCATGCCACTTATGGACTAGGTATGGCATATGACGTCACACAATCCCTAGCACATTATTACTGAATTCTCTCTGTGGTGACGCAGTGCGGGGTCAAAATACCAGTGCGGTGTCAAAATACCAGCGCTGTGTTATCTGTGTCCATCAGCGAGATTGAAGACAACAGTGTTTTCATCATGGTGTTATGGTTGAGCCGAACATATCCGAATTCTAACTCTAGTCCTTATGTTTCAATCTTTGAGTCAGTTTGTGTATTCGTACCTACTTTATTTATATAACGGTAATGTTCTTAATACAAAGTTATCGACCTCGACTCTGGTCTTAAGTCAGTTTTTGTAATAATAACCTTATGGAAGTACGAATTAAGTTCATGTACAAAAATGTTTTATGTTGTAATATTTATAATGATAACACATCATTATAAATATTACATATTAGCAGTATCTCTTTATCGGGACCAAAATGATATGTAGCATTTATTGTTATTATGTTTACAGGAAGAGGAACCGGACCCAACCCCCGTAGTAGAGGCCTTGGTGGTGGCCAACGGCACGTCCCCGCTGTTCCCGACGGAGCCGCTGTTCCCGACGGAGCCGCTGTTCCCGGCCGACGCCGTGTTCGTGCCGCCCCCCGCGCCGCCCTCCCCCCCGCACGCCCCGCTGCCCCCGCTGGTGGCGCTCCCCCCGCACGTGCCGCTCCCCCCGCTCCCCCCAGCGCCCCCGCACCCGCACAAACTCGCACACACTAGTAAGTACTTGCAAATAATAATATATCCGAACGTTATTTACTTTGGAACATTTGTCGATCATATCGTGACCACCAAAACTCGGTATTTTGCCTTGCTCTAGCCACGCGTATGGATTCCTTATTTGCCGGCTACGAATATTATATATTACATCATTTGGTTGATCCAAAATTTCTCAACGTTTCTCTTACAGATAGCGAAACCTGGCCCCAAATCTCGATCCCGCATATAGCGGAGGCTGCCCAACGCAAGACTTCATGTGACAAGTCAAGCAGCCAATCCCTGAACACCATGCTCAACGTATCCTGTGTGGAGAGAGCCCCCAGCGAAGACGTGCGCTGTGCCGGCCTGTCGTCCGCCGACAAGAGCCGGCTGGAAGCCCTCGAGCATAAGCTGGACAAACTGACAGGTAATAAGTCTGCAGGTGCCGAAAGAATGCCATCATCATATTAAAGCGAGAGAGAGAGAGAAAGCATTATAAAACTGTCGTCACCATATTTTTTGAACCGGAACCAAAATAGCATTTAAACTTCATATTACGGCCCAAGGGCCCATCCTACCTCACTGTAGTGTAACCCCCCGCGCCCGTTTACAGAGATGATGAGCGCGCAGACGCGCGAGCTGCGCGGCCTGCGCGGCGCAGTCACGTCCCCGCGCGAGATGGTCGACGAGGCGCTGCATGCGCACGCGCAGCGCACGGCGCAGGCTGTGGAGAGCGCGCTCGCGGACGGGTGCGTACGATACTATATTTCATTTTCTTTATTAGGGTCAAACTATACGTTCCAGTTACATTTTTAATCAAGCTAGCTCAAAATAAATAGTTATAATACTTTTATCCACAAGAAGAATATGCTACTTTTCACATCTGTGAGATAATAAAAAGCAATTCGATTTTTTAAATGAGTTGTTTTCGGAACCTAAAACGTTTGATACAAAGTTTTATTTGAGGTTCCGAATTCGAAACACGAAAATTGTGTTTGAAGGATTATGCTTAGATGGTTCGGTCAGCTCGAGGGCTTGGATGAGAAGTGGAAGATTTTTGTAGTAAAACTAAAATGAAAATAGAAAAAACTGCGAAACAATTAGGAAAAAAAAGCCATAAAAAATCTCAACACTAGGAGCGTAGCGTCGTGTAAGTGAAATAAAGCTATATGTGAGCACCTGTCGTGTGCAGCTGGGAGCGCATCTCGCGCGTGGGCGAGGCGGCCAGCGCGCGCGCGGCGCAGGCGGCCGGCGTGGGCGCTGCGCGCGCGCTGGAGCCGCTGGCCGCCGCGCTGCAGCACGAGCTGGCCAGCAAGCTCAGCGCCACCGACACGCTGCTGCGGGACAACATCGACAAGCTCGCCAACAGCAAGGTATATACCCACCACCGTCATCATCACTCATGTTCTACATTTACGATAACATTATTACTGGCTACATCTGCATGCTATACAAGTTTTTAAAAGGGTGTTTCCCGCTTTTGTCGCGTGAAACAAATAATGTATGGTGCTATCTGGTCACAAATTTACATCAGTAAAAATACGAAAATCACGTAGGATTGCTTACTGTGGTATCATCATAGCTTAGCTTAAGCAGATCGTAAGTACTGCAAAATACTAAAATGCCCATGGCATCATTTTGATCTTAGAAGCTTTTTAAAACATTAGATCCCTCATATTTCCCTACAGACGGTAATGGAGCGCCTCAGCACGTCCATAGCAAAATCTCTGTCAGACATGGTGCGTGAATCTTTCCGTGAAGCTCTGTTCGACAGTGTCGTGCCTGTCATGGAAAAGACGCACGCGCAGATCTTCAAGCAGATCAACCAGGCATTCCAAAATGGGACTAAAGAATGTAAGTATACGTGTGTGTAGTGTTAAAGCATCATTTATAGGATGAGTATAGGCACATAAAGGGGATGTTGTGTTATATTTATCGTAAAACAAAAGTTAATTTAGCATACAAAGCAACAATTCAGGATAATGCAAAATTAAAATGTCTATTGTAAGTAGTTCGAGTACAATGTTTTTAAATCTACCAGCAAAAGGGTAAACATATCGATATGATGGAATTGTTTGTTGTAGTCTTAGTGAGTGATCTTGAGTTAAGGTCAAGTAATTTATACTTCTTAAGCAAGTAATCATAAGATAAATATGTGTGGAAGCAATGATAATACATGGCATTTTAAAATTTTCTTTGAACCTTTTGAATACGTTCGAAATATTTATTGTAAAAGGGATTCCACACTGGCACTACATATTCGAGCTGTGATCTGATGAGAGACTTGTACAAATATAAATAGGTAGAGGGGCCCACACACTACTTCGCAGATCTCGTCACAAAATGTCCATCCGATAGGCGTTATTTACAACTTTGTTAATGTCAAGGTGAAGTTTATCGTCGAGGAGAATACCAAGATCACAAATAAGGGACACTCCTGATAGTAACGTTTTATCCAAAGAGTACGGGTGCCTGATAACATTCTTATTCTTTGTGAAACTGATACAGCAGCATTTAGATAAACTTAGTTGCAATTTATTATATTTGCTATATTCACTGAAGTGATCCAGATAGAATCCTGTAATAATGTGCAGTCTTGCAAGCTTTTTATAGGATCGTCAGCAAGACAAAGAATTTCTAAAACAAGCATGACTGTCATTTATAAACAAAAGGGGTCCCAGTATCGAACCCTGAGGTACACCGGAAGTTACATTAGTTGTAGCAGATCTGAAACCGTTAATTACGACCCTTTAAGTTCTGTCGAGACATATGAAGAAAACCATCGGAGTAAACCACCACGTATACCGTTAAATTAAATTTAATGCAGTAGCAGCTCATGATCAACCTTGTCGAATGCCTTTCGAAATTCAGTACAAATAGCATCCACTTGAACACGAGAATCCATATTGTTGAACATGTAATTCATAAATGCCACCAAATTTGTGGTAGTTGATCGTCGTTTTACAAATCCATGTTGTTGTTAGACATTTTTGCCTTTCAATTCTACTGTCCAGAAATTATCCTCGTGTAAATTACTCTAGTAGGGAGGATCCTGAGTTTCAAGGGCCCACAAATCTTGAGAGATACTTTTTAGTTCAATCTCAAACAATTACAAGATGGAGTATTTTCAGTAAGTAAGAGGCAATTTGAAATTCAAGGCCACGTACATATGCAAAATATAGACAACTTATTTTAGGTTGCAAGCAACGTTAATTGCGAGGAATTAGAGAATGCACCCTTTTCTCCTAATTCCTCAAGCTTATATGGTTAAAAAGAAACCTGAGTTTTACGAGCGTGGGTGCTATTTTTTTGTTCTTGCTACATTGCATGTTGCAACCTACACTTTACCAAATTTTTTTGCATATTTCTGTATGAATAATTAAAATAATCCTACAATTTATTCTCAAAATGTTCAATGTTGCTTGCAACCCACCTTAAATAATTTCTGTCTGACACCTTCGAAGACATTTCATGGTCAAGTCTCTCTATCCGACACGGTATGCGAATCGTTCCTCGAGATCCTGTCCGACATAGTCGTAAGGGTTCGCGTTATCATTGCACACAAAATAACACGTAGTGCACTGTTGGCGCAGTTGCAGCGCACACGGAGTCAGCAGCGCGCGCGGCGGCGGAGCGTGGCGGTGCGGCGGCGGCGGCCGGCCTGCGCGCCGCGCTGGAGCGCCACGCCGAGCTGCTCAGCGCCGCGCACAACAACAACCAGCAGCTGCACATCGCAGACGTCATCCGGGACACCGCGCACAGGTACATCTAGCGTTCTATTCGGCGTGGCGGTGCGGCGGCAGCCGGCCTGCGCGCTGCGCTGGAGCGCCACGCCGAGCTGCTCAACTCAGATATCGCAATACGTGATTGAAGGAAGTATGTCGTCATAAGAGAACGTCTGGCTATTTGCCGTCACACAAGGCGTGCCAATAGATGAAACACATAAATTTTCACGACTGCATCAAAAAGTTCCATTTCAGCGATGTTACGGGACAAATTACACACATAAGTTCGAAACAAATGAAGCATCCCCTTGTGTCCCCGCAGCGTGCTGGAGAAGGAGCTGTGCTGGTGGCGCGAGCAGGCGCGCACGGCGGCGCTGGCGTCGCGCGCGCACTCGCCAGCCACGCCGCACTCGCACCACGCGCACGACAGACAGGTAACGTACACGTTAGCAATCTAATCACAAATTCATCCCTCAGCTATTATTTGACAATTAGAGAAGGTGTCATGCAGAACTTGCTTAACATTGCTTGTTAGTCCTAGCCCGAAAATCACTCTCTGAAATCTGATATTCACGATTTACTCATAATACTTCAACAATAGAGTAGAAGTACTAAGAGTTACGATTTGTTTTTATCACATTTATTTAGGGACTAGCTATTTCCTACGACTTCGAATTTTTTATTATAATTTCATGGATTTACGAGCATTTTTTTTTCCCGGCATATTTATCCTTTTTCTAAAGTAAAAACAAGAACTGTCATTTTGACACACACTTCAGTTTTATTTATTTATAAAAATAAATATGTATTTATTTGACTGCCTCAGCCAGAGGTCTCGATTTCATTAGAAACTTCATAGTACTAAAAGATATATAAAGATACATAACTAAAAGTCTTTTCGTAATTCTTCCAGAGACCACATCGTAATGTCCCAAGAAATTGCGTTCAAGAATCGTTACCATTCCTCCTACAAGTATAATATTATATTACTGACTGTATTTTGCTCTCATTCAATTGTTCTCTTACTAAAGTCATACATAGCAGTAGATTCATCCATCCTGGTATTTATTATCTATTAATATTTTTAATTATCTTTGTCATGGTCAGGTGGGGGATATCCGTTAATTACGTGAGCGGGGTGGTTTAAAATCTCACTTCAAAATATGTAATTCAGAGAGATAGATAGGTTTTTGAGGTGTCTGCAAATTATTGAGTCAAAACACATGTGTGGGGGAGGGGGTCCTACTAAATCTCTCTAAGGGAGAGGGACGGGCTTAAATCAATAGAGAAACAGTTCACGTAATTAATGGACGTACCTTTAGAGCCCTAGGCCGCACATCTGAGAAAATCATATTTTTTTATCTAACCAATGACACTTGTTTTTTGGTTAAAATTATCCATACTTAAGTCATTGTATCAGTTTGTTCGTCGATGTACCTTCCAATATACAATACAGGGTTATTGTATATTGTTTAAGACGGCTAGAGACCCGCCGACGACATGTAGCTTTTATATTTCCCTGTCCGGTTAGCAACAAAAATCGGACACCTCAGGTTTTTTTAAATAATAACAAAACAAATACCTAATAATACTTGTGACTATTACATGACCTGTTGCACCACTGTACCAAATAACTTGGGTAAATTTAGATGTTGTGTAAAAGTTACTACAGTAAAACGGGGTGAATCGAAAAGCCGGGGTGAATCGAAACAAAACTTTAAATGACATTTAATTGTTGATCAACATTATTAATTACTGACAAGTTGTTGAAATTAATCATTTCAATTCCTTAAAAAAATGACCCCGAAATTCACCCCGTTTTATATTTCCAGTGTTAGTCTGTGGTACCACAGAGCACGACGCCATATTCGTGACTTTTCAAGTTCCAGCTGTCACCGGCATAGTTAGAACTGTCACGATCCATCAGCTTCTATGAGTAATCGGTATCACTCAGTCACACGCTTGGTTTGTATGAAAAGTGTCACTGCCGTCTCTAGCAGCGCTCGCCGAGGCGTCTGTGCTCTGTGGTGTTAACCAACTTGTTGCTGGCTGTACTGTACTGATACTAGAGCCGTTGATTAGCAACCCCACTAAAACCTAATTCCCTTGTAGATGCAAGTCGCACAAATCCAGTCTCTGATAGCCAGCGGCGACGTGAACAGCGCCTTCCAGCAGGCGCTGTCCGCGTCCGACCTGGCGCTCGTCATGTGCGCCTGCCGCGCTGCCGACCCTGCCGCCGTGTTCGGCCCGCCCTGCAAGCTCAAGCAGCACGTGCTGCTGTCGCTGGTGCAGCAGCTGGCGGCCGACATGCAGCGGGACACGCCGCTCAAGCATAGGTATATTCCAATAGCTCTAGCTGTTGTCAAAATATCGGCCAATCAATATAGGGATGCTGAGCTGTCTTGCCAGTTGGCATCATCTGCCTAGCCTTTTCCCAGCTATGTTGGGGTCGGCTTCCAGTCTGACCAGATGTAGCTGAATACACTGGTATTCAGGTCCACCTGGTTAGACTGGAAGCCAGAAGGTCAGATAGGCAGTCGCTCCATGTAAAATACTGATTTTATATGGAACGACTGCCTATCTGATCTTCAGAACCCAGTAACAGGGCAACACGACATCCCTTGGTAAGACTGGTTGTCAAACTTTCGGTTTTCTGACTACCTGTAACGATTGTCAAAGATCTACAAATGATAGCCGGGACCAACGGCTTAACGTGCTTTCCGAGGCACGCAGGAACTGTCTCGCTAGTCATCATATTAATTTTATTGCACCATTGGTCTTCTAGTTCTTTCGGTTTAATAGTTGCATGATCATTTCTTGGCAATCTCCAGAGATTTTCACCAACAATGACAATTATTGATGCTTAAAACAGATGATGTGGTTTATAATAGGTCTTTACCTATGAAATTGCCGTTTTGTATGAAAAAATTTAAATGAATTTTTTTCATGTATTTTTTATTTGTATTAATCGAAGTAATCACCCATGCAATCAATGCATCTTTGCCAACGCAGTGGCAGTTTATTGATGCCCTTCTTAAAGAAATCAGCTGGACGGGAGGCAACAAATTCTTCAAAGGCATTTTGTACTACTAAAAAGTAGTAGTCTGTAGGCGCAAGGTCTGGTGAGTAGGGCGGATGACGGAGAGCTTCCAACCCCAGTTCTTGCAACTTGGAGACCGTCTGCTGTGCAGTATGAGGTCGCGCGTTGTCGTGCAGGAG
Organism: Phlogophora meticulosa; assembly: GCA_905147745.2. Lineage (NCBI taxonomy): Eukaryota > Metazoa > Arthropoda > Insecta > Lepidoptera > Noctuidae > Phlogophora > Phlogophora meticulosa. The sequence goes on along the minus strand of LR990522.1, from coordinate 17,427,836 downwards.
CAGCGGAGACGAGCGATTGACCAATGCTGGTTGGAGATGTGCCAGCTTCTCCATCATTGTGTTCAATTCTTCACAGTACACATCTGCAGTAATGCTCACCCCGTTTGGTAAGAAGCTGTGTTGAATCACACCGGCGCTAGACCACCAAACAGTGACCATCACTTTTCTTGGGGTAAGTTTTCGTTTAGGGCATTGTTTAGGTGCTGAACCAGGAACCAACCAACTTGCTGAGCGCTTGCGGTTATCAAACAGAATCCATTTTTCATCGCAGGTAACAATGCGGTTCAAAATTCCTTCATTTTTGTGTCTGTTGAGCAGTGCAAGGCACGATTCGACGCGTACTTCGCGCTGGCGATCATTGAGTTCGTGGGGCACCCATTTGTCAAGCTTTTTTACCTTGCCAATTTGACGCAAATGGACCAATATTGTTTTGACGCTAACGTCGAAAGCTGCTGCTAATTCAGCCGTAGATTGTGTATCATCAGCTTCCACAATCGCCTTTAATTCGTCATTGTCGACCAAAGTCTTCGGACGACCGCGAGGTTCATTTTTCAGGTCGAAATTTCCAGAACGGAAGCGAGCAAACCAATAACAGGTAGTGCGTTGGTTTGTAGTGTTAGCTCCGTAAACGTCGTTGATGTTGCGTGCCGCTTGTGCCGCGTTGCTGCCACGACGGTACTCATATTCCATAATTACTCGAATTTTTAACGTATCCATGATGACGAAAAAGATTTAAATGCGATGCAAATGTAACACTAATCAATAAACAAATGACTACTTTTGGAAAAAAAAATCCATGTTTTTTAAATAAAATTAATTTAAAATTAGAATTCTTAGCCAAACAAAAAAAAATTGATTTGAAATGGCCAGTACTGCAGAACGGCAATTTCATAGGTAAAGACCTAATATGTGCAGTCTTGAGAAGCTTAATATAATATTTTAAATTGCAGCGTTTATAATGCATGCAAAAAACTAAACTCCACACATTTACATCCAAGCATATATCCACTTTAACGTTATGTATTTTAAATTGTTTTTTAGTTATTGTCTATAGATAAAAATGTCTAGCAAAATGTTGGTTGCAATAGAATTTGAACTTTGTTTTCTAGAACATTTAGTTTATTGTTTCAAAACTTGATAATTGACTTATGGATTCAAATATACATGAATTGCAGATACCTAGAAGAAGCCGTAATGAACTTGGACACCTCAAACCCGGTGACCCGAGAGCACCTTCCCGCCGTGGTCCGAGAGCTGCAGAAGCAGCTGATGTCGTTCCTGTCGGCCACCCCCAACCACGCGCTGGCCCGCCAGCTGCGCATGCTGCTCATGGCCACCGAGGCGCTGGTGAAGGCGGCTGGCTGACGCACCTGCGCCTGCGCATGTGTGTGCGGTGCGTGCGAGACTGTGCCTGTGTCGGCTTATCGCGCTGCTAATGATACACTTTGTAGACATAAATCGTTCCCAAACCAAATTAATTGATATACCAATGAAAATTATTGGGTGTGTTTAAAACGCGCGAGAGTTTTTGGAAAGATATTCACTGCGGCATATCTGCAGTTTAAATTCTAAATAAACGTCGATACTTTTCGTCGACTGTCATTTTGATTATTCCACATATATTTTTTTGCAGTTCATTTTTTTTGCTGATCCTAGATTTAAACATACGAGTTTCTCTATCGTTACGCCAAAATAAACGTTAACTCAAAAATATTTTAAAATAATGATTCTAATATAATTATACCTAATTACCTCTTCGGCAGTCTTACTGTAAACTCGTATATTTAACTCAAAAAATATCTATCAATTGTTTTTGTTTGTTTTATCGTAAAAAATTAACAAATTGAAAATGGTGAGTTAACTGACCACTTTTCATGTTTAAGTTAGACAAAATCGGCTATTTCATGTAGATTTACCCGCCAGTGTGCTCCCGAGTATAGTTCGACACAGACAGTTGATACAATGTGATATTATAAGGACTATGTGCTTAGTATAGCTTATTGACATTCGTTCAGAAAAGAAGACGTACCATTTCTTAAGTTAAATGATTCTTGTAAAGTGTTTTTTTTTTCTTTTTTTAGGAGCGTAATCTCCTTGGAGCTTATGTTATTTATAATCGCTGACAGTTTGTTTGTAGAAATTAATGTAGGATGTTTTGTTTCTAGTATGGAATCTTCAATGGCTGACGTTAATATAAGTAACATGGGGTGAATCAAAACGCCGGGAGAATCGAAAAAAAACTTCAAATGAGATTTTAACATTCATTCAACATTATCTACGTATGGCAGTTATCTTATAGCAATGTTGAAAAGAAATCGTCACACTTTCCGACGCCATCGTAACAAATAGTCACATTTTATGTCACTTTCGACCGTCACGCCGCCATGTTTGTTTACTTGCATTGAGGTGTGAATTATAAAGAAATATTTTATTGGTAACAAGGTATAATAAATGGACTTATTTTTAATTAATTAAAATAAATAGTGAAAGTAAGAGAGATTAAAAGTAATATATCATGAAAATGTTTCACTTCATACGTGTGTACATTAATACACACACACACAGTTTTTTTATGAATTAAAAGACTACCTCAAAAAAATAACACTACTTGTAATAGCAAACAATGTTAACCCAACGCGATAATCCCCTTCAAAGTTTTGTTTCTATTCACCCCTATCCCCTTCAAAGTTTTGTTTCTATTCACCCCTGTGTTTCTATTAACCCCGTTTTACTGTACACAAAATGAAACTAGGGTTTATTCTCCCCAAACAAACTCGTTGACCATTGACTATAATATATTAGAGCCGTTCCATTTTTAAACGCCAATCACACTTACGTCATTAGTGTTTAATATTAAAAAAAAAAACATATTACATAACCTCGCGTCTTTCAAGTGAGCTGTAGAATATTATCATGAAGACTGTTGCCAGTGTAATTAAGCTCATTTAGAATAACGAAACACCAATTGGGTGCTAGTCCAATGTGTCAGGTTTTGACTGAGTGTGTGAGACAACAATAGAATATTGACTAAGTAAGGTAGTTCTCGTTACACGTGTACATGGTAGGTGGGACTTTGACACACAGCTGGCAACATGAGCTGGTACATAATTCTGTACCCCACAGCGTTGAATTTTTTTTCGGCTTTTTCCTCATTTTTACCTTTTTTTTCTGATGTATGTGTCTATGAACAGTCATGAAAAACATCATCATTACCATGTAACCCAATGAGTTTTTATTATTAAATAGTAAATAATTGACGATTATCATTAAAAATCTCGTTGGGATATCGATTCCAATGAATTTTTTGCACTGTAAAAGAACATTAGAAAAAAATGTACACATTAGGAAAATCCGACCAAAAATTCCAACACAGGGGGATCCAGAATGATGTACGGTACTGAACTCATGGTAACAGGTTGTGTGTCGATGTTCCTTCCACCCGGTATAACATTAACATTTTGACCGCCACAGCATAAACTCACGCGCATGCCCTCCACGCCAAGCCTTTTTAAGAAAAAAAAATAATTTCTTCTTTGTCATCATGAAATTATCAATATCCGTGGTGTATTTTAATTTGTTTCATGCAATTAAATACTCACTGGTGTACACTTTAAAGATGTATAAATAAAAACACACACAAAAGTGTTGATTTTATGATTTCGTGTTATAGTACTTAGAGTGCACCGCATTTTTTTTCTTGTATTTGTGACGTTGGCGTATAGGACATGTGTTCGCTTGTCGTGTGTTTGTGACGATGGCGGTCAAAAGGTTAATAGTACTAGTAAGCAGGGGTTAGTTGCCTCTGAATGTAAGGCTTCGTAAGCCATTTTGAATTATCTAAATCTTTATAGTAAACCTTAGTGTATTGTTATGGGGAAAATACTACTTTCCTTAAAAATCTCTGCCAACATTAAATCATAACTCTTTCAGAATTATTACGTACGAAGCCTTATGTTAGAAACAGCTATAGATTTAGACCTATTTTACAATAAGTCAACGACTTGAATGCCCGGTTGATGGCAAAAGGCTCGCCCCCTATCGCGAGGTACCTTTATCAATCTGGCGGAATACAGGCGCGATATTATCTAGCAACTACAAAAATCTACTAACTCTAGCAAGAAAGATTTGACATTTTTATAACATATTTTTCATATTATGTACAATGTTGCTTGTGTGAAGTTCTCAACTTGATGATGATGACCAAGATCTAAATCTATAGCAGCCTCTTCGCTTAGACGATTGGCACACAGCACCGCAACACGCAGCGTGGCGCGGGAGTGCCTGTTCTTATGTTGTTTGTATAGAAAACACGCGTTGTACAACACACAGGAAACGCATTCACGCGCAGTGTTCGTCGTTCGTCGCCACGTACCCCGCTGCGTGATGCGGTACAGTGTGCCAATCGCGTTATTGTTGATACTAATTTATTACCTTAGTGTACGATGGAATGGAACGCTGTATTTATAGGGCTCCTCACTCTGTCTCTTAAAACTTTGAACGTTTGTAAGGGACAAAAGATATCACAGGTACAGCTAAGGAGTGGAATACCCTGAAACTGGCTGTTGAGCTGTAACCTTGGGGTCTTTAAGTTGAGAGCGAACAGATTACTTCTAAGCAAGCTTACTCCATCTTTGACTACATTATCACTATATCTCCATGTGACTATCATCATACCTAATAAAATATTTTAAAAAGTTATAAAAAAAATCTGGTGCAACACTTTTTGTATATTTGGACATTTAAGTTGTGTATTATGACATTTCTCAACTCGCACTAATCGTGCGCCCGCGCAGGCTGCGCCCCGAAAGGTCGCGCTGCTTTGTGATACAAACTTATTTTACTTGGAAATCCTTCGTGCCAACTGACAACATAATTGTATCCTGGTTTACAGATAAAATATTGGGTGACAAAGTACCTATTTGTTAATTTCCCACATAAATATTATTAATCTCTAGGATAAGGTACAGTCAATTGGAAACTGCCAATCTACATAGACATAGACTGACAGTTACTGTTGGTACTTAAATTAAAAGAATAATTGCGATATTCACTGCGTTAACATTTTGAATGATTTTCAATCGTTGATTTCTTGTTGATTATTAAGATAGGGGTCAGACTGGACAGTGCTACAAAGATCTTATGGCGCTTTCATGAGTATTACAGGGAAGGAGCTGTTTGTAAACATTTGTTTTGAGAATATACAAGATGGCGGCGTAGTTCCCGTTTTGGTCACACGCCAAAGATACAGAGACCAGCATATCAAACTACTCCAATGTGTCATGTTTTTTGATAGTTATTCAACTTTATCTTAAGAGGACTAAGGTTCATGTTCAATTAGGGAAATCTGACAGTTTGGAGTAGCTTGATGTGCTGGCGTCTGTACAAACTCGTATGTATCGAGTCAGTGGGCGATCGTAATAGCAAGTCATTCATTCATTAATTTTCTACTTTAGCCGTAACATCGAGTCAAGTGGGGTTATTTTTTATAAGATGATTTTATTATTTTGTCGACGCTTTAGGTACTCTTGACATTGATAGTATTACTGTAAGAAATACATTATATCAATAAATGCGTATTTGATTTGTAATTTATGTTTTTTTTTACCTAAATTAATCAGTGAGCATTAAGTAGGTATGCCTAAAGTGATGTAATGAATATTCGCATATTTTTTGACAATCGTATACGCAAGGAGCGATACGAATGTTTGGCGTATGTATTTGTCAAACAAAAAGGAAATTATATATGGCTCCATTCATTTACAATAAGCTACCTAAATCTTGGAAGGCATTAAATCTACCTTCATTCAAAAAAAAGCTACGCTCTTTTCTAGTGGGTAAAGCCTATTACAACATTTCAGAGTTTTTTGCAGAAAAAGAAAATGCATTTGTTTAACTATTAAACACGGCTATCACTAAATGTTGAATGTTATTATGTAATAAATATTTTTGTTGCTGGTCTTGGACCTTTCGCATGCCTAATGGTAAAATGTGGCTGAACTTTGCTAATTATTTTTTACACCATGTACTGTACCCATATTTGCGAAATAAATAATCTTATCTTATCTTACTGAAGGATATTAAATTAAATTAAAATTCGTTTGTTACATAATATACAATAATAATACAAGTTTATTTCAGAATTACTCCATACATTTTTAAATTAATATGATATGAAACGATAAAACAACTGATAAGATTTCTTTTTTAGTTCCTGATAATTTCATAAGGAAATGATTATGGAACAGTCTCGAAGTGAACAACTAAATAAGAAATACTGTTTCTTTTGTACTTGTCAGTTTAATGAACATATTAACAAAATTGCAACTAAACTCAAAACAGAACATAACATACCTATGTCCTTCCATACAAAAAAAAACAAATTCTAAATCATAATATCTTTTGTAAAAAAAGAACTTGAGGGGTCAAAAATATGTAATCCTATAAGTCTTGTTGACAATTATGTAAGATTTAACATACGTTACATCACTAATGCCATGTCAATGTCCTCTGCATATGCATTTATGCTGAAGAGTGTAAAGAGCGCAAATCTTAACTCCAGATCGTAAGTTGAATAATTAACAAAGAACTACTTCACTGCGCAACAGGCGCGGGCGCAGCTAAAGACTTTGTCGAAATAAGTTGACTACGTAACAGAAATCACAAAACAAATGGTAACGTTTTGCAGGGCAGTGTTGTACTATCGCATTCGGATAACGAATACTACACTTATTCAGCTCAATTCAGTTTTCGTCTATAGAAAACACAAGTTTTGTTTTAAACTGGTTTATATAAAAAAATCTTAATGGGTACTTACTTAACTTTTGTTTTGATCTAGTGGCCTGTTTACCTACAGTAAAAGTTACGTGTGAAATTTGGCCTTTCATACGGTCTTCGGTCGTATAATAACTAGAGTCTACTTACCAAAATCATAGTGATAGTAAATCGAGTTTAATGACCAGATTGATGAACTTCAACTTTTTTTTAATTTCCTTGATATTGTTCGACCTGTACGAGATTAACTGATTAACTCACAATATTATACATCTTTTTAAATTATTGAAATAAATGCACATTGGAGATCATCAGCAGGACCAAATTAATGTTCCAAGTCCTTCCTTTCATCATCGGTATCGTCCAAGCCACGACCAAGGAAGTTTTAGCTGCAAAACAATAACCAATTACCAACACCCTCCCTGTTTTGTACAGAGGCCAGCACATCAAGCTACCCCAATGTGTCAAATTTCTTTGATAGTTTTTCAACTTTATCGCAGAAGTAATAAGGTCCATGTTCAATTGAACCAATTGACACTTTGGGATAGCTTGATGTGCTGGTGTCTGTACATACTAGTATAGCATTCGACAAATATATGAAAAATTAAAGGTATAGCCTAATGTAGTAACTAACATTATATCATTGAAGTAATATAAAAGTGTAGTTCAGAGAATCGTATTTCCGAGATCGAGAGGAACTGAAGATGTTTGAACTTAGATTAACTTCAATGAAAATTCTAGCCGTTTGTCATCTAGTGTGAAGACGGATATTGGATGTATAATAGTATCCATAAAAAATAATCTTGGTGACAAAACATTGAGCCCTACCTTTAATAGAAATGTACAAAAAAACCGCGCGTTGCATTTGGTACGACGAGGGATTTATCGCAAAGACGTAGAATGCTAACAAAATGAGGGTATACCGAAAAAATATTTGAGAATCACAAACAAAACAGCCTACCTTTACACTAAAACTATCAGAGTACAGAACACGTTACCAAACCCACCTTACCATGGATCCAAAGAGGGCTCAAGTCGAGAACATAGAACGTCGGAGATGGCAATCTCTGAACTCTTTGCACAGCGAAGAGAATGCTATTGACTTGACGGTATATAAAAACGGGCCTGTTCATCGCACGCTCAGCGACTCTTCTGTCGAGCTGTGCATGCACTCTGATAGCGATGAGCGGCCCATGGACAGCGGTATCTGTGACAGGATGACAGATAGTGATATGCTTGTGGTGATGGAGCAGAAGATTGATCGCTTGAGCGGTAAGTAGTACCTACATGAGCTTTTTTGGTAGCTATACACATATTAACCTGCCAGTTAGTGGTGACTTTGGACTTTAAGCTCGGCAAGCGTTCATAGAATGCGAGGGCAGCAAATACTGGCTGTGTTACCATACGTGCAGCCATACTATTTCCAAACAAGTTTTATTTGGCGACGAAATCGTTATCAATGCAAAGCAAAAGTTGTTGTAACGTTTTACAATTTATCTACCAGCATAAGCCTCCGATTTAGTCACATAACAAATAAAATCTGTCTAAGTACAGCCAGTACTGATTGACTTGATCCAAGGAACTGTGCTACACATTAAAAATTATAAAGGTTAGGTCAACCATTAATTTCACTCTTCATGGATACAAAACTGTTCTACAACTGACAGATATGTTCCTGGAACAGTGCCGGCTGCTGACCGCCATGAAGGAAGAACTGCGAAGCTCTAAAATGATGCTGGAGAAGACTGAACTCGCGCACAATCAGATGCTTGTGGATATGCTCAAGAAGGCTATTGCTCAAAGGTAACTTGCTTGTATAAAAAGTTGTCGCTTACGTGCTCGCTTACGACCGATTTTAATAAAGTATCTCGATCCCACTCTTAATTCAGTATCCGTGACTGCTGCTTCTGATCTGCAAACTCTGCCATTGATCAGATACACTTGATAAAAACAAAGATCGATCTCTAGATTGAGATTGAATACGGCTGTTACATAAAATACCTTTGCCCGTTTAGAATGACAGTGACAGGGCTGGATGTAGCAGAATCCAGCGCAGAGGAGAATGAGACTGTTAACAGTCGTGCCAGGAGTCTGCTGAATGCCATCGAGTCGAGGCAGGAGGTATCTCTCGACAGTGAGATCAGAAGCAGTCTGAGTAGCTTCCTGCAGAGCGAGGTATAATATGCATTAATTAGTTTTCTTAATATTTACCTACTTACAATTAGGGTTGCCATCCGTCCGGGTTTCCCCGAATTTGTCCTAGTTTGGAGGGCGTCCCGGGAGCGTCCGGGCGGGGTATCATTTATCGTCCGGGTTTTTAGAGTTTAAATTTTTAAGAATATTTTTTGTTTCATTTAAATAAAACTGTTAACAGGTTGAATGCCAAGTGACCGACAAACAATACCTACATTTTCCACTGTGTCTCGTTGTTTGGCAGTTAAGGTGTTACACCGCTACTATATTATAGATTCACTTAACAGGCCGTTGAATTAATCGGTTATACAGGAGTTGAAAGACCAGATGGTCCGCGCAACAGCAGAGTCAGTGCGCGGCCTGATCGGTGGCTGTTTCAGTCGAGACATGTCCAAGCTGTACCTACCAGTTCTGGAGCGCTCGCACCGACGCCTCATCACACACATACACAAAATCGTAGAACAGGCTTTTTTTGAACGTGAGTAGCATTCTAATTTTATTTATGGTAGGGCATCACAGGGTATCCAAAAATTCATACGCATCACTGTCAACGGGAAAACTGCACAGAAGGCTGGCAGCATTGCCACGTTGAATGGCAATGCTGATTCTTTGGCCAAAAAAAGCCCATATGTTCAATAGGGCAATTGCTCACATGGCAAAATATAAACCGTGTACCCTACACCGCTGTCAAAATCCTCGAGGAGTACAGCCGTGATGTTAGCCTATTTAGCTACTTGACTGTTGAGCCGACTTTGTGAGGATTTATCCCGAACGGCACCACATGTGACTGCTCCTACATACCCTGGGCTTATAAAAATTTCGTTTTTCACAAGTAGACTTAGGTAGGTATGTAAGTGTCAGCTTCCCCAGTGGAGATGGAGCCGTTGTTAACATTAGGTTTTGCTAGGCTAGTAGAAAATTCTCAGTTAATACCTAGCAGCCCAGACCACAGAATAGATATGGAAATGGACCCTTAAGAAAGTGTTAATAATCGCATTCTTCTCTTTTCAACGACAGTGGAGGACAAATCGTCATCCTTGTTCAAGTCAGTTTACAAGACGTCTGGAGCGTTGCGCCGTGCTCTGGAGCGCCACCAGTGCCTGCTGGAAGCCTCGGCTGACCCTGGCAAGAATCTGGTCAATACGCTACAGTGCACTGTTGAAGAGTACGTAACTATGACGATTTTTGATCTATCTATGCCTAAAAAAATATTATTGATTGAAAAGATTGATGGATTGTGTGAAAGATGATATGGATAGGGAGGGGGTCACTATTGAGATGACGGCAAATAGAGATGTATGGAAGAAGATATGCTCTTACCCCAAATAAATTGGGATAAGGATAGCAGGATGGATGGAGGATGGTGATGTTACGCTGACAATATATCTATCCATCATTTTGGGTTAATATCCGATAGAAATGGGTAAAACGAGTGTTTATTCGCTTCGGAAAAATGATACATGACTGGGGATTAAGATTTTTTTTCTTTCAAACAAATAATACACACGAAACAGCTGATTTATTCATAACATCAGAACGGGGAGATTATACTTACAAGATAACCCTAGCGTTGAAATTCTTCGTCGGCTTTTTTCCATTTGATATTTTTTTTACTTTAAACTGTAAAATATAATGTGAAAATTATCACTTCTAGCCTACAGGTAGTTGTTCCGGGTCTGGCTGTTCGTGCATGTGACTTTAAATGTTTGTAAACGCACCCACGACACAGGAAAAAATCCTGGTGTGGGAATGTCGTACGTCATTTTCTTTTCGAGAATGATGTACAGGAGTGATGTTAATTATTTTTATATCCTACAGGTTGCTCCACAAAGAGCTTATCGAATGGCGTCACAAAGTGGCAGACTTGTTGTTGGGCCAGTCCCATCCGAAGCCCCTGACGGAAGCAGAGAGCCCCGTGCCTCCGCTAGACTACGGACCGGACACTCCACCTCAACCGGCAGGTCCCGAAGTGTCCGTCATTGATCAGCTAGTCAGTATACTTTAATAAAAAAACTAAAATATGAAATGAAGAATAAATAGTCTAGTGCTCCAAAAACAAGACTTAGGTTAGATCCACAGTTCTTTAAAATGCTGTTTATTTATTCCCGTCTATGAAAAAACCTTTTTTGGACACAAGTAAGTCTTTCGTCAATTGGCCCAGAATCAGGTTTTGTATCAAGTTATAACCTATTTACCTAACCTAATTATACAAGTACCTACCTCTTTTTCTGCGTTGTGGGGCGTTTAAAAATGAAGATAGATAGATTCCTAGTGTGGACTAGGACTTTCTCTAGTATCCTGGGTGCGTTTACAAACATTTAAACTCAAATACACTAACAGCTAGACCTCGAACAACTACCAGTTAGTAGTTAGTTGGCCATACAATTGTGTTGCCAATCGCTCAGCCACTGCGCCAACTGCGCTCTGGCTATCTCTTTGGAGTATACAAGCGAGATGTTATGTTAAAGCATTTTATTCCAGATGCAAATAGCGTTGATCAACAAGCAGATTGCAGAAGGTGACGTGAACGGTTCCTTTGAGCGTGCGCTCACTGCCGGCGACCTGTCCCTGGTTATGGCTGCCTGCCGTGCTGTAGACCCTGACAAGGTGTTCGCAGCGCCCTGCAGCTTGCAGCAGCACGTGCTGCTGTCCCTCGTGCAGCAGCTCGCTACGGACATGCTGCATGAAACGCAGCTCAAGTGCAGGTTTAACTTTAAGGCTAATGCGTAGCGGCAACCTGTGAAATTCAAAATTTTCAAAATGTTTGCAATTTTGCAACTCGTTACGGTCATAAATGACTTTTTTTAATACATGCAAATACAACCTAACACTGAGTAATCAATTGCAAAAACCTATGAAAATTTGAATTTTGCGGGCTGCATGCGCATTCGCTTTAAGTGGTTCTTGCTAGTTTCCTCCCTTTCCCCATTTTCCCTAAAAGAGTCTTGCAATGTTAAACGTTGCAACTTCGGAGCTCAAAATTTCGCGTGTACGTTCCATTCAATCCTGATTTTTTTTTACTTGCAGATACTTAGAGGAAGCCTTAATAAACTTAGGCGTCGCGAACCCAGACACTCGGGCGCATCTCCCGCTGGTGGTCGGCGAGGTTCGCAAGCACCTGTCCAAGTTCCTGGTGGCATATCCCAACCACGTAGCCGGCCGCAGGATCACGTTGATCGTGATGGCAGCTAACAATTTGTTGAAATAAACTATTAAATGTTTAAAAGGGTTTTTTTTATGTGAAACATCAATAAGTGCACCTCGTGCCATCACGACAAACGTGATGTCATGACCCTTCTACGCCACTGTTCTCACCTGCCTTGTGTGTGAGAGCGCATACTATAGTGACTATACACTCCGTTGCTTCTGCATATGAGCGAGCTGCTTACTATATCCCCTCTCTCCACCGAACGACTGATTATTGGTTTTCTTTAATTAAAACATGTAAATAACCATCAGTTTCAATGTTTCACATCTGCCGGGTGTCCCGTGACGGCCACCTTTTTTTCCTTTGCCTATGATTTCACATCGTTACTGTGCAGACACCAGCACATCAAGCTACCCCAAACTGTAAGATTTTTCCGATTGAACATGAACCTTATTTCTTTTGATATAAAGTTGAAGAACTATAAAAAAAAATTGACACAACGGGGTTGCTTGATGTGCTGGCCTCTGTACATAAGTACATCAATGATGTTTAACTGTTATGACCATCTGTTTATACAAAATATGCTTTATGTACTCTGCGCAAGAATCAGATTTTACCTTTCCTCAAAACGAGCGTGCGTGATTGATCATTGGTATTTCGGATTATTATCAAACGTGAGATCTGCCCATTCAGTAATAGGCCCAGGGCTGTAAGACGTAAATTATTTTCTGAGTAATAACATGTGTGAGGTTTAATAGTATCAGTTCATGTGGTATTAATATCTAGGTACGTACCCACTTTCAACGTATGCATGCTTGCTAGTTTCACTCGACCGCTAATTTACAGGTATCTTTATTAATGTTATAGAACATCATTAAAAAATAGTCATCAATTACTGTCTGAAATCCAAGACTTAGAAGAAAAGCACCTGGTACCTGTAAATTGGCGGTCGAGCCAGCTAGTAGGTATGCATCCGTTGAAAGTATACGTACTAAACTAACACTTTTCAACTCTGTAACCACAATTTTGTTACTCAGGAAATAAGTTACGTCTGGCGGCCCTAGGATCTTGGACGCACAGGAGGTGGTAGCTACTAATATAATTATCTACACACTCTAAAACAAATTGTGCATCCGTTCATCCGTCATTTCCCAAGGTCTCCATTCCCATTGAGCGTTAAGTGTCTTCTAGCCAGAAGGGTGAGGCCCAGCTTGTGTAATCTACGCATTCCGAATACGATCTTTACGTTTTTTAGTCATTATTTTTAGATAAGCAGCAATATGTTTTGATTCTTCTAACAACGAGTCTAAATATATTGCTGCTTATCAACCGCATAAAAATATTTGTATTTTATTTGTTGACAAAAACCTTTTGTTTCAAAAGTAAAAAACATAACTAAATTATTATAACCATAGTATGTTGTCTTAATGGCAACACCATTAGATCAAGTGTCATCATCAATCAAAATTGCATGATCTCTTTTTTGCTCCGTCAATGTTATTTTTGAAAAATAAACAATTTATAATGAAATTTGAATAGCAGAGTCATAAAACGAGGTTTTAGACAAAAAAAACTGTAGCGGATTGCAGTAAAAATGGCTTTAAAGTATTTTTTGAGTGTTCTTTTGACTTACAACATGTTGTTGTACTGTGCTTCGGCGGCGGTGCACGGGCACAGCGTGGACAACCAGGAGCGGGATTCGGACGGGAGCTTCCGCGCGAAGGACTACGAGCACTACGGCGACTCTGGACACAACTCCGAGTTCGACCACGAAGCCATTTTAGGTACAACTGACTATTTTTCTTATTGCCTGCTGCATTTATGTTGTGACGTCGGCCGGCCGCTGGCTCGCAAGATTTTGTAACAACTCGCTCAGTTGATAAGAAATGCAATAGCGGTCAGCGCGTGCCGAGATGTCGGTTAAGAACGCGTTGTATGTTTTGGTGCCAGTAGCGTTGGCCTTCACTTATTACTTCTCTATAGGGAGTGTGCGAGAGGCCGAGAAGTATGATAAGCTGACCCCCGAGGAGTCCAAGCGGCGCCTGGCGCAGCTCCTCCCCAAGATGGACTTGAACGGAGACCAGGAAGTAGACCGAATGGAACTTAAAAATTGGATTTTGAAATCATTCATGTGAGTTTTTGAGAATTTACTTTTTATTTGTTTCAGTTAGAATTAGTTTAAGTACCCAATGTGAATGTACAGTAAAACATATTATTTTGTGAATAATAATATTATCATAACATTTTTATTGCCTAGAAGTTAGTAGTAACTGCGCAAGAGGTATAGAAAATATTTTCAATCTGTAATATCTACCTGTACTTATGAGACCTATTCTAAGTTGCACTTATAAGATAAACAAATGCAAGTAATTCCTTACCTCAACTTACAAAATGACTGTAAATCAAAATATTATGTGTAAGTGGGCAGATCTGATGAATAAAATAAACTTGGGGTCACTTTTACTGCCAAAAGATAAATTGAAAGCACATTACATTTTTACATAACTATCTTATGTCATCACAGGCAACTTGTAAGGGTCTCTTAGTGCATTGGTTAACACTGTTATTATACCTATACATATTACATAGGTATAGAGACACAATAATTTGACATTAAAAAAGTTTTAATACTAGATATGGAGAAGATGTTATGTTCTATAGATTCACCTGTGTTAAAAAAAAATCAAAGTAAAACATTAAAAAAAAATGGATCTTTCTCTTTTATTGAGATGATTGCTATAGACAACAGTTCCAAATAGCAAATTTGATAGATGTCTTTTCTAAAATTTCGTTTCATACAAAAGTGCTGTTTCTATGGGATCAAAGAAATAGCACTTTCTGTTTTATCTAATTTTCTCTTACTCAGACTATCATGAACAAAAACAACATCATGAAATTGGTCTAGCCATTCTCAAGTGGTGTAGTGACCACAATAGGTACAATGTAAACTTAGTTGAATACTTGTCTTGAACCACTGGAAATGTTTTTTATTTATTCAGCTTTTTCTGACCTCAATTCATATTTTCAATGAATTCCGTCCAACATGCATGTTGCTCATGCCCACTTTATTTAGTTTAAAAAGATGTTTTGTTAGTAGGTTACACAATGACAACATTTCATAATCTAGACTTACTACACACTACACAAATGAACTCACACCTTTTTCCCATGTGGGTAGGTAGAAACTACAATAAAACACTCACTACGATCCTGATCTAGAATTCTATGTGACAAAACAGAATATAAACTTAAAGGTATCTGTAAAACAAGAATGATTTCCTATAAGAACAGTTGAAATACTAGGGCTTCTGAAGACAGTTGTGATACAATAATGGCAAACAACTTTATACCATTGCCGTATTATACCATATATTATGACCACGCGGTTGTAGGTTAAAATCAGGTCAAGTACCAATATTTCCTTTTCAATATAGACATCACTGATATGGATGGAGGAAAATATTGTGACAAAACTTGGACTCATAAAACTCTGAAATCACCGCCTTGAGCATGTGTGGTGATTAATGCTCGTGCCTTCTCTGTATCAGAAGAAGCCTTTGCCCTGCATTGGGACAGCCCAAGGCTGGTATTATCATTGCGGGCATTATATTAGACGGCACGGTTGGCGCAGTGGCTGAGAGATTGGCTGCTGCGCTGCGTGTCGTGGGTTCGATTCCCGCACTCAAAGCACCCACTATACAGGAGAAAATAGTGATTTGTAACGTTTTTGTTTTATGTGGCGGAACCGCTTGCCTTAAAAACCGTAGTTTAAGTTCTACATCGTTCCATTAGCAACCTGTCCCGCGAGGAAGCTCAAGAACGTCTAATGGAAGCCGACGAAGATCGCGACGGAGCCGTGACGTGGCAGGAGTATCTGCACGACGCCTTCGGAGTGGACTCTGAGGCGGATGTGGGGCCGGACGATGCCGGGGACACGGGCCTGGTAAGAATACACTAACTACTGTTTTTGGGTCTGACAGGATAGGGTAGAATCAGTTGAAGTGGCCGTCTGTTCCTAGTGTAACATAACATCACTTCTTTATTTTCGAAAGGGTTAGGCAGCGGTTCATCATAGTACAACCACGTGTCGGGTGTGATAAGGGATAACTCTGTCGGGAGATTTCACTGGCTGTGGTGCCATTAAGGATGCGTTAGTCGATAGCATAAACTCGTTCGTGGGCGTGGCCTCGCTCAAAGTCTTGCAAATAAGCAAGGACTGCGATAATTTATACCGAAAAACGTAACCAACGTAACGTGCCATATTATAACTGTCAAATGGATTCATTCAAAATGGATGTATTCGGACTCTTAAATGTTTAAATTATGCCTGTACTGTACGGATTTGGATTTGGAACTTACGTCCTTGAATATAACGTTAAATTGTTATATAAATTCGGATTTGCGATGCTCACAACTTGTAAATTCTATTTTTTTTTACTATTATGCTAACGTACAGGCATCTATAACGAAGATACAATCGATATCATGATCAACGTTGCACGTACGATGTCAAACAGCGAAATATTGACTAGCGCAGCCTTAAGCATCGAATTCTACCCAGAATTTAGGACATTTAAAAGACTAAAACTTTACTTATAATTAGTTTGTTTTAGGCATAGTTCGCGATACAAAAGATCTGACGTCTTGAGCTTCGTCAGTCATACAATCTTTCACATGGAATTTGACAACATAATTATGTAGTTATGTCTTTTGTCATAAGAACTGGGTCTTTAACAAAGCTATTGAAACCTTTTTATAAAATTAATCAATTATCTTGTAGCTACTGCAAGAGGAGAAGGCTATGTGGGCGGTAGCTGACGCCAACAGCGATGGAATATTGGAACTTGAAGAGTTTCAGGTCAGTACACATGTTGTTCATAGTACCTTTAACTGAAAATTATACAATAGGTTTCCGGATTACTATTCAAAATGTGTCAAACAAAAAATGTCGAGTATAAAATGGTGTAGCTACTGACACGCTTTTGTTTTGGTGGGGGCGTTTCAATGATCTCGCTAAACATTCGTCAAAATTTGTACTGTGAAACTACGGCGGTCATGATAGATAACGTCAGTTGTTTGTAGCGCTGTCTCTGTCTACCAACTCATTATGAATCGGTTATTAACTAAAGCACTTTATAAGATTACCACGCAAACATATTTTTCTTCCTTTCCTTCATCAAGTAAAAAGTACTGTTCCCGAAAAATGTATAAACGCGATCGAAGACACGAGAAAAATAAGTACCTAGACATTACAGTTAATATGGCAACTCGACCTTTACAAAGATATTGTCACACAACCACACGTATTAATGACTAGCACTCCGCCCGCGACTTCGTCCGCGTGGATTTGTACTTTTCCCTTCAAACTTTAATATCCCCTCCACCCCTTTTTAAGCGTAGTTTTGAAAATAATAATAGCCCATAGCACTCAGGAATAATGTAGCTTCCTAACAGTGAAAAAAATTTAAGTTGCCCCCTACATACAAACTTACAAATAAATTTTACCTCTTAATAATGTTAGTACAGATAGACAAGGATCTCGAAAAAACTAAACATCTTCTTAAAGTCGATCTTCCGCTTAGCCTTTTACCAACTATATTGGGATGGTTTCCAGTCTAACCGTATGCAACTGGAATACACACAGCACTTTAAATGAAGCGACTGCTTGTCTGACCTCCACAACCCAGTCATTTCGTAACAATATACCAATTGGGGGAACTGGGTATATCATCGACTGATACATCAGAGTAACTGTGGAGTTTTTTGCTAATTTTCCTCGGCACGAAACTATCTTCTGCAAGGGGCAACTAGAATTATTTTATTTGTAAATTCTACGTTCATTAGTGCCTTGTATCGGTCTATTTGGATAAATGATTTGACTTTATCCATAACGACAGTCAAAGAACTACGAAAGACAATCGGAATCCACGGCTTATTCTAACGGAGGAGTCTCGGATCATTCACGGGCTGATCTCGGCAAGCGTAGCTTAACTTCGATAAACCCGTACGGATGTTAATACTTAGCCACGATTGTTTTCTAAGTCAATGCTTCCGCCGACACTGATGTCACCACCTACTGACCAACACCTTATGTCCAGGTGTTCACCAACCCCGAAGAGCATGCGGACATGCACCAGTTCCTCATCAACCAGACCCTGAGGGAGAAGGACACCAACATGGACGGACGGATCGACTTCAGCGAGTATATTGGCGAGAGGGGTAAGTGCGAAAACGGGGATGGCTATTTTGAGTCTTGACACCTGCTCAGCGCCTCATCAATTGTACACACAGTCACTGTATACAGGGTGGAACCTGATACCGTGACTTCATTTCGTGTTTTCAATATCATGTTCTCTGTTACATGACAACACAACCCTTTTATACCAATGTAATAAACCTAAGAGTATGTTTGTTTAAACGAACTCTAGAATTACCAGTCGAATTTGGAAAGTTATTTCTGCATTTGATAAGCCAATTCCTGAAAAAGGTTATAGGGCATTGAACATCACGATACGACCTTTAGAAGTGGGTAAAACCGCGGGCACTGTGTAGTTAATAATACGGGTCAACGCACATCGACTTAGCAGCAAAGCAACTTGTTCGAAAACAATCGAAAGTCAACTTTAATGACTCTAAAATAAGATTAAAATTACCCTTACGAAATAAAATTATCTGTCATTACTATATTAATGCTGTTTTACAAAATTCAGCTTTAAGGATAAGTACATTAAGTTGAGTGTTCCGCAAACACGTTTGTTATTCATGATAAGGTTACGCCCACCTCGACCACCGGGTCAAATATCAATAAATAACAAACAGCTATTTATTTATTACGATAAAATTATATTTACTATTTATTTATTATTTATGCGTTAATTAGTTTCTAAAAAGGAGTAACCCAACTTTGTGTCTGTTACGCTTTCACGGCTAAACTACTCAGCTTGAACTACAAGAAAGGAATAGAAATAAGGTTCATGTTCCATTGGGCAAATGTGACTCATTGGGGTAGCTTGATGTGCTGATCTCTATACAAGGTCTTAAAATAATTAAAACACGTCAGTAATAATACTTATTTCCTATATTTACAATGTTAAGATGAATAATCAGAATGAATAAATGTTATTCTCCTGTCTTTATCCCAATTTATTTGGGGTCGGCGCAACATGTCTTCTGCTGCTTCGATAAGCGTGACCTGATTCCACAAGATTGACTTCAGAAGAATAAAAAACTCATTAAGGGGCAGCAGCTCAGACACGAAAATTTGTATGCGGGATATAATTGACGATTCAGTGCTATTATGTATATCGATTCAAACAATCGATGTTTTAGTCGAAGAAATCGATTCGTCAATTAATCGATCTCAGATCACCATTCCTAGATTCAATTATGATAGCCCGTTCTAACGATAAAAACTTTATTTTTATTTTATTTTATTTTGGCAACAAATAGTCATGTGCTTACTAACTTGTTTTAAAAATCATTTTTTTTTAATTGAGACTTGTTTTCTTTGTTCGGTGTGTACACAAGTATAAATTGTATATAAGTAAATAAACAAGTTTTCTTTGTTGTTTTTAAACAAACAAATAATCGAAATGTACAGAGATGAGTGCGCCTGGGTGTTATGTAAACATAGGCGTTGCTATTTCATCAGCTCACTAGGTCGTTTGCTTCGAGCAACCATTGTGAGGAAGGCCGCTAACCAAACATTACCATCGAACCGTTACCGTGAGAAACATAGTACAGTCAACAAACTCTACGGAACGCTGCCTCCACTCGTCCGTAGATAAAACCTACATATTTTCAGTCCAGAATCTTTACGCTTGATAACTGATTCGTCCAGAAACAGACATTATACAGGGTAAATAATAGTCCATGTTAGTCGCTGATAATGTAGCAATCTATAGGTGAAGCCGGGGCGGACCTAGTCTTCAACTAATATTATAAAGAGGAAAGATTTGTTTGCTTGTAATGGATAAACTCAATAGCTACTTGACCGAACTACTTGAAAATTCTTTCACCTACCTACATTGTCAGTGAGTAACATAGGCTATATTTTATTTTCAAACATAACAAAACGTCACACCTGTAATCCCCGAAGGGTTAGGCAGAGGCACACTTAACCGGGTGCGAACCCATTTATTTTCAAAATTGAGCTATAATCATCATCCTCCTGCCTTTATCCCAATTTAATTGGGGTAGGCGCAGCATGTTTTCTTCTTCCATACGTCTCTACTTGCCGTCATCTCAATAGCCACCCCTTTTCTAGCCATATCATCTTTCACGCAATCCATCCATCTTTTCTTTGGTCTCCCTCTACTCTTGTAACCCTCTACATTGATTCTCAAAACATTCCTCACAACGTGGTCCTCATTCCTTCGCATTACATGCCCATACCATGCCAACCGATTTCCACACAACTTCTCGGTCACAGGCACCACTTTGAGACTTCTAAAATTAAGCTATAATATATAATTTTTTTCTTGCATGTTACTAATATAGTCTTTAAGGAAGATGTAACTAACACCCTATGGGCCTTGATGCCTGAAAATATTTTTTTTTTATTATTTTTTTATAATAAAAAAAGAAAGTTACGCTAAATCTACGCGGACGAAGTCGCGGGTGAAGTACTAGTTATAAAATAAATCTATATTACAAATATCAGCTTTCTAGGCTTAGTAATTTTGGCTGTGCGTTAATAGTCCGTCGGGACAGACGATTAAATAAACATAGATGTAATATTAACCCAGAGTAACTTGATACTGACAAGCGAAAATAATGGCTAGGTCAATTAAACGTAACCATCTCGTTCACCACTTGACACAGTTCTGCTGATACGCACTTTGTACTTGCATTGATTGGTGTAATAGGTATGTATTTGACTACAAACTTTAAACTACTTCTGCCCGTCCGTCCATTATCGTGCTTGAAACGGTTTAGTACTACTCGTACTCATCATCTACTTAGCCTTTTCCCTGTTATTTTGGGGTCAGCTTCAAGTCTAACCGGATGCAGCTGTACACCAGTATTTAACATGGAGCAACTGCCTATCTGACCTCCACAACCCATTTACTAGTTAATACGATACCCCTTGGTAAGACTGGTTGTCACACTTTCGGGCTTCTGACTACCCGTAACGACTGTCAAAGATCTACAAATGACAGCGGGGACGTTGGTCCCCGGCTTAACGTACTCTTTCGGTCTCCATCCACAAACCGACCTCGGAAAGCGTAGCTTTAAGCTTTAATCAACTGTTTTTTTGTTTACCTAAACTACTGAACGATTAATTGATGGATAAACAATTTGCAAGTCTTTCTTTTAAAGTCCAGACATTATCTTGGTCGGATCATATGAGGACCTTGCAGATAGTGTCTGAGGTGGACAAACCGCGCGATTAATAATCACCACGCTTGCTCAAGGCGGGTTGGCGTTTTCAGAACTATAATGTTATAAGTCCAGATTTCCTCACGATGTTTTCCTTCACCGATGTATGTTATGTCTTAGATAGACTTGGGAAGTACATATGAATTAAAAAAGTCACATTGGTACTTGGCCAGATTTGACACTTGGCTTTAAATGTTAGGCCATCACAAGTTGACTGAATAAAATTACTGATACACACTGGTTGAAGACCATGATCACTTGTCATTAATGAAAGTAAGAAATCCTTATATGCATAACATAACATCACGCCTGTTTTCCCCAAAGGGTTGCGCAGAGGTGCACCTATTGTAACACCTACATTTAGCCAGTTATATTTCAGTTCCTTATAATACGGGGCGACCCTTTTGCCTTTAATAGGGGGCGATCCTATTGCCAAATACTAATATAATGATGTTTATCCCATCAGGTAACCAGCAGGATAACCGCTGGCTGATATCAGAGAAGGATAAGTTCGACAACGACCTGGATCTGAACAGGGATGGGGCCATCGACCTCGCGGAAATACACACCTGGATAATTCCCAACAACGAGTGAGTATATCCTTGACTTATATATATATATATATCACTTGGAATAAAAGGCCCCCTGTATACCCGTAACTACGTACCATCCCGTAATTCAAAATCTTGTCGCTATCTCGTCTCAACGACAATAAATGTCAAAAATTTAGGTAAATTAGAAGTATTTTTGACAGATTGAGACAGATTACAATGCCTGATGGCATTGAAATCTCTTAAAAATATGGAAATTGTCCCTATCCGTATTGGACTATTTTTCTCGTTTACGTACTTTGTTACTTACAAAAGCAATAGACTACGGTAAAATGCTTTATTTACATTGACCTTAACTTTGAATGACATTGAAAACCTACCTGTCACCTCAGCACTCGCTAAGAAAGTATTTGCGGTCATCATGATTGTTAAGATAGCATCTCCAGCGTTTGAAGGTCTATCATAGTACCTGATATTGGCAAAATTGTGGTGGGGTGTACAATAAAGAGTATTCTATTCTGATGGAGGTTCACGTAAATATTACAGGAAAAATAACCTTTACAAACAAATTTAACTTTTCCTTGAAAATGGAATTTCGTTTTTCATTAAAGTACGGAACCCTCTTTGGGCTAGTAAATAAATAAAGAAAAAAATAAAAACAAATTAATTTCGTGTATCACTGAATCATAAATCAAAAATACAAACACACAGTCACATTACACAGACAATATTAATAGTTTAAATCATAATAATTTAATTAGGTCAATTAATTCAATTCATCATTTTCATTAAATTAATTAATCACAACAACAATCTAAAGTTCTTATTACTAAACACATATACTACTTGGCTGATGTCGAAATAAGGTACATATTTGAAATAGCCCAAGTCCTTGTTGCCAGTTCTTTCTTGGCCATCAGTTGGTATCTGTTCGCCGGAGGCACTCTACACGCTATTTTTAATTAAATCAAGCGACTTATTTCCTGGAACTTGGTTCTAATACTTGGTGGTTTTTAATTTTGATATTATTATTTCAGCCAAAGGTTAAGTACCACTTTATCTTATATCTATAGGTATATACAACTTTACATTTTTTTAACTATAGGGAGTAAATGTATGAATATTGTTATCTTATTTATTTTTCTTTGTTATGTGTCCATTCAGGTTAAAAATAGCTTTTATATGAAACCAGCCGGTCTTATCTCTAAAAATCTCCCAAGTAAGGTCATAGGCGTTTTAAATAAAATATGTTAATCCATTCAGAAGAAGCTTAATATAATAACAGAGACGACAACCTGTAGTCCTCGATTAACCTAATTCCAAGGTAGACTGCCAAAATAGTGGAGCTCATTCCTGTCGTCTTTTCTACCTTCTTCAATAGTTCTTTCGCTTTTCTGCATCTATGTTGATAAAGTTAGCCCATTTGGGGCGAGGAGCTATAATTTAAATGCTCGCTTAGATAACCCTCACATTCTTCTTTATTTTGATTCTTAAATCTAACTTAAACTAAGTTAATCTAACTTAAAGTAACTAAAATTAACTAAGTCTTTCTCCATAAATTGATTAAGATAGACCTCGATATCGATAGTGATACTCGATAGGTATAAAAAAAACACTTTCTTCGCTCTGCTGAAGATGCACCCCCGTGCAAGAAATCTGCCGGCGCCCATGGGTCAGGTGACCGTGAAATGAAACGTTAATCCCTAGCATTAGTCTGGAATGACAGCTCACTTAGCCTTCACATCACCTACATTCTCACGGGGAGATTTTTACAGAGTATCACTGCTGTATTATTATTGTCCGTCTAAAAACCCGCAGTTTTCATTCAACCACAAGAAAATCTCTAACATTCTTATCAGTGCCATGTGAACGCTTATAAAGCCATTAAAATCACTTGGTGTATCAAATTGCTGAATTAGCACTCGGATTTACATCTAGTGTAAACTTAATGTTTAATATTAGTATAAAGACTATAATTTTTTTTTTTTTTTTTTTAAACAAAAAAAAATCTATGCATTATACGCTTTAAAACCAAATGCCTTACGCCCGATTTCGATGACTTATCTCAACTGCTTCTGCAAACTCGGCCATTGATCGATCTCTAGATTGGGATTGAAAATTGAGATACGATATTGAAATGGGCCGTTAGTAAATACAGTTCGCGAACACTAGGCGACAGTAATGTAATCTATATCTGTAGAGGGTGGAAGTAACATCGTCGGACAATCTTCAACCCTTTATTCTAGACCTCAATTCTGTACTTTATTGTAGACCTCAGAGTATTGAAAATTTTCAACGGCTTTTTCCTAATTTTCATGTTTTTTTTTCTGATGTTGAAAACACTGTATAAAAATAAGAGAATATCATGATTTCCGTCTATCCCAATCCCGAATGAGATTATTGAAATAAGAGTGCGTAATCCACTTTTTGCATTAAAAATCTTATTGGGTTAAATATAATTGATGTTTTTTTTGACAGTTAAAAGTAAAGATAAACATCAGGAATAAACGTAGGAATTGGGAAAAATCAGATGAAAATACTTAACAATGTGGGGTCCAGAATCATTTACTAAACTCAAGGGATCAGGTTGTACGTCAATGTCCCTTCCACCCTGTCAGGACATTGAGCCACAAACCAAAAAATCCAATCAAATCTAGCTTTAATATAGCTAGATTTCATGTTTTTTTTTCTTCTCTAAGCTCACCTTGCTCCTCTTTCCAGTGAAATAGCAGACGAAGAAGTAGACCACCTGTTCGCGTCAGCAGACGATGACCACGACGACCTGCTGTCGTTCGGAGAGATCCTGCTTCACCACGAGGTGTTCGTCGGCAGCGAGGCGACGGACTACGGCAGCGATCTGATGGGGGACCACTTCGACGACGAACTCTGAGCCTTCTGCATCTTGTTCCTTTACATATCCATCAAAATATTAAGAAATATCATATATCACCGAAGATCTCGTCGGAAAATGTTTCTTTTGGTCGTATTTATGATGCAATCAGTGAGATGTATCCAGCTGCACAGTTCCATGCACCACAAACCGTCATAAATTCGAACAAAATGCGGATATTGTCTTTCTTGGCTTGTGTGTACTTCCAAGCTTGTTTCAGATCTGACCCAGTGTTGGTGTTGCACAGATTAAGGGCTCAAGCACTTGTGATGTATACGCACGTCTGTGCGTTAGTGACCAGTGGTGCTAGGTGCCAAGCTTGTGGGATCCGTTATTATGTCATACATTTGTACCAAGTCAAGATGCGATAACCATCTGTTTTCAATTAAACTTTTTTGTCCTGTCAGTCCTCGTGAAGACGGGGCGAGGGCAGGGACACCCTCCCTGCAAATCAAAGGCTTTTACAGCGGAGTACTGACTTATTTCGATCATGCTTCTATCTGTTTGATGGGTCGAGTATGTAAAGGACATGTGATCTGACGTTGTCATTTTTGAGATTGCAACGTTTTGTTCTCGAGGTTTTTATGTTGTGTGGATAGTAAATGTTGATGTTACGCACAAATTATACTTAATAAACAATAAGACTTCCATCATTCTCGAGGGAATGGGGAAAATGTATTACACATCATGGTCGATTATAATACTATCGACCGGGACTATAACAGATGGGTGGGCTTGCCGCCCAGTTGTCAAAATACCTTGGTCGTTTAGTAAATAATCTTTTTATACAAAAAAATCCTGTTACCGTATATTCACCAATCAGGAATAAGTTGTGCCACGTGTCGTTGGCGGTAACGAACGATTAAAGTTTTTTTTTACCCCCGAGAAATATGCCTAGTAACACTTAATTTACTACCAAATGCTTGTTATCCTGTTAAAGTATAGTTACTATTTTAGTCCGATTGTGAACCCGTTTTATTAAGACATAATGCTGGATTTTTGACTCTAATGTTTATATTATATTTATAAATTATGATACATCCATCCCATTTTAAATAGAAACGTGTCTTTTGCGAACTAGATCTAAATGATTAATAAATTACTATTGAAATGTTAATTTAGTATAACGGCCTACTTTTAATTCTGTTTTCTGGTGCTCGTTATGTATTTTCTCTCATTAACTTACAAGTTAACTACCATAATGTAAGGTATTGCGTGGTGAGATGTAATCTACTTAATATAGTAATTATATTGTTATCTTAACTACAACTAGCGCTAGCTTTTCACTGGCGGCAACTAACAGCACTACTTAACTACCAACTTTAGGGTTGCCAGGAGAGAAAACATTGTAAAAAACATGTAAGTGTACCTTCTTGAATATTCTATATATAAAGATATGCAATAATATCGAATATATTAATTGCGTTTATTTAAGCACATACCATGCATTATGTAATACAATACATAGACTAGTCATAACATATGAAATATATACATAGACAAACATTGTTTAAAAAGCTTTTATGCTACTCAGGAACTTATGTTACGTGACTGCCCGCCCCCTGTTTGGCACAGGAGCAATGGCGATATGTTAAAATAGAGATTTGTATATGCTAAACTTGTGTATAATATACTCATGAACCCAGTGATTTAGTAAACCTCGTCAAAATCAATTGTTTTGTTTGGAAGATCGAAACAGTAACACACTTTCTTTTATACTATGCGTAATTACTATTACTACTAATACTCACTTTAATTTACACAAGTTATTCCATATAAATGTCATAAAATGCTTTACAAATCAAATCTTCACACAGAATCTCTAAAACTAATTAAAAAAAAAACAATGTGTCTATAATTATTTATTCCATACATTCATTATAACATGTTTGTTGAATATGCATGAGATTTTAATTATTCCTTTAAATATGGTGTGCAATGAAGAGTATTATATCTATATACCAAGTTATATTTAAGACTAGATATAAAATGAGTTCCACTATAGTGTTGGCTCCGAGCCATGTACCATATTCATTTGTTGGTCCGCTCTGTACTACTATAAATTCGTACTGTGTATCTGTATTAGTTTATCGGATCACTACACAGGTGCCATAGCGTTGGTGTAACGTACTTACTGCGACCGAACTGTGTCTTAGTGCGTGTATGTTTTACTGTGAAATAAATTGTAATTTATTGTACTGTAGTTATTTATTCTAAACACTCAACCGCAGGAAAAAACTCTTTGAAATGGATTTGCACGTTAGATAAACATTCTTGGTGAGTCTCAGTTCTTTTTTAATAAATTGAAATCAGTAATTCCGAAATGTTGTCAGTTCCAAAAAAATATTAAATCACCTCTCAAAACTCATTAACAAAATTGTCTCCGATTTACCGATACTTCACGACCATGACCACTACACGACAAGAATCGTGGCACTCAAGCGCGGAGCCACCTCTGTGGGCTCGGTGGACAGTCGATATGATAAAAACTGTGTGATTTACAACGCCGCGACTTCGCCCGCGTCTACACTGACACTGTACAAGTCTTTTCCGGGGCGTCATATATTTTGTTTGTCTCCTCTGTAGGGATGCAATGTACCAATCGGAAGAGTCCATAATCCGACTCGCACTTTGCCGATTTTTGAGTGGCCGTGACTACAACCTGTTTTGGGGGCCGGATCCATCAATTACGTGTCACGAAGCGCTGGCCTGGTGGCACTTCCATAATCCGATTTTACAAAATCGCTCAGACTTAATCAAAATACTCATAATATCCTCCCAACTAGGACTTACCATTTAGAAATTTGAAAAGTCTACAAAGAATGCCACCACCATAGCAGTTTCTTTTGATGAGAGGTAAACATAACTCGGGGAGGTTGTGGGTTCGATTCCCGCCTTGGGACAAATGTTTGTACGATCTACAAACATTTGTTCCGGGTGTTCTGGGTATTTGTTATGTATGATAAAAAATATCTATCTATGTTATTTATCGTATTAAGTATATCGGTCATCTAGTACCCATAACACAAGCTCTGCTTAGCTTGGGGCTAGATGATGCTATGTGGATTGTCCAGCATTATTTATTTATTTATTTAACTTTTCATAACACCCTGGTTTAAGTCGGCGGCACGGATCATGAGCATTGGTCTCAGTAGTGGGGGTAAGAATGCGGTTAAGCAACTTGTGCTCAACTCAAGGTCAGTGCTCAAGATTTGTGCTGGTAACTATACTATAGGTATTATTTTAGCGTATTCTGACGACTATTTTCAACTTTTCCTTGTGTTATGAGACAAGAAAAGATGGAAATAGCCTAAAACTTCTTTTAGCTTGGAGCAAAGCCACCACTTTATGTGAATTGAATTTCAGTAAAATTACATGACTTCTAAAATTGTCATCATCTTCTGCCTAGCCTTTTCCTAACGATGTTGGAGTCGGCATAAGGTACGCTGTTGAAAGGACCAGGAAATAAAAAATAAAACGCCCAAAACACGTCCATTTACAATGTTTTTTTAATCAATATAATAATATTCTTAATAAATCCAAAATATTTACACAATACAAAAAACATACAATACGACCATGATCGGCGTCCGTGGCCAGCCGGGGCGGCCTATGCTAACCAATTTCGGAAAACTGTTTGCAACAACTACACTATTGCGTTGGTTTAAAGTTCAATATTGCCTGCCGCTTCCTATTTCGACAGCTGACCACAAGACAATAGATGGACTAACACAAGTAGTTTGTTAAACAAAGAACTAGCTACATCGGATACTACTGAACTTGTGGCGAGGTGTTGTAACTATTTAGATATTCATAAGTGTTAACATGTGTGAGGAAGCGGCGTTATCAACGCTGCCCAAAACATTGCACCATTCCATGGTACGCCATGACAATGACCATGACCGGAAATGAAAACATCTCCAAGCTATAGAAACGGTAACACGGCATACCACGCAATGAACAGCAAATCCATCTGTAAGCTTCGACTAATATTAATACAATAGTTGATGACGTAAGCTATCAACTATTTATATATAATTTTATTCCCAACAACACGACGGACTCGGGTTGTTATAAAATCTCATAGAGTTACAAAACTGACGCGTCAAGACTTATTCCACTCTTGCAGGTGTTACCCGGTACCAAACCTTCTCATAGATATAAATAATAAATTGCTTAGTAAGGAGTGACGCAAGCCTTCAAAGGAAATTAACGTGATTTCTGAACAAGCTTAAACTGATTGCGTTCACAAAGCGATATATATTTTAATTTAGCTAAAATATATAGCGACATTCTTAATCAGCAATAGTTGGATAACTGGATCTAAGAACGATAGACAAACTGGCGAACGTTACAAGTACTTGCGATATATTCACAAATAGAGGTGTGATTACTGATCGATGTCGAGTCTACAGCCTAAAGTTATCAACATCATTAACTTTTGGGTTCCGCAGGCCCTAGTTAGTCCTCCCTGTATGGAATGCGATTATAAAAAAAAGGATACGACATTATGACCCCACCGTTTACATTTTACTTATAAAATATAAATTATATAAGACAATATACATAATAATTAATAATATGTATAGAACAATTTATCCATCGAATAATTAGTGTTTTAAAAATAACTATATAACTTCCTAACTGAGAAGTGTAAAACTATTTCATTAAATAACTATGCCATATCATATTATTTTGAACTAAAATAATGTATGGATGAATGTACCTACACATTTCAACGAGAATTGAATTGATTTTTTTTATTATTAGTACTATGAAGGGATTCCTGTTTGTTCACGACTTATTCCCAGCCGATACACTTCAACGGGGAAGTTCCTGATTGAAACACTTAACACGTTAAACGCCAGGTGACCGACAAACAATACATTTTCTATTGTGTCTCGTTGCCAGGCAGTTAATGTGTTAAAAAGGAATACTTCGCTCGGAATTGTATTGAAATGTCCAGGGATAATTTCTTGGTGAGTTAGGTGACCGACACTGGTCACCAATGAGCTTGAGGGCATGAAGAGTGGCGAGCGAAGCGTAGGAGGAGCTGGAGAGAAGGGGCGCCGGTACACATGGAACCTTCATAGCATGACCATGACTACCTAAGGAAGATAACTCCTTACTTATAAATGTTACTCTATATTTATATAAAATTACAATATTTCACGAAGCGTAACTGTTTTCGTATTGTTGACACGTGTCATCTTAACATCTTAATCCATTTTCGAACGTAAAAAAAAGAAATAAAAAAAGGTTTTATACTTCACTAAACGTGCAGACACAAATGATAACATTTATAAGTAAAAGAACATTGAGACGCAAGCTTTTGTGGCAAACAAGAGCACATCAGTTTCCACATAAAAAAGCTGTTTTTTTATTATTATTTAATTTGCAACACTGCTTTCGAAGGCAGTATTTTCGTTAGTTGCCACACTGGTGTGAACAGATGATTAAAATAATATTAAATGTATATGTAACGATACACGAATGTAAATGCACCTTCACCAATTAATTTGGACATTAAACTCTTCTATTTCATACTCAATATACTTTAGCTGGAGATAAGCAAATAAACTCGTCATTGTTTTTTTCCTTTTCTTCTAAAAATTTACTGATTTCCTGATGTTTGCGTGCGCACAGTGCCCCCAACTGAAGTATATTGTTTAATGTTTTCTTTTAGTTTAACACAAGCTCAATTACTGCTAAAACGGAAGAATCTCGTTCAGTGACCCTACGGCACAGTGCACTGCTAACTTCATACAAACGAAAGTAAATATAATCATTTTTATTACAGTTACAAATAAGTTTTAAAACTAGTTATCATTTTTTATAATTAGCTTTTTTTTTATTAATATTATATAATGTTTTAATGCGGCCCGCGTGGACGTACAAACACACTTTATATAAATATATATGAGGCGAGGCGGGCCCGCGAGGCAAGTCTTTATTAAATATAAATATTGCAAGAAATAAGTAGATATACATATGTATACAGCTATAGACTACCCCGCGAGGCGTTACTCGATAACAATTCGCTAATTTGTAGAGAAAACAGAAAATATGTATAAACAGCGAAACAACTTAACACTTTACAAGACAAGCTCGAGTAGCGTCTTGTATAACAATCATATACTGTACGAGGCACAACAACATACAAGTCATGTCACTGCCTCGCCCAGTATATGATTGTTTCACTCGCCTCGGTCCACATAAAACTGTTGTACAAACCGAGGCACAAGACACGGCTTTGCCTCGCTCCATACAACAGTTCCACAGCTGCCTCGTATGATATAAGCTGGGTAGCGGTGTGTCCGTCCGTCCGCCGCGGGCGAGGGTACTAGCAGGCCGGAGTGGTACTTCGTCTGCCGGCGGTTGTATCGTTACCTACTACATACCTCAACCCGCGCGCACGCCTTCACCAATCGGCGGTTTTGTCTGGAATTTAGAGAAAAATATGTTTTACTTACGGATTAGAAAGAACATTTAACAATGACTCAGGTAAGCGCGCGACGTACCGCACTGCTCCGTCAGTCTGCCGCCAACACTCACGGGGCGATAGCTAGCGTTGTTTGTACCGGACTGACAATGTCAGACGCACATTAGATAAATATACAAAGATGGGTCATGCGTTATCTCGTGATGTCAACACCGTCACTTTTAAAGTGGCAGATTGCTTTTTTTTTTTCAATAAATATAGGTATTTTTCGGTAATATTTTATTAAGTAACCACAATATATTAAACATAGTTTATCATTTAAATTAATTATAGGTACACTGATTTACTTAATTCCTCATCCTGTTTAATACATACGACTTGCGCGTAGAGCCGGAAATGGTTTTATAGGAAATTTTAATAATTTCAGGGTTTACAAGGCAGTAGTACCAGCTTTAAAATATTGTAAACCGATATCGTAACATCTGTCCGATAATATCTGCTCACCTCGCCGCGCTTTCCGCCGTGGTACAGCGGTTTTGGTCAAACTATAGGGAGAAGGGTGGGCGTTTTGGGGGACTGTCTTATGTAAACGTTTTGACGTTCAAAAAGTGCTGATTCTCAGCCTAATTTGAATAAATGAATTTTGATTTTTTAAATCCAAACCAAATGCAATAGTGCTATTTGGACGCTTTTTAACCGACGTATCAAAAAGGAGGAGCTTTTCAATGATATTTACGACACGTTTATTTTGTATGTCCACGCATAACATTTTACATCGTAGAACAATTTCATTTATTCTTATTTTATTGGGTAAACTTCAAATTTGGTGTCATTTAAATTTGAAAATGAAAAACCACCCCTAAGTATAGAAACTAGTGGATGATTGAAAGATCATCAACTGAATTTCTGTAGGTGATGAGCAGTTGACCTTGAGCTAATGTATAAATTATTAACCGACCCACTAAAAAGCGTAACAGATGAGCTTTTTCGCAAAAAAAAAACAGCCGACTTAAAAAAACTACACTAATAACTTTAATTTTGAAAGTCAGTTGCAAATAATGAATCAAACGAAACAAGCCAAAAAGTTCTTTGGCGAAAAAGTTTTGTATGATAAAGAAAGTTTGGAATTCCGCTTCTAAACGAAGTATTTTTTTTGTGTATGGCTAATGGCTACGTTTGTCTACTGTCGGTACTAGAGCTATACCTTGGCTCCAGATAATTAATTCTCATTGAAATAGTCAACGAGTCGCTTCATCAATAAAGCTAGTTTCAAAGAGCGTAATGTCCCGAGTAGGTCCCCGCAGTAGGGTGTACTGACCAGACGTGCTATCACTTGCAGCAGGAGCCCTGGCGCGCCTGCTCGGCGTCCCCCAGACGCCGCGCTCCGCCCGCCGCTGCCGCGCCCGCGCCCTCGCTCTTTGGTAACTTGTTCGCTGAAACATGCACGGTATACATTGTTACTTTATTCACAGTAGGATCCCTAATTTGTCTTGTGGTCGCAAATCAACTGCTGATTGTGAGGTCCTGGGATCGATTTCCAACCGATTCCGAAGTGTCATTGGTTGTTTCCATCTAGATTTTATTTGCAGCAGCCTGGAGTCCGGTTTTGTACCTGGTTGATGGCAATAGGATCGCCCCCTATTACGTGGCACTTAAACGTAACTGGCGAAATGTGGGTGTACTATAGGTGCGTTGGAAGAGCTGACAAAAATTCCAATGCTTATTTATTTATTTAGTATTAAGGCACATCAACATCATAAATACAAACATTAATAAGAGACACGAAATAGAGACATATAGCTGGTGTTTATGACAATTACAGACGTGCACAACATTTAAAACAAAGTAGAAGAAAAATACAGTTTTCACTTTACAAAATAGAAGAACAAAATATAAAGGCAAACAACCACAAACTACAATTTACGTAACACTTAGGGGACTTAATTTCTTTAATTTTATTATATTAACTATAGTGACCCACACATTGACCCATACATTCGACTTGTACTACTTGTCTTCGATTTTTCCTTCATTTATGATGTTAGATCTAAAACGTGAAGGATGGTCGTGAAAGATATCCAATACTTATGTACAGTAATAATTATCTTTTAACTCACCGATTGCTAAGAATATGTCGTTCACGTTCATGGCGGTCTTGGCGCTGGTCTCCATGAAGAGCAGTCCGTTCTCGTCGGCATATGCCTGCGCCTCCTCGAACTCCACCATACGCTTGGCCGCCAGATCACTCTTGTTACCGGCGAGCGCTATGACTATGGAGGGCGACGCTTGCCGCTGAAGTTCTTTTACCCAGTTCTTGGCGCGTCCGAATGTGTCCTGGGGAAGGTGGGATAAGTTTTTGTTTAGATTTGTGTTGCGTCATGTATCTCGCCATATACGAACTAAATCTGACGTATCCTACATCGCGATATTAAAGTTTTCCGCGCGAAGAACCCCACAAAACCCGTCAGGCGGAGGTCCCTCTTCTATGGAAGATGAGGAATTACACCCTGTTCCTCATACCCTCAAAGATTAACCTAAATATATCATATTTAACTGCCTTGTTGGTATAGTGTTCGCAAACGATACTGCTGAGCGTGAGGTCCTGTAGCAGCCCAGAGTTTGGGTTTGTGCCCGGTTGATGGCAAGAGGCTCGTCTCCTATTACATGGGACTTAAACATGAGGGTGTACTATTGGTGTATCTTTGCCTAACACTTAGGGGAATAGAGATGTTTTGTTTTGATCTAATGCAGACTCCAGACAATATGTTGTTACTGTGTGGGTGTCGGTGTGTGTTAATGTGGGTGTACTATAGGTGAACATATGCCCAACCCTTCGGAGAATGCAGGCGTGCTTGTTTATTTATTTAATACTTTAAGCACACAAATGTACAGATGCGGACTTAATGCCATAGGAATTTTCTACCAGTCAACCTTTGGGTGATGCAGAGACAAACAGTGGCAGGTGCAATTTCTTAAAAGAAAAGGGAAAGGAAATATATATTTATATATACATACATATATATATTATAAACTATAAATATAATACCTACATAGAATATATACACAAACACATACATAAACAACAAGAACAGTTAATGAGAAAACATTATTCTTATTATGGGTAGGATGTCCTATCGATTTCCGTTGAAACGTACCTACAGTAGGAATAATGTCACAACGTAGAAATCTATGTTTAAAAGCTTATTAAAGTAAGAAACTCATTCATATAAATAAGTAGGTACAGGCTGGTAGACACTAGTAGCTTTTATTTATGATTAAGTCCTGAAATAGGCACAGCTGTTGAATGTTAATAGATGAAACCTTCCATGGTATTAGGTACCTTTCTGTTCATCGTCAGTAAGGGCGAAAATTGTATACTTAAATAGGGAACATCTATGCCTTAACAAATGAAGAGATAAAGAACACCATATCTGCTGGCTCGTGTGTTTTTGGGATTTTTATTAGGATTTTCTCAGTAGGAGCCCGGAGTCAGGACGCGAGCCCGGTTGATGGCAATAGGCTCACCCCCTATTAAATGGGACTTCATAACATAACAGGTGAAATGTGGGTGTACTTAGGTACACTTCTACCCAACCCTTAGGGGAAATACAGGCTTGATGTCATCGTCTGGCAATAAGGTGAATACTTGACGACTTGCAACAAAAATAATTTTGACGGATACATTTTAGTAAATTATATCCTAATATTTTTTTTTTAAACTAATTAAGGTCCGTTTTGTTCTATTTGTCTACGGAACTCTAAAAAGCAGACGTGGTTTAACATGACAAAGCCAAATAAAAATATGTTTTTCTTAAGATTACGGCCATTAAACTTGTATACCATTAAACAAGTACATAAAGCCGTGTGTATATGTAGTACATTCACTTATTTGCAGTAAATATTTATAGCACATACGTAGGACAGTTATGTACGTACGTTATCTTTGTCGGTCGGTCTGTCTGTCGCCCTTGAACTCGCGAAGACTTACTTGTTTAATACCATTTGCACAGCATTATATTCACCGCAACCAAAATAGTTGTATGATTAATATAGAAATGTGAAATAGAAAATATAACAAATTGAAAAATATTTTTTGGTTGGCCAACGCTAATTCTGATGTTAAGTGATTCAAAATCAAAATTCATTTATTCAAATTAGGCTGAGAGTCAGCACTTTTTGAACGTCAAAAGGTTTACTTAAGACAGTCCCCCAAAACGCCCACCCATCACCACTTCCTAGTGTCTTTGCTGGCAGATTCTCATCTGCCAAGCCTTTTTCATAATATGTTGGGGTCAGCTTCCAGTCCAAACGGATGCAGCTAAATATCAGTATTTTACACAGGGCGACTGCCTATGACTTCCACAACCCAGTGACTGGGTAATACGCATACGGTACAAATTGGTAAAACTTGGTTGTCAGACTTTCGGGCTTCTGACTAAGCGTAACGACTTTAAAAGATCTGACGACCGATGTGGCGCGACGGGCGAAGGTCCGCCTGCGACGCAAGAGGTTGCGGGTTCGATTCCCGCCTTGGGACAAATGTTTGTACGATCTACAAATATTTGTTCCGGGTGTTCTGGGTATTTGCTATATATAATAAAAATATCTATCTATGTAATGTATTGTATTAAATATATCAGTCATCTAGTACCCATAACACAAGCTCTGCTTAGCTTGGGGCTAGATGATGCTGTGTGGATTGTCCAGCAATATTTATTTATTTAACTATAGCCATCTTTATAAAAAAAAAAAAAAAAAAAAAAAAAAAAAAAAAAAAAAAATCTACAGTTTAACGTGCTTTCCGAGGCACGGATGGGTCTCGGCATGTGCTGTTTCAGATTTAGTGAAAAAATAACATAAACACTGTTGGGACCAGAAACATGGCATCAGGTTGTGATGTCCCTACACACTGTATACAGACTCCACAGGTACAGGTAGGGTCACTAACAAAATCTAAGAGCGAGTTGACCAAACCCAGGGGATTATTTACGCATTTGAATTATGGCGTCAGTTCCATCAATATTGGTTCAGGATCGCACCATCATTTGCGTCAAATATGACTCATCGCACTACCCAATGGTGACGGGTGACGCAGTGGTATCACATAGTTACGGGTAATCCCACTATTCATTGACATGTATGGCAACTAAAATATTGATAACGAATTGGATATTTTTATTATCTGTTTGCCTGTCTGATTGTAATTACGGGAATAACTAAAATGTGTAGATATTTATGTATTTAACACCTTAACTGCCCGACAACGAGACACAATAGAAAATGTATTGTTTGTCGTTAAAGGGTAAAGCTAAGCTGGGGTAAGCTTGGGCCAGTCCTGTCAGTAAACAAAACAAATTCGATTTAGTCATCTGTTGGACTAAAGCCCAAAGATTTCCTCAACGATTGGTAATGTGCTACCCTCATCAATCTGCACACGATCTTCACCAGAACGTCGGTCTACCTAATACCCCCCATTACCCACGCTGCGTCTTCCAGTACGAGGGCGCCACATGAGAACCCTTTCACCCCAAAGGGAATCGGCTCTGCGAGCAATGTGCCCCGCCCACTGCCACTTAAGCTGGACAATTCTTTGGGCTAAGTCGGTTACTTTGTTTCTCTTCATTGCTGATTCGATCGCGCAGGGAAACTCCAAGCATAGCGATGGCTTCGCAGCTTTTTGGCGAAAAAAGACCGCGTCCTTCATCAGCCGGTTGCGTGGAAGTCGCCACAGCGTTTTGAGTGCCACAGCTAATAGACACGATTGGCCACTCACGTGGTTATTATTACAGCAGACCAAGTCCCTATTTACTATCGTTTATCCATACTAATGTTATAAATGTGTGTGTCTGTTTGTCCGTCTTTCACAGCAAAACGGAGCGAGGAATTCACGTGATTTATTAAGTGGGGATAGTTGAAGGGATGGAGAGTGACATAGGCTACTTTTTGTCTCTTTCTAACCCTCCAGATCCTAACGCGAGCGAAGTTAGCGACACTTTTGTGTCTAGTGTCGGATACAAGCTACCAATGAATATTTCTATAGAACGAGTATGAAATCAGCCACTCCCTGCGCAGACGTAAACATTTTTAGTGTCCATGTTTCCTGTGATGGTGTGCCGTGTCGATACCTTGCGCAGGCCCTAAGCCTTCTTATGAGGCCCATTGTGAACACATTTCAATTTGAGTGACACTACTTATTTATTAGTCAAAGTAAAGTATTACTAGATAATGTTGCACGTAAGCAGTTTCCTGCTAATGGTTACACATTAAATTTAGGTATCACATAGTGTTCGTGAAAACGAGCCTTATTAGTCTTTACTGTATTGAGAGTTAGTCTCTAAAGTCTGCACATTATCCTTATTACAAGCTTGCCATGTCATGATGAAGAGCTCGTGGCAGACTAAAACGTAAAACAAATATGTCCGAGATTGTATACCGTGATGAACTATTTCTGAATATGGAAACATAAATTACTCATTTGACAATTATATCATTATTGTGTTTAGAGATAAAACGTTGGAATGTTGGCGTACGTATTCCGGCGATTATCACCATGCTTATTTGAATTTTGAGAGGATTTACTATACAGGGTTACATATTAATTCTGTTCAAACAATGCTGAGTGTTGAATAAAAATAAATATATACTGGATTCCATTGGAACCACCCCCCCACCCCCATTCATCAAACAATTTCATGTTTCTACCTTCAAAGAACCAAGCCAACCACTTCCATATAAAGTATACCCTAATTCAACACCTTCTTATATACAATAAAACAATTTTCAAATTATCAGCTTCCTAGACTTGGGAGTCTCGGCTATGCGTCGACCAAAGATTCAGGTCAAGTCAGGACAAACGATATAAGTATAGATCGATGATATTTTGGTAAGAAATACGAGTCAGGCTACCAGTTGGGGAAATGTACCGAATCATGAAAAACGAATACCAGGCAGCTATAAAACATAGGAGATATAAACGTAGGTACAAAAGTCCGCGAGGCTCGGCGAGGGATCGTGCCGTATAATTGTCCTTATCTGATAACTTGATAACCGTCTGCGTAATTCCGTATCAGTACGATTGTGTTGCATTTCTTTGACTGAGCAACCACTTTGCTCTCTACTTGATGTATTGTTGTTTACATTTGTAGCGATATCATAGAATTCTACCACGAGGCAGATTAATCTCTAGGGCCGTGCGCGGAATTAGTCAAGACAGTATGGAGTCACACTATCATTCTATATACAAAAATATGTGCATACCGCGACAAAAATAAAACCGGCCAAGTGCGATCTGGACTCGCATCGTACAAGATACTCGTATGAGATACAGCGATTGGTGTTCCGCGCGCGGCTCAAGGAGCCGTGTCAGCAGAATTGGCGGGGCCCAATAGGGGGCCGAAGCTGGCCGGGGTTGCGGGATGTTAGAAAGAGTTACCGTGACCCCGGAACATAAAAGGGAAGGACGGAACACGGATTTTTTCTAATGAGCCAGCTGACAGAAAGACGAATGGATGGATAGCGGAGGTTTAGTAATATGGTCCCTTTGGCAGCCTTTGGATACGGTACCCCAAATACAGTGTTTTGAGAACAATAGACTGTTTAGTCCATATAGGAACACTTCTTACCCCGATTCAGATTATTAGCAGAACTCTATGAGAATAGATTGTTTGCTTACGCTGAGGTAGAGGTATCGGCCTATCAGTAAGGTGGAAGCCTGGCTAAGTGCTGAGAGCTGCGCCGGACGTGCATTTAAACCATTTAAGAGCTAACTATAAAAGGCAGGAAAAACCTCACCAGCGCACCCTGGCTCACCCTTGATTTATGAAAAAAAATATGCTTGTAGTTCCCGCAACACACGACGGTAGACTTCTTACTTGGAATAAGACGATAGTTAGAACCGATACATTAAAAAAAAGTGTGCGTCTCGGGACGCCCGACAGAAGTGATAACTTGAACTACTCTAAGTTGAACTAGATTATGTAATGTTCCGAGGATCATCTTCTGCTCGATTCACCATATTTTTATAATCTCTTTTAAAAACGGCGATAGTTTTAGCTTATATGCTCACTGTCAACAGTATATGTCTATCGCACACTGAACACTGAGTAGAGAGAGGGGGAAGCGCCTGTCCGAAATACATCTAGCGCTGCGGGTTAGAGTGAGGGAGGAGCCTGCCTAAAAACAAAACCTAAATAGGTATATTTATCGCCCCTGAAACCCCCTCCTGCTTGCATACTAAATTTTAAAAAAATCATTGAAGCAGTTTCTATATATACATACATGCATGCATACATATATATAAGAATTGCTAGTTTACAGCTGCAGTCTATTTCGTGTAAAGTCAAATTTACAAATGGCAATTACCTATGTCTCAAGCGATAATGGTGGCAGTCATCCCTGGTAATCTTTTTATCACAGTATGAGCTGTTTTCGTATACATACATAGTTCCTGCTGACACGAGAGTAATATAAGTCGTTATATCGTCACATTTCTCATTGACGAATCCACGGGGGGCCAACTATTACTAGTAGATTAAACTTCTTAAATGATCTAAAGTGAGAGGAAAAATAAGAGCTATGTTTCGTACCTAACGTTAAAGGCAGGATTGACGTGTTTTTTTGCCAAATTTGACGACACGGTTGGCGCAGTGGTTGAGCCATCGGCTGCTGCGCCGCGTGTTGTGGGTTCGATCCCCGCACGGAACAAATATTTGTATGACCTACAGGTAATTGTTCCGGGTCTGGCTGTATGTGTTATGTGAGTTTAAATGTTTGTAAACGCACCCACGATACAGGAGAAATTCCTAGTGTGGGGCAAAGTTTAAAAAAAAAAGTATTTAATCAATCTTTTTTACGAGCTTAGTGTTTGATTCACATAAACCTCTTAAGGGATCATTGTACTCGTCATTATGGAAAACAGTTTTATTACGGTACTAACACGGAGACGGCGAAAATAAACCATCTATCCCTTACACTTTGTAAATTAATGCGAAGACGAAATGTTATGGACAGAGGTTTTTTTTTCCTTATCTAAGCTGAATAAATTTAAAAATAAAATATTTTCTCATTTTTTAATTAGGCACAGGTTTTGCTTATTGATTAGTATTTTGTGAATAGGAATGATGGCTACATTTTTTTTTATCTATCAAGCACGTTTTCAAAAATATTGGGCACGATTTTTTTCTTTTTCCTTTTCAAAGATTAAGTCGATACATACGAGTTAAAATGTTGCATGACGTCAAGCGTATGTAGATTTAACGCGTCTCCACTCTCCAACTTAAATGCATTTCATCTAAGCCATTTTTTATTTATGTTTAGAAAAAAAAACTAGTCTAATATTTTTTATTATCTGACTTGAAAGACTAAATTGATATAATTTCTGACCTTCAGCATTTTCAACATTACAAAAAAAATAGATGCAAAGGCTAGGGACAAGCAGCTGTGTCTGCAAAATGTGAATTTTAATTTTACGAGGCGTAGTCGTGTCTAGCATAGCGCTAACAAATCTAGCACTATGAGCAAAATCGTGAAATAATCCAATTGGCATAGTCGCCTTATATTTCTCACTCCAACGCCGATAAAGGACTACGCCCATACTGGCGTGTTAGTATTAATAAAAAACCAAGTTGGGATGTTCATGGCGTACGTCATTCATGTCATACATCAACGATGATGGGCCCATGTCACGTTAGCCATAGACTAGACATACATGGCTTACGCCTTCAACTATACCTACCTACAGAACCATATTTTTAACCATACATCTCTTTAACCAATTGACGTGTCTGTTTGCAATGTCAAAATAACAGCTCATTACTAAATGTATTGACGGTAGTTGTTATAAAACCAATTTTAAAATAAATTGCTTGTCTGTCTGTTTGTTCTGGTCAATCTCCAAAATGCCATGATGAATTTTGAAGGGACTTTCACTGGCAGATAAGGGGTTATAAAACCAATTTAAAAATAAATTGTTTGTCTGTCTGTTTGTTCTGGTCAATCTCCAAAATGCCATGATGAATTTTGAAGGGACTTTCACTGGCATATAAGGGGTTATAAAACCAATTTAAAAATAAATTGTTTGTCTGTCTGTTTGTTCTGGTCAATCTCCAAAATGCCATGATGAATTTTGAAGGGACTTTCACTGGCAGATAAGGGGTAACTTAAGCCACTTTTGGGTGTTTAGAAAGGAATTAGGAATCAGCGCAAAAAAAAACAATAAATTTTTGTTCAACGCGGACGTAGTCGCGGGTAACAGATAGATTTACGCAAATTAAAAATTCAATTAATTCTGCTCACATGCAAGGCCCACAATATATATCCCTTTCTCATATCATACATTAATGTACCATAGGCGTCTCGTCAGTGGTAACAAAACCAGTATAAACTGGCCGCGCATTCTATATAAAGTCCGTACTACGCTAGCCCAGCTCAAAAGTGTTACTATTGCCGTGAGGTCTTCTGTACGAGATGCATTGTAATGCGTATCTATATTACTCTTCTTTCTAGATAAC
Source organism: Phlogophora meticulosa (assembly GCA_905147745.2). Classification (NCBI taxonomy): domain Eukaryota; kingdom Metazoa; phylum Arthropoda; class Insecta; order Lepidoptera; family Noctuidae; genus Phlogophora; species Phlogophora meticulosa. The sequence continues at coordinate 17,385,952 of LR990522.1, read as the reverse complement.
TCGATTATTTCTCATCATAAATATCTACAGCCACAATATCTTATCGATATACCAGTAAATAATAAAAAAAACCGTATGATGCAGTACAAGATTAAAAGAATATTATGTTTTACAGTTTCCGCCGTTCTACGCGTCCCGAGGTCAGTCCATCGATGGGTTTCCAATTTTTATATATAGAGGAACCTCCTCGCAAAGCACGTTATAAACTGTTAGTTCCAGCTGTCATTTGTAGATGACAGCAGACACTTTGACAGCAGTCAGAAGCCCGAAAGTCTGACAAAAAGTTACCAGGTGTCGTATTACCCAGTAACTGTGTTGTGGAGCTCCAATAGGCAGTCGCTCCATGTAAAGTACTAGTCGGCTGCATTTGGTTAGACTGGAAGCCGACCCCAACATATTGGGGAAAAGGTTAGGCAGATGATGACCAGCTTGCCATGAAAACCAAACTGAATTTTGAACCAGTTATCCCCAACATATTGAGCTGAAATTTTGCATGACAGGTTTGGTGTTAGTAAAAACACACATTGATTAAGAGTTAAGATGATTGGCGTCTGCCTCATGTAGTACCTATTACGTATGTTCAGTTTGAGACCCCTAACACTGGAAATACCTGCACAAAATTGAAATGCCATTGTCTGCTTTATTTTACCATTACTAAGAACTTTTCTTAATGAGGAGATTCTCGTCTATTAGATGTTAGGTAAATTGCACTGACGTTCAAAGATATAAGAACCAGCGAGAGGTAATATCTTGATGCCTAGCCATCATAAGCATGGCATTCATACACAATACAATTCTCAAAGTAGTCGTCAGGCACAAAAACCCGGTCACGCGAAGTCATTACTTCAAGTCGTTCGTGTAATTATCCGTGACGCAATTGTGTTTGTGATCTACGGAAAAAATAACTTAATTTAATTTACTGTTCTAAGCTTTTGTTATGAAAATACCAGAGTAACGATGTTTGTAATTTCAAGTTTGTTGCCGAGAATGACGATCGGCCATTTTAGCCTTGTTGAAAAAATATCAATGGTTCGATTTATCGACAATTTTTCATTCGATATATCGATATTCCTAATAACGAGTATCGAAAACGTATAAAGTGAAACTTTTTCAAAACAATAAAAAAGTCACTCACTATTTATTTATATGAATTTCAATATGTCAATTTATTACGAGTATATCACTTGTTATCATTATAACTTTATAAGTCACTCCTCAATTTAAGTAAAGACGCATGGCGCCGTGACGATCCAAAGTGACAGAAAATGTGACGATTTTTTTCAAGATGGCGTTTGAAAGTGTGACGATATTTTTTAACATTGCTATAAGATATTTCTTCCATACGTAAAAAATAAAGAAGTTTAATTTCAAAAAAATGTTATAACTCCATACTTCAGATCAATAAAGAACACAATACCCACTCTCTAAAAATAAATATACCAATATTTTTGTTGGAAAATAACGAAAGCGATATCGATAAATTTACAAAAGTGTCGATACAAATTATATCGATTATTTTTGAAAGTTCAGACAGCCCTAGGCTAAATAAACATCCTCCTACCCTTAAGTCTTATTCGGGATGTGCGCAGCATATCGTTTGCTTCTATACCTACATCCCTATCAGTCCTCAAATAACTTTTCACATACTGGACTTGCTTTTACAAATTGCTGCTTTTATAAATTGATTTAGGACCTTCACGCACAAAGGACACACACATACAAATCCACACAATCATACTAAAAATGTCGACAATAGGCCAACTATTATTATTTTTGATCAACGTTTTACTGCCCCGGTCAATGATATCTTATCCCTCCCAGCCTCACGCAGTGTCTTACTGTGTGGGTAACATTAAATGACACTTCCGGGCTCATCTAAATACCTCAAGCCGTGACAATGACGAACAATTGCCTGAACCTCGCTGACCTATCAACGGAATAAGGCCGTGAAAATAATTGCAACTAACTGTGTTACAGATTATGTTCACGTTCATAAGAAAACTTTTTGCAATTTTATTTGCATTTGTTAGATATGCTCTCATTTTATGAATTGGTTTGTGAGTGCATACAATTATATGTTAATGTATTAAATACAGGCTGGTAAGGATATCGACGCACAACCTGATACCATGGGTTCAGTACATGATTCTGGACCCTCCCTATCGTTAAAATTTTTCATCGCGTTAATTTAATTTCTACGATATTTCTGTTTTTTTTCTAAATTTATTGTAAAAAGAACAAGTTTCCTATCCAACCTAATACAATTAAATATTGTTGGTATAAGTAAATAATGCAATTAAATAAAAAAACTCATTTTTGTTAGATAGAAATGATGAATATCTACAGTTTTAAGTAAAAATAATATCGGAAAAAAAAATCAAAACACGGAAAAAGCCGACGACAACTTTCCCGCTGGGGGTGGGTCCTAAACCATGTAAGTACTGAACCTGACATCAAAAACTTAAAAAAAAACACAATAATAAACAACTCGCCTATCATGTTACAGTACAGCGAACATGTACCTTTACTTTCATTTAAAAAGAACAGTTACATTACATCGGTGTCACTAAATGAAGAGCAAACATGGCCGACCTTTGCCTACTGACCAGCGTATTGACCATGTGGAATACAAACCGTACCAGTATTGTCATTCAAGGCGGAATGTTGCTTCATTCGCGACTATTCAATCATTGTTGTGCTAATTTTGACTTTTTTTTTTATTGCTACAAGATGTAAAGGTCATCCGCATCGATTTACGAATATAAACAATGAATTATCAACAAAATAAAACCCGAAAACAAGAGACATCCTCCTTCACATCACATATCCGCCTTTACACCTATTTAATTTGTCTTTTTCTTCCATACATCTCTCTGAGCCCTCCTCTCAGTGACCCCAAACTTTTACATTCGTATCATCTTTCACACAAGGCCGATCTCGTGGCTAAGTTATAAGAGCCGCACGGGTCTATTGAAGATTAAGCTACACTTTCTCAGTTCGATCCGTGGATGGCTGACCATCCATTACATATGGTACCCCTCCGTGGCTCGGAAAGCACGCTAAGCCGTTGGTCTCAGCTGTAATAGGTACAAAGATATTTGATCTTTGATGATCTTGATCTTTTGAGCCCGAAAGTCTGACAACCACCCTTTGGGTATCCGATAGGGTTACCCAGTAACTGGGTTGAGGAGGTCAAATAGCTCCATGTTTAATACGGGTAGTCAGCTGTATCTGGTAAGACTGGAACCGACACCAACATACTTGGGGTCACACACATCTTTTAACACATTTCAGACTGACAATAGAACAAAAAAAATACCGATATTTAAGTATAAAACCGCGATGAATAGACTCCGTTACGATTGAACCGAGTCGAATTGTTGTTAAACTTGAACTAGATTTGTTCACGGCCGTTCTGTTTACGGGATGTATAGACTACAAGGCTGTAAGATCTTTATCTTTAGCTCATCTAGCAGTGAGGGGTAGGCATTGTCTGATTCACGCCTCGTAGACAAGAGCCTGTTGGAACCACACGTCACTATACAAGTATGCACAGTGAACAATAAAATACCAGGCAGTGCCCAGTAACTGTCATGTTTTAAAAACCGCACACGCACACAATTATTATTTTATAGAATTTTAATAGCAATCATTTTCTTTTTTTTTTGTACCCAACTGCCACAGAAAGAGGATACCAATTTTTGAGTGCACGACCAGAGGAGCTCGTGGCTAAATAAAAACATCCGCACGGGTCGATTGAAGGTTAAGCTACGCTCGCCGAGGTCAGTCTGTGGATGGGTGACCATTCATTACATATCGAGACTCCTCCGTTCCTTGGAAAGCATGGTAAGCCTTTGGTCCCGGCTATCTATTGTAATCTTAGACAGTCGTTACGGGTGGTCAGAAGCCTGAAATTCTAACAACCCGTCTTACCCGTAGGGGTATCGTGTTGCCCAGTAATTGGGTTGTGGAGGTCTGATAGGCAGTCGCTCCATGTAAAATACTGGTATTCGTCTGCATCCGGTTGCACTGGAAGCCGACCTAACCATAATTGGGAAAAGGCTAGACAGATGATGTATATCGCACGTCCTGAAGCCATGACGGGTTGATGGATTTTAAACCAAATGAAGTATCAATAGATTTGTCTTGACACCCGGAGTGGCATAGACAGCACGGATTTTGGTATTAAAAAAACACCAAGAATGCGGCTGCTATTAAATATAGTGGTATTTTTTACGACTTGATCTTGTTGGAGGACCAAGAGCTCAAGGTAACGATTCCAAATCGCAGCTCACTAAAGAAAATCATCAAAAACCCAACAGAAAATACTCACAGCTAAAAATAAAAAAAATAAGATCTTCTCCAAGCAGTCGCTTGCAGTGTGTGACATCAAAACTGAGATTAAACTAAAATGCCAGCAGCTGACTGCTTGAAAATAGGTCTTGGTTTTGTATAAAACTTTTAGCTGTCTGCAGTAGGGTACCTGACATTTTTTTTTTTTTGAATGGGCATCTCGCAGTTTATCCTTCAGGGATATCTACTGCTAAACCAAACTTTCCTGTGGGGACTTAATTAGAAATTAAGGCCTCCAGCCAGGGCGTAAAAAACTTAAAAGCTAAGCGACCAACCGCTAAGGGCACCCCCTGAGGGATACGAGCCTCGGCTTAGGACGTCGCTGGGAGAGGACAGCAAAGGGACGGGCTGGATCTAATAGATTTTGTTTTATGTGTGTTGGTACAGAGGCCAGCACAGCAAGCAACCCCAATCCATCAAATTTCTGTGATAGCTTCTCAACCTTATAAAAAAAGAATAAGGTTCATGTCTATTGGGAAAATGTGACAGTTTGGGATAGCTCGATGTGCTGGCGTCTGTACATCATTTTGTGGCTGACATTTTCGTTGACCGTACAACAGTGTGGCAGCAGAACCCGTCTTTATATCACAAACAAAGCTAAATAATCATTTTCAAACCAGACGTACCTATCTCTGAAATGATTTACTTGACCGATAAGATAATTTCAACTATGTATACTGACGATTAAAGACGGATACAACTGTCTAGGATATCATCAGCCTGAAGGGAGACAAATTACTCACTTCAGGTTGGCCGGACCAGTGACCTATGCACAGAATAATGCACAACTGCCCAATAAACGGTGTAATCACCAGAGGTCGGAATTAGGTAGAGTTATTTATATACTTGCATCGAAATGTTGATATTAATATGGAACTTCCCGGGATTTATAATACAACCCCGTGTGGCCAAAAATAATAATAAAAACCTCAGAGATAGATAAGACATTGAGACATCTGATGTCGGATAGTTTAAATTGTATAAAATTAAATAACTTTTTTATTTAATAAATCACGGGATTTTTTTGGTCTTTTTAATTAATCCCGGGATTTGAGGCATATCTGCTTTATTCTTTCGCTGTATGAAATCAGTGTAAGTACATAAATAACTCTACCTAATTCCGACCTCTGGTAATCACATTTAACGATCAGTCTGGAAATAATATTGGACTCGTAAACAAGTGTTGATGATGTTAATGCCATCTAGCCGATTTCGGCCACGTCGATGGCTTTCTAGGCTAGTTGTTGAGAGCTTTGGTGTGCTGCTCTTTGATGTGCTCTCATAAAATTCAACTCTTCATTAATGGCTTTTGTGTAAAAGCCAAACCAAGCACTACAATACGATAGTTTCCTTAAAAAATCTGATTGGTCCGAAAGTTGGATTACTCAAAAATACTGGACACGTATTTTTTGTTTTGTCACGTAAACCAAAAATGACGACGATATAGTGCGTTGAAATTGCGCGTGACGTCACAAGCCCCTTCTCCTGAACTTAGATGTGCTATATCATTGTCACTTTTTATTGAATTAAGTAAGCAAAAAATACGAGTACATTATTTTTCGGTAATCTTACTGACGGACTAAATAGACTTAATATATTTTTACCTAGGAAACATCCCTACTTTACCAATATCACGTAGGTAACTATGATAGACTATCAAACGCTGGATATACTATCAGAGAATATTTTTAAAAGTGAACACAGAGAGAAAATAAATTTAATTAATGACTAAAACATGAATACTTTTTAGATTTTGATTAGACTTGATAAATAGATTAAAATTTCTGAATTACATTTTTCCGTTATTTCTTAATCATTTCCGTCCGACTTTGATAAGAGAAAAATGTTCTAAACCTCAATGACTACTAATAATTATTTACAAGCATATATTTACCTGATTAGTAATATCATATACGACGATCGCCGCCTGCGCGCCTCTGTAGTACATCGGTGCTAGGCTGTGATACCTGTGGAAGACAGAAACAATGGTATAAGATCCTCATAATTATTATGTCAATGATTGAAATATTTGAGACTTTTTTATTTATTTATTTAAAACGTTGGACCACACTAGGAATTTCTCCACTTAAAGTCACATACACAAACAGTCAGACCCCGAACAACTACCCGTAGGCCATACAAATATTTGTTCCGAGCGGGTATCGAACCCGCGACACGCGGCGCGGCAGACAATCACTCAGCCACTGCGCCAACCGTGCCATTTCATCGTTTTAGTTTGATGTTCATAACATCACGTCTTTATTTCCCCGAAGAGTTGGGCACAGGTGTACCTACAGTACACCCACATTTACCCAATTATGTTTTAAATTCACATGTAATGTGGAGTGAGCCTATAGCCAGTAACTGCGCACACATCCAGGCTCCGGGCTGCTACTGAGAAATTCCTAATGAAAAATCTCAATACCACATTGCTCGAACCGTGAATCGAACCCAGGACCATACTTAGCAGTCGCGTTCGCGAATAAATATCTTACAACAGATAGCCTTCAACATCAAGTTTTCTACGTCTGTCTGTAAGAAGTATTTCTTTACTTGTGATTCAAGGCCCATTGATTCCATTTGTATCAGATTTTCCTCAAGTGTTATATATAGCATTATTTAACAATAATAATATGCTGGACAATCCACACAGCATCACCTAGCCCCAAGCTAAGCAGAGCTTGTGTTATGGGTACTAGATGACTGATATACTTAATACAATACATTACATGGATAGATGTTTTTTATTAAACATAGCAAATACCCAGAACACCCGGAACAACTCTTTCTAGATCGTACAAACATTTATCCCAAGCCGGGAATCGCACGCGCAACCTACTGTTACAGTAAAACGGGGTAATTAGAAACAAGACTTTGAAAAGGATTTTCACGTGAGATAAACATTATCTGTTGTAATGATTCAATTTTTTTTAATTAACTGTAATTAATCATTTTGGCACCAGTCTCAGTAAAAAATAATATTCTCATTGTTTTCTACAGCATTTTCACTGAATACATATCTTCAACGTGTAAAAGAGTAAACGCAATACATCTTAAGATTAAGGGGTTATTATGCTCATCCTTATGAACTACTTTTACTCAGGGACTCAACTTTTACTCACTGAAATCGCGAAAAAAATACCGACTCCCCCATACATTTATGTGCGCAAAACTCGGCAAAATGTACTGAACAGCTTATTTCTTAGTTTGTAAAAAAATGTATAAAATGTTTTTTGTTTTTTTTTTAAAAAAAAAAACGTTGCCCCACACTTAGAATTTCTCCTGTATCGTGGGTGCGTTTACAAACATTTGAACTCACATACACAAACAGCTAGACCCGGAACAACTACTTGTAGGTCATACAAATATTTGTTCCGTGCGGGGATCGAACCCACAACACGCGGCGCAGCAGCCGATGGCTCAACCACTGCGCCAACCGTGTCGTCAAATAAATAAATGTTGATAATGATGACTACAATGAGCCCTTATGAGGTCTTGCGTTTATACTGTTACACGTTGCATAATTAATAAGTGACGCGAAAATATCGGAGCCCTTTTTTAAGAATATTTCGCGCACAGCAGAGTGGGGATTTGGTATAGTCAAAGTTTATATGGAGAAGGAGTACGGAAACCTGAAAAGTCCAAATTTTGACCCTTATGTGAACACTAGTAAACAATTCAGCTTTACCGCGACGTAATGAAGGTAGCGAAGAGTAAGTAAAGCGTACGTGCCTCTAAAGATCCACTTAATATTCTATCTGTGACATAATCCAAATATAGCATGGGTTACTATAAAGAACTGTTGTGGGTAGCAAGAGAATTGAAGGCTCAATGTACAGACGCCAGCGATCTACATCCTTGAATAGGTACTATACTTCAAGATTTTATTGGAGAGTCAAACAAACATAGGCCGTATTGGGGTAACATCTTCTACTGTGTACTGTACTGGGGCGAGCACATAAGGCTATCCCAAACTGTTAAATTTTCCCAATTAAGCATGTACTTTTGTAATAAAGTTGAAAAACTATCAAAGAAATTTGACGGATAGGGGTAGCTTTATGTGCTGGCCTCTGTACATGACATACGATAATGGAAGAGGCCCCATAGGGCCCGTTTGTTTGCCTTGACGCTCCAATAACATCTTGAAGTATAGAATCCAACGATGTAAATCTAGTGATGATAGTGAAACAATTAAGATGAAGGTTTTTCTTAGAGCACAATACAAACCTTTCCTGCCCCGCAGTGTCCCATATTTCAAACTTGACGGTGGTGTCATCGAGACAGACGGTCTGCGTGAGAAAGGCGGCGCCGATCGTGCTCTCCTGGTACTCGTGGAACTGCCCCTTCACGAAGCGCAGCACCAGAGAAGACTTGCCCACTGCTGACTCTCCTAGGAGCACCAGCTTGAACTGGCATACTTTCGTTTGTGGAGCGCCGTTCGGCCGCTGAGCAGCACCGCTCCTGTTTGTCGCCATCGCCTGGAAAAATACACGACTTAGAAACAAAGAAAATATATATAAAAAAATAAAAAATATATATATATATAAATATCTATCTATGTAATGTACTGTATTAAGTATATCAGTCATCTAGTACCCATAACACAAGCTCTGCTTAGCTTGGGACTAGATGATGCTGTGTGGATTTTCCAGCATTCTTTATTTATTTATATTTTTGCGAAGACTAAAATAAAAATAAAAAGATAATTCTAATGATGGTAAACATTTTCCTCTCATAACATAACATTACGTCCGTATTACTCAAAGGGAGAGACACAGGTGTGCAGTACAACCACATTACGTTAAGTCACATTCAACCTATTACACATAAACATACAATGTGTGTATTTGCTCACACATAAAATCGTTTTGTAGACTTCGTGAGTGGAGATAGTGTTTTTACTGTTTTCGTCTGTAAAATGGTCTAACTAATAATGGCAAAACCATTAAATTATTATGTCGCTAAAACAAAATTAAAGAAAAATAATATTCCTTGCGATATAAAAAAGTATTCATATAAGGAATGAAAATAGAAAATATGACAAGACCTGAAATTATAAGTCTTGTATGGATCAGAATGTTGAGTCACAAGGGCATGAATGAAAGGCAGTTGCATACAGCTGTGATGAGAATGCTGAGGGGGATGTGTGGTGTTTCTCGAATGGATACAAACCATACTAATATTATAAATGGGAAAGTGTGTCTGTTTGTCCGTCTTTCACGCCAAAACCACTGATTGGATTTCGATAAAATTTGGCAGAGATAGATAGCACCCCGGGAAAGGACATAGGGTACTTTTTTATCAACAAACCACGTCAACGAAGCCGGGGGCGGAAGCTAGTAAGAAATAAAAAGGAGTCTGAAAGTGGCGCCTGTTACCGAGAAGCTATGTGGAAATCGGTTGTAGTATTATAGTATGGGCATTTGATGTGAAGGAATGAGAATCATGTCACGATAAATAGGTAGGGTTACAAGAATAGATGAAGAACAAAGAAACTATGGATGGATTGTGTGAAATATCATATGGCTAAGAAGTGTGAAAGAAGACATGCTGGGCTGACCCCAAGTAAATTGGGATAAGGGCAGGAGAATTACGATCATGACAACACCAACAATTATTTTAAAAGTTGTTTACCATAATCAATAGTTATTTATAACTGATTATACCTTTCGATTGTTTTAAACATACAACGAAAACGTCACAAGAGTACCTTGAAACTACTTTTTCATGGGCATAAATAAAATATTTCAGTAACTTTGTCCTTGACCACCAGAACCGCTCACATTAGGTACTAAGTAACCTTCAGCAGTTCGCATGAAAATAACGACTTAATTCGGTGAAAATATTTTCATAGTTCAGTACAAAAGAAGTAAGATGAAAACACTTTTGACTTACGGTTGTAATTGACACATGTTAGTGAGCTAAAGAGATCTAATTATCTTCGTATCAGGCTGTTACAATAAACTAAAGGGTTTATTGCCCCCAGTTGTGGCAGCTTGGATATGTGCACGGGTCGATCGAAGGTTAAGCTACGCTTGTCAAGGTCAGTGTTTGGATGGGTGCCCGTTTATTACTCCTCCGTGTATCCGGCTGTCATTTGTAGATCTTTGACAGTTGTTACGGGCAGCCAGGAACCCGTAAGTGTGACAACCAATCGTACCAAGTGGTATTGGGTTACCCAGTATCTGGTTAGCTGTGCTAACCATGTAAGGTACTGTCTCGATATGTAATGAAGGGTCACCCATCCACAGGCCAGCCTCGGCAAGCGTAGCTGAAACTTCGATCGAACCGTATGGCTGTTTCAATTTGACCACAAACTGTTTATTAGTTTGCAAGACAAGTAAGCAAATATGTACCCTCAGGTGTGATGCCATTCAAAATCTGACTGCTATCTCTTTTCTACTGCAACCTCCAAAATCTGATAGAAATATAGTTTATTTTACCCCATCAGCTATGTACATGAATTGACCTTCAATTACAAAGGTTAACAACTCCTGAAAATAACACCCTCTCTCCTTTTCCATCCAATATTCCCCTCTCAGCTTAGTATATCATATCCTATTATGCTCAGAAACACATGGCAATGGACCGCCAAAAAACACGTGTTGCAATTGTTTTATCCATTTTTGTGTGATAGGAGATAACAATGTTCGATGGGCGTCAACTACCAAGCTATCTCCCCGACAACTAATAGCGTTGCCTTCATCATAACTGGTATTGAAAACCTCGTTTCAAAAATAACTTAGAATTTAATTTAAGATAAGGGCGATATTTTATTGAATACTTCGTAAGCTAACCTTATTACCTTAACCTTTTTCGTAAGCTAACCTTATTACCTTAACCTTTTTCGTAAGCTAAGCTAACGTTCTCCGAATGGGTCAGGTGCATAGTACTGGCAACCGACGTGCATGTATGAACAGATGTATGGATGTTGACAAAGCGAAAGGTGTATGTAAGAATCGTAGCAGGTGGGATTCTACTTATCGCCTTGGGAAAAAGGCGTGAGTTTACATAATATGTATGTAAGTATGTATGTATTTCGTAAGATTTCGCTTAACAATAATATACCATGTTTTGAAAATGTTGTAAGAGGATGTACTGTGTATAAGGAAATATTATAAAGTGTCAATAAATCAGGAAAAATATTAAAACCATAACTGAAATTAAAGCATTTCTATGCTAATCACTAGTTATAATGTTGGAATAAAATACAATGAATACGAAGGCAGGAAGGAGTACAAAAGTATGCACAGGAAATGCAAATGATTGCTAATTGTTCTGTTCAACAACCTTAAAACTCAATGGTAATAAATTAAAACATTTTTACTCATAGTGTTTGCTGGTGTACAAAATATAATAATCATTAATTAATGTTATCCTTCACTTAATCTGAAACACAAGAAAAGAAATCCTTGAGACTCTTCGAGTTTGCAGTGTGTATGAAGTGGGTGAAATTCTGTGGTTTCAACCTACCCCTATGGGAAAATGGCGTGAGTTTATGTATGTATGTATGTATGTGTGTGTATGTAAGTATGCATGTGTTTATGTATGTATGTATGTGTGTGTGTGTGTATGTATGTGTATGTATGTATATGTGTATGTATGTATGTATGTATGAATTCAGCATAAAATATGTAAGGGACTAGAAGAGAGAAAAATCTTTATTCTAATCTTTGATTCGATATTTATTTACCTTCCTGAAATGGAAGTATAAAAATAAGAAGAAAGAAAGGTCTATGTAAACATAAACTGCAAACAAAGGTGTAAGAATAAAGGAAATGTTGCAATCAACGAACCTAAATTACTGCCCTCTTTCTCATGAAAACAATAACAATATGCCACTTGTTTGATAGTGAGAATGATTTATCAAATAACGTTCTACTGACACAAATTGTGTGAAGAAGAAAATACTTTGCAAACTTTTACTTTTATAGTGGGGGGAGCACTGATTTCTCATGTAATTTTTTTTTTTTTTTTTTAAAACGTTGCCCCACACTAGGAATTTCTCCTGTATCGTGGGTGCGTTTACAAACATTTAAACTCACATACACAAACAGCCAGACCCGGAACAACTACCTGTAGGTCATACAAATATTTGTTCCGTGTGGGGATCGAACCCACAACACGCGGCGCAGCAGCCGATGGCTCAACCACCGCGCCAACCGTGTCGTCAATTGATTTTGAACTTCTATATACATAATAGCTGACCTAGCAAACATTGTTTTGCCATATAAGATGTTTGGGGTGGACCACCATAAACATTTAGGGGGATGAAAAATAGTATTTTGTTTTGTCCGATTCGCAGACCTAACCAATACGCGCTCACAAATTTTCACGAAAATCGGTCGTGCCATTTCGGAGGAGTTTAATTACAAACACCGTGACACGAGAATTTTATATATAAGATGGGTATGTATGTATGGTTGTATCTGCCCTAGCCTTTTCCCAAATTAACTTGGAGTTGACTTTCAGTGTCCTATATTTTACAAGGTTGAAGTTTGTTTAAAAAGTCTATATTCAAATGTGAGAGTTAATGGTGTGATAAAATGCCAGTTCTACTCCATAGTACAGTCTCAATCTACTGTCTATTACCTTACAATAACTCATTCTTATCCCTTAAAGAGTAGGATAAGCATCTGACTATGAGATAGCTAATATTATTTAATACAGCATCTAAAGTCAGATAAAGTCCTAAGACACCATTGTACAATATTCTTATACTTGTGCATAAATAAATATAAATGGAGAACAGCTTGAAAATACAACTTTATTTCTTAACACTGAAGGAATACTTTTGCATAAACTAAAGTATAATAATGGAATGCCATTTTCCCAACTTAATACTATAAATGTGAATGTAAGTTTGTTTGTTAGCTGTTCACTCCTTAACAGCTGAATGGATTCAGGTGGAATAAAATTTGGCACACAATTAGACCATCACCTGGTTTAAAATAAAGGATACTTTTTATCCTGATTGTTGACCTCCAGGCAGAGAAGCCACGGGCAAAAAGTAGTTATTAATAAATTCATAATTATTGTTTTTGCTGTCAATGAAACCAGGAAAACATACTAATTAGTGTTACAATCTCAATACAATTTATACATTAAATCGAGTGTGACATTAGACAGTAGATGTTTATAACATTGCATAATGTTATGTATTTAGTAAGACATTTGTGTTATGTAAACAAGTTCAAGATGTTAGAACTATTCCATATACTTTCTTTGTGTAAAATAATTCAACAGTGGCAGTAAAAAATGGTGTCATCTCTAAATGACATTGTATAGTCTACAGTTCAGTTGCAGGTCTACATTATAGTTAGAATTAATTTTCCTCTATGACGATTAATGTAAATCTTAGTTTTACTTATATTTTGAATAAAATTTTTATTTATTTTTTTTTTATTTATTTTAGTTAGATAAGTTAAGATTTTTTTTTTCTTCTTTAAAATAGTGGATTTCTTAGGTTTATTCTTTAGATCTATCCATAAAACTTATTTCTTAACATTACATCACACCTGTATTCCCTGAGGGGTTAGGCAGAAGAGTCCCTAATAGTAATGTGAAAGTCTCATATAACTTATTTCTTACTAAGTACAAAAGCATAACTGGTTTAGTATATAAGGACCATACTGGAAATTATTTAGAGTAAGTATAATAGGCATTAAAATATGTATCTTCATTTATAAACATAATTATGTATAAATGATAATAGCAAGATAAAATCTAAATCTTAAAAGTTCTTATTTGTTTTGTATCAAACACTCTTAATGATAAAATTATTATTACTCTGAACTCTTCCATAGATAATGAGAATGTGAAATTAAATAATTATTTACTCAAGGATGACAGCTTATGTACTTTTAACTTGGCATGAATCACTTCATTACAAGTTGGTAATACCTTGATCATAAAAACTTAAAGAACAATGACAAATCATTATTTCCATATTGTAAGTTTTCACATTTGGACAAAAGAGTTGCTGACCTGATATATTTCTTGGTTACAGTGATAACAGTTACCTAATGGATAAAGGTTTTAGCTGTGTATATTCTGAACACAGTACTTACCAGATAAAAGTCCTACAAAAACACAGTTCGACACCATTGACAAGGCTTGTAATTACTACTAAAACTAGTGATCAATCAACCCATGCACATTTAAAAAGATTCCAATTTGTTGTTTTTTTTTTTATCAAACCTTTAGGCTGAGAACTACGAATGCGACTGTAATAAAGAGTGGCTTAAAACGGTAAACAAGAAATTGTTATCTCCACGTCCGTATCGTAGCGAAATCACAAAGAAACAAAAGGTATTAACAATGACACTTAAGCAACCACTATTCGGCGCAGTTCGCCGGACCTACATAACACAATTTCTCGATCAATTTATCTGTCGCGCACCAAAAACGTGTCTGTTATGATGATGACTAACCGCTTATGCCCGTATCACAGCGTTTGCTTCGCCTCGGACGATTAAAAATTACCTATAGACGCCCTCATCGGAATCAGCTGTATGTCATAAAAGCGCTCGACGTAGTCATCTACAACTTTGATCACTTTGTCCTGACGACAACTGTGAAGAACAATATAACTAATCTTCTCATTTCATGAACACTCAACAATATTCGATAAAATGACGCATTTACTTGATTATAAGGATATGAAAGACGTACCCTCCCTGTTATTATACAGCTGTTTTGCACTTTTCCTTGGGCGACAGATCCTCAAGAGGTCGCCGTATCGCCGAAAATATCATTAATTACACACTTTAATGAATAAAATCATTAATTTTAAATGCTAAACTGGAAAATCTAGCACAGAAATGCAAAATGACCACGAACAAACATGGAAGCGAGAGAGCGAGCGAGACGTTTCATTTCACAAAAAACTGTCTATGGTTAAGGATACGTCATTTTTAAGAAAAATCAGCTGATTGTTTATGATAGCACAAATCACAAAGAATACAAATTACGGTTTATACATTTTATTAAAAAACATAACCAATTTTATCATTAAATTATTCGTTGAACATATTAAACAAAAACATATATAGGAAAAATATAAAGGCATTTTAGACTAAACCAAATAAGTCAAAACCGTGATTTGTTCACTATTACCATATTGAAATATTTTACTAAATTATATTTT
Source organism: Phlogophora meticulosa (assembly GCA_905147745.2). Taxonomy (NCBI): domain Eukaryota; kingdom Metazoa; phylum Arthropoda; class Insecta; order Lepidoptera; family Noctuidae; genus Phlogophora; species Phlogophora meticulosa. Next base: position 17,370,450 of record LR990522.1, on the reverse strand, counting down.
TTTACTGAAGTGGACACGTCGTCATCATCATCAGCATCATCCTCCTGCCCTTATCCCAATTTATTTGGGGTCAGTCACTTCTAATTGGCAATCAAATGTATGACATTTATAATAGGCAGTAAAATGTAATGATGTTGAATTGAAAAATAATGCTAGTGATCTCTTTCGTTAGTTGATAACCCTATGTTTTATTTGTCTACAAGTAAAAATAGAAGAAGGTACGGGAATTCACTGCTGGGGAAACAAAAGCCTCCATATTTTAATAGATCATGTCATAGGTATCTCACTGAACTGTAATAAAAAAAATCGTTTTGTGTAATCTGTGTACTGTCACTCACAGTGACAGTTATACAAATACATAATATAGTCTGTTTGTTTCTGCTCATCTGCTGTTTCTCTTTCTTGCAGTGTCGCACGCACATGGACAGACAGATTATATTGTAAAAATACTCTCAACGCTGCACTCTTCTCTGTCGTCACGAGTAGCAATTGTGGTTAATTACTAGCGTTGTTAATTGACAGGTTCGTACAATAGTTTTATAAAATGAAGATCACTAGATACAAAAAGGTACAGAAATATCTGAAGTTCTACTACAACAACTACGGTTTCCACCAGCCATACCAAGTCTTGCTCGACGGCACATTTTGTTTTGCTGCGTGTAAAGTAAGTCTTCTTCTTATTACCCACTCATAATAATTAAATCAGTGTAAGAGAAATAGTGAAAAACAATAAAAGCCCCACAAATATGGAAGAAGACTTAGTTTTATTTACTGCTTGCAGAAAATCAATGTTTTCTACAACAAATCTCCTTAATTCGTCTCTCAAAAGCGTCACCCATTCCTTAACACAGTAAAATGTACACAGAATGGACAGCAAGTACCGCCGCCATGGTCGTCTGATCGATATAGTGGATGAGGAGTGGCGATCCGACCAATTGCCCCATGAGGACATCCAGGTCCCCTTGGAAGAGCTTCCTGACCCTGAGGCTGATAGCGCAGACTCCCACCTCACTCTCAAAGAGCAGAGCATGCGCTGGCAGGAGAATTTCCCTGAGCCAGCAAGCAGTAACTAAAACTAGGTATTCTTATTTACTTCTGGCATTCTGTTAATCTGCCTATATTGTTTTAATCATCCTTATTTTAAGCATGTACCACTTTTACATCTTATTTTGGAATGTAGTCTTATGGTTGCTATCTATGAACTGATACTCGTTTGCTGGTCTACTGGTTGCAAGTGCTACTGCTGAGTATGAGGTCCTGGGTTTGATTCCCAGGTCAGGCAAACTTCTTTAGTCATGCTCGACTTGGGGAGTGAGCGAGGCGAACGGAAGTAGAACGGCTTCATGGCTCTAATAATAATTTACTATATTTACCAAACTAATATGTATATGTACATACATGTATATATTATACATATATAAACTTGTATGGATCAGAATGTTGGGCCACAAAAGGAATGAATGAAAGGCAGTTGCGTGCAGCTGACATGAGAATGCTAAGGGGGATGTGTGGTGTTACGCGAATGGATAGAATAAGAAATGAGTATATAAGAGGAAGTCTGAAAGTGGCGCCTGTGACAGAGAAGTTGTGTGGAAATCGGCTGTCATGGTATGGACACGTGATGCGAAGGAATGAGGATCATGTCGTGAGGAAAGTGTTGAGTATGAATGTAGAGGGTTACAAGAGTAGGGGGAGACCCAGGAAACGATGGATGGATTGTGTGAAAGTTGATATGGCTAAGAAGGAGCTGACTTCTGAGATGACGGGAAATAGAGATGTATGGAAGAAGAAGACATGCTGTGCCGACCCCAAATGAAATTGGGATAAGGGCAAGAGGATGATGATATAAACATATACATACATAAATAAAACACACAGATGGAGCTAAAGAAGTTTCACCTCAATTGTGTGGTCTAAATCCACACTCATTTTTTTTATCTGCCATTTCTCACCAGTAGGCCAGTCTCGATTTGATAAATAACTGTCAAAATGGTATGCCTCTGCCTAATCTTTCGAGAAATACAGGTGGATGTCAAGTTATGTGTTGATACAAACTTTGTCTAGTTAATCACATTACTTTGTGACGGTGGTATGTTGATCACGGCTTCTATACTATAGTCTCAGTATTTTATATCTTGCCCATTTCACTATTAATACACATTTTTTTACGTTTTTCAGGAACAAATCAGCATTAGAGATCAAATCCCAAAATATTTGAACTCCCAAGCAAAATTATTGACCACAAGATGCATTATTATAGAAACAGACAAAATAGCAAAGAAGGCTCAAGGAGCCCTAACTATATTGAAGCAATTTGGAATACATGAATGCAATCACAAGGAGCCTATAGGTGGGTCTAACTGCATATTGTCTATGATTGGTAGAAAGAATGAGAAACATTATATCCTGGCAACACAGGATAGGGATTTGCAAGATAAGCTCAGAGAAAAAGCTGGTGTACCACTTCTGTACCTCCACAATAAATCTCCTACACTAGAAAAGCCTTCAGCAAAAAGCTACGCTAAGGCTGGCCAGACCTTGGAAGGCACACACATGTTTATAACTGAAACGCAAAATGAGGCACTGGAAACAATGAAAAAGGTTCTAGGTGTTGAACAGAAGGTGGAAGAACCTAAAATTCCTATAAAAAAGAAGAAGCAGCATAACCCCAATCCATTGTCATGTAAAAAGAAAAAGAAGAAAAAACCCACTAACAATAATAATAAAAAGGCAGCCAGTGTGAGTGAAGGTAAAGTCAGGAAAAGAAACAAGAAGAAATTGCCACAACATGTAAAAGAGCAATTACAGGCGGCTGTTATGAATGGCTAATAAATGATTATGTTCAAAATATTTATTATGTTTATTTCTGCTTGTCCCATTTTGGCCATCCTTATCTATGGCCCTCAAATGTGGGCCAAGTCTCGAGTCCAAATTCAGGGTTAGCCAAAGGGTGATCTTAGTGACCAAATCTATACAAATAAATAAAAGTCTGTTTGTAATGTTAAAATAACCGCATTATACTAAATGCAAATGAAAGTTTATAGGGTATGCCCAAAAACCCTGTTTGAGGTTATCTCCAAAACGGCTGGAACGATTTTGACAGGATTTTCACTTGCAGATAGCTGATGTGAGGGACTACTCACACGTATGCAGCTTAAGTCCATAGAATACTACGATTTTGTATGCAGACGTGTACGCATCAGTTCAGCTGAAAGGACCCGTAGGCATATCATACAAAATTGGTGTTTTCTATGGATAAGCTTAGACGACAACGCCGGCCGCTCGACTAGCGGGCACGGCAAAGTATTCATCGAAATGTCTAGGGACGCTTGAGGGTCCTTCGTGATGCCGAAGGATACTGCGGGAGACTGTACATGTAACAGGCTGGAGCTCTGTATATCCATTCAGTTTGTGCGTTATTCGCGGCTATGTGTGCCAAAACCTACTGAGGCGTGTGAAATACTTAGCCATTTTAGATGGGCAATCCACTGGGCTTACATCCTGCTTTGCCTATCTTTGCCATGCCATCCCGCGCTAAGTGAGCGCCTTTACTAGCGTTTAAATATGAATAGCACAACACAATACCTTATAAGCATGGAAACGTTTAAAGTTTTTAGATTTCCTACAAATATTTTTGAATTGAAATGAACGACATGTAGTTCAAATAATTTATTTGAAACTGACAACACTAAAATTAAAGTTATAAGTACAGACGCCAGCACATCAAGCAACCCGTGCCTGGCTGGAGGCCTTAATTTTAATTAAGCCCCCCACAGGAAAGTTCGGTTGAGCAGTAAATATCCCTAAAGGATAAACTGCGAGATGCCCATTCCAAAAAAAAAATAAAAAAAATCAAGCAACCCCAAAGTGTCAGATTTTCCCAATAAAACATGAACCTTATTTCTATTGCGATGAAGTTGAAAAACAATCAAAGAAATGTGACACATTGGGGTAGCTTTATGTGCTTGCCTCTGTACCACAATCAAGCATAGATATTATTTTAACAGTTAATCGAAAACTTACAACGATTTGCCTTGAATACTCTTACTACACGAGATAACTGGGCAGGGCCAGAGTCCCGAGCTGCTGTACCACGAGTCGGACGTCTTCATAGTTTCAAGATTCAAAAGCGACAAACCGTTGCATGCGAAGTAGCTATAACACTTCTAGTGCACTTTGAAAGGCCACAGCAGTTTGATTCTGCTTGTGCCGAAGGTAACGATGTGAATGAGCGGCAGGTTGCTCAGGTACACCGTGTGGAAGTGCGACACTATGTCGTAGCAATCTTCCGGTGAAAACACTTCTACGCCATCTGGAGTATCCTGGAAATAAAATAAAATCTATCTACGTAAAAGGTGTTAAGGTTTGAACTGATTCTATCTACCTGTCGATGTATCTTCGTTTGGGGTTAGTTCATTTTAACCTTTTGACCGCCAGACCATTTAGTAAGTTTGATTTCTTCTTTGTTATCATGAATTTATCAATATCCGTGGTGTATTTGAGAATTTGTTTCATGCAATTAAATACGTACGGGAGCTCCAACTTTTAAGATATATAAATAAACATACACAAAAGTCATAATTTAATTGTTTATTTCGTATTATAGTACTTACAGTGCGCCGTATTTTTGTCACGCATTTGTGACGGTGGCGTACAGTAGGTACAGGGCATGCGTTCGCTTGTCATGTACGTAGGTATAGGTGACGATGGCGGTCAAATGGTTAAACACTAACGGGTCTATAAACACAGACAAATCTATCCTTAGCTAAAGAACTGTAAATACTTAATTCCATGGCTGATGTGCACAGAGTCGTTACGCGCATTTAGCTGCGTGAGTTAAATGTTTGGTAACCAGTGCCATCCTTAGATAGTGAGATCGTGGGTGGCAACTCACAGATCTACATGTCCATACATAGAAAAGCTAAGTTCAAACTTTATCATCTTGCTGAGATGAGCTATATTTAGGTATAATGTAAAAAAGAACCACGGAATCAAATTGGACCAAGGTTTTTAGTCCAATAAATACGACTCAGGCGGTATGTACCTAATACGTTTCGGTAGGCTTATGGAATTAACACTATAATGAGTACGTACATCAATCGTATGCCGTATCATAACTTCTTTGAAATAGTTCCAGACGGCAATTGGCGATTGCCAGTAGTACCACTTGAAGTATAGGTGCGAAGTTAGGTATATTGTGACAAGTACGGACAACTTGTACGCGTCAAAGTCCCGCTGAGCTGCGTAGTCGATCGTCTCAGTCATCAGACTCATAAGGAAGTTCTTCTCTGACAAGGAGTACTTCAGTACTATATTCTTCTCAACTAGAAATACATCTGGAAAATAAAATGCATTTGATGTGTGAGGCGGCGTGGATCTTGGTATGCTAAATATGAAACCACAGGATATATAAAAATGCGTGTAGAGCTGCAGACTGATGCCACATGAATGATTTGTTGGATACTCGCAATAATCAACAAAAATAATCAATCGCACGTGCGTGCGTCTACTGAGCACTGTACGGCCCCAGAATGTTCGACTGGTGGTCGGGCATTTAATATTGATTTTCAATCAAAATCCATTCAAAACATGGGAGTAGTTGATATCTAGTCACGTCGACCTCTACCTCCTCTTTCAGGGATACAAGCGTGATGATATATCCTATTAAAGTATTATGAATGTAAGAGTCTGTGAGGATGTATAGATGTATGTTCGTTAAATTACTCTTTCACGCAAAAATTGGTGAACAGATTGAAGGAACTTTTAGCATATTCTTCTTAATATGAAAAGTACGAAAGTAACTCTGTTTATTAATCACCTTTAAACGACTAACAGGCTAATCGGATCGTAATGAAATTTGGCAAGGAGATAGGATAGTCTTTGACCGGCGACTTCGTCTGCATCTGCGACAGCCGACATTCTCACGGACGAAGTCGCAGGCAAAAGCTAGGAGGCTATAATTTATAAAGATATATACGCAGACGAAGTTCAAAGCAGCTCATGACTTAATAAAAACAGACGCATGAGTTGATCGAAGGTTAAGGTACGCTTGCCGAGGCCAGTATGTGGATGGGTGACCGTTCGTAACATATCGAGACTCCTCCATGCCTCGGAAAGCACGTTAAGCCGTTGGTCCTGGTTGTCATTTGTAGATCTTTGTCAGTCGTTACGGGTAATCAGAAGCCCAAAAGTCTGATAACTAGTCTTACCAAGGGATTCCCCTTACGATACGTGTTCCCCAGTAACTGGGTTGTGGAGGTCAGATAGGCAGTCACTCCATGTAAAATAATGGTATTCAGCTGAATCTGCTTTGACTGGAAACCCACTACAACATAGTTGGGAAAAGTCGAGGCAGATGATGATATACGCAGACGAAGTCGCAGCTGGCTGCTAGTTACGAAATATAGTTAATTAGTTACCTAAGAACTTTTTCAGTCCGTGTTCCTTATCTGAATCGGCGGCAATAATCATAGCTACAGCTTCTGCCTCGTTCATTACAGTGCCGGCAATAATACATGGCCTGGGCTCGTGCACTGGCTTCCTAAACGGAGGGCCATCGTTCTCCCTCATGAAATTCAGATATGATGGGGCTGATATTTGTGGTTTTACCATTCCCTCTATCGATGGGGTACCAGGTATCACAGGAGCTGATGCCGCTTTTATTTTCACGGCTTGGTCGGATGAAGAAAGGGATCGGGCACTCGTTTCCGAGTCCCCGATCGTCTCCATACAAGGGAACTCTGGTTCCATGATGATGTGAATTATAATTTTACGGGAAAGGAAATATGCTGAAGTTATTATAAAGTAAGTAGTTAGAATAAGTTAGTTTTCATTAAAGTGTGTTCGATCACACTTTTCTACCGGCTTGCCGTTTCCAACACCATAGACTACTAGTCTGACATTACTGTACTGTCAATGTTAATTTAAAAGTTTAATTCGAAAGAGTTCTTATGAGCAGGAAAAAATATTTAGTCTACAACTGTAGGTATATGTAAAATTCCCGTGTCACAATGTTAGTTGCCTTACTCCTCCGAAACGGCTTGATCGATTTTTATAAAATTTTATATGTTAATTCCATAGGTCTGAGAATTGGTCGTAATCTATTTTCATACCCTTAAGGCCTTAAAAAATGTTTGAGGTGGACCACCCTTATCACTTAGATAAGGGTGGTCCACCTCAAACATTTTTTTATTGTTGTTTTTGCCTTGATTTCAAGCCATTTGTGGCAAAACAACATTTGCCGGGTCATCTAGTATTTTATATTAATCCATACTAGTATTATAAATGCGTAAGTAACTATGTTTTTTTGTTTGTATCCTTTTCACGACTTAGCGGCTGATCGGATCGTAATGATATTTGGCAACGAGATAGAACATTCACGCGGACGATGTCACGAGCAAAAGCTAGTAATTGTAATAATTTTGTAATATGTGACACAGTTACGAAATAAAACACGCAAAGTAAATTTCAAATTATTTACTAGTTTTCATCAGTACAGGAATAATAAAGACCGTTGTACCTAAGACGATGATATTATCTTATTTCTAATACTCTTCAACTTAAGTCAATCTTCGTTTTTATTCTTTGTTCAAAAAACGAAGCAATATCAAATATGTTGCAGTATTCTCATATTATTTTTATCCCCATGTGTACATAGGGGCTAGGAGTACCCTAGGACCGTACTTTTTTATCACGCACCACTTCTTTCGCTTCTTCCCTACTCTTTATATCTAAAGTATCCCAATATCTACTAGGAACCTTCTCATCTTCATCATCGGAAGACGATGACGATGAAGATGACGATGATGATGACGACGAAGAGGACGAGGTATCATCACTCTCACTGACTTCCTTCCTTTTACGTTTCGTAGTAGTACGTTTCTTTTTATGCTTCCGTTTTGGTTTTTTCTCTTCACCGTCGCTGTCTTTACTCTTCTTTTTACCTTTTTTGCTAGTTTTACCTTTCTTTTTACTTTCCTTTTCTCGTTTCACTTCCTTAGTTTTCTTTTTGGGTTTAGGATCTTCAGTTTCAATTTTGTTTGTACTACTTTTATCATTGTTTTGTCTGTCTCCATTTTGATTCCTTTGACTGTCAATATCTCTTTTCTTAGATCTAGAGTCTTCTATATCGTTAGTGTTTATTTGTCTATCATTATTCTTATCTTTCTTACGGCTGTCTTTAGAACTATCCCGCTCGCTTTTTTCTTCCAAATCTTTCTTTCTACTTTTTGGTTCTTCAGTGTCCCTTGCAGTATTTTCTTCTGTATCTTTCTTATTCCTTTTGGGAGGTTCAGTATCGTCTCCACGACCTCTGTCATCATTTCTGCGTAATCTGTCATCGTCACCTCTGTCTTCTCTACGTGTTCTGTCATTATCGTCTTCCTTGCGTCTCCTGTCATCATCCTTACGGCTTCGATCATTCTCTTTTCGCCTGTCGTCATCTTGATATCTTCTGTCGTCATCCCTGCGTTCTCTATCGTCATCTTTTCGTCCCCTTTCTTCATCCCTTTGTTCCTTACGCACTCTATGGTCGTATCTTTGTTCCCTATCATCTTTGCGGCTTCTGTCATCGTCTTGACGTGGCCTGTCATCCTCTTTTCGTGCGTCTTCCCTGCGGTTTCTTCTATCATCATCTCTACGACTTCTAATATCGTCTCTCTGTGGTCTTTCATCTCTACGGAATCTTTCTTCATTTTCCTTTATTGGATCATCATCCTTTCGTCCTTTATTTTCATCTTTTTGTGGTCGTTCATCATCCCTTCGGTTTCTTTTTTCGTTTGCTTGTGTCTGTGGTCTGTCATCCCTGCGGGCTCTATTTTCATCTCTTTGTGGTCTCTCTTCGTCCTTTCGGTCTCTACTTTCTTCTCTTTGTGGTTTCTCAACATCTCTGCGTTCTTTATTTTCATCTCTCGGCGGCCTGTCATCGTCTCGCTGTAATTTTTTATCATCTTTACATCCTCTCTCTTCATTTTGGCGTACTCTGTCATCATCCTTCCGGCCTCTATTTTCATCTCTTTGAGGCCTTTCATCATCTCTGCGACCTTTTGCTTCTTCCCGTTGCGGCCTTTCATCATCTCTCCGGTTTCTGTCTTCATTCTGCCTCGTTCTGTCATCATCTCTGCGACCCTTACCGTCATCTTTTTGTGGCCTGTCATCATCCTTCCGACTCCTACCCTCATTTTGGCTTCCTCTATCATCATCTTTGCGGCTTCTGCCCTCGTCTCTCTGTAGCCTATCTTCATCTCTACGGCCTCTATCATCTCTTTGAGGTCTTTCATCATTTCTACGACTTCTTTCTTCGTTTTGGTTGCCCCTCTCATCGTCTCTTCTACCTCTACCTTCATCACGTGGCTTTTCATCATCTTTTCGGAACCTGTCGTCATTTGGCCTTGCCCTGTCATCATCTCTCCGGCCTCTGTCATCATCTCTCCGGCCTCTGTCATCATCTCTTCGGCTTCTGTCATCATCTCTCCGGCCTCTGTCATCATCTTTCCGACCTCTGTCTTCATCTCTCCGGCCTCTGTCTTCATCTCTCTGGCCTCTGTCTTCATCTCTGTTTCTATCATCGTTTTGTCGTCCCCTATCATTGTCACGTCGCCTATATTCACCATTGCTTTGTTCATTTTCATCAAATCTCCTTCGCCGATCATCGCCGTTTCTCTGATCCATTCTATCGTCATTTTTTCTTAAGTCCCGAGGTCTGGCAAAGTTATCCCTATCCTGACGGATTTCAGGCCTGTTCTCCATCCTTCTAGCGTCTTTGCCGTACGTATCGTAGAAGCCGTCGTGGCCCCATCTTTCAACAGGTTTCTTAGGTGCCTCCTCGGTAGGCGTTTGAGGTACTTTTTCCTTGTTTTTATCCTTTTTGGATTTCTTTTCTTTCTTATTTTTATTGGCGTTCTCAGTCTCGCCATCTGAAAGTAGAAAAAGCATAACGTTGAATTACTCTTTTTCAGTTAGGGTTTGTTATACACCCTTTTTTTCCATTGCTTTATGAAGAGGTAAATTAAGTATCAGTCCAAATCTAAACTAACCACTAGAACTGTCGCTGGAAGACGAGGAGTCAGAGCTACTGGAACTGGACGAGTCTGAACTGGATTCTGAGCTGGAGTCACTATTTAATTTGATCTCTGATATTGGTGCTGGCACATTCTGAAACAAAGCATCAATATAATCGTTAGAGTTGTGGACCATTCAAGACCGTCTTTTGTCTAACTACATTTATGGGACGGTCAGACAGACCAATATGCTACAACTTAGTTATGGTAACAATTCGTCTCATTCGCTATTTCGTCGCTTTCCCTAATAGGTCACACACTAATACGTCACCTTGTGCATCTGGTCAGTTTTTTTTTACTTGTGTCATGCTATATTTCGTCACTTTCGAACTTTTTTCTTCTTCTTTCAACACGTCCGACGAGAATCATTTATGTATTTTATTTTACTTAGGAGGATGATGATTTTACTTGTAAATTTGACATTTAGAAGTGCATGTTTTTTTTGGTCTAGTTGAAATCTCACCTTGGGCATCTGCTTCAAATGCTCTCTCAGTTCGTCTGTCAGCCCGCCAAGACCAATAGAAGTGAAGAAGTTGATGGAAAACCTCGTGTTCTTAGGGTTGTCGCGCGGGAAGATACCAGAGAACGCGCTCTGCAGAGTCCTGAAACAAAAGAAAAGGAGATCATTAAATTGGGAGCTTAAGATCTGAATCTATACTCTATGAAATTCATAGATTAATCAGGAGCTTGGAAGGGTCTAGTAAATAAAAAAATAGCAAGAAGAGGTTCCACTCTGGCAATAAGGAGCTGTTTTAGTGTGCAGTAAAACCACCACAGAACAGGGGACAACCTTCTCACACAGAGAAGGCACAAGCATTTATCACCATGCTTAATCAAGGTGGTTTCAGATTATACAGGGTGGAAGGAGGCATCGACGCACAAACGGATCCCACAAGATGAGTACATGTTGTTGTTGTTGTTGTTAGATTTCCGCAACTCCACGACGTAACGCATATTTTGCGTGATGAGTACATGATACCACGTTTAATTTTTTCGTAGGATTTTCTAATATCTGTTTTTTTTACTTAAAATGTACAAATTCTTGATTTACTTTTTAATTAATAATCTCATTGGCTTACACAGAAATGACTTTACAGTTTAAAGTAACACAAAAGAAAAACGTAAAAACAAGAAAAAGCAGACGACAGGGGTCCAGAATCATGTACTGAATTCATGGTATCAATTTGTGCATCAATGTCTTTTCCACCATTTGTATTGCTACTTCCATGGATTTCAACCCATAACCTCATCCATGGGAGAGGACAATCAAAATGCTGTGATAAAAAAAGTATGATGCATTCTAGGCCAGCAAGCAAAACTTAATCATATTCCCCATTCTATTTCAAATAAATTGGTATAATATAGACAATATTAACTCACGGGTCCTTGAGGCGATCATTCAGTTTCTTCAGCCCCATGTATTCTGCCAGCTCTTGAAACAATATTTTGATATAAATACGACTGGAACTTGTGGTGTCTTCCTCATTTAACTTCACACACTCCAAGACTTCCCAACTTATAGAATCCGTAAACAACAAATGAGCAAAGAACTTGCTTACGTTCCTCAGTCTGTTAGTATCCAATCTGTGTGCTGTACCATAGGAATCTTTGAATATATCCTCGAAAGGACCAATGTATATTCGGTTTATGTTACAGAACCGTTGTGCTAGTAGCCCATAAAACTTCTCATACGTCCGCTGCTCAGCGCAGCAGTCCAAGAACATGTGACAGAGTTCTACTTCCTGTCCAGGTTTGAGTTGCATCTTCATTAGCTTGTGAGCACACTCCTCAAAGTCCAAACTGGAATTGATAGTTAAGTATATTGTTCTACGTAGAGCTACGAGGTTTGTTTCTGTGTTGTCAATGATGGTGACTTCTTTTTGAGCCTCTTCTTCATCATCATCCCCGGATTCGTCACTGCCACTCTCTCCTGAACCATCTTCATCACCAGATTCAGCATCAGAGCCTAGGATCTCTTTGCTCAGAGTTTTGTATTTTTGTTCATTCTCCTCATACTTTTCATCAAATTTGAAGACATCTGGAAATTAATGGAAGTGAAGATGATATTAGATATGTATATTATTACATATGTTTATTTATATGATAAGTAAGGATCATTATACTGACTGAGAGTAAGTCTTAAATCGATATCACTTAAGTTTACTGCTATATCATTTTTATAGATAGACTCTAATACCATAACCTTGTAAAGTATTTTTTTTTCAATTTTTCTTATTTTAATTATTATTTATAAGACAGTATTGTTAGTAAGTGCAGCTTTATAATTAATAACAGCTAAATCTTACTACTAAGAACTTACTCAGGATATCCTGTGGATCAGTAGCTTCATCCAACATCATGAGATGAGTGAACTGTTCTTCCTCAGGCACCAGTTCCAACTCTTCAACCAAAGCCGGATGATCTTTGAAACCATCCTTCCATACTTGGAACATGACTTCAATCATATACTGCACCCTTTTGTCCAATTGTCCTTCATGAAGAATGTTTCTCAACATCTCAAATATAGCATTCACACCCTTTGAGGATACCTCGGTCAGTTTTTGTCCACATTCCTTCAGGAAAGCAATGGCTACTTCAACTGAATCATCTGTAGGTGTCTCAACAAGTAATGTTAGCAGTTCTAATGCTAGAATTTCATGTGCCACTCTCTGGTTTACTAAATGAGCTATGAATGAAACTGATGATATACAAATAGGTTTATCATTACGTTTGAAACCTCTTTTGAATTGGATCATCAACCTCTTTAGAAGCAACTCTCCAATGTTCGGAAAGCGAGAATTTACGGCGGCTACTAGAGCCGCATAAACATTAGTGAATGTAGGTGAAGCAGCTTGAGCCTGTATTACTGAACGACATAGCAAACCTCTACCACGAACTATGTTTTCTTTTAACATTTCTTTGATAATGATACCAATGTTGCCAACGTTGATTTTGTTGATGTGGCCATGAATTGATTTCTTCAAAGCTTCCCAAGCCAGTCTTTGATATGCCATTGATGACTTGTCTGTTATTTGGGCCTGCATCATTCTGAGACGCGCAGGAGGTATGTAGGCACCTCCTGTTCTAGTGTTCAACATGTCTGTTTCTTTAGCACGTCGCTGTGGCATTTCTTTTTTTACTTCAGGCTCTTTTGCTGCGTCAGATCGTTTTTCATGTTTGACAGGTCCTTCGGGAGACCGGGACTTGGAGTATCTCCGCTTCCTTCTGGAGTCCCTCTCGCGTTTTTCAACAGGTGATCTGGACCTCGAACGTGCCTTTTTAGACTTCTTTTCTCTACGTCTATCTTCATCATCACTGTTTTTATCTTTCTTACGTTTACCATCTTTATTTGGATCCATTTTGTATGAATACACAAGTTGAATCGCAAAACAAATCCACTATAAAGTCCTATAGATATAATTATAACGAATAAGTCTAACAGTTTTAAATAATAATTTGTAAAATCTTGAATCAACAATTGCGCGGATTGAACACACGATGCGCAGCCATTTTTATTTTGACATTTTCGATTTTTCGAATGTCGTTGACTCCCTGATTGATGACATTTCTTTTAGGTTAGACTACTTGGCTTTTAAGTGATTGTTTATTTATTAAATTTAGGAAAATAAACAGTAGTATATTGAGCATTAATAGTATTGTCTTAAAATTAAAATTAACAAATATACTACCCTACATTTGCCACATTGAGCGAAATGTATGTTGGCAGTGTAAATGTGAATTTTATAATGTAGCAAGTTTTGGTCTTATCTAGGCCTGAGCTAGGCCGACTAGAGGAAGATACCTCTACGATTTTAACTACAGACTACAACTATCCAATATAACTTCAACACTATCTTAACATAGATGATAACAATCAGTCCAAAAATAGACGTACAGACAAATCATATCAAGCTACCCCAAAATGTTAGATTTTCCCAATAGGGATGTTTCCTAGGTAAAAATATGTCCAGTCTATTTAGTCCGTCAGTAAGATTACCAAAAAATATTGGACACGTATTTTTTGCTTACTTAATTCAATAAAAATTATGATATAGCACATCAAAGTGCAGGAGAAGGGGCTTGGAGAAGGTGCTACACTTTTAACGAAAAGTGTAGCACGGCGTGACGTCACGCGCAATTTCAACGCACTATACCGACGTCATTTTTGGTTTACGTGACAAAAGAAAAAATACGTGTCCAGTATTTTTGAGTAATCCACCTTTCGGACCAATCAGATTTTTTAAGGACACTACGCTATTGAACATGAAACTTATTCTTTCGAATTTCGAAAGAATAAGGTTCGACAGAAAGACACAAAGACAGGGCGCTATGGCGCTCATTAGAAGGCTATGTCCAGCAGTGGACTAGTATAGCCTGATGATGATGATGAAGGTTCGAAAGTTGAAAACCTATCAAAGAAATTTGACACATTGGGGTAATTGATGTGCTGGCCTCTGTACATACCACCACGTTGCAATCTCACGAAAAAGTGGTCTTATCTCACTACTCTTCATTTCCACAATTGAGTAATTATGCGTCTTAATCTTCATTATTGTTTTGTATTTCAATTTTTCAAAGTATCACGCAAGTGTAGTTCCTATCAAGTGTAGTATCATAATCAGGTTAACAAGTCGTGCTTGCGACCACTAGACAAAGTCGTTTTGCACATCATTGTGCTTGAACAGTGAATTTTATTTATTACTAGCTTTTGCCCGCGACTACGTACGCGTGGAATTTAGTATGGTAAAATGGAACCTATATATTTTAAGTTCTATCATTATCTAGCAACACATCGGTGAAACCTGCATTTAATTGCATGGAGAAGTTTTTGCGCGATGCGTGTAAAAACATCTAGATAGAAGACTAAAAACTGATGTTTTGGCTTCTGTTAGGTACTCTTCTCTTCAATATCTGCAATGTACTGACGTCAGCACACCAAGCTAGCCCAAACTGTCAGATTTTCTCAATCGAACATAAACCTTATTCTTTCGAAATTAAGTTGAAAACCTATCAAAGAAATTCGACATATTGGGATAGGTTGATAAGTTTGCACCACGTAGTAAATACATTAAAATTACTAGCAGCGCCCGCTTTTTTCACGTGGAATTTAACAAAACTTGGGGTTTTAATTTTTCTGCTGCTGCTGTGCTCGGAACCACAATTCTTTATCTAAAATAAAAGTACCCTCATTTACCCCGTATAACAAATAGGTGTCTTCCATTGCCGTCAGGCGTCAATATCATTCCAGCGGTTTTGGAGATTAGCCCAAAGAAGCAGCCAGAACGTTAAGCGCCGAGTGACCGACAAACAACACATTTTCTATTGTCTCGTTTTCTGGCAGTGTTTAAAAAAAATGTTTTTTTGATAGTATGTATTTTCATATGCCAGTCAAGTTTAACATTACCCGGCCACTTCAATTTTATTATGTTGTAGGTAAAGTTTCTTACTTCTTACTTCCTAATACAAAACACTATTATCGTGCCAACCTTTGTTTTCTGATGTGTGTATGGAGGGTGGCCATGTGCGACTGTGTTTGGGAAGATGTTATAAAAAGACTTGTTTATTAGTATTTATGACTTTATTTAATACGACAATGAAACTACAAAAGTTGCCTGCACTTCAAACAGCAATTTTCATATACCTCACAAACTGAAGCACATTAATATAATTAATCACATAAAATATAAAAATTAACGATAATAACACCATACGAAGAGATAGGAGAGTGACTAAAATTACGCAAAAATTACGAAAAACAAAAATATAATTTATCAGAAAGCTATATGTTGCATCGCTATACATGATTCGTCTCGATCGTGAGAATCTAAAAGGCTACACAATACCCAAGGCAAATTGGTCAGAGGTTTACACTTCTTTACCGAGAAACAAGCTAGTAACTTACAACTAGTTCCCTTACTCATATCAGCGTTAGTAACATAGAGTAGAAGCAGGCAAGCAACTCGCCCCGCCGCCGCCGCGCTCCTCGCGCCAAGCAACGATACATCATCTCTTAATATTATATACAATTATTATCATATCTTTGACGTTAAAACAGACCGACGCTAAATGAATGGCAAAAATATACTATCAAATACAGGAATACTCTCACTAAACAGTCGAGCGACAAACCCGCGTAGTATCTCTCCCGTCCTGAGCTAACGCGCAGTACGGGGCGTCCGTGTCGATATAATTTTGTGCTTAACCGAACGATACGATACATAATATCACTAGAGCAAAAACATCACAGAAGCGGTTTGTGTCCAACACACCATTACGTCCGCGGCCCGGCGCCCTCGCCATCTACAATTAAAAAAATATAAAACGCTATGAAGGCAGTTTTATACGTTACACTTTATTGATATTATCCAAGAGCCAATTACCGAATATACTGAGGCACTTCCGCTGGTTAACTAATGATATAACAATCCATCTATGTTATTATGTTTATTGTACCGATTGAGATCATAAAAGGAAGTGAGATAAGATTTAAATGTAAATTTGTAGACTAGATGTTGTGGCGTCGCGCGGACTGGGCGGACTCGGAGTCCGACGGCCAGAGCCCCGCGTCGGCTGCACCGAGCACAAGCAACGACCGAGCTGACGGAACAAACGCAGCCACAAACAACCCGCGACACGACAGTCTTCCTAACTCATCGACAACACAATACAAAATTATACAATACACAATTAATATTAATGGGCAGTTAACAGCGTTACGGCGATACAATAATAAGAACATGTTAAAACTTAAATTTAGATTATACCTCCCTAAAAATACTGTTGCGTATGATAAACATTAAACATAATGATATAAGTCTATAACTAACGATTAGGGATACTTATCCTTCCACCATCGAGCTTCGTCCCACCAGCTTGCTTACAAATCTCATCATTCGTTTAATTTGCCGAGGATTCCGTACTAAAAATATAAAGCTAGCCTCTGCGAAATTGGGTAATCTAGGAAATTAAAAATATAATCATTAAAAATAATAGGCAAATATGCGGCTTTTTAGGTACAGAACCCTGAACGCGACTGTCCAAGTTTTAGTATGCCAAGACAGGTGAACTGAAATCATTGAATTATAAGAGACAAAATATCAATTGGAATACTAAAAGTTGGTTCTAAATAGGATCACGTCTAAAACATTCAATTAAGTACATCATATGAAATAGGCCATAATTATTGTTATTTAAAGTGTATAGCAATGTTGCCACAATATTAGTGAAATTAATTCATAACTTAATTACAATTTAGAATCAAAGATGTCGTAAGCATGATCACGAGGGACATATTTGGTGTCACAAAGTAAGCGCGTCAGGGGGTGTAACACAAATATTGTGAGGATGCTGTACGGTGTGCAATATTAGAGAAATATATTTTTTTATAATTTTTATCACAATATTTTTACATGTTACAACACCGACGCAGTATCGGCCTTCTAAATGGCGCTTCCACGTTTTACACCGAAGTACAAATTTGCTACTGGACCAGCCAAAAGACCTTAAATCTATCATCATGAATTACACACATTGTCAGCAAAAGACGTGTTAGTACTGCAATCACAAATACCAATAAGATGTTCCAACGAAGCCAACTTGTCTTTTGGAAATGTATAGCAATTTACGAAGTCTTTTCAATCATCCATTGATGACGCAAAAAACCAATAAAGTTAAAGATCTACTTTCACTGGTTTTCCGTCGATGCAAACCTTCTAAAACCTTTGTAACTGAACAATAACAGAGATGTACACTACATAAATGCAAATAGAGCGCACAAACGCTCGCTAAGCAACCGTCTAAACGACGTGCGATTTCCGACAACCCTGGAATTATGTAACACATGGCAACACTAACGAACTGTAATGATGGCGTTGATCGTGCGTTGATCATGTTTGACATTGACATGTTGTTTTTTTTTTGTTGTGAGTTGTGGGTATGTGTCTTTTGGCTCGTCATGTGGTCCTGTCGTCATGTGGCCGTGGTGTGTGCGTGGCTTGCGCGGTGCGGTGCGAGGGGTCTAACCAGACGTGGCGGCGCCCGAGCTCTCCACGCGCGCGCTTTTGTTCTGTCGCACCATCTCGGCGCGTCGCTCCTGTGGGATAAACGTAGGGACATAAGAATACACCTAATATGGTAGATTTAATGTCGAATCAAGTAAACCAATGACAAGACGGGGTCTTGAAATTTCCATTCATAGGCAACAAACTAACTATATCTGTGTTAACATGTGAATCTTAGTTAAAGTACGCATGTAGATAAAAAAAAAAACAAAATAGAAAATAAAAACAGACATGGATAACTTTGCATGTAACTATGGAAATAAAATAGCCACATCGAATTCTAATAACACTCAAGCATCACGATTAAGCAGCCCAATGAAGAATTTTTGGAGCAGTCATGTTCAATTACTATGAGGTACTTGAATAGCAAAAATATTTAATATAATTATAAAAAGCAATAAATAGGAGAATGCTACCAAATTGATTCCATTCCTGAAAAATAACGCAAGTCATGTAAGTGCGTAACAATTATCATGTTTTCGGATTTGGATTACTTCCACCTTTGTTGGTGAAGACCGACGAGCTGGTCTAGGTCGCGGGAACCCGCGGGACTCGTACAGTGTAGAACAGATATTTTTTTCCAGCAGTGTTGTAAATAAACTATAATACATTTTTTTTATATTTAGCATTATTTTTAATAAAATGGCTGTGTTAGTTTCGTATCTATAGGAAATCTTAGGAACTAATGATCCAATTCTCAATTTTTTTGAAGTTAGAAAGCTACATTATTCCTGTGCTTATAGGCGCTATTATTATTTTCAAAACTACGCTTTAAAGGTGGTAATATTAAACAAAGACTCCATTTTTCATTCTGTAGGAAAAAAATCTAACCGGGTTGAATCAAGACATCCGCGCAAATCAAACACGAAAACAAACCTCCTTTTTGACGAAATCCAGCTTTTTCTGTATCTCCTTCTCTCTGTTTAGTTCGGCCGTGGTCAGTTTATTCTCGATGTCTTTAGTAATCTCCTCGACCTTCGCGGTAGCGGCCGAACGCGCCTCGGCTAGCTTAAGACTCTGCGTTTACGCATCAAAAAAAAAAAAAACATAAAAACAATCATGCATAACTCATGCCATGACAATGAGAGATTGATAAAATAATAATGATTTTTAATGATATGGCTAAAACGGTTTGAGTTGGTTCTTGTTCTAAGTTCGAGTGTAAGCCAATTTGACCCCAAACTAATTTTAAAAGCAGCATATAACAAATTTGGCAGGACATTTGCAATTACAAACCAGGCATACCAAAGTATTGCCAGAACGAAAAATAAAATAAAATTCAAATTTGGAAGCCCCCCAGCGAACGGTGATGAGCATAATTTTGTTTACCTCACGATCCGCTTGTAACCAGTTCGAACCGCCGCAGCCGGCACACAAACAGAACACCTAAGACCTAAGGTCACAGCGAGGTACACATATTCCAGGCTTACCATGGACTCTTATTGTCAGTCAGGTTAAGGGCAATATAACAAGTAATATCTTACGACGACATTTGTATAGTCACCGGCAAATTAGATGGCAAGATTTTGGCGTAGTGGGGGTAAGTTCGCGCATCGTACACTTAGTGGCACAAAAAAGTGGTAACTTTTATTGATCCTCATTATTCTATTGTTATTGCCATCATTTATATTTAATCGTGTCTGTATAGAACAAAGTTAAAGAAGGGAGAGGAATTCAAGTTTATTAGGAGTTATAAATAACGTGCATTTAAAATTCAAAAAAGTTTATATTAAAAAAAAAAAAAATAACTAGTCGTCGTCACTATCCGTTAATAAAACTACCCTTGGCATCATATTGAAAGTCGCAATCGCAGAACACTATGGTTGTGTTCTGCAAGTGTTTGGTCAATGCTGTATGTTTTAAATTGTTCTTTTTCCAATTTTATTAATTTGTATAACTCTGGTTTGAGCATACTTTCCTCGTATGCTATGCCTTTTCAGGAACTCTATCCTAAATTTAAAAACAATAACAACACTTAAGTTTAACACAACAAAAACAAAGGGTTCAATTTTCGTGCACTGAAATGTAATCGGGAGCGAACGGGACGAAGGCGCGGTGCGGGAGGCAAGGGTCGACTGATGCACCAATCGCGCGCTCGGATCGACGCTACCTCATACCCCGCGTCCCGCTTGACCACCAAAGAGACCTAAAAAACGACTTGTGCGCATCTAACGACTTTTGCCATCTTATTTGCCGGTGATTATAACACCTTGATTTCCAAATTCAGGACGAGGTTTTGAAATTTTGCTACAGAGAAAATGTTACAGCTAAAATAACCTGGCTGCAGTGATTTTTCGCGGAAACCCTCGCGATGATATCCCATACAGGGCAATCATAGTATCTTCTCAAGAGTTCTCTAAAACTATAAGATCAAGATATTTTGCCGAGTCTTTCAATTAAGTTACGTTTCAACATTCGGCCATATCCGGAGTTATATATAAACTCTTCTTCCTCTAAACCTGACTGAGCACACAAGCACCTGGCACCTGGCCCCACCACTCACATGGTTGCGCAGCTTCTCCTTCTGCTCGGCCTCGATGAGCAGGCGCCGGTCGGCGGCTTGCTGCAGCTTCTCCTGGATGGCGCTCTCCAGCTGCTGGAAGCGCTCGTGGTTGCCCGCGCGCACCTTCTTCACTTGCTCCTCCTAAATGAACGTAGATTAGTATGAGAACTAATTAAGGGCGTTTTGGGTGCTGAGTTATGGCAACATTTACGTAATTATTTTCACCAGTTTTAATAAAGAGTTGAAAAGTTACTAAAATTCTTTGCAGCGACTTTCAGTAAAGGTTACGTCAACGTTACGTCTCTTTACTTCGGAAATACAGTTGTACACCGGTTTCTCCAGCCATAACTCATCGACGGCCATACTCAAGCCATGCCGGCTGCAGCTCGTGGTACCTTAACATCTGGCCCCAAGTGGTTCTTTTGAGGTAGACTGCAACTGAGACTTTTGAGCAGCCAGGTACCTATTGGCTCTTGACCAGTTTTTATTACTGATGAAAGGAATTAATGCCTGTTTGAGGAAGGGGAAAATTTGCGAAGGGGATATTATGCTACCAGTAGTCATTTTGAGAAGTGGTAATTTTGCGACAGAGCCCACCAGAGGTGGTTCTTGTCTGGTTATAGTTTTAGTACTCACATGCTCGCGCAGACGCTCAAGCATCTTCTTGATGTTCTCGTCGCGCTTGTCGGCAGCCGTGTTCATCTTCTCTTCGATGGCTTTGTACACCTCCATCGTCTGCTGCTCCAGGGTCAGCCTGGGGAAATGGAAAACGAAGAACTTTAGCGGTGCTTCAAAACTGTTTCTGGATGCAGGTGTTTAAAGTCTAGACGAATGGAGCAAATTCATTTTCTAAAATAAAATAAATCTGACTTATCCCGTACTGTGTTATATTTACTATCTGGTCTTTTCCGACCTACAAGTGGGCGCGCTCTGCTCGTGCTTCTCCACATGCATCTACATCTAGCACTGAATTCTACGAGTATGATCATTTATACATATCTCCTACTTACTATCTATACTTACTATCTTATCTATCGAGAACCGCGCGTTTTTCGGCGACTTAAAGTACATCTAAGTATGCAAAAAGCTGTCTCGATCCGAGGCCAACCCACCAAACATAAATTCACGATTGTAATTTCACCGCAGTACTGTGATATTACCTGGTCTTCTCAACTCCCTCGAGATGGTCCTTCAGACGCGAGCGCAGCTCATTGATGTAAGCCTCGCGCTTCTCCTCATGCGTCTCCATTTTAGCGTTGAGAGCCTCCTTGGTGTTGACAATGAAGCTGTTGGTCTGTTCGCTGCGAACGCGCGACGCATCTTCAATCTTCTGCATCTTTGTGGCGATGACCGCCATCTTGCTGGCTTCCAGGCTCTGTGGGGCGTTAAGGTTTTTGTTATGGCATAGCATGGTATGGATAAAGACTGATATCGAGTTCGTGATGATGTACCGATTTCGTAACAATGTCCAATTATGATTATTTCAATCATTCACAGCTACATCGTAAATCTAGAACATTTTTTTTCTTCATTCTACCAAACAGTTAAATTGACAAGACCATTTGAAATTTAATCATCATTAATCATTTGAATCTCTTCTTTCAACTCCACGAGTAGACAGCAATAGACTGAAAAGCTTGAATTCAATCTTAGTACTCCAATATCCAAACTATTTATAAACGAGACAAAAAGTTAAGCGAAACCTAACCACAAAAAATATGGTAAATCAGAAGATTATACTGGTAGAGTATGATAAAAAAGCAATCCTGTAACCAAATCTCAAAGAACCTGCGTAGTAGATAACGGCCCACTCCCTCTCACGGAGAAGCCAGGAGCATTTGGCTGGGGATATTATATGCTCATGTTTTACTTACACGTCTCCTCTCCTCAGCCGCCTTCAGCTTTTCTTGGATCTCCTCAACGGATGGCATCTTCTCAGGGGAATCGGCACGGCGAGGCACCGGCACTCCCACGGGCTCGGCGAGGATCACCTCGTACGCCAGTCCACCCTTGGACATCTCTTGGCAGCGGATCTCGGTAGCTGTGGAGAGTTTATGGAGTTAGATATAGTGGAAGAAGCACGGAAGTCGATAGGCCGACTTGTGAGCTGTTCCCACCGACCACAACTGACCATTCATCTTTCTTAGCACGGCTATGTCTGTGACTGTATTTATTATCATAATACCTATTTATTTATTACGTACAATGGCTGATTTAATGCGATAGGTATTTTCAATAAGCCTACCGTAGTGATTTAGAGGCAGAACAATATTATGTGGGTCAGAATGAAAGTCGAATAGTCGTGGGTTAAACGTAAACTCACAAGGTTCTATTTTCCACGCGGTTTAAAACCATCCACCCAGTTTTGAAATAAAAACAAATCTGATATTGAAATACAGTTCTTTTAGACAGAAATGACAACTCAGCTTGGTCCATCATAACGTAGCTAATAAAAAAACGGCCTGATGCGTATCGGACCAGGGCCAGTATAGGGTCCGAAGTCGGGCTACATACAAGGTGGAAGGGACATCGACGCATATCCGGATGAGTTTCCTATTTTTTTGTTGTATATTATTGATATATTTTTTTTTATTGTAAAAAACTTAAGATTAGAATGCGAAAACATTCCAATCTCGAATCTTAATCTAAAAAAAACCGCCTAATTTACCTACATCTTTAACATTGCTTGTTGCCGAGATGACATTGCGATTGCGACTAGATCTTTGAAAGTTTTTAGTTACGGAAATTGGCCTTCAGGCTAAATATAGTATATAAAAGTAAGGCTAAATATAGTATATAAAAGTAAGGCTAAATATAGTATTTAAAAGTAAGGAAAAGGAAGGGTAGGAAAAGGAAGGGTAGGCAAAAGAGGGGTTAGGAAAGGAAAGGTATGTACTGAAGCGATATTTTGTTAGTAAAATATCCTCAATGGGCAGACATAGCTTATATTCTAGTTAAAACTCACAACCGAGCTAAATATAATGCTTATGAGTGGTATCGTTTGCTATTGAATCACCACAATTACGTATTATAATCGTGAAGGCATAAAATGAAATATTCTATGGTGAATATCCTTCTGAAATTGATAAATGTCGTCTATAAAGCCAGTAGCTTCTTCGCGGCTCTCGTCGCAATATTAATTTTCTTAAACGGTAGTTTGTTAATAAGCTTTAAATTTCTATGTTAAACGGAACTTAACCCTATCAATTGCAAGCAGCCTACAATGAAACGTATCTATGTAAATATATGCCCTAAAAATCGACCGCGACTCGTGTCACTCGTGACCCTGAGCGCAGAAGGTTCTAGGTTTCGGGTAATTGTTTTTAAAATAATTTTAGGTAACGCTGAAAGGGCTCCCTTGTGGCTATAGATACGCACGTTTCTGCTAAGTCTGAAACTGTGAGTTTCACAAAATTTAAAGTCATAGCTGAAATTAAATCATTTCATCAATTTGTACAAGATCGGGTTGGACGACAACCCCCAAAGTAGGCGTTGGCATTTTCGTATTTGTTGGTTTGTGCTGTAGTAATTATAACAAAAAGGAGATAATAACTGAATAAATCAAAATAAATCACTTATTCTAGAACAGGGTGCATAAAAACAGTATGCATATCAACCTTCAGAAAAATCGATCATTCGACTTTTAAACATCTATTATAATTTCCTCAAATATAATTAAGCTGTTTACGCTATCAAACTTCCATAATCCTCTAAATTACCAATTTCATCTCTCAGACCGTTCCCACTAATTTCCTTTACAATATTTCACAAATTAACCGTAATTTTAAAAGCGTTAATTAACGTCCCCATCTAAATACACTCGCTAAACTCATTAAATTACCGCCCTCGACGTTTACGGGTGGAATTCTTAAAACGCAACGGGGTAAGGGGTAAATTACTGTAATATTCAAGGCCGGGTAAACTTCTGCTTGGGTAAGGAATGCTGTATTGTTTAATTATCGGGAGGGTAGGGGGAGACTGGGGACTCCCGACTGATCCCCCCATGACTCACGCCAATTGCATTACAATCGTGTTTCAGGGTATGACTGTGTCTGGAAACTATTTCTGTATGAAAACAGGTGACTCATCCCTGTGATACAGGGGATGGGGATGGATGGAACACACACGCATAAATATTTCTATAGATACATCCTACGTGGAAAAGCTCGCACTGAAAACGATGTTCCAACATTTCCAACGGTGCAAGCTTAGACACTTACTATTAATTTTCCCCGAGAACCTTTAGAAAACATAACGTTGAGGGGAAAACATGACGTCAAGGGGCTTAAATAAGTGTCGGAATTTCATTCTCCCACGTGAAAAGGGCTTCAAAAAAACAAACACGCGCACAATACAAAACTAACAATAACTCACTTAAAAGGGGTGAAAACTCTTGACCCGCCAGGCCGCCACACAAAGGGGGCACATTCCCGGGGCTGTGTGCACTATCTCGGGAAAGGATCTCATGCTGTATGTGCTTTGCGCAGAGATGTAGGAAAGTGGAGTGAAAAAGTACGACAAAAGGCGTGATTCTATTCCTGGAGACACGTTGAAAAATATTTTTGTAGATCGTCTAATTTTAGGCTTCTTTATACCGCCACGCTCACCGATTCGAAAAAGGTATCGCTTATCTACACTACATTTACTTTTCCGTGAAAATCTGTAAAGAAAACTTTCCACTCTGGAAGCGCTGGCTAAGGACTAAGCTTTAAATCCATTGGCAGTCACACTGCACTTAGTCAAGTTAAAAACAAGCCACCTTTTTTGGCAGCCAAATTGAAACATGTCCAAATGGCTGTCTGCTACAATTTAATATCTTTAAAAATTAAGCAGTATAAACTATTTGTTCCTCACTGTCCATAAACCTGTTAGCCTTCAAAGTAAGAGAGAACATCTAGGAATGCTCGTCCTATTGTAGTCCTCATCCATTGCTATCTATGAGCCGTTATCGAAATCAAGAGGTGGCCCATAATTTAAATAAAAATAACTGCTTTTACTGTCAGGCAATTTAAGGGTTAACTTTCTGGTTTAGAAAAAACTGTACCTACAGCCAACCGGAAAATTCGGTCCCGTTTTTAATAAGTATCTCAAAATTCGGACCAACGTACTAGAAGATCTAAGTACTAGAAGAGCCATAAATTAGTATCGTAGACGGTAAAAACCATTTTAAGGATACATTATCAACATAAAAAATGCGATACTTACTGAAAGAAAAGAAACAATCTAAAAAGTGTGTAGCTCCTATATAAATACATGGAGATGACGTATCGGGAAGCATTTGGGAGAGTGGCTTCCAAAATATTTTTTTTGGAAGTCCTGTTTTCAGCCACCCTTTATGTAAGTACATATTGCTATCAACACGCTAAGAATACTAGGTGGGGTTATTTTTAAAGTTCCTTATACACTTATTCGGCATCAATTTATCATTTCTTACAGCTGAATCGCCATCATTTTTGGTACTGAATTTAGAATGCTTGTTTTTTGTTGTTGTTGTAAAACACCACTTACTTATGAACTTGACTTTCTTCGGTTGCTTGGTCCTCGGTTTGCCGACTGGTTTCTTGACGGGCGCCGACCGCCTGTGCGCTAGGGATAAAGAGAGGCCGTCAGCGGAGCCCGAGCCCGCAACGCTGGCGACTCTCGGAGAGACAAACTGACCCTCTGGCTTGAGCATCAAATTCTCGAAAACATATTACAAGGATAGACAGAGAGGAATAAGTTTGAGCTAGCCCAAACTTTTAAGGAAAACATTGTGAAGGAACCTGGGCTTATTATATTACTGGTTGGCGATTTACATTAATTATTTTAATGTAAATCGCCAACCCGCAAGCGCGGTGATTAACGCTCGAGCGTTCTCTGTATGAGAAGAGGCTTTTGCCCAGCCGTGGGACAGTAATAGGCCGATTTATAATTCCAACGGCTCTTACCATTAATTGGACTTGACCCTAAACCAGAATCTTACCTAAAAATGAAAATATGGTAAAATTATCCTCCAAAACCATGTCCAAAAGACCCCGAAATATCGGTTGCAAATATCATCAAACCGAGCCTCCAATGCCAAGTCAACAATCCCTAAAACAACACTAACGGACAATCGAAAAACGATTACATCCCTCGAATCGAGCAACTAATGTTTATTTGAAGAACATTCGGAGTTTCGGACCCACGCTTTAATGAATCGACATTCGATGCTCGCGTGACTGGTAAAACCTATGATTGTGGTTAACAAACAATCGATATAAAATGTCGCAGTCCACATAACATGTACCCAGCTAATGGCTGCCATAAAGTAGATACGAGCTTCGAGTTAATAAGCACCTACATGTCATGCATCATAGTAATCAATAAAAGTAGTTTTATGATCCACGTTTCCCGAAATTTCTTTTTATGGCTATACCAGATACATGAATAACCTTTTCAGCGTATTTGTGTAATGGTATAGGATTAGTTGGTTAACTTTCAAGTTTAATGACGAAGCTAAAAGCACTGCAAATGTTGTTTAATTTAAAGAAAAAATGTTGATGCTAAAATGCCTAATTACGGTGATCATGAACCAGAAGCAGCGTATGGAACATCAACTCACCACGAAAACCATTTTCGACAAAATGACGTCAAACTTCCAAGACTTCTTAAAGTCGAGGTCGCAAATGAATAGTCATTTATTAGATATTTGGGGCCCCAACTCATGTTGTTGGGGACGTCTCGGTAATAGTATCGAGGTAATAACGCCGACACGACGTCGGGAGATGAGGCCGCTACGTGAGGGGAATGCCGTAGTGCCGGAGGGCCGGCGAAATTCGCCGCAAATACAGATAATCCCTCACGGCAGCGCTAAGTCTCAGTTTACACAGCAGACGATGTGGAGACCGTGCTATACAAGGCGTTAAGTCGACTTTAAACTTTTATTTTCAGCCGAGTCAGGGACAAGTTTAAACAAGGGAAGACCGTGTTAATTTTTGGAGTCGTGGAGTTCTTTTAGTAGCAATCTTTAACTCCCGATAGTGTCTAATTCGAAGGAACATCCCTAAATAGGTATGTCACGAAAACGGGATGATGAATTAACCTTCTTCATTACAAATCAAACAACCAGAAACAAAAAGCCTCTCCACCCCACGATAATGAAGTGAATTTCATAAAATCCAAGTTTGCTTAAACCAAACAATCGTAATGAAAACAATATTTGTGATTGCACGAGCGTCTCGGGAGGGCTATTTATCAAAAGTTAATTAACTTTCGCCATAAACAACGTCAGAACAGTCGTCAGTGAGACGTTTGTCTCCTCAATTCTGAGTAATTTCTCTAAGAGTTTTCCTTCCATCACGATTTTCACAAATTACCAAGTAAAGGAAGGGATCATTGCGGTAAACCGCTTCAATCTCTCCTGTTTTACGTAACCGCAGACGCTAATGCGAATGAAAAATCTAGACCGAGACTAACTAAAAGTGGACTATCAAGAGAATACAAATTGAACGGGATGAAAAGAATATTGATCATCATTGCTAAACGACTTCCGAATGAAAACGCGAGTCCAGTGACTTTCAGTGAAATATATTTTAAGTAATCAATAATGATTTAGTCGATTATTCGATTTGATGAGTAAAACCGCATTTAAATACTTACTCGTAAAACTTAATAAGCCAGTTAAGAAAATCATAATCTTTTAAATTATGTGATCCAACAATAATGCCACTAAATTATTTTTTATCCCTTGAGTGACAAGTATGAGGAGTGCCACCCCTAAGTATTTCTTTCGTAATTTCGCTACACCTTTGTTTAGCGGTACATAGAACACACCTTCCTCCCAAATTTCATCGATATAGTGCGACAGTCTCTATACGGACGTACAGACGAAATTATAAGGGTTCCATTTTTGGTATTTAACAACGGAAACCTAAAACAATGACATGCAAAAGTGTTCTTAAAACCTTTTCACAGAAATAAATATCATTTCATTTCATCAATGTGATTGAACCCGAGCCGGTTTCACTCGTACTTTAGAATTCTAATAAATATTTCTTCTTCCATATTCAAGTTGAGTTGCAGCTCTATAGCTTCGTATAAAACAGCAATCTAATGAACGTGCATAAAACTAATAAAGCAAAAAAAGTATGGTAATCTGATACAAACGGGGCAGTTACAACTGAAAGGTCGACGGGCAGCCCCCTCCGGCGCCGCACGATACAACATGGAAAACCTGATAAAATATTTAAAAGGCTGGCTTTAAAACCCTTGAGGGGGAGAGCTGAAAGTAAATTTACTACCGTTGGGAATACAAGCGCTGGCACGTACGAGTGTTTTAAACACGACGCAAATGCGGCGACTAGGCGATGCAGAAATAAGAGATATATTCTATGCAGCGTTGAGAACATTCGAGAATAGCGGAGACGGCACCGACGTCCTCTTTACGAGTTACGCTCATTAGGAAAATGGGTGTGACTTTATGTGCAAATGCAACCCCTTTTTATAACGCTCCCCGCTAAAGTGTTATTTTTAAATCCATTGCGGAGTTGAGATGGAAATTATTTAACTTACTGCAAGTCGTAAAGCGGCTGGCTCAGTAGCAAATTCTCAAGTTGGCCGAGTTAGTTGGTGGCCGGAATGGTTTGGGACACGCAAACTTTGTAAGCACCTGCAATGCATCATTATGGACATATGTGGTTCCCAATCTAGACATCGGTAAGAACCTTGGTTTTAGACGCACCATTTGCCGATTTCATTATGCCAATACATGAAAAATGTACTCGTAATACAGGTTAGATCCTATGCCTGAGATGAGATGCGTGTTTTATAGCATTGTTCAACCCTCATACGGGATCAATAACGCGTGCCGTGTCAACTCCGAATGAAGCCGTAAACTTCTACTCTTCTTGTATTGGGAACCATGAACCCCAACGACAATAATCCATTTGACGCGCTCATCACAATGTAAAAGTAATGTTTTTATTAAGCAAAACGACATGGTAATAAAGATGATCAAAATCTGTAAGCCCTGCCGCTCCCTCACAAGGGGTGCAGGGCTTGTTAAGCCAATTAAACCCAGTGTTATAATCGTACCCCTAAACAATTATGTGATCTCGAGTCCCCTGTTGTCACTTCACAATAGCGTGTTCGTGTTGGTTAATACACACACACTCTTCAAAATGTTGTGACAAGCATTATATGACGTTACGAAGCGAATTATGCGATGATGATTAATGAAGTAACTGTAAGAGCGATAATTACGAAGTTATTTCACGTCACGAATGATTGCGGCCTTAAAATGCGCTATAGAATGTTCATAGCGGTTGTAAATACAGCGTTTCTGAAGAAAATATGCCTCCGTAGAAATTCGCATTTCCAAGGCTATCGGTATGGTCCGTAAAGCCCATGTTTTATGGTATTTGAAGCCATGAAGTGGAATACCAAGGTCCGGGCTTGGTAATACCTACCCAGTAGAGATCGATCGTAAAATGTTTTAATGTTCCGAACATCAATAATTCAGTAGGCATAACGTCTGGGTCTATTTCTAACCCACCTTGCCGTCCCATGTTTTTAGTGTACTATTTCGATTTGACAAAATAAGCTGACTGAATTCTCCAACGATGTTTCCAATAAAGAACTAATAATGAAGCTAAAGAATAACTTAGATATCAGATATAATGTGGCAAAAAGAAGTTTTTGAAATGATTGCGCAATCAACGTTTTTTTTATATAATATCCTTTTCGCAATCTGACTAATGGCCAGCATAAACGTCGAAATTTATGAAAAATTTTCGATAATTAACAAGCCCGCAATAATAAAGCGACACGAGGTCCTCCAAATGCGTGCGTAGTGGCGCATAAAATACCAAAACATTTTACGAAGGGCCCACTCAAGTGATTATGTCGCGATTGCGTGACATAATTGAATCAAACCCACGATATTATGTGAAAACAACTATTTTTCCGAATTCCCCAGACAAGTATGTTTGAACTGCCCGAATGTTACGGAATCTGAAACCATTACGTAAGTTTTGAGTAAGAAATCGTTTACTTGAAAGGGTTTTCTAATTTTAGATTGCTGGTCTTTCAGACAGAAGTAACAACCTTGTAGGTTGGTACTCTGCGCAGAATTGTGGATGCGTGCCACAGTATCGCGATTCGTAGTCGGTACAAAATGGTGGACATTATGCAGTAATGTTTAATCAATAGTAGTAGTGAGGCCGGCACGGACTGACAGGTATCCGTAAAACTGGAAAAGCCCGCACATGATTCAGCGTTCACGAACCCCCTGCGTTCTGAAAATCGGAACAAAAACTATTTTGCGTCGTACACAACGTAACACAATACTTTTTTCCATATCTAGAGACAGCATTTTAAGGATTTTGCGTTTTTCTTCGTAGGCACTCGGCGTATTTTGTCAAACATTTCAATAGAATACCTTACATGACCGCCAACCAACATTTTGCGATCAATCTACGTCAGAACGAGAAAAAAGACAATGCAAAAGCGTTGACGTTTCAACCACAATGTTATCATCATGTTGGGAAACAACGATTGTCATCTAACAACACTGCTCCTTGCTCGTAATCGATGGATCACGTGATTTACATCAGATGCAATTTAAATATAGGCGCCGGCCGGTGCCCCTCCCCCCGCCGGCCGGCCGGCGACTGTGAAGACTCAATAACAGACATTTTAGACATCTCAAGCCAACAAAAGTTAGAAATTTTGAAATGATCAAGAAAGCATCAAAGCATCTGCGATTAATACTAGTTAGAATCTTCACTTAACCAGTCTCAAAAAAATTGACGAAGCCGTAGCTGACATTTAAAAGAGGTTACCTTCAGTTTTGCTTTCCCTGTGTTTTAGATTTTGACATAAGATTTAGAGTAATGTAACAATTTCAAGCCAGATAACAATGTGGGGCGTTTGTCTCCGCAGCGAGAGTATCGACAGCGTCGCCGGTCGAATTTGTGATGATTCCGAAGAATTTGTCCATGGCAGCAGTCTTCCCAACCTGCAGGCAGAACCGGCGCGCGGCATGAGTGGCAGAAGCACTGCATCACCGAGTCCCGAACGAGCCCTATCAGCATGGTGATGATCAAATTGACTATCTAACGTATGACGGAGTCGCGTCGCGGCGCTAGCGGTTTGCGCGACTCTCGCCCGGAAACTGAGCCACGCCGGGGGGAGGGCAGCCGGTCGATAGCTTGCACCCCGCACCCCGCAACCCCCGCCCTGCGGACCCACCCCGCAGCCACCCCTTGCGCGCTACCGTCCCCAACTTGATAACCCGCACAAGAAAATAAGCCTACCAAATGGAAAAATAATGTCACCCAAGATATGTATTATGTCGCGTCAAGCTCCTTGCATGTGAGGAGGATATGGGATCTCTAACTATAGTTTAATTTCCTGTGTGGAAGAGGAACATATTAATATTCGTTAGAGAAAACGTCAAATTTTGAGTGACATGTAACAAGAAGACTCCACAGAAGCAGAAGGTGACTTTAGTGAGACTTGACAAGATTGACCAAGAACATGACGTGTCGGAGTCCAAAACCGCACCTAGCAACGACAAGGTCTAGGGTCGGGGAAGACAAACTAATTTAAGAGCCGCCCAGACTCGTACGGGTCTCGACGGACTTCTCGGTCATAAAAACGCCGAGCTGTCGGGGGGCGGCAGGCGCGTGTGTGGGGAGGGCACGCGAGGGAGCCTCCATGCGGAGGTTCCGCCGCCGTCTCGGCGCCGCCACCCGCAGCCAATTAACAGCCGGCAACGCCACGCTGAATTTGTTTCGCCACTCGAATTGCTTCCGATTGATTTCCTGTTCTCAAAATTTGTCACTGACTGACTTTCCTGACAGCTCTCAGATAATCAACAATGTAGAAATTTCGAAAACGTCGTCAGACATTTCCGCAGAAATGGTAAAGAGAGGTTAGGTATTGAGTTCCGAAATAGCAAGCGAAACGGCTTACCTAGTCCAGTGCAAGAAAGAAATGAAATAGGAAGACTGCAGTGGTGATGGTGTTGTAACACCGTGCACCGGTAACACCGGCCGTGGTGCGGCGGATCGATTCCGGCCAACAACCCCTAGACCGCGTCCCCCTGCGGTAATAACTGGGAATACCAGAAGCGAACCTAGCTCGGCCAATGCATAGGGGCAGGAGTCGAGTAGGCGACACAGCAATGGAAATACCGCCGTGGCTGGCGTCCGCCTGGCTGACGTTACTAAAACCGTGCCTAATGACAAGCACTTGCGTTGTACAGACCAACGGAAACCAACACCCTAAAGTACGTGTTCTGGTTTAGTCTACTCATGTAATACTCATTATTAAAACAAGTTTACTGTAAGAGTAGCCTTAGGAGTGTATAAAAATGCAAATTCACAAAATGTATAACGTTAGGGGACGACATAAAATCCCCGACAATTTGCGAACACTCCATCAAAAGAACATGAAATTCAAGATAATACCGGCAGTCCGTCTACCCTCGACGACTGCGTTCCATAGATCATATCACCGCAGTGATAAATTAGTTTCCTCAATAAAAGTTCGTCGTCGACTCAACGCAGAGAGGTGACTAATAAACTTTTCTGAGGCTTTTATTTACAGGAAACTTTTGACATAAAATCAACTTAACAGACATCATTATTTTCTAACTTTCATAAGCAAAATTAGTTTGTGCAGATTGTTTCCTTGACAACATTTTTAAAGGAAACAATATCCAACGATTACCAAATTCAGTAAAGTGGTTTTCTTTATTAAAAGCGTTTTAATAGACGACAGGATGGCGCCCAACGTGGGACAGCAAGATTAATATTTCTTGCTTAGACGCTTATTATACGCGCAGCGCACGACTGCAGTTACATTCACGAGCGATGCGGTAGCGATAGTAAGTTTCTTTTTTTTTCAAAAATTATAGCTAGCCGAGTAATTATTTTCAGGAAGCAATAATACTAATAAGACTTTAAATTGTATAGATTAAAATTCAAAGCATTTTAACTCTTTCCTAGTTACAGGTGTCATACTGTTTTCAAGATGTCATTCTTTCCGTCATTAATTTTCCAACATGTAACTGAAACCGCACCATAATTGTGTCAATGGTGCTTCAAACAATTTAAATGGCACACTTAAGATAATGGTCAATAATCCGCCATCGCTGGCCACGATCTCGCCACCAGCGTACAGCCAGCTATAATAATGTAGCTTTGTCTCTCTCCGGATCGGCAACAAGTTGGGTCACGTGCCGGCTGGATTTGGCTGAGAATATAATTCGGAGCCAGCGGCGCGCGTCCGCCTGCGACGGCAACAATATCGATTTTGCCATGTTTCCAGCAATGCTTAGACACCACCGACCCGGTATTTTGACGCAGACACAGCCTAACACAAACTCCAAATCAACATTATCCCACTGGATATTTTCAGTATAATCTTTGAAGAGTTTCGCCCGTTTACGTCCACCCAGACATCCGGAGTAACTTGGTAGGTACGAGTAGAAAGGGGCCGACATACGTGAGTTAAATAACTTTGAATGGTAACATATTGTGTACTGCGGATCGAGATACTGTAAGAAATATTTAAAAAGAGATTACGTGTTAATAGAGCCGGCAGTACACTGAACGCGTTGCGTGCTATAAATTTAAACAAAGTAATATTAATGGGTGCGAGAGACATTAAAACCAATTAAGGGCTGGTGCCGTTGACAGCAGTAAAGAGTCCGCAAACAAAATAAT
The DNA here is from genome assembly GCA_905147745.2 of Phlogophora meticulosa. Classification (NCBI taxonomy): domain Eukaryota; kingdom Metazoa; phylum Arthropoda; class Insecta; order Lepidoptera; family Noctuidae; genus Phlogophora; species Phlogophora meticulosa. Next base: position 17,336,135 of record LR990522.1, on the reverse strand, counting down.
GATAATTAAGGGGGTCTCTCGATTAGATATTAATTATGGATACCACGTTCGGAGATAAGTAATCAGAGTTGAAAAGTTACGTCATTAATATTGACTAGGACTTATAAATTATTCAGATAACGCGGCTGTATTTTCTTATTAGTATCTATAACTAAAAATATCTGTACAGGCAGTGTACGAAATATAATAAAGTAGATGATGTAGATAATATTGGACCTGTTAGGGGGACCCCAAAGCTGTTGTAAAGTTTTGAGCCTCGTTTTACAACTTTTCAGCGAAATATAAAATGAGAATATAGGTATATACAGGGTCGACACGACGGTTTGGTGTAAGAGGCGCATTTAGGTATAGTTTAGTGGTAGGCTTACACATTTCACTTACTAGCCATGTCAGATTCTAGCCATCTGGATCGTGCAAACTTTCGGAAAGTTTGAAAAGGAAAATTTGTTAGCAGAATTATTAAAGATGTTCGCTTTCGGAAGATATTAATAACTTTGGCCTCAAATGTTCAGATGAAATCATTACTAAGTTTACTGAACCATATCAGAATAAACATGAAAAAGGAAATAAAATGATCTTATCAACGATTGTATGTTTTACAATGAATTCCAAATAACGGGATCGTCAAGTTCTTTCCGACCCTGATGCAAAGAAAGTACTTATTATCGTTTAAATATAATATATATATAAAATTTTGACATTAGTAATAACTTCTGTCATATTTTTTTTTTTAAACGTTGCCCCACACTAGGAATTTCTCCTGTATCGTGGGTGCGTTTACAAACATTTAAACTCACATACACAAACAGCCAGACCCGGAACAACTACCTGTAGGCCATACAAATATTTGTTCCGTGCGGGGATCGAACCCACAACACGCGGCGCAGCAGCCGATGGCTATACCACTGCGCAAACCGTGTCGTCAAATTGGTATTAGTCATTAATTTTACTGCTAAGTGAGTCTATTACCTATTTTTAATCTTCATATTTCATAAGCACAAAAGCTCGCAGTCGGTATTATTCGTAGCATTTATTTTCTACTTATTGCAAATTGAGCGTTACCAAACAACTTATACAAAAAAGTGTGCTCGGCCGGGCGTAATATTCAGATGAGATAGACCGATCGCTATCTCACAGACATTAAAAAGTAATCCATAAAACCGTAATGTAGTTCTCGACAGACGGACATCTGTGGGAGGAACATCAATTCTATTCGACATTCAATACCACGGCGGACCAAATCGAGGGTTCAATTATAACGACCCTCGATGTATAAATATCTTTATTATGTCCTTTCGTGCCCCTCCGTTCTACTTGATTGATTTTGATTGCTCCTATGCCGTATATACTTTTCGCAATCTTGAGAAAGTAATCTAAATTACTTTCTAGATTCTTTTGTAAACAAGCGTACAAAGTAAGAACGAGATTATCCCTAGTCCAACCGTAATCCACCCGCACGGGTGCAGGTAGCCGTAACTCTACACAAACGGACTTCCCTTAATGCTATAAAAGAGGTTCAAGGCACGACCGTCGCCGACAATGGCTGTAAGAGAATGACACACGCACATGGATCGATCAAGGCCAGACGCTTTGTACGATTAAGACTTTTTTTTGTACATGTGCGTTTCCTTTATTATGATTTGAAGCTGAGTCTTTCTTTGTCCAATCTTAAGTAGTCTCGGTTTCTATAAGCCTAGCGAATTCTGTGTTCTGTGCTACATTCTCAAGGTGAGAACCACACGGCTGGAGCACCTCGCCGGCTCAAGGATACGCGGAAAATCAATAAGTACAGAACGAATAAAGGATTCAATGGAGTGATATAAAGATTGATCGAGGCTAGATTAAATTGGAACACGGCGGTTAGTGTGAAGTCAAAAACCGCAATGTCTTGGGTCAGAGGATGAAACGTTAGAACTGAAGCCATACCTACTACTGTCGCGGTTAATTGCCAGGGTCCAATGCATTAATTGGTTGACGGACGGTCATTGTCGCCTGAATATGAAGACAGGCTACCTAATATTTTAATTATAAGTTTACATCCAATGAATCAAGAAAAATAATTTGGAAGGCCAGCCAACTATCTAATGACTCATCAGAATATGACTATAGACGGAATATATGTCCCGTTTATGATATTTAGATGCTGGCTACTATCTCCAATTCTTGTTCAGTAGCCTTTTGTTTCACATAATCTATGTTATTTGACAAGGCTATAATATATAATGATTGGTACTTATGAGCGTTATCTATATACTTCGAAATCATACTACGCACAAGTAGACTTAAGCTGATTCCTCTTAAAATTAATACATTTTTATTCGTCGATGTACTGAACTAGATTGCTCGCATTAATCACCAGTGTATGACGATATGACGAATCAGGATAACGGTTTCTTTGTTCGAAATATCATGTTTTTCTGGCCTCGTTACATACGAAGTTTTTGTTCTCTTTGTTTATAATATCAACATAATATATTTCAAACTGTATTGAGTTACTGCGTATTTATTCTCTGATTTTGATACCGCTTTCGAAACTAAGAAACATACATAATCTCACGCCCTTTTCCCGTAAGGGTAGGCAGAAACCACAGAACGCTCGCTACCTGCTAAGATCCGTACAAATTCTTTCCGTTTCGTTTACCTTCTTACATCTGGTCATACACACACGCCAGTTGCGAGTACTACACATCGGTCCTTTCTGAAGAACGTCACAATTAAGCCAAGGCGTACCGTCCCGGCGTTTATGAACCTTTTGTTGATCACCTTTCATGCATCTTCTTGAGGTGACTAAACTAGCTGCTTATCGTGCTAGTAATTAGTTGACTGATACCACAAAGGGCATAATGTTCCTTTTGTAATTGGAGATAAGTGACGAGCTTGCAACCGCTTATCTACTTACATACTTTAAACCTATTTAGATCTCTGAGGCTTCATACAAGTTGTGGCAATAGTATAAGTACTCACTGATGCTTATAAATTTATAATAAGCTCCTACTTGAAAGTAGGTAAACATGAACATACGCTTTATAGACAGTTGACTTTTGAAGTATAGACGCTTTGATTTTACGCATCTATGACTGTCTACTCCATGTCAGAAAGAAAGATGGCGTACAGAAGAGGATCATACAGAGATATGTATGTTAAAAATACTAATGACATTTAAAAGAATAATATCGTGGGCTTTGATTTAACAAGTTTTTTTTCTTTATTTTTTATATGGCTGCCTTGTTGGCCTATTGGTTGTATCATGCACTACTATGATAAATGATATTTATTCCTGTAAATAGGTTTTTACAAACATTTTTAGACGTTAACCAGTATTTTTTTTGACTAGGTTGGTGTTTCGCTATAAGGGCTGGCTACTCTAAGTACTGCTGAGCATGACGTCCTGGGCCCGAGTGTTAAGAATTTGTTTTTATGATCTGGAATTCCTGCCTGCGCATCTATTTTATTGATGTTGGTCTATTGGATTAGTGCCCGGTAAATAGGCTTGCCCCCTATTGCATGAGACTTAAACATAACTAGCTAAATGTGAGTGTACTATAGTCTATAGGTAAGAACACCTCTACCAAACTCTTTGGAGAATACAGGCGTGATGTTATCCTCTGTTGTAGACAAGGAGACGCATATTTTACGAGTCAGCTAGTCCGCGGTTTTAGGGGCTTGAGGTACTCGAGTCTTTGAGTAATAAAACTTAAACCATGAATACGAAATTATAAAACAGAAGATTCGAGAAATATTACTTTCGTTCTTAGGTACAAGTTTTGAAGTAATATAATAAAGATACCTACGAAATAAGACCTAAGTCTTCAGCTTTGTATTTTTAGCTCGTATTATTTTGGGTCCTTGTGTTGTAGAATAAGATAATTTAGAAATACTGAAGGTCAGGTTTAAGATGGTAAAAACGTATCGCACATGATAAATTCTTCTCCTAAGCCGCAAGATAAACGAAATAATGATTTTAGGACACATCACATGGTTCGGTACTGAATCCACTCATTTTTCTTAAGTGAGCTCTACAATTTCTGAAAAGTGCATGCGGTGACTGGACAGGGCCACTCATAATATATGTGTGGTTCTTTCCTGAAAACACCACCTCAGGCACTAATCTGCATGTTCCTCACATGATCTTGACTTTAAAAGAGAACTCTCGAGTTTCTATCGGTGTATCTTGCCAGAGTAGTATTCAAATAGGGAAACATAACATAATGGTATTGGTTTCAGTAAATAAGTTTTTACAAATTGTTTGTAAAAACCTATTTACTGAAATCAATACCATTTATCATTTAACACGTTCACTGTCCATAATCCAAGAGTAAATTTGATGTTGTTTATTTGACTATGATTAAGAAGAAAAAGATTTTAATGGACGTACAAGGCTACCGAAAATTTAAAAGAGCCGCCGTAAAATATTGTCATGTTAGGGCGAGATTGTAGGTGGATGTACGAATAGATTTTATAACATTGTACTGAGACAGGGAAACGTGTTAAGTTCAAAACCCTATGTTCCTAAAGACAGGAAATTTACAAACTAATTTGTCTGCAATATGAAGGTTTACTTATGAGAATCACGAGTGCCGTCAGAGCGTGTTAATGATCACTGATCACTGACCCGTATGGTCTAGAATGCAGCAAACTCCAGCTCAGCAGTAATTGAACCAAGTGTTGCGTGAAAATGTGAATTCTGATCAGCGTGAAACTTGGTGGCATATTGAAATTAGTGAGCTGTGGGAGCGACAGAGGTATCGAGAGGGTTATCAACGATTCTTCTTTGTAAAAATATAACTTTTTTGCAAATAATCACTACAACGTATAGATTTACTATAGTTTACCACATTATAAAACTATAGTTACAGTACAGCTATAGTATTAGGTTATATAATTTATTTTACACCTTGTACTTGGTATTTTTTTTTAATTTGTTTTTTTTGCAAAAGCTTTTGTATACACGCTATCGTTAAAAAGTAGGTTGTATTATATCATTACCATAGACGAAGTAAATAATTGAGGATGACTCAAAAACCATTGTCAGAACTTGTAACCCGACACTCAAGCGGGGAAAGTCGCGGGCAAAGCTAGTAACTCATTACTAACGATAGATCGGAACCGTGCATCTAACTTCTGACGAGCTCAATGCCGATAAAGACAGTTGAAATAAAAACAAATGTATTTGAAACCGATATTATCTCTTCAAATGAACTATGAAATAAAATATTAAAGAGCAGAGAAAACTTATTTTAAAGCAAAGCTTGTCTTCAAAACATGCACTTGTATTTATAAACGCAAACAATGTATTATTCAAACCTTATCAGCAAAGTAATTAAAAGTCAGAAGGGTCCAAAACTTGAATGAAACGTGAATATTTTTCAACCGCTATCATAACATTTCTTGCGAAAAGAACGCCATGTCACAGGAGTTCAATCACATAAGACAGCGAAGTTATAGCAATTTTCGATGACAAGGCGGGAAACCCCAAGCTTCAGCATGTTTCAAGGAAACGGGAAAATTGCTGAACATATTTCACACCAATGTATGGAGTGAAAACGCGAACACGAATTTTTGAAGCCTAAGATCATTTTGCTCTAACCTAACTATTTTGCAATTTGGGTATTTCGCTAAGTTTTGGTCATCAGAATCATTTATTTTAAAGGTGGCAGATGAAGGTGTCCTTGGCCTGAAGTAATTGAATCCAGTCTAGCCCGAAATCGTCAAATTAATTAGTTATTAGCCAGCCGTAATTAATTCCACGTACCTACGTAATCTAGAGGTGCTGCTTCAATCTAAACACAAATTGTTGACGTTCTCGGTTGGTATACTTCTCGCAAGAAATTTGTGCTAAGGCTACATTCTATAATCAATAAGTCAAAGATGTCGTGATGGTGCAATGGTTGAGGTCTCGCCTCTCAAGCATGAGTCCATGGGTCCTTAATACGGGCAAGAGTCTTTTTCAAATCATCGACGGTGAAGGAAATCATCGTGAGGAAACTTAACCTTCTAATTTATATAACTCAAAAGTCGCCAACCCGCCCTGAGCTAGCGTGGTTATGATTAATGCTAGTGCCTTCTCTGTATGAGAAGAGACCTTTGCCCACAGCAGGCCAGTAACAGGCTGGTGTTATTTATTCAATGAGAACTTTATGTTAATAATACTTAAAAAAGTAATCTATGCAAATAAATAAAATTAAAGTGTGTCCGTTTTTATGTTAAAATAACAGCTTTTTAAAAGATGCAAGTTAAAGTTTACACTGTACTTAGTTTTTATTAACAAAAACAATTTAAAAACATGTTGCCTGTCTGTTTGTCTCCGAAACCGCTGAACCGATTTTGCCGGTATTTTTACTGTCAGATTAAGAAGCTAAATGTTTTAAGGAGTCATTAAGGATACTTTTTAGCAAGAAAATTAACGTTTAGCGAAAAAATATTAAAAACCCATGTCTAAGCTAGCCTATAGTAAAATAAGACATGCTTTTGATGCAAATAGATCAGTAATAGTCAATAGAAGCGAATAATACACATGTTATAATAAGAAATAGTACTTAACCAATTTTTATACGTAAAAACGTTAGCTGGTCACGATATTTAATTACCCAGCCTACACCTCCAATACCTAGACTCCACCTAAAATGTCCAACACCACTATCTCCTGGGACTAATGACATCCTTGAATTAATATGTACAGCCACAATTTCACGGACGTGTATGAAACACAGACAGATGTTCGCAATATCTGGCGTGGATGTCCCGACGTCCGTGCCCGTGAGGAAAGCCAATAAATATCAGTTGGTATTGATTTTGCTGTACCACGACTGTCTGTACTTGGTGTTATACAAGTTTCGGCCTGTCTAGGGTCTGTGTACTATGCATAACTGGTGTATTATACGTGAAGTACGATGGAAAATCGATGGTTTTATGTGGTTGTGTTGTGGAGCGTGTGGCTAAATAAGAACAGCTGCACGGGTCGATCAAAGGTTAAGCCACGCTTGCCGAGGTCAGTCTGTAGATGGGTGACCGTTCATTATTTAAGACTCCTGCGTGCCTCGGAAATTACGTTAAGCCGTTGGTCCGGGCTGTCATATTTTGTACATATTTGACAGTCGTTACGAGTAGTCAGAGGGCCGAAAATCTGACAACCAGTCTTACCAAGGTGTCATGTTCCCCAGTTACTGGGTTGAGAAGGTCGATGATGATAACGTTTTTACCAAAGCAGTTACGATGCAATAGTCGGGTCGTCTATGTACAATGCTTTGGACTGTAGTCTGTACAAGGGTGACTCAAAATTCTCAGAACAGTTAACTGCACATCGATTCAGCTTCGATAGAAAATAAGGCTAGGCATCCATATTGTCTGTTACAGGCGTCCACCGGAGCGGAGAAACGGAGAAATACTAACCAATAATCTACTGGAGTGAAATTGAGATTTTATGCAATCTTATTGGTTAAAATGTCGCCACTCCGAAGCATAGCTCCGATCCGGTGGACAGGCAGACTAATACTGGCATAAAATAAATTCGTTGTCCTTTATTTTATAACAAGTAAATATTGCATGTAATGAATGACAATACAATTTTAATACAAAATTATAACCAACATGGCGCCGACTAGTTTGTGCACAAACTAAGCTAAAATTAAGAGAATTAACTTCTCTTACTGACATACAGCTCAACAAGAGGCCGGTGACAGATATGAACTATGTTAGAGATGTCAAATTAGGTAGTATAATACCTTGAATTTCGGCGTATTTTTGGTCAATACCACACAATAATTTATACTCCAAAGAACAGATGGATGGATCGTGAGAAAGATGATATGGCTAGAAGCGAGATCACTATTGAAATGACATCAAATAGAGATTTATGGAAGAAGAAGACATGCTGTGACTATCCCAAATAAGTTGAGATAAGAGCATGAGGATGATGATTTGTATGATTTTTTTTTTATAACTTATACTGACGGCTCTTATTTACGTCAGTTCCTTTGTTTTTTTTCGTGAAAACAACATTCAAATTAAGTTTAACTTAAAATCAAAGGAATCGGCAATATGGTCTAAAAGTCTTAATTGATGCGTAATACCTGAAAAACTTTAACTTGAAGATTATCACCCATTGAACCCACATTTCTCCAGTTATTTTCCATGAAATAGGAGGTGAGCCTAATGCCATCAACCGGGCACGAATCCAGACTAATAATAATAAGACTAAAAGGTAACAAGACCAATTGCCGTGTGGAAATGTTTTCGGTGACTCACTCACTCACAGACCAAGTCGCGACATCAATTTATATCTCATTTTTTTCCTAAAACGTGAAAGGACTAGGAGATTAGGTACGTTATTACAGTATGAAAATAGCTTCACATGTAATACATGACACACCGCTACGGTATTGGATTTTTGTGGAACTTGAAAATCCTAGGTGATACTTCTCGGATTTGGACTAACCCAGAATAAATCAGGGCTGACCCTGACAGCATAAGTTTTAGTAGATTATTCACTAGCAAAATAACAAGGACACGTACATATTTTTACATTTTATTCATAATAATCGCTTGATAGTTTACTACCTTCAACAGGGAAAATAAAGTAAATAGGTATTTGACCGATAACACACGAGACTTGACCTTTGCCATTATTGCGCATTAAAAAAAAATTGGCCGTTACGGGACGCCCGGCTGATGTGGAACATCGTAATTGATGGTTATTGAAAGAATATTATTTATTTATTTGTAAGGTATATTTCATTACGTAAAACCAACAAAGAATTATGAAGTAGCCATTATAAGTAATGACTTATAATGTTACTTCATAATTCTTTGAACGTCTGATTGACTACTGCTACTAGTAGTCCAGTACTAGTAGTCAATCAGACGTTCGATTGGTCGGTCTGTGGGGAGGGGGCATATAGTAAGCAGCCCATACAATGAAGCAACGGAGTGTACACACAAGGGAGTCGAGAGCGGTGGCGTAGCACGGGTATGATGGCATGATTGCCGTGACGGCACGACGCGCGCTTCACCTCCTAAACCTTACAACTGACAGTTATAGGACCTTCACCTTAAGGCCATTGCCTCCGGATTACCTGAACCGAAGATAATTTCAATTTCGTGGAAAGCCACGACCGTTACTGTATTCTTTGCTTTAGAAGTAGTCAGGAAACTATCGATTTGGAACCAAATGAGTTTACAATGACGACGACCTGAAGAATCGACTTCAACGTCGTTCGTCTTGGGTAGAATGGATATTTTATAATTCAGAGACTATAGTCTCCAGGGCTAAAGCCTTTGTTCAGTAGTGAAGCTACGACGAGCTTAATTTAATCAAGTAACGATTCATAAGGATTTTTTAGATTTGCCCGAGCGGGATGCGGGACAAAATTCGCTTGCTCCGATTGTGTCAACTTGATTGTTCAAATTTTTGCAAATAGTCGCCTGATCTCCAAATGATTAAAACAATCGATGCACTTCACCTCAGTTGCCTGAGGTTTAGACAATTTCTGTTATTTGATTGTTTTTAAACGCACAGAAACGTGTGGTTTGGGAATACTTTTTCCTTTCTTTTTCCAAGCCTGTAGCGAAATCCCATTCACACCACAGAGTTCATTATATTACTTAACTAACAGCAGATATAGAAATAACTTACAATTCGAATTGATTATCAAGGCCTCCTCGGACAAATAAATTTACCTGGAAATCTATTATTTTGGCCCGTTTCGTCTTATTTTTGTCAGCAAACCAGTTTCTTTTGGTCCGTAGGTGGTATAGTATTTCCGTGTACTCATAGTGACTCAGGACACTGGACCGTAACATTCCAGTACCCTCCAAAAATCATAGTCCAAAGTTATAAAACTGTTCCTTCTACGTCGCTAAAACTTCAAAGCCTTAAATATACCGTAAGTACATTTAGCAGTCTAGATAAGAAACTTGTAGCTAGGGTTGTCTAAGATACTGTGTTTTTGCTATAAAAATACTGTTGACTGTTCAACAATAAAATAACTATGATTATACAGACTGTTTTCTCAGGTCGTGGGACACCAGAAATAGATTTTCAACGAATTTAAGAAAAAAATGCTCCTCCTTTGCTGTTAATTTTGATACTACTGCAAAATTTATACAAAATAAAGTATTTACTGCCTTTTTCGAAATACCGTTTTATAAGTACTTCTACTTACAGTTAATTTACCCACTGTGATCATAGTTGACAACTGACAACCCTACATGCAGTCTCGGTACGGCACTGAAACACGAAAGTTCCTTAGGGCCTGTTTAGCATAACACCATAAGGCGTATCTATTTTTGATATGCATGCATATCCTGTGCACGAAACACCCGACACTTGTGAAGGTAAACTGTGTTTAAGTCTACTTAAACATTAGCAACATCTTTGTGATGATTCAGGGAGTTGCTGAAGATGCCATTGATTTTTGCAATTAGCTTCTTTGTTATTCTTCTTTTTTCTTTATTTTTAAAAAGCGTTGCCCCACACTAGGAATTTCTCCTGTATCTTCGGTGCGTTTACAAACATTTAAACTAACATACACAAACAGCCAGACCCGGAACAACTACCTGTGGGCCATACAAACATTTGTTCCGTGCGGGGATCGAACCCTCGACACGCAGCGCAGCAGCCAATCGCTCAGCCTCTGCGCTAACCGTGTCATCAAAGTATTGGAGTGAAGAGTTCTTTACTCGTAAGCAATTTACGGTAGGAGCAAAACTTATGGGTTCGCGTTACCGACATGTTAATTAATGTGACGTGTTGCGCCAGATAGACAGTTATTCCAAAGTTTTATGCGAGCAATTCGTACTGTTAACGAAATTCAGAATAGGTTGGAAATTTTTTCGTGTTACTTTAGTGAACTTGCAAAAGTAACTTTAAATATAATGTTACGAAAGCATTAACTAGTGTAATTTTAGGTTTATTGGTTTATTCATGAGACATGTGATTATTACTTTTAAAATATAATGTGTAACTAATTTTGCAAGTAAATAAAATTAAGTATATCTCTGATTAGTTTATCTACTGATAAATATATTCTAGTTTTTAAGCACACAAATGTACAGACGGACTTAATGCCATAGGCATTTTCTACCAGTCAACCTCAAATCAATATTTGTCATTATTAACCGAATTACAACTTGTGGTTCCACTCAAATGACTGAAGGTTGAATTTCTCCCGTACTTAGCATGGTGCAAAAGTTCTGCAATTCCTGCAGCCTATAAAATTACTGGACAAGAGATTAGACGAACTTATAATTTAATTAAACACACTTTCTGAAACGCAGTTTCCTAAAAATAGACCAAAGACTTAATTTAAAAGTAGTTGTTTCCACAATTCTTTGCTAGACCAATAAGATTGCTTTCATTAAAGTACCGTACACGAGATAATAATCTTCCTTGCTTCAGAAGTTCAGACAACAATCGATCGTTGAGAAACGCGCTTTTACCAAATAATTTGGCCTGAATTTGAACATTTTTTGCTACTGAGGAGTTCAGTAATATTTCATTCATCTGTGTACGATGTACCGCTATGTGCAGCACCGCTAGGCTATCGCGATGTAGGCTCTGCATACTATAGATTATTCACCCCGGCACCACTCACTTAGGTCATGCGCAATGAATCTGATTAAATGTTTTGGGCAACATCCAAATTTTTCCAACTCAACGGGGACTCTCGTGCACGAATTGAAAATTTCATCTGATGAACCAAAATTCCTTCAATTTTTCCTTTGTGCGAGGAAATTTATCCGTGCCGTCTAAAAGATGGGAGTTTATTCGGTGTTCTATCTTTATAAATTCAAGGACAACGCAGCCCCGAGAGGTCTGCACGTCTTTGTTATACCGTGAGAGAAACCGAGGTACACGAACCGTTTCCACAGCGATTTTAGCTTGAGAAAGAGCACAAATTTAAAAATATGGCAAGTAAAAACAATTCTGCAATAGCAGTGCGTAGTTGGATGACCTTATACGAGGGCAGACTGCTAGTCCCTCATGAAAACAATAAAATGACTACTAAAAGCGCTACTAGGCCGGATTTACGACATCAATAAAGTTCAAATTAATGATCTGCTCCGATGTACTATAGCGATAGGGGGCTATGAAATGTCCTTCAAGATCTGTCTGTAATACAGGCTTTTGGTAATAACTTGGTCGACCTACAACAAGGACTTAGGGGATAACATAAACACATTAGGGGGTTCCGAAGCTAATTTGATTTTCATACAAATAGCCGAAGTTTGAAATGTAAGAAATTATGATTGGGGTGAAACTGAAAAAAATATACGATGTTTTTTATATTCCCGTTAGTTCTTGGAAGCCCACGCATATGATGATGATGATACAATCCCGTTCATCCCAATTACTGTTCTAATGTCACACGAGACACCAATAAAACACCAGACAAATCTAATATTCGTAATGTACAAAGTAATTTAGTACAATCTAAAATGAAATCTCACTACGGAGGAATGTTTCAAAATAATTCTGTTTACCGAAAATATGAAATGACTTAATTGAATTTACTCTGTCTCCGAACTGGGTATGGTGTAATCAAGCTAAGACTAAATTGAGGGAAACAACAATCGGATCCAGAAGTTTCACGTTTCCAACTAAGTATTATTAGTCCTTACTTAGTCTCGAGCAAGGCCATCGGCCGTTTGTTGTAATTATAGCGAACATGTGCTGGTCGCATTTGTGCAAACCGTTAAGTGAAGCGCTAACAAAACGCACCAAGTTTGATGACCCGAATGCATTGTATCTATTAGTCATGCCGAAGCAAGCCACAATAGATCTCCCCCGATGAATAATGAATGGCAAAATGGATTTCGGAGTACTGGGTAAGTGTGGAAGGCGTGGGCCGACAAGTATCGCCCACGTCTTGCCTTTTCTGGGCAACGTACGCTCGAACAAGCTTTCATTGCGTGCAGCAAAGAGACCACAAAAACAACCCGCACTGAGAACCTATACGTATAGAAAGCAATGTAGGTGGACAGCGACACGTTACGTTCGGTTGCTTTGATAGCATACAATTTAGCACATTGCAAAACTAATGCTACTAATTATAATGATAGATTGCCACAACTCAAAAGAAAGTTTTGCGTCTCACTTATCCGTAGACTCGTTTACCAATAAGGCCTTTGAAAAGGAGCACTCCGCTAAAAGTGTTATCGATCGACAAAAATTCTGAGGAAAATTTATTTGAGCCACTACCAGTAGAATTAGATTGACCTAGCGGACGACCTAACTCGCCTTGTTTGAATCAAATCAGGAAAAAGTGCCGTAACTGCAACGAAGTTTGCCAATTGAAAAGGTGCTCAAATTGCCTTCCTTTTCAGTTGGTTTCCTGCTTTTCCAGTTCCTGTTTTCAATAAAGAACCTTTTTATAAAATCTCGATTTTGCTGTTCGTTATTAGCGCTGCATTGCGTTTGCGATCTATATCTTATCGTCAGACCTACGCAGCAAATCGTCTTAAGACATTTAGTCCTATAAATAAAACGTAAGTTACATTATCATTGTTATCTTTTGATATCCGTACGTTGACTGTAATAATGTAGTTGTTTACGTTCCGTCATGGACAACGGTCAATATTTGCTTTAGGCGCGGCGTTGTGGGCCGAGGATTCCTTTCATTGTCATGTTAATGTGTCGGATATCAACCAAATAGGGTGTTGCGTGGAATCCGCACTTCTTTTCACAAGTTCCGCCCCGTAACGGCCCATTAAGCGGCTTGCTTCGAGATATTACACCGCTGTTGTATCCTATTGTAATTTACCTACGCCACTCTGGGGCTATTGCTTTTCTCTACCCGCTTTCTAAGCTTTTTAATCAACGCCACCCTCCGAGATTTGGGACCCGAGTGTCAATTTAATAACATTTTAAATTGGGCGTCAAATTTAAACATCGAAGTATATTTTGGCAACAGCTTTTTATAGTAACGTCGACGGCAGTAAATTTAATAAAGCCTAGGGAGTATTTTTTCTGCTGTTTAATTAAGCCTTGGTTTATTTACACCAGCGGTTTACCTTGTCTAATGCGGTCAGGACAAAAGAGAAGAGAAAATATTACATTTTCATGGACGATTAAATGGGAACAATGGAGAGTGTGGTTCCAGAGAACGGTGTGGTTCACAACACTGCTTTTATTGGAGTTTAAACAGTCATAAAGCGCTCCCATTTTAGCCATTTTAACTTCATTAGGTACAATTAAACGTGAACTGAAACAAAGTCTTGCTATGTAAACAAAGGAGTACGTATCCTTCGTACAAACGCCGGAACTCAGAACAAGTTTCTTTACATGTCGACAACGGAAAGATTTACATACGACGCCGGTCGTTTGCGTGCAGCTAGCCGTCTTTAACGTCCCTTAAAAGGAACAGGTATTTCAAAGTTCAAAATATGGCATAAACTCGTTATATAGGAAGAGATGAAGATCTGCGCGTGAGTCACCGCAACGGTTGCAGTGTCCTTGCCAGCCAACCGTCGTCGCCGTTTGAACAGAAGATGACACACCCACGAAAAAATAACTTTCTCAGTAGCGCGTCCGCCGAACGTTGGCCGGTAAATTGAAACTGTTTAACGGTCGAAATGATGACAAATTGCGAATCTTGTCGGGCACAAACTGCTGAAGGATATTAAATTATTAACCGACTTACAATTAAACAGTTGACGGAGAGCGTTGAACTTCTAGATTGTAAATACACATTGTGTGTGATTTATGGCTGTTTCCAGACACAAATAATATAAAGGAATTGTTTATTGTGCAAAGTTAATTATCTAATTAGAGGAACGATCCGTGCAGTCTTATTATTTTGAAGACTGATATATTACAAGTAGGTACAATATAGAACCAAAGATATGATCTCCTCATATTTCTTGATTTGAGGTCCTGGGTACGATTCCCGGGTTGGGCAAACTGATAAAAAGATATTCCCCAAACAGATGTTTTACACATCCAGATGTGTGCCCGGTTGATGGCAATAAGCTCGCCCCCTATTACATAGGACTTAAATATAACTGAAGGAATATGGGTGTATAAGCACCGGCACGGATCTTGGGCACTGGACGCAGCGGTGGCCAAGATGGCGCATAGATTAATACTAAAATCTACTACTGCGCAACTCAAGGTCAGCGCCTCTGCCTAACCCTTTGGCAAATTCGTGATGTTAAGTTTCACGATTTACAATGTAGAATACTCTGCGCGAAAGAAAACAATGGTAGGTATTTACATTCTTTGTTATCTGACTGGAAATAGGTCACCAGACGTCTCTTGGGAATATTAAGAGGGTGCATCCTAAAAGTTGGCAACGTCGTAAATAGCTGTCAAATATTTACCTGTTTCGATTAATTTGGAAATAATACTGTATGGAAATAAGAAATTTGGCTAACCAATTGACTAGAGTATTAATAATGAATTGCAATTATAACATTGAATTTGATGTTGTACCCGTTTTAGGTGAAAAAAAGGCATTTGGAAAGTTACCAAATACTTTTTTACATCTAAAACTAACTATTCGGTGTTACGATATTAATTATTGCAATTCATAATCAATATTCTAGTTCGCTAGTTAGCCACATTTTTTATTTCCATACAGAAATATTATCAAATTAATCAAAACAGCGAAATATTTGACATCTATTTGCGACGTTGCCAACTTTCAGAATAAACCCTCTTAAGAGATTATTAAATAATAATCATAACAAGGCGAATGAACAGCTGCGTAAAAAAACAGGTTGCAGACACGTATTAGAAGGTCAACTCACTAACTCTTAGTGCACCTTGCAGTAACCGCCAATTGTGACCGTTGACTGTGACCGTTTGTATTTTTTCCCGACTACAGAGAAACAAAGGAAGGGTTATGTTTTTAGCAGTAACGGATGTATGTGCGTTTGTTTCACCGCACCGTAGCGCTTGAACTACCCGTCCTATTTTGATGAACGAGGTGTCCATCTATTCGTTATTATGGCCCGGGTGACAATGAGAGACCACGGCGCGGCGTTTGAATAACGTAAATGTGAGATCTAAACGACCAGGAATTTGTAACATATTATTTAAGACTAACAAACTCAATAAGTCGATGACAGCAATAAGCACCCCACTTATTTTTTACTTTTGATTTTATTTCAGTCATACTTAGAGAGATTTTTAATAGCTTTTTCAGTTCGAGGTTTAAGAGTTTTTAAAACTTAACTTTAACTTTCGCACTCGTGGAATTATACAACCAAATGTTGTGCTGAACCCTAATAATTTTTTTAAGATCAAATCAGCATAGGTTTCCCTAAAATAGGCCCGTTAAATTATCTGCCAGTAAAAATTCAATATAAGTCCAGGTCGTTACGGAGCCGGAGCAAACAGACAGAAAACATTAAAAAAATGTTTTTTGCATTCAAAGTATTCAAACAGACACTAACAATTTAAATTATTTGTCTCGATAAGATGGTGTGGCGAATAAAGTCTACCACGTGCAAAAGAAGATAATGAGTAGGCAGTCTCACCGTAGTGTGCTCGTATATTCTTTTCTTGATTTAAACATAAATGTTTCGAAAATATTTTTGTGCTTCACCTACATAAATATTTTTAAATTTACGAAATTGTATCATGGTGATAAAGTGCCATGCCAAAACACCTTGGTGTGAGTTGAAAAAGATGACAACAGATCCGGATAAAGGAGATGGTCGTACAACAGGTTACTGGCTTCTTCATTGACATAGTACAGAGGCCAGCACATCAAGCTACCCCAATGTGTCAAATTTCTTTGATAGATTTTCAACTTTATTACAAAATAATATGGTTCATGTTTAATTGGTAAAATTTGACACATTAGGGTAGCTTGATGTGCTGGCCGTCTGTACATTGACAGTACAATTCGCGAACCATTGGATCTCAGAGTAAAATATCACAGAGGGTGCAGACAAACGGGCCGATATAAAGGGTTCCGTTTTTGCACAAAGGCAACCCTCAAAAGGGCTCAGACAAAGAATTCAAAAGAAGTCGTGTAGCGCTAGCACGAATTTTTCGCAAGGAGTTTACCAACCGAAAACGTCAATGATTTGTATTGAGATTGAAACAGGGCCTCTACATTACGTACGTGTAACCAATTTTGTTTGACTAATAACTAGGTAATTTGACGTTAAATACCGTTATGTATTTTACGTAACAACTTTGTTCAACATTCGTGCTAGGCATTGACATTAAAGGTTCTAATCGGTACTGGTTTAGAAAATTATAAGTGTTTAAATAACAATGCGGTAAGCTAGATAAATTTACGATTATCGAAGATGATGGTAGGTAGGTACATTATTTTGAAAACAGACAGGTTCCGTTATACAGACAGAAACTACTATCTGGTTTTCAGGAGTTGCAGTGGAATCGTGTGACGAGCTTGCCAGATACATAAAGACTAGGCGACACCTAAATGAGAATAAAAATATAGCACTCTAACTGTGGCTTCTCCAAAAAATATCGATATTCATTTAATTTAGATACTACAGGGGCCAGCACATCAAGCTACCCCACCCAATGTGTAAAATTTCTTTGATAGGTTTTCAACTTTATCACAAAATAATAAGTTCATGTTCAATTGGGACAATCTGACAGTTTGGGGTAGCTTGATGCGCTGGCGTCTATACATCAAAAGGATACATTTTAAAAAATATCGATACTACGAAACCATAGCTTAGCCGGTGACCAGTTGGTGCGAAGTCCCAGGCGTAATTTCAAGACGACCTTCTTGACTGACCAATAAATGGCTCAGACAGCTTGCATTATCATGATTTTCTATCCTAACTTATTCATTTATCGTAGGTAAATTTGTACTTGGGTACCTATGTAACTAATATACGTTATGTTGAGGTAGGTCGCCAATCCTTCGCTCGGCGGCGGGAGCGCCTACGTTCCAGTTTTAAAATCCTAACTATTTTTTTTTTTAAGATGATGTCCGGTCCGGCCTCAAATTAAAATATCATGTCAAAATTTAACTCTAAATTCAGTTGCTGCAATAGATGGGCTACCTGCAGGTAGGTAATTTATTAAAATAGTAGGTAAAATGGTGATTTTCTTTTTAAAATTTTAGTTCACCTTAATCCGTAATTTTAATTAGACCAGGGGGACACTCCTGGTAACCGTGGCAATATCGATGCAAACTGCAGTCAAAATACTGTTTCATAATATAATGACTTCCCTACAAACTAGTCTCCTTGTATGCAGTTACTCCGTAAGAAAAAACATGCGAAAAGAGAAAATACTTATTTTTGCAATAGTGAGCAGGAATATTCCATCGATGCATATTAAAATCATATTACGTACAATATTAATAAAATCGACTTACATTTAGCGGCTTCAACTTCCATGGTTGTCTTTGTTTGAACTGGTAGACGTTGGTTTGCAAAGTATTCACACGTCCGCCGTACACAAAGGACGAACAGGTTTTAATTCAGGATAAGAGCAACACAAAATCTTTTATAACTCTTTACGCCGTTGGAACAGTTATTTTGAATAAAATTTGAACCGAAGAAAGACAGGATATGAGTTAATGGTAGACGTTTTCTTTCGTCAATGAAGGTTTCATAGATTGTTTGACAAACTGCTCGATGCAACGATCTGATTGGCTGAATTCAAATCTAGCGCCTTCATGTTCGATTTATCGACCAATGATCTACATAGGAAGCTGCGCTCCAAAAGTATGATGTTACAAGTCAAAATAAGAAAGACTAAAATCAATCCCATTCATTTGGCTAAATAATCAATTAATATTTTGATTGTGTGCTTGTAGAGAGATTTAAATAAAATAATATCTCTAGATAATGCATAAAGTTATAAATTTCTTAAGACGGTTAGCGACATCTATTGATCATTTTACGAAACATTTGTCACAACGCCATCTATTGAAACTTGTTAACACTGAATTCGGTTAGGTACATCCTCTTTCTTGTTTTTGGATAAAGGGTGAGCAGTACTGCTAGTCATGCTTGGCACATGTGTACCTGCAGTCCAACAGAAGCTACAAGATACATTATGTTATGTTATAAATTGAATAAGATAGCAGTACTTTCCGGCCTATTTATATAAGTTTGAAATTCAGAGATAAATATTGTTAACAGGGAAATAAAACTCCGCATTTTGGTATTCTTAAATAATTTAATAAATTAACAGTTCACTATATTCACTATTACATAAACGAATAAATACAATAATAAAATATTTGTTTAAGTATAATAATAATTATGTAAAATACATATTTCATACTATGCATGGACACCAATTTAAACTTCATTTTAAATGCCGTTACATAGTTATTTTTACAAAGGTTTGGTTACACTTTAATTACGGAAATGATTTGTAGGTTAAAAGTACAGTTAATTTGCATATAACACACAAGTGCACAATGCATAATAATTATAATATCACAATCATTCTCTGCAATCAAATAGCAAGCAAACCTTTTTGCAATAATAAGTATAATATCTACAATACATTCAACTATTTGTATAATAAATCCTGTATAAATTTTGTGTAATTTCAAGTCTGTGATTTAAAGAGCTTCTTAAAAAGTCATATTTAAGTTTTATTTAATAATTAAGATAAGTGTTTTTAAGATGTCATAAAATAACAATTAAAAAGACATTTTAATTAGAAACTAAGACTAATGGACTTGGCCATCTTGATTCGTTGAACTAGCGACTAAAAATACTTTATGTTCTACAGAAAAAATGGAATAGGCGTTAATAATATAAGGAGGTATTATTAATAAATGTAGGTTATCTGAATACCACGTGAGAATCATTTTGAGAGCAAAACGACTAGTGATAGGAGCCTCAGAGGCAAGAACGCGAATCCATTTTTTTTCTGTGAACGTACCATAAACATAATGCATTAATATTAAAAATATAAATTATATTACAAAATTTATGACATTATAAGTTTTAAAAATAAAAACTTAGTAATGTACCTAACTTTGTCAATGACCTTATAGAATGAAATATTTTGGCAGATTTTACATCACTGATAAATCATGTAATTTTAAGAGTTATCAATATATTTTTTTAAATCACAGTTCTCAAAGATCCTTGAATTAGGGCTCCAAAATCTTGAAAAATCTATGGCCTGAGAGAGCTAACATTGATTTAACTACGTAGATGTCAGTCTGTGGTGTCAGTATACGGGATTTGAGCTAATAGATGTCGCCCACTCAACGACGCGGTATAGTTACCGGCATGGATCTTGAGCGCTGACCTTGAGTTGGGCAGTAGTCGATTTTAGTAGAAAAGTGCCTATGCGCGAACTTAACCCCGCTACTGCGTTCAGCGCTCAAGATCCGTGCCGGTGCCTATACCAGTAACTTCCGAGGGTTGTGGCAGGCTCACTACATTGTTGCCTGCATTTTTCTAATCAGCACTCACAATGTTCAGTGGGGGACATCCGGAAATACACTCATTACATCAAATCTGGAAACATTCAACAGTACAGTACAAACATAAAATAGAGACGACAATTTCGTCAATCTATCTACCTACATGTACAATTTTAATGATTATGTCATTTAAGCAAGAACATTATTCTGCTAGTAAATTAATACATAACAATGAGCCGAAACATTGATAAATGCTTATGTGGATTCAAGTTAACTATAAGGTATTTTAAGCGTAAACTGTAGTGTGAGACTTCTTCAAGTAGGTACAGTACAATCTCTAATGTGATTATAAAAGTAAAAATATTCCCTAGGGTTACTAATGGAAATTTTTGAGTATTATTCTAATAAATTAAAAACAATACGTACATACATGTACTTAACAAGAACTTGATAGAGAAAAAGAACATCTCGATGGGGCTAGTTACAAAGATATTTCTTGCACTTAAAAGGCAGTGTTCCATTTCTCAGACAGGTTTTACAATATTACAACAACAATTAATGAATTTATTTGGAAAATATTAAATCACTATGGTCATTTACCAAAAAGTGGTATACAAACTGGGCCTTTTTCTTATCTATGACTTGTTTATTTATCCTTGACTGTGGTTCCTGTGTTTGGTTTGGATTATCCCTAAGGAAAATAGCGCCGAATAAAGTTGATAGCGTTTTTGAGTCCACTCCATTTTCAGCACTATGCTGCAATGCCTCTTGTAAGAATTCACATAAATAAAGGAAGACATTCTTTCTAAACTCTGGCAACTCCATTATGATTTGTTTGCATTGTAAGTAGTTGACTGAAGCCCGTAAGCATACTGACTGAAGATTGTAAGGAATGATGGGATCTGCAGTACTTTCTAGAAGAAGCAATAAAGCTTCCGCCACAGAATGGATACTTCCAGGGATTGGGTCTATGGAGCCACTGTCTAGCCAGTCTCTGATCTGGAGTATCTCTGAATGAAATCCTGGCTGTTCAAACAAGTTGGGTTCCTTCAAGCCATGTAGATAAATATGGTCAACTAGGAACCAAATTTCTTTGGGTATGGAGTAGGTGGACTGATTAGATACGCAGGAGTCCCTCTTATTTTCAAGCTCAATTAGTTTTCCTACAGGTACCTCTTTTACTGGCATGTTGAGGTTCACTAAAACCTCTATTGAGCACCCAAAACAACTCCTTTGGTATGTCCCATTTATAGTTATGAAGATATCTTTGCCTCCATACAAATGTAATACAAGAATATCATACAGCTTATCTGTCCCTGCATTCATTTTGCAAGCAGATGTTTTATTTATAAGCACCTTGAGTTGAATTTCGCATATCTCTTCGGCACAAATACATTTTTTGTATGGTTCAACTATTAACCATTCCTTGCAGAAGCTTGTCTCATCCAATTTCTTTATGAACTCAAACTCTACCGGCAACTTACCGATATTCTTTATAGTGATTGTTCGAACTTGCAGTTCTAAGTACCGTACCGTCTCAAAATCGATTTCTGTTCTATCAACCTTAACTTGAGGAATCATTTCATTCTCCATTTTATCCAATTGTTTGATGACTTCTTCATATACCTTTCTGTATTTCTCTTCATCTATTATTTTAATTGAAGAGTTGAATATGGCTGATACAGGTTTGTGGTCACTTATGTTTAATGATGGATGGCTTCTGTAACCCAGCTGGCTGATATTTTGTCCTCTCCAGAATATTCGGTCACACCAAGCAGGAGCTCTATTCTTCTCACTAGAATCCCAGTTGTCTGTTCCAGGATCGTACTTGTATGTTGGCTTAAAATTGATTTCACCTTCTATATATCCAGCAAAAACATTATTTAGTTTATGTTGTTGCTTCAGTTGATCTTTCTCTAATACGGGTGAAAAGTTGTTTTCGTTACATAACTTTTTACATGTGGTAGGGTCTAATTCTGTAATGCGATAATTCAGGTCTCCCAGCCAGTACACATGGTCATGGTCTTTGATAGCTTTGGGAGGTTGGTTTGGCTGCACAAATCTGGTCCTGCTGCAGATGTCTCTGAAGTCTTGGTTTCTTCTCTCAAACTCCTCAACATGAGCTGCTAAGTGGGAGTTAACAAAGCACATTGAGGTATTGTGGAGGTCAAACCTTATGGACACTCCGCCTTTGTTGCCCATTTTTCCCATGATTCCGGTCCCCACGGTATCACACACAACGTTACGTACATGAGAGAAATGTTTGGCTTTAATGAGGACTATCAGCATCATGCCAACAAGTCTTACTTTCTCCACCTTAACATACTTAGCTCTTTTATCCACAAAATTTAGGACAGCTGTATACCACTCATCTTCTCTAAAGGTTTGGTCAAACAGAAATGTCTCTTTAGACAGATCCAACTCTTGGAAACCAACAGCATAGATGTCAGGGGGCTCCCTTTCAACCCCCAGCCACCCCTTGAGCGGAATCACAGGAGATTTGTCATTCACATTCCATGTGCCACAAAATATTGAGAATTTCTTTGTAAATGTATATTCATATTCCTTGTCAGACATTCTGTGTTTGATGAGGCTCTCTCTGATGGCAACAGGTGCTGAGGTCTGTGTGTGCGGCACACCTCCGGGCAGCGCCATGGTATGAGTTAGTATTTCGTTGTCAATTTTACCACTGTACTTCTTGAGCCACACAAAATCAGGCTGAGTTGGCACTTTATTTACAGCCTCTATGCCTCTGAACAGGTCGTCGACAAAGTTGTCAACGCGCGGAGTCATTTGTATTTCAAACTTATACTTATTACTACGAGATTGCAGATTCAGGTACAGTATGGCCTCGGGATCGGAAGGTTTGTTGTCAATTTCACATTTAAAACTCTTGTCTATCGGCAACACTATTTCTATGGATAAATCCGTGAAGGACTTTGGCGGGTAGCATGACGTAAACAAGCAGAATACTGCCTTTTCATCGCCGAACTCAACTATTGCTAATATCCGATCCTTTTTTACCCATTCGGGATGTAATACTTTGGCGTCACACAGGAAAGCTGTGACCCGTTCGCTTGATAGGAATTTTTCCTGTACCACAGATTTAATCTCGTCGTGATTCATGGTGTTTCATGAGTTTATTTCGTTACACTTTTCTCATTACATCGATATTGTTCGAAGTTCATGTAAATTCGATACATTGACAGCTTTGCAAAATAATTTTGTTTGACAGTGACAGCGAACATTTTCGTTCAGCAAATTGTATAAAGAATAAATGATCTGACCATAAAAGAATATTGAACGCGAATGAGTAAGTTGCAATAATAACGTAATATGAAAAATAAACGTGTTTATAAGAGATTTTATTTTATCTTAAATTATATTTAAAAGATTTATGTTTTCGTGATAAAAGTCGGGTTTGTGTATTACTAAACGTTAGCTTCCAGACATCTTTTTTTGATTATTCTGTTTGTAAAGACCGTTTTCAATATCTTTTTCCTGTCGACGTTACTCTAAATTGTAAAATAAAAATATGTTTGCAAGTGAATTAAATTATCCGAAAAAAACAAATATTTCATATTAAAAGCTAAATTATCAGTTAGCGTCCGTAATAAAAACATATTATGTAAAAGTGATTAAATTATTGAACAAAATACATGTCCGTAACTGGATTCACAATTGCTCTCCTGTTCAAGCAAGCAAATTGATTATCTCCAAAATTAACTTGTTTTGTTTTTATTCGTAATTTCTTGGCTTCGATTGATAAATCTTATCCTAACAGTCGTTACATTACATAATATATTTAATAAAAAGTTAACAAATATGGCGGGAGTGCCTACTGATTGGCAATTAGGATGCCATAGGGTGAAGCAAAGGGGAGAATACCTTTTGAAGACAGGGCAATGGTCTGATTGCACCTTCTTGGTGGGTGCTGAGCCCGACCAAGTGGTTATCGCTGGCCACAAGCTGGTTCTGGCGATGGCGTCGCCAGTTTTCGAGGCTATGTTTTATGGTGGTATGGCAGAAAGGAATGATCCCATACCCATATTGGATGTACAGCCTGAAGCTTTCAGGGCTCTGTTAGAGTGAGTATGTAACATAGATTGAATTTTATAAATACTTTGTTGTTTTTTCCAGTTTAAGCCTGTGTTAGTGAAATAGTGGAGCTGTAATATTCACTCCAAGTGAACACTACCAAAGAATCTCATTAATTTAAAAATGAAAGAAACTTTGAGATATTTGTCAAAACGAATACTGTAATAAATCTTTACTCAAAGTACACCTAAATATTACAGGTACATATACACGGACAATATAAACATCAGCTCTTTTGACAAAGCATGTGAGCTGTGCTATGGAGCCAAGAAATACATGTTGCCGCATCTGGTAAAGGAATGTACCCGTTACCTTTGGTCAGATCTGTATCCGAGGAATGCCTGCCGTGCATATGAGTTTGCAAGGCTGTTTGAAGAGAATGTGCTAATGGACAAGTGCATACAGGTAATATAATATACCTTAAATCAGGGCTGGCTTGTTTTTTTATAAATAATTATGCAACATATTTCATTAAAAGTAAACAGCCAGTCTGTATAATTTATAAAAATCAAAGACAAATGTTTTATCTTTGTATGTGTCTTCTTTCAGATAATCAGCACAAATACAAAAGAGGTTTTAACCGATAGCAGCTTCGAAGATGTGGAACTAAACACAGTCATTACTGTTTTCTCCCTGGACCATTTGAATGTGGACAGTGAAGTGGACCTGTTTGAGGCTGCCGTGAGGTATGCCAAAGCCCAGGATAAGAGGACTACGGAAAGGAGCGTATCTCCACCTTCAGAGAATGGACCCCCAAATAAGAGGAGGTCTAAGAGTCCTGGACCTTCAAGTTCAAAAGATAAAGTATGTGAATTAAACCACAGATACAAATTATATTACCACAAGCTGTGTACATACCTGATGGGATTTCTCATTGTCAGCATTTAATAATTTCCAAAGAGACTCATATTAACCCCCTTTAGGGCATGAATTTTCTAAAATCATTATTTATTTCTCACCTTCGTTTTTATATTTTATTTAAATGTCAAATTAAAATTAAAAATAAATTACTAAAATGATTTTAGTTGCAGAATGTTTTTCCACACTTTTTACCTCTTTATAATATTAGTATAGATATAATGGTTATGCTACTGTTCACAGGTGGTGAATGTAGAAAGCAGTGCGGAGAACAGCCCAGAAGCTGTGGTAGAAACACAAAAGTCGAGTGACAGCTCCGACCACCCCTTACCTGGACCATCTGACGAAGGCAAAAAGAAACCTGGTGAGTATTAAGTCACGTGACTTGCTTTATATTGAACTAGACATTCGTGGTATTGGTTATAAAGAGTTGAGGAAGTCCAGAAATTATGGATTGGCATGTGTAGAAAAGGAGTTGATTTAAGTGGGGGGTGAGTACAAAAATGATGAGTGACAGAGATGTGTGGAAGAAGCAGAGCTGCGTCATCCCCAAATGAATTGGGATGACAAATGACAAATACAAATCATTTATTTGCATTACACAGGTTCAGAGGATGTTACAAACATTAAAACTACACTGTATTATAACCATGCTAGGTGTGCTAATATATCAGGAACGTTATAGTATTTATGAGATAAACGACAGAGGGAAGGAGGTGGAAGGTGGTGGAGGGGTAGTGGTTGAAGGAACATGGACGCCAGTGGCGTGCACAGAGATTTCAGACAGGGTATGCACAAAAAAAAAAACTTACCAGTTTCAGTAGAACAAGCAAGTACCTAGGCTATTTATCATTTAAAGAATCATGTATCTATGTATGGGATCAGAGGGTATGCAGTGTTTTTGTCTGTATGGAGTGCACGCTATTGAGCGACGCACACCTTGAAACTATGAGTTCAGTACATGATTTTGATCCCCTCAGTGTTGAAATTTTCATAATATTTTACAGAATTTTTTGTACTTTAAACTGTACAAAACCAGTATTTCTATTTAAGTACCAGCCTATTACTGTCCCACTGCAAGGCAAAGGCCTCTTCTCATAAAGAGAAGGCATGAGCATTAATCACCACACTTGACGGTCAAGACGGGTTGGCGATTTCAGACTTATATTAATTATATAAGTCCAGGTTTCCTCACTATGGTTTTCTTCACCATGTCAGTGATGTCCAAGATAAACTTAGAAAGTACATATGAATTGAAAAACTCACATTGGTACTTTTACTATTTTTATATTTATATTTACTATTTTTTCTATTTAACGCAAATAAAAAAATAGGAAAAAGCTGAAGAAAAATTCCCTTTCTGGGGGGTCCAGAATCATGCATTGAGCTCATGGTATCAGGATGTGCGTCGGTGTCTCTTCCATCCCCTATAACTCTGATTAAGGAGTAAGTAAGGACTATTTCGTTATGAGGTAGTTAGTTGTTTGAGGGTTCCGTATCCGTGCCAACGCGACCCTATAGCTTAGATAGCGGAGTCTTAGCAATAGGTCCATCCATCTGTCTGGCAGCGGTCTGTATCTCAAGATACACACAAGGTAGACAGTCGAAATGTTCACAGTGTGTACTTATTCCTATTGCCGATATAACAACTCATCATCATCCTCTTGCCCTTATCCCAATTTATTTGGGGTCGGCGCAGCATGTCTTCTTCTTCCATACATTTCTATATGCCGTCATCTGGCTTCTAAAATTAGACTACTCAAAAACAGAAGAGCTGCTCGTTATTAAAAATAAAAATTGACAAAAATTACCCCATATTTTTTGCAGCATAGTCGCTCTCACATGCTACCTCCCTTTGCACGCTACACACACACACACGTACACTACACCAAACACCCACACTCCACACCTTTCGCATATAACGCGAACTACACTACACTAAACACAAAATTTAATCCTTCTTTTGTTGGAAGATATTGTTATTGAATGCTTCCTAGTTTTCCTTTTCTTCCATCAAATTGATTAATTGATTATTTTACATGTCACATCTTTACTGGTGATACATTATTATGATGCTGTTTTTCCTGTAGGGGGGAGTCCCTGGTGTCCTGAAATACAGGCTACGGCTTAGTTCAGGCACCAGTCTCCCACAAATAAACATTGTAAAATCGTAATAACTATTATTTTTCCATGTTAAGTTTTGGTTGATGGATGTTATTTGTGGAAGAAAATAAACAAACATTATTATTATTATTATTATTATTATCTCAGAAGTCACCTCCTTCCTAGCCATATCATCTTTTACACAATCTATCCATGCCGTTATACACATAACTAATGATATACAACTAATGATAGAAATAAAACAAAGTTATTAATTAAACCCCCCCCTTTCATGAATCATTTTATTTCATTAATTAAAAGCCATAAGGGAAACGTGATTTTTTAATCTTTCGATGGATTGGAACGGAACGGTTCGTGCGCGACTCTGACTCGCACTTGGCCGGTTTTTTGTTTTGCAAGTGTACTTATGATGAAACTTGGTGTAAGCTTTGGCTTCAACCTGTCAAAATCATTCCAATTTATACCGATTTTGGCAGATCGAAGCATAAGTTTTGTCTGCATATCTCTCTTTACGCATGGACCCTTATATCATGATATACTGACTTAACGGGACCCTCCCATCTTTTACAGACCCTAAGACTGACAAGCCAACAATCCGATCCGCAATTCAAAAGATTCGTTTCCTAACCCTGACGCCGCAGCAGTTCGCAGAGGGGCCAGCTAGGTCCTCACTCCTCACGGAATCCGAGGCCTTTGCTGTCCTCATGAACATACTATCCAGTACCTCGGACGTGGCGATGCCTAGTGGCTTCTCGACCTGTAGGGTGCCCAGGAAACAGCTGATAGGAGATGGAGCATCCTCTAATGTGAGTGGACTTATTTGTACCAGACGCGAGCTAGATATACTTTGTGCAGTGATGCTTTTAAAAATACATAATAGAGTGCTTGGGGTTCCTGTAACACAAGTTTAGATGTATTTGTGGTAAAAATTTGCACGATTGTGACAGGGCAGGGAGGGAATGGATAGCTGTGATTGGATGGTAAGAATAAATGTTAAGTTAACTATGTGCTATTATTTATTATGTAAAATGTCCATATAAGATGGTGACGATTGTTCTGCGAACACAGTCGACCGTTAGATCCTGACAAATAAACAACTACTTGAAATCTGAAGAGCTTGTTTCATTTTCAAGAACTTCAATACAGTTCACTAAAGTCTGGTCCTTAGAGGCGGATTTTAAACAGAGCTGATGAAGCTTCATACTAGACGCGCTTCGTTAAGAAATATCAATATAACATGGTGCTCACCCGGAGACGAGGCGGAGATAGAAAAATAGCGTCGCACCCAAGAACGAGAAGCCGCGTCGCAGGGAAGCTGGAGTGAATCAAAAGAAACAAATTACAATATTATCGCTAAACCCTACTGACATCTCTTTCGAAACGGGCAGAGGATAGAACGACTGGATCTTCCAGACTCTGTTTTGTTCGACAGCAAGATCGACACGGCCACATCTAACAATAAGATTACGCTTGGCAGAACTGGAACCAGCAGAAACAGTATGTCAAAAGAAAAGGCTAGCAGCTGAATTATTTTCCGCCATTCGACAGTAAATAAAGAGTGCGCGAAGAACTCTTTCCCGTAAGAGGAGCCACTCCAGAAGTTCGCCTAGTGACTACAAACATACCCTCTCAGTTCTCGGGGGGAGGGGGGAATGAAACCTACGTTTCCAGACTCCTAGGGAAAGATCACCGACACCAACAAGATCTAGAAACACCCAGGCCACGTCAAATATATCTGCCGACGTTCTCTGGAGCAGTGAACGAGCTTAGGCTACTTTTAAAGATCAAGGTCGAGACACAACCCACATGTACAATTTAAACGTCAGTTTAGTTTGTATGTGTCGGTACAGAGGTCGCTACATATCGTCTCCTTAGACTGAAAACCTCGTAAATTCGACAGAGGTAACTTTACAGGAGGTGGAAAAACTAAACCCAGTACAATTTTAGTACTACAGCTTACTCACACTATTGCTAGGAACCTGCCATGTACAGACACCCGGACATCAAGCTATCCCAAAATTCAAATTTTCCCAATTTAATAGAAACTTTTTTCTTTTGTAATAAAGTTGAAAACTATTAATGTAATTTGACAGAGTGTGGTAGCTTTATGTGCTGGTGTGACAGGTTTCTAGCACGACAAAGTGACTTCCAAAAATGACTATTGTTTTTACCAGACTTAAATAAATAATGTGTTCACACTTTGGAATCTAAGGCGAAACACACACTGCCCCGCGCTACGTTGCGGGGTGCGTGGCGACGAACAACGAACACTACGCATGAACGCGTTTTCTGTGTGTTGCACTACGCGTGTTTTCTATTCCAAACAGATACTTGCAAACAACGTATGAACACGCACTCCCGCGCTACGCTGCGTGATGCGGTGCGGTGTGCCAATCGCCTAAGCGTAATTTCAGTGATTCCGATTTAGAATTTGTGATTGCCTTTTTAGTCTTAGTGGGTGCAGGCGCTACTGCTGAGCATGAGGTCCTGGGTTCGATTCCTAGGTCGCGCAAAGTGCTATTGGGTTTTTCCATCAGGAATTTTTCAGTAGCAGATCGGAGTCTGGATATGCGCCCTGTTATATGGAACTTAAACATAACCGGCGTGTTGGTGTACTCCAGGTACACTTCTGCATTACCCTTTGGATAAAAGAGACGTGATGTTATTTTATATGTGTTATTAGATGGCGACGCTGACGGTAGACACTCCGAGCCCGGTGATGCTGGAGCAGGTGTTCGGAGCGCCGCAGCCCGCCTACCAGCCCTACCCCCGGCCGACTCGGCATGATGGTAAGTGCACATCCTCGGGGCCGCGTGAGAGCTGTGGTGGCCCGTTGATTCCAATTGATTCCAATGTTAATTTTGCAGTCACGTGATTATATCAGTTGGCGAAATACACAGCTGTCTACATACACTCAAGAGTAGCGTGCGCGCATGTCAAGGGCAATGTCGATCGATCGGAATTAAAATCAAGAGTAAACTCGCTGGTCGTGGGTTCAAACCAATCTGCCAATTAGCCTTTGCCGCAACTGGGGTCGGCTTCCAGTCTAACCGGATTAATTACAATTTCTTATTTTTACCCAGGCATCATCCCTATTATGAATCGCGATTTATATTTTACTAGCTGACCCAGCAAACGTTGTTTTGCCATATCAATTATTTCTAGGGAATTTGTAGGTTAGAAAAAACAATGTTTAGGGTGGACCACCCTTATCACTTACGGGTAAGAAAAACCAGACCCACCCGATATGTGCACAAAATTTCATACAAATCAGTTCAGCTGTTTCGGAGGAGTTTGGTAACAAACATTGCGATACGAGAATTTTATATATAAGATGTATCATAATATATTGTGTACTCAAATAGTTAAACACCACGAACTACCAACATAATTATCTTCTCACGTTCTATATCAAATCCATCCAAAGGTTGCCTGTAAGAGATTTTTATTAGCGATAAGGCCCATTGCAACACCCTATGTAGCTCTTAAAGTTCCTATTTGTTAGTTTTTATAGTATACAATAAAGAGTATTCTATTCTTTACATATGCCCCATTATTGAACTCGGAGTAAACTTGTACCTCTAAAAATGAATGGTAAATCATACCACACAGTCGGCGTTCGCCATTCGTCGATAGTCCACAACGCGAACCTGTCCGGCGTGGAGCACATGGACAGACACAGCAACGACTACAACAAGATCTACTGCCAGAGACCCATCGTGCAGCACACCGACTGCCTGAACACCTCCGTGCTGGACTGCTCCGTCACCTTCATGGTGGATAAGAACATCTGTCTGCTGGGCGTGCAGGTGAGAGAGGCGTAGCTACAAGATTGTAATAATTGATTTCACTCCTGCTCGACTGATTTTCGGTCGCTCATAGTTGTTGCAAAGATGTGATGCATTCATTTATGTGTTTTAAATGATAATAATAATTAATTTAAATTTTAATATCTTAGGCACAGCCTATATATTGGGCACCACAAGGTAAAAAAAGCATCTATATACTAATGTAAAGAAACGCGCTAATGTCTGCAACATCCAGTTGGATTTGTAACAATATGTTTGCAGGTTCTAGACCAAGGAGGTTATGATCAATAATATTTCTTTCTGTAAATTGGTTTTTAAGAACAGTTTTACCCGTCAAAAAAAACATCAATCTACGACCCTGAGGAACAGGTGGAAAAACGAAGCAGAGCTAAAGATAGATATAAATGTGTGTGCAGGTGCCGACGCAGGCGCCGAGCGAGGAGAGCGGCGTGGCGTGCGGCGCCGGGGGCGCGGGGGGCGCGGGGGGCGCAGGGGGCGCGGGGGGCGCGGGCGGCGGCTCGTACTGCGAGCTGCTGTACGCGCACCTGCTGGACGCGGACGGCGCGCGCCTCACCTACACGCACTACACCAACCGCGTGCCCTTCCGCCACCTGCTCGACATCATGTTCAACCGGCCCGT
The DNA here is from genome assembly GCA_905147745.2 of Phlogophora meticulosa. Lineage (NCBI taxonomy): Eukaryota > Metazoa > Arthropoda > Insecta > Lepidoptera > Noctuidae > Phlogophora > Phlogophora meticulosa. The sequence goes on along the minus strand of LR990522.1, from coordinate 17,304,273 downwards.
CTACATCCAGCGGAACAAGGTACGTGGAGGGGGCAGGGGGATGATGCGTAGTGCGTAGCACAACAAATTAAAATTTTCTTAGGTGTTTTTTCAATTTGCAACCTCATATTAAGGTGTATGTTACTAAAAAAGTAATTCGCGACTGTAACTAATGTGTATTTCACGAATCGTTAGAATAAAAATACGATTTTTAAAGTTCGAATTGTGCAATTCAATGACTATTTCATGAAATCATGACATTTGAGCATAATTCTAATGTAGTGAGTTGTAATGATGGTTTAATTGATTATACAGGGGTGATTCATTATGAGGGGGTCAATCACCTGCAGGATTTAAGGAGGTGAATCAGCCCACGATATCCTACCCGAATCAATAAAAAAAACCTTAGTTTTTCATCAAGATATCGATTTCATTTTCTAATTTATTTATTTTATTTATTTATCTATCATCATGTCATCTAATGCTGACTCAAACCTCAATTCTCTGTATTTCGAGTAATGAATGATTATTCAAGTCAGGAATACCTTATACGTCCCCAGGGCTTAGAGGGACATAAACAGACCTTATTGGTGATGTTCTCCAGAAAGGTCAGGTGCGTAGTACTCTCAACCGGCGTGCGTATGACCAGATGTGTGAACGTAAACGAAGCAAAGGGAGCATGTAATTTATTTATTTAATTCAGACAATGTCCATATTATGTACTTACACAAAATTTAAATTAAATATAATATTACAACTAATATACATTAAAATTACATACACAATGACACACACAATTAAATTAAATACACAATGTCATAAATACAATTAAAATTAAATACACAATGTCATAAATACAATTAAAATTAAATACAAAATGTCATATATAGAATTAATTAAATATAAATGAAATTATACACATTACAACAATACGGTCAAACAATACGAGGAGAAACGCTAGTATGAAGCTGCATCCACCTCTGTAACAGGGACAGGTCCCACCGCTCGGACAACACCATCAGGAGACTGTTTGAGCTACTTCGTATGCGACTTAATAGAGAGGCGCTACGCTTTCTTATGATTGCGAAAAAATCATCCGTCCGCATCTCAGCAAACATCGTCGAAGCGCTACAAAACCGCGGAAGCCCCAACAGTATCCTAAAAGCATTGTTGTACTGCACACGCAGTGCGCTGTACGCCCGCTGCGTAAAGTTGGCCCACAGGCTGCACGTGTAAAACGACTGACAAAATGCCTTAAATAGTGTCACCTTCACAGGTCTAGTATAGTCACCGGCAAGTAAGTTGGCAAGGATTTGGCGTAGTGGGGGTAAGTTCGCGCATCGTGCACTTAGTGGAACAAAAAAGTGGTGACTTTTATTGATCGTCATTATTTTATGGTTATTGCCATCATTTATATTTGATAATATCTGATTAGAAGAAAGTTGAAGAAGGGAGTGGAATTCGTAAAGTTTATTGGGAGTTATAAATAATATGCATACGAGGAAAGTATGCTCAAAAAGTATGCGAAAAAAGGCATACCTTTTTTCGCCTTAATTTTTTAATTTAAAACAACAAGAATAATATCAACTCGTAACAAAAACTAAATTTAAAAACAATAACAATAACTCTTTAACATAAACACAACAAAAACAAAGGGTACATCTTTCGTGCACGCAAGTGTAATCGGGAGTTCGGGAGGCAACAGTCGACTGTTGCACCAATCGTGCGCTCGGATTGACGCTACCTCATACCCCGCGTCCCGCTTGACTACCAAAGAGACCTAAAAAACGACTTGTGCGCATCTAACGACTCTTGCCAAGTTACGTGCCGGGGACTATACATCGCGCAAACCTGCGAGCCAACATATTACACCGGACAGACAGCGCTCTGCACTCTCGCTCGATGTCCAGATTGTCACACAAGTAGTCAGAGACCCAGTGGCCCAAGTATTTAAACTTACAGCAGTTTAAATACTTGGGTTCCCTTTTTTAAGGAATGCCGCAAATAGTGATAGGAGGTACAGAAAAGTAGCATTTGGTACCAGATTTAAACAACATAAATTCACTCTTTTTGGCATTGTAACTGAGCCCGTGGGCAATATGACTCACATATACGCAAGAGTTTACGTAAGGCACTGATCGATGGACTCAGCAACACCATATCATCCGCGTAAATTATGTTGTTCATACACACTCCGTCTATGGAATATGTAATGATTATGGGGCAAAAATAACAAATCAGAAACCTCAATTACCCTTTTTTCTAATCCACAGGTATACAAAGTGGGCATAGTATTCAACAAGGTCGGCTGGTACCCGATGGGCACGTGTGCGCAGCAGGTGGCCGCGGAGTCAGTATTCTTCAACTTCGGAATCGGGCAGAGCTCTGACTCCGTCAGGGACGGCCTCATACGGTCCATCATCTTCACCTACTAGCAAACAAGGTCACCCGACCTTTATATCGCTCTGTGAAGACGAGAAAAGGTTGTGGCTGAAAAAAATACTGTAACATGTAGGTAGTTTGTATAATATGCTGAAGATATTAACATGATGTGTAGTAGTAGTTCTAAATTTGAAAAGTCCTGTCAAAAAGCCCGACAGTTACAAAGAGGTCCAAACGTTTTACATTTCATTTTTTTTTTTCAATATTCATTCAACTGTTTTGTTACCTAAAAGAAATGTCTTGAAGAAAGAGGTCAAAATACGGGAAAAAATCCGAACGCATGATTACGCCATGTGTAAGAAGTGTGATCTCGATAGTCCCGTTTTTATGCACATTCACACAGAATGTACATACAAACTATCTAGCACTATCGAGTTTTACGTTGTTAGTATTTTTACCTGACTGCCCCAAAAAGAGGGTTATGTTTTTCGAGTGTATGTGTGTATTTCGCTTTTTTCGGCACGCCCCGTAGCCTAAACGGCTTGATGGTTTTCAAAAAACAGGATATCATTTAACGGCAAGGACCAATGGCTTAACGTGCTTTCTGAGGCACGGAGGAGTCTCGATATATTATGAACGGTCACCCATCCATTGACTGACCTCGGCTAGCTTAGATTTTAATGAAGATTTAAAAGATAGGATGCACAGTGAAATATGTTCCTTTCAAATGATGAGTGGAATAAGATAACTTTTTAATATTAAGGAGAATTAAGATGTAAATAATATATACAGGCTGGAAGGGATATCGACGCTCAACCAATACAAGAAACTAATATAAGAAATATGTTTAACTGTGACTGATATTTAATGTATAAGTGTAAATTTAAAAATCATTGAATCAATAATAATAATTGTACAGATGCCAGCACAACAAGCTACCCCAAACTGTCAAATTACCCCAATTGATAATGAACCTTATTCTTTTGTAATAAAGTTGAAAAACTATCCAAGAAATTTGACAGATCGGGGTAGCTTGATGTGCTGGCCTCTGTACTTATAATATTTGCACGCCATAAGAAATGGCAGACATGTCGTGAGCCACTCTTAGGTATCTAAGATCTTGCATGCATGTATTATCTTAATTCAATTCAATTCAAATGATTTATTGCAATCCATAATGTACATATACAGGTGGTAAAGATACAATTCTGTATGTATACACATGTTTGAGCAAATAAAATTGCTTATTCTGATTCTTTACCTGATACCAAGATGATTCTGGAATTCCCAGGGTTGAAATTTTTCGTCGATTCTTTACCTTTCACCCTGTATTTAAGTTTGTTTGTTTTTTTTTTAGATTATGTTCTAATAAAACTGTATAAACCTAGTGCCTGTTTTCTATAATATACTTTAAATGCATTGCCAAAGTATTAATACATTTAAAAATATGTGAATAAGGTTATATTTATTTACGACCGATGTGGCGCGGCGTGTAGCCTGCGACGCAGGAGGTTGCGGGTTCGATTCCCGCCTCGTTACAAATGTTTGTACGTACTACAAAGATTTATTCCGGGTGTTCTGGGTATTTTCTATGTATGATAAAAAATATCTATGTAATGTATTAAGTATATCAGTCATCTAGTACCCATAACACAAGCTCTGCTTAGCTTAGGGTTAGATGATGCTGTGTGGATTGTCCAGCATTATTCATTTTATTATTTATTTATTTTATTACTACATATAATAGGAGTACGGATTGCAAACTTTTCAAGTGCATATAAGCTACATGAAGTATATTTTATTAAATGAGTATTTTCTTACACAAAAACTGAACCGATAATGAATTACAGACGCCAGCACATCAAGTTATCCCATGCTGTCAAATTTTCCCAATCGAACATGAACCTTATACTTTTGTAATAAAGTTGAAAAACTTTCAAAGAAATTTCACAGTTTGATGTAGCTTGATGTGCTGGCCTCTGTAGTTAATAGTATTTTAAGGGTACGGTACGGCACAGTGGCTAAGCGATCGGCTGCTACGCCGCGTGTCGTGGTTTCGTTTCCCGCACGGAACAAATATTTGTATGGCCTACATATAGTTGTTCCAGGTCTGGCTGATTGTGTTTGTGAACGCACCCACGACACAGGAGAAATCCCTAGTGTGGGGCAACGTTTTTTTTAAAAAAAGAAAGAATTAATATAGCATTTAGCCACATGTCAGCTGAATGTAAAAATACATTATTAATAACAAACTTTATTGTAATGTGTAAATAGTGTTTTTTTTTTCATCACATTTATTTAAATATTTTTGATGTTCTAGCGTGCATTTTTGTTAACGTGATATACAATCTATTTAATTAATGAAATAAATTACTGCCTTGTTGGTCTAGCCACAACCAATCATGACGTGGGTTCGATTCCCGGGTCGAGCAGTGTTATTGGGTTTTTCCATCTGGATTTTCTCAGTAACAGCCTGGAGTCTGGATTTGTGCCCAGTTAATAAAACTGCCTTAAACAGAACTAGCGAAATGTGGGTGTACTATACGGACATCTTTGCCTAAACCTTCAGAGAATACATGCATGGTGATGTCATGAAATGAATTAAATATTTAATTATTCTTGTACAGAGCCAATTTTGTATGGGGCGCACATTTTTTACCTAGCTGCCAGAAAGAGCATTGTTTAAATATACTATGAAATAATCTTGTTTTGTGTATGGATAATCTATTTAGCATGTAATTCTTGTTCAGAAAATTTATTAAAATATTTTTGATACCATGTTATATTTTATTTACTACTAGTTAAAATTAAAAATGAAAGTGACTTTTGAGATGACGGCAAATAGAGATGTATGGAAGGAAAAGACATGATCAAAATAAAATCAATATTCATTTATTCATATTAGGCTGAGAATCAGCACTTTTTGAAAGTCAAAACGTTTACAAAAGACAGTCCCCCAAAACGCCCACCCTTCACCACTTTCTAGTGTTTTTGTTGGGAAGAAGTGGTTTTTGTTGGGAAGAAGTGCATGCTGTGCTGACCCCTAATAAATTGGGATAAGGGTAGGAGGATGATGACTCCCGAGGTGGCGGTGCGAAGTGCTCCACGCGCGCCCCTCTTAGACGTCACAGGGGGAGTCAAACACCTCACTCCCCCCTCGACCTGCGGAGGCACTAGCCGGGGGTTGCGGAAGGATCGTAAGTTCCCGCGACATTCGGCGTATGTGTGAGATGGAACACCGGGGTCAGATTAGTCAGTAAGAGTCTGACAGACCCCTCCGCCCGCCCCAGGGCGAATGACAAACTTTGTCCTGTACCATTTTTGAAGGGAAACTTCTTTATCGGGGTTGGAAAAAAATTTAGTGTAACATTTTTTCGTAACGGGTCACATTTTTCCGTTACGCGCCATCTTTTTCTTATCCCTACCACGCGTGATTCGAAGTATACTTTCTCCAGCGGAGTAGGGATTGGTAAATGTCTCCAATGTATTTTGCGGCCCGTTTTGAGTAGTTACATTTTTTGAAAAATAACGTCATAAAGAAGTTTCACTTCTTACGAGTGTACGCTAGTACACGCACACATTTTTTTTTAAGTATCCTATAGTGTCCTTAGGTGTATCCATCGCATTACAGCGGGGTCTATGAGAATATCAGCGCTGCAGTATCCATTTGTTTTAAAATATTGCTGCATTATGTCAGCAAAATGCTCCGAATTATTGGAGCCTTTTTGGCCTTGCACAGGTCTTTAGACTTTTCTTAGATTTATTTTTCGTTTTTATTTCCTGTGCGGGTCCCAAGTAAATGTTTTTCTATCAAATATTGATTCAACCTCATCATATTATTTTCTAAACTAAAACCTAAAACGGTTTAAGAGGTAAAACAAAAAAAAGGCCTTATCATTCTAGCAGTTCTCGAGTTATGCGCTTAACAAACAGCATTTATTTTTTAATTACATAGATTTCTTTTTTTTTGTCCTTCACCTGTTAAAATCCCCTAAAATCAGCTAGTCCACATCGGATGAAGTTTATCATGTCCAAATTTCTGATGGAATACCGAAATACCGTACTTCGACACCGGAATCAAACTGGCGACCTAATGTTCAATCCGTACATATTATAATAATTTTGTGGTTCAATCTATTACAAATGTTAAGACCATAGGGGTAGTCTAATGTTATGCATTTAGGACGTTTACATTATTGTTTATTATGCGTAGCTCAAGGTGTATTACTAAATCGCTTTCATTATAAAACCACGAGTTCTTGGTACATTTTATTTTTGTTAGGGTGACAGCAGAGAACAGCCAGATTTAGATTGCGTTTACAAAGCGTGTTTAGACGATTCGATTTTAGTGACAAATAATAAGATCACTTTCATTAATATGAATTCATGCTAAATGGTTAAGAATAATAAATACTAATAGGTAAAACATGTAATAAGCATGAAAAATCCACAATTAATTGTTGGATTCACCATCCAAAAGTGAAGTGCAAACTAGTAAGCTATATTCGTAAACACCCTGCTGTCAAGTTTGACTTTTGTCATGTTGGAAGTGGCGAATTCTTTGCTAAAGTTTTGCTCATGATTCGCGTAGTTTTAACCATATTCTGGCAATCATACGATGGTTAGTTAATTAAAATGAAGTTAAGTGGCTGGCTCTGACATTAGGATAGTGTTATTTGATAGATATAGGCTCATTGGATCGGGTAAATTGATGTTATAAGCCACCATGTCTCCTAATAGATGTGATGGTTTACTGGCGAGGGTTGATTTTCCGCTCTACACGCTTCAAACGCTTACGAATCGACACGTAATAGTCGCGGGTGGTGGTGGAGCCGCGGCGACTGGCGTTGCCAATGGATTTGTAAGTAGAACCTTTAAATTAAATGACTCCGTTTAGTTTGCTAAGTATACGTGTCAGCTGCTTACTGAAACGGATAATAAATACAACTTCACTGGTTTCGGTTACAAAAACTGTCGCTCTCGCATACCAAAGCAAATTTTATCACATAGAAAGTTAAACATGATTATAGTTTCAACTAGCAAGTTAATGCAAGTGTTGGTCAAATAAACGCCGACTTCTAATAGTTTCGAATGCTGTTTTGGTCGCTGTTTCCAAGAAAACATATGACAAATATGTATAACAATAAAAACGATTTATTTTTAGGAAATATTTGAGCTCTCTCACAATGGAAATAGATTTGTTGCCGAAGAGGTGATGCGTCATGAGACTGGGCCCAATGTTGTGATGAACTGTTCTGTGAGGAGTAATCAGCAGAACAAGACTTATTTAACAGCAGGCTCAGAAAGCCACTGTCAACTATACAAAGTCAATATACGCATGGTGGATGCCGCTGAGATGCGACGCGGCAGCTTCAGAGCAGAGAACGGGCTAGTTAGGAGAAGAAGGCGCACTGTCTCGGAGAACGACAATATATCTAAGAAGGACAGCAATAGTAACACTACGGAGAAAAGAATATCATTTGAAATAAGGCCCGGTGACAGTGTGCAGACTGATTTCAGGTAAAACTAAAGTTGTAGCCTAGTCTATATATTTCTTAGATTCTAGAACGAATATGAATGCAACATTAATGTGACAAATTCTTGTGTGATTGGTTGAAAGAATTTTGAACAGCCACTCACTGGCGATAATTTATTTTCAAAAGTTGGGTGTCGAAGGCCCATATGAATACTAATAAGTATAGATATCTCTTTCTGTCAATGAATGCTAAAGCAAATCACTCCTTTAATAATATTTTTTTTTACTACATTCAAAGTATATTAAGTCTCCGCTGTAGAATTAAAATTACTTCTGTTTAAAGATATTGTAATAAGCAAATAATGATGCAATGACAAATGAATTTCAGTCATGCAATAAGTATACTTTTTTCTAAAGCACTCATATTGTTTCCATGTAAATACTTTTAAAGATAATTATTAATTATTATTAGAGAAATAAGCACTTCATTGGTGACTTTGTCCACGTAGATTTCATACCGTTCCCTTCAAACTTTAAGATCCTCTCCATCCTCTTTAAAGCATAGTTTTGAAAACAAAATATAGCCTATGTTACTCGCTGATAGTGTAGCTTTCTAAAGGTGAAAGAATTTATACCTTAGTTACTCTGTCCTCGCTCTTTACGCAAAATACGCGCTACGTCGTGGAGTTGCGGAAATCGGCCCGTATAACAATACAATACTCTGTCCTCTGTCAAAATCGGCCCAGTATAGATTACCTCAACCCAGAGACATAAAAATGAAAAAAAATAATATTTTCCATTGTCAATTGGTTAAGTAGTTTATCCATTACAAAACAAACATATAAACAAACAAGTCTTTTCTCTTTATAATATTAGTTAATAAATTAAAGTAGGCAGGTCAATTTCATGATGGCCTAGTGGTTTAGGCCTCGCCTCTTGTGAAAACCTGGGCAAGTACCAATGTGAGTTTTTCAATTCATATGTTCTTTCTAAGTTTATCTTGGACATCACTGACATCGGTGAAGGAAAACATTGTGAAACTTGACTTATAAATAATGTAAGTCTGAAATCGCAGTCTTGAGCAAGCCTGGTGATTAATGCCTTCTCTGTATGAGAAGAGGCCTTAACCCTGCAGTGGGACAGTAACAACAGACTGGTATTATTTATTATTATTGAAGTAGGAACATGTTTTGTGATTAGTTTTCTCTGCAACAAACCTATTTTTCAGTTTCCCTACAAACCATTGCATATGGTTTGTAGGGAAACTGAGAAATAGGTTTAAGTTTAGGTGAAGTAGGAAGTCAATTTGAATACCTTTGCCTTATAAAACTAGTAATAAAATTGTTTGTAACCTAATTCAAGCCAACAAGCGATAACAGATTATTTTATCTCCTATAGATAAAAATATATCATCAAACATTCTTCACAGATTATGATGTTGTAGATACTCCGTCTATAGCATACATTTGAGTGAGATTAAAATATTTTTAAATCAGCTGTTACTTAGCAACGCCATCAATAGTCATCATCATCTGCCCCCAATGCGGTATTTTGATGGTACGGTTGGCGTAGTGGCTGAGCGATTGGGTGCTGCGCTGCGTGTCGTGGGTTCGATTCCCGCGCGGAACAAATATTTATTTGGCCTACAAATGGTTGTTCCGGTTCTGGCTGTTTGTTTATGTGAGTTTTATTGTTTGTACACGCACCCGGGATAGAGGAGAAATTCCTAGTATCTGATGGGGTCAACTTCCAGTCTAACCAGAGGTAGCTGAATCCCAGTATTTTACATGGACCGCCTCTACAACCCAGTAACTATATAGTTACTACTAGTATATGCTAAAACTACGCTGTAAAGGGGTTGGAGGGGATGATAAAATTTCAAGGGAAAAGTACGAAACGCTAATAAAGTCGCGAGCGAAGTGATAACTATAAATACATGTAAGATTGAGTGAAGCACTTCAATACCTGATTATCGAAGGTACCCCGTTTTACTAGTAGGTACAAACAGTGCTATTCGAGCGATGTCGGCCCTGGGCTCAGCATGCTGCTTACAATCTTCTACCAAGTTGTTGACATTCCATGGGAAACTATCCGCATATTTGTTAGTAAACTACTACCTACCTACTACTACTACTAACCTAACCTAACTGCAAGTTTGAGATAATCCGATATCGAGCAAATAAGCTGAATCTTCTAATATATAAAATTCCCTTGTCACGTTGTTTGTAATTAAACTCCTCCGGAATGGCTCGACAGATTTTCGTGAAAATTTGTGTGCATATCGGTTAGGTCTGCGAATCGGACAACATCTGTTTTTCATCCCCCTAAATGATAAGGGTGGTCCACCCCAAACATTTTATATGGCAAAACAACGTTTGCTGGGTCAGCTAGTTAATTATGTAATAGTTTTAGGTTTACATTATCATTTCATTTAAACTCTGTACCCAGTCTCCACACTAGGAATTTCTCGTGTATCGTGGGTGCGTTAAAAAGATTTTAAACTAACATACACAAACAGCTAGACCCGGAACAACTACCTATAAGCCATACAAATATTTGTTCCGTACGGAAATAAGACCCGCGACCAGTCTCTCAGGCACTGCGTCAAACATGGCCGTCAAGATCATTATGAAGTACATTATTTTATAGTGTCGATATTTTTGTCTTACAATGCACTTATTGACTAAAGAAGTATGATATAATGTAGATATAAACATGAACCAGTCAGTCAATATTGAATTATAAGTACTCGTGGCTATGTAATGTAATGGCTCAAGTAAGTGTTCGTTTATCATATTTTGCTGTCGTTTCTAGACGTATATAATAATGCTAGCTTTAACCGGTGGTTACGCTCGCGAAGATATCGTTTTTAGTCTTCCAAATACCAATTTTCATCACTTTTAACTTCAATAGCTGTCATACAAAGTTTCATTCCACGTTTCACCCCCTTCAGTCATCCCCATATTTCACCCCATAGGGACTTCTCACACTTGTTCAGCTCTATTCAGCTTATGTCCATAGAAAACAACGATGTTGTATAGAGACGCGTACGAATATCATACAAAACTGGTGTTTTATATGGAAAAAAGCTGAATAGACGCTCAAGTATTATTCAGCTCAACCATTTTGAAGGGAACTTAAAAAAAAAAGATCCAATGAGGCAGAATGTATAAGGATCAAAAATATTGTAACACCTAATTGTACTAATTACCTACATTCTAAGCAAATAAATAAATCTAGGTATCTATCTAATGTTGTGGAGTTTCTTGTGATTTGCATTCTCTAATACAACGCGACCGCCGACAATTGTCTGTTTTATACTTTTAGTTTGTGTTTCGTCCATAGCACTATGTTTACTAACACCATCATTAGAATTCCTTGTGTTATGTTATTCTTGTCTTTTTCCTCTGTGGCATATAAACATTGTTCTTTCTTTCTAATAACCATAACAACTGCTAGTTTATTTAACCACACGTTAATTTTTTGATCACGGTTTGAGCTGTTGTTTTTCTCCTTCGTGTTTTTTTGTCTTGGGACAAGCCCGCTACACTATTCCCAAACCATTGCAACTCCTGAAAACCAGAATCAACAGTGGCGACCACCAGAAAAGCGTCGAGACAATGAAGCCCGACGAGTCCCGGAGAAAGGATTCAACTGTCTTGGATCCCTCAACGAAATTAATCAGAAAAGAATCATTTCCACTTTCCTCCATAACAAGCAGGAGACAGAACAGAGCTAGGCCAATGGGTACAAAGGGACGATTACAACTGGGTTAGCCCCAGTTCCCTTCGTGTTATAACAAATTAATTTTCTTAATATTTACAGCACCGACCCCCTACAGCGGGTGGTCCGGATCAACCACAATGGCAAGCAGATGGCGACCGGCGGTATCGACGGCAAAGTGCGAGTGTGGAGCTTCCCTAAGATGGAATTACTGTACGAGCTAGAAGGACATACTAAGGAGGTGAGAGAGAGAAAGAGAATCTGTCTGTGAAGACAGGATGATGGGTCATTGGTTGGCTCATGAGCCATGAAAAATTGACGACACGCGTGGCGCAGTTGCTGATCGATTGGCTGCTGCGCTGCGTGTCGTGGGTTCGATTCCCGCACTGAATGTACATTTGTATGGCATATAGGTAGTATTTCCGGGTCTGGCTGTTTGTGTAAATGTTCGTAAACGCACCCACGATCCAGGAGAAATTCCTAGTGTGAGGCAACGTTTATTGAAGTTAGGCTGACAATCAGCACTATTAAACATCAAAATTTACATAAGACAGTCCCCGAAACAGCCACCCTTCACCCACTTCCTTGTATTTTTGCTAATATTAGGTCTTTACCTATGAAATTGCCGTTCTGCAGTACTGGCCATTTCAAATCAAAATATTTTTTGTTTGGCTAAGAATTCTAATTTCAAATTAATTTTATTTTAAAAACATGGATTTTTTTTTCCAAAAGTAGTCATTTGTTTATTGATTAGTGTTACATTTTCATCGCATTTAAATCTTTTTCGTCATCATGGATACGTTAAAAATTCGAGTAATTATGGAATATGAGTACCGTCGTGGCAGCAACGCGGCACAAGCGGCACGCAACATCAACGACGTTTACGGAGCTAACACTACAAACCAACGCACTACCTGTTATTGGTTTGCTCGCTTCCGTTCTGGAAATTTCGACCTGAAAAATGAACCTCGCGGTCGTCCGAAGACTTTGGTCGACAATGACGAATTAAAGGCGATTGTGGAAGCTGATGATACACAATCTACGGCTGAATTAGCAGCAGCTTTCGACGTTAGCGTCAAAACAATATTGGTCCATTTGCGTCAAATTGGCAAGGTAAAAAAGCTTGACAAATGGGTGCCCCACGAACTCAATGATCGCCAGCGCGAAGTACGCGTCGAGACGTGCCTTGCACTGCTCAACAGACACACAAATGAAGGAATTTTGAACCGCATTGTTACCTGCGATGAAAAATGGATTCTGTTTGATAACCGCAAGCGCTCAGCAAGTTGGTTGGATCCTGGTTCAGCACCTAAACAATGCCCTAAACGAAAACTTACCCCAAGAAAAGTGATGGTCACTGTTTGGTGGTCTAGCGCCGGTGTGATTCAACACAGCTTCTTACCAAACGGGGTGAGCATTACTGCAGATGTGTACTGTGAAGAATTGAACACAATGATGGAGAAGCTGGCACATCTCCAACCAGCATTGGTCAATCGCTCGTCTCCGCTGCTCCTGCACGACAACGCGCGACCTCATACTGCACAGCAGACGGTCTCCAAGTTGCAAGAACTGGGGTTGGAAGCTCTCCGTCATCCGCCCTACTCACCAGACCTTGCGCCTACAGACTACTACTTTTTCCAGAATTTGGATAATTTCTTGGCGGGAAAAAAATTCAATACCCGAGAGGCAGTACAAAATGCCTTTGAAGAATTTGTTGCCTCCCGTCCAGCTGATTTCTTTAAGAAGGGCATCAATAAACTGCCACTGCGTTGGCAAAGATGCATTGATTGCATGGGTGATTACTTCGATTAATACAAATAAAAAATACATGAAAAAAATTCATTTAATTTTTTTCATACAAAACGGCAATTTCATAGGTAAAGACCTATTATTAATAATCAAGAGTCATTCTCACTGATTGGTGATCTTGGTAGCGCATTATGTTATTTTTTAAATTATTTTATGATGATTTGCATGACTGGTCCCTAAATAATCGTTTACGCATTTTCAGATAAGTATTTTGCACCGTTACATCTATATCCGTAGCTTAATTAATATGTAATACTTATTATTAATTCATTTTGTTGTTCATTTAGTGACACTAATTACCACTTTTGTTTGTGATTTGTGGATCATGTCTGCCACAATATTATCAAAACTCCTTTTAGGTAATATACATGTCATATTTCATATTTTACCTGTTTATCATCCCTTAATAAATAAAATTACTATGAAAAAATCTTCATGAACTGAACAAATTACGTTGATAGTTTTTCAAGTTTATAACAAACTGTTTGTTTATGTTCAATCGGGATAATTTGACAGTTTGTGATAGCTTGATGTGCTGGCGTCTGTATCTACTTAGACACAGGAATACACGAGGCTTACTCTATTAAAAAAAAGGAGAGGGCCTAAAAGTCGCATATGATGTGTAACATCTGAATCTACATCACCTTGGTAATACAAGTAATATAATGAAAAAATACTCAGGTATTTTTTTTAATGATTTTACGTAACCGCGCGCGCTCATTCGTCAAATTAAATAGCGTGCGCTTCGCAGGTTTCCTGATACACAACGCCGTCACTTTTCACGAAATCACTCCCACAGATTGTAGGAAAGCGAGAAACATACATATTGTTACACATCAAAAAAGTTGCGTTGCCTAAAATTTAACTTAATTATCCAAAAGGTAACTTAATTACTCGCATGAGATCAGCGCACTGAACTCTACTTTGACCATTAAAAAGACTGTGGTAGCGGATTTTGATTTAATTGAACCTAATTACTTAATATATGTAGAAATTAAAACTCCAGCAACCATTGCTGCTTGTTCATGAAGCTTAAGTTGATCGAAGGTGTGTGATTGTGAATAAGTGAAGGTTCGTAACATATCGAGACTCCTCCGTCCTCGAAAAGCTCGTTAAGCCCTTGATACCGGCTGTCATTTTTATATCTTTGACAGTCGTTACGGGTAGTTAGAAACCCGAAGTCTGACAACCTTTCTTACCGTGATAATTTAATTTCTTATGGATATCGTGTTGCTCAGTTACTGGGTTGTGGAGTTCAAATAGGCAGTCGCTCCATGTATAATACTGATATTCAGCTGCATCTGATTAGACTGGAAGCCGACCCCAACATAATTGGGAAAAGGTTAGGCAGATCATGAACACACTTTAAAATATTTCCATGTCTAATTTAAGGTAGATTGTTCAAGGATCACAACTCTTTTGAATATCTTATGTCACGTACCAGAGACCTGCACATCAAGCTACCCCAATCTGTCTTTCTGTTCTTCCCTAATTTCTTTGATGGTTTTTGAACTTTATTACAAAAGAATAAGGTTCACGTTCAATGGGGATAATTGGGCAGTTTAGTACAGTAAGACGGGGTGAATCGAAAAGCCAGGGTGAATAGAAACAAAACTCTGAAGGGAATTTTCGCGTTAGTAAGACATGTTTATTACTATTCGCTGGGTGCGTGACCTCAGCGCCATCTAACGATACAACTTACGGTGGCTCTTTTGAGAAAATTAACATGTATTGGATGCCAAGTAGCAATTGAAAAAATAAAATAAACTTCAAAAAATTTTTTTTCAGTGTTAAATGTATTACACAGAGTGTACATTAAATTAAAAAAAAATCCGTGGGTCAGCTGAAAACAGTAAGTAAAATAAATACAACATCTAGAACAAGTCTCAATAAGTGAATTAGGTTAAGTAGTGTTAATATCTGTCAAGATGTTTATTGTAAAATTAATATTGAATAAAAAATCATTATTAATATTCAAAAACAATCTAAAATTATAATTATAATTAAAAATAAAACAGGTATTGCGAAATCATTAACTATATCGAATAATATGTCTGATTTTTTTAATCGATTATTTCTATTAAGTAATCTAAACATTTTAATCGAAATTAAATTTTTTTACGTACCTACTCAAAACTGCGGATTCGTTGGCTTTACGTCTTCTATAAACTGATGGAAAAATAGTTGGAGCGTAATTAGGACTTGATTCAACATCTGATTTTTCACCGCCAATGAAGTGTTCACTGCATATGACATCCATAGGTTTTGTTGACCATAACGATCCATCAATACTTTACAAAAAAAAAAAAAAAAATATTACTCCGTTTTCTTACACGATATACCCATGTATATGATATTATTCTATATAATACGGTTGTAGGTTATAGTATTACTTACTTTTGCCTTTTATCAGCGGTTATCCATTTTTTTCGCTGATTTCATTTCCACTTGGCAACCGGAAACTTATAAAATTTACAATTACTATTTCTACTAGTATTTTTGCAATCGACTACACAACAACTTTGATGACCCATTTTATTTTATTTATTTAATTAAACTGATACACGTGTTATTTTTATGGTCATAAATAATAAAAAGCCACCCGTAGTTCTGTATTGTCCGCAGCGGGCGCTGACATCACTTTTGGGTCCCCCACTATGCCTAACGCACCCAGCGAATAAGGACTCTTATTTTTTTTAAGGAATTGAAATGGTTAATTTCAACACCTTGTAAGTAATTAATAATGATGAGTCAACGATTAAATCTCATTTAAAGTTTTGTTTCTATTCACCCTGGCTTTTCGATTTACCCCGTTTTACGTTACCTAAAATCTATTCTATTTATTGTGTGTTACGACCTTCCGTTATTAACAAGACGGTTGTATTTCTTTGTAGATCGACGACCTTGACTTCAGTCCGTGCAACAGTTTGCTGGTGAGCATCGCCAAGGACGGGTTGGCGCTAGTGTGGGCCACGGACAAGAAGCAGGCCCCCACGCTGCAGATCACGTGCCAGCCTCCCAACGGGACCAAGTACCTGTTTAGACGATGCAGGTAAACAATACTTAGATTATTCAAATTTTGTAAAAAAAAATGCTTCATTTTGTGTTAATTGTGTCAAATGACATACACTAATCTGCATGATTCTCATACATATATAAATCCAGTGTCCGGACTTTTAAAGAGACTTCATCTAGTTTTGACGTAAAAAAAGTGTTTCTCATAACCAAATTACAGAATTAGCATAATTGATCATAGGCACATCACTAATTATAATAAGGCTATTGCAAAAAGAGGCCCGTCTATTATTACGGACGGGCCTCTTTGTTCAAGGCTGAATAGATCTTGTATACAGGGTGGAAGAAACGTCGTCACACAAACTGATACCATGACTTTAGTACATTATTTACTCTTGTACATAATTTTGACGACACGGTTGGCGCAGTCTGAGCGATCGACTGCTGTGCCGCGTGTCGTGGGTTCGATTCCCGCACGGAATAAATATTTATATGGGCGACAGGTAATTGCTCCGGGTCTGGCTGTTTGTGTATTTGACTTTAAATGTTTATAAACGCACCCACGACACGGGAGAAAATCCTAGAGAGGGGCAACGTTTTTTTTTAAAAACATAAACAAATTAAATAATTCACTTCTCTCACGATCACTAATTTAGATGGGAATGATGATTTTAAACTAAAAACATAAAATTTAGAAAGGCTAAAAAAAAATCGAAAATGTTAAACGCACAACCTGGTATCAGGCTGAACGTCGATGTCCTTTCCACTAGCTTCATATCTACACGCCCCTACAGTGTACAGTGTACAGTATAACTTGTGAATTCCAGATTCGGTGTAATAGAAGATCAGAAGGACGCGTACCGCATGTTCACGATAGCCAACCCGCTGAGCCGCGCGGGGCGCGCGCGCGGAGTGCTGCAGGCGTGGGGCGCGCGCGGGCGCCTGGCCGCCAGCGCGGCGGCCGCGGAGGCGCTGTCGGCGCTGGCCGTGCGGGACGACGGCCGCTTCGTGGGCGTCGGGACCATGTTCAGCGGCTCCGTCGATATCTACATTGCTTTTAGCTTGCAGGTACGTCCACAATTATATTTCATATTCTAAATAGGAAAGTGTGTATGTCTGTTTGTCCGTCTTTCACGCCTAAACCACTGGACGGATTTCGACAAAATTTGGCTGAGAGGTAGATTGCACCCCGGGAAAGGACATAGGCTACTTTTTTTAATCAACAAACCACGCGGGCGAAGCCGCGGTCCGAAGTTAGTAAATTATAAAATAACGACTTAATATTTACTTTAAAGGGTTGTGGTTAGTCGCTGCTTTATATTTCTTATGTTAATTCATTTATAATGTTTTATTTAACTACTTATGCCATAATTCATCACTACATATTATAAAACAAAGTCCTCTGCCGCGTCTGTCTGTCTGTTCGTGATAAACTCAAAAACTACTGATTTTCATGCTGTTTTCTTCGATAGATAGAGGGGTTCTCGAGGAAGGATTTAGTATATAATTTGTTAAGTTTTTGTGTACATTGACTAAAATATAATGATATTTGGTGGAGGTGTCGTCGAAAATTTCATAATTACTTTTGTTTGCGATAACCGACATCCACGCGGGCGAAGCCGCGGGCATCAACTAGTATGCATATAAATTTACAAATGATTGATAAAGAGTGAAAAAAATACATTAATGCCGTGGCCTAGCGACCTTCAAGTCCGGGAAAAAACCGATGTGACTTGTTCGGTCTGCATGTACTCCCTAAAATTATCTTAGTTATCACTGACCTCCGTGATGGAAACATCATGAAGAAACCTGGACTTAATAATATTTGAGTAAAACACAAAACATCCAACAATTGTAATCACCAATCTGCCTTGAGCATGCGTGGTGATTAATGACCGTGCCTTCTCTGTATGAGGAAAGACTTCTGCCCTGCAGTGGGACTGTAATAGGCTAGTAATACTATAAGCGATGGTAATCAGCTCCTGAAGCTCTATTTAAATCCACTGTCAAATATCATGTCGTCTGATGTGATTGGTTGGTGTGATTTAAATTCTGAGATTTCTTGACAATCGATAAGTGGACCAATCAATGCTGCGTTGAGTGTGCACAGAGAGGTGGCCCACGTAAGCTACGCGGTTCATGTTTCGGTTTCCCACCCACGTATGTGTGCGTAGCGTGGCTGTGCGGCACAGTGGAGAATCCCGCCCACATTCATACAAAGCCGACCTAAGCACCCAGCATAGCCGTGCCCAGCTGTGCCTTTACTCAATGGCGTTTTATAAGGTTTCCGAAAATGATTAGTCAGTTGTATACCTACTCACTATATCCTCTAATAGATGTTCCCTGCGATTTCAATCGCTCCCAAAGGCCGTAGGTTGGTGTTAAATAGCGTTTTACCTTCCTCAATAATCGGGCTATCATCATCAGACGTCCACTGCTGGACAAAGGCCTCCCCCAAGGATTTCCACAATGACCGGTCCTGCGCCTTCCGCATCCATGCCCTTCCCGCGACCTTCACCAGGTCGTCGGTCCACCGTGTGGGAGGCCTGCCTACACTGCGTCTTCCGGCGCGCGGTCGCCACTCGAGAACTTTCTTGCCCCAACGGCCATCTGTTCTACGAGCTATGTGCCCCGCCCACTGCCACTTAAGTTTGGCGATTCTGTGTGCTATGTCGGTTACTTTAGTTCTCCTGTTGATCTCCTCATTTCTGATTCGATCACGCAGGGAAACTCCGAGCATAGCACGCTCCATCGCCCTTTGGGTGACCTATGCTATCATATGCTAACTTATTTTTTCAAAATCCGACTGAAAGTTCCTGAGACAAGCGCGTTAAATGAAAAAAAAACAAGCAAATTGTTGACATTTACTATGTTATTACTGCTGTGCCCATGTGTGTTCATCCGCGTGGATGTCGGAAAACAAAATACATAGTTCTTAAGGTTTCCAATTAATAAAAAAAAATACGACACTAGGTAACTGTCGTAAACTTTTCTTCCGTAAAAACCTGCTACAAAGTATTAAGAAAACTTAAAAAAAAACAGATGAATTAAATCGGTTAAGTCGTTCTCAAGTTATGGCGTGACCAAGGGAAACAGGGATTCATTTTTGTATATATATATATATATATATACATATAGAAAAGTAAAGATTATAAGCTTTCAAAAACATTAATATCGTAATACCCCGCTTGCCCTATTTTAGCGAGTTCTCCACGTGAAGAACGCACACATGATGTTCGTGACTGGATTAGAGTTTCTTCCGGTGCGCGGCTACGGACCAGCCATCACCAGTCGATCAGAAGCTGCATTACTGTCCATCTCTGTGGACAACTGTCTCTGCGTGCACTCGCTGCCTCACAGAAGTAAGTTTTGATAATCACCAACTGGTCAGAAGTGTACATAATCACCAGTTTACTAGAAACCGCATTACTGTCCATCTCTGTGGACAACTGTCTCTGCGTGCATTCGCTGCCTCACAGAAGTAAGTTTTGATAATCACTATCTGGTCAGTAGCTTTCATAACCACCAGATGACTGGAAGCCGCATTAGTGTCCATCTGTATCTGCGAAACAGAGTTAAATGTGTAAAATCACCAAATCAACAACCGGTTGCTTCTAGCAATTACCAGTCGATAAAAAACCGCATCTCAGACGGTCAGAGATGCGGATATGGTCGCAGTCTGACCATATCTGTGTACAACTCTCTCGACGTGCACTCGCTGTCTAACATAAGTAAGTGTTCATAATAACCACATCGCCAACTGACCGGTAGTAACATCACCAGTCGCCCAAAAACCGCATTATTTTCCATCTCAGACGGCAAAGTCACCAGCCGGCCAGAAGTGTTCATGATCAGTATATCACCAGTTGATCATAAACTTTATGGAAGTTAGTAAGTACGAATATAGCCTATTACAGTCGGCTGCAATAAAATTGGTATGTAAACATTTTAATGTATTATATTTATATACATGTGATATCGTTTATAACCAGTTGAGTGACACGGTTATTATTCTTTATGATTGCATTCACAGTTTCTTTACGATGTGACAAGACGATCATTTCATTTTTATATTGTTCTTATTGCTAAGAATAAATATCATAGCTCATTCGATAACGTGTCTATCCTATACAACGTATATAATCATCAGCACGTAAGATGGCAAGATTTTGGCGTAGTGGGGGTAAGTTCGCGCATCGTACACTTAGTGGCACAAAAAAGTGGTAACTTTTATTGATCGGCATTATTCTATTGTTATTGCCATCATTTATATTTAATCATGTCTGTATAGAACAAAGTTAAAGAAGGGAGAGGAATTCAAGTTTATTAGGAGTTATAAATAACGTGCATTTAAAATTCAAAAAAGTTTATAAAAAAAAAAATATTAACTAGTCGTCGTCACTATCCGTTAATAAAACTACCCCTGGCATCATATTGAAAGTACCACCTGAGCTGGTGGAAGGAGTTGGCTCCTCATCCTCGACAAAACTGTTTTCACTCTCAGAGCTAGAGAAGTCGCTGGCATCACCAGCGTAAATTATAAACCTTTCATGACTGTGTCGACTACATGGTCACTTTTGACGTAGTCCGCCTCATTTTTTTTAACTTTGCCACATAATTTTGACCATTCATCGGCGCCCATTAGTGATACTTTCTCCTTTACCAACTCCATTACACGGGTCACATTCCACGTGGTATTTTTGCTGGCATAGTAATGAACTTAATACAAACTAAATTTTAAACAACAACACTAGCATCAACTCGTAACAAAAACTAAATTTAAAAACAATAACAACACTTAAGTTTAACACAACAAAAACAAAGGGTTCAATTTTCATGAACTCAAGTGTAATCGGGAGCGAACGGGACGAAGGCGCGGTGCGGGAGGCAAGGGTCGACTGATGCACCAATCGCGCGCTCGGATCGACGCTACCTCATACCCCGCGTCCCGCTTGACCACCAAAGAGACCTAAAAAACGACTTGTGCGCATCTAACGACTTTTGCCATCTTACTTGCCGGTGACTATAACAAAATAAACGCCTCTTAATGGATCGCATTATTATCAACTTTTTTTACTATGGGACCAACCAGTGTCTTTTTCAATGTGTCAATTCTTAACACGTTAAACGCCAAAGGACCGACAAACAATACATTTTCTATTGTGTCTTGTTGTTTGGCAGTTAAGGTGTTACATATATATTTTTAATTATAAATAACTGTATTTTTTTCATTGTCCACAGAAACTGTACCTGCCTGGGTTGCCATCCTACTTATAATATTCGTACTATTCTGTACTTTCACTCTATGTTCGTACATGGGCATTTAACGGTATATAAATATATTTATTATAAACTTAAAGTAAATGAAACTATTTCTTGTGTAAGTAATTCGGGGTTATGTTAGTGTAATGTTATTGTAATAGGCAATTATGAATATTACGCTCATATACATATTACGTATGTATAAATAGGATTAATAATGTAATTGAATTAAATGAGGTGCAATGTTGCAATACTGTTTGTTTTTTATTTCGACATTATTTAAAAAAAGAGTCCAGTACCACTTGAATAAACCGCAAAGTAAGCTCTTAAATAATGTAAAACCAGCCTATTAATATCCCACTGCAGGGCAAAGGCCTCTTCTCATACAGAAAAGGCATGAGCATTAATCACCACGCTTGCTCAAGACGGGTTGGCGATTTCAGACTTATATTAATTATAAGTCCAGGTTTACGATGTTTTCCTTCACCGACGCCAGTGATGTCCAAGATAAACGTAGAAAGTACATATGATTTGAAAAAGTCACATTGGTACTTGCCCAGGTTTGAACCCATAACCTTGTAAGCTCTTAGAAACAATAATTAGATTAATTGATTTGCTGGTTATGTCTTCATTAACGTTGATATATGGCAATGTTTGCATCAACACAGGTCAGCCTGTCTGCACAGTATAGGTATTGCTTGTAAAGCCTAAGTACCTAGGTATGTTATTCCTCGTTGCTACACGACGTACAAAGAGGATCGCTTATGTGAGCAACTGACTGTCAATTCCTGATTTAATAAATGGGTTTGTAATCTTGACTTGGCTACGGTGGACTGAAGTAACAGATTTCTTGGATATATAACACATGACGCCTGTATTCCTCAAAGAGTTAGGCAGAGTTATACCTATAGTACACATTTTGCCGTTTGTTACTTATGCCCCATGTAACAGGGGGAGAGAAAACAAACCCAAACTCCTGGCTGCTACTGAGCAATTGGAGATGGAGAACCCCAATAACACTGCCGGACCCGGGAGTCAAACCCTGTACCTCATGCTTGGGAATTCAATGCTATCACTTATACAAAATAGAGGGTACAAAAAAGTACCTCATCTACAAGTAATAATAAAATAATGAAATATTTATTTTTGTGAGTAGTAGTTGCCTTTTCAGACACTGTAACGTCAATGAATGGTCAATATTTTAAAACTAGGTAGCGCCGGCATTTCCTAGCTGAGACTGATCCCTGAGAAGAAAAGCCAAGTCTCTAGGACTCTTTGAAATACATAAAATCTTGCAAGATATGTGAGTCTAACAATGCAAATGGTGTGTTACCTAGTAACTAGGTCCAAAAGGCAGTCGCTCCATGTGTAATACTGGTATTCCGATGCATCCAGTTAGACTGGAAACCGACCTCAATATGGTTGAAAAGAGGTTAGTATGGATAGTTTATAACAATGCAGGGCGAAGTCAAGAAAGGCCTTTTGAAGAAACAGTCATTGAGACATCGCAGGCCTGAGTGGACCTGTACCCGACGTACATCAGCTATCGTGTAACTCGTGTATATTTTAACAGAGCTTGATGACCCTATCACTGTCCTCCAGGAGAGCAATAGGGCCACCAGCACTGTTCGCAAACACAGAACCGCCGTCATTTCGTCCTCGCAAAAGAAAAGATCAGAATATTATTGTCTAGGTGTTTTCTCACATCGTAACATAGTTTAACGTGTCGGTCTCCTAGCAACGAGGTAGACGCTGGGACAAACGACCCGGCCGCTTGCTACCAGATACCAAAACTTTTCTCATATGCTCACGACTCTCGAACTAACAATTTAAATGGGATCAACTTTGAGGTCCCTGTCCCTGTCTGTCTTATAAAAAAGTATAGTGTCCAATATGTATATGGAAATCGGACTGCACTGTTAAAAGTTAGTACCTGGATGACCGAGCTTTCCTCGGATAAAACGACGTTTTATAAAAATGAAACCTAGCCAGATCGATTTATCGCCCCTGCAACCCCCTACATACTAAATTTCACAAGAATCGTTGCGAGCCATTTCCTAGATTCAGATCATATATATAATATGTTTATACAAGAATTGCTCGTTTAAATGTATTATATATATATATATTAGATTCTATCTGAAGGGTGGGCGTTTTGGGGGACTGTCTTATGTAAACGTTTTTGACGTTCAAAAAGTGCTGATTCTCAGCCTAAATGAATAAATTAATTTTGATTTTGCTTTTAACTATTTACATCAAAAATAAAAATATTCGTGTCGAATTGAGAACCTCCTTTTTTTGTCATCGGCTAAAGGGGTGAACATGTTCAAAACAGGTTCTTACTAATGCGTTGGTTATTTGTGATTTTCGTTGACTAGATCTGCTCGATAATTTAATTAAGATCGAGTTTAAAGTGAGTATGTAACTAATGTTAGAATTAGATAACCATATTTCACGTGTAGCGACTATCAGAGATCAAAGTTCAAACTGGGCGTATCTAGGTGGCTGACATCGTTTAGACAGAACTACCAACTGGTGACGGTTTAAATTGTATCAAGAATTTATTCTGATAAAAAAGCGGGAAAGCTCGTTCTTTTCTTTGAATGCGCTAATATCTGGATCGGCTAGTCGGATTTGAAAAATATTTTTATATTAGATAGCCCAATTCTTCAGGAAGTTTATAATTATGTATCACACAATAGGTTTAACATCACGCTACGACAATAGGAACGCGTGAAACCGCGAGTCATACCTAGTCTAATATACAAAATTCTCGTATCGCAAAGTTTTTTACCAAACTCCTCCGAAACGGCTGGAACGATTTGTATGAAATTTTGTGTGCATATCGGGTAGGTCTGAGAATCGGCCAACATCTATTTTTCATATCCCTAATATCCACCAAATATTTTATATTGCAATACGTTTGCTGGGTCAGCTAGTAATTTATAAATCTAACAGATTGTCTGTGTCCAAAATATCTTGACTACCGTTAATGACTTACTATTTTTCATTCAAAATAATGAGTCTAATCAATTATAACATAGCATTGTCACTATTCCCTAATGGGTAAGGCAGAGGTGTACCTATTGCGCACCCACATTTCGCCAGTTAAGTCCCATGTAATAGGGGGTGAGCCTATTGCCATCAACCGGGCACAAATCCAAACTCCGGGCTTATAGGGAGAAATTCCTCATGGAATAACCCAATGTTACTGTGCCCGGCTCGCCCCCTATTACATGAGACTTAAACATAACTGGCGAAATGTGGGTGTTACTGTAGGTACACGTCTGCCCGACACTTCGGGGAATATAGGCGTGATGTTATGTTGTACTGCACCTGACCCGAGAATCGAACCCAGGTCCACATGCTCAGTAGTACCGCTTTTGCCCACTAGACCCAAAGAGGCAGTTGACCAATCAATAGTTAAGAATAATGAAATTGGGAACAATAAATGAAAACCATAAAATATTTTTCATAACATTTATTAATTACATCAAAACAAATAACATACTTGATGAACGCGCGCTCGGCAATAGCACTCATCGATTTAGACCGACTAGAGATCTATCAGTGTACGTAATCTTATACGTTATATTTTACACAGGAAACTTTCAAAGGAAGAAGATAGTTAACGTTTCTAAAACTATATCATAAAAAAAGCTCTTCAAAATATACAAATCGGGGAATGAGCAATTTTTATATATTTCTTTTCAATCATAAAGTATAACTTACTCAGACAGAGCTCAAATATTACTTAAGATACTATTTTTCAGCAAACTGAAATGGATACATTTTAACCAATTATAATTACTATAACGTATAACTTAACACTCGTTTTTCTTAACAAACCACTGCTTAAACACACGATTTCCTACTTAACTATAAAACTCATACATTTAACTATCTTCTCCTTTTCAAATAATATTTCACTTTACTAAAGCAAAGGTTTGCGAATGTTTGACAAAATGGAAGACTAACATAAGTATTAAATACAATAAATGTGATGTCCCTTGTAGTCAGAAACACTTGAGAGGAAGACTGCGGAGATTCCCAGAATTTTTATATCAAACGTTTCGTGAAAATATATCATTATGCTTGCAAAATGTTGTATATAATGTACCTGTTTTGTACACATTATTTTTTCGTGTAACTTGACAGTAAATATAAATGTTTGAATTTGTAATAAGTTAATGGAGACATTTTACAAGCACAACGACGCTTAAATTGCACAAATTTTAACATTAATACATCAATATTTTTGTTTCACTAATTTTTTTACTTATATTTTTTGCTTAAGACATCATAACAGCACATGTATATATATATATTTGTATAGACATCATTGTATTTGGTGCGTTACATATACAGCATCTTATATATCAGTATAAAATGTTTGTAGATTTTGTATACATAATGTCTATTTTGTAAAATGTATATCTGCATCATGGTCCCTGATTGAAATACTGTATATTGTATATTTTCTTCTATATACACTAGACATAATGACCGCCACAAGTAAAATGTTGCATGGCCATGATTGGTATGATTAAATATTTATGTGTGTTATGGCAACCACTATGTGCAACAGTTATGTGTAATGTCCTAAAGGCACGCTTACATAATGTCGGCCAAACCAATAATACGGTAGTGTCCATAAAAATTCTTTTTGGTCCGAAAGTTGGATTACTAAAAATACTGGACACTTATTTTTTCTTTTGTCACCTAAAATATAGTGCGTTGAACTTTCGCGTGTCGTCACGCCGTGCTACACTTTTTATGTAAAAGTGACGTCACAAGCCCCTTTTCCTGAACTTTGATGTGCTATATCTTTGTCACCTTTTATTGATTTGAGTAAGCAAAAAATACGTGTCTAATATTTTTTGGTAATCTAACTGACGGTCCAAATAGACTTATTATATTTTTACCTAGGACACATCCCTATTGATAGAACTCTATCGATATGCTTCATACACTAACATATACCTACGATACATTTATTTAAATGGCACAAATATGTAGCATTCGACTCTATAAAAAAAAAACTCATTTTTTATTTAATAATAAATGTTTATAACATAATTTTTTAATATACTCTTTGCTCTAACATCACATCAGTACAATTTTCCTTAGATTTATACAAGAAGTAACTACGACGTCGATTAATATGTATAATCAGTTACATATCACAATCATATACAACATATAAAAAATATACTTTACATTATGTGAAGTGGTTTCTTGTATATAGAAGGGGGTTCATTTCGTTGTGTTTACTTGGGGTATATATACATATAGTTAAAGCTTGTATATAGTATATTTGTGTTCGTTGTACAGGAAGCACTTCACGGTTTTGTAAAGGTTTTGTTCTAATGAACAACAGCTTATGGCGCGGCGGTAGACGGGTAGTCAGGATATATTCATGAATTTATATCATATACAGTATTGATTTTCATCATGAAACTAGATATTAGGATAGACGTGTTATATATGTATAATTTATAATGCATAAATTCACCCTTTCAAAGTTATACACTGACTATTCGGCTTTACATAACCAGAAAATCATAGATATATGCAGTAAATTACACTTAAATAAGCCTGCAGGCAGACATAGCTCAGATAGCAACGAACCAAATATTTATGCACACTCGAACTTATCGAGCGATGTCGTCACAAGTGGTTGCTAAGTGTAGTCATATCTGGCTGCAGTGTAATGATTAGAATTTCAGAAATGTGACTGAGATTTAAAAGCAATCAGATTTCTGTATGCCTTTAGCATGTTTAAATGCTCAGATCTCAGTAACATCCCAAACCCTAGCCCAGTGGATTCTATATAGGAATAGCTTGAATAACCCGTAAAAGAAATGATAATTTTATTGTATGCATCAAAAATTTTCAAGACTTTTTAGGATTCTAGAAGAAATCGAGCCTTTATAGGCCATGCATGTGTCAATAAATATGGTTGTCAGTGATTGAGTGAACCCTAACTTATTGAAGAGACTTAGATAGACCTATTAACGGTAACTTAGGCTAATATCAGATCACGGCTGGTCCCACCAGCAGTGATTGATGGAGACAGAACTGGTTGATCAGCAACGAGATGGTTGAGCCCCAGAGTGGGCGCAAGTCTCAGTAATAGCTGAACTCTGAAGGGTGGTGGCTGCCAGATTTGAGGAGAACTGATCGATTCATCACTCAACAGGTATAACCGACGCAGTTGTTGCTGTAGAAGGCTGTCCAATTCTGAAGTTTCACTAAATTCACGTAATCTGAGACAAAATTACAAATCGTAAATTATCATTTCTCATACAGACAGGGGGGTCTTCTAATGGGGGGCCGCTCGACGCTACAAATATGATAATACTATAACACGACGCTATTTACAATAATTCGATATTCGTCCATACATACATATTCATACGTTACTCAAATACATACATTATACATACAATTGATTTCGTTTTGTTTGAAATCATTGCACGAGTTATACAATTCGTATAAGATCTAAAATTCACACTTCTAGAGTATATCGGTGTAAATAAATATAGGATTTGTCGATATAATAGTCGGTGTGGGTGTATACTTATAGATAGTACATTAATATAACAAATGTCTGGTATATCCCCATATAATAAATACATATGTTACTACACACATTTTAGATAATCCACAACATTACCAAAGTGTTCATCAATTGATTTGCCCTGTAATACTGACTCACATGATAATAAATTGACGTCCAAACCCTTTTACTGGTAAACCAAGAACAACTTGAGAATCATAACAACACAAACATCCATACATCCGGAGATTATATTTTCTATTCTAAATACTTTATTTCTACGTTGACATCCATTAAAAATTCACATAAAAACTGCTTTTGAGCCCTCGACACAAGAAATGCATTCAGTAGGCAAAGTGTCCCGCGAGGTCGGCCGGTATCGGCGACGCGGGCCTCTTTACACTGCAATAAATAAAATTTGGTAATATGTTAGAAACAACTATTATCCATTATTTATTGTAGCGTGACATACGAGTATGCAAGTAGTATTGTACAGGAAATCAATTTGTTATTACAACAAACAACTCAATTTTGATTCACAACTCAAGTTCAAATATACCAAACAAAGATGGGGAAGAAAACGCAAAACAATGTACAGATGGCGCTGCTTTCATTTGACTCATGACTTCGCACTGTCAAATCTTATAATGATTCCGGGTTTTTATTAATATGGCAGCTTGTTTTTTTGTTATATTAACTAACAGTATTAAAAAAGAACAGCGTGTCAGTTAAAAGCCGAGCCAACTAAGTTGCCGAAAAGCGGTTTTAGCCTATATTCTTTTCAATAATTGAAGCCAATTAGTCAATTGTATAAATAGCTTCTTGTTGATAATTAATTACCGCAGTTATAACAAATCTTTACATTCACATTTACATAACTATTCTATTACATATTCAATGTTCCTGATGTACGAACTTAACCTAAAAATTTAACCTCACAAACGTCTTAACGCGGAATCCATTTTTTTATTACAATTTGAATTTCTGGATAGCTTTTTAGCATGAGACTTATGATACAAGTAATTAAAAAACTAGGGTAAAGAGCGACTCACCGCTCTTTTCTATAGTTTCAGTATTTAGGAAATCAATTATTGCCGTTGATATTACAACCGATTACAATGCAATCTTTTATATTTAATTTGATATTATTCCATGAGTCAAAAGATATTAGCGACACCCGTGGTTAAAAAAATGGCAGTTTTACTCCCCATTAATATAAAAGTAATTGTCAAACATAATTTATTAATAGAAAAAAGTAAAACCATTTTTAAATTAACAAATTATTGTTCATTTGATTAAAACTACTGCAGTGATTATAAGAATGTTTAACAAACGATAATGTAGGAAAGCCTCGTGAATCCGAACCCGAAACGTAATCAATGAACCTTCACTTACGCCAGTTTTTCACTAACACAAGGGGACACTATGGGATTTTATTTAGGTGTAACCTAGAGTTAGTGAAACCGGCATTACAATAATAAACTAAAGTACGTACTAACTTACTATATACAGTATATTTACATTAGTTTGTGTTCATATTCTATACTAAATCCGAACAAATTAAATTGTAGTTCGGATTACCGTGGCTCTAGTGTCTGACTAGTTGTAATATACGTCCATGTACTCACCTTGATCAAAGGTGCTGGGGTTAATGTACGAGAGTAGGTCCTGGTCGCTCATATCTGTGAGTCCTTGCACGGGAGCCGTCATCTCCTGGGTCACGGCCTGCGACACGGCTTGCGATACAGCCTGCGATACGGCTTGGGTTACAGCTTGCGAGACTGCTTGGGACATGGCTACGAGAGGAGTTTCACCGGCGGGTTCAGCCGGCGGTTGCGCAGAGTCCGTCGTCTGCATACCTCCCGATCCCGCAGCACTTTCAGTTGTCAAAATATTAGCAGTGTTAATCGCTGACGTCACCAATGCGTTCATGGTCGAGTCCGACGTCAGGATTTCGGCTGCCGCGTTCAATATCATAGATTTGACGGCGGCCGGCGGAGTCTTCACCGACGTCAGCTGTACCTGGTCCTGCATCATCATGAGATCGTCCTGTGAGGAGCCGGGCGGCATAACGATGCGCTGCGAGCTGTCGCACAGCATGCTGGGCGACACCTGCGGGTTGAGGATGACGTCGGGCGACATGGCGGACGGCAGGGCCGGCAGGGGCAGCAGCTCGGGCGCCGAGTTGCGGCCCGCCACGGCCGCGTTGGGGCTCAGCAGGATGTCGGAGGCGTGGCTAGCGCCGGACGGGGACGACGACGCCCCGGACAGATGGTCGTCCACCCGGGAGTTCACCAGCTCGTCTAGTTTGGTGTTGTCCGGAAGGATGGCGGCCGTAGCCTTCATGGCATCTTCGACCAGGGCCTCCATGTGCGCGGACTGCTGCGCTAGGCGCTGCTCCATCTGGCTGGTCCCCATCTCCAGCTTCGTGATGGTCTCGAAAGGGTTGAAGCTCTCCTGTCGGCCCTGCATCTGGTTGTACACTATCAGTCTTTGCTCGTTTTGCTGCATGGTGGTATCCGTGATCATGAGTTCAGGGTTGAGTTTCATGTCAGTTTCCAAGGGATCCACACTCTTGGATGAGATGAGCTGTCTCATGGAATCCTGCATGATGGTGGGGTAGATCTGCGGCGCGTTCTCTTCAGAGTTAAAGATGGCGGCGGTGACAGTTTCCACCATCTTGTCTGTCTGAACTTGGTTCTGTATGGCTTGTAGTTGTTGAGTGAATGAAGCAAGAGGGGAGGGGGGCTCGCTCTGCGCAGGAGTGCTCGGAGACAGTTTCATGGTCTCGTATCCGCTAACGAAGCCCACCTGGTGGATAGACAATACAGGTTTGCACACAACTTATTTTTTGTTTAATACATTTATTTGGAATTGTGAAATGTTACCTATGTTATAAAGTAAAATCACAGTTACATTTTTTAAGGGGCACTAGGGGGCATCAAGAGTAAAAAAAATGGCGCTATACCGTTGATTGACAGCGATATTTTAGAATAAAATCTGGATCATGTATTCAAATTTTATTCTGAATATCGCTTTGAAAAAGCGTCTACATATTTTTAGTAAGTACTAGCTACTCCATACCTGGCTCTGCGAGTCCCGGGACATCTCGGACTTAAGCCTGAGGTCCACTATATTCAGTTCCTCGGACATATTCATAGGCTTGTCCGGCCCGTCTGCTCCGCACGACGATTCACCGCCGTCTGCCAATGAATGCTGGCTGGAGTCGTCTGCGACCTGAATGGTGAACAAGAGGTTAGTTAAATGTTACAAACCTTTATATAGGCATAAAAACTGGAGTAATATAGAAACGAAGATCTCGTTATGCTATGCCATGCTAAGTAAAAGTTGCCCATCACTGTTGCATGTTTTTTTTGTTGCTTGAAGCATGTTTTATTTTCATTGCTGTTTTTATCAACAATGTTTTCGGCAACAAAAAATGTTGCGAAACTTTTGGTTATGTTTGTATTATGAATGACGGCCTGTTTTGGAGCTATGCAAAATAAATATTATTGGGGTTCCATACCAAAATAGTAAAAACAGAAACCCTTACGTTGCGACCTTGTCTACATATCACACAGCTTTTTAGATAATTGAGGGTTGGTTCGGTAAAAGTTGTTTGTACAAATAACTCTGTAAACAGGATGACATATTTGTGGAATATTTTTTCAATATTTAAAAAAAATATTTAAGTTGCAACGGAAAGTCTTTAAAAAAAAACTATACGTGTCACGGCATCACGCATGAACGGCTGGACCAATTTCGCTAATTATTTTCATGTTGTCTTTGTATGGGGAAGGTTCTTCCGAAAAGAAAAATTAAAACAATTGCGCAGAAAATTGGAAAATTTCAGAAATAAGTTTACTGAATTTTTTATCTTTGCGCATTTAATGAATATGATTTTAACTGCTGGTAACACCACTGGGAGCAGCTAGTTCTCAATAACTAAATTAAATTACAAAAAGTTCGACATCATCAGTTACTGACTAATTAAAGCTATCCGAAGCCCACCCAAGGCATTTTCTCCAGAATTTGATATATTCCACTTGCGATTAAAAATTGATTGAGATGAGTTTATAAAGCATTGAATGAGTGTGTTTATCTTATACGTGAGGGTAGTTTATTATACAGTTTTCTTCCTACAAAAGCAAGCATTTTTTGCCATCGTCGTCGTGTGCTTCTTCGACTTTGTCTAAATTGGGCAAGTACAATGTTAGTCTTAATGCTTTTGTAAAGGACTTATACATACATACGTAAACTCACGCTTTTCTCCCATGGGGGGTAGACTGAAACTACTGAACGCCACCTGCTACGATCCTTACATACTCACAACAATTTTCTGATAAAAATGCATGTGTTATATTTATTCCGTTGTTTGCTCTTCATTATTTTTGTGACGCCACTTAAAAATCTTTTAACCCCCAACGCAAAAACGACGCGGTGTTATGAGTTGTAATGACTTTATTTTGGGTAATTTGAAGTTCTGACAGTTTCGTATTTGCAGCACTAGCCATTTCAATCAAATACATTAGATGTAACTTCATTGGGAACTTAGAGAAGGTGCACCACAATTTTCGTGGAAAACATCGAACTGCGTTGCGCAGTGTTCCGATAAGTATCGATGGCTTGCTTTTTATGGTCCCAATGTGAGCATTCCATGTAAGGTACTCGTAGTTATTCTATAGTTACAATATATGGTCTATCTTTATATTTTCTTCTTTTTTTTTTAAAAAAAAACGGTGCCCTACACTAGGAATTTCTTCTGTGTCATGGGTGTTTTTACGAACATTTAAAGTCACATACACGAACAGCCAGACCCGGAACAATTATTTACCTGTAGGCCATACAAACCGTGTGTTGTAACCGTGTAAATTGTATGTGGATCAAAGGGAATTGGTTTATTTTTTACCTTAAATATTACATAGCATGTTTTGGAGGTATTTATTGTACAAAAGGTTGCACTGAAACCATGTGAATTAACAATTTAAATCATCTTAGGCTTGTGAGACAATGTGATGAATAGAAGACCCGAAGTAGAATAAACATGTATCATCCGCATACAAGGTAAGATCACAATGTAACCTTATTTCAATAATATTATTGATGTATATTAAAAAGAGCAGCAGACCTAAATTGATCCCTGTGGGACGCCGCGTGTTATGTGCATTGTGTAGCTTTGATGATTCCTAAGCTTAGCTACTTGCGATCGGTTGGTTTGGTTAACATTCGAACATTGTTAGAGTACTGCCAGTGATATCAATGGAATCTAGTTTCTTAAAAAAATTGTGGTATACCGTGTCAAATGCCTTTTTTATGTCTAAAAAGATACCCAATACTATTTTTTTTGTTTAGTTATAAAACTTTGTATAATTTATTGCTTCATACTGAACTCGCATTACTGGGGGAGATTTGACTTTTTTAAGTTCTACGAGTCTAATTGTGGTTAGACATAAAATATTCAATTATTAGAATACGGAAGTAATCTTCCTTGAGATAAGTGCTAATTAGATCAATAATACTCTTTTTTATTGAGGAATCTCTCGTACAATATTGTTTCGTTATTATATTCAATAGTACATGTCAGGCCTCCTTAACTACTGATTTTAGTCAATAGATCGACGTTGAAACGTAAGATCTTTTTTAAATAAAGGTATTATTTTGAAACCACCATCGGAAAGTAATTGTGAAAGAAGTAAACATACCTCGCTCTTAAGTCCTTGCGGGGAGTGCGGGTCGGGCACGATGATGGAGGGCCTGCGCACGGGCAGCGAGGGCGGCGGCATCATGCCCTGCCACAGCAGCACGGGCCGCGCGTCCTCACCTGCGACACAACTCGGTGAGCGCGGGCCGCCACTGTGCGCCCGCGCCGGCCGCCCTACGCGCGCTCCGAGACAACTGGCTGAGCACTACGCGCTACACACTACACACTACTGCACAACTGCAGTGTGCACATTGCCTACGGAAGATACGCCGCAGCTAGCTTTACCATCGACGAGGGTAATCGTCAGGAGGTTATATAAGCCACGTAACTTGTCCACGCGGACGTTTATAACGTGTTAAGAACATGTGTCGCGTCTCGCGGCAAGTTTTTCGTGTCCATGGCAATAAAGGCGTGTTTTCCACAGTAAATGCATTTATTTTGAAATGTATGTCTATTGTTCTAGTAAAATAATGTTTTTACTAAAAATATCAATTGTTTGTTTTTGTAGTAATATCAACATTTTGATATTAAAATTAATTCTATGTTATTTTATATTACTTACAAAACAAGTAAACGATAAAATTTGTATTGAAAAATATTTCGGATACAAGTATTTGCTAGACATTAATATTTTTGAGCTAGCAACCCGTTGCATTTTAGCAATACAGCTGTTCCCTTTTTGAGTTGAATATATCAATGTTTTATACACATAAACTGGAATGACTGTTCTAAATATTAGTGTAACCGCATCAAAATCCATTCTGTTCAGAAGATCTAAGCGGCCACGCAGACAGCAAGAAAAGCGACTTTGTTTAATAATATGTACCCAAAAAAAGATAAAGATAAATTGGTTTGAAAAACTAATTCGACCATAAATGAGTCAAACGACATCTATATTTTTTTTCACAACATCAAAAGTTATCAAATATTTATTCTTATCTTTTTTTTTTTTATTTGTACAGTTAGCAAAGAAGTTAATCAGATTATAATAATCTGACAATGCTACCATAGCTTCAAATGACACATCGAATTGTTTTTATCAATGTGTCGAGCAAAGCTTTACTGCCTGCATTCTTCCTGCAGTGTCTATGGTACTTGGAGCCTTTTGCAGGTCGTCTTAGGACCCGCGTAGGCCTCTCCCAAAGAGTTAGCTAATCACTACTTATTAACCAGATTAATTAATTAATCGGTATTGGTAACAGCGTATCCGTTTTTTTTTGTTATTTGAAATAAAAACTGTGTAAATCTTTAACGTTTTCAGCGGGCAGTTTAGTAACTTTATATTAGTAGAAGTGTTGCGTAACTAAATTGTAAAAAAAAAACATCATGATATTACGTTTAAAGGTAAAATTAAAAAAGCTTTTTCAACAAGTGAAAGAAACTAAACACAAGGCTTTTACGATTTATTTATTTTTATTTAATTTTTTCATGTTTTGAGCTCATTTGAAATATGACTCCTAATCAAATAAAATCATCAGACGGCACGTTGAAAACGGTCAAAATTCACAGTTAACTTACACATTTTACACAACTATCATCTAAAAATAACACATAATATATTATAGAAGCCAGTTGAGTCGGAGCAAAACACAATAATATACAACATAGGGCCGGCACGCAATATAAATACTGTCTAGAGTGTGGGGGGATGTGCAGTCTGTCCTACGCGAAGGTCAGTGTTACTGGCAAGTGAGCTCTGTGTGCAAGTTTATAAAGTTCATTTTCCATAGACGATGCGTCGTCTTTGGATTATTTCACATGTGTGTTTTTTTTTGTATTGAGTTTTGGTTGCTTGTGGGAGTACTGTGCACTGTCGACGAAAATATAAATAAATAAAAAATAGATTTGGCATTTTGGATTTTGAGTTTTTACTGAAAAAAAATCAAAGTTTTATTTATTTTAAGAATTTCGCGAAAACGTGGATTTATATCTTTTATGAGAAAGGAGAGATATTAATCGTTACAAACACGAGTAGGTTACTAGGAAAAAAAAAACAATGTGACTTGTACTATTATACAAAAAAGCATCGAGAGTGCGTACAAGTATGTTGAAACAAAATTTGTATCAGTATGTTTTTTGTGTAGTGTGTTGTGCGTCTCCCTGTATGCGTGTGTGCGTGTGTGCGCGTGTGCGTGTGTGTGTGTGTGCGTGTGTGCGCGTGTGCGTGTGTGTGTGTGTGTGGCAGTACCGTGCTGGCGCGGCAGCGGGCAGCGGCGGGCGTCGGCAGTGCTCGCTACCTAGACAGACCTAGCTTGAACAGAAGGGAAAAAAGAAAGAGTACGCTATTCGCGCATCAGTCGTTTCTTCCAAATATCTCTATAAATATATATCTTAACTTTCAGTATTATAATTATATAACTATTGTACCGCGGTGTTATATACATGCTTCAGTAAATAAGCGTGGTTAGATCCAAGCAACATATTGTTATATTATATGCAATAAGGCAATCATATGTTGTGTCGCTTACGCTTTTATTCTTATGGTGCAACGAGCTTATGTCGCTTGTATGCGACTTCCCTTTTTTATAAATATATTTAAACTAGAGGTCATAACTTCATATTGGATATTCAGATAACCAAAAATACTCAGTTTTTTTTTATTATATCATCGCACAAGTCATAAAAGGGTACGCGACACATACTAATAGCTAAATGATACTATATCAAATTCAGGTTCAATGCAGTATTTTCAGATTCCAGATTATAATGCAAAATTAATTTCTATTTATATTACAGTATATGTAAGTATCTGATGGTAATAAGCAATATTAGATAAAAAGCGGGTAAGTAGCTTTGCAAGCAACATTTTTGACCACATACGATACATGCAGGGACAAAGTCTATACAATACAAATACCAGTTAAACTATTTTTATACATAAGATAATATAGACCAGGTCTGTCGGTCGGCTTATTAAACGTAGCTCGAAAACTGCTGGGTGGATTTCGATAAAGTTTTAACCACCGCAAAGGTTCGAGGGATGTGTTTGTGTTATACGCGTGTTAGACTAATCTTTTACGAGAACTTATTATAATACAAGAAATTAAGAAGTAAATCATTAGAATCACATAATTTAATGAAGAAGCAAAAATAGAAAACAGCAAAATGATCAATAATGTTTATATTTTAATATTTTCGTCTTGAATAGGTAGATTTTGAGATTTTTACTACATATGTTTCATTATTATATGTATTTGTAATTGCAGCTTTTTAGTTATAAAGGAAATGACTTCAACTTCGTCCATATTAAATGAAAGAGACGTAAACTGAGGCTAATCAAAAACTCTGGAGTTATCAATAAATTGATAACAAATCAAAATGCTGTATTTCTGAGAGCTCTTTATTCTTTTGCGTAATGCTGAGCCTATAGTGTTGAAATAATATTTTTTTTATTGAAAACTTTTTAAAGGCTTTTGAATTACCCCCATTTCACAGTTAAAAAACACATACAAATGTGAGTTATTATGTTAAACACAGTTTTACAAAAGCCTTGCACTATTTGACAGCAATTTTGTATTGCACACAGATATATACAAGCGTATGTTAATTTTTATATATATACGTGCATACATGGAGGATATCTAGACATTGGATAGGAAGGTCCTAACTTATGAATATACGAAATGTTTCTTAATGTCAATGCGTGACGGTTCAATATGTATTATTCTAAACTATTCGAATATATCTTGTATTTGTTTGTTTACTGAATACTTAAAGCACTCAAATGTTTAGAGGCGGACTTAATGCCATAGGCAAAAACGATCAGCAATTTTTATCTGAGAACTTTACATATACTATTTTTTTTTAAATTTTCAATTGACATTTGTTTGCCAATAAAGAGCATTATTGGATGTTTTTTTTGTTCATCACGCAATTGACACCAAAGAAGCGTTGTTTCCAAGCACACCCAAGCTTGTGCGCGTCCCGGTGGGGTGGGGGGGCCTACCTGCGGAGTGGTGCCGCGCGGCGTGCTGCGGCCCGGTGTCGCGCGCGGGCGGCGTGTAGTAGAAGGCGTGCGGCTCCGACGCCTTGCCGCCCGAGCGCACGAACAGCTGCACGCACACCGCGTCCGCCAGGTCCGCGCGCGCGTACGGCGGCACGCAGCACACCAGGTGCGTCTGGAACGGGCATTTTCTATTAAAACTTGAAGGTGCACTGTGGAAAATGGGCTTGTTGAAGGATATCCCAATCACACTTACATATGTATATACATACATACACACCCTGGCTGGAGGCCTTAATGCTTTGGCTGGAGGCCTAAACTCTTATTAAGTCTCCACAGGAAAGTTCCGTTGAGCAATTAATAACCCTAAAGGTTAAACTGCGAGATGCCCATTCATATTAACTGCTCAACCGAACTTCCTATGAAGCTTTAAAAAATGTAGACCTCCAGCCAAAGCATTAAGGCCTCCATCCAGGGCATTAAGGCCTCCAGCCAGTGCATTAAGACCTCTAGCCAGTGCATTAAGGCCTCCAGCCAGTGCATTAAGGCCTCCAGTCAGTGCATTAAGACCTCCAGCCAGTGCATTAAGGCCTCCAGCCAGTGCATTAAGGCCTCCAGTCAGTGCATTAAGGCCTCCAGCCAGTGCATTAAGGCCTCCAGTCAGTGCATTAAGGCCTCTAGCCAGTGCATTAAGGCCTCCAGTCAGTGCATTAAGGCCTCCAGCCAGTGCATTAAGGCCTCCAACCAGTGTATTAAGGTCTCCAGCCACTGCATTAAGGCCTCCAGCCACTGCATAAAGGCCTCCAGCCACTGCATTAAGGCCTCTAGCCAGTTCATTAAGGCCTCCAGCCAGGGCGTGTATGTATGAATATATGTGTGATTCGGATATCCTTCAACAAGACGTAGATAACTTATTCTTCACGTTTGATAACAGATCTTAAAACGTGACTAGTATATATAAGCAGATTTAAGAGTATCCACTTAAACATAAGAGACTTTCAAAATCATGTCAATAGATGTTTGGAATGTTTCGTAAGTGATCCTCGAATGCTTCTTTGGTGTAAAGGTTGGGAGTGTTTTTGCTGAACATGAGATCCTAGGTTCGATTACCGGGTCGGGTAAAGTGTTTTTGGGTTTTTCCATCTGGAATTTCTTAATAGCAACCCGGTGGAATGGAATTTTGCCCGGTTATTGGCAATGGCGAAATGTGGGGGTACTGTACTAACCCTTCGGGTACTACAGGTACTACACAATTTTTATAGGGATACAAATACATTATCAAAATATCGATACTTTTGACATTTCCGACATTGCATCAAAGCAGTGATGGGCCTGTTTCTGAATGATGATGAAGTGTAGGGGTACTTATAGGTACCAACTTTGCCTTACCCTTCGGGCAATACAGGTGATATTGTATTGTATAATAAAGGAGCATGGTGTACCTGCTGTAAGAACTCCTTGTCCGGTGCCACCTCCTCCTCCCAATGCGTGCGTCCGTCCTGTCGCTGGCAGAACACCACGCGCGTCTCCTTGAGGAAGTTCTTGCCCAGGAGGTACAGCTCCAGGCCTCCGGTGGCAGGACAGGACATCAGGGACTTGCGACACACTTCGGGTACGCCCGGTGGTTGTGCTATAAAAGAAAATTAGTAAGTATATGTGAATTTAAAAAGTCAAACTGGTACATTGTCCGGTTTCGAACCCATAACCTTGTGCTCGAGAGGCACGTTGCTTAACCACTGGGCCATCACGTCATAACGAAAGAGAGTACCGACATTATTACAAAACATTCTGTATTTAAACATTATAGAATAGTGAAACCTTGAAATCTAGTTCGATAAGAGAAATTATTCATGTCTTTGTTTTCTTTATTATTAATATTATAAAATAAATGTCCAATATTTATTTAGAATTGACGAATGACTGACTTCTATGCTCAATTTAAACACGTAAATTAGCACCGTATATTATTGCACTGTGGGTTTTTAAATCTCAGCTCTAACTAGCGGGTTCAAAATGCAATAGTGTGCGGAATTTGGGTATTAATTTAGATGTGTTTGCAGTCTCAAACAAGTTGGAATTTCAGTAGCTAAGTACAAGATAAGCGCACCTCTCTACCCATCCCTTCGGCGAATATAGGAGTGCAGTCATGATATGTCATTAAGGTGTCGAGCGAAGATGAGTAGAATTGTCTTGACAGCTACAGTAAGGCTGCCTGTCCTTTTAAGAGCAGCGAGGCTGCGGAGCAGAGAATCGGAGA
This sequence comes from Phlogophora meticulosa, assembly GCA_905147745.2. NCBI lineage: Eukaryota > Metazoa > Arthropoda > Insecta > Lepidoptera > Noctuidae > Phlogophora > Phlogophora meticulosa. The sequence continues at coordinate 17,264,164 of LR990522.1, read as the reverse complement.
TATTAATCAATAATTCCTGTCCACTGGAGCGAAGAGGAGTTTTTAAGCAATCCTATTGGTTAAAATTTCTCCGTTTCTCCGCTCCGCAGCCTCGCTCTGCCTCAATGGACAGCCTGAGGTGTAGAAAAGAGTAACTCACTGCATATAATCTGCGTGGAGCACACTTGCAGCGTCTCGACGTGTCCGGCCGCGTTGACGATGTCGGTGCGGAACACCATGCGGCAGCGCGTGGACTTCTTCTTGCCGCGCGACATGTGCGCCGCGCCCGCGCCCCCGCCTGCCGCGCCCCCGCCTCCGCCCCCGCCCCCGCCCCCGCCGCCCAGCGTCTCGCCGAACCTGTGCTCTACGTCCACGTTGCGCTCCTGGAAGTTTACAAGGAATTGTTTTGGTTCAAAAATAACGGGTGCCAGATCATCACCCACTATGTTAGTGTCGGCTTGCAGATGCTTATCAGTGTTTTAAATGAGGAGGAGCAACAGTCCACAATCCAGTTACTGGTCTCTGGTTACACATTTCGGTTGCTGACTATCCCTAAACACTGTAAAACATCTACAAAAGACAGCAACGGCTTATAGTGCGTTCCGAGGCACGAAGGACGAGAGTTAGCAAATGGAAAGCTACCCCCGGACCGATCACGGCAAAAGTAACCTTTGATCGACCCGTACCGCCTTAGACCTGTATAACCTTAAAATATAAACACAGTATCCTGTCTCAACAGACGTTTTAACTAACCTTGAGTATCCCAACACAGTCGCAGGTGACCTGCCAGTTCTTGCCCGGCTCCAGGTCGATCTCGATGATGACAGTGCCGTCGTCCTTTCTCTCCTTGCAGGGAGTGGAGTTCTTGCCGGACACCCGACATGCCTGGTAGAACATGTGGGGGGCTACTCGGCCTGTGTCTGTGCCTATGAATACCTGGGGTGAAAAAAAAAAGATTATGATGTAGTAGGCTAGAGTATGAGGCACACCAAAGAAAAGCTACTGCTAGGCTACTTGGCTAGGGATGAAGTTATCTCTCAAATAGAGGGGGAAAACCGTGTTGCGCCGAACTCAAATAAAAGGCTTATTCGAAGTAGACTGACTTCATATGGACACGATAAAAGTTATTTTTCCTAGTGGACTTTATTAGTGTACAAAATAATAGGGTAGTTTCCTTAAAAAATCTGATTGGTCCGAAAGTTTGCGCGTGACGTCACGCCGTGCTACACTTTTAACGTAACAGTGACGTCACAAGCCCCTTCTCCTGAACTTTGATGTGCTATATCATTGTCACTTTTTATTGAATTAAGTAAGCAAAAAATACGTGTCCAATATTTTTGGTAATCTTACTGACGGTCTAAATAGACTTAATATATTTTTACCTAGGAAACATCCCTATTCAACATTTTGATTTGATTTTAATAAAAGAACTAAATTACGATATGATTTTACTCCTTCTTTCTTCCAGGTTAAATAAAATCGTTAATTAAATGACAACCCAACAAAAAGTACCAGGCGAGCACACATTCAAGGAGGTATCTGTTTTTATATTTCTTGAAACTGCACTCGGGCTAAATGATATAAGCTCATGTCAAGGTTACAATGTTAGCTAATCAGCAAGATTGGTAGTGTCAGGAGCTGACAGCTCAGGGTGCTGTAAACAATACAATTATAGCCATTTGCTAATGCTTTTTAATGTATCTCAAACACCCATCTAACATAATTAATAACGAAGTATAAAACCTAGGTGAAGTAACACACACGTCAGTGGTAGTTATTCTAGTATGAGCTGGCCTCTTATTCTGCTCTTGGGACAAGACGCCACACTATTTCTAAGCATTGCGACTCCTGCAAAAGATAGAATCAACAGTGGCAACCACCAGAAAAGTGTCGAGTCAATGAAGCTCGACGGGTCCCGGAGAAACAATTGAACTGTCTAGGCTCCCATAATGTCATTAATACGAAATGAACATCGGAGGAGTTAGAAAAATACATAATTGGTCGCTTGTTCTATTGCCCCGTACTATACCAGGTCAGCTCAATGTCTAAGTGTTGCCACTGTTGGGCGGTCGTCTGTTATACACCTAAATGAATCAGTTTTAAAATTTCCATATTGGTAACTCTTCTTAAATACAGCGATGGTAAAACCCAACCACAATAGTTCATCAAGATTGGCTTTCCACTCACGACTAGATGTTATCCATTGATTTATAGTGGTGTAAACGTTAACCTTCGACTTCCAAGGAATCTATGGATGTATGGAAGTTTCTTTAAGGGTTGAGCTGACTCAACTGTGACAGTAGGTATATTGGTACGGACCTCAGGCAGTCTCAGTGAAATATGACAATCCTGCGGCGCAAGCATAGATATTTTTATCCACCTTAAATATCTACGGATTGATAAAACGACCGACCGAAATGATTTGTATCGTCAGATTCGCGCCAGGATCCGCGTCGAGAGTAATCATTTCGACACCTCTGACACGACCAATGTCTCATGCTGTCATGGAAACTCCATCCATAAGGGATGTGTAAGCTTACTCTTCTTTGTATTGACACTTTGCGCGCGATATAAGTGCGATGAGGGCAAATTTAACTATTTAAATCTATGACTGAGCCTCGATGACTTTCGCTTTTCTACGACTCGTGAAAGATCCGTGCTTGCCCCACTGCCGCAGCAGTTAGTCCTGCTACCACCTGGCTGACCAGTAAATTTTGACCATTGACACGAGCGGAAAAGAAATTGATTCTCAAAATTATGTTAAAAAGTCAGGGACTGATTTAGGTGCTAAGAACACCCGGATAGATCTTACCTGCAGTACGGCCGGTTTGTCGTAACCAACTAATTTGACTGTGGGGAAACCATTCCCTGAATTGTCTTTGACAGCACCTCGGCTACCTTCAGTCTGATATCTGGAATAGAAATGCACATGTTATCGAGTCATGGAGAATCACAATCTGAAAGTATAGTCCAATTAATTAGTCAGGGAGAAATAATTGAAGCCCTATGGAGTCCTTGAAAATGATAAGTGTTCTCTTAGATACCCTGTGGTTAAAGATAGGTGTGGAAGCCCAGATTCTTTAGACGAATGTAAATCATTTTCCAGAAAGGGTAATATGATGGTTACCTCGCTCTATGTTGCGTCTCGGGCTGGCACAGTATCTGTAGCTCCACCGTGCCATCTCTCGACCGGTTGGACAGTGGCGCCGCCAACCCAGGCCTGCCGCCTTGCGTCATGGCTGCTAGCGCCCTTCTTCGCGCCATGGTCTGTGCCAATTTACCTCCGTACTTCCCCCCCAGTTTGCCTCCTAATTTCCCACCGGCACCAACTAATTTCCCCCCTCCAGGGTACTTGTTAGCCAGTTTACCTCCACTGCCCAGTTTCCCGCACGATCTGTATGGGTCTTGGAACATCTTGCCGGGAGTTTCTGCTATGTTTGGACTAGATATACTGCAACCCGCTCTCATTCTGTAAAAAATCAACATTGCTATAGATTATCACGCGTTGGAAAGTAGCATGAATGTCACTTTATATTAGTCACTGTTAATGGTATCTTATTGCCAAAGTTGTCGTGAAAATAAAAAAAAAGACACAAATGAATGTGTATTAATGATGGTGTGGAGGTCAATAAACAATTAGCAGAACACTTGTAAGTACAAACCGTCAGTGCGTCACCAGTAGGGGTACAAACACTCGGACGATGCGACAATTACATGCGGTGGACATGCGGATTCATGGATATGCTCGTGACACTGCACAAACTCAAGCTTTTCAAGCAACCAGCTATTAGAACCACTATTTACGTCAACAAAGACGGCACAAACGCATCAGTTCTAATGAAGACGTCAATATAGGACACTCTGGAGACTCCGGATCTACCCGTATCCAGGATCCGTGCTTTTTCTTCATAATCCAATGACAGGTTAGGGGCATGAACATCAAATTGTGAATGATTTTTTGATCCAAAGTTACCTTCAAGAACAGAAGATAAGAAAAAAGTCAACGTACACGGGAGCGGGTAGGGCCGGTGCAAGCGTAGAGGCGGGAGCGTCAAGCGGCGCTGGCGCGGACGCGGGCTCTGCCGCGCCCGGAGCGCGGAAAGCGTACGCGTCGTTCGCGTCGTCGCATTCTAGCTTAACCACCGCTTCAGTGTCCCCACGTCGTCGTTTCAACTCCGGGTGTTCCCACTCCTCCAAAGTGTCCGATAATCTGCACACGCCATTAACGGCTTTAGTTACATTCGAGATGATTGAAATGGTTCCCCTCATCGGCCACTAAATTTGTCTTTTTCAGACAGGCCTTTGCGACATTACTTTCACTACACTACGTTAGTGAAATTGTGATTTTCAGAGTCATGCTGCGGTATTTAAATTCAAGCAATGAAGACAGTTTTAATGTCGCCTAATAAAACATTGTTGACAGCAGGTATTTTCACAATCAACAAATACATGTGCCTATATCGCTAAAGCTTATTTCTTGCGCTACCAACGCAAAAGCAGGCCACCTGCACCGTCCTAAAACTTGTCAGGCCAAAGTAAATTATAAACTCATTAATTACTATTTTGTTATTATTGGCCTGACTGTGAAGTAACAGCGTGACAGGCGACATGCGCACGTGCGGCGAAACGTGCTAAAAATAAATATTTGCTTGAGGTGCGTTTGCGCAGCGAGAACGTCTGACTGATCTGGTACACTAATCTAATCTAGTGTACACTGTTAACTGTAAAATTGGTTGCGGATTGGCAAAAATGATCATGGAATAAGTGATGCAGTGCTCTAGAGTAGACAGGCTGTTTTATTTTTATCCAGTCAGTGTGGGTAGTTTATAATTTAAATGAAGGTAGAAAAACTGACACTGAATGTCAAAGAATCTGATGTATGTAGGGCGTATTTATTTGTAAAAGTAGTTCAGCTGTGCTCAGAACTAAAAGGTGGTCACTTCGAACAGTTTCAATGTTTCATGATAAAGTTAAATCTCTTTAAAAACAAACCTTTTTTTCAAATTAGTGTTATTATCACTTTTATTCTCTTAATAACTGAGCACACGATTTCTTTTACCGTTTTTCTCTACAATGCGTAAATTGGAACTGACACATACTATCTAGAAAAATAAACAGCTGCTTAGCATATACGCTTTGGACTGATATATATCTGTTTATTACATGACGGGACTTTGTAAACTCTACTGACACTTTTGAAGATATTCAAACATTTTCATATATCAGAATATAGAGATAGATTTTGTAATCTACCTGCGAAACATCGATGCCTAATTTTTGTAATACCCCCAACTTTATTTGATCTTTTTAAGTATTTAGTTTTGATATTCTCATGTAAGTGAATAGTGTAATTCTTATGAGAATAAATCAGCCCTACTTTACGAGAAAAGGAAAATATAGAGGAAAAAAGTAGATACAGATTACGGACTAAATGAACCTGATATATTCGCCTTAGCAATTTTCTAGCAATTTGAAATACTCCGTAAACATCTAGACACACCTTCTCCAAGTAAACAATATTAGTTGTAATGACTAAGCTAGTCTTTAACAGAATACAAACTAATTTAATTAAATTAATATGCAAATGATTTCAAGGGATAACATGGGTGTAGAACGGTAACTACTTTATGAGGAAAAAACTATTCAATATTACTTTTTCACATGCGGAAGAGAAAGCGTATAAATTACTGGTAAGTCGTATATTTAAGCAAGCGAAAGATGATTGGTCAACGAATTATTTTTATTAATGTGAGTGTTGAAATGTGAAGGCATCTGGCGAGAGGGCACTACTGGCGTTAGTCTAGTGGTCGGAAGCACTACTTCCAAGCGTGACGTCCTAAGTTCGATTCTTGGGTCGGGAACTGCAATCGAGTTTTTTCACCCGGAATTGCTCATTAGCAGCTCTGGCCCTAGATCTGTCACCGGTAATGGCAATAGGCACGCCCCCTATTACATGGTAATTAGACATAACTAGCAAAATGTTGGTTTACTATACACCTCTGCCTTACCTTTCAGGGAATACAGGTGTGATGATGACATCATTTGTAAATCATAGTAATGTAATGTATATAAGACACTGATTACTACCATGTCATGTACAAGCAATGTTAATTATTATGGATTCTATTTAATATGGCACTTTGCCCAGTCTTGTGTTGACACGTAATCGTAATACCTACCGTCTAACAAATATAATTCAGGCTTCAACTCTCAAGGACGAGTCGCCGGTAGCTTCTACAAGTAGCTTACACAAGGAATTGGTATTTCTGATTCTACATAGTATAGGGATCGTTCATTAATCCTGTGAGGCTCGAAAGGGGGTGAGAGAGGGCTGAGTATTTATTTTTATAGTGAACGCGCGATTTTAACCTGATTTTAGATTAAAAAAAGTACGTACACGTAACTTTGGTTGGGATGGGGGGTAGTCCAAACTAGGGTTGCCACCTTTTTTTAGGATGAATAAAGTATTTTTTCATTTTGGTAGAACAAAAATAAAGTACACAGAATAAAAAAAGTTTATTTTATTATTATTTTTCATTATTTGTCCTTATATACGGTATTTTTTGTTGCTCTTTGCTATATATAACAAATGTTTGTTTTCTTGAAGATTCAATACTAAACGTTATTTTATTTTAGTCTCATAAGTGCTCCTAACCAGTAACGAGGCAGTAACAATCACTTTTACGTAAATAGAGTATTTTAGCGTACTTTATTGGTCTCGTAGATTATAAAGTACGCCTACATGAAAAAGAGGACAATACTCTATTTAAGAGTACGGGTGGTAACCCTAGTCCAAACCCTCACTAAGTATCACCAGGGGGAGGGATGGCGATTTAAAACGTTGCAATAATAACATCACGTGAGTAATCGACGATTCCAAAGCAGGGTAGTCACTTGTTCTTTCCGTCATTGTGATATATTTTTTATATCTGTGAACAGGAGATACTAAAGGCGAAAGTTACAACTTCTTTTCTTCTTCTTTCATAAAAAAAACAAGAGTATGTACGTTACATACTCTTGTTTTTTTTTTTATTTAATATTGAATCAGGACCTGAAGGAGGACCTGTCCTCATCCTGACCTGTGCTTAACAGTAGCGCCTGCGAGCACTAAACCAAGACGCCAGTCAACGACAATGTTATGACCGAACTTGAAATACCATCACGACCCCTATAAACCTCGCCACCACTTTGGAGCAACCCCTCTAATATCACGAAATAATATTTGAATGAATGAAAACATGATAATGTAGTAAATGTGTATTCACACAATCACGTCATGATATTTATTCAATTCATCATAAGATAAAAAGAAACGTTACTATAGCTTTTTTATTTTTGTGTTGTTGTACACCTAATTATCTCTAGAACTGAGTTATTTTTCGGATTTCCTTTGACACAATTTTACTATGCACTTGCGTCTGTTCATGGACCCGGAAGCATCATTTGTTTTGCGTGGATTACATTGCCCGCTACCGTAAACAATCTATATTTCACACCCAAAATCGTTTCCCAGTACTCATAACTTTTGTACAGACGCCAGCACATAAAACTATCTCAAACTGCCAAATTTTTCCAATTGGACATCAACCTTATAATTTTGCAATAAAGTAGAAAAACTATCAAAGACATTTCACAGATTGGGGTAGCTTAATGTGGCCTCTGTTCAATGTTATTTTGATGTGCAGAAAGCGTTGATGACAGCTTTATGATGGGGCTTTTTATACCTTGTATCATTTGTATATCGCGTGATTTCCTAGTGTATCATCAATCATACCCGTCAGTTAATATACAACTAATAAACACTGGCTTCCCTTGTAGTCTACGAAGAACGGTTCTTGGTTTCTGAGCTGCACCTAATCATTGCGATTGGCAAGCGGGTTAGCAATGGATTATATTCTAAATGCAGATGTGCTTTGGTATTTCTAGCTGTCAATCTTAATATTATAATACTCCATCTCTATCACATTCTGGTAAAATATTACTGATCATGATTAAATCAAATAAGTATGTAGACTCATTAGGTTTTTGAGAAAGTTGATGTTGAGAAGACAAAATCGATCATTGAAATCACCGAGAAGTTTACACTCTGAGGAATAAAGAAGGAATGAAGAAGGCGTCGACCAAAAACCTAGTGCATATTCAACAAAAGAAATAGTTGTTGGTTATGACTGAAAAGTGCTCCGCGATAAGTCAGAGTCCAAGATCTTTATTGTGGGACAGTGGTGACAGAGTTGTTATTAGGTTAATTGGTAATAAGACCATCCCTTATATCAGGTTGGGTTTGGAAACTAAGTAGCTTCATTTCTACAATTATATGTATACATAAATTCTCGCATTTTTCCCATGCATTAGGCAGAAACTACAGAAAGCTACCTGCAACATACATACTCCTTTATACATCCTTACATACTCCTTTTGCTTCGTTTAGGTTCATCTGGTCATACATGCACGGCAAATTCGAGTACAACCTTTCAGAAGAGCATCACCAATAAAGTCGGTGTATGTCTTTCTTGGGCGTTCACTCCCTCCTACCTTATGTCAATCGCTTTTCATTCATCCCCTCAACATGACAAACCATCTAAGCATACTCTACAACTTTTGTCACCACATCTTCATCATCATAATCATTCATGTTCATCTTTGACGACCGATTTGGTGCGGCAGGCGAAGGTCCGTCTGCGACGCAGGAAGTTGCGAGATCGATTCCCGCCTTGGGACAAATATTTATACGATCTACAAAGATTTGTTCCGGGTGTTCTGGGTATTTGCTATGTATAATAAAAAAATATCTATCTATGTAATGTATTGTATTAATTAAATCAGTCATCTAGTACCCATAACACAAGCTCTGCTTAGCTTGGGGCTAGATGATGCTGTGTGGATTGTCCAGCAGTATTTATTTATTTATCTTTTAAACCACAAAGTTGTTTTATCACATCATTCCTCAATCTATCAACCAGTTACACCACACATACTTCGCAAGGTACGTAAATCTGTAATTACAGCTATGGCAATACTGAGGACACCTCAAAACTGAAGGGCTAGACAATAATTTGATAAACGATCAAATTGCGACAGCACATGAAACGGCCATTGGCACTACATTCAATATTTCGTGTGTTTTGCGCAACTGCGTATTACGTGGACAGTTAGTTTCGTAGTGACGACCTTATGTAATTCGTATTACTTATGTATGTGTAGTTGTGTACTCTACTTCTGTATTATATCATAAGTGGTGGTGTTTGTCAAATTGTTTGTTGGTAACTTGTTCAAGATTGTTGATTGTATTGCTTACACGACCTTTGTTTTGAAGTTGTGAAGTAAGTAGTGGCGTAATCATAATCAAACATTTTAAAGTCGAAGCCCTCCTTATAAAAATGCCTAGTGCTACGAAACTCCGATTCTCTTGCAAACTGCTTAAAATAGACACCCGATAAAAATCTAGTTAGTGATAACGTCAACAGTTAAGAGATCGATAGCGATAAAATGGAGTAGTTACAGATCGATAAGGACGTGTTCGCACGCGCGACTCACGCGCATACGTGACGATATCTAGACCCGAAGGTCGCATTGGTAAGTTTGTGTAGATCTGAAGCTATCCGACGGTGAGACTGTACAATTGGGTGACTAAGCGTTTAGATAACTAACACAGACGTCGACTTATTTTAGAACTTTGACGACCAGTCTTTAAAGCAGCGCAAAAAAAAACTGCAGCAGCAAAAATGAGTTGATTGATAAATTAGCTCTTCTTGTCTACAGCATAATGGCTCTCTTTCAGTGAGAATTGAAACATAAACTTTCTTACAGCAAAAAATTGGACTTGTATATGTGCAAATGTATAGTATCTTTCAATGTCTGTCTGAATAAAATTACAAGCAAGAATCGATTGATTGATGACATGAGTTTTAGTTATTCCTATTCTAATTTGCATCTTTGTTGAAGTCAGAAAAGTAGCAAGCATCGAGGAAACATGAGCGAATAAGGTAGTGTCCTTAAAAATTGTGATCGGTCCGAAAGTTGGATTACTCAAAAATACTGGACACGTGTTTTTTCATTTGTCACGTAAACCAAAAATGACGACGATATAGTGCGTTGAAATTGCGCATGACGTCACGCCGTGCTACACTTTTAACGTAACAGTGACGTCACAAGCCCCTTCTCCTGAACTTTGATGTGCTATATCATTATCACTTTTTATTGATTTGAGTAAGCAAAAAATACGTGTCCAATATTTTTTGGTAATCTTACTGACGGACTAAATAAACTTACCTAATATATTTTTACCTAGGACACATCCCTATTGGGTTGATGCTCTGGTCAGCAGTCAAGAACATGAAGTAAACGCTACATGCACGATCATTATCTCTATTTCAGCCTTAGGACACGATGATGTCTAAAATCTCAGTGGCCATCTATTTTCACACTCCATCGATAACTGATCTAATTTTATGTGTATGTATATTCATGCTAACAAATCGAGCAAATGATAAACACATTCACGATTCAACGGTGTATTTAGTCATCTGAGTATTAGTGGGAGTTTCTAAGACTCCACGCTAATCAAAATGTGTCATGTAACATTCAGTGTTCTCCGAAAATGCGTTGAGATTAAATAATAATCCATTATTCTAAAGCACATAATTAGAAACATTTAAGACAGCGTGTGTTAGTGCGACAGAACAAATGATTGGAGTGATGGTTATTCTCATCTCCAAAGACACAAGAGGCGAACGTTAGAACAATGTGCAACTGTTTACCGTTAAGTTTTAACTTTGCCTTGAGAAGCGAGTGTATAACCACATTAATCTTACCTGTTGACGGCATCGGGTCCTAGGCCGCTGTCGTTACTGTTCTCGCACGGCTCGGGCGGCCGCAGAGAGTGCGTGTGAGCGTAGTGAGCGAGTTTCCCGAATTTGCCTAAATGTGCCAGTTTGCCCGGGTGGTGGGCAATTTTGCCGGCGTGCACCATTTTGCCCGGGTGCTGCGTCTTACCCGGGTGGGCCCGCTTATGCGGCGCCCGCATCACTTTCCTGTGTACACGTGCGCTCATCGTCGGGGCCGTAGACATAGTCATTTTCATGCCTGTCAACAAACAGAAAATAAAAATTATTTAATTTTTATTGACTATGTGAAGAGAAGGCGAATAAAACAAAATAGATTTTAATGGATCTCTTGGTTTAAAACGACGGAAGAGCCGGTGAAATTTGTCAGACAAGTGAATTTATTGATCAGCCAGACAGTCTATCTATCGCCTCAGTAGACACTAAAATAGAAATAACAACTAGGTACTATAGTACCCACTACGTCTAATAAACCCAACCAAAATGTAAGTTTAGTACGAGATCCAATTTTTTTTTTTTTGGAAAACGTTGCCCCACACTAGGAATTTCTCCTGTATCGTGGGTGCGTTTACAAACATTTATACTCGCATATACAAACAGCCAGACCCGGAACAACTACCTGTAGGTCATACAAATATTTGTTCCGTGCGGGGATCGAACCCACAACACGCGGCGCGGCAGCCGATGGCTCAACCACTGCGCCAACCGTGTCGTCAAATTAAAAGACCCAAAAACAAGTTTACATGCTTTGTTTGCTAGCATTAAATTGCTATTGGAAGTTAGGCGTACACTATATGTAAATCTCGTCAAGCAAATCCAGAATGAAGTACTTTATCGCAATTCCTTGAAATTTCAGTCACTAACCGAACCACACGGAAGCGGTTAGTAATTGTAATTCCCGAGTCTTAAGGCCATGAGTCACGAGACAATATTCAGAGATCGAAATCAAATTTTATGGACCAAATGCCATAACATGTTCAATCGTAAAATGGACGCGTCTGTGAATACATAAAATGTTGTAAGTGAGTTTGCACACTGTGGTGTCGATCAAACCAGTGTTTATATTACAATATATCTTTGAGACCTACAAGCACCGGCCATAGTCCAAGACTCCAAGTAACTAGCATTTCAGCAAAATTTAGGATACATAGAAAACCAATTTGAGAACTCCGACAAGGATAAAATGGTATCTAAAATAACAGAAAACACCTCAATCTATACCGTAAAACGGGGTGAATCGAAAAGCCAGGGTGAATAGAAACAAAACTTTAAATGAGATTTAATCGTTGATTCATCATTATTAATTACTTACAAGGTGTTGAAATTAACCATTTCAATTCCTTAAAAAAAATAAGAGTCCTTATAGTAATAAACAATGTCTTACTAACGCGAAAATGCCCTTCAAAGTTTTGTTTCTATTCACCCTGGCTTTTCGATTCAGCCCGTTTTACTGTACTTAATATTATAAAGAGTTGAAATTTGTTTGTAAGTTTGTGTGTAGGATATAATCTCGAGAATTAATGATCGAATTCTAAGAATAAAAAAGCACTGTTATCATTTTCTAAACTACGCTCTAAAGGCGGTAGAGTTAAAGTTTTGACGGGTAACATTACGAAATCCAAGCGGATGAAGTCGCGGGCGAGGAAGTGCTAGTATCCTAGACCAAGATCCAACTTAAGAATTCGTTCAGAAAATCGAAGCGCATGTATGCAACTACTTATACGAATATAACATAGTACCGTTACTCCATTTTGAATTGACACAAAGGTCGCCGCCAATTAGACGACATTAATCTGTTTGTCTCGCTAACTCCTCCGTGGATACTGCAGATGAATTTATCATTTGTACTACACAATCAATTACTTCTTTTATAGTCACTATTACATGACACAGTGCAGTTCTAAGTAGTTAACTACGCACGGGTTTTTGTTTCCGTTCTGCGGTGTCTGTGGTGGTATAGATTACGTCTATGTCCTGTGTTTTATCATTTAGTACAATATTGATATGCGTTTTGAAAAGGATTTATCCGATAAACTTATTATAGTCATAAGAGGAGCTATCATCATCCGCGTAACTATTTTTTTACTATGTTGGGGTCGCCTTCCAGTCTATCCGGATGCAGCTGAATACTGATCAAATATAAATCTGAACTCCACAACCCAGTTACTGGACAACACGATATCCCTTGGTAAGACTGGTTGTCATGTGAGGAGCTATCCATATTTAAAAAGACAATGGAGTTTATGAAGATGTTCATGTCGGTTTTGTAGTTTAAAAAAAGAATATTCAGTGGAACATAGAACCTACTTCTTTTTTGAAGAGGCGTGATCGAATAATTAACAATATTTGAGTAGTGAAGTCGCAAAATTATTGTTACACTCGCCTCGAAGTAAAGTAAGGTCGTTATCGTTAATAGTTAGCATATTACTGCCAAAATACATAAAACTAATTTATACTAAGCATCAGCAGTAAATACGCTCGGATTGATCACACTACCGGTCTCCGCTGTAACTTTGTTATTTTAGCACTGACATTATCGTCACTTTTGGTTATGGGCGTATTAATCGACAATGTAATAAGACGATTTTACTCCTTGTGTTAGGGTGATCGTGACTCGTCATCATAAAAGCCCGATTGATATTAAAGGTCCCCGATTATGACTCTTTTGAAATGTAACGACTGGAGACGCAGAACTTTATTGTCATGTTAATAACTGAGTTATAACATTATTTAAGAAAATTCAGTATTACATAACTACTATAAACATGACTTGTATCCCTGTATTTCAGGAAGAACTACAAACGTGGAGGGCAGAAGAAGCTAACTCAATGGAACCCACTTAGAGCTAAGATGCTGAAAATAATTGATTAACTATTCAAGTTTAAAACACAAAGGCGTTATTAACTTTAATACATATCGTAAATCTAAAAGTGAGCATCGTGAGAAAATTAGAATCTTTAATAACACTAAAACGTATGTTAGAGGTATAGCATACTTAGGTGAAGACAATTTGTCGGATACTTTGAATGCCAAACATTCATTCAGCGCAGTCATTGACAGTATGTAGTATAATGTCAGCAGACAATGTATTTATAGTTACGTGTTGACCTCAAAATTTTGTAGAAAGTAGACGTTTGTACAATAATAAAGCCGAATTATTTATGTAAGTTTATTTGTAGATTCAAGAAACAATAAACGCCGCCATACATTATTTTATAAACATCAAACTTAACAGCTTTTTAATTAAAATAAGTAATAAGTTGAACTTTCTAGCTAGTCTCGCAATTACGTTTGATTTGGCGAAAGGGGTTAAGTCACTAGTTTTATAAATGTATGGTTGAAAAGATTGATTGAAGTCCACTAAATTCATTCACACAGCCTCAAAAGCTTCTCAATTATTCAAAAGACCCTTGCGGGACCCCTAACTTCTTATTGATCTCATTCGCATTATGTTTCTCGCGAACATTTTGCACAATACAAATATGATTTACGTTCACAATGGCTTTTATAATGTAATATAAAATTCTTTCTCGGTTCACAGGAAATAATAAATTTGGACAGTAAAACTTGACCTTGTGTGAGTACATCTGGCGAAGAAGAACCACTTAATATTCCTTTTGAATTCGTTGTAGGGTCATGACTATTTATTGGTCTATGCAAATCGTGGATTATTTCCAATGTAACAAACGTTAAATCGAAGATTTGTACTCGCTTCTACTGTATCAACATCAAAACATATTGTTCCAAAAAGTTCAAAGTTATTGTTATATAATTTATTGTGATTGTCTTGTAGTTCCTAGAATTATTATAGTCGTAATAAAACTAACAATGAGAATTAACATTATCATTCAACGTGGCAATGTTGCCAGTCTTTAGGACACGTTTCCGGATGACAGCGATGTGGAGGACTACTTGAGGCCTGTGTAATGTCTTTGGTTTTATTTAGTGTACCTCTTTTTCAGCCTTAAAAGGAAAACGAAACCTTAGTATAATAAATAATAATAATAAATAAATAAAAATCATTTACTATTTTACTGGGTTACGGGGTTTAGAAATGATTATTTATATACTTTAAACTTAATGCAACATCAGGAAAAAACGTACAACTTAGGAAAAGACAACGAAAAGTTTCAACGCTAGTGGGGCCAGAATCATATATTGAACTCATAATATCAGATTGTGCTTCGATATCCCTTCCGCCTTGTAGTATGACTAGTTAGATGTATTTATAGTATAGTTATAGAATTTTATCATTTTTTAAATACATACAAATCCTACTTTAAAAAAGAAAACAATAAGGAAACTTTTGTTAAAACCCTTATGATTTAATCGACCGTTGAAGAAGTCGTGCGTACATAACACATTGTTAATTAAGTAATTTGTCTTGTTTCATACAGTTATCGTACACAATCAGGTTTCGCATTGGTAATAGAATAGTAGACTGAATTGACGCTCAATTCAAATACCAATAGAATTTGAGGTTCGATCAGCACACAGTAATCTTGCATTGGATAATGGAGATACGATTAAAAGTGAACCCAAATCTGTTTTCACAACAAACAAACCCAATGTCGCAGAAAAGTACTTTAAGGAGACGATTCTCTGCATCACTCATCACATCTCTTGGTTACAAGACGTATCGATTCGCACCTCACGCAACGATTACCGACGCACCTCGCACCGAGACATTCACTCGAGCACAGCGAAACGTTAAAAATAGCCGCGTCCTTGCGATTTTTAATCGTGTTCTCTTCGCCTTTTCACGTTTACTAGTGAACTGATAACGGAGGCCGAACAATGGATACAATCATAGGTTTCAACTTGGATACCGTGACGGGTTTTGCTTTTGGTTCGTTTGATACAAATACAAGGAGACTTTAGACTTTTTAGGAGACATTTGGTGAGAGGAACTCTACACGCCTCATACATCGAAAACTATCCTTCTAATATTATAAATGTGAAAGTCTGCGAAGATGTATGGATGTCTTACTCTTATACGCAAAAAAGTATTGAACGGATTTTAAAGAAACTTTACAGAATTATAGTTTTTACAGAGTCAGAATATCATATCCTATGCTGCGAACGCTGCACATTAAAACGTAGTAGGTATCATAACAACGGTAAGTTAAAAACATTATTAAAAAAAAACCGATTTGTTTTACATGAATTAAAGCATGATAAGAAACACATTAAAATTTTCACAGATATTAAAGAGTTTCCAGTAAAAGAGGACTGAAGTAATAACTTTTAAAAAGCCTACAAGTTGTGAGAACTGAATCAAAACAGACGCTAGTATAACGCGTTTAAACACTAAGTACAGCAAGCATAATAACGACGTATAATTTATAATAATTGAGCTAGTTACTTCAAATTGCTACGGAACAATAATGGTACTGTACTGTTAGCTAACTTTGCTATTAACCTTTTGTTAGGGCCACGAGTTATCCTCAATTTTTATTCACTATTTTATTATCTGGTGCGGAGTTCCTTGATGACAGGTAAGATAGTAGAGTAGCCTCTTTTGGTTAAGAAGGCCTTGTAAAGGACCGGTCGGTAAGAGGAACTGGTAAATAATTATGATCTACTGCTTGATGGCCGTGAGCTTCCTAGTTGTTGAAGAGCACATGAAGCTGTGATTTAATTTTATCAAGCAATTTAAGAACAGCGTTAACACACTGAATATGTACCATTAACCATTTAAACGTATCTTCAAGTCTAAGGGGAAAAAGTATTCTTTGATTCGGTAACCGTAGATTCAACTATTTAAAATCCAATAAATGTGAATACGCTATAGTATTACAAATGTATTGTTAATACAGACTCATTAGATCTATCTCGAATAATAGTAAATTACAAGCGACAAAACAATGAGACTTATGGCTTACGCATTTTGAATTTATAACCAGACCGGCTCCTTTGGACAGAGTATTGTTGAATTTAAATCACAAATATAATTATGTGTAAGCGAGAATATTTAAATAATATCACCTGATTGTTCAACCAGATATATCTGGTTGAAACGAGACCATTTAGTTAATACAATATCTTATCTATCAGGTGATACAAACACTGCAAACGATTGGCCAGAGGATTTTAATGTTTGCATTGACTACTTGGATGCATAAAAATAAGGCAACACGAATTTAAAACTGGGTAGATGGATACTTGACTAAAATAAAGGTTGTGTTATTTCAGTAGTCGGACAGCTTTCTATTCTACACTGTACAAAACAATGTATATTCAATCAAAAGCTCATAAAGCTACAAGTCCTTAAATACAAAATACACAAGTTAACGAACATTCATCATAAACCCTTTAACATCGAAGACTCAACTACTTAACTAGTAGCACTATTACAGATAAGTATCGGCCCTTTAACAACAGAACGACGTGAATCGATACAAACGACAGGCCATTAAGGCGCGCAATTGAGTGCATGTGTACATGTGTATAAGATAGAATAGGAGCGAGTTCGTTACCCTGTGGTACGCCGAGACGCGACCCCAGCTATCACCGGTTATCGGTCGTCATCGTCAACTGGTGAAAGTCCACCACACCTGACTGGTCATATACACACCCAGAAGAAAACAGGAAAGCACGGATTAACTTTATTTGTATTGGTCAGACTTGTATTCCCTGTCGAACGCTGATTAAGGGTCTGAGTGTTTTTTCCTGTTCAAAGTTCGAAGAGATACGTGTATTTAGAGCAACATAAGTTGTCAAATGAAATGTTGCGTCACGTAAAATCGTTCTAGGTGCTACTAATGATTATATCTACTCAAACCCTGTCAAAGTATGTATATTTTACTCAAATCAATAAATAACCATTAAGTTTCCTTCTAATGTTTCGAAAATATCAACAGTATAGTAGTTACCAATATACTTTACTAGTAGACTAAATGTTTCCTGATTTTGTTTTTGTAGTCATGTCTACAACTAGTTTTAAATTAATAATTTAAAAATCCTAGTCTAGTGCAGTTAACGATTTATCTTCTACAAATGAATACGGAAGCAGATTTTTATTTGCAAAGCATACCGTGAGTGAAAAACAATTGGTTTGTTGATATCATGGCTTCCGTTACAGTGACATGTATGAAACATTTATCGTTTCGCGCCTAACACTGTGTGTAAATATTACGTAAGAGATACCGATAGTAATAGGTCAAACTTTGAATAGTGTCGATACTCGATACATATTCAGTCCCCGAACATTTCAATTTGTGTCGTGGCGATCCACGTGATCTTGTTATAATTGTAAATGTGACCAGTCCGTGCCTGCCCACGTATGTTTTGGTATGTTAAGTGAAATGAATTATATTGATTTTAAGATATAACTGTACACATAGCGTTAGAGCTGGCACTGATATTTAAATAAAGGTCTAATATGGTAATGTGTTTGTTTACCTGTAATAATTGTCCTGACACTTTGTTAACCGTTCGCCTCTCATTTATTTCCATTTAGTAAATACTTTATGAATCTGCCTGGATTGTTGACTGGTTTACGCCATAACCAGTTACCTAACACAACATAATATGAGCATATTAAGTATTGAGCCAAAAGCGTAACTCCATTAAAAAAGCACAATTTTTTCATTTTGTTCAATTCGATTCGAAGACATCGTTCATTATCATTAATGTAGGTTATTGATAGATCTAAATTGATTACATGTTATTATCATTAACTCTCGTTTTTTCCTCGTGCCCTATTTATTACCTTTACTCTTTCCATTTCAGGGACTGCCTCAACAGATATCAACTGTTGCCATGCGACAGAATGCGACTGTTATGGCAAATTTAAATGATAGCTTTCTTGGAAAATATTCAAGGTATCCCGTTATGTGTATTCTCTTATTCCAGTATATTTATGTTAGTTCTTGCACCCTAATTATTTTATAAAACTCATATTGTAACTCTAGAGTAAGCTAGACATGAAAAACTTGAGGAAACATTGTCATATCATTTGTAGATCACTATGATCATTATGGAGCTGTTCGTTTCATAAGTCAGAGGCATCAAGGTTGTCTACGTCCAATTCAAGGTCTATCTGATGGTCAATTGGTCATTTCTGTTTTATAGTTTCGTAATGGCTTCATTTGTGTTTTTATTAAACTTTCTAGCTTCCTTGTTTGTTTTATTTTCTTTACGACTTGATTGGATTGGATATACATATTATAATGATTAATCTGCCTATCAAAATTAGCCATTTAAGTTGTCTCCTATCGATCCTGACGCGTCTGTGCTTTTAATGAATTCAGTTCCTTGAAAGTTTAATACTATTTTTTCCGAAAATTTGATGCTTTTACCAGTCTGTAAATTTATAACGTTTATTTAAATAACGTATAACTTTCTAGGAGTGTTTCTATTCTGTTACAATATAAGTCTCCGAAATTCTATTATAAAGGACATTTTTAAAGAGTATTTTTGATATCTTCATTTTCGAATTTTCATTCATGGTCTTTAAGTATCGTATTATTTCATTCAACTGTTACAATCAAAGACTCAAGTGTTATCTTTAGAGCCCTCAATAAAATATTTTTATTGAGGGCTCTAAACTTACTTACTTACTTAATATTTAAGTAAGTAAGTCATTATTGAAATAAATGATAATCTAGTAAATTTATATAATTTGTTCATTGTAAATACATAAGTATTTTAAAGTAAATTTATTTGCATTGGTAATATTTTGTTAATATGTATTCTTTAAATGCAAGTGCACCAGGATCATTTCATGTAGCTTGTTAACCGAACAAAATTGAGTTCAGTAATATATGATATGGAGGAGAAGCCTCCGCTACATATCATTTTGAGCTATCAGCCGGACAAGGAACGTAAACAACCAGCATGGACAATGCGCAGAACCATCGGTCAATCTCAGAACAGACCGCGCGCCGACCACAATACTTATCACCATAATTTATTAAGCACCCAGGTTACTGACCGTGGGCTAAGATAAATAGGTACACGAATGCTGCAACGGATGTTTGCCCTAGAGAATAAAAATATGAAACCGCCGGCTACAGAATGACGAATAACCTAAAAATGAAGTGATAAGCTAGTGTTTTGTAATGATGTTGTAACGAAACGTGTAGATAATGGCTAGGGAGTAGGACGTTGATAAATTGGCTTCTGTTTATATTGAACTGTAGTGAGCTGGGGTCAAGCAATAGGTCTAGGAGCCATTGTGGATTCACGTGACTGAAACGAGCTAAAAATACTACGGCAGTGATGTTATTGTATTAAGATCTTATCGGCCGGTTGTCATGTTGGACGAATAGAGGATATTGTTGTGTGAGATACAAACGTTTCTGTGCCAGTAGATTTACAGGACTCTAGCTACGACAACCAACAAAGAATAAACTTGTTTTTGGAACGTTACTTTAGGTATTTCTACTGTATCATGGGTGCGTTTACAAACATTTGAACTGTCATGTACTTACAGCCAGACCCGAAACAACTAACAGCTTGTATAGCGACAAGCATTTGTTCCGTGCGGGAATCGAAACCGCGAAATGGCCAGCCACTGCACCAAACTGATGTTACTAAGCCAATCAATTACTTACAATTGGACAGAAAAATTCAGAAATTGTAACATAATAAACAAAGGTAAATAAAATTTCAACCTCAGTTACATCACGAACGAGATGGGATTAAGAAAAAGCAAATCGAACAAACATCGAAATTGGCGATCGCGCCTAGTGACATGACGTCATACCGTTTGCCGTCACGGCATACGAGTCGGTCTGACCCCCAAAGCGCGCTTATAGATGTGTCGTATAAAAAAAAAACTCACCAAGAAAGCAATCAATGCATAAATGAAAAAGAAACATCACTTGGAAGCATACAAGCAAAACGATAAACGTTACAACGTACGAGTTCACCCTTATGGCAGTAGATAATAAGAAACAAACAAGCGATTTGTCGTCCGTGTGTATACTCTGTATAAATATGTAAACACTATTAGGCCCGTATCTGGGTCACGGAGAGAGCAAGGTCCTGGCTTGTTGCTACTTCGATACCGATCGAGATTTTAGTGTTCCTCATATATTTATAAGTGGAACTGTTATCTGGTGGTCGAATATAGGAGTGATTTGTTGATATGTGAAGTATCAGTAGTTGGGTTGTTGAGGTCAGATTGGAGTCAGCTGCATCTAGTTAGATAGCAGGCATTAACATATTGAAAACTGGTTTTGATGATTGGTTACAATTGACTATGGAAGATATTGTGGAACATCTTCTACCCTGCCTGCATATTAACTCATTAACCACCCATGTCGGATTTCTTTGACAAAAAACCTTCGTTTGTCCAATTTGATTTCTTGGTTAAAAATAGCTTTTTTCAGGGAAGATGATAAATATACTGACAATTTATAAGCTGGGCTTGCCGTGCCCCAAAGGCACGGCAACTGGCATAAAATCAGGAGATTGAAAGGGTCAGTATGGATTTATTTCCAAGTCTGAGTGTTCATGTGGAATCAACCACATTCACAAAAGAGTCACCCACAAAGTATCACTAGATTCATCAAGAGCTTTATGTACACGTAACTATTGTTTATTGATCTACCGTAACAATTTTATATGTTTTACTAGCTGTCCCGGCTAGTTACACTGCCATCTGTTAGAAGAACTTATTATAGGAAAACATTTCTTTTTTCTCTTTTTTTAAAAAAAACGTTGCCCCACACTAGGAATTTCTCCTGTATCGTGGGTGCGTTTACAAACATTTAAACTCACATACACAAACATCCAGACCCGAAACAACTACCTGTAGGCCATACAAATATTTGTTCCGTGTGGGGATCGAACCCACAACACGCGGCGCAGCAGCCGATGGCTCAACCACCGCGCCAACCGTGTCGTCAAATTTAATTTGCAATAAAAAATATTGAGGTCAACAATCAAAATAAAAACTGTCCTATCTTTTAAGTTTCACCACAATCCAAAACCCACTATGTGCAAAATTTTATTGAAATCGGTTCAGTAGTTTAGGAGACCACAGCGGACAAACAACGTGACACGTAATTTATATATTAAGAAAGATATATTTGACTAGGAGTGATGCCAATCTATACATATGATAATGTTATCTTGGTCACTCTTACTACTAAGCTGGTTATTACAAGCAGTATATATTTGACGGTGGAAACTTCGAAATCGATTGAAATAGCCGTTACTGTAAAAGGACAAATATTGTTATATCAAAGTTTCTACCAACTTCAGTTGGTAAGAAATTCGTATAAAAGACATTTTACGCGGGCTTCTATCATTAGTGCTAGTTACACGTTGGTTTTTACCAATGACGATTAAGTAATCATTGGTTTTTTTTTTAATAAGATCGAGTCAATGGCTGTAGAATAGTTATTATCATAAGCTTTTATCATTTAAACTTGGAAATCTCAAGGTCTGCCACAGTTCGAGCTTTTACGGAAACAAAGACACAGATAAGGCTTTTGCCGACAAGCGCGACGCGATAATGCGGCACAATTCTGAAATGTATGTACAATTTCTATGAAAACGCGTACCACCTGTCTGCAGGAGGAAGCAGAGCTTTTACCCGGGTAGTCTACGAGTTTGGTCTACGAGCTACGACGCTACGAGTAGCTGCGTAGAATGTAAATCCCCATTACGACATAAATAGAACAAAAACAGCAGTTGTAAACATGAGAGCAAAAACTAATAATATGGAGTGCCGGATCTATTTAGAGTTGCCACTTTTTGGTCAGCTTCTTGTATTGAGGAGAAATTCTAAAATTATTTTCGAAGGATATAAAGTAGTTTTTTCATAGCAATGTATTGTTAGGTATTTGTTATTTGTAACTTATTAAAATAATATCCATCTACCAGTTGTTTTATGTTACTTTGGTAATGTCTTTAGAATTTCGACAAGCATTTGGTGTGTGCGAAAAGTATTTTTTCTGTATCTACGTCATCGAGAATCCCATCTTACAACTCCTGCACAAAATGCAGTGTATCTTGGCCGCACATACCGGTTCACAAGTTCCAAAACAGTGGCTATTGCGTCTAGTTTCTAATTAAATTGATACAAACACGCGCTCGCTGCGTGACTGGGCGTCTAAAATGCTGCTTAATGCCGACGACATTACGTGCGAAAGAGAGGAAAATATTACGATTCATCCGGATTATTCGAGAGATGTTTTTCGACAGTTTTGTGATAAGATTCAGCATATAAAATAGAATTTGTAAGTTAGTAAACAAGTGGGCATTGGCACAGTTATTTATAAATTAGAATAGCCGGACAACAGTTTTGTCCGTCGTTTTAGTTCCAATAGAATAGAATAGAACTTTATAACAATGTGAAATACATCCATGAAACAAAAACTTAACACTGATTTTTTGATAAGCACTGATTAAGTTGGTACATGCAGTACCTGGCGAAAATTATCTTTTGGTATGCCATATGTGAAACTTTGATTTAGGTATTAGTAATAAAGAGGAGAAGAACATATATTGTAACAAACCTTCATGCACGGCCATTTTGATTTTTTCGCGGAGTTTTGGATTACTTTCGTTTTCTTTTGTTTTTTTTTTGTGTTCTTCAGCGTTGTTCAACCCAGAAGTTGCTAGATACGTCATATTTAACATCTGTTGCGCCATTTTATCGTGTCCGGGGGGCCTAGGGCAGGTGTATCGTTAACCCTAGGTGATTATGAAGCGATTACTAGCTCGTTACACGGGCATTACCGCCGCGATAACAATGCAACTATTAAAACAGTATTAATTTATCGTCAACGCTGACCGATAGCGCCTAAATACTCAAGGTTTTCAAACAAGGCGATGGGTACAGCCGTTTTTAAGGTTCCCAAATAGCAAAACGTCCTGTCTGTCTATCTGTCACAGCTTATTCGCTGGGAGAATAATGGCATTAAATCGATGAGAATTGAAGGAAGGTTCGTCTGTGCACCGCTAAACAATACTGTTATGGAATTTAAAAAAAAGTAATTAGGACGCTCTCTATGCTTCACCGAGGCATGATGATGCACATTTAATTCCAAACGGAGTCTTTGACTCCCATAATTAAAAAAAAAAGTAAGTATGCTGTTTTAAAGAGACTATTTTTTAATGTTGGTGGGTCAAATCAAATCAAAATTCATTTATTCAAATTAGGCTGAGAATCAGCACTTTTTGAACGTCAAAACGTTTACATAAGACAGTCCCCCAAAACGCCCACCCTTCACCACTTCCTAGTGTTTTTGCTGGGAAGAAGAAGTGGAGGAACAAACTCCCCAGCAACAAGTCTGTCTGATAGTTTGAAGAACTTGAAGCTATACAACATATTATGTCAAAAAATAATTATGTCAATCAGTTTTATACATCATTCAATTAAATAATTTGCTACATGTTAGCAGGGTTCGTTTGCTATCCCAAAAATATATTTTGGATCTAAAAGTAAAACGGGTGAATCGAAACATAACTTTAAATGAGATCTAAACGTTGATTCAACAATATTAATTACTGAGAAGAAGTTGAAATTATTCATTTCGATTCCTTAAAAAAAAAGAGTCCTTGTAAGTAACAAACAATGTTAAACTAACACGTGAATTCCCTTCAAAGTTTTGTTTCTATTCACCCCGTTTTACGGTACAATAAAAAAAATGCTGTTATTCTCTGCGTCATAACAATCATTCCGACTACGGAACCCTTCACTGTGCGTGGCACGACACGCACTAAACCGGTTTTAATTTACTATACATATTTCAGACTGTATGTAGCGAGACGACCTAGTTCGCGTTTGATAGTGATAATTTTGGTAATCATTGGATTTGGAATGGCATACATTGAGCAATCATATGGCAGGATTTTGTGATTATGAAATGATTATCTTGCATTACATTTATTTGTAATACTTTTGATTTGTCTATAGTCTGAAGAATGGGTTATTTGTATGTGACATATTGGTGATAATAAGCCCTGACCACCGGTAGAATGGACCCTGTTCCCATTGCCGGTGGTCTACTATTTTTTATATATTTAAATGTGTTTTTGTGTTGAAATATTTATAAATTATGTAATTTATGTGTGTGAAATGAAATAAAAGAAATTATAATAATGTTGGACAGTCACAGACACAGCATCATCTAGCCCCAAGCTTAGCAGAGCTTGTGTTCTGGTACTAGATGACTGATATACAATACAATACATTATATAGATAGATAATTTTATTACACATAGCAAATCCCCAGAACACCCGGAACAAATCTTTGTAGATAGTAAAAACATTTGTCCAAGGCGGGATACGGACCCGCAACCTTCTGAGTCGCAGGCGGAGCTTCGCCCGCCGCGCCACATAGGTCAATATTAAGAACCAACTAGCGGACGCCTAAAAAGAAAAAAAGCCATTTATCAGGGACGCGCACAGAAAGTACAGATTTTATTCCCAATTGAACACGAACCTTATTCTTTTGTAATAAAGTTGCAAGACTATCACATAAATTTGAGAGATTGGGGTAGCTTGATGTGTTGACCTCCGAGCAAACGAAAAAAAACTAAACAAGTTTACAAATAAAAACGAGCATTAACGCAAAATTTATTTATGAAATTTTCTACTGCTGTGATTCATCATCTGCCTGGCCTTTTCCCAACTATGCCGACTTCCAGTCTAACCGGATGCAGCTGAATACCAGTATTTTACACGGAGCGACTGCCTATCTGACCTCCACAACCCAGTTACTGGACAACACGATACCCGATAAGACTGGTTTTCATACTTCGGGCTTCTGACTATGTACTAAAAAAATCTCTTCATAGATGTCATCGGATGCCGTGTGCTGAATGTGAGCAATGATAACGTCTACATACAGGTCAATCTTCGGGTTAGACCCTCAGGGTTATGGGCATCAAGACATTTTAGGAGTCACCGCGCCCCATTTGTTTCACTCTATGCTGCCAAAGTGGGAGCCACTTTGGCGGCTTTGGGAACCTATGCTTCAGATACAACCAGAAAGAGAGACTAGACCAAACCAATAATTAGTTGAACAGTCCCGGAAATGGAGAAAACAAAAGAGATAGAGCGATTTTCTTCGTGTTTCTTCTGCTCTGATCCCCGAACGAGTATAAAAAGTTTATTTACTTGTAGTTTGGACACCAAAGGCGGAAAACGTCTGTGGTCAATGAAACGGGACGGCATTGACACGGTCACGTGTTGGCCCGAAGGTCACCCGACTATCTTCAATAGAAGATGTTAGTTAATGAACTAACGTTCTTATCCCAGTTATAAACATCCCTTTATGCCTCTTGGCCTAGTTCTGTTCTCTCTCCTGTTTGATATGGAGGGAAGTAGAAATCATTTACTTTTTTAACTCCTCCGCTGCTCTTTTATGATTGATAGATGCGTTGCGTAAAGATTCAAGTTTTGGATACGACATTTGAATCTTTTCTCCGGATTTCATCGAGCTTCATTGACTCGACGCTTGTCTGGTGGTCGCCACTGTTGATTCCGGCTTTCAGAGGTCGCAGTGGTTAGGATTAGTGTGGTGAGCTGGTTTAACAGACTAACTGACAAGGAAAAATAAGCATAAAATCCGTGTCACCGTTCATTCCACACCTTTACTTCAGACGCAATGCGAGTAATTCTCGCTTAAAATAATGCTCTACTATAAAACATTAAGTTGAGCACTTTTTATAGGCCAGCGTAGTAAGAAAACGCAGTAAAAACGTCGTAAACTAAGCTATAGATGGCAGTGTTATTGCCTTGGGGTGATAAGTCAATTCAGAATTCATTGGTACGACGACGGTACAAGTGACTTCATAAAAGAATTAGAGCGGTGTGAAATGAAAATGGCTGCCTCACTTTTTTGTTTTATAATGAAAGAGGAGCTTTTAGAAATGGATGGACCAAATATCGGAATAGGAGTATGATACTGAGGAAATATAGCACTTATGTGGACTAACAAGACTCTAACACATTATTTGCTTGACTTCTAATAGAAGTACTTGTATACATAAACTAAATTAACAACTGTTGCAGGTGTCCATTTACGACTTTATATTTTGAGCCGTTTTGGGCTGAAACTCTAGAGCCAGGTGGTCTAAGAGTTCATCTACTTTTTCTGGCCACCGCCCAGCGGTTGATCGACTCTTCCCGTGACCGGAGGGCTGGCCAAAGAATCAGCATTGCCATTTAAAGTGTCAATGCTGCCTTTTAGGTAGGTTTTCGTTGACAGGGAATTTAAAAATTGATTCTTTCCTCCTTTTTTTATACAAATACATCTTTCTATTATTATTTTAGTCTATCAACTTAATAAGTAATTAGTTCTTTAAACCGATGTATGAACATACGGTACACAGGTTGTAAATTCTATTTTTAGACGGCTAAAATGTATTTTCACATTTTATAAACACGTCGACGAAAAATTGAACCTTGTATTACAAGGTGTAATAATAAATATTTCTTGACATTTAGAGCAGTTAACAATGTATCAAACCACAACAGAAGTGACAATGGAACATGTGGGAACGTCATGACATAACCAAAAGGATTTGACCAAGAGCCAAGTTGTCTAACAAAAGGAGAATTATTCGGCTAAAATTAGACTTTTGCATGTTGTGTGGGAAGGTACTGCCAGTTGCTAGTTGCTTCAGTATTCTGAACTTACTTCAATGTTCCTTGTCTGATAGTTTGTCGAGGATCTCTCCTCTGGCGAAAAGCGAGCAAACAGGCGTGAGTTTTCTGGAATACCAGTATTGCTCCTAAATCTAAGGGCCTAATTTGTTAGTGTTGCTACTAGCGGAAGTCTTCATGTAGAGGTCGGCCACAATCTGAATGTTGATGATATTATATCTGATTCGCATCATCATTATCTGCCTAACCGGAGAAGGTTAAGCAGGTTTAACTATGTTGATGTCGGCTTCCAGATTCTGGGTAATACGATATTCCTTGGTAAAACTCGTTGTCAGACTTTGGCCTTCTGACTTTCCGTAACGACTGTCAAAAATCTACCAATGACAGTCGGGACTAAAAGTTTAACGTGCTTTCCGAGACACATGGGTGTGTATGTATGTATTGACTACAGATTAAAATTGTGTGTCATAGAGAAAATAGTAAATAAAGTACAGACGCCAGCACATCAAGCTACCCCAAACTGTCAGATTTTCCCAATTAAACATGAACTTTATGCTTTCGTATTAAAGTTGAAAACCAATCAAAGAAATTTGACACATTGGGGTAGCGTGATGTGCTCTGTACAATACATAGGTACAATACAACAGTACATAAAGAAAACGGGAGCTATAGTACAATTCATTCTAGCAATTAAGTAATCTTTTTTTTTAAACGGACCTGGAAAAGCTCGTTTCTGCAATCACAAGTAATATGGGCAGTTCATAAGCAAGGAATCTCCAAAAGGAACATTCAAATATATTCGGTAGCCTAGTATTATTTACTATACAATACGAATATTAGTGTAAAAACACGAGTGCGATAAGGGCACATAATAACAGCTGATTGCCAGTACAAATAATGCGGACAAAGGAAATGATACATGCGTTGTTGTTATGACAATACAATGTGTATTTTTGTAATAAGTATTCTAGTTTCAAAACATGGCTACGTTCGTATATGATAATGCTAGCGGACCTGGCAGACGTTGTCCTGCCCGAACAGCGCCAACCGAGTCCAATTGTGAATCTAAACCATCCAGGGACCCACTCAAGCACACACAACAAATAATAATGAAATCGGTCCAGTCGTCTCGTACAAGTTCAGTGACACATACAGACGAATGATTCATATCCCTTAGTAAATATTTTCTTTCTTTCCTGTGACACCATCGTCATCTATTGCCATGGATTCAGTAACATTTTGAGCTGCTTTTTCTAAGCGTGTTATTTTATTTTAATATCGCTTTATTGTATCGTGTTATCCAGTAACTGGGTTTTGGAGGCAGTCGCCCAGAGTTAGACACCAAGCAGACTAACACAGTTGGAAATACCTAGTTTAGGCAGATGGAACTATACTGTCCCAGTGTTGAGCCAAGGTCTCCCTCTTGATTTATCCGGCCAATCAGTCAAGAACTAGACTAGGGTCGGTACTTAACTACGATTCTTGTATAGTCAGTAAAAGTCAGAAGTTCTTCCAAATGTGTTCCATCGTCTGCAGAACTGCATGCTAAGTGTTAAAAGGATCTGATTCTATGACCTTGAGTAATTCACAAACCATGAGATTATGTAATTGTAGCTGGCGCTACTCGCGATCGGGTATTATATTCCCGAAACAAGCACAATGTAATCTGACGAATGTATATGTAACTTGTATGTATGATTTTACCGATTTTATGTAATTTGACCTCGATATTATTATTAATACAGTAGATAACCCGTTGAAATTTTTGTGTGTTTGGTTTTGATTCGTGTACCTACCCGTATTATTTCTTGTTTTCACTGCTTCCGTTGTTTCAAATAGCAGAGTTTACTATTGAAGATAACCCTTTGACATGAACACATTTTTAGGTAAACGATTGTATGTTGGAAAGTTGGACTTTGCTATATTTGGAATTTAGAAAAAAAACAAAATAAATCTAAGACAGCCAACAAAGATTTAATTCTTACAGGATGTGAGAACTGATCAAACATTAGAAAAAATCTTTCATTGAAAAAGTCTCGTTTCAGAAATTTCCAAAATCATTCGGCCTATTTTAGGTGAGGAGAAGAAGAATCAGCAATCTGAACCGCGCTTGGTTTTTTTTCTTTTTCTTGTCAATATCTGCCAAGTTTACATTTGACGATAGAAAAAACCACTAACACTTATTGAAAAGGACGGTATTTACAAGACGATGTCGATCAATATTCGTGCTAGGGCTTACAGGACGTAATTTACTAAGTTAACATCGAAAATAAAGTCTATTTTCTAAACATTAAAAACCAATCAACTTAGACAAAACAGCAAAACTTATACACAACGACATCACAAAAAAGAACTGGCCAAGTGCTTGTGGGACCACGAATGGAGAAGGGTTCAGTAGTCAGGATGAATAATTACGAAAGCTCAAAATTGATTTTAATGACTGGTTTGTATTCTTAATATTTCTCCAAAGAAACTGTGAGAACGAAGTTTATTTTTGCGATTGTGAGTGTAAATTAGCCGAAACCATCCCATTTTTATTCATCTAAGTATTGACAGTCAATAGTCAAGTAGTGTAGTAGTGTAGTGTGTTGGTAGTTAGTTAGTTAAGAATTAAGTGTTGAGTATACAAGTACATTACATGGTATACAATTTTTCTTTTGTTAAATTTCATCGAAATATTCCCTGGTGCACGATTGGAGCCGTAGCTGAGCGATATGCTGCTGCGCTGCGTAGGTACGTCATAATTATGTAATGAAATACAAGCAGGCCGAAATGATAAAGGTTCCGTTATTGCCATTTGGCTACGGAACCCTAAAGAAAACAACCAATCAAATGTGCGAGGGTGCGGTGCGATCGTATGTAGCCGATGTACAGCCGCTATAGGAGTTTATAGTGTATACAGAGCGAGTTCAACAATCGCACGCGGCAAATTGCCGTCGCCCCAGATCGTCTCGTGACGCAAGTGACCCCCCCCACCCCCCCCCCCCCACTATCCCTCTACAAGTTACATGATGCACTCGCTACAGTAGTTCAAGTTTGTGCAAAAACGTGTACAGAGGATACAGAACAGAACAGCCCATGAAATTAGATATTTCTTAAGTTTTTTTTGCATACAGTTCAGTAGATATTAAATTTAGGGGTAAAAAAGTCATTCGCGACCGCAATTATGTCTTTTACTGAAGTGCAATCTTTAAAACAACTGCATTAGTTCAAATAGGTCGAGTATATGAGTGTTTCGTGAAAACATAACGTTTGAGACCAATTTTCCTGCACTATCACAAACAGCTTGACGTCCTACCAAGCCGTGGGTGGGTGTGGTTAACACTGGCTAGTGTTGTACCCAGAACCTAACTGAATTCTTGTGAGATTTTGTTTGGTATCTTACTCGCTGAGCGATACTGAGCACGGGGTCCTGGTCGTCAGGTAAGCCAGGTGTTATGGAGTTAATAATAGCTAAAAATTACCGTTGCGAAACCCTCGCTCCTGGTCAGTTTTTAAAACATTTATGCATGATTTTATCTTAGTACTCTCCTGTAACTAGCTGGCCCAGGCTCGCGTGGCTGTGGTCGATAATCGAGTTATCAGTAAGCAGTTTCGGAGTTAATATAGTTAACATCGTGGCGCGAGATTTTTACTAAAGACTAGCTGACCTAGCAAACGTTGTTTTGCCATATAAAATGTTTGGGGTTAACCAACCCTTAACATTTAGGGGGATGAAAAATAGATGTTGTCGGATTTGCAGACCTAACCGATATGCACACAAATATTCACGAAAATTGGTCGAGCCGTTTTTGAGGAGTGTAATTACAAACACCGTGACACGAGAATTTTAAATATTAGATTGGAAGATATCACAAACACAGAAATACTTGAATTGGGAAGTGGTAAACGGGCACTCAACTTAATCTAAAATAAATAAATAAATATTGCTGGACAATCCACACAGCATCATCTAGCCCCAAGCTAAGCAGAGCTTGTGTTATGGGTACTAGATGACTGATATACTTAATACATAACATAGATAGTTTTTTTTTTTTTTACTTAGCAAATACCCAGAACACCCGAAACAAATATTTGTAGATCGTACAAACATTTGTCCCAGGAGCAACGCAGGAGGTTGCGGGTTCGATTCCCGCAATCGAACCCGCAACCTCCTGCGTTGCAGGCGGACCATCGCCCGCCGCGCCACATCGGTCGTCAATCTCTGGAAAATACAATTTAAAATCTCATAAGATTTCCATATAAATTCCGAAAGATATAAAAGATAAGTCAGCGTTGCACATTCTGTTCCAAGCTGTTTATTTTGGTTAATTAACTCGCATATCTAAACGTGCTCTCCAGTGACCATAGCATGAGCTAATGACCAGCTAGTACTATGCCAAGTAATAACCAACCATGATACAAAGGTATAAAGTATAAAATTGCTCGTAGAAGCGCGTGCGCTGACCGGGTTGGAACTGGCCGAGTGGCGGTGAAAGGAGAATTTCCTCTTCTTGACGCACTGGCTGACCAATATGCATGTGTAATGTTTGATTTGACACACTATGTGAGATAAACAACTTTAGGAGCACGTGTTGTAGTTAATTTTAATGAAATAGGTTTTATACGGAGATACCGTAAATGCCAAAATACTAATAATTTTTTTGATACCTACTCAACTTTTTTGATATACAGAGTACAGAATACAGAATTCCTTGTATTCTAGTCGCTTTTAAAAGTACAATATCGTTGTAACTAAGTAATAGTTCAAAATGGTGCAGGAAAAGAGTTCCTGGATGGACCTGGGGGAGGCCTTCGCCCGGAATTCCAAATTGATTCAAGTCATATTTCTTAAGAATAACTAAAACACCCTAACACCTTATGTAGTTCTTAAACTCATTATTTGTAAGTTTTCGTGGTGTACAATGAAGAAAAACAAAAAGAGTAGAGTCTATTCTAAAAAGCCAGTTTTGTTTTATTGAATGATCTGAAGTAATACTATATAATATATATATATACACTGATTTAATTAAATTCACACAATAATCAACGAATTGCAGAAAGATCGTATTTAATTTATTAACATATTAATATAATTTTAACACGATGACGAATAATTCTGGAAACTCATTAGATTTACCAAAACATGGCGTTTTACGTATTACTATCAAGAAATAACAACCATGTGGTAACCACATAATATTTTGAATATAAATAATTTACGCACTTCAAACTCTAATTAAAACAATGAATAAATATATTAAGTTTTCCTTTTGTTGAGTATTAAATTATGTTAAGTTGGTTTCTATGAAACATAGTCATGGGCCATCTTAGGGGGCGTCCATTAATTACGTGAGGTGTTCGGAGGGGAAGGGGGTCGAACCGAATCTCATCTAATCTCACTTTGGGTAGAGAGGGGGTCTCGGCTAATATAACTATATTTATTTCCGCAAGGATCGAAGTAAAATATATGCGATATTATTGGGGTCGCCTACCGTAGCCTAACTGGACATTAGTACTTCCCCGTGCCGTGGTTTTTGTGGAGTATTAAATTGTGTTAGTGTGTTTATAATTTTTCTAGGAAGGCTAGTCACAAGCCACCGTATGGTTAATAGAGTCGCCTTTTGTAGCCTAACTCTAACTAATATTTGCCTATAGCGTGGTAATTCCCAGATCAACTAAGCCGAATCTGCTACAGTCGTAACAAAATCCTACTAACATTACGAATGTGAAAAGTTTGTAAAAATGTGTTCCTCTTTCACGCAAAAACTATAGACTGGATTTTGATGTAACTTTACATGATTATAGTTAATACTTCAGAATAACACAGAGGCTAAAATTTATTTACAAAATCAGACGGATGTCGCGTGTGGCCAGTAATCCAATAAGAAATATCATGTGCTTTAAAAAAAAGTGTGGTAGTTTTTTAACGTATTTTTGCCAAGGTATCTTTTTAAATTAATGCCTTATAAAAAAAATACTTCCAAATATCTCGGAGTCTGAATTTTGCCCGGTTAATGGAAATGGGCTTGCCTATTTGAAATGTGGGTGTATTATAGGAACTCCTCTGCCTAACCCTTCTGCGAAAACAGACGTAATATTCTGTGTATTACATATCCAAGAAATCTGTTCAAAACTGTAACTCCATTCCACCGTTGTCAAGTCAAGATTACAAGCCCATTTATTAAATCAGGAATTGACAGTCAGTTGCTCACATAAGCGATCCTCTTTGTACGTCGTGTAGCAACGAGGAATAACATACCTAGGTACTTAGTCTTTACAAGCAATACCTATACTGTGCAGACAGGCTGACCTGTGTTGATGCAAACATTGCCATATATCAACGTTAATGAAGACATTACCAGCAAATCAATTAATCTAATTATTGTTTCTAAGAGCTTACTTTGCGGTTTATACACATGCGTTGAACGGGAAAACGTCATTATAAAATTACTTCAGACCACAATATGGACGACCTATGTGGCGCGGCGGGCGAAGGTCCGCCTGCGACGCAGGAGGTTGCGGGTTCGATTCCCGCCTTGGGACAAATGTTTGTACGATCTACAAATATTTGTTCCGGGTGTTCTGGGTATTTTCTATGTATAATAAAAAGTATCTATTTATGTAATATATTGTATTAAGTGTATCAGTCATCTAGTACCCATAACACAAGCTCTGCTTAGCTTGGGGCTAGATGATGCTGGGTGGATTGTCCAGCATTATTTATTTATTTATTTATATTAAGAAAGAGTTATTTTTTATTTCGTGTACAGCGCCATCCGTGGCTTTAATTTCAACTTTAACTATGGATAAAATAACGTTATCCCTCCATCAGCCTCATTTCGCAAGTTGTAATAAAATCTCATGTAATAGGGGGGCAAGCCTATTGCTATCAACCGGGCACAAATCCAGACTCCGGACTGCTACTGACACAATCCCCAATAACACTGTCCGGGAATCGAACTTAGGACGCTTGCAGCCACTAGAACAACGAAGCAGCCATTAGTAACGCACAAATAAAGATACAATCTAAGTAAATTATAATGGTGGGGCTGTCGAGGTATCCGCTATATAAAATTAGAAAATCCATTGTTTTAAGAATTGATCACAAACATACGGTCACTGTAATGTCCTCAAAAAAAAATACGAGTATCAACAGAACTAAAGCCAGCCCAGCAGTAGATTACAATACGAGGTCGGATCGTAAAACAAGAGTGACACGTGCAAATGAAGAGCGGAGACCGACTGTGAACACATAAAACATTCAAGGTGGACTAAAGACGGGAGGTGCTGTCACAGAACGAGAGAAAACTCTAAACTCTAAAGGTGTTAGTGGAAAACTGGAATTGTCTTTTGTTGGAAACGAAATTCCCAATGGCAAACAATTAGCTTGTTACAATATCTATCATAATATCAGTGAACCTAATCTTAGAATCGTCACTTCAATATATGAAAGTATATACTGACTTAAGATTGTAAATTCTTGGATGGACTAGGAGAAAGATTGAATTGTCAATTCACGATTAGGAACACGAACTTTTCTTCATTCTGGAAGAAAGGACCAGCGCGCTTACTCTTGATTTTTATTCCGATCGATCGACATTGGAATTGAGGCGTTTCGATCTCTTACTTCGGAATTAAAATAAGTTTGTAGAGTAAGGCCCTAGATTGTGTCACCTTGACTTCGGCACTTCTTAAGTAAGTAATGAAGGCATTCAAAAAGGTTTGGAGGTGCTAAACAAAAAGATGTGTAGGTACCTTTTCAAGTAACAGAATACTTTAAATTTCCAAAGACCTATTACCAGTATTGATGTGCTAGATCATAAAGAAATCTTATCGATGGGATTTTGTGTATAATGCGGAAATAACTGGGATATACATAACTTCAAGCTAACCTTGTACACACAGCTGATCGGAGACTAGTAGTTTCCTATATTTACGATTTACATGCATCATTGGATTTTATTGATTCATTGATTACGTATGAAGATTGCATATGACATTTCTGCAGCGGGTTTCGTTTACTTAGGAAGCGCATTCAGGACAAATTCATAAGCACCAGAATTAGTAATTAGTAATACAAATACGAATTAGTAATACAAACACAACAACAAGTAATACAACATAAATAGTCAGAGAAAATCCAGAATTCTTTAGTATTCTTTTCAATAGGTACTGGTCCAGCCTTTCCTACGTGCCTTCTAAATATTGAATTATATCTGGTTGGTTGTGACGATGTAATTATTGTGTTTTATTGTCCCAGTTATAAATGCTGTAATATATATTATCGTACTCGTAAAACTGATTCCACCATTTATCGAAAAATATTGTTGTTTTAAATATCTAGTTGGTGACCGCACGCCTAAGTGCGTATAACGTCTAAAATATTACAGAATTTATATTATTAACAGTGCCAGTGCAATATGTGGCAAAATGTATTTGTTTTGAATCCGAATCGCGACTGATTTTAGTTATTCAACAGTCAACATAGCAAGGTGTTAAGAAAATGAAAACGATGGCAGTATTACGGCTATCGACCGGCACAACTG
Organism: Phlogophora meticulosa; assembly: GCA_905147745.2. Taxonomy (NCBI): domain Eukaryota; kingdom Metazoa; phylum Arthropoda; class Insecta; order Lepidoptera; family Noctuidae; genus Phlogophora; species Phlogophora meticulosa. The sequence goes on along the minus strand of LR990522.1, from coordinate 17,228,240 downwards.
ACATTTCATTAAATAATCTGCAAGTTAAAATCCCTTTTGACAGATAATCTTAATTTACAACATATTTAACGCCCAAGTTACCGTGCTTGTTACAAAACTCGAATTCAAATGTCTCATTTGCATTTAACTGTTATTATTAACATTCTAAATTGTTATATCGAATGAGCATAATTATAATAAGTACTGAGTCAACACTAAACTTAAGTTTTAAATAAAGTGTGAGTTTAAGAATGTATGTATATTAAACGTTGTAATACTAACAAATTTTTGGCGAATAACATTGATGGAATAATGAAATTCTGCGTTTTATGAATCATTAAGAAAATACTGGTAACATAGAACGAATAAAGAAGAAAATTTGAACAGTTTAACCAGCCTTTTACCAGTCAGAAAGAGCTGATGAATACCAAATCTACATCCGAGTAAACGGATCCAAACGTTTCCACGCGACATTTCAGGAACGCTCTAACCTTCCAACCACCGACATTTACCTCCAATCTTTTAGAATCCAATCTAGATAAAACGAGGGCCAGGTTATTGGCACGCCAAGTTAATCGGACCTTTAGGAGGCGTCGCTCAGCGACGGGGATCAAGTGGGAGGTCTATTACTTGAGGAATAAGAGGAAATGCACGTAGGGTTACCATGGATAAGAAAATTGGGAAAATGTGACATCGGGTACTTCAAAACGGTGATGATGATGTGAAACGAATAATAGGCATGGATGAGACAGGCTTTTTGGCTAGGAATCGAAGCCTTTAGTAGCCGAGAATTGAATCCAACTTCTGTCACGCAATAATACTTGACAGTTATACGCAGAAGAATTCTTTTTCTGTACAAGCAAAGCAAAAATGTTCATGTTTTTGATATAGGACAAGTCTCTCCAGTGACTTTCACGTGGCACAACTACGCACAAGCCGCAAGGGCCACGAGGGCCTACGAGTGTTTGCTCGCCCCCGGCAACTTGTTGCCGGGTGCCGGCGGTGCTGGGTGGGACAGATAATGTCGCCTGTATTTATAGAACCAGTAATTATTGCTTGTTTGTAAACATCGATCGTCCCATGTGCCCCGTTTTCCATAATTGGAATAACGTTGGGTCGTTCCGTAACAGTAACTGAGCAAGAACAGCGTAGAGTTGTGTAAAAAATGTTATATGTTATTGTTTGGACGGACGATAATGATAATATTATTATTTACAGTAAGAAAGATAATGTCCGACATTTTGCGTCAAATCTTAACCTACTTGTGATCTCGGGTCTTCGTGAATTATTCATGAAATATCATGTCCTATAAAAGGTTCTGCTTCATTCGGGACGAAGGGTCATTGCTAAGCACTTTTTTTTTCATTACTTAATTCTTCGATGGAATTATAAGTGGTAGTTGACGAAATTGGTGGCGCCGTCTTTTAAGAACATTGGCCAATTTTATAACCTGTCTTAAACACTCGTTTACGACAGCATTAATTTTCACTGACCCAGAATTTTCCAGATTGTCTTAAGACTCTTTTGTTATGGACCCAAAAAGTAATTGCTTACATCCTAAATACCGTAGAGCTCATAACAAGATTAAACCAGTAACATTCTTTGATTTTTCCGGTGCGATCCGGTTCAGAGCAAATGTTACTGAAACCGGAACTTTTAGAAGCTAATGCCGCACCGAATAACCCATGTAGAGATCGAACTTCGAACATCTGCTCCACCTCTCACGTCCCCTCTTATGATAATCTAGTCTATACTAACAAATATTAGTAGTATATTGTTTTCTATTGGCTGATTTTCAACCCTCAAGCTGTAAGTCAATATAAATAAATAATGCTGGACAATCCACACAGCATCATCTAGCCCCAAGCTAAGCAGAGCTTGTGTTATGGGTACTAGATGATTAATACAATACATTACGTAGATAGATATTTTTTATTATACATAGTAAATACCCAGAACACCCGGAACAAATATTTGTAGATCGTACAAACATTTGTCCCAACGCGGGAATCGAACCCGCAACCTCTTGCGTCGCAGGCGAACCTTCGCCCGCCGCGCCACATCGGTCGTCGAAAAAAAAAAAAAAAAACATCATATAAATGAGCTTTTCAAGCGATGCATACTCATATAAGTATAGTCAGAAGTGGCATGTTTTCAAAAAAAAAACACAAGCACATTGAGACCTGCATGGACTCACCACTTATAGCCATAATGACCATTGTTTGCAGAAGTTACCTAACCTTCAAGTGATGTCAATACGAGGTGCATTGACTCAATGAACCTCCAATTGCCATCACTCAAAGAATAGGTCCACAAAAACTTTAATGCAGATAAAATTAGACGTTTGAAGTTTTAGTCAAATCTCCATGATACTAAAAACATCTCACGAAATATCAGTTTGTAATACAAGAAAAATGTTTAAACATACTGCTTGCAAGGACAAAAGACTAAAAATTAACTACTAATCGAAAGAAAGGGTCAAAGAAGATTAAGGTAAAGAGATTTATTTTATACATGGACCTGATGTTGAAGACACAAATCTTCCTTTGTGTGTCCAGAAGATAGACTAGCACAGAATTGCACATAATTGTATGATGATGACAATACAGTAGCAACAACAACAATGAATCGTACAACGCATCGTTACTATCAACAATAGGTATTCGATTTTGCTAAATAATCATCGCGTGTAATTCTGCGAAGTAATTAAAAGTTAACATTATTCAGTCGTTAGTTATGCGCGTGTTAACTTAATCACGAACTTACATAGTCTAGGACACTGCAGTTTGTTTTCCTTTACGTGATCAGTACGCCTTGTCTGCCTTGGGCCTTCGATGATTACTATCCGACACTACATTTTTCTTTCATATCATCCCTCAACACATTTATTCCATCTTCACGTTATTCATTACCGTTCAAAGCTGCAAATATAACGTATAACACCAAAGCATAACACGCTATGCGTACAAGAAGCGTTTGTTACTTCGGCCCTAACTTCGCGTTATACTATAACGCCGCTATAGTAAACGTCATAGCGATCATACCGGGGCTCCGGCAAAATCTTTTAACGCATTGCGTAATATCACAGCGTATCGACGCGTTCATATTTGGCCTATTTATTTTTACAACGCGTTATAACGATAGCGTAAGAAATAACGAGTGTTACTACATTTTAATCTAGTCTATAACGCGTCTTTCCCATATATTGGATTTGAACATCACTGTCTACTTACAATAGGACGTGCTATGGCGTTCTATAGCTTTATTAACCTAGTGACCACAAGCGATTCTTGCGATGCCTACTGGCTACTGTTTCTTTTGTCTTTTGTTGTTGTCTAAATGCTTGAAAGGTGTTATACAAGGGGGCTCTTCATCCATTTCAAGTTGTTGGAAAGTCAAGTCGCCTCAATTTCCCTTGGTTTGCGTTTGATAGGTTGGCTTTACGGATACATAAAAAAGCCGTAAAAGAGAATACCGACGGAAAGCTCTGGTGTTAAAAGACAATATTGTTACAAAAATAACGCAAACCAGCCAAGCAGTAATAGTGCTGCTGGCCATGCAACATTCGATTCGATTCGATGCAGACGCGCTTGTTTATTTAATCGATTGCGACGACATATCAAGAGAGTGCGTTGAACCTAATGACGTTCGACGGGCCGCGATCGCCTCTCACTACGTCATGCGAATTCCCCGCTCTTATAATAATTAATACTATTTTTAACAAAACAACATTGCTTAACTTGCATTAATAAGCGTTTTACGCGACCTCGATAGGCCAAAAAAGACTAGCCTTCGCTTATTTATAACTTAATGAGTTTCTTGTTCGATTCGTACCCAGGTCAGATTAACGTAATTGCTGTGATCTGGAGATCGAAGACATCCTAGCCAGCAAGCTATCTTAGACGGCCCACCACTCAAATAGGTAAAAGTAGTTTCTGAGCATAAATTAAAAAAAGAACTGGCCAAGTGCAAGTGAAAACGTTTCATGTTTCCACGTTACTTGTACGGTATTTTAAATTAAATTTTAATTAATTTTTATTTTGCGTCTTTGTCGCGTACTATTAAAGCTATCACGAGGTGGCGCAGGAAAATAATACTTGGAATGACTTGGGGAGGCCTTTGGACAGCAGGGGGACAATATAGGCCAATGCAAAAAAAATGTTGTAAAAGTGACAATTTTAATATTAATATTTTAATTTTAACGAGGCTGAGGCCGGTAAATAAAACTTCCAATACGATGGTCTGACCAAGTGAAAGCTATATCCTCAAACAAACTACAGCAGTGGTGATGGCAACTTTGGATCTGAGTCGATGGAGGCACATTGTTTGCTTAAAGAAGTCCAGTGATCACGATATTCAGTAATCAGGGGCTGATTGAAGAAGGATAAATTACAAGCACTCAACACAGGCCTGACAACACAATTATAATCTTATCAATGAAATGCAAACTGACAATGATCAAGTAATAACCCAACAATCAATAGATTACTGTTACGTTCTTTCACTTGTCCTTGGAGAAATATTAATACCAGTTCTCGACAATGGTCAGATCACGCTCTACTGAGACAGATCGACTATCGCTGACAGCTTTATTCCTTCTAATAAACCTGATAAATAAATAAATAAATATTGCTGGACAATCCACACAGCATCATCTAGCCCCAAGCTAAGCAGAGCTTGTGTTATGGGTACTAGATGACTGATATACTTAATAGAATACATTACATAGATAGATATTTTTATTATACATAGCAAATACCCAGAACACCCGGAACAAATATTTGTAGATCGTACAAACATTTGTCCCAAGGCGGGAATCGAACCCGCAACCTCTTGCGTCGCAGGCGGACCATCGCCCGCCGCGCCACAACGGTCGTCAATATAGAGATACTGATAATCGATCAGTCGGTGCGTCACGCAGTAATTGTTGATGCCACTATTCCCCATGATGAGAGCCTCGTGAAAGATGGACAGAAAAGATCATAAAGAATCTCGATCTTGCTCATAATGAGGTTACCAATATGTGGAATATGAATATCAACAGTTCCGATAGTCATATCAGTTATTCAATTCCATTCAAATCATTTAATTTAGACTTTTCGGTCCATAGAGTGTTAGTAGTACATCCAGATAACCTAAATCTATGTTTGTAACTTACAGACACATAAAAGAGATAAAAAACGTTTCAGCCTAAAATAGGTGCAGCCTTAAGGTCCTAGCACACATATCAACTCGGAAAAGGATCACCACCGTATTGCCTTTCTCCTAGAGTTTGTCCCGAGGCGAGGCGATAACGTTACTACGTTACGATTAGTGTGCGTTGCAGTAGGGAGTTTCATACAAAAAATACTGCACGAATTGAGTTGATACCTTTATACAATCGGACACGATCCGGACTCGGATTGGTTTCATATCGCAGATTTTTGACCGACACCCAGAGCAATTATCGCGAAACAGCCGGGTTAAGAGTACTTAGGAATCAGTGTTATTGGGGTTTTCTAACTAAAATATCTCTTTAGCAGCCCGGAGTATGGACCTGTGCCCCGTTGATGCCAATAAGCTGGCCCCCTATTACATGGGACTTAATTACACCTGGTGAAATGTGGATATACCATAGAGGTACACCTCTGCCAAAACCTCTTCGGATTATACAGGCGTGATGTTATGTTTTGTTGCTGAAACCCGAAAACGTTTTTTAAGCGAATGACTGGATCATTGACTCCAAACATACTTAGTCATTAAGGTTTTTCTTGTGACTAAATTATATTTTATAATTTGTTTATTTTCAAACTTAAACTGTAGTCATTATCAAGTTATAAATAAATCTTAAAACCGGGTTTTAAGAGTTAAATTCGCATAAAACCCGTTCCGCTACCGTGTTTTGCTACAGTACCAATTTTTTTGGCATTCTAAAAATATACAACTCTCAAATCTTGCACGAGAACAAGGTTATGATGTGGCATCGAAAAAACGAAAAACAAACTAAAACAGTCCATATATGCTTTTGGGTAGAGTTTATAAGAATTCTAGAGGAGGTGCTAGTTTTAAATTCGTAACAAATTTTAGTTTGTTGACGAGCCAAGATTAGAAGTAACGTGCTAGTTTAAAAATAGCTAAAGCTATGAATTTACATTTTTAAGTTTAAATTATACACGTTTTCAAAACGTTAATGTTGTTTTTCGGCCATTCTGTCTACTCACAATTATTCAGCTCTATTCAACTTATGTCCATAGAAAACAACGACTTACAAAGTCGTTGTTTTCTATGGACATGACATTCTGTGGAGACTCGTATGCATTTCATACAAAACTGGAGTTTTCTATGGACAAAAGCTGAATTGTGCTGAATAAGCGTAGTTAGTCCCTAAGCCGTTGGGCCCGGCAGCGATTCATAGATTTGAGTCTTACCAAGGGGTATCAGTTCCCTAGTTACTGGGTTGTGGAGGTCAGATAGGCAGTCGCTCCTCCATTTTTATTCATATAAAGCAAAGTTCATAACAAGCGCGTGTTGGCACTACTTGAATGAAACTCGTGAAGCGCCAACCAACGTGCATACGTCGTGTAAATTGTTGAAAGGTTGCCATACCACAAAATATTTGGAAATTGTTGGAAAATCAAACCACACTTTTAGATACTTCGACACAAGGCTTAGTACAGTAAGAAGCCCTTTCCCTCGGTACACTCAGTTAATTTCTACGCACTAATAAGCTATTAATTTTTAACCGAATGTCCCAGAAGGACAGTAATGCTTTTCGAGTGTTTCTATGTATGTATGTCTATTTCTTTGGAACAAGAAGACTAAACAGCTTGAAGAATTTTAACAAATGAGGTGACACAGGTTAGCTTATGCGGGGTATCGAAATAAATGGCTCGAGGAGAAGATTTTCAAATCTAATATTGAGCTGAAATAACTGCATCAGAGTGCTTGATTTATTACGTTTCGAACAATTTTGTGGTCTTTTTTTTAGTCATAATACATCATATTACATTATACATCTTAGTCTCACTTAATTTAAGGTCTTACTGAATTGGTCAATACCGAATCCGTATAGTTTTATCTAATACCTTTAAACGAGCAATTATTGTATATATGTACATAATGTATAATGTGTGTAATGTATGTACATAATGTATATATTCTTAATCTCGGAAACGGCTCCAACGATTTACATAAAATTTAGTATGCAGGGGTTTCGGGGGCGATAAATCGATCAAGCTGGGTTTTATTTTTAGAAAACGTCGTTTTATCCGAGCGAAGCTTGATCATCTAGGTACTAGTATCTAATCGAGTAAGAAAATTAATATTACGGTGCTGGATTCCCAGTGAAAGTGCAAGCGATAAATTATAGAAATGAACATGCATGAAAGTAAGTTTAAAAAACCCTTGACCTAATACTAGATAATAAATTGGGATTCTGCCATCTACGCTCTTCTGCTATCTATGTACATAGTTTGTTTGGCAATTTATGAGTTGGAAACTACAGCAGAGCAGACTAGTTTCATAAAAAAGAAAAGTGGATTTTTTACATTGTTATATAATGTATATTAAAATGTAGATCGAGTCGGTATATATGTGGTTATTTTGCGGTTAGTCGTGCAAGATTAGTAAACAGCGCGTCATCATAATATCCAAAAATCCAGAAATGATTTCATTTCTATTTTTGACTAATTAATAATCTTACTTAATGGTCTATATTGCGTGAAATAATGGTTGTTTACCAATCGTAGAGATAGACTAAAAAGAAGTAAATTAAAAAAAAAAACTCGACTGACTGTAAGAAACAACTACTTAAAAAGATGTAAACATTTTACGTATCCACTCTCGCCATCAAGAGGATTTTTTTTTTATAATGGGCATCTCGCAGTTTATCCTTTAGGGATATCTACTGCTTAACCGAACTTTCCTGTAGGGGCTTAATTAGAAATTAAGGCCTCCAGCCAGGGCGTAAAAACTTAAAAACTAAGCGACCAATCGCTAAGGGCACCTCCTGCGGGGTACGAGCCTCGGCTTCGCTGGGAGAGGACAGCGAGGGACTAGCTGGATCAGATAGATATTATTTAGGGGCCATCAAGAGGAATCTAATGGCGCCTTATTTATCAAAATCGATTGAGTAGTCACGAGCGGACATAGGAACGGACATACATATGTACATATTGGTCAAAGACATAGCCCTCCTTTTGCTTAGCCGCAGTCGGGTAAAACTAAGAAATCTTTTTTGCGCGGTTTTACTTATATTGGTTCAAGGTCTTTTTATTTGATTTTGTTTGTGGATATACAAGGTTATTTTTTTTTATCTACCTTAAGCCTTTCAAGGGGTCATGGAACTCATCAGTAATGAATAAGTTTCACTATGGAACTAATGTTGAATTAAAAAAGAATCGGGTGTTCAGTACATCCCTGTTTCTTAGATCAACAAAATGTATGGAGTAGCAGATTTTGTTTTCATCGTCATTTTACATTGTATATTAATTTCTCGAGTGGTGACTTAAATAGTTTTATTGTATTTTACTCATTGTTCGCTTACCCAAAATAAAAATGATATTTCCAAATCTACAAGAGGTTTAATAAAGTTCGTAAGTTTGGATGCAGAGGAAACTGTAAATTCGATATAAAAGAAACTTTCACTAACTTAATGGGAAGTTACGATTTTTCTGAAAGTATTTTTTTTTTGGAATGGGCATCTCGCAGTTTATCCTTCAGAGATATCCACTGCTTAACCGAACTTTCCTGTGGGGAAGTTTCCTCCAGCCAGGGCGTAAAAATCTTAAAAGCTAAGCGACCAATCGCTAAGGGCACCCCCTGCAGGGTACGAGCCTCGGCTTAGGACATCGCTGGGATAGGACAGCAAAGGGACGGGCTGGATCTAATAGATATATTTAATATATTAAGGGGCTAATTTAAACAACTACTGGCTCAGCTACACGGGCTGGCTCGAGCAAAGAGTCGGTGGGATCCGAATACCATAGGATATAAATGCCATTTTAAAGTATAGTTGATTTCCACGCGAAAGAAGTCACGAGCAGATGCTAGTACAAAATAAAGCTTTATTTACATAACAAGATATAGTTTGTACAGTACAATCAATAACCAGAACCAACACACTCATATGTTAACGAGGACTTACACAATAAACGCAAAAACATAAAAGCATTAATTAATCCAAGGTTGGCACACTTGCTTGATTTCAACGAATCAAAGGGTTGGTCAATGTCCAACGTATCTGTGACGCACAGCCAACCCTCGCTCACCTTCGGAGCTCGAGGAAAACCCACTGCCATACACAACAAATATAAACCTTAACTATTACAAGTTACAGTGTAATTTTACATAGTTCGGTGTCGTTAATGAATTCCTGCGGTCAATTATGTGACCGATATAGTAATGGTAGCCTGATGACTATGTTAGCTTTTTGCAGTCTATAAATTATTTTTTTAAGTATAAGATGTTGGAATTAAATTTAAAGAACCCCAGTAAAATTCGAAAAGTAATTTGGGCAGACAAGAAGTTCAATTTAAGATAACAATCCGTTGCTTACATTCAAAGTTAAACTAAAGAATAGATTAATCAAAAAGTCTAGTTCAAGTAGTGAAAATTATTTCATCGACTAATTTAGGCCATGTTTTTAACAAGCTGAGACAAGATGATGAGATTGTGTTATAGTTCTTGTTACTAAAAGGTTGTTAAAATGGACCAGACATGTAAAAACAAAGACAAACGCAAAAAGCGAAAGCAACTCCATTAAAATTCAGTACAATTGATTTGATTAATAAATAACTCATTACATTACATAAACGTAACTATTTATAAAACGGGTAAAACTAAACAATTCGTAACAGCACAAAAACAGACAGACACGTGTTCGTATGTCCATGACGTAGGTTCGATAGAAATAAATAATCAAGAAAATCCGTTTAAAGATGACACATTATTTACACACGATACGAATTAAAATTCACTAATAAAATTTATTGGATATGGCCGGGGAAGAACCCTAGGCACCATCATGAGTCAGTGATGAGAACAGGGAGAGGGCATAGGGCTGATCATGCTCTCCGAAGGAGTGATTCAGAGGAAACCATGAATCATCTGTGTCTATTAAGTAGTTGGACCAGTAACCTGAAGAAGGCGAAAGAGTCAGCCAATTAGGCCTACAGTTTAACTGAGACGGTGTCTGCAGGAAGAGGAAAGGGTGTGGTCACGTGTCGCCAGAGCTGACTTACTGAGAAGGAGATCAGTCCTAGTTTATCACTTGTTATTTCCAGCCTTATGGATATACTCGTAATCCAGGGTTGCCCTATGTAAGAAGGGACAGACTTCATACCGGGAGGCATTTATTTATTCAGTTTCGTAGGCTTATTTTCTTATGCTCAAGTTTAGTTGTCAATGGATTATGATATGTTGGAGTGTGCCAGCAGACACGAGGCAAAAAAAATAATTTTATGACTTATATGTTAATTACTTAGCATAATATTGTATAGATTCAAGTTGTCAGATATATGTGTTGCTGGGGAGTTTATTGCGCCACTTCTTCCCAGCGAAAACACTAGGAAGTTGTGAAAGGCGGATATTTTGGGGTACTGTCTATGCATTATTGTAACTTGTGCGACGGAACTTGTAAAAAAAATGCATTTGCAACACATGCGTATACATTGTTGATTGGGCGCGTGGGATTGGCATTTAAAACACTGTCTGGGTCAGTTATAAATCGATGTTACATGTTACACGCTTGACTTCATAAATTTACGTTACATTGTAGATAGACGTCAAACACGGACATTGAAAGCGCTGGGTCAATGGATCTCAGAAGTTGGGTTCTGCCACACGCTATCAATACTTGTTTAGAGATTTACTGCGTCAGAACAGGTTAAGGTACGATTATTTAAAACAGGTTCATCCATAAAAATTAATGTTGTGTAAAAAATTACCAGCACGTGTAAAGTCAGCGCATGGTATATGATTGAAGTACATAGCAACTCTCAAGTTTAAGATCTAGTTTATCTTTGAGTGTCTAGCCTTCACACACACTTTCAACTTCACTTAATCGAGACTGGTACCGTAGATATTGCTGGACAAACTTTACTAACGTCTATCAAAGCTTTATATCCTCGAACCACAATCATAGATTTCTCATACTTGTCAAATCTCTCTCCGCCTTCGCACATCCAAGATGTCTTACGCATGTTGCATCTCTAGGAGTTTTCCTCGTACTATTTTTACAATTGCAGTGCATCAGGCAAAGATTCCACTGTAACGTGATATGATACAGATGACTGCTAGACATATGATTACACTCCTTCACGTCACGGATGCTCTATTTATTTGGGGCAAGGTGGCTGTCTGATGTTGTAATACGATTTTGTAATATTGTTCATTCAGTATTCTCAACGTACTAATTTGAAAACGACAATTGAGAACTATATGATTTATTTTTATTTACATTTTGTCTCCAACCGACTATGCAGGATATTGGCCGTGTACATACTAAGCCACATTCAAGAATATAAATGCTAAGGAATGGAGAAGGACCGAAAGACCAAAGAACACACAACAACCACAACTACACATAGGGTTGCCAAGTCGCCAAACCTAATAGCCGGACAGACCAGCCAGTTTGGCCGGACATTTAGGTAGAAAGGCCGGACACCCTACATTATTGAGGATTTTGTCTCAGTATTAATATTTACTACAAAAAATTGTACATAAATAAACTTCGTATGGTTTGTTGTACTAATAAAAACGAAATATCTGTCTTATCGTGTTGGGCAGTTGAGAAACATCGGTTTAAGTATGCTAAGCTTAGTCTTATTTTGTAAGACTAAAGCCGGACACCGTTTATTTTGGCCGGACACCTAATCAAAAAGCCTACCGAAGTCCGGCTTTATCCGGACGCCTGGCAACGCACAACAAACTGGTAACTACACATATACCGAAGACTTGGTGAAATCTAATTGATGGGCAGCTGTTTCAATATGAATCAATGGCAGTCAGTACGTATTAATCAATATTTATCTTACACAAGCTTTTGGTTTAGCACACGTGTCGAATATAATAAAACGAGAACGTACTATAAGAATAAAAAAAGTATCCTTTGTCCTAATCCAGGTCATGTTCTACCCGTGTGATAAGTTTCATCTAAATTCGTGTAGCCGTTGAGGCGTTATTGATGTTTGTAAAACATACAAACATACCTACAGACTTTCACATTTGTAATATTAGCATACATTTATGTATGAAGTAGGATGGGTGATATCAAAGCCACCACCATTATTATTTAAATTCTCACTGAATCCGACTATGTAGCCGCTTATATGCTTTCATTCTTCGTAAATGTGAACGAGTATGAAACGGGTGTCTCCGTCTCCATAAAGAAGTATCATGACAATGGCTTCCTTACTCAGATGATAAAAATGTTTGGTCAGGTATGCAGATAATAGCCACATTGCTATTAATTCAGCCGTTAAACACCTACCCTCACAATGTTTTATTATCCATACATATTGAATACGTCAGATGTGACAGCAAGGATACGAATACTAATGGTATAATTATTTGTAACAATTTAAAAGATATAAATTATAATTTATGGGGTAATGAGTGTCATGCATGAGGTGTTAAAACAAACAAAGAATGCGCATACCAACATATTATCTAACTTTATGGGCGCCTTTAAGCTAAGTCTTATGAGTCAACTAGAGGAAATGGGTTTTCTCATTTAGTGGAATTGCGTAACAATGTTAACAATATATTATTCGTTGTTTTTACTTGAAGGTCAAGGAAAATTGACGGTTGATAGGCTGCGAAGATTCGAGTAAATTAAAGTCAAGGTTCCCTTAGAGCAGAAAATGGCAGGTTCACTGATTTTACTCTTAACCTGTCAACAAAATAATGCTCTCAGAATACATGAATAAATTCCCCGTTTATATCAAATTATCTTAACTGATATAACAAATGCAAATGTGAATTTATTGTTTCACACCTCTCCTCTACTGATCAACATGATATTTTGCATGCTCGTTGTTAGGGGTACACAAAAGGAAAAAGGGTAGCTATCGTCCAGATAAAAAGTACTGTTTCCGAGTGATATAAAAATCAACACTACCGCTAGCGAAGCCGCGGCCAAAAGTTAGTTTATAATGAAAATTAAAGTTCAGTACAGCTAACTGCTTGTTATGGTTGTAGGTACCACAAGTAGCGGTTAGCTATAAAATGAATTAATAGTGTTAAAATGCTCGATTTCCTGCGAGTGGGGCGCCAGTGTCAGCGACTCCATCACACAGTGAATATATTTTCCTCAATCTATGGATGAACATCAAAACAGCGTTTACTTACTTAAAAATGAATGTTTTCTTTTTTTAAGGAATCTACGCTTTCGACGGTAATCTACCCTAACTTCCAGATTAATTGAAAGGCTCTTTGACGGGTCAAAATTTATACAAAATACTTTTTGAAGGTCCTTTGAGACGAGGCAATTTTACTCTGTCCATTATGCTACTATCGCTTTTATTGGATAAGATATAAGAGATATACTTATAAGAGAATTATATAAGTTTTCTGATCCGAACTTGGGAATATGTATTTAACCACTTGAGTGAGAACTTATTTGGCTGTATTTCAACCAGAACTGCTTTCTAAATTTACAAAAAAGGTTTTTCTGGTAATATCTTGGTCAGAAAACCAGTTGTATTGCGATACTAGCACTTCGTCCGAGTGGATTCTGTACTGTTCCCTTCGAATTTTAACATCCCATCCACCCCCTTAAAGCGAAATTTTCAAAATAAAATATAACCTATGTTACTCTCTGATAATGTAGCATTCTAGAGGTGAAAGAATTTTTAAAAACGGCTAAGTAGTTTTTGAGTATGCATTACCAACAAACATACAAACAATCAAATCTTTCCTCTTCATGATATTAGTTTAGATATCAAGGAATCCTACAATTTAAACAGATGCGAAATACAGGTAGAAATAAGGGTACATCGGTTTCTTTGTCAATCTCCAATTACATCAATTACTAGTAAAAGATGTTTCTAAACGAGACATGTCACGCAACAGGTAGATCAACCAAAGAGGTAGAATTATCTTGACTGAAAATAGCAACGAAGGTCGATGGGCTGGGTCTTGGGACATTGTTTTAATAGCAAGGCGACAACAGCGAAAATAAGCAGGTGTCCGATTAATAGTGGTCATTTTGTCACAAATTGGTTTGGTCACGAAGGTGGCATCAGATGTCTAGTTTTGGGATCTTTAGATGGTGATAATAAGCCACTGCTAGATGGGCAGATGAGATCGTGGAGGTGGCTGGTCAAAGCTGATTAAAAACAGCCGGTAATAAAGAATTATGGCATTCGTTGGAGGAGGCTTCTACCCGACGGGGGTCCGTACAAACTACATGACACATTTTGAATTAGTATATTTATTTACTTTTCTATTTCTTAGCTATGAGTTTGTAATTTGGATGGAAATAAATAAAGATTTATTATTATTAATACTTATTAAACTATAGCCAAGCTGACGGAGATGTATTTACACAGAAGTCAAAAGCTGCAAACATTATTGTGATTTGAAATTATGAAGAGGATATTATCGGTCCAGGATTCGACCAATTTAAAGCTTCACTGTTAGCTGACGTTGCTGTAAAGACAAAGAAGATGGCGATGATTCAGGACATGGAATACCCAAAAGGAAATAACCCAATTTTTCAATGCGAACCAAAACTTTTTGTATTGCAGTATGAAAGACATCACGCAAAGCTCTAATTATTCCACCTTTTTGTAGACAGACCTCAATTTCAGGAAATTCAATATTCTACCTCGAAAACGTTAATTTAGCGTATAAACCCAAGTGTAAACTCGCTTATCGTAGGGCCACACAAAAATAGTCCTACTGACCACTGATCCATGATTCATGGCTACCTTGCTATGCGATTTACTCGTGCAGACATATAAAAACCAATGTTAATTAAGGCAATTTTGCAATGCACATAATGTTAATACGGCTACTGACGTGATACTGATTCTTGCGAAATTTGTAATAATATGTTATCCTTCGTATGACGTCATTAGCATCAAGGCTACGATGGTTTCGTGTTTACGAGCAGTTTCATTTACCAAGCTTTTTTGGCAAGAAATCTTTTTGGCTGGATTTAAATGAATCTAATAATATAACTTCGAAAAAATCTTGCGCACGTGTAAACAAAGCAGCTTCGTAGTAAATATTAGTGAAAGACTAAAGTTGAGTGTCGCATACAACGTTTAGTGTAGTTTCATTTGAGAGAATTACGCAAATATCAACTCAAGTGTAAGCGGTAGGTTGCTACGAAGCTGTTTCTCTCAAGGCTACTGACGTATTTCTACGGTGTTCGTTCCGAAGGACCAATAATGCTAGAAGGAACTTTCCGGGCTTACACAAGGACCATGAGGACTAGTTAGTTACTAGAGTTCTTTATGTTATGAGAGGTCTTTCAAGACGTGATAGAAAACCTAATCCTGGATCTTCTTTAAAAAATCATTATTATTTCAAGTATTTGATCGCTGAAATGTGTGCAAAGATCAAAACGAATCACAGTAACTAAAATTACAGTTGCAAGAAGCCTTGTATAAAACTATTAATATCTAGAATGTTTACATTAAGATAACATGTAATGAACTTGTCAACTCCACTTAGATGCTATGTATTCTTTATAAACAAACATGTTTCATATTATAATGATAATTAAGTACATGTATACATTTTCATACGTGGATCTTAGCAACGAGTTTACAAAAATCTTAGCATGGGAGTTGACTGGCGAACTAGCGATCATATTATTTTAGTTTCTACCGAAAATAAGGATCTTTATTTGTAGTGAATTACAAGAATCAAAATAAAGCCGTACGTATTTTGGAAGGACCATTAAAGAAAAAATATGAGATATCGGCAAAATAGTAAACAAACTCTTCATAGTTTCCGCTTCACAAATTCGAAAGTCCCGTTGGAAAATACATTTTTTTATCGTTACCCAGAATGTTAACAACTATCTAATAAGCTTACAAGGAAAATATTTCAAAAAATGTACTAAATCACAAACATAATACGGGTACCAGAGTCGTAACTCAACCAGAGCCGCAAGAAATTGAGGACATTGTTGAATCCATAAATGATAATAGTACTCACAACAATTCCGTTGAAGCAAAAGTAGAAATACACAACAAACTGCGCAGTAGTCCAACAAGTGTTCGATCGAAAGAAATCACAGTGAGAACAAATGTTCTGGAACAAATCCACACACAACAATGCACAAGAAACAAACGCCACATCGAAGTTGTCGCATCGGTGGCGAAACGTAAACTGAACACACAACGTAGGAATGAGGTAAACACCATTATATAAATTTAATTGGAGATAATTGCGCGAAAACCGCAGCTGCGTGACGTAGGGGATAGCATTATCAAGTACGACGTTTTCCTAGAAGCGGGCGGTGGGCACGGCTCTCCTTGCCATTCATCTAAATTACTGTAATGTAAAGAATTACCGGCCCGCGGAACAGCTTAATCTTTTCAAACAAATGGACTACAGTTCAGTGATTTGGAAACCATTCAGTAGAATTTCAAACAAATGTGTTTTGTTTACTTCATAAGCTTTCGACGAAAATGTTCAACATGAATTTGGAATGATAGAAAACTCCAGAAAGATACAATAAAGCTACAGGTGTAAAAACTTGTAAATCTACAATCAAGCGTGCTTCAACCAAGGCAGTTAAGATTAACATATTAATCGGCTAAATCAAAGAGCTGTTTACACGCATTGAAAATGTATAAGATAAAGCTCTTCTTAATTTATTCTTACTTCTTGTTTGTTCTCAGTATGCACGCGATGTCGGCGCTTCGCGTCGCGACTTTAATCCAGTAAAGTGATTAACACAAATGCCGGCTGACGTATCAGGGAAATACGTTACTTAGTGCTTTAAACTTTGAAAATTGTTAAGCATTAGTCATACATCCAAAATGGCCGCATGAGGCAGGTCGTTTTTATTTATCACCCTGGGATTTGATCACCGAAGCCATAATAAAGGAGGGTTTTATTCCTTCAGAGGGCAGTAAGCCTTCTTTGGTAGATATGCTCAAGTAGACGATATAGGACTAAATCCTGACCATATATTTACAATCAATTCTTCCTACGACTATCTTGAGGTAGTTTACAAAAAGACGCGTCAAAAAAGGCTTAAACAAAGCTTGAATAGCACCACGATCAGGAAACGGTTAGTATCAACTAACGATCTCAAGACACAGCTTAAGCACGTATTGTATGCGGTTGCGTACAAAAAGTTAGCACAACACGTTTACTTGTTTACTATACACAGTCAGACCGTGTCTACTACCGGCCAGATCATGCATGAACATTTGATAATAATTATGGATGGTTACACGTCAATATAACCTTTTCTGAAGACTTAATTCAATATATGATTTTTAATCGTTCATCACAGCACCATCTGCGAATTTGTAGAGTATATACACAGTCTATTTTGCACAAAGGCTCTGGGTATTGCGGCATGACGATTATGACATCTTGTTGACTACTGTCAACATTATATACTATAACTTATCTATTACTTTTAGTGTGCGTGCTAACGACGCGACGTTATGTAACAGAACGACTCGTAGGGACAGCTGCGCTTACAACCACGTTGGATGAACGTGAAGGATAATAATAATATGTTCTAGAAATAACTGCTTGCAAGGCTGATAACCAATAGGCACTAATAGGAAATTGGGTGAAAGATCAGATTTTCTATGCTGTTTTATCAAATTTCTTAGCATCCGCCATTAATGAAGATACAGTCAAATCAACAGAATCTCGACTGTTTAGGAGATAATCGTTACACTTTTGTTGGTTTAGCGTATGATATGATCTTAGTTCTACTTCTTGTTCTTTTTCAATATCAACATTTTGCTTCGGAACTTTTATATACTTAATTTCCATGTTATGTTTTAGAAACTTATATATACTTATATACTATATATACTTCTAAATAGGTTTAGTCCCCTTTTTAAGCACTAACTCTATTTCTTTGTCTCATATAATTTCTTTCTACTTTTTGGACTTTGGCGTGATTTCCATTTTCGCTTTCAGCAAATAGTGGAATTATCCTTTCTCTTTAATAATACAATAGCACGAAATATTTAGCGCAATCATTAACTCTGGTACGGTTTAACTAAAATAAAAAATCTTAGAACCAAATTGCTACAAGGACTCTTAACAGTAAGATTTCTTCGAGGGATCATTTTTGTCTCAAGACTGTTTAAATGGTCAAAATGGTTCCTTCGGAATCACAAACATACGCATTAGGTTGATTTTCTTATCGCATAGCTAATTGCTCCTACTCCCAAATCTGTCTCATTTTGAACACATAGCTCTCAAATAATAATCAAACTTTACGAAAATTTTCCATCTGTGGACACTGGCCTGCAAGTAGGACATGCTACACACTAATACTTATATCCTATCCATATCTATTCATGTGCACGATAACCTTATGTCTTGTACTCGCATGATATCGGTTTGCATATGAATGAAGCTTTTAAATTGTATTGTTCTCTTCATTTCTTGATGTGAAGTTCCTACCTCACTGAGTACGTCATACTGAGTCATCATCATCATCTTAGCCGAAAGACGTCCACTGATGGACATGGCCTTTCCCCACTGTTCTCTATCCCATGCTTCTCACATCTAGTGGACTCTCACGGCCCTTACCGGGTCACCGGTCCAGTTTGTGGTAAGCCTTTCAACGCTCTAGACCGGGGCAGCGGAATTCACTTTCGCCCCCAAAACCCCTTACGCAAGTGTGCAAGGGATAACCGTGGTGGTTTTTAGTCAGTAAGAGACTGACAGACCTCTCCACCAGCTCCAGGAGGAGGACATCCATGAAGATTTTACACTGCGGTAGAAAAAAAGGCCTTTCAACGCTACGCCTTCTGGAGGCTCTACTTCACTTAGATATCATCTATCAAATCACATGTGGCTTTTCATAAGCAGATTTACATGTGTGTCTTGAGATAGTATTTTGCATAGTTGAAATTTTGGATCTGATGAACAGAATTTTCTAAATACAATATCGTAACACTATTATTGTTTTTACGTGTCTGAGCGCCTTTACCCAACTAGTGCTTTTTAGTCAGTTTCCAGTTTCAAAAGATACAAATGAAAGATTAAAAAAGGATCGTGGAAATATATTTTATTCGGTTTTAACTGCTAAACATAATTAATATTGACATATAACATTTGAAACATGTCCATTAGTAAGCCACAGATGTAATTAGACCAACAGAGACAATAACGAACAATTAATAGTGAAACTCATTAATCAGTTCACAGTCCACTTAGAAGCGGACGTTTGAAGCCGACCCTTGTCTAAACAATTGTTTTGAGTTGATCTTTTATCAATATACTGTCTATAAATTTCTGATCAGCTTTGAGAAAAGATATTAGCCAATGGCGTCGCACTATTCTCGCGATTGTAGTCTGACGATTTAAGTTCACACAACCCTTGTCATAATCTTCATTTCATCCAAAAGACATAAGTACGACTCTCTCAAAGATTACCACAACGATCTGCCCTGCCTGCGCTGTCTTCATCCATCAGCTTAATGCGATCTTCGCCAGATGTCGCATTGACCATTCATTAGTGAAATGAACATGGTAGCAAAGATACTTCGAACTATTTATTTTTGGTCCTTCGAGCTGGTATAATGCGTCATTGTCATTCTGAGGCTTCCCAGTCGTCTTTTTATATTGTGATTATTACTCATAAATGTATCTTATTAAAACTTGATCCAAGTATTCAGTTAGAGAGCAGTTATCATTACCTACTTAAGGGCTTATCAAATGTTGACCCCGTATTTATCTGATATACGCAGACATTAGTTTATTGATTGTAGGCTTTTTGTTTAACTTCAATACGCTATCAGATTAAGATCATTCTTAGATCAACGAAATTAATTCAAGAATTAATAACTGCTTCAAAATGTACAGTCAAAGTTGCTAAGTCAAAATAAGTACATACAATTATACGCACTTGTATTCTACTTACGAAACTTAGATGAGCTGAATAGTTAGAAACGTCCATTACCTGAAACGAAAAGCAAATTTATTACCAACAATCTTGTTGAAGTTATGATATTGGGCGATGGCCAGAATCTCACCTATCTCAAATACCCAAAGAGCTATCAAATGCGAGCTGAAATTACCTACCGACCTTGGTCTGGTCGACTCGATTCAAAATTCGAATGTGATTCGGATGACGGTTGTAGAGGTATGACGTCTGATGCATATGATTGGTATTACTTTGATAGGTGCTAAAATGCGCAGTCCGCTTTCTATGACAAGCTCTTCCGGTATTCGTTAAACTGGGTTTCGGGAATTTTGTATAAACCGGTGGGATGTTTTTTATTTCACAGCGGGCACGAAGTTGATTGTGGCCATCGCATATAATAATATAACACTTTTTATTGTACACCATGATCATGAAAACTTACAAATAATGAGTCTAAGAGATACATAAATCAATGCAAAAAATGGCATATGTAAGAATAAGTCTGAAAATTCGAAAACACGACAAAACGCCTCCAGAAAAGAGATGTAGTGTCCTGTTTTTTTTGGCTGGTAGAGACTCCCAGATGGCTCATTTAATAATTATGCCGAAAGTAATATCGGAGCTGAATTATCTGACGTCAAAGATGTATCATGTCATCCATAGACGGACATAGCTCCAATTTCTATTGTAAATAAAACAACTACTATTACTACCGTAATTGCAAGGATATTAATAAAACGACAATAACACTAGAATCACTCAATGTTAGTTTTGCAAAAACAAATTATGACATAGTTTTAAACCAAAAATATACTTTCAGAAAGCGATGCTAAACGTCTCGAGATCTTTATAGTGCTTCGTATGCTTCTTTTTCTACTTCATGTCTGATTACTTATTCCCGTATCTGCATTGAAGGAGACACTTGACATGAGAGGACGCAAACTTAAAAAATCATGCCATTTTTACTTTCTTCTTTACTTCATAAAAGGGAAAGTGTATTTTTTAACAAAGCTCTTGACATTTTCTGTTTTCGCTTTAGATCCTTATCTCAACAAATCCCTTAAACCTTTTTATATAACCAACATTAGTTGACCGAAGTTTCGAAGTGAAAACAGAAATGGATAAAGTACACGGTATTTCTTTATCCATTCCGTCATCGTAGTTCCATATCGTCCGCTTGGAGGTCAGCAGTTATCCCACGGGAACGTAAGCCCCGGATAAAAAAGTATCCTATGTCCTAAACAGGTCATGGTCTATTCGTGTGCCTAATAACATCCAAATCCGTTTAGCCGTTAACGTGTGAAAAGGTAATAAACTAACTCACATTTGCTTTTAAAAGCTTTTACCCGTGATTTCTTCCACATGAATGCGTGCACGGTTATTGCGTATGCAGACGAAGTTGTGGATTATAAACTATCTTATGTCCTTCCCCAGGACATAGTCTACCTTCTTTCCAAATTTCATTACTATCCGATCAGGCGTTTAGTCGTGAAAAGGTAACAAACAAGTATAGTTACTTTCACATTTCGACGCAAGGGCGACAATTCGTCACATTCGCTATTTCGTCGCTTTCCCTAATGTGCATCTGGACAGTTTTCTTAAGTCGTCTCATGCTGTATTTCGACACTTTTCCAACTCGTACAACACCATAACCCTTTTTTCGATATTTACTTTTAAATACCAATTCAAGCTATTATGCGGAAAAGAACAGCATCCCTGATGCGAAGGATTCGGGGGAGCACCAACAGCATTCTAAGGGTGATAGTGAATAAGCCTGATTGCCCGTTCCTGGGGCACTGGACCCGTATGCACAGCTGCAGGTCTGGTGCAGCGGGAAACGGTCATAATTATAGGTTTTTAAACTAGTTTTATTTTTGTTTTGTTATATTTATTTTCTTTAGAAATGTTACTAACATAGTTTTATAAGGATTACTAACAACAATATGAATCACGTGTGTTCGATTTAAATAAATAAATAGACGTAAAATGCTATTTCGCGGCAAAACTTCCTAACACTAATATAGTGTTAGGACTAACTATTTGACCCATAAATCACTAATACGGTATGTAAATCACTAGTACGGTCTTTTTTGTCTCATGTAAAGTTGCATTTTTATAGATAGAAGATATTGGTAATTAGTCGTCGATTTATAATATTAGTATGGGTATTCCTTAGGATTACGTCCGAAAATATTATATCAAAACGGTCCCAAATATTTCTTAAAAAAATAAACAATAGGAACAAGACATAGTAATATGTCATACTACACATAAAATATCCAAAAATAATACTACAGGTTTCCGACCTCGTAGGAAGTACACGCTAACCTTCAAGGAATCCTAGCAGATATAATTGATGACAACCAGCGACGCCACGTGTAGCTGTGATGCAACTAATACAACGCAGATGCGCCTGCGACGGTAAACATTGTAGGGCTGCCGACAGGTATAAAATTAATGAAATCTCGGAACAAGGCCAAAGGAAAGAAAGAAGGATTATGTAAGGGAAGATATAAAAGGATCATGGTTGTGAATGGTATCGCGATATCTGATACGGAGGAATTGAATAGGAAACATTTTCAACGACCTCAGGTAACGTAGGATCTGGGCAGGCAGCAGAAGGATGAAAATAACGAAGTGTTTGTTGTATAGAATTGGTAAAATGGGGCAAGTTCCTTTGATTGAAGTCACCTGTGAAGTTCGGGCCTTCGGGGTTGTTAAGCAACGGTTGCTTAGAAACCTTGGAGCAAAAGATATATTATTTGAAATCACACTAATATGATACTCGTAAATGCCAAAGTTTGTCAGTATCCTATGTGTGTCAGCTTGTTATTCTTTAACGCTAAATTGGCTGAATAGATACGGTTCAAATTTGTAGTGAAGGTAACTCATGTCCTGGATTGACATAGGCTACTGGTTATCCCAAAAAAAGTGAAGTAATCTCGTGGGATGGCAACGGCGTCTCATGTTAACTTTTTAACCGCGGGGCGCAGCAGTGGATCAAATTAAATCAGTATTGTTCCTATACCTTGGAAGAAATAAGTAAGATTTTCGAAAATATTCTTTGTTCCAACAGGCTTGCGTAAACCCCAAAAGTATTTTGTTCTATCTCAAAATTGTTGACATACTGTTTCCTCAGTTCTCGTCAACCCTGTTTTTCAGTAGTGAGTTTATACACTCACTCGTAGGTCGCATGATATTGTTTGAATTGCAGATTCTACACAATGATTGTTATATGCATCTGTGACTGGCTGGTATAACCCGATTCCTATCTACACAAGTTCGAGACAATGGTAGTGGTGTCTTGGATATGGTGGATATTCTCTTTTCAGTTTGATCGCGATCCTCATCCCAATTAATTTGAGGTCGGTACAGCATGTCATCTTCTTCCAACAGTGACCTCCTTCCTAGCCATTTCATCTAAGTTTTGAGTATGAATGTGATCGGGTATCAAACCCTGGGGGTTTGGGGAAAACTGATTTCATCACATCCCAGTAGTAGACTAAAGAAATGCTAGATGGACTGCGTGAAAGATGATATGGCTACAAAAGGGACGGCTACTGTGATAACCACTTACAGGGATGGGTAGAATGAAATCTATGACCAGCTTTAGATTAGGATACGAGCAGGAGGAAGATCATCACCTGTCTAACCTTTTCCCAGCTATGTTAGGGTCGGCTTCCAGTCTAACCAGGCTCAGCTGAATATCAGTGTTTCATATAGAGCAACTGTCTAGCTGACTTCCACAGCCCAGTTCCTGGGTAAAAGGATACCCCTTAGCTAGACGGGTCGTCAGACTTTCGGGCTTCTGGCTACTCGAAACGACTAAATCGGTACCAACGGCTTAACGTACTTCCCGAGGCACGTTTATTACATATCTTGAACGGTCACCCATCCACGGAGCGACCTCGGCAAGCGTAGCTTAACCTTCGATCGCCTCGTGCGGCTATTATTAATTTGCCACTTCACTCAAGGACAGGACGGTGATGTAATGAGAAAACACGATTAGTACCGTTTTTTTAGGATACCACTTGAGTGTTTATACGATTCTTGGCAAGATTAATATTACATAGTAATTGCATATTGTAAACTTCGTTCGTCTGCAGTGTAATCTCGGTGTCATAAGTCATAGTACCTACTGCTTCCTTTTCCGGGTATAAAGACTTCTAATGTCAACAATACTAACACATTCTTGGTAATGTAAATAGCTTGCATATTAGTTAACTCGCTTCCGTTAACACTCATCAAGAGAGCAGATAAATCGTAATTAAAGGGAACATACGAAGTTTATAAAACAACTAGGACTTCGCCCGTGACTTCATCCGCGTTGATTTCGTACTTTTCTCTTCGAACTTTGACATCCCCTCCACTCCTGTTGCAGCGTAATATTGAAAATAAAATATAGCCTATGTTACTCGGTGATAATGTAGCTTTCTATAGGTGAAATCATTTAATTATGGTCCTCCACGAATACCAGTACCAGCCTATTACTGTCCCACTGCAGGGCAAAGGCCTCTTCTCATACAGAGAAGGCACGAGCATTAATCACCACGCTTGCTCAAGACGGGTTGGCGATTTCAGACTTATATTAATTATATAAGTCCAGGTTTCCTCACG
This sequence comes from Phlogophora meticulosa, assembly GCA_905147745.2. NCBI lineage: Eukaryota > Metazoa > Arthropoda > Insecta > Lepidoptera > Noctuidae > Phlogophora > Phlogophora meticulosa. The sequence continues at coordinate 17,203,573 of LR990522.1, read as the reverse complement.
ATGTTTACGAATAACTCTATTTAATTAAATATTAAGTAATATTGTAAACTATTACTGTTTAAGATAGCTTAGTAATGTAAAAGGGTACGATGGGGCTGACATATCATTGATAAAGGCCCCTTAACAAAATTAGATTTAAAAAAAAATACTGATGTTTATCCATAAGTAATCAAATTCGTTTAGAAGATTTTTTATGTACAACAGGATGCGCACGCGCATTGCCACTTTTTCGTCAACAGATCTTATACTATACACGCGAATCCATGCAAATTATATTTTACTAGCCTTGCAGAGTTCACTAGGGGCATTACACTCAAATTTGGTAAATTTATATTTGTAAATATCTAATGCCGTGTTTCGCATGTTTGGAATAGCAATAAGCGACGGACTAAGTATGCATTTATACATATTTCCTTATTTATCCCAACCTTGGATACTATTGACAAATAAGCATGATGATCTATTAATCCCGTGGCTGAATATAAACAGCCGCACGGGTCGATCGAAGGTTAAGCTACGCTTGCAGAAGTCAGTCTGTGGATGGGTGAACGTTCATGACATGTTGAGACTCCTCCGTGACACGGAAGGCACATAAAGCCGTTGGTCCCGGCTGTCAATTGATAGTTAGTATAGTGATAGTTACGGGTAATCAGAACCCCGAAAGTCTGACAACCAGTCTTACCAACGGGTATCGTGCTGCCCAGAAACTGGACTGTGGAGATCAGATAAGCAGTTGCTCCATGTAAAATAGTGGACTTCTCCATGTACATAGTTGGGAAAAAACTAGGCAGATGACGATGATCTATTAAGCAAGGAGTTTGTTTAGTTTATAGACATTTACATTGAATTACAGCCTCCTTGTCATATGCATTGTACGGTACGTTTTCTCATCTACAGTAGTGTTGGATTTTCTTCGTTTCTAAACATAAGCACCTATAGCACCACCCACATTTCGACAGTTATGTTTACAATGTTAAGTCCCATGTAATCTCATGTCGACCGAGCCCAAATCCCGGAGTCTGGGCTGCTAACGAGAAAATTTCTATTCGAAAAACTCGATGGTTCTTTAATGGAACCCAGGACCTCAAGCTCATGAGTTGAGCTACGGACCACGAGACCAACGAGGCAGTTATCATATATGAAATGAAAATCAAGGATACTAGCTGTACTAGAGTACAACTAGTCTTTCAGTGGAATCAGGTAGGCCAGAACATACTTGACTCAATTGAGAAGTCTACACAATCTAAGCTTAGTAAAGTGTAGATAGTTGATAGTATCCCACATCTACACCGTATACATCCTACCGATTTAGAGACGCTAGTGTGTGACCCAGACCAATATTAAACATAAATATTTTACCCAAGAGGGTCAAAGGACCAACTTCCTTACAAAGGCGGATTATTTGTCCAAAACAGATAAAATGTGTGTCAATGTTTGTCAATGAAATATGAAAATCACGCTTTATAGTATAATGTATAGCGTATAGTGTATAGCGTAATGATTTAAAACACACTTAAACTAAAAGTAAATACAACGACATTCTACAGTAAGAAAACATCAAGCTTTGGCTATCAAAAATGCCACGATAACCAAACAAACAGAAGCAGATAAAATAATGATGCAAACTCTGGTAATCATGCATAATGCGTAGAGCATAAAAACTGACAAAAGCGCCAAATGTAGGCGCGGGAAAACGCTATATTAGGCATATAATTTCGTTATTCGCTCTGGTACACCAAGGACTCCTGACGACCAAACATCAATTTTAATATCACACAAATCTGAAACGCAACTCAAACATTCAAGGAATGTAACATGGTATTATATCACAATGTAAACTTTGTGAGCGTCTGAAAGTATATAGTATTGTGATAAATGTCTGTGCAATCAAAACGTATCCTTTTATCGGGCATACGGTCGTTATACTCCGAATAAAGTGTCAACCAGCGGATATGTTAAGCACACGGCGCTGTATTTACAAGAACATTTATAATAACATTGGCGAAAGCGGACGCGGAGAGAAAAACAGCGTTAGGTGTTCGCGGTTACAAAGACTAAAGAGTATGTTTTGATTTTGAGTGGAGTGTTTTGGTTTGGGTCAAAGCATTGACGAGATTGACACTGGTTTAAGAAGTATTATTGAAAGAAGGCTTAATAGCCAATTGAGAGTCGGTGATGCATCGACAGCGCCTACTTGCCCCTTGCGCAGTGGCATCAACATCTAATCTGTAGATGAATATATTATTATGTGGTTGGGATTTGATTACCTTGGGATAAACATCAGTTTACTAATATGTGTTATTATTATGAATTGATTCTGGTTATTAACTTTATTTCTTGCGGTCAACGCAGGCCCACTCGCAGCCTTGCCAAATACTGGTATAATTTCCTGAACTTTGTTCATTTCTTTTAGCAACACTAAATTTTGGGAATCCCGTGTGGTTGACTCGATCACGTAAAAGTTTTACATTCAAATATATCGGTTGATACTATTGCAAATATTTCGCTGTAATGTGTGTTAAGGTTAAGACACCTGGTGTTAAACACAAGTCCTTAGTTGTATGAAAAGGTCAATATAAATATTTGATAGAAACGTAATTGAAATGGTACTAATAATCAAGGTAACAGGCTTTTTTAAGTTACAAGAATCTATGTAAGTGACTTGTTAACACGCCATTGGTAGACCAACTACCTATTGGCCATTTTGCTTCATCATTCAAGATGCATAAGAGACGTAGTCCACAATATTCCAAATCTCACGGGCTACCGTGAATGAAACACCTTAATTTGTCTTGGTCTTTACAACAAATATACCACAAACACTAGAGAAACTGGAACCCATATGAGGTACCAAGAACAAGAAAACGTAACGCCCTAATTACAACCAACAATTTGGCTTTTGGGGTTGAAACTCACGAGCACTGGTTACATCTATTTATTTTGGTTGGTGAATCAAAAATTATCGCATTCTAGAGTCGGCCATAAGCTATACAACGGCGTGACAGTCAAGGCCTGGAGATAAATTGTGATTAGATAAAGGTGCCAGCCGAGATCCAAGACCTCATTGATAACAGTCTTATGCTTAATTATGTACAGTGGTCTAATGGATATATTCACGCTGTTGTTTTCTTGGTTGGTCGGCTGCATTACGTACTTGATTTTTGTTTTTAATCTCTTCTATCTAGTATTTGTTTAGTTCAAGATGATCTATCAGGTCTTTTGTTTTACTAACATCCCCTAACTTGGCACATTATGAATCTGCATCTACAAGGGTGGGCTAATATTTTTTGGGAACTTCACTTTTTTGAATGGGCATGGATAAATATATTTCTGAAAGTTTTTCTGTATTATATCCTTCAATAACGCCAAAACTATCTTTAGGGAATGATTGATCTGGCTCGTCGGTTATATCTTTCTTACATACTTTGTTAAATGTTTGGTTACAACTCCTAGTCGAGGAAAGTTAACTAGTCTAAGAATCAGCGCCACAGAGGTGATCTTGAACTAAGTACATAAGAAATCCTACTATATTTTTGATGTGGAACATCTATAGGCGCGCCTCGTGCCGTCATGCCCCCACTTCGTCAGCGCTCTTGACGCCCTTGTGTGTGTGCGCGAGCGTACTATACACTAAGTTGTTTGTCTGTATGAGTTGCTTACTCCTCTACACCGACCGACTGAACGAACGTCTGACTGATGTGTGTCAGTAATGGGGTAAAATTAAAGTTGTTGTTAGTAGTTACTAGTGTCACTACTACTATTAACCACTTATAATTTTGCTCCATATTTATTTGTGTTTGTTTACTGATCTCGCAACAGTAGGTAAGTAAGTACAACAGTATGAAAAGAACAGCAATAACTTAAAAAATAGCTTTGTCATAGTTATAACCGATATAAAATCACTTGGTTGACAGATACTCGTACAGTGCTACAGACAACTGACGTCATCTGTCATGACCGCCATAGTTTCGCAAGGATAAGGATAGTAATCAAAAACTTTTAAAGCACACGCTTTAGAAGTTTTTGTACACACAAAGGTAAGGTACACACCTACTCCAACTTTAGATCAACCTTATTATAAGTTTCAAACATCGTGTTTTTTCTGACCTTTGAAATTTAAGACGTTTAAGAGATTTTTTAATAGTAGTCTGGTTCCTTATTACATTACATTCCATATGAAGTACTACAAACTCCAAGTCTTATGTAACTTGAAATAGTATAAACGCTTGTTCAGCCCATTACTAACTACGTAATACGCATAACTAATTATTTAGTAGATATTCTGTAGCAATTAGAATTAATATAAGCATGGTGATTATAAAATCATTGCGTAATTGCGAATCGGCGGAATTTCAGCCGTGAGCCGTGTCGATATGCCAGGCCACGGGTATAGTTATAATACCCACAAACATACGTGTACGAGTATATATAATCGTTATCAATATACAAATGTACTTATGTATGTTACGCAATTTTGCTAGTTATTGTGTTATTACATAAGGCAAGAGGGGGTGTGTCGTTTTGGAATATTAGTTACTGTTAAAGGCTTCCAACTATAGTTGAACAGTTACACTGTGTATTAAAACCGTCTGAAGTTAGAATTATACAGGGTGTTAGGTAGAACGAGAGATATACTTTAAAGGCGTGTAGTACTCATGAAAATGAACAACTTACAATGGAGCAATACCTAAAATCGCGAAAAAAATATCAGCTACTCCATACATTTATGTTGGAATAACTTCACAAACTGCGAAAAACACTACTGCCGAGCTCCTGGATTAGATCCCCGGGTCGCACAAGAGTTATTGGGTTTTTCGATCTGGAATTGCTCAGTAATGATTTGCGCCTGGTTGATAACATGGAACTTAACCATAATTGCAACTATGCCTAACCTTTTGGGGAATACAGGCGTGATCTTATATATATGGAGTTTTTATGTAAAATGCTCAGTAATAGGTGTTGATGTTGAGTGTTTTTGAAGAAGTTATACTCGAACGTAACAAACATACATTTCTCGGAATATAATCATTAAAATCACCATGACAATTAGAAATGTGCTCGAATGTCATGATTTCATGAAATAGTCATTCAATTGCACAATTTGGACTTAAACATTTGTATTATTCTTTCAATGATTGGTGAAATAAACAATTTTTACGTAATCTTTTAATGAAATACAACCTAATACTGAGCTGCAATTTGCAAAAAAACCAATGAAACTTGAATGAATTTTGCGGGTTGTCACTACGCATTCACTTTAACCCAAATCGTCTTCGATGTTAAGGCGATATTGGGGACCTTAAGAACACGGTAACACCCTAGAAGTGGGTAACGTAGGTAGGTAAACAAGATCAGAAAGCACTCATAGCAACAAAACTAAGTGGTTCGGTCAATCGATCCAATATATTTTACATATTTATAAACTTCCGCATACGAAATGATTTTTTTTTTCAATTCTCGTGGACACAAAGCCGCCATGTTTGTTTACTTGATAAACATATGACTTACACTGACATTAATCTAGTCTAATGTAGTCGTTGTTATAAATAAAAATATATGTTTTTTCTACAGTGTGGAAAGGACTTCAACAGAAAATCTGATGCCATGAGTTCAGTAGGTAGGTACTTGATTATAGAATTCTGTTTTTTTTTTACTGTAAACTCTGAAAAAAAAACATGAATTCTATCTAAAAAAATGACATTTCTAATGAACAAGTAAACAATTCACTTGTTTCATTAAAAATATCATTGGGTTGGACAGAAATTATGTTTTTTTTGAAAAACCGATGAAAAATTTGAACTCTGGGGCTCATGATATCAGGTTGTGCGCTGATGACCCTCCAGCCTGAATACTGCTGTCTACTCCGCTCTAAGTGTCTGTCAGCATTATAATCTTCATTTACGCACAGTCGCATATGATAAGTTTGTGTAAAGTCAAACAAGAAAGTCAGATAACGAGTTGGGGGCTTGAGTCGTAGCGTAGTAGAGTAGGTAGCAATATCTGTAAGCAATTTAGATTGATAATTAGGACTTCTTAGTGTTTTTGCTGGGATGAAGTACTGGTGCAACAAACTCCTTAGTAGTAACACATGTCTAATTAGAAGAATGGAATCAACCAAATGCGTATATATTTCCTAGGGTGGGCCGTTGGGTCACAGTGGCCAACCCAAATGGGTACTTTCGAAATGACCCCAAAACTAAAGACAAGATTCACAGATTGGTCTTTGAAAGTAAGTGTCCAATACGATGTGAACAATATTGGTATCATCATAACGTCCATATTCAAATGACACACTTGCCTACACTCGCGTATACGAATACTACGAGCATAAGAATAAGGTTCATATTCGAATGGAACTCTAACTTTACTTAGTAAAGTAGAGTCAAAGTAAGATCCGTTAATCTTGGTATCGATGCCAATATTTACGTTACCCTGGGGTCCCCAAGTGAATTTGTAATTGCAATTTGATTCTATTTTTGCTGACCACAATAAAATAGAACAGCAAAGTAATTGCGTCAAACGCGATCAATAGTACTGTCTTTCATTTTTACATTCAACAGCATTCATTCAGGTTGTCTAGTAGATAAAGGATTAACAATTTCCTTCAGATACCTTCGTTTTGTTATAGAAAGTGTATCACTCATTTGAGGCGCTGAATTACAGCTGAATATGTAATAATACGAATCATATTACTTATTAACCTGTCCTTTATACACTACTCCTTCAACTTTCTAAAAATAAAGCTCCCAATTATTTTATTGTTATAACTACCAACACCCACAGTTCCATTACCTATTCTAAGACTTTTAAAACAAAAACTTGTTGGTTTTTCATCGTAACGTTATATTATATCTAGTACCAGGATGACCGAGCTTTGGTCGGATAAAACGACCTCTTCTAAAAATCAAACCTAGCCAGATCGATTTATCGACCCCAAAACCCCCTGCGTACTAAATTTCATGAAAATCTTTGGAGTCGTTTCCGAGATTCATATTATATATGTATGTATACGAGAATTGCTCGTGTAAAAGTATTATAGATACTAATATTATAATGAGGTAAATTTTGTTTGTAAGTTTGAATGTAGGTGGCGGGTAATTTCTGGAACTAATGATTCAATTCTAAAAAAATCTCTGGTAGAAAGCTACATTCTTCCTGAGTGCTGAGGCTATTATTATTTTCATAACTACGCTTTTAAACGCTACGCTACGCGTTTCTAGGGGATGTTAAAATTCGAAGGGAAAAGAACTAGTTATTCGTAAATGAATATTAACCGCATTCCTTCATCGTTCAAAGAAATGCACCGAAACTGTCGTTCACACAGTCTTGTAGCTGATAAGTCCGGCTTATCTACTGTTACTACTAGCATATCATTAAACCTATCATTAGATCCATTCAGAATATATATCCAATCTTACATTGAATTGGAATTAGATTACGAAGTGATAAAAGACCATTCTAAAAGTAGATGATGTGACACGAACAGGGAAAAACCATTTGTTTTTGTCTAAAATAGTACAGAATTAAGTTGTAAATAATTTTAAATGGGAGATAATGTTTATTTCATGGAATTCTACTTTTCAGAGTAAATATTTTTGGGATGACAATAATCTTTATTGACGTGGCTAGGAAAGACTAACTTTCATTTTATCATTTCTGCAATATTTAATCTATTTATTCCGACACAAAGCTTTAATTACTTAATTGTTTTCAAAACAATAACAACTCGACACGTAACTAGTTACAAATCTAGTTAATCCATTTGGAACAATAAATGATTAATCGTAAAAGTACAACATAAACAAGAAATTCAGGGAAACAAAATAAGGTTAAAGAGTAGTAAAGATAACAATTGTTTGTTTGCAAAAGAAACGCGTGACACGGTATCCAAATACTGATGAATAAATAGATACACAAAGTCGGCGAAAATAATGACGAACTTATTTTTAGGATTTAAGTATACAAATAAAAAAAAAGTGAGGTGAAACACGAGTAATGAAACTTGAAAAAGAAAATTGTATTGTGTCGACCAAGTACCTACAATCCCACGAAGGCATAAAAGTAAACAGAATGTAAGCGGCAGACTTGTTTGGTAACCAACGGTGAGAAAATATTGATCGAACCACAACTACTAGTACTCTGTCGCGAACTGAAACTGGCGAGGTGTTCTAAGAAGCATAAACTTACAGAAACATGATTGTAGTGGTAGATGAAGTAATGAGCTGGGTATGCTTTAACAATTTTCAGCATGGATACGTTACTTCCAAGATGGCTGACCTTAGAAAAGCAAAAATAAAACAAAACAATGCATGAATCAATACGAAACAAAGGAACAAATTGATAAACGAAAATAGTCCAAGTATGGATCAATTCAAAAGAAACAATTGACGGTGAAGAATTAGATAAAAAATGGATGTTTTGAAAGTGCCATAATTAAGTATGCATGTCAACAAAAATACGTGCCATAGATAGTGTAATCCAGTTTCCTGTAAACATTAGACAAAACTGATACTTTTCGGTTTGGTAGATGAATCTCTGTGTTCCACAACATAAAATACTCTTTATTTAGGACCAAAGAGTGTCCAAGGTTTATTTGTTGTCAAGCGCCAGAGCGGATAAATTGTCTTTCTCTATCAGCTGTTCAAATTCCCGTCCACTTCAATAAATTACTGAGATATTTTTAGAACAGTATTGAATTTCTGAAAATAATGGTTTGGGAGGTAGACATAACTTTACTAACCAAATCTGCCATTCCATGACTCGAAATATCACAGTAACATTTAATATGGACGAGATCCATCACTTCTGCAACTGCTTCATATTTCATGTTGAGCTAGCATTTCGTCAGTGACTTTATTTCGTACTTTAACATCCCCTTCACCCCTTTTAAATAGTAGTTTTGTAAATAAAATACAACCTATGTTAGTCGCTAGTTTTCTATAAGGGAGGTGTATATTTATAAAATATTAGTTAAGACGAGCTTAAGCCCGCACCTTCGCCAGCGTTTTAGTCAAAAATATTCTTACGTGAACGTACTACCGGAATAGAAGTATCCGAGGTCCTAACCCTGGGTTTCATCTCTTTTATTCCGGTAGACCATGAGGTCTATCCGTGTGCCAAATTTAATCGAAGTCCGTTTAGACAGACTACCTACAACTAGAGGTTATTTTTAATGTATTATATTAAATGTGGAAGTATGGATTAATCCGTTGTTGTTTAGTCTGACGACAGGTTGGCGCAATGGCTGAGCGATCGACTGCTGCGCCGCGTGTCGTGGGTTCGATTCCCGCACGGAACAAATATTTGTATGGCCTACAGGTAATTGTTCCGGGTCTGGCTGTTCGTGTATGTGACTTAAATGTTTGTAAACGCACCCACGACACAGGAGAAATTCCTAGTATGGGGCAATTTTTTTTTTTAATAAATAATGCTGGACAATCCACACAGCATCATCTAGCCCCAAGCTAAGCAGAGCTTGTGTTATGGGTACTAGATGACTGATATACTTAATACAATACATTACATAGATAGATATTTTTTATTATACATAGCAAATACCCAGAACACCTGGAACAAATATTTGTAGATCGTACAAACATTTGTCCCAAGGCGGGAATCGAACCCGCAACCTCATGCGTCGCAGGCGGACCTTCGCCCGCCGCGCCACATCGGTCGTCAAATGTTTTTATTTAAAAAAAAAAAAAAAAGCAAGTGTCCGAAGAAAGTCGACATAAGCACGACGGGCCATTATCTATAAAAACGGCAAAACGATCAAAATCAAAAACGTTTATTTTTTTCATTTTTTTTTTAAGTATTGCTGTTATTGAATTTTCTACTGTCTAACTATCATGGTTCATGAGATACAGCCTGGTGACAGACGGACGGACAGCGGAGTCTTAGTAAAAGGGTCCCGTTTTACCCTTTGGGTGCGGAACAATAAAAAGTAGGTAGCGCCGACATTTCCAAATTGACTGATCCCTGAGAAGAAATGCCGAAACTTGAGGAAAGAGCAATTACAACTTTTACTTGACCCGACAGATGGCATGCATGCATCAGTCATTTTATAGCTCTGTGTATCATTCGTCAGACATCCAAGGACAACCATATTGTTATACGTCTAAAATGTTTTCAAAATGTAACCGTCTAATGTGTATCAATTGCAAATTACTTAAGAGTGCGATAGCTTGATTCACTACAAGGTCAAGGTTGATTAGAACGCGCCGTTCGCGCATGTTTCTATACACACTACGGATGAGCATGCCGTCTCTTTCATACGTACGCTGAAAGTATCAATTAGCGAGAGATAGAAAATAAACAGTCGAGAGCAAACCGCCTACCTAGCAGATCCATCACTAAACTTCAGTGCCGTCCGCATTCCGTGGCTGAAAATAAATCATTAACGAAATTAGATTTTCTTCAGCGATACATCATTTCGTGACAAGAGCGAATTTGCTAATGGTGATTACAGTAACTTTTTTATGTAATAACAAAAGGAAACACTCATTTAACATCTTGTTAGAGTTACTTTCCAACTAGATGATAAATTATGTAGTCTTAGATAATTTAATTGTAAGTATTGGTTATAATTTTAGCGACCAAAGCGAACTGATTACCGGATAACAACAGGCCTCAGAGTACAAGCAAGCCACATTCTAAACGTTTTAGATCCAACGTCGGACCACGTGCGGCCTGTTACCGTGCCGCCTCGTGCGCTTGCGCAATCACAACTAAGTGACAGACTGTGCGACTAGTTCTATTGGCGACGCATCTCAAACCAGATTGAATGATTAAGAGGTAATTTAACATACGACCACCGGACCAACGAGCCGCCTGATTCTGCAAGTCGAGATTCTCATAACAAAGATAAAGCATTTAGTGGGCCAAACATCGACGCTCAGATAAGGTTTATGAGTTCATCAAAATTTTACTACAGAACGAACATTTTATGGACTTAAAATTAAATTAACGATAGGTAGTTATCTAACATATACATTACTACAATATCTACAATCCACAGGGATAAGTTATCTATTTTTATCGTAAATTATAAGAATAATAAAAGTTTTTAAAAATCGTTAACACGTGTATCTGTCTTATCAGACTGGTGTAAAACCCGTACATAAGGTTTTTTTCTTAAGATTCGCAATGTTCTCAAAATCGATATATAAAATCAACAAAGTGAAAAAACACCGTAAGTAAGAAATCAGCTATTGTGCGTCTTATAGAGAAATCATTGAATAACAGATTTTTTATCGGTATTGATGTTGTTTCCTTATTGATTCTCATCGTTTACGGAAGTTCCTAGAACCTGGTACAAAGCAATTTAAAACCTTTTGTTACACAACTCAGTTTTGAAACACTAGTTGATTGCCTAAATAGTAACTAAAGCAATTAGTTTATCATACCAATAATTCAATTAACATTAACTGATTAATTCTATTACAGCATTATACATTTACATATAATGACTACTTATAGTTAAACGCACAGGGCCTAGTAGTGCTCCTTGAAGCATTCTGAGGTACAGAGAAGATGGTAAAAGTTTCAAGATACTATTTTGTAAAGGTTCATTATCATCTGCCTAGCCTTTTCTCAACTATGCTGGGGCCAGCTTATTTTGTAAGGATTATTTTAATAAAACCTATTTATTTAAAACATTACGTTACATTTTAATAAAATAATCATTCACAGCGCATTCAAAAGCCTTCTTAGAAATATTTTTAAAAGTGCAAATGTGCAATGGTGCTAAATTGCTTTTAAAGACTGAGATTTTTTTTATTCATAGAGAATTGTATTAAAAAATTGATTGAAAGTAAAAAATTGATTCGCAATTAACCTTCTCATTTCCTTCATCGATGGGTCACAAGTACCTTAAAAATTATATCGCTTTTTTAATTTACAACTCTTGTTTCACCGTGTTATCTACCTTTATCATCAGTTGCTAGATAACATAGGTAAGGTTATTATCATAGGCATGTTAACGAAGGATCATGTTATCAAAACATATAACTAGGTGGCTCTACCTACTGTCTGTCTTACTTACTTACTGTCACGTTTTCATTCATGAGTAACTTAATAACAGTTAATGTATTATTGCATACCTTAACCCAGGTTCAGCGTTTGAGTTCGAATTCGAATGCAGGTAAAACTGTTAGTTAATCTCCATCTGCGCGTGCGTTTAATCCTTACATAGTAACCATTTTACTTGGTCTAACGAATCCTTAGCATTCTTACAACATCCATCAACGAATATTTCTCGTTCATCCTTTTTATGAACTCACTCAGTTACGAAGTTTTAATATTCAGGATTAATTTATATTGACATTTCAATCATTTTTGTGATGAGTAACCTTCTGATGATACTCTTACTCAAGGTTAAATTAAATTCGATGTAAAACGCAACTCAGGTGGAGTTGCGTTTTACATCGAATTTCTGCAATAATTGGAGCAGTACATTCATAGTAGTATTCGTTTAGGGAGCCACATGTCAGTAATGTCAGGATATAAGATGAAAAGGCGTATTCTTAGCTAATGACGCCACAAGTAATTTACTACACGGAGTCGTGTATTAATATAGATTAAATGAGCACCACAAACACTTGCGCAAAAGTTACGCAATATGAAGGAAGCGTTAATTCGTTAGAACAATTATTGGTTTTGTCTTTATGTATTGTCTACTCTCACTGTTTATTGTAGCATTATGGTATCATCACGTTATCATTATCTTTTCTAAAATAAGTTTCTATAATTTATTTTCAGCGTCCGTGTCATCATGATTTTCGCGATGCGCTGTTTTATGTCGCCATATTTATTTGGAAATATTTTCCTTGTTGGTATTTTTCGTTGTCGTCTTGTAAACCTATGTGTATGATATAGATATTTGAGCTAGTACCAACAATAATAAAAAAACTTAGATTTTCTAACTTTCAAACTAGCTTAAGCCGGTTTGCGCGTTCGCGGACCGGATACTGGCAATTCCTTCTCACTACAAAAGCAAGAAATAACACCAGTGTTCTATAGATGGATTGTGTGATAGATGATAATAGCTAGAAAGAAGGTGACTATGAAGATGATAGCAAATAGAGATGTATAGAGGAAGAAGATGCTGCGCTGATCCCAAATGAATAGGGATAAGGGCAGGAGGATGATGAAGATAATGTTCTAGTTTTACAATTTCAGTACAGACTACTTACTATCAACATATGTAACGTACCTTTTAACGGAAGTGTCTCATATACAAGGTCACTAAAATGTACACATAGAACACCGATGCTAATCAAGCTACAAATTAGATCTACAATAGTAAAATGTTCAAGTCAAGCCCAAACCGCCTCAAATTTGTTTCACACCATGGGGCATTGCATAATGTGTTAGTAACTTATTACAACTATAGCATTACGGAAATGAAGTAAGAGGTCTATAAAATCGTGTAGTAGCGGTATGGGTCGATTTTACTGATGCAATGAAATTAAAACAATGTATCATAATGAAGGAACATAAGAAGAATATTCTTAAATAGGAACATAAGGAAACTCGTCGATAGGACGAATGTGTAAAAATGTAAAAAACTATATTATGATAGGAATATCATTAACTTTGCCCATAAAGATCCTTTAACACTTTAACTGAGAGAAAAGAGACACAATAGAAAAATGTATTGTTTATTGGTCACTTGGCGTTTAACGTGTTAAAGTCGTTCGTCAGTCGTGAGAGTTGCAAGAAAAATTCAAAAGGCACAAAAATCAACACAAATGGAAGAGAATACAATTCCAATGTTTCCTGATAGAGTTATTGTGCTCAGGGATTTTTTTTTCAAATTTAATGAATGAGTAACACAATAATAACGATGTTAAACATTTAAATAACTTAAATTCTATGCCACGCGTAGCCTTCAAATGTAGGTCAATGAATAAACAATGAAGAACAAACACACAATTTATAAAATTAAATACAAATCAAATATAATCAAACTGATTTCAATCAATTATTGTGACACTAAGTCCTTAAGAACGAAGAGGCATTTTTCTTTCAGAATTCAAAATTATATTCATGGGGAGTATTTAAACAGGCATAACAAATACTTTTATACCAGCCTGTTACTGTCCCACTATAGGGCAGAGGCCTCTTCTCATACAGAGAAGGCACGAGCATTAATCGCCACGCTTGCTCAAGACGGGTTGGCGATTTCAGATTCATTAATAAGTCCAGGTTTCCTAACGATGTTTTCCTTCACCGATGTCAGTGATGTCCAAGATAAACTTAGAAAGTACATATGGATTGAAAAAGTCACATTGGTGCCCAGGTTTGAACCTAATGCACAAGAGGCGAGGCCTAAACCACTGGGCCATCATGACATAAAAAAATATAAGCAGTTCTTTAGAACAGGCAGACACACAACAAAACACATACTAAACAACGAAATAATATATATTCAGAACTATGCCAAAAACAATAATGTGCTTCGCTGCTGAGCAGAATAGGCTCAGTTCGCCTGACACTGGGTTTCAACTGGAGTCACATCCTCAGAACCGAATGTCATGGGCGTATATCAGTATTTTTAAGTGTTATAGTGCCTTGGTTATAATGTAATAACATGAGTATGTAAAATAATTAATATTGTTAATAAGGGACCATCTATAAATAACCCCAAACAAATTTTATTATTTTTGAAACCGGTGTGACGTCACATATTTTTAAATTATATGTTAAGAAATGACTGAGTTGAAACAACTGTTAAATAAAATCAACAGAAAGTCGAATATATTAAATATCGAATTGACAAAACAAAAGACTAATTAAATGAGGACAAACAATTAATTATGTTCATAACGTATTCAAAACTTAGATTTTGACATGTAACAAAACTTTTGACACTCGCCCCCTGCGCCTCGTCACATTTTGTTGACGCCCCCTTTACTTGTGACGTAATTTATGGAAGGCCCCACTACGTTTAACGCAATGTAAGTAAACGTGTCAAACAGACAATAAAATAAAGTACCTAATAAAATTAACGAAAAATCTCAGAACATAATTTGCAAATCTTTATTTTATGCAGTTTCTACCACTGGACAATATTTTTAATCATCCAAGGCACGACCCATTTCTCCGGTCAACGACATTTCATTCATGTTGGACCCAAATTGGTTATCTTATCGTTGGCTTCCCTTTTATGTGTTTAATTAGATACAAGTGATACAAGATAACACTTTGTATTTTTTTTTATTATTGTGAATACTTGTGTTTTTGCTGCATGACTTGCTGTCTTGTATGGATCAGAAGAATGTTGGCCCACAAAGGGGATGACAGGCAAATGTATGCAAGTGAGATGAGAATGCTAAGAGGGATGTGTGGTGTTACGCGAAAAGCGATTTTATATGTATAAGTTACAGGGTAATCTTATGTCCTAAGTTCCTGACGAAGTATGTGGCAAGCGGTAAAAGTAAGTGAAGCTAACCTTAGACTTCTTGATGGAAGAAAATATAGGCGAAAGTACGCGTATGCCCAGGCATAAGGAAACTAATCCCTCCCATCTTCATCAGCTAAGATTGATCCCTAAAAGCTGAGCTCTTGGTTTTAAGGCCTTCACGAACGGCCGTAAGAATTATATACACCGAATGAATGTACATAACATCCATAACTTTATTTCAAGTGTCAGTTTACCATCCATAATTGTGTGCTTGCCCTCTTCTTAAACAAACCAAGTTTCGTTAAAACAAAAAGACGCTCGCGTTTCATAATAACGCGATTTAAATAATTACCGGAGTCAATGACCATCCAAAACACGAGGCAGGTGAACAATTCGGTGTAAACTAGTTGGCTCATCATATGACCGACGCGTGCGCATATCGAGTCTGTAAACAGAGCGGAGTGCGCGGGCGCCATTCTGACCCCCGATAGTAGTCCCCGGAGATAAGACGACGATAAGTTGAGACTCGAGGGTCGCTCCACAACGCCTCTTATTTAAATTAAGACGAGACACGCTAAGCAAGATTGTTTAATATTTCACTAAACACATTTCAACCATTACAGAGATAGCATTTAAATGTGAAATTCGGATAAATCTGACTGGCTACCAACGTTGGGTACACAGGTTGAATACATTAAAAAGATACGATTACATAGCTTGTCTAAATATAATAATTTGTGATCATTACGAATGATTATGTAGACTTCTTTTTAGGGTTCCGTAGATAAATGGTTAAAACGGAACCCTTATACTTTCCGCTACTGTCCGTCTGTCCGGATATTACAATAGACATTTAACTTGGAGACTATTGGTACTATATCGATTAAATATGGTAGAAAAGTGTATTGTGCCGGTAAAGAATGGTGAATGGTGTGGTGAAATTACGAATGAAAATAATTAGGTTTGGCACTCCGCATGTAGTACATACAACATAAGTACTTATCACGGAGAGATAAGAAACAAATTTCATTGAAATCTAATAAGATGATAGTATCGTTGGATGTTATAATCTATAAAAATACGTTGTTTCTGTGTTGTTTTTTTTGTTGTATACGTCAATAGTTGGCGAGATATGGGATATTTTTGGTTACACGTGTAACAACCGCTAAAATAACTGGTTTTTTTTATAGTATCTTTCAGAAGTAAGTACTAAGGAATACAAAATTATTTTTGAATTCATTTAATTTTTATCCCGACAGCGGAACCCTTCACTGTCACAGTGCGTGGTCGTAGGTACTTAGCCGGTTTTTTCTTAAAGGTGAGCCAAGGTGAGAGTTCGAGGTTGTATAAAAAAATACGAAGGTTTAGTTAGAATATATTCACCAATATCAATGAATTAATTAGTTATCTGGTTTAAATCACGCTTAATAATTAATAAGATACATGAATTTCAATCAGTGCTTGCCCTGTGAAAGAAGCCAAATTAGTTATACTTGGGATAATTGGAGCACAGCTTCAATGTTTCCTAATTAATTGTAGGGACTTCAGAACTCAGAGTACATTTAAGAACTTTTTGGGGACCTATCAGTCAGTTTTGTAATGTTGGTAACTTGCTCTTTTCATCGATCGCCGTCTCACAGAATATTTAATTCAAGTCAGTGAAGAGACTTTTTATAAGCGCAAATATTTTTAAATCCTTGGTAAAAATAGTGACCAACCAAAACAATATTGTTTGTTGATTTTTCTCCATATTTCAACCGGAATCAAGTCTAAAAACGTTTCTGGAAATCAGTCCTTTGATGTTGTAATTATAGCAATGATACCGATCGTTATATAAACCCGCCAAATAAATATATTAAAATTATTACGACCATTAGTTATAATTATACTGTTTGTTTGTTCACGTATCTGGACCGGCGTGGAGTCAATCAATGGAGTTTGAAATCTGGAAGGCGTAATATCAGATCCGGGCCTAACTACCTACTACCTACTAACTACCGCAGATATATATTTCACAGCCCATTTGTTATGACACTCAGTATTAATCAATGGTGCATAGTTTCTTACTCATTGTATGCAAGGTAGATATAATACAATGGACGATCAAAATATTTTCTTAGCCGCTGTAAAGCAAGATTTTCTTTCTTACAAGTTTTATAGTTAGTAAGTGTGTAAACTGATTCCTTTTGATAATATACTTCTCTTATTAATCATCCTTCTGCCCTTATCCCTATTTATTTGGGGTCGGCGTAGCATGTTTTCTTCTTCCATACATCTCTATTTGCCGTCATCTCCTTTCTAGCCATATCATCTTTCACATAATCCATCCATCTTTTCTTTGGTCTCCCTCTACTCTTGTAACCTTGTAAAGCACATTCATAGTCAAAACTTTCTTTACAACATGGTCCTCATTCCTTCGCATCACATGCCATGACAACCGATTTCCACACAACCTTCTCGGTCACAGGCGCGACTTTCAAACTTCCTCTTACATACTCATATTAGATACCTATATCATATTCGGTATTTCTCTTTTTAATATTATTCTGAATGGAAAGTAATACTATAGAATAAAGCTGATGAGTTTGTTTGTTTGTACGCGCTTAATCTCTGGAACTACCAATCAGATATAAAAAAAATATTTTCACAAATGATGGCCCAATTCTAGAAAAATGTCATAGGCTATTAACGTGTCGCTATGATCCTGAGAAGCGGGTGAAACCGAGGGGCACAGCAAGTAGTACATATGATATCCTTTCTTGTGACGCCCTTGGTACACATAATAATATTTATGCGATGTTATTGTATGTTTTAACTGATGGTTTTAATTTTAAGTACAAATGATCTGTAATTAATTATAAATAATATATGTATATGTACTTATTTTTATTTTTTTTAAAGTTAGTGTATATCCAGGATCCAGAACTGACCAGCATGTATTGAACTGCGCCTAATATCTGCTAATAGAAAACAAAATGACCCTACTCAAGAATCGATTATTCAACTTGAAAACGAGAAAGAAAATTAGGGTTCACCTACATCTGTCAGCACGGAACAGCATTAATGCTGGGAGCGCTGCAGCGTGCTATAACGTCCTTCCACGTGTTTCAGGGTACGATCACATGCGGCCAAGGAAGCATGCTATCGCGCGCGGTAGCACGCTTCACCACTCCCACGCCTGCCAACTGGCGACCGTATTTTGATCGTAGTGCCGCGCGCAATCATCTTTCTTGCTCTAGGACTGACGACCGAAAGAAAAGGATAGAGAATGAAAAAAAGGATTACTTCCTGACAGATCTAGACTAACCCTTAACCTCTCACATCAGAGAAGAAACATTATCAACATAAAATAATAGACTCAACGTGGACGAGACGCTAATATGTAAATATTTAGCAAGATATCCGGTTCGTCATCATGCATGTGTGTCGTGTTCTGTACGTCATTTGAGGCAATCTCCGAGTCAGCTGTGTAACACGGCCATCTAGTAGGATAGGACACTACGAAAGAATGTGATCCCTTATCTGCGACACGGCGGATATTGAGCAACGTTATGTCAACACGTTGCGTTTTTATAACGTTCCTATAGCAGTTTTTCTACCATTGATAAACGAGTATCTAGCGAATAATAATATCCACTTACGTTATTTTTATCGGAACTTGTTTAGTTCTATATTTTATTTAAAGTAGGTATCATAATTATGTAATAATAATGTAAGTATCTCATGTGGTAAGCATCCGTCATTTGTCCAAATAGGTTCATTTGACAATCAGCGTCAGACAGCACCTGACGCACCAGTGAAACCTCTGCTTTCCGCCTGTCAGCTTTATTAAAGTATTTCATGAAATAAACAAATAAATAAAATGGCGCTTTTTGCTCGACATGTTACGAAACCCTCGGTGTGCGATTTCAAATCGCACTTGGCTGGATTTGTTTATAATTATATTTACTAGCTTTCACCCGCGGCTTTGCCCGCGTGATATATATATTTGCTGATATAAAGTAGCCTATCTCCTTCCTCGTGATGCTATCTATCTCTCTGCCAAATTTTATTGAAATCCCTTCAGTTGCTTTGCCGTCAAAGACGGACGAAAAGACACACACTTTCCCATTTATAATATGAAATAATAATTAGTTTTGATATCCGTGCGTGCGTTATTTACTGTGCTTGTTTTGTTTCGTTTGTTTGCTGTGTATCAACCTGAGGGGCAATCCTCGCATTTTTAAGAACTTTCACATTCTAATCTTAGTCCCAATCTGTAAAAAATACGTCTAATTTACCTACATTTACAAGTTTCTGACATTGATTGTCGCTGAGATGCGATTGCGACTAAATTTTAAAAGCTTTTAATTACAGCGATTGGCCTTCTGTTACCAATAAATATTTTTCTTTCATTCTTTAGTGTGGTTTTCGAGTTTTATTGGTAGGTATAATTAAAATTCTAAATACGAAAGTATTTGGTTCTTAGACGACAGTCCACGTGTACAAGTCAATTGAGACAAATGGGTTGTTATGGGAGAGGTCTGCAGACGGAATAGCGGTGTTATGTTACTTGTGTAATGCCATTTCCTTTCTATCAAGAACAGTGACTCCCAACCGCTTTTTGGACCTGGGAACACCTTGATTTCTTTCTTGTAGGTTTCTAAAAATAATATTAATCAAAATGTTTAGCAATTTGTATTTATAACAGCAACATGCGTTACGATTTACATTCGTTTCATTTTAAGAAAAATAGATTAAAATTTCGCGTGCATCTATGTGATTTTCGAGTTAAACATTTTGTGATTTTATCTTTGAGCACCAGATTCAAGCTCTTGCGGAATACTGGTGGTCCGCGAACCACGGGTTGGGATTCTATGATCTAGAACGAGTGCTCATTCTTAGTTGAATTGAAGTGAAGCGTGGACGTTTTGGGGAACTGTCTTTTGTAAACGTTTTACGTTCAAAAAGTGCTGATCCTCAGCCTAATTTTAATAAATGAATTTTGATTATGCCCGTTCTCACCAACACTAAGGATAACGAATACCCTAAATGACTGCCGTTGGATTTTTAACTGTCAGCGCTGAGCCGAGCGTTGAAAATCAAACATGCCTGTTAAGGAAAGTAAAGCAGTTTCTTAGCGCCGAACCCGACTATCCACACAACATCATAAACAGTCTGAACTGTAAAAGTCAAAAATCCGAAATATAGGCCGAATGTTCGGACATTTCCTACAACGAACTTCATTCTATTCGTTAGGCCGGTTCGGCTTCGACCGAGCTTCATTTTGACGTTAGTTGTATCGTAAACCTTACTTTGAACGAAAAACTCCAACGAATAATAATTCAGGCTTTACAGGAGTTACATCGTGAAATTAATGTCAACATTTCACGAAATGAATATACCTATCGCATGAATCTGTTTCTGCTAGAACTACGAGGGATAGTTGCGTAACACACTGTCCATACCAATGTCATTCATTTTGACAATTCAACAATATTCATTGCGTTATATAGTTCCGATCAGACGAATTGGTCAGCAATGGATTAGGAATTTCCTTTTAAATCTTTTGTATTATGATAAAATGTGTGTCACGCGATTTCCCAGCTATGATGGGGTCGGCTTCCAGTTTATCTATCTGACCCCCATAAGCCAGTAACTGGGCAACACGAAACCACTTGTTAGGCTCCCTGGCTGCGACGGACGTTCGCGCTTCTGACTACCCGTAAAGACTAGATCTACAATTGACAACGGGGATCAACGACTTAACGTGCTTTCCGAGGCACGGAGGAGTCCCTATATGTCATGAGCGGTCACTCATCCGCAGACTTACCTCGGCAAGCGTAGATTAAGCTTCGATCGTTGCGTTAGATATATAGGTACTTTGTCACGCAGACGAATTGTTTGATAATATGAAGCAATGGATTAGGAATTTCCTTCAAAATCCTTTGGATTATGATTTGAAGTGTGTCACGCGATTGGGATGCTGATTAATAAAAATTCAAGTGAGTAAGTATTAGTGGGGAAACCTGAACATACTAAAGAACATAAATCTGATATCGCCAAGTTCCATAGAGCAAACGCAGTGACTACCCTTTGCCCTGCAGTGAGACAGTAAGGCTGGTTTTATTGAAAATTCAATGGACCTATATCTTAGCGATAATACTTTATCTTAGAACGTAGTAAAAATAGTAGGTATGCATTTAAACGATATCAAAGGTGCCATAGACAACGACGTAACAAAATGATTACGTGATAAGCAAAATATTATGTTCAATTATATCGAGACTCCTCCGTGCTTCGGAAAGCACTTAAAGCCATTGGTCCCGGCTGTCATTTGTAGATCTTTAACAGTCGTTACGGGTAGTTACAAGCCGGAAAGTCTGACAACCAGTCTTACCAATTTTGCCAATTTAATATGAACAGGGCGAGGTTTAGCACAGTTTTTACCGCTGCCGGTTAGCTTACAACCTAAGCTTCCCTTTACTTCACCTGGATGAATAAAATGTCTATAATTATTTTATCGTCAAGGTTAGAGTAGCCTTAGTAACTACAGTAATACTCCGACTTACGCTACCCCGTTTTACGCGAATTTGGAGAAACCCGGTTTTTCGTTTAGAACATCGCGCGCATCGGCATTTCAATTGGACGTAGATAAGCAAAAAGGATCCAACCCACAACATGACCGAAAATGAGTTAAGTATACCAAACTGCTCGTCAAGGTCTATATTTTCGATTAGCAAAAACAATCCAAGTAAAATACGAATATTTTGACATTAAAATGACACTAGTTACCAAGCCACATGTATGGAGAACCCCTATTTTAGTTTCGTAAAAACGATCCATTCTCTTTGGATCATATTGTAAAACGGTCAGTCTAAGCAACTGACACAAAACTAAAATGTTTAAAAAAATCCAAAGCATGTGGATCCTATTACATTATAATATTTACTTCAAATCTATGCAAAAGATAACTCACTAAAAAGATTCAGAAAGCATGAATCTTTTTTGTTAAATTAAATTTTTACTTAATAATGCACTGGTTAAATCACAAAAACGATTCAGAACAGTAGTAGTAAGAAGAGTAAATTGGGTAGATGTTTTAAATAAGAATTTAAATTAAAAAGTTAGTTGTTTTATTAATGAAATGAACAACTTTTAACGATTTTAGTGGCAATAAGCTATTTTGAATCGTTTTTGCGAAATGAAAATGAGCTTAACATAATTGAAAAAAGGTTTTATCAAAAAGGATCCTAACACACATTTAGCTCAATATCTCAAGAAATAAAACTAAACTCAATATAATTTATTTGTATGAATAAAATATACATTGACACACACATATTTTATTAAGAAACAATAAACGCAAGCAAGTCTTGTTCAAGCAAACACAGGTTAAACTTCAATCTTCAATAACTCAAATGTAACATTTTGTGGGTTGGATCCTTTTTGGTTATCTACGTCCAATTTAGAGGTGGCTGCTGATGAAGTCCAAGAATTGCTGGATTCAAACAATTGACGAGCTAATAGAAATGCTTGAGCATGATCAAGACATTGAACAAACTGATTCATTAGACCCGGTTGAATCGGAAAAACTTAATGAGGATTTCAAACTTAATAGAAGGCCTCAGTATAATTGAAAAGGGGTATCAAATTTTATGAAAAATAGATTCCAACGAAGAGCGCGTGTCTACAACAGAACGGGAAATAAAAAAGTTACTGGCATGCTACGAGGAAATGTTACGTGAGAAGAAGAAAAACTTAACTCGTCTACCTTCGTTACGCCTTGTCAGGCTGATACGGGTTTGTCCGACAAGATATTAAAAACTCAAGTATTTTCAAACTCAGACAGAAGCCTCAGAAAAACAATTCAAGTCCAAACAGGACCGGGACTAAGACCAAAGAAGAGAAACCCCTAAAGCTTCAGGGTATATTGCGCTAAAATTATATTTTGTAAACATTACACAATTCAAGTTTCGTTTGATGTAACATTTCTGCCACGCCCTTGTTTTGTTACGATTTTATTTATTAATTGTTAATTAAAACTGTATCACCGATTACATTAATTAAGGTCAGGAACTCAGGACTCAAAACAAGATAGGTACAGAGGGACCCACGACAGTGGTAAAAAAAACAATAAAGCTGGCCACGTATTCTATTCAAACTCCGTATTACATTAGTCCAGCTCAAGGTTCAAACTTATCCTACTGAAGTGCCGTCTACTGTACCTACCAGTACCAACGGTCTGTTCACAAATTGTGTCGTATTCAATGACCTTCTTGTTGGCGTGTCGATGAGAATTTAAATGGAGTCAGACCAAAATTTGGCGTCGAGTTTGGCGCTTTCAGTAGCGTCCATCAGCTCCTGTGAAGTGCAAGCAACAGGAAAAGCAGGGCACGATAACAAGTGTCCCATCGTTTGTGGAGGAACAACACATTTACACTCCAGGGCAGAGCACCTGAACAGTTTTCCTTGCTTCGGCCATCCTGTGTCCGGAGTCTATTTAAAGACTACCACGTCAGCCATGGCAACTCGTGCCCAGGTGGGAGATAGTAGAGTAGACATATAATACAAACAGGTAGAGAATAGAATGATAATTCGTCATTGGTCGCATATATTTCGTTACACGCTAACATGACACAATGGACACCCTAGGATACTTTTCCTCTCGGACATGCGTAATTTATCTTCATTGGTCTGCAAAAATATCAGATTCAGGGTGGGCAATCAGAACTCAGGAGGGCGTTGAGCATCTTTGTACGTCACAGTGGGGTTTCAGATCTGGTGACCGTGTTGGATGACGGCAGCCCAAACAGATTGTGCAAATCAGCTCTGATGACGTCCGATTTTTTTTTTATTACTTCAAAAAAAAAACCCCTATGCCCAACACTAGGAATTTCTCCTGTATCGTGGGTGTGTTCACAAACACTTAAAGTCACATACACAAACAGCCAGACCCGGAACAACTACCTGTATACGGCCATACAAATATTTGTTCCGTGCGAGAATCGAACCAGCAACACGCGGCGCGGCAGTCGCTGCACCAACCGTGCCGTCGAAATATTATATAAATGAATAATATTTTTCGGGCCCAAGAGTCAACAGAGAAGGCCCTAGAAGCCAGGGCAGTTTTTTGTCTGCTGAGGGTTTTACAGGTTACCATGAGCTGATCTGATCGAGGGCTCTTCACATCTGCAAAGAGTTGTTGCCCAACATCCCCAGAAGATAGTTCGTAAGCTTACATTTACCTTTATGAAAACTATGGAGTTTTGACATGTTATTCTCATGTCATGCTGCAGCCATCTGCAGCAGACCCGGCTTACGGGTGTCTAAACTCCTAGGTTTTAACATTTTCTCACCTAGCTTTAATCGTGCACGATCTTGTCTGGTTTGTTCGCTAACTGTAATTTCTGGCTTACCTACTGGGCTTGCAGTGGTTGGGAAAAGCGACTTAGTGCGGAAGAGCTTAGCCGGCTTGCTTCAAAGTTGTACCGTCCACCCCAAGCCGGTGGAAGCACTTTGACCTTGAGCTGGCCTGGCGCACAGTTTCAATATAATAAGAGGCCAGCTTATACTGCATTTGTGACAGAAATTTAACTTGGGAAAGTAGAAATCTCACAGCTGAAGGCCGCAAGGGCGTTGGACCAGACGTGATCACGAGACCAAGCAAACTTGCTAAAAAAACAGTCTCTGTTGTGTGTTGAACGAAACATTTGAAAAAGAGCCCTTGGTAGATAAAAAATGTATTGTCAGAAGTGAGGTGTCTGTAAGATTGGCGGATAGACCCGTTTATGGATACTTGTTGCTGCTTACAGTCTGTTTATGCGTGCTTGAGATGCAAGTAACTGGAAGCTAGTCGGAAGCGTAGCAAATGGAGCATAGATTAGAATATGATAGGGATTGAACGTGAGAATCATCATTAAAAGGATGACGGTGAATTTCAATCTAATTTCAAAGACTTACTTACCTACCTAACCCTACCTACCTACTGCATTTTACACGGTTCGCAGCTAGGTAAGTTTCTACTTAACAAGCAGGGACAGGAATGTTTATTATTCTCCATATTATGTTTTCTTTGTTACCCTAATAAGTTAAATGATTATGAGCCGATTACTAAGTGCGTACATAGATAATTATCAGCTGACTTCGGCTGTGTTCTATTTTAATAATAATATGTTTAGTTTGAAGGACAATAATAAGTGATTATTGTTTAGTTTTACACATGGATGGTACATACTTCGAAACATTATAGTATAGTTACAAGGTAGGGTAGTTGACAAAAAAAAAAAAACATAATTATTAACACGTTGACGGACAGTACTCTCTCACATGTTAGGTTGCTGAGACAGTACTATTTTTCATACATTGCCCATAGGCGTAGCGTCACAGTACAACTATTATAATAACACATGATATGACAGAACGGATATAGACGTGAACGTCATAAGGCGTTCTGTCACATAGGTTATGTATTTTTGTAGATATATGACAGTACGTTCTGAGGCGTAAACGTCTATATAAAATTTTACGTCTTATGGCGTACTGTGTTTAAACTAGTCAAAAGATCGACGTCGAAGGGCGTACTGTCGTATTACTTCTGACTGGCTTGACGCCTACAGGCAGTACTGTCCGTCAACGTGTTAAAGGTAAAAAAGAATCATTGCTGATCCTTACCTCTTGCGCCATTCCCGTGGCTGACTGGCGCCCCGTTCACTTTGATCGGCCTTCCGTCCGCTGTGCATTTTAAAAGCATATTTTCAACAATCCAGGCGTTCACCTATTACGATCCATCCGATATAGTTAAAACAATAAACTTCGTAAGCACGAAAACAAAAACACGTAGTGTAGGTAGTTTTTTTTCTTTCGCGCCAACCGATTGGTTGTCGCGAGTGACGTCAAAAGTCAATTTGAAACCACTCGAATAGACACAAAACCTCTCGCGTTATCTTTTCAGTTCAATTATTGTAACACGTCGTTTAATAAGTTCACACAATACGGTTAACACCACTTGTAAATGTATTTATAATTGAATTGCACAGAATAATACGCGATTCGTTAACTTGTGAAATACACACACTCAACGCAACAGGCTGGCTGGTTGACTGAAATGAAAACTGCTGCGATTTGCGATACGGTCCACGGCTGTTGCCGTGTTTTGATTGATAGACAAGAAAAAAATGAATGAAACAAGTGTGAAGTTTGTCACGAGAGCGATATCGTGATCTCACTCTTTTTCGATGTTGTGGCAATTAAAAACTTGTTTTTATGGTCATGGCTGTGATAAATTTGATACAAAAACATATTTACTTCCTCTAAAAGGTATGCTTACACATTATGATTGGTTCCACGTTACTTATTCATCCAGAATTGTATGGTTTAATCGAATTTATCACTTATCAATAGACAAAGATAGAAAATGACAGGAAAACGAGATAATAATCTTCTTTGTTATTGTTAGTTACGTTGGTAGACATGCTCCTAATGTTGCCACTAAAAAAATGTATTTCTTAATTTAACAATTCACCGGTGATTTAGTGTGTTATGCCACTAAATTAATTTATAAGCAGTGCTAACAGTATTTTTAGCAATCAAGTAAAGGTTTTGCTCGGACATTCATTCATAAATATTGATTATTTGGATGGCAAGTTTTTGTGGTTTGCTATTGGCTGCCACTGCTGCTGGGCGCCGCCGGTAGCCGCCATATTTATTTTAAAGGCGCCATTTTGAGAATTTTCCAAGGTGACGCTACTCGCTAGTCGCTACGCTACTTTAGCTTGGTGTTTGCATTTCAAACCATTTTTCAAATAAAGCTACAAAATGGGCAAGAAAGACAAAAAAAGTGATAACAACACGGACGGTTCCAGCGAAGAAGAATATGTTGTCGAGAAGGTTCTCGACAAACGTACGGTCAAAGGCAAGGTAAGAGATATTTTCAGGTTTTCTTTGGATGTATTCATTATGCTGAGTAGACGCCAATAGTAATTATTACCACAACTACAATTTGTCAAACTGGTACAAGTTGTTGGAGTTGCTAAAATAGATGATATTAAAAAATACGGTAGCGGTAACCTCTTCTTCATTTGTAGAGTATAGCAGAAACCTATCACATGCACAGTGATTTTATACATTACTTTTAGTCTCCTAGCCTTTGTACTTAATAGCTTAAGTTAAGCTTGGTTCACATTTGTATTGCACTAGTGTTTCTTAACATGCTATCTGATTGGCCCAGATTCTTCCAAACAGAAATAAATGAGGCGTCAAGAATGAGTAGAAAAAAGAACTCAAAGCTGCTCATTCCAAAATAAAAAGTTTTTTAAAGAAATCATGATTTCTAAAATAATTAATGTTGGCTTATTTATTAGATAATTTATTCTACACTTAATAATAAATCAGGAAAAAAAAATTACAAAGTGTCATAATGGGTTATCATATTGCACAGGGATCGCCCTTACAGATAACCTATGGATGCCCTGAAAGAAATAAGATACATTTCAGTTTCAAAATAGTTAGGAAATGTCTAAGAATATCCCTGGATTCTGGTTTTAATCAGTAACTTAGACTTTATGCACATTGAAGTCTGATCTGATATAGTGTGCTTTTGGCATGCACAGCTCTACATATCAGATTAGATGATCTGAGCACATTATACTCTGGGCATCTTACTTAGGGTCCAAATACAAAACTGCTTAAGAAATACAGTGACATTGCCAATTGTTGCGATGCAATGTTACTAAGCAGTTTTCTGTTTGGACCCTAAGTAAGATGCCCAGAGTATAATGTGCTCAGATCATCTAATCTGATCTGTAGAGCTGTGCATGCCAAAAGCACATATATCCAGTCTATAATTTTATGTGAGTGTGTTTTAAATAAACTGTATATGCAACAAAGAGTACCTTTGAAAAATATTTATAAGTTGCCAATCAAATGCACAGTTTTTTTATTAAGAAATGATTGTTAATTGATTGAATAACATAGTTTAAAGCTGTTTGTTACATCTGATGCTAATTTAGGATGATGCAACAATACATTAACAAACAAAACAAACATAAGAATGTCCACATAACAATCTGTCTCAATGGTTGAACCCATAATCTACTTAAATTCTTGACGTATTTGAAATCAATTGATGCTAATATGAGACTGCAATTAAAATTTGAATGGCTTTTAGGTATAAGAAAACGGAAGCTCCCACTTTTTCAGGCGGGTGGATCAAATCTGAGATTGAACTAAATAAAATCAATGCCACCAACCGGATCAGACTGCTTAAAAATGATTTTGTTTTAAGTTTTTTGACTTATTATTTTTGATATGTTTTATGATTTTTTTAAAATGTTTTTGAAATTGTGTCCCCCAACACTAATTTTGATACACTAAATGAAAATATTACAAAAAGAAATTTGGACTATTGCTGATTTTGCTATTTACTCTTGGAGCTTGTGTCACTGAGGGTGTTAAGACATCTAAAGAATTATATCTCATTTGTTAACATGTTAAGTGTCAGCCTATGAGTTAACTTGTGTTAACAAGTTTTTCTTTTGTGTTTATAGCTTGGCAATAAATTTGCTATACTATCTAGTGGTTTAGGCTACAGAGTATGGCAAAGAAATAGACATACATACATACACTTGAAAACATGACCCTCCCTGATTTTGGGGCAGTTGGGTAAAAATGTACTTAACATTTAATAAACCCTAGTGAAGTGTTTATCACATAATAGCATAATGCCTGTATTCCCAAAGGGTTGGGCAGAGGTGCTCATATAGTACACCTTCTTTTGCTAAGTTATGTTTATAGTCCCATTTAATATGGGACTGCGAGCCTATCAAACTCGGCACTAATCAAGATCAGGCTGCTAATTGTCATGCCAAAAAAAATTTTAAGGTGCCAGTGGTCGTTAAAATTTCATTTTTAAGTGGTGCAAAATTATAAAATTACTCTAAGAGGCTGTTTTTTGGATTCTGGGTGGTCTTCCTACAGAACACGTAACGAAAAGATTAAAAAAATGCAGTGCAATTAAGTGTGTGGGGGTGAGTTACATCTTACATCAAGAGTGTAATTTGTTTTTTTATTTATATATTATTTTTCTAACACAATGCAACACTCTGATATTATTGAAGTATACAAAAAAAAACTGGTTGAATATTGTTAAAGCCAGAACTCATATTTTGCTTTATTGGTTGGTCTGTGTTTACCTGAATGAATGGGCGTTTTCTGTCTTTAAGAGTCTTAAATCTACATAAATTGCATTGTAGAATAATGCTGAACATTAGTAGTAGTATTATTTTAAAATGTAAACAACTTAAATCTAGATCTGACTAGAAAGTCACATCTGGATTTTAGTTGTTTCTTTCATTCCTGTGGCTACATTATCATTAACCAGGTTTTTCTTGACTATGTCGTCTTCCAAGTTGATGCAGCTGAATACCAGTATTTTAAATGGAGCCTATCTCACTTTCACAACCCGGTAATTGGGTAACACTATTAAAATAAAGAACTTTTAGTCTAATTTAACATTGTTAATGTTTAGATACAATATTTGCTGAAATGGAAAGGCTACAAGGAGGAGGAGAGCACCTGGGAGCCTGTGGAGAACCTTGATTGTGAAGAGCTGATCAAGACCTTTGAAGATAATATTAAGGATAAGCAGGTATTTTTACCCGATTGCCCCAGAAAGAGGGTAATGTTTTTCGAGTGTGTGTGTGTATGTATGCCTATTTCTTTGGCACGCCCTGTAACGGATTGATGAATTTTAACAAATAATTATTATTATATTTGTCTTAAAACTGTCGAGTGTTATAGGTTATATGAATTTTAAAGAAAAAAAACCGGTAATCACAGTCGTAATTTATTGTGGTGCAGTCATGTCATCATCATCCTCCTGCCCTTATCCCAATTTATTTGGGGTCGGCGCAGCATGTTTTCTTCTTCCATACATCTCTATTTACCGTCATCTCAAAGGTCACCTCTTTTCTTGCCATATCAACTTTCACACAATCCATCCATCATGGTGCAGTCATGTAGGGTATCAAAATAAAGGGCTCGAGACGACGGGTGTAACGCACTGGTAAGAAATGTGAATAACGTTAAGCCCACCTCTGTTCATACACTTCTGGCCAAAAGTTTAATAAAGACCGCTCTTAAACAACATTTATCTACTACCAATTGTAATAAAATCCAATAATATAAATAAAAGAAATGCACCTCTGCATATTCTGTTATTAATATCGAATATTTCAAGAAGTTATTGTTTTGTTTACTTTTAAGTTATTGGACAATTAACATTTATTATTTTGAAACACCAACAAACACTGCGCTAGAGCCAGGTGGTAGAGTCTTAATAATATTTTCATGATGTGCTCATTACTAATTACTTTGCTTTTGATTCATTGGTCAATAATTAGGATTATTTAGCTTCTGAAGACACGTGTTTCTTATTACCTGACTTTATTTGGGTTTGTTCACAAACAATCGCAATTAGTCACAGTGAGTACTTTAAAATGGGAAAAGCCAATTTAGCAGTGAAGTGCGTTCTGCTATGGTTGTTTACATAATGAAGGCAAATCCGAACCTAGGATTGCTACACAATTGAAGTTATCGAAGACTTGTGTTCATGGCACAGTAACTATACAGGGAGAGCCACCACGTTTGCACCAGCAAGTGAAATGGACGCTTAACAGCACCAAAGATCCGCGTTGAAGTAAACAAAATCCAAGTCAAACATCATTGACTACAGTAAAACAACGACAGAGGAGAGATGCTAAGTTCTAAGGTCGCGTCGCCTTTCGAAAATCTCTGCTAAGGCCACAAAACAAGAAAAAAGTGCAGTGGGCTCTTGCTCATCAAGACTGGACTGAAGAAGATTAAAAAAAAAATCTTTGGACCCATGAATCCAAGCTTTTATCTATTCGCTTCAAAACGAAGAATTTACGTTCGATGCAGTGCCGAAGAAAAGATGATGCCAGACTGTGTAGTCCCAAA
Source organism: Phlogophora meticulosa (assembly GCA_905147745.2). Taxonomy (NCBI): domain Eukaryota; kingdom Metazoa; phylum Arthropoda; class Insecta; order Lepidoptera; family Noctuidae; genus Phlogophora; species Phlogophora meticulosa. The sequence goes on along the minus strand of LR990522.1, from coordinate 17,172,210 downwards.
AATCAAGCATGCTGGTAGCTCAATTATGGTCTGGGGTTGCTTCTCTAGCCAAGAAACTGGCGATTTGATCAAATTGAAGGAATTTTGAAAAAGGAACAGTACATCAAAAAATTAGAATAAAATGCCTTTCCTTCCAGATTGCGATCAATTTTAGATGGATTCATTTTCCAACAAGATAATGATCCAAAGCATAGTTCATAATTATGCAGAGGATATTTAGAATTGAAAGAGGCACAAGGAGTGGTAAAAAACATGTCTTGGTCTCCTCAGAGTCCGGAAATCTCAATCCCATTGAACTTTTGTGGGAAGAGCTTGATAGGAACGTCCGTAATCACCCATCCTCGCAAGAGGAAATTTGGAATGCTTCATGCGAGAGTTGAAGCAATATACATCACAAGACACCATCAAAAAATTGATTGCCCGTATGCCGAGACTTGTGAAAAAAAATGTGATAGAATGTATAGGAGGATTTTTTGATGAAAAATCAGTATAGCTAACTATAGCCTTTTTTAGCATGTACTGTTAATATTTCTTTACGCTTTTAAAGTATATTGTTTGTCAATCAGTGTTTTATTAGATGATTAAACTGGTTAATTACACATTTAATATTTTATTGGAGTTTTATTTTATTTTTCTACTTTAATTAAGGTGGTCATACACTTTTGGCCTGCAGTGTATGTGTGATTAAAGTATTAAACAAATTATTTAAATGTAAACAAGTTTCAATTTCGAAAGATATTCATGACTAAAAACAACTTTTATCGTTAAAATAGGCTATCATAATTAAATACGAAAAAAAAGTCTGCTGTTGACCTTTAAGCGAGTTCTTTCTTCAGGAGCCAATCCTGGGTGTGATATCAGGTCGCAAAAAAAAAGTATTTCCCTTGGAACTGAATTAACCTGTAAAATTACAACTCTGATATGAATAAGAGGAAGGGGGTTAGAACTTGAAATTATATAAAAGCTAAAATATAAATAAACCAGAAGGCAAAAACAGCTACAAATTAAAACAACATCACTTTTCAGGCAGTCTGTTGCAGTTAGCATTATACTTTGATATTACAACTTAATCTGTGCATATTGAAAGAGTGCATATGCCACTATAATATTTTGTCTTTGTAAAATGTTTCTAGTTTCCTTGATAATGTTTATGAGGAAACTAAAAACTTTTCAAAAACTCTGTCAGTCACCTGGCGTTAAAGAAGTTAAAATATTCACGTCAAAAACTCATTGTTAACATGTTCCCTGCCCAGGTTAAAACCAAGAAGCCAGAAGACCGCGGCAAGAAGCGTGTCCGCGAGTCGAGCGAGGAGACTACGTCTGGTGGTCGTAAGGGACGCGGAACCAGCGTATCCTCTGCTGATGATCACAAGGAGTCCAAGCGCGATCGCAAGGAAGACAAGGTCAAGTCTGGCTTTGATAAGGGACTGAAGGCTGAGAAGATAATAGGTCAGAGCCAAATATACAATTATAAGTGCAGGTTTCCTCACAATACTTACAGTTCTCATTCACTTATCGAGTTTTTAACTCATGTAAGTAGGCATAAACTATATAACGCCACCTGCTACAATCCTTCCATACTTTGGTTTCAAATGTTTAGGCCTCCTTGGGATAGACCATCCATAAGTGCTAATATTGTTGATCATTAACATTATTTCATTTTCACAGTCCAATGAAAACCACTACTCAAACATTGTTGTTTATTCAGGTGCATCCGACGCGACCGGTGAGCTGATGTTTTTAATCAAATGGGCTGATTCTGATGAGGCCGAGCTTGTGCCGGCTAAAGTAGCCAATCTGAAGTGTCCCCAGCAGGTATGAAAAAGTCCCTCTTGCAAATATGTAGAACAGTAACTGAAATGTGAAACATTCATACGCTTAAGACTCTTGGGAGAGCAATTTACCCAGTAGAAAATACCCAGTCTGAAATGCTGACTGAATGATTTTTTAGGGTTTCGTACCCCAAGGGTAAATCAGGACCCTATTACTAAGACTCTGTTGACCGTCCGTCTGTCCATCTGTCACCAAGAACTTCATGAACCGTGATAGTTAGACATTTTCACAGATGTATTTCTGTTGCTGTGTATAACAACTAATACAAAAGAATAAAATGAAATAAAATTTTAAGGGGGCTTCCTTACAACAAACATGATTGCCGTTTTTATAGATAATTGTACGGAACCCTTCGTTGTGCCCGTCCGACTCGCACTTCTGTTTATTTCATCACCTAAATGTGAAGCTGTGTTCTAAAAATAACTGACTGCTCTCCAGGTGATTGCTTTCTACGAGGAGAGGCTTACTTGGCATACACCGGCGGAATCGGAATGATATAGAGCAGCATGTGGCATGCCCAGTATCCGCTACGGTGGGGACTATTTCTACGTTCGCGCTATGGAGGTCTACGAACGGCAGCGCCGCATATAGCACATGATATGCACATGATGCTAGTGACGGACTTCTAAATACTGTTGCCATATTATTTTGCAATTTCTAATTTGGTAGCTTTATTAAAGTGGTTTTATTTTATATGGATTTAGGCGCTTCAGCGGACTCAGTCCGTGACCGTGTCCAGTCATCGATGTATTTATGTTTGAATGTGTAGCTCTAAGTGCAGTCATTTGTGGCAGTAGTGGTCGCCACTTTAGCTTAGACTTATCTTTTGACTATCGTGTTTGGCGGGTTCTACATATATGACTAGAACACGCCGACTGTGTATTTCTAGAAAGTAATACAGGCAATTAGTGCACTGATCTTATCAAAAAACTATCTATGATATTACTAGAATTTGTAGCGAGTCTTTATGGTCATGTCGGAGCTTATATTCATTTAAATTGCTCCATATTCTAGTGGAACTTCAAGATCAATTAGAGGCTAAGTGCGAACACTGCTTTTCCGAAAATGTATTGTGGGGTTTTAGAATAACGGCGTTTGTCAACATTCATACGCAAATATATCTGTATAATAAGCCATTATTAATTTGTAAAGTGCATGTTCTGATCAGATAGGCAGTCTACTGCTTCATACTAGAAATAAGATCTTTTTCGATACATTATATGTTACTATCAGTTGAAGAGCATTGTGTAGCCTTCAGGACTAAATAATGGTTTTATGTGATATGACGATGTTGAACCTTGATTCTGCAGACGAAATAACTTGTTTCCTTTCATTTAGCTTATTATATCGTCTGGGAATAAGAGAAACGAGCCTGTTTGAGTATTTTTATAAGATTATGGATAGGTTGATAACCACATTGGTTTATATTTCTTAGAAGCGCCCTGTCATACCAACTTTGGAAATTTATTTCCAAGTGAACTGGAACCATATTCGCTGGGTGCTACGTAACTAATATGTGATGGATGGAATTTTTTCGGGCGCCGGTTCTTGCCGAATGTTAATCGTTATTCTAATTAATGAAGTCACGCGTATCTACCGACATAAGAGGCTAAAACACCTCTGCCTAACTTTAAAGCGAATAGGCGTCATGATAAGTAATATAAGTCACGGTCTCTTATGTTATCATTCATTGTTTGGGAAGCACAGTAGAAACAGGGCCCATAGTTTATTTTATAGTTGCATTTTTTATATTGAAGTAATATATACCGTAGAGAAATATTATTTTATTTTTTAGTGTTAAGGGTGGGGAATATAGAGGCAGGTCTAAACTTGTATTCATGCAATAATGAAATCGAGACCTTTTTCAAGGTCTGGCGCCCCATAGATCGAGCATTAACCAAAATAAACTAGACCTCATGATCCCAACCTGTCCATGTCAGGGTGCCCCGCGCTAGCTTCATTACTTTTTTATACTAAGTCGAGGTGGATTATGTTATATTTTGTTGGGGTCGTATGTAGTGTTGAAAGACACAGGTCTAGGAGTGAAACTTTTATATTATCTGCGGAAAAATAACTACGGCAATTTGATTACCCACGTAAATAAGTTATTTAGTATTGAAAATCTGTGCAAAGCTCTAATTGAAGCTCCGAGTCAGCAGGCCTGATTATACACTAGAGCCGCTCTTTGTAAATGACTAACTATTCCTTCGGCATGTACATCTCGCATGCATTTTATAGCGCAAACAGCGAATATGGCATGGCGTAATCTTAATCGACATTTATGTTTTAATTATTACAAGCAAACCTGTCTCAATCACGTGCTGAATTAATAATATAATACTACACTTTTAATATTACATATAAATTAAATTTGAATATTGAAGTGAAGATTGTTTCAAGTGAACAATTCGGTTTTGTACTAGTCGACTACTTAACACGCGCCGAATTAAATATTAAGACTAAAGAGCTATTAGTTGATAATTGTAAAACATCAACTATTCTTAACGGCTGATTATTCAAGAGTCTGATATTTTTTTATCTGAAGAATATTCGTTGCGGTTTGATTATCTATACAAAAGGCTGTCAACCCGCCATATAAATTATCAGACGTTTGAGAAATCGACCCTTAGTCGGCAAAGGTTTGCTTCTAACAATCTTCAGAGATGGAGGAAGCTGTTTAATACTAAGTATTGAGTTAGCATCTATAATGGCAATGTGATTTAGTTCATAACATGCATCTATTGTCATGTGACGAACAAGTTCGTGTGTGTATAAGTTTAACTGACCGTATCTTTATGTAAATTTGTATAAGGGTGCTGGCCAGATCGCGACCGATTGACGATATTTTGAACTTTAATAGCTTTTGCGGAAATTATCCCACGGGAATGTACTACTAGCAATATAGTGCCATGCGTGGTCTAACTGTATGACTTTTATCCAAATAGCCATATACTACTGCGGATCGTACTGACTCACATTTTATATAGGAGGATTGACGAGGAGACGTATTCTAAGGCGGGTGAACGTCAATCGAACGCGGTCTGGTTGCACCCCGAGGTAGACACGTTTCGAAACTGTAGCGTAACGTGGACTTAAATTTTAGATATATTATTGGATAGAAATAAAATGCATTAAATAAAGTAAATATTCGTTTTATTGATTCATTAACATAGGAATCGTAGTCTTCTAGACAATCGTGGTAGCAAAGCTATTGAAATTGAACCAACCTTTCTGGACAAATGCACAATCTTTGGGACAAATGCACATTCCTTACTTCTTCCTTCCGATACAAATCTGTTCCTTAACTACTGCTGCGATAGTTATCATCTCTAGTGGTGCAAACCATTGAAGTTTGGCATTCATTACTTTCGGTCGTAATTTCAATAGTTTTTACCCATATCACTGAGATACATAAATATAAATTACACTTATCATCTAAATACTCTATTCTGTAATACAATATTTGGAATTAATACAGACACAAAAGTTACACATTTAGATCAGAATCAATATTTAGATACTAGTTTTCATTCGAAATACTGAAAAAAGTAAATAAGACTATTAAAAAGTACATATAAGCTCTCGCACCTTGTTTTTGTTTCGTTCACGATACAGGGTAGAAGGCACATCGACGCACAACCTGATTCGTGACCATGAGTTCAGTACATGGTTCTTATTCCTCATCTTAGTCTCTAGGCTTTTCTTACTTTTAAATAAAAAAAAACACGATTTGTATTTATTAACCCAATGACATTTTTAACCTTTTGAACGCTAGAGCATAAACGCACCACGCCAAGACTTTAATAAAAACGTTCAATGTAATCAAATAATGAATTTCTCAACATCCTTGTGTATATATTTCTTTTTCATGTTTTAAATACGATTTGTGACGTTGGCGTTCGCTTGTCATGTATTTGTGATAATGCAGCCCAAAGTAAACGACGGAAGCGATTTTTTGCTTTTTGGCTAAAAATGTCATGGGTTTAGAGATACACATCGCTGGTTTGCGAGAATATAGAAGTAATTCGAAATTCTCTTAAATTGAATTCTGAACGCCAAACAATCATAAAACTTTGATCTCAATATTTTTTGTCTCAAACGAATAATGACGCCATCTCTTTCTAACGAAAGCTGGGGCGGAATTGGCGTTGCGTCTCTGTTCACGATAAAATATCAAAGATTTATGATTTTTTGGCTTGGCATTCAGAATTCAATTTGACAGAATTTTGAATTACATCGATATTCTCGCAAACCACATGATGATTTTATCATGATTTTTTAGTTTAAAGTAAAAAAAGGCGACGAAAAATTTAAACGCTGGAGCGTGTACGGGTATGTACTGAACTCGTGGTACCAGGTTGAGCATACATGTCCTCTACCCAGTAACCTAGCCAAGTATTAACAACGATGGTCCCTTTCTGCTTACCATACAAAACGTTAGGTGATGTAGAAGTAATATGTAGAATTCAATTATATAATTCGCCGCAAACATTGCGGCTAGCCGTTATGTAATACGGCGCGGCGTATCAACATTCAGCCGGATAGCCATCGAAAAATCTTAACTGGTATTAGTTGGTAGGTTACTTTTGAATCAGTCACGTTTGTGACTACACAATGCACAATGGCTACACAAAGCAGTGGAAGTTTGTCCAGCCGTAATACATGCCGGCTGAGAGGAGATTCGCCGTAATACAAATTGGCTCTGCTTTTTAAAACTGCTAGTCGTTTGGGACTACGTAGATGTCTTCATACTTCTATGACTTTTAACCTTCGATCAATATAATATAATGTCTTGATCGAAAATATCAACCAAGGTATGTTAGTATTAGTAGTAGTAGAGCCAAAAGAGGTACTGACTAGAGCAATTTTGTTAAGATATCCAATACTGGCAGTAATGCTAAAAAATGCAATCAATAAGAGGAATATAAAAGTTGCAGCTAACTTTAAAACTTAAGTTTAAACGTAGCAAATACGATATGTTGCCACTTTTGTGCGAAATTGTAAATTTTGATCGCTCGATGTATTCCTACAGGATTTTATAGTCTTTAGTAAAACTTTAAGCAAGAAAACATACTACTTTCAATGTTAACATAGTCTCTAAAGGCGCGCACACTCGGCACCGGGCTCAATGTCCATAGAAAAAAAAAAGTGTGCCGTAGAAAAAAAATGTACACAGCATGATGTACTTGACGTCGATTCTCGAACATTCTCACACCTCGTGGGACGAGGCGAAATTGACGGTTCCGTTTCATTCCATTCCGCGGGAATTTAAATTGAGGTTAACGCGGTTTTCGAGATAACATCAACTATGTTGATAGCCGACATCTTGTTGGCAGTGAAAATAGAAACATTGCTGATGATTCAGTCCAGTCGGTGGGCAAGAGTACTGCTGAATAGTCAACGAGATGGACTGCTACTTATAACTTGAACAAAATATCTGTCAGGTAATATATGTGGAGAAACAGACCAGACTCCTGAAAAACACGCGCTGGTGCGTACGTCCCTTATGTAATACTACTAATAAGACTGAAATAATGAGATATAATTACAAATATGTAAAATTATAGTGTTAGTTATAGATTACCAGGTACTTCGACGGTGGTAATATAGTGATTTGCTTCGTTTGGGGCTTGATCGCTTCAAGCTTGGTACTTGTAGTCGTGCTTGCTCAGGCCGTTGCTGTAAATTTAATAATATACTTTATTACAAGTCCCAATATAACTGGCGATATGTGGGTGTACTGTAGGTAGACGTCTGGACAGGAATAGGGAAGTCTGGAAATTCCCACGAATTATTAGGTCCCTCGGGTTACTCAAAATACGCGCAGAGTTGTGGAGTTACGGATATCGGCCCGTCAAGCAATACAATACAATAGGTCCTTCGAGGAGAGCAGGCGAGATGTTATGTTATTTCAAGTTTTTTATTCGTTTTCTAATATACGAGAGAAACTACTAAATTATTAGTCAAATATTGGCCAAATATAGTTATTTAATTCGTGGTAATTGATTTTGGTAATTTTTTGACATTGATAATTTAATTTCAAGTGAAACTCTTCACTTGAAATTAAAATTGTGTGAAATTAGTTTACGGATGAGTTGTGAGTGCTTTTAAAGCCCGAGCCATCTGCCCCGCGCCCATTTTTTTTGTAAACATTGCCGTTGGTTGCAGCTTGCAAACACGGCCATTGATTGGTTACAAACAAAGATAGAACCCTAGATTGGGATTGGCCGTATGTACTTCGTCATTGTGGTAATGTTTGAAATTATAATTTTGGTCTCTACACCACTGTTAAGCTAAGAAAAAGTTACCCCTTATGAATAAATAATCGGTGCGTCACCTGAGCTGCGCGACATGTCCGGGCGTGGCCTGTATGAGCGGTGCGAGGCGCTCGGTGAAGCGCTGGAAGTTCCGCTCCAGCTCGCGCTGGTACTCGCGCTGGTCGCTGCCGATCAGGTTCTTGTTCTTCCGAAGAGCGTCGTGACACCTGCGATTTGATAAATATTGTATGACGTGTTTCCGCATTATTTAAATATGGAATCTGTGATAGCAGTTCCCGCATTATTTAAATATGGAATCTGTGATAGCATTATCAAGTTTTGGACCATTAAAATCAATGCCATACGTGGCAAAGTTCAAATTTCATTGCAACCAAATTTTTTCAAGACCTTTTCATTACAAGAAGTCAAAATCAAATCATTTATTTCAATAAGACCATTAAAAAGGCACTTTTGAACGTTAAATTTAAGAACCAAAAAATATACTAAAATGATTCTTGTTGCCCTTTTCAAAAGTTAGTGTCGTATGGTCAAGAATGGGCAAGAAACTCCACAGTTACCTCTTTTAAACAAGAACAACAACAAAGATTAACATACGATACACAACACTAAAGCAGATAGTCTGTTCAGTAAGTGGAGATGTAATGTAAATTATCTGTATTCAAGTGAGTTCATTAAGTCACCCGTGGTTGTTGGACAATGAACAATAGAACTTACTTCTTGGAGAAATCTTTGAATGCTAGCCGTAGTTTGTTCGTGAGTCGTGTGGGAGGCTGCGTGCCCTCCGCTACAGGAGCTAGGAATACCTGTAACATTCACTAAGAGGTCAAATTCTCTGCTCAAACACCAATGGAGTATTACTATTTAACCGCCTGATTTAATATCAGTTGGCGAACCTCCAGCGCATCGTCCATCTTATAAATCATCAGTACATTTTTCATATTGCCTGAAAATGTATAACAATAACCGCTAAAATCAGATATATCCGACTCAGGCAGTTTTTGGGCTACATTGTTGAATAGGTGGAAACTTCTTTAGCTGCGTTTTTTGAGAGGGGCAAAGCTTATGAATTCGCTAATGTAGCTGCGTCACTGACATGATAATGACAGCGTCACCAACATGCTAATGTGACCGCTCCACCAACGTCCCAATGCGACCGCATCACCGACATGCTAATGCGACCACGTCACCGACATGCTAATGCGACCGCGTCACCGACATGTTAATGCGACCGCAACACCGACATCATAATGTGACCGCGTCACTGACATGTGTTGCGCCAAACTGTTTTTTCAGGGTCGTTTGTGACTACGTAGATAACGTCATAGTTCTAAGACTTTTAACCTTCGATCAATATAATATAATGTCTTGATCGAAGATATCAACCAAAGTATATTAGTAGTAGTAGAGCCAAAAGAGGTAAGTACTGACTAGAGCAGTTTTAACACCTTAAACGCCAAGAGACCGACAAACAATACAGTTTCTATCCACAACAGTGTTTATGTCAATTGTATCACCTGTGCTAATTCAAGAGGTCCCTGGTTCACAGTAGTGCCGATGCAGCCTTGCACCACCATCTGCAGCATCTTAGGGTCTGCCGGCTCCTGGCTGGTCGCCGCTGCTAGCTCGTTGATCTGATGATAACATAAATGTTACCGGTCATAAAATAGTTTCTCTTACACTAATCTGCATGTGATCGATCTGATCACGATAATGTTTGGACTTTAAAAGAGTCTATGAGACGGTGTGTCTGCTCAGAGTAGTCTGATCGGAAAGACCGAACTTATCCAGATATACATTATTATTTTGACAATAAGTATATCACAATATTTAAAATTGAATTACATACCTTTTTCTGTATATCCTCAATGGCGACTTCAATGGGTGTCAAAATGATTTGTGTTCGCTGGACAACCTGGAGATATTAATCAGAATCAGAATCAGAATCAGAATGCTTTATTTGTAATAGATATTATATCAGTTTTTAAAAGGATTCTTCACGCACTACAGCGATGTTTCAATAATTTCGGATATTACTATCTATATAAAGTGCAGTGAAATTATCTTCGGTGGAGGCGTTGAAACAGCTGCTAAAACCCGATAAAACTATTCCAAATTTCTCAGTTTCAACATGGGTTTTGGTTATTTTTACGTTAGCAACTTAAACTTTATGTGAGAGTCAATTAAGTAGATTTCAGAATGACTATTGGAAAAGGTATAAATAATATTCACGATATAGTATTGCAAATTGACCTCTATGTGAGGGTGTTAAAGTAATTTTCATAAAACCGTATAATACCTGTATCCGAGTCTTGACGTAGGGGAAGTGGTGTGCGGTGGTGAGCAGCGTCTTCCGCTTGCACTGCTCCGCGATGTCGCCGTGTGCGCGGCCCCCCAGCGTGAAGGGCGTGGCGTACATGAAGCGCTCTGGCGGCGGGGAACGGTACACTTACAAGTTTTGTCCTACAGTTTGCCCGCAAGACCCGATCCAAGGTTAAGCTACGCTTGCCGAGATCAATGTGTGGCGATGGGTGAGCGTTCATTATATACCGAGCCTCTGCCGTGCCTCAGAAAACACGCTGTTGGTGCCGGCGACATTTGTGGATCTTGACATTTATGGAAAGTCAGAAGCCCGAAAGTCTGACAACCAGAACTAGCAAGGGATATCGTGTTACACAGCTGGGTTGTGGAGGTCAGATAGGCAGTCACTCTATGTAAAATACTGGTAGCTGAGTTGGATCCGGTTAAAAAGGGTTAGGCAGATCATGATGATGACTAATAAGATATTAAGTTTTAGAGGTATAAGGAACAAGGTGTGAACATCTAATAGTAATAGCTCACTGATGTTATAGTTCTTCTCGTAGTGCGTGGCGCGCTTGCGCAGCTCGTGCGGCTCGAAGTACGGCTCCACGTACGTGATCTGTATGTACGCCTTGTCGGCGTCCAGCGTGCTCACGTCCACTATGTTGGAGTCCTTTATGATCACCACATTCTCCACGCCGAAGCGGGCGCCGTAGAAGTTCTGGGGAACACGTGACCATTTGAGCGAATAGAAGGAAACACTTTGAAATATAAAGCAGCTAACATCGACTAGAATGGAAGGTCCTATCGTGGGATAGAGACATTCATTATAACCTTCAATACGAGTATCATTTCAACTCCTGACTACCTGGGAAAAACTGAATAAGAAAATTGTATAGGTCTTTATCTTGTGTTAGGCTCTTCTTGAATGTGTATACCTACCTACCTGCGCAGAAAAAAAACACCATAGAAACTAAATAACACTTCGTATGTTGACGAAACTGTTGCAACGGGTAGGCAGATTAACTGTAAGTCCAGGTTCCTAAAGTTGTTTTCCTTCAGCAATGTCAGCAGAAGTAAGATCAACTCACAAAATTACATATAAATAGAAAACGTCACATTAGTGCTTGCCCAGATTTGTACCTACAACCTCATGCATGAGAGGCGATTCTCAAACTACTGACCATCACGAAATTTTGACAGTTTCTGTTCAGTTATTTTCCAATGGTTATCTTTAGATATACTGGGTGAATAGAAACAAAAATGTTAAGGGGATTTACGTTAATCTTATACCTTTAAACGAGCAATTCTTGTATATATGTACATACATACATACATAATCCAAATCTTGGTAACGGCTCCAACGATTTCCATGAAATTTAGTATGCAGGAGGTTTCGGGGGCGATAAATCGATTTAGCTAGGTTTCATTTTTAGAAGACGTCGTTTTATCCGAGCAAAGCTTGGTCATCCAGGTAATTCAATATCATTTGTTATTGACAAGGTGTTGAAATTATTTATTATGAAATGAGTCTTTGAGAACAACAAACAAAACATGTTTAACTAACGTATGAACCCCCTTCACAGGTTTGTTTCTAATCACCACTGCGAATCTGTTCAGCCCGTAGTGGTGTACTGACCTCGAGCCTGCTGAAGATCTCTGGCAGCTTGGTGAGCGCGTGCTCCTTGTAGATGAACTCCTCGCTGTCCAGGTCCCCGAAGCGCGCGCCGTAGAACGACACGCGGAAGTACGTGCCGAACACGCGCTTGCCGTGCAGCTGCTCGATGCGGGTGAAGGCTTCGTTCAGTTTGCTGGGGAACGCCACATTATGATCATTACAAATGAAGAAAGAGAATTATCATTTAGCACAGGATCAGGCACACAATAAAAAAGATCAATAATACACAAAATGTTAGTTATTCATCCAAATTTATATTATCACCTTCAAAGTAAGCTCGTTCAGAAACGATACACTTAAGCCAACAAATAATCCAATCATTAATACATTTTCTAAACGCTTTTTCCAGAATTGAGTTCAGCTCTCGCCACGAATTCTCGTGTATGTCTTCTACAGAATGAAAACGGAGCGTCTATTGGAGCGGAGAACCAGCCAAGTGCGTAATTCACGCCCACGTTGAAGGGTTCCGTAGTTGGGATAAAAATGTATGCTACATCCCATTTATGGTTCCCATTTTTGGCATTTGGTATACTACGGAACCCAAAAAAGGGTTAGTTTTATTTCAAAATTAGACTAGCACTAGTAACGCAGTATGATTTACTGTATGTATTATTGTTAATGTATGTTACAACATATTAAATGAACTGTCATTCTCTCACTCTGACTCCGCAGAAAGCTCCTATTTGATTTATAATGTACTAGCTTTTGCCCGCAAGAAAGAAAGTGTTGCGTTAGAAAGTGGGGGGTTAGAAAGAGACAAAAAGTAGCCTATATCATGTTTTGCCGTGAGAGACGGACAAACAGACACACACTTTCCCATTTATAATATTAATATGGATAGTATGGATACCTGTGTATGTTCGCGAGTTTCTTGTAGTCCCTGTGCTCCTCCGCGATGGGTATGAGTACCTTGTACACCTCGTTGACCGTCTCGTACATGCCCGCAGTCATCAGCTCGCTGGCCGCGTGTTCCAACAGCGCCTAGGGTGGACAGGGACCAAGTTACATTGGTTGGTTTTTTAATGTTATGAGTGGGACAATTTCAAATGCTGATTTTTAGTTATCATTGCTTGAAAATTTGGGTAAATTTTGCTTATTTAGTACCAATGTGACTTTTTAAGTTTTTCTCGGATATCACTGACATCGGTGAAGGAAAACATCGTGAGGGAACCTGGACTTACAATTAATATAAGTCTGAAATCACCAGCTCGCATTGAGCGATCGTGGTGATTATTGCTTGTGCCTTCTCTGTGTGGGAAGAGGCTTTTGTCCTGCAGCGAGACAGTAAAACAAACTGGTATTATTAGGCGGATAACTGTGTTATGGCGATCTAGAATCAAAGTCAGTTTTAGTTCGTTTACGGCGGCACAGATGTCGGTACAGTAGCGTACCTGCAGCTCCAGATGCGTGAGATGATGGTGCAGCGCGTCTGCGCAGCTCTCGTCCAGCGCGTTGTGCGTGACGCGCTGCAGCAGCGCCGCGCCGCGGCCGCGCGCGCACATCTGCTCCGCCACCAGCGCCGCGCCGTGGATCAGGCACATGCCGGCCTCCGTGTGGTTGGAGCGCTGGGGGACGCGTTTCAACTCTATTAACATTGCTTACTCGTGGCTAAGTACCGCGCGGATCAATAGAAGGTTGCCGAGCTCAGTCCTAGGATGGTTACCACCCTTTCCATATCGAGACCCTACTTGCTTCGAAAATCACGTGAAGTTGCTGGCCCCGGCTGCAAGCCCGAAATTCTGACAACCAGTCATACCAAAGTAAAGTGTTACCCAATAACAGTGTTGTGGAGTTCTGATAGTTTTACACTCGCTCGCTAAGTATATGCATACATCACTGGCATCAGTGAACGAAAACTTCGTGGGGAATCAAGGACATCTCATTTATTAAAGTCTGATATCGCCGACCTGCCTTGACCAAGCGTGGTGGCTCGCGACATGTATGTATAAGAAGAGGCCTTTGCCCTGTAGTGGTACAGTAACGAACCCGCATATCATCTTCCATAGAACGGATTACCGTGTTCTAAGCCAGCAGTTTTAACAACAGCCTCTAAACAGTTTAACAGCTATTTTACAAACTTACTTCCATATGCTTCTGCGCCATATTATTCAACCAGGTGAGCCTCAAGTCGGGGCTGTGCTGGTATCCCCTTGCGATGCGGTGCATCAGGTCCAGCAGCATCTCAGGGTCTTCTTGGAACTCCTTCATCTTCACTGTGTCGGATAGGATCATGTGCAGGTTGAACACTAAGTCTTTCACCTGGAAATGATTGAACAACCCAATCAGGAAGCACCATCTCTAAGGCAAGCGATATAACGGTAGATCTAGACGGATATAGGAGCCTTGACCAAACCCCTTTTCTGTAAGCGTTAATGCCAACTTTGCGTACTATACAATCATCGTAAAAATAATCGTCAGTGGATGACTCACTTGTTAGTGACAACGACTACCACCAACAGATCAGAGCGTGGGCTGTCGTGCCACCTGAATTGCCAGCCTCAGACCTTCCGTCCACTGACAAATTCATAAATGTTGACAGGAGACTACCACTCAAAAAGCCATCAGGTGTACATAAAATATCTATTAGGATGATTATTGAAGCCTGTAAAACGGCAGGCGACGTGGTTTTAACAGTTTATAACCGATGCATCGCGAAAGGTATTTTTCCGCGTATATGGTGACGACTTTTATTATTGCAGGATCCAAGACAGTTACATCACTTCTCGGGTGCTCGTTGAGCTTCATTCCCTCGGCGCTTAACTGATGGTCGCCACTGTGAATTGCAGTTCTTGGGATGAGGGTGAAGGCCTTGTCCCTATAAAAGAATTCAATTCTACCATAGAATAAGACTACACCCCCGTAATTACCTGCTCCGGGAAGGTGGTGTCGGTGAGGTCTGCGTCGTGCTCGGCGTACACGAGGATGGTCTTGAGCGCGCGCCGCAGCGAGTCCTCGCTGAAGGTGGTGGAGGTGCCCACCAAGGAGGACAGCGACATCGTCACCTGCATCTTGACGCGGCTGAAGTTCTGAGGGCAGAACGGAATTCGATTTAAAGAGAGTATTGCCATCAACCGGGCACAAGTCAATAGCAATACGCTTGTCCCCTATTACATGGGGCTTAACCCTGTCTGGCGATATTGTGAGTACTACGCAGGGTGGAATGGACATCGAAGCACAAACTGCTACCATGAGTTCCGTACATGATTTTGGACCAAACAGCATTCAGCCAAATTTAGCGTCCAGTTTTCTTCATTTCTACTTTTTTTTAAAGTCGTGTTAAAGGCTAGGCAGATGATGCTGAGAACAGTTACTCACATTGCCGAGTTGGTAGTGTTGCCGCATGAGCGCGTACAGCGTGGCGGATGCGTGCGCGCGCGTGGGAGCAGCCAGTGCGGCGCAGTGCCGCAGCAGCACGCGGCAGATGCCCGACTCTTCGCCGCAGCACGACCAACCCAACTGCAAAGCAATCGTTGTCAGCCTAGGTGATACACATAATATGCAAAAGGCAGATTCTAATGTTACCTATACAAAGTGACTTTTAATGAATTGGGAATCTTATAAGGAGTAAAAGTACTCATGAATATGAACAGCTATTGCTTTGGGATGAACTCATAAAAAAAAACAGGACTTATAAATTCGTTTAACTAGACAAAGTGTAACGAAAAGTTAATTTCAGAGTTTTTAGTACCATAGTAAAAGCTCATATATATCCATTAGTATTTTTACCGCCTGATTTTTTTTTACAATGAAAAAGACAGCTGTATAGAAATGTACTTATGCTTCAAAATGATGTAAACAGCCATGTTAGATAAGGCCAGTTCCCTCTAACAGAGAGGAAGCTTGAGTCAGAGTAGTGGAAAAATATATGCAGATTATATTATGTTTTTTTAACCTGTGTGCCTAGCAAGAAGGCTAGACATTAACGTTACGTCAATTCGAACTAATTCATAACAGAAAAAATACTTTCTGCACATTTTTTTTTAAATTGAACTAATATAAACAATCAATCAAAACAAACAAACATCGTGAGGAAACCTGGTCTTAAAAATTAATATAAGTCTGTAATCACCAACCCGCCTTAAGCAAGGGTGGGTGGGTGATTAATGCTCGTACCTTCTCTGTGTGAGAAGAGGCCTTCGCCCTGCAGTGGGACAGTAATAAGCTGGTATTTATTTATAGTATTTAATATCTATGTAAGTTTATTTAAGCACAGTAAGTATCACCCGATACTTACTGTGCTTAAATAAACTTACATGAAATAGATACATTTAGACAAAAATGCTAAAGGATAGACGTATTTTTGATGAAGATAATTGTGGAAATTTCGTTACGTTTACGCCAGGCGTTCATGACACTTAGTGTCTGTTTCTGGCTGTTAAAATACTAAAGAAAAATACCAACATTTAATGTTAAATTTTTATTTGTTTGATTTTTTGTTTTTGTTTTTAGATTTTTGATTTGTTTGTCCATTATAGATTGCAATAAAAGTCTTGAGATAGATACATTTAGACAAAAATGCTAAAGGATAGACGTATTTTTGATGAAGATAATTGTGGAAATTTCGTTACGTTTACGCCAGGCGTTCATGACACTTAGTGTCTGTTTCTGGCTGTTAAAATACTAAAGAAAAATACCAACATTTAATGTTAAATTTTTATTTGTTTGATTTTTTGTTTGTTTTGTTTTTAGGTTTTTGATTTGTTTGTCCACTAGAGATTGCAATAAGAGATTTGGACATCAGGCCTTGTGATTATCCCCATTACCTTGACGATGAGCGCCCGCACAGTGGCGAACATGTGTTGCAACACGACGACGCTCTGGTTTCGCTGCAGCGCGCGCAGCACCACTTGCAACGCCGCGCTGCACACGCTCTGGCCACACTCCAAGTTGCTGCATGTCTGTACATACACAAACATTGCGTTATTTAACCGACCTAGTTAAAAAAAAAACTTGTTGACGTGTAAAAGTTCATCATTTGTTTAGACAGTAAATAAAGCTCGATGCTTCAACAGGTCTGGTCAGCTGAGTGTAAGTCATATTATTTATATTTTTTAACATTCATGACAAAACAATAGCCTTCCATATCAATCCTTGGAATGTACATATAGTCACCGGCACGTAGGTTGGCAAGGTTTTGGAGTAGTGGGGGTAAGTTCGCGCATCGTGCACTTAGTGGAACAAAAAAGTGGTGACTTTTATTGATCGTCATTATTTTATGGTTATTGCCATCGTTTATATTTAATAATATCTGATTAGAAGAAAGTTGAAGAAGGGAGTGGAATTCGTAAAGTTTATTGGGAGTTATAAATAATATGCATACGAGGAAAGTATGCTCAAAAAGTATGCGAAAAAAGGCATACCTTTTTTCGCCTTAATTTTTTAATTTAAAACAACAACAATAACATCAACTCGTAACAAAAACTAAATTTAAAAAACAATAGCAATAACTCTTTAACATAACAAAAACAAAGGGTACAACTTTCGTGCACGCAAGTGTAATCGGGAGTTCGGGAGGCAACAGTCGACTGTTGCACCAATCGCGCGCTCGGATTGACGCAACCTCATACCCAGCGTCCCGCTTGACTACCAAAGAGACCTAAAAAACGACTTGTGCGCATCTAACGACTCTTGCCAAGTTACGTGCCGGGGACTATATATACATACATACCTGCACAATGCTCTCCAGAGCATGCAGCAGTGTGAGCGCCACCTCGGCGGCCAGCGCGGCCGACAGCTGCGGCGCGGGCGCAGGGGGCGCGCCGGCCTCGCGCGCCCCGCCGCGCCACAGGTCCTTGGTATGTACATACCTGCACAATGCTCTCCAGAGCATGCAGCAGTGTGAGCGCCACCTCGGCGGCCAGCGCGGCCGACAGCTGCGGCGCGGGCGCAGGGGGCGCGCCGGCCTCGCGCGCCCCGCCGCGCCACAGGTCCTTGGTATGTACATACCTGCACAATGCTCTCCAGAGCATGCAGCAGTGTGAGCGCCACCTCGGCGGCCAGCGCGGCCGACAGCTGCGGCGCGGGCGCAGGGGGCGCGCCGGCCTCGCGCGCCCCGCCGCGCCACAGGTCCTTGGTATGTACATACCTGCACAATGCTCTCCAGAGCATGCAGCAGTGTGAGCGCCACCTCGGCGGCCAGCGCGGCCGACAGCTGCGGCGCGGGCGCAGGGGGCGCGCCGGCCTCGCGCGCCCCGCCGCGCCACAGGTCCTTGCGCCATCGCTCTCGCCGGCACGCACCTACGCTTGACCCACCACCTATCTTACATTTTGTAGTATTATGTCGTTCGAATATGTGTGGTACCCTCATGCTAGGAACTTGCCACTCTCACGCACAAATAACAGCCGTCAGAGCCGCCTTTAGAAGATTTTTTTAAGAGGATTTCTAGGCGGGTTTTGATGCACTAGGGAAAACTTTCATCTGAACGGCACATTCAAAGCGCGTTTAATAGCTATCAGTATCAATATACCACAACAATAATATACGGAACCTAAAGTCGAAAATCACTGGCGAGGAATAGAGGGAGTTATGTAAACCAAGTTCGGCCGATGCAGTGCAGAGCAGTTCGCAATACAAGCAGTACTGCGAAATGACTCACCGGCCCTAGCCCTAGCCTTATCCATAATCAAGAAAGAGCAAGATTGTCTTTCGAAGCCCTTTGGTTGACGCTTTTACACCATATATTGTATTTAAGTTCTTTGTTAAATAAATAATAATTGAACTTTTATTGCGCGGGTTAGATGTCCACACGGAACAAATACATGTATTGGCCTAATGTAGGTAGCTGTTCCGGGTCTCGCTGTTCGTGTATGTGGCGTAAAATGTTTGTAAAAGCACCCACGATACAGGACCAATTCCTAGAGTGTGTGTGTGGGGGGAGGGTGGGGGGGGGCGCAACATAAGTAATAACAATCAGCGTCATAAATACTAAATTTTTAGCCCGAAATTGTTTTTTCGCATTTGAAATTGTGGCGCCCCTTGCTACCTGGCGTCTAGAGTGACCGCACCTCTCACTCTACCCTAAGGCCTCCGCTGAAAATGACACTGAAACTTCGTTTATTACTTTTCGTGAATGACGTGGACATCGAGACGTGTTTGTTTGATGTTTTCATCCTGACAGACATGCATTCACGCCGTAATGCTAAAGAAAAATAACGCTTACAGTAATACATAACAAAAACATTTTTAGACAGCCGACATGAACATAAAGGGTGAAATTTTAATTCATTGTCAGTCTTCAGGGGTGGAAATACACTCTCAGGATATAAAAAAATAATCATACTAATATAATAAATGGCAAAGTGTGTGTGTCTGCTTGTCCGTCTTTCACGGCAAAACGGAGCGACGAATTGACGTGATTTTTTAAGTGGAGATAGTTGAAGGGATGGAGAGTGACACAGGCTACTTTTTTCCTCTTTCTAACCCCCCACTTCCTAACGCGAGCGAAGCCGCGGACGAAGGCTAGTATAATATATTACATGAACAATTCGAAAAACAGCTGTTCCCTAAATTTTGTCTAGTTATATGAACATAAATGTACTGTACAGCTGTTTTCTTTATTATTTCATCCCTCATCTAATCATCTGCGTAACCTTTTCCCAACTATGTTGGGGTATTCAGCTGCATTAGGTTAGGCTGGAAGCCGACCCCAACATAGTTGGGAAAAGGCTAGGCAGATGATGTCTCTTGGGTAAAATACAACAACCTGATCAAATTTCAAGTTAATCCATCGATTAGTTTTCGAGTTTTGCGGTCACAATCATACCGATTCTGTTTTATTGTATTGGACATATAAAAATTAACGCTGTGATGATGAAAAATTAAGGTACTGTGTTTTTATAGATTGAGGTGGGGTACCGTGGGCTGATTCACTTCTCAAATCCTGCAGATGATTAAATCGCCATCCTGTATAGGTATATAGATTCGTTTCCGTCCTAAAACTTGCTTACATTTGTGCTTATATCGATGCGCGTGCTAAGCAGTACATGTATGGATTATTGAGTATTGTAATGAAACACTAGTATATAACAAAAGCACGTCTGTTTAATATCACGACAAATACAATACTGAAGTGCTGTAGGCACACATTCATGAGTACTTTCACCCTTTGAAAAATTGCCAATGAATTAAAAGTCACTCTGTGATACTCTGAATATAAATAGAGGAAGTCTTAAGGTTAAAAAAATACGAGTATCTACACTCATCTATCACCGACCTTTCCTCCTCATAATGAAGTCGTTCCTGGCGGAGCCCTGGCCCAGGATCACGTCCTCCAGCTTGGACTTAATGTCCGTGGTCTTGCGCACGTTCTGTTGCGCGCATTTCATTATTTCCTTGCGACCCTGAGAAAATACATTTCTATCTAAAACAGTTTTTATTTGGGGTAATTTATGAAGTATAGGAAGTAAGGAATAAGGTGTAAAGTTCCTCTTTCTCTATAGAAAATGAAGAATTCTCAAACAAAACGAGAATTGTGGCTGGAAAGCTGTGTGACGTCAAATGTCAAATTCTAAAATATAAAAAACCGCGAAATTTTTTGTTAACCAAAAACTTGAAAATATTACTTTTATAGGACATAAAATAAATTAGAGGCTTCATTAAATTATTGCAATTATATGTGGCGTGACATCCAGAGGGTTTCACAAATGTGACTACCTGTGATGTAATGTATGGAAAATGACCTCGAACCTAAATTAAAACCTTATAAGTTTCATTCTACGTTTCGATAACATAAATTAGGACAAAACATTCACCCGCGGGATAACAACCATTAAAATTTCACACTGTACACTACTTGTCGAATAACTTAATTCCTTAAACGAAAGGTGACCGACAAACAATACATTTTCGTTGAGGTGTTAACTTCCGCGATATAGGTATTGTCTGACGTCAGATGTAAAATCTAATGTGACGGCATAGTTGTTGCCTCAGTACAACTGCCTTGCGTATTTCCTGTATTCACTGAGTATGATAGGGATATGTAACTAATAGATAAATATATATTAAGGTTAAACTAGTCGCGGGCTCGAACTCAAACAGAGGCGCGGCCAAAAAGCGCGCTGTCTCATCCAACATCGTGTGCGAAGGAGATAGTACCAGTGATGAGCAGTTAGACGCTATTCTATTTGCACGATGCGTTGTTCGCACGCACACAAACACCGTTCCGGACAAAAAAAAGTATGATTAGGGCTTTAGAAAAAAGCGATTTTTGAAAAAACCACTGCTTAGATCAATTTCAAATAAATTTTAAAGAACTCTGGGAATTGTGCTGTGTCGGAACGTTGTGTTCGTTTTGGAGATTTTACACGATTTGTGGTACTTTTTAACACCCAAAGTTGCTTTAAAATTGTCAAGAAAAACGAAACTTTGTTGGCTCAAAACTTTTTAATGGATTTTTTTTATTTTTTTTTGTTTCCGTACCGACAAATTTAATAACAAGATAAAACGTTATCATGTTTAGTTTTGGATGTACAAAGTCACACCGTGGAGTAATGCCGCCCCGAACTTTCTATGGGAAAAATATCGACTAGTGTAACCTTAAGTCTATTTAGTCCGTCAGTAAAATTACCAAAAAATGTTGGACACGTATTTTTTGCTTACTCAAATAAATAAAAAGTGACAATGATATCGCACATTAAAATTCAGGAGAAGGGGTTTGTGACGCCAATGTTACGTTACAAGTGTAGCACAGCGTGAAGTCACGCGCAATTTCAACGCACTATATCGTCGTCATTTTAGGTTTACGTGACAAAAGAAAAAATACGTGTCCAGTATTTTTGTGAGATTCAACTTTCAGACCAATCAGAAGTGTTAAGGACACTATCCTATTACCGGCACGGATCTTGAGCGCTGTTCTTGAGTTGCGTAGTAGTAGATTTTAGTAGAAAATTCCTGAGTGAGTGAAATATACCTTGTACTCCTGGCACTTGAAGCACAGGTCGATGAGAGCCAGCAGCGAGTGCAGCTTGTGCGGCGACAGTTCGGCCACGCAGCCCGCCAGCGCGCCGCGGGACGACCACTTCAGCACCCACACCAGGCACATCAGCAGGTTGCGGCTGGTTTCGCTGTTGAATGGCGGCCGTCCGTTCTGGGGAAAGATGGAGATGCGAGGGAGCGGTTAACGAGGTTGTGGGTTCAAACCTGGGCAAGTACCAATGTGAGTTTTTCAATTCATATGTACTTTCTAAGTTTATCTTGGACATCACTGACATCGGTGAAGGAAAACATCGTGAGGAAACCTGGACTTTTATAATTAATATAAGTCTGAAATCGCCAACCCGTCTTGAGCAAGCGTGGTGATTAATGCTCATGCCTTCTCTGTATGAGAAGAGGCCTTTGCCCTGCAGTGGGACATTAATAGGCTGGTACTGGTGAGCGGTTAATGGTGACTGCTTGCTGGTTTCAATTTTGAGTTAATATCAATGGCTGTCCACTCAGAATATGCAGTGTGTCATACCTGTTTAAAGTCCCCTTCAGGCGAGGATGCGGTGTACAAATTTCCAAATTGTCCCATTTCACTGTCCAGTTGAAGTATCTCTGGAAAAGAACATTAAATGAAGTTTAAAATGTAATTTAAATATATATATGTAATATTACAAAGAGGAAGGATTTGATTGATTGTATGTTTGCGGATCGGTTAAGTAGTTTTTGAGTTTATCCCTGAAACTCAAAAATTACTTAAGCGATTTAAAAAGATCTTTCACTAATACAAAGCTACATTATCAGCGAGTAACAAGGGCAATTTTAAACTACGCTTTAAAGCGTAGTTTGTTATGTTAAAAATCGAAAGGAAAAGTATGAAATTCACGGGCGAATTCTTAGTAAAAATTATAATACTTGGTGTTTAATTTTGTCATTTTATTATTTTGTCTATGAATTCATTTACGTCAGGGGTGTCGCAGTCTTGTAGTGATCATACCATTACCTTTACTATTAGTGAAGCCCCTGTAGAGCTGCGCGTGCGCATCCATGACGATGCCCAGCAGTGGCAGGTACAGCGACGCCACGCGCGCCTTCACCTCGGGCGCGGAGAGCCGCGGGTCTGCGTCGTGCGCCGTTAGCAGGGACAGCACGCCGTTCACTGCCGCACATTGGAGGACTGGGCTCCTGGTGGAAACAGAGAGCAGTACTTCAGAAAATATGGCATCATAAGTATGTAGTTTTCCTCCTTGTATATCTGTGGTATGTACTTACTGCAAGTCCAGTGCATTAGTGAGCTCGGTGAGCAGCAGGCCCGCCAGGTAGTGCCGGGACCTGAACTCGTGGCCCAGCGCGTGGCGCGGCGGCGCGCTGGACTGCGAGCCCAGCGACTGCCAGGACGCGGCCGGGGACACGCCCCCCGCGCCCCCTGCGCCGCCCGCGCCCCCCGCGCCCCCTGCGCCGCCCGCGCCCCCCGCGCCCTGCTGCGGCAGGTTGAGCGACACGTAGTGCTCGTGCGAGCAGATGATGCGCAGGAAGGCGAGCTGTGCGGACACAATAAACATATCAATGTTATGATTGAAGATAGTGACTTCACGACGAAATCTAGAACTATGTGATTGTTAGGCCGGTATTACAGTAACTTAAGTAAGGCTTGTGTCTTGACTGAGCTTCTCTTATGCCTTAGTATAGTTTTAAATGCTATCTATTGTCTTGGTTAGATTACTGAGCAAAACGAGTCAAAAAGCCTTTGAGTTCAATTATGAAGAGAACAAAATTTTTGCTTTTAAATGAAATGATACCTGATATGGGTTTTAAAAAACACTGTTACATGGCATCAAATAAAATTAGAATGTTATAATGAAATTAGATTAGGCAGGTTGTTTTCCCATCTCAATTCACTAGTTTTCACCTGCCTAACGTAAGGTCAGAAATATTACACATTTATTGTTTTTCTCGTTCGTAATCAAAGACGCTTACATTTTATAACACGTCTTTTCCATAAAGCGTATTTAAACTCCTAAGTTACACGTAGAAATCTGTTTTATAAAAATAAAACAAAATAAGGTAACCTACTAGTTACCTTATAGTGAACAAGCGGCACGGCGTCCGGCAGGGAGGCGATCTTGGCGCACATCTGTTTGTAGTAGGTACGCACGAGGTTGAACACGTAGCCGCGGTCCATCACGCTCAGCAGCTCGAAAAGGAAGAAGGCTAGGCTGTTGTTCAGGCTCTGGGTCAGGCGGCTATCTTTGCCGTATCTGGGGAGATAAAAGAGACATTTAAAACACACTTACCCACACATCGATCCCATCCTTTTTTACGAACTTTATTGATATACTCATTAGGTTTGATTTTACCCAAGGCAGATATATTTTTTCCATGGAATAACGAGTGACATAGTAAATATATTCGCAAGATCTAACTTATTTGAGGTCTAAATCCAGATGATTGTATTCTCACTTGTGTTTCTTTTTTTGCGTTTCTGTTCATTATCTTCTTCTTACATTTGCATGTGCGTGTATGACCAGATGTATGTATGAGTACCTAGGGATTGTAGCACTTGAGTACTGGCGTGAGTTAATGTAAATGTGTAAGTATCAAAATCAAAATTCATTTGTTCAAATTAGGCTGAGAATCAGCACTTTTTGAAAGTAAAAAAAAAAAAAGTTTACAAAAGACAGTCCTCTAAAACGCCGACCCTTCACGTTTCACGTATGTATGGTCAGGATCGTTCCCGTACCTGGATATAATCTCCGTGGTGACGTTGTTGACGAGGGTGGTGAGGTCGTCAGTGAACTGGTCGGGGAAGCGTGCCTTGCGCCGCGCCTCGTGCGCACCGCTCCAGTACAGGTACTCCACCATGGACTTCACCATCAGCTCGAACAGAGCCCTGGGGATCCAAATTACATATCAAGCGTACAAATCAAGAAGGGTTTAGTGAATAATGAAATTAGCGTGGGACTCTGATCCAGAAGGGACAGGCCCTACGACGCCCACGCTCCTTCTTTGGAATACTTCGTCGAGCCGTATGTTCTGAGCGAATGCATAGAGACAGCCCGCGAAATTAGACTTAGATTTTTTCTCTTATTTCATCGTAATCCATTAATTAAATTGTTTAAAATTAGTATAAATTATTTTAATCATTAATAGTTCGTGAAATTCACATTTGTTACGTTCCTGAATGACCTTTTTAATAACATACAACCTAATACTGACCTGCAAATAGCAGAAAACCTAATAAAATTAGAATTTCGCGGGCTCCTACGCATTCACCTTAAGCTACAAGCTTGCTGCCACCGACTGCTCAGTCCGTTTAAGAGCTTGGTTAAGATGTCACGCTCACCAGGAGTTCTGCATGGCGAGGTCTCTGGTGGCTCCGCTGGCCACCACCCACTGCAGCGCCAGCTCTTCATGTAGAATCTTACATGAGCCATCCGTCATCACTATAACAAAAATATGAATTTACTAGCACTTCCTCCGCGTCGATTTCGTAACTTTCTTCGAACTCTAACATCCCCTCCAGCCCTTTTAAAGTGTAGTTTTGCAAATAAAATAATAATAATAATAAATAAATAATGCTGGACAATCCACACAGCATCATCTAGCCCCAAGCTAAGCAGGGCTTGTGTTATGGGTACTAGATGACCGATATACTTAATACAATACATTACATAGATGGATGTTTTTTTTTATTATACATAGTAAATACCCAGAACACCCGAAACAAATATTTGTAGATCGTACAAACATTGTTCCAGGGCGGGAATCGAACCCGCAACCTCCTGCGTTGCAGGCGGACCTTCGCCCACCGCGCCACATCGGTCGTCAATAAAATAATAATATCCTATAGCAGTTGGCAATAATGTGGCTTTCTAATAACGATAATTTGTTTAGAACTGGATCATTCGTTCCGGAGATTACCCCTACATACAAACTACCTAACAAACAAATTTTACCTCATCATAATAAACATTTCTGACTGCAAGTTAAGGGGGAGGGGGAAATGGAAATGAAAACAAATGAAGCCCTTTACATTTGGGCTCCTGTAACATGTTTTGAACTAACGGCCCGCTCCGGCTTCGCACGGGTATAAAATATATACATTATACATATAAACCTTCCTATTTAATCACTCTATCTATTAAAAAAACCGCATTAAAATCCGTTTCGTAGTTTTAAAAATTTAAGCATACATACCTAGGGATATCAGGACAAAGAAAGCGACTTTGTTTTATACTATGTAGTTATAAGAGGTGAAAGGGACATCGACACACAAACTGATACCAAGAATTTAGTATATGATTCTGGACTCCCAGCGTTAAAAAATTTCGTTAGATTTTTCCTCTATTTTCAAGTTTCATCCTGACATGATTTTGATGTGTAACATCTTTCCTCTCGCTTTCCTGCGATCTGTGGCAGCGATTTCGTGAAAAGAGAAGGAAGTGTGTAACAGGAAGCCTGGGAAGCGCGCGCTATTTGATTTGACCAATGAGCGCGCGCGGTTATGAAAAATCATTTCAAATAATACGTAAGTAATTTTCAGGAAATAATGTTATTGTTGCTTTTATTACCAAGGTGAGATGTCACATGTTACACATCATATACGACTACTGTTAGGCTTGCTCGTTTTTTTACTGCCGGAGTATTTAGCCACTCGGCCTGACAAAATACTGACTGCCAAGCCCAAGTGGCCACCAGTCTCATGTTTTCCACGTACCTGCTGGAGGCAGCGGCAGGCCTATATCCCTGTCGGTGAGCGAGGGTCGCGGTATGGTGCACTGGTACTGTATGTAGGTACTTATGAGACCGCTGCGGCCATGGTTGTCGCAAGTGGAGCCTTCGTTCATGTTCTGCAAGTATACAAATTGTTAGTTACGAGTATAATATGAGAAATTCTGGGATACACCTTTCGGAGTTAGGTCCATCACGTGATTAACGAACCAATTTGGATTTACTTGATCTAAATTTAGGTTATAGACCTATTTTATAGAAATCTCTAATAAAAAGACAGATAACACACAATTTAAACTAGAGGCTGGATCTAGAAGCACGAAATTTTGTAAGAGTTATTTATTCAGTTGGCACTGGAAGCCGACCCCAGGCTGGGCAGATGACGAAGACTCACAGATATATCAGTGAAGAGATGCGCGAGGCAGGTGAACACGTCCTGCGCGATGTTGAGCGTCTGTCCGGCCAGCGCGGGCGGCGCCACCAGCAGGTGCAGCAGCTTGTCCAGCACCACGGGCAGGTAGCGGGCCAGCACCTCCACGTTGGCTGTAGGCAGCTCGGTAATGCTACAATATAAAGAAAATTGTTTAAAGTTACATAGAAGATATTGTAGATGGAGTAACTTGACAGGATCTAATGTCACTTTAGACACGAAATCATGAAAAGATCTGGAGTGAATATTATATGTGAGTGATAATAAAATAACAAAGAAAGTAGGTACAGTTTAGTACAATAGCTTACTTTACTGGCTATTTTATTCATGCACCACCGTAATGCATTTTTTAATGTTTTATGTGACTTTATTTATGCATTGAGAAAATAGTCCGTATGTAGATTTTTTCTAAAAACATACAACATAAATGAATGACTTACTTTCATGTTTGTTATGCTTTATAATATAATGGATATTTATTTTCCGAAAGTTGTACAGTACCACTTACAGACTTATGTTCTAGTAAAATAATACAAAATATAACTAAGTAAGAAAGTAGATTAATGAACTCTGGTACCCAAGGTAAGATTCAACTTGTGTTATGGGCACCAGTGCTCTCACAAGTATTATGTACAAACAGAGTTACATTACATTGCATTCAGATAGAACGTGGTTTCAGTGTATCAACACATTAAATTTAGAAAAAGAAAGTGAAAACAGAAGGAGCCTTAACATAATGTTTATGATATGAATTTGCTGATTTGAACTGGAACTAGCAGACGGATTTGATAATAATAATAATAAAGGCGATACCTCTCTCTGGAGCCCTGACCGGCGGTAGCTTGGACCCTATTCCCGATACCGGTGGGCTACTATTTTTTATGTTTTTCTTTTATATTGAAATATTTAAAAATATAATTAGCAAGTAAGTTAATGTAATAAAGGAAATAATAATAATAATGGCACAAATAGTGAACAAATTTTGACGACACGGTAGGCGCAGTGGTTGAGCGATCGACTGCCGCGCCACGTGTCGTGGGTTCGATTCCCGCACGGAAAAAATATTTGTATGGCTTTCAGGTAGTTGTTCCGGGTCTGGCTGTTCGTGCATGTGACTTTAAATGTTTGTAAACGCACCCACGACACAGGAGAAATTCCTAGTGCGGGGCAAGGTTAAAAAAAAAAAAAAAATCTTACCTAGCACGTAGTTCAGATTCCATGTTGGACAGTCCGATGCGCGGCGGAATGTTCCCTTCTTGCACCGCCTCGCACGCCATCGCGAAGCGTTCTATGTAACCGTCCTGTCAAACAGAAATAATGGGTAACGGTGATTTGTATTCCATATTCAAATCCTTATTTCCTATTAATTTATTCCACATACACGTCGGTACTATGACAAAACTACGCATATGACCTTTCTCAAGAACATCACCTTTCAGTTCAGTGTATGTACTTCTAAATCTTCCCACTTACTCAGAATCGGCGTGCGTATGACCAGATGTATGAAAAAGGACTTTGTAAGTATCATAGCCGATGTTCTATAGTTTGTGCCTACCCCCATGGGAAAAAGGCATAGGAAAAATATGTATGTACTATTATAAAATGGCGGTGCGAAAATCTTTGTACGCTTAGTCTTAACTAAGCATACAAAGATTTTCGCACTGCAGGATTGTTCAACTTACCAGTGGGTGCACTGTGGTGTGCGCATCAAGCGTGACGCTGAAGATGGGCTTGTGGTTGTCTATCCAGCGCGTGCCGGGCAGCAGCACGTCCGGGAAGATGTAGGAGTAGTTGGCAGGCGGCTCCTCCTGCATCACCGGCAGGTTGAACTCGCCGCAGGTCAGCTTGCCGTTACGACACAGAGGGAGCCACTGGGGACAAGCAAGAAAGATTAAGCCAAGAATTAAAACCGACAAAATGTCACAAGCCGCCATTGTGGTGACGATCAGGGTTCCAGCCTGCTTGATTGCATTGGATTCCTAAATAGCACGCTATGTGTGATAATAAGGGAGCTATATTAAATTCATTACAGCAACCCAAAAAAACGTTATAACGTTATCATTATTTTCAAAGCAGGTTATAATACGCTCAGTTGTTTCACAATACATACAATACAATTTATTTTACTTACTATCCAATATATAAAATTCTCGTGTCGCGATGTTTGTTACCAAACTCTCCGTAACGGCTATTTTTCATACCCCTAACTGTGGTCCACCCCAAACAAAAATTTTATATGGCAAAATAACGTTTGCTGGGTCAGCCCGTTTACTTATAAATTTAAACACTAAAGTGCATTTATTTCCACAAATTAATATGGTAACTTTCAAAATTTGGACGATTTTTTTTTAGTGCAATAATAATTTGAGTTTGGTTATTCAAGATAATATTATCTTACCGAGTAGCCCACGGGCGTCTCCAGATTCTTCTCCTGGTCGGGCGCTACAGGCTTCCGCTGACATGACACGTGTAGGAACGTAAACAGCAGGTGGTGCTGATCCCCCAGGTCGGCGGGTAGTTTCAGCTTTATCTCGTCGTAGAGGGACGGGTTCCTGGGGAAGATGAAGAGTATCGATAAGTAACTACAATACCTTGATTTTATTTTGATATCTTGGATAGTTTCACATAAATTCATTCAATATCAAAATTATTAATATCTCGTGTAAACTCGGCTAACTATTACTGTTTTAAACTCCATTCTAGTCAGGCCAAAAACAGCTTGCATGACACGTACCAAAATTACTTTGCATGATGAGCAAAATCAGGTTTAAGAAATTGTTATATGCACTAATACTTAAGCCAAATTCGAATAGCAATGGTCTGTGCAGGAGCTATTAAACAATTATTATCATGCATTATTAAAAAAAAACACGCCTGTATTGCCCGTAAGGGTTAGGTAGAGATGTAGTATGTGTGTGTGTGTGTGTGTGTGTGTATACTATATACACACACACAAATACTACACCCACATTTCTCCAGTAATGTTTAAGTCCCATTACATAGGGGAGGAGCCTATTGCACCAACCACCACCAACACCAACAATTCCAGCTCAAAAACCAAATACCGCTTTGTATCGAACCCAGGATCTTATGATCTGGGTCCCCAATAGGGGGCCAAAGCTTGCCAGGGTTGCGAGATGATCGAAATAGTTACCGTGACCCTGGAACGTAAAGGGCAGGGACGGAACACGGATGGGTTTTAGTCAGTAACAGTCTGACACGCCCTCCCGTTCCACCCAGAACGGGAGAAGTTGTTGGATGATTGCCCATCATTAAAAAAAAAGTGGTCCAATACTCAGCAGGAGTGACAAATGCTCAGCAGAAGTGCTTGCGAACCAATACCTCCTCTTTATTAAACACTCTCAATCTTACTTGTTATGGTACAGCACGGTGGTGTAGGCCTCATTGGTGAACTCTGGACATGAGCTCCTTCCGAATATGGCAGGTAGAGCCGACTCCTCATTCTCACCCGACATCAGCTGTATGCGCACCTGTTTGAAGAATAATGCAATATTGAGACTACTTTGAAGCTTGAGATACCTCAATGGAAAGCTGAAGGTACTAAAAATAAAACTAGATTTTTGGTTAACATTAATTAAGATATCAAAATAGAAAGAAATCGGAATATATGATCTGTGAGTGTCGCAAATTTAAGTCTGAGCATCATATGTGACACGACTCGTATTGTCAAAAAAAAAACTATGTTGATATAACGTAGAATGTTACAATGTCGTGTAACAACCGGACGAAACACCAAAATTTGAAGGCTTCAGTTTTGGTTGTTTCAGCTACGGAACCCAAGATGCATTTTTTAGGGTCCAGGTGCTACAGGACCACTTTACTCGAAAGACTTTTGGCACTTTAAAGACGGAATTCGGGAGAAAGGACACATGATCTGACCAAGAAAAAAAATATAAGATACAATTTAAAAGATACTTAGACCTCAAATTTTATTTCGTTGTTTCTTCTCAGAGTATTCAGCTTATTTAATATGATTTTATTTTAAACGTTGCACCTTATCGTGGGTACGTTTACAAACATTCAAAGTCACATACACAAACAGCCAACCCGGAACAAGTATCGGTAGGCACAAAGAAATATTTGTTTCGTGCGGGAACCAACCGTGCCGTCATGTTTGTAAAAACCAATTTAAAGAAATAATTATAGTTGTATAATTCGTTCCAACTCACGGTAATATTCCTAGCGGAGCCGGTGCGCGAGGTGTACGCGTTCAGGTTAATCTCCTTGACAGCGAGGTACAGCAGGTTGCGGTACTGGTAGTGAGGCATGGCGGCCGGCTGCGTCGGGAACGGCAGGATCTCCTTGCACGGACGCACGTTGTCATCTGTTATGATAGACAGACACAAAATATATATCTTGCAGCCGACTAAATTCGAAGTGGCCATTATGAAATTTTCCAAATCCTCCGCTGTTTGTTAATGATTAATTTCGATGCAGGATCCAAGACAATTGAATCGTTTCTCCGGGACTCGTCGTGCTTCATTGTCTCGACGCTTTTGTGGTGGTCGCCACTGTTGATTCTGGTTTTCAGGAGTTGCAGTGGATTGGGAGTAGTGTGGAGGGTTTGTCTACATTCAACTAACATTATTGTGGACGCACTAAAATCCAGTTTAAGACAGTCAAATCGACACAAAAATCCATGAATTAACGCCAAAACTTAAGCCAAGTGATTTATTTAGCTATTATTGCAGCATATTTATATTTTTTGTTACTTTAGGTTCTGTATGTGGACAAAAAGCTCCTTTCTCAGCATGGAGCTGGAACATTAAAATAAATGTCGTCGTGCTGGCTGTTCTAATAGAGCTCTCTTTAATGTCACTGTAAGAATACAGTAATAAAACAAATAATTATATACAAGGTGGTATAGACATCGACGCTCAAACTGATATCATAAGTTTAGTACATGATTCTGGACCTGCGAGCATTGACATATTTTATCGGCTTTTTCGAATCTCCACATTATTTTCTGATGTTTTTTTTTTACTTAAAACTATAAATCGACTCATATACAATACAATTTGAACCATATCTCACCTCCGTAAGGGTGCAACTTGGCGAGCTCCGGAGTGAGCCCGTTCTTCATTTCCTCAGGACATGGCGAGACCTCGATTTTCAGTGTGCCGGGGATGCACTTAAGCTTCTTTGGAGCTGAACTGGGTCTCTTGATCTCAGCAAGGAATTTATATAGATCTTCATCGCGAAGTTTGTCAGTTTCCTGAACGAAATATGATCATAATATGATGTAGCGATATCTATCTCGCCACATACAAACTAAATCGGACATAAGGATATGTCACATTACTATAACTACCTTTAGTAATCTGAGCGATTGAGCATAAATACACAACACCCGTCAGGTCGGATAACTTCCCTTTTCAATGTTCATTGTTTTCAGTAATTTACATTTACATGACAGTCATAACATAACAACACAGCCGTTATATGACGTCATTATTTCCATAGACAATTCAAGCGTTACATTATAAGAAAGGAAATAGTGGAGTACTATTGAATAAATCAAATACAAACCTGTTTAAAGAAACTGGTCACAGTAATAACAATGGGCTTGAACGTGTCCAGCTGGTTGGCGAGGTCGTCCGCGTGATGGGTGGGCGCGCGGCGCTCGATGGAGCCCTTGCGGGTCAGCGAGCCGCCCACCTCGCCCGCGCGCCGCCGCAGCTGCTCCAGGCTGCTGGACGACGCCTTGCGGTCTGCGGGAGGACGTTGTGATAGCACTGGCTCAGAGCTACGCATGAAAGTCACACGAACACACTGAAGCGCGATAGGGACCCATACCCCGTCCACGTATATTTGTGCGATAGAGCACGGCCACCCCCCTTGTGGGGGAGGGATAGTTAACCCAATGAGCGGCCCCAAATTTGAGGGCACAGGGGGATCTTGGTATGAATGGTCAGCCATACACGGATGACCGTAAACCATAGCTTAACCTTTGGATGACTAGTACGGCTGATACTTATTTAGGCCACGAGCTGACGAGCGTTCAACTATTATCACCACCACTATTATAGAGACACGATTCAGTGAAATTTAAATAACTTACCGTTACGCAAAAAGTGATTTTCTCGTGACGATAACGATGATAAATTAATTTGAAAATATACTAATTTCGAAATAGTAACAACACTACGCCTGTAACCCTCAAAAGATTAGGCAGAGGTGTGGTATAGTACACCCACCCTAGTTTCCTATACCCACCCTACTTTTGGAGAGCTTGGAAGCCCGTGAAAGCGTAAGGTGTTTATGCTCTTGATTGTACATAAGTTTAAATAATTCCACAAATATTTCTACATAAACAGATTATCAAATAATCATATCAATCTGGGATGAGAAGTCTACATGACGATGCAATTTTGCCACAATCTAACCCCCGAACTCTTAAACGAACTGTAGTTGATGTCTGATTAACGTGTGTTGTAGAGATGAATATGCTACGAAATTTTTTAAAGATAAGCATCGTTTGAGAATTCGACAGTAAGATTGATGAATTAAGCCAATTACCAGATACACCTTCTGCAACAGTTCCCAGGTTAGCATTGAAATTTAATACAGTTTTATTACTTTTTTAGACCAATTAGAGAATAGAAGAATGTATAGTTGTAGTATATTAATTAACCTTTTGACCGCCATCTTCGCAAATACATGAGAAGCGAACGCATGCCCTGTACGTCAACGTCACAAATACGTGACAAAAAATGCGGTGCACTCTAAGTAGGTACTATAACACGAAATAATCAATTAAATCATTACTTATGTGTGTGTTTATTTGTATAGCTTAAAAGTTGAGGCTCTCTTGCGTTTTACTTGCATGAATCAAATTAAAATGCATCACGGATATGGATAAATTCATGATGACAAAGAAGATACTGAATATTTTTATTAAAAAAATAAATATTTTTACTATTTATGCTCTGGCGGTAAAAAGGTTAATTAGGCATGTATTGTTTGATGGTTCAGTGGTTAAGGCCTCGGCTCTCATGAACGAGGTTGTAGGTTTATATCCGCGCAAGTGCAAATGTTACTTTTTTAATTCATATGTACTCAATGTCTTAAATAGTCTTTCAATAGTCCGATAACTTTTACCTAAAGAATAAAAATGATGATTTTACATTATTTCTGTACAAAAGCTTGTTCAGTGTTATGTCACTATTGAAAAATCAACCTTAAGACAAATTTAGAAAGTGACATCAAGTTACATCTGTGAAAGTAAACCTCGTGAGGGAACCTGGACTAAAAACCTATTTATATAAGTCTAATATCACCAGCCCGCTTTGAGCAACCGCGGCGATTAATGCTCGTGCCTTCTCTGTATGAGAAGAAGCCCTGCAGTGGGACAGTAACAGGCTGGTATTATGCTCGCTTGTAAGCTACTTCTAACTTACCCAAGCTGTTAGTATTAGGACAAGCAGACAAGCTGTCCTTGTCCTGGTCCCGCTCCAGGCTGTTGGAGCCGCTGAGGATGTTGAGCAGCGACACGGCGCTCCAGGCCAGCGGCATGCGGTACTTGCCGAGCCGGCAGCACGCCGCCGCAGCACCCGCGCGGACCTTCTCACGGTTCTACGAAAACATGAATATTTTTTATTAAACGCCAAAAACCGCAAACACGTGCACATATATTGGATATGGGAGTTTTTTCTTGATATAAGTAGGTTTTCTAGTACTTTAAACTCAGTTAATCCAACAGTTTTTAATCCTAATATAAAACTACGTCGTTTGATATCATGTGAGAATAGGGATGTGTCCTAGATAAGAATATATTAAGTCTATTTAGTCCATCAGTAAGAGTACCAAAAAATATTGGGCACGTATTTTTTGCTTACTCAAATCAATAAAAAGTGACAATGATATAGCACATCAAAGTTCAGGAGAAGGGGCTTGTGACGTCACTGATACGTTAAAAGTGTAGCAGGGCGTGACGTCACGCCCAATTTCAACGCACTATATCGTCGTACTTTTTGGTTTATGCGACAAAAGAAAAAATACGTGTCCAGTATTTTTGAGTAATCCAACTTTCGGACCAATCAGAATTTTTAAGGTCACTACCCTATTGTACCATTGTCCTCTAAACCTATGAATGCAGTTAGCAATTACTCAAAAAGTTAAGTTAAGAACAGTCTTACCGTTTTCCTGTAGCTACCACGAGTACCATTACCACGATGAGATGCCCTTACTGCTCCATCTTTAAAATCTACCTGATATAGCATAACTTATTTTGTACAAGCAAAAACCGACCTTATCACTATTATTTTACGGCTCAACGGACGTATTAAAATCTCTCTGACAACATTTTCTATTCTTACAACTAACATATAATCTAGAGAAGGGTTCAGAAGTTCGAAAATGGCACTCCGGCTAACAGTCGAAAGCTCATAAATCTATAGCCTATATTAAATACAAGAGCAATGGGAAACTAACCTTATCATCCTTAATATAAGGCTCAACGCACTCATTGACATCGCCCTGCAGCACTTTTTCAACCCGAACAACTAGAAACATATCTGGCGAAGGGTTCAGGAGGTCGAACACGGCACTCCGGCTGAGGGTCGAGAGGTCCGCGTGAGGGACGTGGGAGGACAACATCTGTCGAGTGCACTCCGAGTTCAGGTTGAAATAGAAGTTCTCTGACACTTTCTTTCTTTCCTTCGCGTCGTAGACGGCCATTGAAGCGAAGAGTGGTTCCACGTCCAGTTCTAGCCTGGAAAATGGTACACAAAAAGTATTGAAATCAGTACACTTAACAAAAAATCTGGAATACTGCAAACCATTTACGTGGAGGCGTCAGTAAAGTAAATACTTCAGTTTTGTTTCTTAAACAAAACACTAATTGACGACCGATGCGGCGCGGTGGGCGAAGGTCCCCCTGCGACGCAAGAGGTTGCGGGTTCGATTCCCGCCTTGGGACAAATGTTTGTACGATCTACAAATATTTGTTCCGGGTGTTCTGGGTATTTTCTATGTATAATAAAAATATCTATCTATGTAATGTATTGTATTAAGTATATCAGTCATCTAGTACCCATAACACAAGCTCTGCTTAGCTTGGGGCTAGATGATGCTGTGTGGATTGTCCAGCAATATTTATTATTTCTTTTTATTTTTTTTTAATTATAGTAAAAATGTATGTTATAAGTGTACCAATGTGTTTTTTCCAATTCAAATGTATGTACTTTTTAAGATTTTTTTGGCCATCGATTTTTTTTAAACATTGCTCCACACTATGAATTTCTCCTGTATCATGGGTGCGTTTAAAAATATTCAAACTCACATCTACAAACAGCCAAACCCGGAGCAACTTCCTGTAGGCCATACAAACATTTGTTTCGTAAGGGAATCGAACGCAAGACGCGCGGCGCAGTAGCCAATCGCTCAACCACTGCGCCAACCATGCCAACCGTGCTATCACTGACATCGATGAAGAATCTGCCCTGAGCAAGCGTGGTGATTAATGCTCGTGCCTACTCTTTATGTGAAGAGGCCTTTGCTCTACAAATCTCTATTTTTTTACGTAACACATTTTAGCAGGCTTCGAATTATTAAGATAAATATGCTTCTTCATAATTATCGTGATAACTATCCAGTGATTTTCAAACATATGGAAAACTTTTTCAAAATTATATAGTATTAGGAAAGAGACAAAATAAATATTATCTATATTTATTGCTCTATCTAATTATCAACGACAATTAACGCTTTGAGCCCTCCATTTTTTGCTACAAGATTACTTACTTCAACTGATGGCAGACCACCATAATCCTATGACCCATGATCTCGCAGGGCATTTCAGCTGCCAACCTTCGCTCCACCGCCTCTTCCTCATCAAGGTATGGAGTATATAAACCTAGGAGATCAGCCTGCCGGTTCTCTAGCCTGTATGCGTGAGAGAGACGAGGAAATAAGTCAAATTAAGTTATAGAAGACTAGATTTTATTTTACGCTTAAAGTTGTTTATGAATGATGAGTCTAATGATGATGTTTTAAGGTGTGACCAGAATGCGGTCTATCGATATCCACTGTCTTTTTAAAATATATTACTGCATAGTATTTTGTCTCAAAATACATCATTGGACAGGGGCCCAACTGAGTGACACTTTTGAATCCTTATAATTTATTTACTTTGGAAAAGTATAAGTAATATATAGTATAAGTAGTATATAAAGTATAATTAATTACCTCCTAGATTCGTTAACAGCATCCAGCTGTTCAGGTGGTTTTCTCTCAAACAGGTCAGGTAGCAGAGGATCTGATGACGAGCTCCGAAGGTCCAGGCTGGCCCAAGACCCACGAGGAGTGAGGGTCTCGTTGCAAGAGGACGACGATGACATTGATGCCACTGACTGGCGACCGCTTGATGGTTGGGATTCGGACTATCGAGAGAGAATTACATTTTGTTACAAAGGGATAATTTAGGATCTGACAAACTCCAGCTCATCATCTGCCTAGCCTTTTCCCAACTATGTTGGGATCGGCTTCCAGTCCAACCGGATGCAGTCGAATACCAGTATTTTACATGGACCGACTGCTTATCTCACTTCCACAACCCAGTTACTGGGCAACACGATACCATTTGGTAAGACTGGTTGTCAGACTTTCGGGCTTCTGACTACCCGTAACGACTGTCAAAGATCTTACAAATGACAGCCGACTACCGACTCAAGCTGTTAACTGGAAATAACTAGGTTGAATGAAAAAATAAAAAAGGTTTGTAATCGATCGCCTGTATCAATGGATGGGAAGGAAAGAGTCAAGAGTATTAGTGAATACGAGTATTATTTCTTGGGTAGTATGGTTACCGGATCTTGGGCGCTGGCCTTGAATTGCGCAGTAGTCGATTTAAGTTTAAAGTGCCTATGTGCGAACTTACCCCCACTACTGCGCCCAGCGCTCAAGATCAGTGCCGATGTTTATAATATAGGTAATGGTCGCAAATGCTACTGTTAAGCACGATGCCTTGGGTTGATTCCCGGGTCAGGCAGTGTTATTGGGTTTTTCCATTTGGTTGTTTGCAATAGGTTGGCCCCTATTACATGAGACTTACCGCTTCTGGCGAAATGTAAATGACTGTATACCTGTACATAACGCTTCGGGGAATATAGGCGAGATGTTATGTTTGTTTTTAGATTAGTTGAACGTAAGTATCTGAATAATTGAAAGATGGGTTTGATGTGTCAGCCAGATCTTATGACAAAACTTAAGGATATCACCCAAGTGACTTTTCTTCAGGTCAAACGAAGATGTAGCAAACTTGACCGGTTTTTCAAGTATTTACCTGGTGGTCGTCAGTGCTGGCGCTGGGCTCGGCGTCCACCTCGTAGTGGTGGCGCGGGCCGGCGTGCAGCCGCTCCAGGCGCTCCCCCAGCCGCTCGCGCCCGCACATGGAGCCCGAGTGAGCCCTGTACTTGTACTCCACGACTGTGTAGTCCGTTGTGTAGCAGCGGATGCAGTCGCGGACAAACATGGGGGCTTTTGCACTGGTGGAAAAAGAGAGGTAAGTAAGCATTGCAAGAATCAAAAATAAATGAAAACACTTTTTGAACGTCAAAATGTATATATATAAGACAGTCCAGACGCCCACCCTTCACCACTTCCTAATCACCTATCAGAAACAGTAGGACATAATGTTTCTAGACACACACTTTTAAGGGTTCTGTATCGAAATGGTAAAAATTAACCCTTAGGTATGGTGCGACTCAGTCTGTCTGTACGTCTGTCACAGCTGTATATCTCAAGAACTACTAAAACTATCTACATAACTTGAAATTTGGAATAGTATTAGTAGCGGTGTTGTTTAAGTATCTAAAACTATTCAAAATTCCAAATAAGTAAGAAAAAATATTTCCAAGTATATTTTTTTTGCAACAGGGACTGAAAGGGGTTGTATAAAAATCGAAGTGGGGCTACTAGGGCATGTGGGATATCATATGAAAAAGTAATAATTGAAATGTTTTGACTTTTGATGAAAATTAAAAAAAAAAACTGTTTCCCTCCCTTATCTCCGAAGAATGTTTGTAAGATTGCAGGAAAAATAAAACGATGCCTTTAAATAACACACTTTTTTCAGAAATCCGCGATAGTACGGAACCCTCAGTGCGCCGAGACAGAGTTGATCTTTTTATTTTTTATTGGTATAATTGAAACTATAAACTTCACAATAAATAAATTGTGAATTTTACTAAGTCTAGAACATTCAATTCAACTTAACTTTTCTGATAAACATTATTTAATACTTATCCTAATACATATGTTAATGAAAATACTAGAAAAGGACTTTTAATTTGTAAAACCCCCTAAAATTATAAAGATAAATATAAAAGATAAAAACAGTAAAATGATCAATTATAAATTAAAGATACTCACAGATCTTCATCAGGCAGGACATGCGTTGAGGTCCTGATGCGTCGGGGCACGTTGCACAGTTCCATGTCCACAGCTGGGTAAGCGAGGGGGTCCCGCTCACCCATAAGGCGGTCACAGACCTCCTCATAGTCCGGTGGTTCAATCATGTCGCAAAGTGATATCTAAGCAGAGTACGGGCAAAGGGTGTTTTAGACTTTACTTGTACTAATTATGGCTATAAACTGGCTTGCCAAAAACTGTTAGAAGTTGGAGAAACCTAGTTAAAGTATATAATGTTTATATTACTTACATATTAATTACATGCCACAATTATTTACAGTGTAAAGTCTATATACAATCTACTAATATCATAAAGAGGTAAAATTTGTTTGTAAGTTTGTATGTATGTAATCTCAGGAACTAATGATCCAATTGGGATGTGTCGTTGGTAAAAATATATTAAGTCTATTTAGTCCGTCAGTAAGTTTACCAAAAAATATTGGACAAGTATTTTTTGCTTAATCAAATCAATAAAAAGTGACAATAATATAGCAAATCAAAGTTCAGGTCGAAGGGGCTTGTCACGTCACTGTTACGTAAAATTTGTAGCACGGCCTGACGTCAGGCGCTATTTCAACGCAGTTTTGATTTACGTGACAAAAGAAAAAATTCGTGTCCAGTATTTTAGAGTAATCCAACTTTCGGTCCAATGAGAATATTTAAGGACACTACCCTATTCTAAATATGTTTTCACTGTTAGAAAGCTACATTATTCCTGAGCTTTTTTTGATTTTCATAACTACGCTTTAAAGGAAGGGGTGTTAAATTTCGAAGGGAAAAGTACAAAATCTACTCGGACAAAGTCGCGGGCGAAGTGCTAATATATAATACAGTTGAAAAGCATGCTTAGAGTGACTAACTGATGATTGGTGAAATACACCCAGTTTCCGGGAGGAAAAATGAATGTCAAATTTGCAAGCGCTGCTGTGATTGGTTGAATGAATTATCAACAGCCCATCGCATCATTTTGAGGATAGGAAACCACTGTTTTAGTTACCCATTTTTTTTAATTTTATTTTTATTTATCCCTTTTTGGCAATAGAGCCCAGGTCGACTATTCTGCCAGTGTCAAGTATAGACGGCAACGTGAAGAGATGAGCCATCGATATTTTTTTATTTAATGGTAAACCTCGAGAATTGGTACCTAAGGAATAGGATTGCTTAGTATAGGGCAAATGTCAATTTCAAACTTTGTTTATGTTTTATTCATAATAAAAATTTCATTTTCCACTTATCTTTTTTTTATTGGACTTGCATTTAATTTGTTATGCATGATTTAATATGTTAGATATTTATACGAGTCAATATTTTG
Source organism: Phlogophora meticulosa (assembly GCA_905147745.2). Classification (NCBI taxonomy): domain Eukaryota; kingdom Metazoa; phylum Arthropoda; class Insecta; order Lepidoptera; family Noctuidae; genus Phlogophora; species Phlogophora meticulosa. The sequence goes on along the minus strand of LR990522.1, from coordinate 17,131,299 downwards.
AGGGTATGGCTCAGTCAATTTCTCTATTGTCTATAGTTAATACTAACAGCCTAAGTCAGATATAACTGACAAATATTTTAGTGTCCAATTAGACAGTATACCATTCCAGACATTAAACCTTTGTTTATCCAATTAGATTTTTTGGTTTGATTCTATCCGAAAATAGCAAATTTGACAATTCACAATTCACTAAAGACATGGGAACTGATAAACAAATCAGGAGTATAAAAGGTGAAGTAATGATAACATTTGCGTAACCATTACTATGAATATTAAAAAAATAAATGTATAGCATGTCTTAAGCACTGTGACTGAGCGATTGGCTGCTGCGCTACGTGTCTCAGGTTCAAACCCCAGATGGAACAAACATTTGTATAGCTTACAGGTAGTTGTTCTGGGTCTGGCTATTTGTGTATGTTAGTTTAAATGTGTGTAAACGCACCCACGATACAGGACAAATTACTAGTGTGAGGCAACGTTTTTTTACAAAAAAAAAATGCTTTCATATTTTGTAGTTTTGAAATTTTTGATAATGATTTGAACAAGGAATGATAATGAGTTTATTTTACAACAAGAAACATTTGTTTGGAGTAACTATGAACACTTATGTATATTTACATGCAGGGAAAGTTTTATACACATTGGATATTCAAACTCCCTTACTAATAAAGGCCCAGTGGCAACTGTGATTGGTGAAGAATATCATTGTGAGGAAACCTAGACTTAAAATAATAATAAAAATCACCAATCCACCTTGAGGAAGTGTAGCACATGCACATGCCTTCTCTGTATGAGAAGAAGCCTTTGGCCGTAGCACAGTAACAGGCCAGTATAAACAGAAAACCAGTATAAACACCAGATTTACTGAGGTTTAACTTAAACATAACTTTTGTACACATATATTAATAATGATGCTATGGTAACAATGGTACCAAGTAATATTTTGGGTAAAGTTATCACCACGAAACACTTGTTGCATGCAGAATAAAATATTATATTAACACTGTCCTAGTTAAGACCTGGATTATGAAACCACATAAGTTGAGACAATTGTTAAAGTATTGCCTCATGGATTGACTTATTAGTATGAAGTAACAGTAGCCTCGACGTACCAGCAATCAATTAGTAAACAATCCAAAGCACACACTACTAATAAGGATCGGGAAAAGGTGATTCATTAAGTTAAAATGTTATGATATTAAAAAACTATATTAGTGGGATAACTTACAGAAGACGAGCAACCAGATAGAGTCCCGACCTTCGACTGGTTAGAATACACCTTACGAGCCTCCCCAGCATTCCTATAAATAGGGAAAAATCAATTTTTGCCGTATTTATAAACGTTATGGACCGTTCATGCATCACCAAACAGGGACAGCGCTACAAGGGCAGGAGAACCATTTACCCGGAAGATTGCTGGTATTTACGTCCAAGAGTCATCTAAAATAACTTCAATAAACTTCTTACTCAATATAAAATGTTATTTATTGATTATTTCACATAGGATTCCGTTAAAAAACAAACATCCACGGATTTCTTGTTTACAGATTTGACATTTCAATTGATATGACAGCATGTTCCGGGGTTGCCATGTTAATACTTTTGGACATTAATTGAGTGCGGGCCAGCTACTTAAGTTATTTATATCTGAAATAAAACTTTGGTTTCTTTTGAGTTTCTTTTCTGTTTGAAATTACGTTGCAATTTAGTGTTCATTATAAATATGAGACAGTACGCAATGTTGAACTAGGAAATTATAATGAGGTTGAACTTGAAAAGTAATCTGAGAAGCGAGGTCACGCTCAAGTCTTATAACTGCGTCCAGACAATGTCAAGCGCTAATTACCTTAAGACTTACCTAATGAAAAAAATAAAGATCACGAATTGTACTTAAATAACAATAGTTATTACATAATACTTAGATATAGAGATATTTTAATTCTGATACCTAATAATAGCAATTTTAGTGAGTCTTTACTTAGCGTTTATGACTTTGTTGTGGCCCGGGCCATAACAAGCCCCAGCCCTACAGTATGATTTGACTATAAACTGCTGTACAAGGCAATAGAAAATAGGCTGCGAAACTGGTTGATTATTTCGTTAGCAGCAATGATGATGAATTGATGAATCATAAACCTATTAGCCGATAGCTAGGTACTGGATATGATATCATATATCATAATATATATATATATATATATAGATATCATAATTGCACGTCTCAACGCGAAGCGTTGAGTTGTGCTTTACTCTCACTCTCTCAAGGTCAAGCAATTATCTCGGCTTAAATTGCTTTTATCCGATCCTTTTGGACTTTGAGTATTAAATGAGTTGACAAATATCAACAATAACACTTTTTTATGACAGTAGATACTTTTAAAAAACACTATTTTTGCTAGATAGTAAATAAAAAACCGTTTTGAAAAACTATTTCAGTGGACGTCGGGTTGTCTGTATGTTCGGATGATGTATGTGGTCACGATATCGCCCAAAAAACTTCACTTTTTGAGTCATTTTTTTTTTCATCCGCTTCAGTATCATTCTGAGTAATAGCCTATTGAAAATTACCGTCTAATTCATTCAAGTCATTTTTGTCATAAAATGAGCGTTGAGACGTGCACTTTTGGATTTTCCAATTTTTTTTTACATTCTTCTTCTGGTACCATCCTCCTGCTTCCATAAAAATAACATAGCACGGAAACTTTGATCACAAAGTTGGTTATCCGTGGTTTATACCAAAAGTGGTGATTATTTTTAGAAATATTTCTAAACTACTAAATATCTGTTCTCTTTCGGGTATAGGTATTAATAACACAATCTAGAACATCATCACGCCTGTATGAAGGGTATGGCAGAGGTGTACCAATAGTAGACCCACATTTCACCAGTTATGTAAATGTTCAATTTAATAGGTGGCGACCATGTTTCCATCTACCACTTGCCGGGCAAAAGTCCAGACTCCCGGCTTCTGCTGGGAAAAAGCGGATCAGAAAACTCTCTTAGTTCGACCTGGGAATCAAAATCAGGACTCATACTCAGCAGTAGCGCTTGCCACCACTAGACCAGAAGGCATTCTTCTAGTCAGGCAATATTTCTATCAGTACTTTTTAGAAAGTCTTATAATAGATAGTCGTATTCTCGTTATCAGTCAAAGCAAATTAGTCAGACAAGGGGGCTGCGGGCAGAAATGAATACTTACAACCTTGGAATAATTGTTTTTGACACACGTAACATTAGCTAGCACGTCAGTGTCCCAAACCAATAAGTTTTGCCCCTACCAATAATCACTCAACGCGGCTAAAGAAGGTTTAACTTCAAAAACCCTCTCAACTACCCACGCACGCATCTCGTGCTATGAAATCTCGGTAAAACAAACTGCGCATATGTGTAATCCATTTGTTCTATTCGCGCACGTTTCAAAATCTAATTGGATTGTGGGTCGCGTGGCGCGCCGCGCGGGCTTCGCCGGCACGGGACCTCGCACGGGCATAGATTAAAAACGCACTTGAAAAAAAAAACTCAAGACTTTGGCATTGTTCCATACGGCGAGTCATGTTTTTTTTTGTTTTGGTAATTAAAATTGGTTACGAGTTTTCGCGAGTTTGTGAGGTTTCAGGAGCTTTTTATGTTTGGTTTGCAGGCTAATTGTAGGTTTGTTTGGACTGCCCTGTAGTCAGGTCTAGTGGTCGCAATCGAGGATGCTGATGATGGACTTCTGTGTTGAATTACCAGGACGGGAAAAGTATATCTAAGTAATTCTCTGCAGCAGGTAGAATTGAATTGTAGGTGGATCATTATGGAGTTTCAGCACATGAAGCTGTCAAATTTTGCCAATTATACATGAACCTTATTCCTCCTAGTCTTTTGTAATGAAGTTCAATAACTATTAACGAAAATTGACAGATTAAAAGCTTGATGTGCTGGCCTCTGTACATACATGTACCTAACTACTCTTTGGGGAATACAGCGGTGATCATAAGTAAGGGTCGAATCTTCAAACGATAACTTTTCGATACCCGATATCGATAGGTACCCAAATAACTCGACTGAAGACTTTTATTTAATTTATCTCTTCGTTTTTTGAGGAAACTTCACAGTGGCCAAATATCCCGGAGCGTTGATCTTTGAATAGTATCTTAATACATCTTATGAAAGTTTAATTGGGCTGTCTTAATTCACGTCGTTTCGCTTTTGTTATCAGAGAAGTCTAGTACTGCGCCGGCAAGTTCGTCCGCGTGGATTTTGTACTTTTCCCTTCGAAGTTCAACATCGCCTCATAAAATCATAGCCTATAATAGGGTAGTGTCCTTAAACATTCTGATTGGTCCGAAAGTAGGATTCCTCAAAAAAACTGGACACGTATTTTTTCTTTTGTCACGTAAACCAAAAATGACGACGATATAGTGCGTTAAAATTGCGCGTGAAGACACGCCGTGCTACACTTTTAACGTAACAGTGACGTCACAAGCCCCTTCTCCTGAACTTTGATGTGTTATATCATTGTCACTTTATATTGATTTGAGTAAGCAAAAAATACGTGTCCATTATTTTTTGGTAATCTTACTGACTAAATAACTTACGGACTAAATAGACTTAATATATTTTTACCTAGGACACATCCCTATTGATGACCTCATTGGTCTAGTGGTGGCAAGAGCTACTGCTGAGCATGAGGTCCTGAGTTCGATTATCGGGTCGAGCAAAGTGTTATTGGGTTTCCCATCTGCAATTCTTCATTAACAGCAGTTTTCATTAGTAGTGGCAATAAGCTGCTCCTGTAACATGGAACTTACTCAAAACTGGTGAAATGTGGATGTACTATAGGTAAAGAATTAGCAAGCTGAAGTGGTAGTGGGCTGGCCAGATCTCGCGAAGAACCGACAACCGCTGGGGTAAACGTGTTCTTGAGTGGAGACCGCGACTCGGCAAACGTAGTGTAGGACGACCTCTGACCAGGTGGGATGACGATCTGCGAAAGACTGCAAGCAGATGCTGGATGCGGCAAGCTGAAGACAGGGCGCTATGGCGCTCATTAGGAGAGGGCTATGTCAAGCTGTGGACTAGTATAGCCTGATGATGATGATGATGATAGATAAACCTCTGCCTAACCCTTCGAGGAATACAGGCGTAATGTTATGTATGTAGCCTATGTAACTCGTTGATAATTAAACTTTCTATTAGTGAAAGATTTTTTGAATCGGACAAGTAGTTTAAAAGTATATCCATTACAATAAAACATACAAACAATCAAATCTTTTCTATTCATAATATTAGTTTAGATGAAAAGTAGTATCTGTATTAATTTGTGAATCAGTTAATAGTTATTATGAATGTATGTACCAACTAAGTAACCTCGGAAATTTCTCGTAGAATGATCGACACTTCACGTGACCAAAGGGCTGGCTCATTCTTTGCCTAAAGAATTAGTATTGCCATCCAAAGTGCCAATGCTGCCAGTCTTTTGAGCACGTTTCCAGATGACAGCGATGCGGGGGATTACTTTGACGCCTGAGTGTCTACGTCGGCTTTTTTATAATATATTTGTTTATATATGTAAATAGTTAGTTTTATGTTAATAGAGGAGCTCGTGGCTAAATAAAAACAGCCGCACGGGTTGATCGAAGGTTAAGCTACGCTTGCCGAGGTCAGTCTGTGGATGGGTGACCGTCATAACATATCGAGACTCCTCCGTGCCTCGGAAAGCACGTTAAGCCGTTGGTCCCGGCTGTCATTTGTAGATCTTTGACAGTCGTTACGGGTAGTCAGAAACCCGAAAGTCTGACAACCAGTCTTACCAAGGGGTATCGTGTTGCCCAGTAACTGGGTTGTGGAGGTCAGATAGGCAGTCGCTCCATGTAAAATACTGGTATTCAGCTGTATCCGGTTAGACTGGTAGCCGACCCCAACATAGTTGGGAAAAGGCTAGGCAGATGATGAGTTAGTTTTATGTTAATTTTAAATTTAAGTAAAAAATAACAAAAGTAACCTAAGTATGTGTGTAACACTTTTTCACGACAGGAAAAATCACGACAATCGACGAATCAATTGACAGCACGGTTGGCGCAGTGGCTGAGTGATTGGCTGCTGCTCTTCGTGTTGTGGGTTCGATTCCCCCATGGAACAAATATTTGTATGGCCTACGTTTAATTGTTCCGGGTCTGTTTGTGTATGTGGATTTGAATGTTTGTAAGCGTACCTACGATACAGGAGAAATTCCTATACTATTTCCCATTCCTAGTGTGGGGTAACGTTTTAAATAAAAAATACCTAATAAAAAATATGTACCAAACAATGTCCCAATCTTTACTTTTCTTGTATAAATCAATCAATCAATATCTTTATTGTGGATCATAGGTAGGTACATAAAACAGGTCTTAAATAACTAAAATGAGATCAGCTATGTCCCGCCTGTAGGGAATACAATAGTTGTTTTCATCTACATGGCAGCTGAGTTAAATACATTATTTATCCAATATATTAAAATTTCATACAAATTAAAACATAGAGATAAAAAAAACAAACATACACACACACACACACACATCAGTGGGCGCATCATGACTGGGGCAGACTGTATTGTAGCAGTGATTTGTCTGATAGGAAGTCTTTTGTAGAGCAGTAGCATTTGTTTACTAATATATCGATTTTAGAGTTTTTTTTTTGATTTTGTAATTTCCTGAACTATTCTGTTTCCCCATATTCCTTTTTCTCTTTCTTTGGAGTGCCTCGTCAATCTTCTTTAAGTGCTACTGGTTAGTATGACATGAAAAGTCAAAATCAAAATTCATTTATTCATATTAGGCTGAGAATCAGCACTTTTCGAAACGTTTACAATACAGTCCCACAAAACGCCCACCCTTCAACTCTTCCTAGTGTTTTTACATGAGGTCCTGGGTTCGTTTCCGATGTCGTCCTAAGTGCTATTAGGTTTCAGTATTTTTTCAGTAGCAGCCCGGAGTCTGGATTCGTGTCTGCAGTCGTCCCGCCCCTATTACATCTTTTCTCCTTCTCTATCAAGTCCATCCATATGTTGAAAGTAATAGATTGCTTTAAGCGATAAGGCCGCCCATGGTAATACCCTATCATCATCATCATCATCAGGCTATACTAGTCCACTGCTGGACATAGCCCTCTCCTAATGACCGCCATAGCGCCCTGTCTTCAGCTTGCCGCATCCAGCATCTGCCTGCAGTCTTTCGCAGATCGTCATCCCACCTGGTCAGAGGGTGTCCTATACTACGTTTGCCGAGTCGCGGTCTCCACTCAAGAACACGTTTACCCCAGCGGTTGTCGGTTCTTCGTGAGATGTGGCCAGCCCACTGCCACTTCAACTTGCTAATTCTTTGAGCTATGTCGGTGACTTTGGTTCTCTGTCGGTTGTATTCGTTTCGAATCCTATCCTTCAGAGAAACTCCGAGCATAGCTCTCTGGTAATACCCTAAGTAACTCTTAAAGTTATTATTTGTAAGTTTTTATGGTGTACAATAAAGAGTGTTCCATTCCATTCTATTCTAAAAAAAGTAAGTAAGTAAGTACCAGCCTATTACTGTCCCACTGCAGGGCAAAGGCCTCTTCTCATACAGAGAAGGCAAGAGCATTAACCACCACGCTTGCTCAAGACGGGTTGGCGATTTCAGACTTATATCATTATATAAGTCCAGGTTTCCTCACGATGTTTTCCTTCACCGATGTCAGTGATGTCCAAGATAAACTTAGAAAGTACATATGAATTGGAAAACTCACATTGGTACTTGCCCAGGTTTGAACCCACAACCTCGTGCACAAGAGGCGAGGCCTAAACCACTGGGTCGTCATGACATTTTTTCTACATGGGACTTAAACATAACTGGTGAAATGAGGGTGGGCACACTTCTGCCTAACCCACAAGGAATAAATGCGTGAAGTTATGTTTTTTTTATTTAGTTTTTAATACCTACTTCCGGCGACCCATGGCTTAAAGTGCTTTGCGAGGCACGGTAGAGTCTCGATATGCAATGAACGGTCACCCAACCACTGACTGACCTCGGCAACCGTAGCTTAAACTTCGATCGACCCGTACGTCTGCAATTTATTTAACCAGCTCCTCACGTTAATGCTACAATATTGCCATCAAATCTACATTACGGTCGTAAAATGTTTAATATAAAAATAAAATATCCCCTAATTTGCGTGGCCTCCCACGTGCTTCTGAACCGTCGCCATTTTCCTCAATTGAATATTACGCCATCGCGAAATGGGAAGTGGCAATTTATTTTACTTTGTTTTCCAGTTTGCACGTTATCCTGGAAAGTTGAGTTTTGAGCAGTACTAGATGCACAAAAAAAACTTAACATCACACCTCTATTCCCCAAAGGGTTGGGCACTGGTGCACCCATAGTAACACCCACGTTTCGCCAATTATGTTTAAGCCCTATTACATGGGACAGTGGGCGAGCCTATTGCCACCAACTGGGCACAAATCCAGATTCTGCTAATGAGAAAATTCCTGTAAAAACGCAATAACGCTTTGCCCGACCTTGGAATCGAACCCGGGACCACAACCCAGCTATACATATCTATACCTACAAAACAAAATAAATAAAATGAATATGTCTGTTTGTAATGTCCAAATATTATGTTTTCACTGAATGCATATGAAAGTATGTTTTTGTGTTTTTGTCGGGTAATCTCCGAAACGGCTAGACAGATTTTTATTTTATAAAAATAATTAGGGTTTCGGTTAAAAGAAGTTTTTATTTCTTAAAAAGAACATACCTGCCTACATAGTTCACTTAAATATGAGAAAATAAAATAAAAAAGCTTAACGAAAATAAAATATTTTTATTTACACATAGTTATTGTTCGATCTATCGTACGTACGAAAAAAAAAGCACGCACGAAATAATATTTAAATTTTAATCGATTTTTGATCGATCATGGGGAATAATCATCAAGCTGGGTCGGAGGATCTTCCCGTTTCAATACTGGTAAGTAAATACATCTTCTTTTAGCAACAGATTGCTGTTTTCCAACATCCACACGAATGACGTCGTGGGCGAAGCTAGTGTCTAAATCAAAGCCCACTGTTTCTGCATCGCACACCAGTGCAAACATAATCAGACATTACATTTAGGCTACACGTAGCAGTAGTGAAAACGGGGGAAAGCGTTATACTATAAAAGTGGTATGGAAGAAGAAGACATGCTGAACCATAATAAATAAATAAATAATGCTGGACAATCCACATAGCATCATCTAGCCCCAAGCTAAGCAGAGCTTGTGTTATGGGTACTATGTGACTGATATACTTAATACAATACATTAAATATAGATGTTTTTTTATTATATAAAAAAACAAATATAAATAGAAATATCTAACTATTCCTGGCATCCTATTCCCATTTAAAACAAGAGAGAACCTATTCTACGAAATCTCATTCATCAACTTAGATATTTATTTTTAGACCTTGCTTATTCCTTTAGTTCACAATTAACGTAACTTTTCAGACGAAAGACCTCTCGCCCGCGTCTTTCAAGACACCTCTAAATATCGATTAAGACTATCATAATTCAATAACATGGCAATACAATTTGGTTTCGAGGCTTTACTGCAAGCTCGCATAATTAAAGTACAATTTACTAAAAACTACTGACGTTGCTCAAAAAGCCGCTAAACTGGACTGGCCACGTCTGCCGCATGCCCAATGAGCTGTGGGCCAAAACAACCACTTTCTGGAGCCCTGTCACAGACAGAAGGTTTCGCGGCAGACCTCGTAGAAGACGGCTGGATGAGCTGGACAAAACCAACCACCAGTGGCCCACATTAGCCCTGGATTGAAACAACTAGAAGCCATGGGGGAGGGGCCTTTGCCCAGCAGTGGGATGAGGCAGGCTAATAGTAAAAGTAAACTGAAAACTAATTGGAAAGTAAAGTTGATGCCTCGTGTGTTAGTCGTGGTTAACTGAATTAAACGGTCCGCTCCTCTCGGCCCGCCCCGCCCGAGTACGCAAGTCAGGGCGTCCGTGCGCCCTTAGTGTGCAGCGCGCTTTCAGCGAGTACGCTTGCCTGTTCGCCAAACCAATAATAACATAAAGGAATATTGTTTTTACTTCACAAAACTACTACATAAATCAAATGATCACACGTATGAAATCAAGGACTCAAATAACGAATTTCTCAATGTTACCATTTTGTGTTGTGTTTTGAATTTCGAATTACGCTTCCCAAACAAAGGTGCATAATTTTGACGATTTATTTATTTGTTGCTGTACACTGTGCCGCAAATTAGAAAAAAGTATACACAAAAGAGTTTGGATTATAAATAAAGAAGCAAAGGTTTACCAACATTTAAAAATAAAAATAATAACGTCACAAATTGATAAGAATCTTTTGTTAGCAAATAAATAATTCACAATAACTTAAATAAAAACTATCAACAAAAATAGTTAATAAGTGTTTTAAAAGTTATAACAAAGTTAATAACAGTGCAACAGGTGACCGAAATAACGACACTCGACATGATTTTATACGATGTAAGTACTCATATAAATATTATTATAACGTTATTCTCTATTATATCTCTTCAAAATTAATGAAAATTGCATTTAACCTACCAAAAATATTATTATTATTTGTTGAAATGTATATGGGTTATAGACCTGAAATAAATGAATTATTATTATTAAAAATATACTCCTCAATGCGTTTATCACGTAAACCGCGGTAACGTATTTTCAACAAATTATTATCGCGCGCAGTGTAAGGTTTCGTAGTTGGAATTAATATTTTACGTACCTTGATTTTATTTACGACAAAAATTAAGTTTATATTTCATAGATAAACTTTGAAAAACAAAGTAATTTCTGCGGTTGTAACCAAAGATAACCGATAATGTATTTAAAAACTATTTAGTTACTTAAATAAGTCGCTATCTATTTGTATTTATATATATAAATGGATTACTGTTTCCTTTAGTCACGCCATAGCTTGTGAACGACTTTACTGAGTTCATTCTTCTTTTTTTTTAAGTTTCCTGAGCCTTAGTAGAAGGTTCTTACGGAAATTAAAATTCAGGAAATTGCAGAAAACTTAACGACTATTTTAACTGCGCGTTTCATGAATGTGAATTTTAACCGCAGGTAACAATGCGGGGCGCAGGTAGTATGATATATTTTTGGTTATCCAATCTAACAATGGATACTTACTGATGTAATCCCACGACGTTCGTTCTGTTACCATGACTCGGAAGTCGAAGATTTACGTACTCACATATCAACGACGAATTACCAATCTATCTAAAAAATCGCAACTTTCCAGGAGACGAAACAAACGTTTCATTTTATTGGTCAAATGGAAGTATACCGTACCGTATTAGTGTTTAATGGGATAAATAGTTAAATATCGTGTTAGGATGTTTTACCAGTACGCGCTTAATATAATTTTACGTCGATTGCCATTAAAAACTAAAAATCGAAAAAAGGCATTGGTACCTCATCGCCGATATGCTCCACTTCTGCCCAATCATCCTCATCAACATTATTCTAGCCAACAGACATCCTAGGCCGCCCAAGCATCACCGGTTCGAGGAACCATCTTGTGGAAAGACTTTCAGTCCTACGTATACATATTATTACTATGTATGTTCCCTCTTGTCATCTCTATCATCTACCAAGTCTCTTCTCAGCTTAACCAGTTTCAACTAAATATGTCTCAGTTTCAATTGCATTTTACATGGAACGACTGCTTATCTGACGCACCCAGTTACTGGGCAACACGATACCCCTTGGCAGAACTGGTTGTCAGACTTTCAGGTTTTTGACTACTCTTAAGAACAGTCATTGGTCTTTGAATGACTGCTGTTACTAACGGCTTTACAAGCTTTCAAAGCATGGTAATATAATAATAATAATTGATATAATATATCGATCGTCACCAACATCGGCATGCATCGCTGAACCGTCCCGTTTAGTTGTTATTATTAATTTATCCACGAGCGTACGAGTGCCTATCGAATGCGGTTGAATATTTTAGTATATAACACAGACCGACCGCCGTTTGGCCTATATGCTTCAAAATTACCTTGATGTTGTACGTAGAATAGAAGGCGGTTTACTTTCTGCATATCTTGTCTTTGTTAACCATATTTACCTTCTTTATTCTTAACTCTCCACAAGACTTCCACCAACGTATTTTATTTATTATTTTAATATAGGTTTACCAATCTTTTTCTTTTCAACATATTTTAAATATAAATAGGTTTTTGAATCTAGGACTTACACTGTCACCAATTATTGCTTGACCAGCATTTAAGAAAAAGTGATAACAGAAGTAAAAAAAAAAACAAATAAACGTAAACGAAGCAAAAAGAGTGTGCAAGGAGCAGCTGGCGTTCTGTAGTTACTACCTATTTCCATGTAAATATAGGCGTGAGGTTATGCATTAAAAAAAAGAAGAAAGAAATATGTATCACTGACATCGGTGAAGGAAAATGTCGTGAGGAAACTTGATCTTTTCTGAATCTGAAATGGCCAAATCACTTTGAGTAAGCGTGGTGACTAATACTATGCCTTGTCTCTAGACAAGAGGTCTCTGCCCTGCAGTTGGACAGTACTAAGCTACTTTTATGCACGGCGTCTTTTAAGAAAATACTTAATGGACAATAACACGATGGTGCAAGTAAATAGACTGGTACAGCTTCAGTTACCTGCATTATCTAGGCTAAAACCTTTTTTCTGTACCTCAGAATTTACATTTCTGTAAGTCCATTTTGTTTACGACGATATTATACCGAAAATATCCGACGCAACAGCCGCGCTGGTTAATGGAAATTTACTTTGAGTGACGTTGGGACTGTTGATGAATTCCTAGAAATGAAATATCGTGTAGTGAGAAATTTCATGCAGTATATATTCGGTACTTGATTTAGTAGTGACTGTACTCCATTTGGTGAAAGGTTTCCATAGAATTTTGTTAGGAGACTGAAAGTTCTAGGCTGTATTCAGATGACGATGGTCTAACTTCACCATAGTTACACCCAAGAACAATCGAGATACAAGAACGATCAGTTTTTGCGACATACCATAGGTTTAAACATGAGGTAATTTTTGCAGAAACAACTGTAAAAAAGGATGTATGAAATCAAATTCTAAGTAACTGGGTTGTGACGTTCAGATAAGCAGTTACTCCGTGTAAAATATAGGTATTCAGGTGCATCCGGTTAGTCTGGAAGCAGACACCAAAATAGTCGGAAAAGGCTGGGCAGATGTGGAGTCGAAACTTCAACCATTTAAATCGAATAGAAAAACCAACGCCATTTTACGTTACGCCCCGGGGATCTTTAATCCAATTGTCAAGTCAAATCGTGATAGAATAAAATGGTGAGAGCATTATTACACACAAATGAATCCTATAGTAATTTACGTCTGCAGATAATCCGGCAATACCTAATAATACAGATTAGGCAACAATTCTCAGCTGGGACTTCATTGCATAATGTATAAAACGACTTGGGTGATTTATTCAATCTACATTTTGGTACAATTTTAGCACACAGCTGTGTTCCTCACCCCGACTGTTACATGTTTATCGCGTCCATTTTGTTTTGAAGATTAGGAACTTTTAGAGTGTATTTTTTATACAGATCACTAAGGCAGATACTTGAGACGTAGAAACAAGATATCATAGCAACACGCCTGTATTCCCTGAAGGGCTTGGCAGGATATAGTGCACCCATAATATTTAGCCAGCCATGTCCTACTCTAAAAAAGGTCATGACGGCCCAGTGGTTTAGGCCTCGCCTCTTGTGCACGAGGTTCTGGGTTCAAACCTGGGCAAGTACCAATGTGAGTTTTTCAATTCATATGTACTTTCTAAGTTTATCTTGGACATCACTGACATCGGTGAAGGAAAACATCGTGAGGAAACCTGGACTTATATAATAAATATAAGTTTGTAATCGCCAACCCGTCTTGAGCAAGCGTGGTGATTAATGCTCGTGCCTTCTCTGTACGAGAAGAGGCTTTTGCCCTGCAGTGGGACAGTAATAGGCTGGTACATGTCTTACTCGTATGTAACCTATCTATATCTATGTCAGTCCTATGTAAAAGGGAGAAAGCCTATTGTCATAGCTTAGTGTTATCACAATTATGTCTTGTTCTCTCTGTTTGTTTAGAGGTTGGCACCTTGTAGCTGTATCCAGTAGTAGGGATGTTTCCTAGGTAAAAATATATTAAGTCTATTTAGTCCGTCAGTAAGATTACCAAAAAATATTGGACACGTATTTTTTGCTTACTTAATACAATAAAAAGTGACAATGATATCGAACATCAAAGTTCAAGAGAAGGGGCTTGTGACGTCACGCCGTGCTACACTTTTAACGAAAAGTGTAGCACGGCGTGACGTCACGCGCAATTTCAACGCACTATATCGTCGTCATTTTTGGTTTACGTGACAAAAGAAAAAATACGTGTCCAGTGTTTTTGAGCAATCCAACTTTCGGACCAAACAGATTTTTTAAGGAAACTACCCTATTAAAAAAAACCGTGTTTTATGCAGGATGGAAGGAACTTCTGCTCGGAATCTGATACCATGAGTTCAGCCCATGGTACTGGGTCCTGAAATATTTGTCGGATTTTCCTCATTTTTAGGTTGTTTTCTGATGTGCTTTTTACTTTAAACTGTGAACTGTGTTCATTTCTTTGTAACCCAATGATAATTTGAAATGTAAAGAAAATAGTACTAGTCTTTCATTAAGTTAATGTTATCTCAGTATCATAAATCATACTGAGATGACGGCAAATCAAATGTGTGTATGGAGATGTATGGAAGAAGAAGACATGCTGCGCCGACCCCAAATTAATTGGGATAAGGGCAAGAGGGTGATGATAAGTACTAGTCTTTCATTAAAAACCTCATTGACTTAGATATAAATCAAGATTGTTTACAGTTCATAGTAAAAAAACATCGAAATATACGTAGGAATTAGGAACAGCCCACGAAAAATTTAAACGCTGGGATGTCCAAAATCCTGTACTGAACTCATGGTGTCTGTTTGTGCGACAATGTACCTTCCACTGTGTATGTTGTGCTATGTATTTTGTGTGCACCAAATAAACGATTTATCTATCTATCCTATTCCATCAACCGATAACACATTTAGATTCCGGGCTGCTACTGAGAAATTTCAGATGGAAAGGCCAACATCATTAGGCCCGCCTCTGTACAAAAGCCAGCACATCAAGCTATACCAAACTGTCAAATTTTCCCAACTAAAAATGAACCTTATTCTTTTGTCTTTAAGTTGAAAAAGTATCAAAGAAATTGGATAGATTGGGGTAGCTTGATGTTCTAGCCTCTGTACCTACATTTGAATGCTTAAAGTATGACGTAAATAAATATCTGGAAACTATAGAAATAATGATTCCGCTGCACGCGTAGTTTGACTACCATAGAAACTGGTTTTGTTGACGGAAAAATAGAAAACATGGCAGATTATTGAAATAATTCGATCGCCCTAAGCATGGCGATTATAAAACTGTAGGGAAGAAAGTTTTCTATTCCCCACAGTCTACGGAGCTCGGGTAGAAGAGATGTCAAGTTGGAGAGAAACAACGGTGTCTATTAATAAATAAATAATGCTGGACAATCCACACAGCATCATCTAGCCCCAAGCTAAGCAGAGCTTGTGTTATGGGTACTAGATGACTGATATACGTAATACAATACATTACATATACAGATATGGTGAAAACCTCGTCTATCAATAACGCTCTGACATTTCGACGGCCCGAGTACCTCCTTCGCATACGTATGTCCAAGTGAATGCTGTGACCCGGGTTCAAATATTCAAGTTAAGAGAAAACAGCGGGTTAGCTGAACCTAGGGTAGGTAGAGACGGAACACCGGGGTGGTTTTTAGTCAGTAAGAGTCTGACAGACCCCTTCGCCCCCCCAGGGCGGAGGACATCCATGAGGATTTTCCAACCGAATAATAAAAAAAAGGTACTTAGTGCAGACATCATGGTTGCATTACTTGAAATCCTAAGAATAGTGTAGAAGTGTCTATTTGTAATAGTACAGTTAGTATCTACATATGTATGATTAAATAAAATGCCCTCAAATGTACAGTACTAAGACCCGTGTGATGACGTCAGAGCTACGACTCGTAGCGGTCGTTGGCTCGTAGCACGCAATCTTCCTGGAAACTATCGTATGTTAGCTTGTACTGATACATAACTTGTTGGACACCGATAAGTATTTCTCAATAAACTCACTCTACACTTCTCATCAGAAAAATCGACACACCTTACAAGTTGACAAAATGACTTGTTAAACAAAATACGAAACCTATAAAAATTTAATTTGAATTTAGAACATTAACATTAGGTTGTTAAAACCTCATATAATTCACTATTTAACGATATTTGACATATATTCCTAAATATACACATTTTTCTGATAATCCTTACACAACATAAACTTGAAAGTTGTTTCGATTTGATAAGAAGTGTATAGCTACCCATAGTCAACATTATTGCCCGGTTGGTGGCAATAGGCTCGCCCCCTATTACATGGGACTTAACTGGCGAAGTATGGTGTACGGACTATAGGTACACCTCTGCCTAATCAGTCGGATGACGTTTTTTTAAGCAACTTTGGATCGGTTTGACATAACCTTTACAACTGTCAGTTGACAATGTGTTTCAAAATCTGTTTGGTAAGCCACCAGTCAGAAAAAAAGCCTGATCGTCAAATCCGTTTATCGAAACAAAGTAGGATTTATTTAATCACGCCGCTTGCGTTACGTTGTCGTGAATCTGCCGTGAATAGCTAATATAAATAACTTTGATACGAATATATCTTCACAATTGCGATTTTCTCGGAACTTGCGAGTAGGGCAGGGAATTTGCGACTATTTTCCGCAACGATATAAGTGTTAAGCGGGGCGGAGATAGGATAACAATGTTTATTGGGTTTGTAAGGGATAAGCCTCGTTCGTTTACCGAATTTACCCAACTATGACTGGGTCGTGTCGTATTGTTACGTTTATACGATCACAGTAATTTGACAGTACAGTCAATCAGTCCAGCAGGCCTAGACGACAAAACTTTTCTGTAGCGTAAAACGTCAAACGCTAAACGTATAGCAATCAGACGTAAAAATGTATTGCAATGACACGTCATTGTCGCCACGTGACTCCTTTCCCACATTCGTAATGACGTATTTGCGAAAGAAGTCACGTGTATATCTCTAAAGCTAACGACAACTCCATAACATATGATATTTCCTTGGCGTTAACGCTCACAGAGAAGGGATTTTGTCTAGGCCCCAGCAGTGATGACGACTGGGTTCGTGTATACACTAGTTTGAAGCCCGAAGTGGCGAAGGGTCCGTACAACTCGATTCCTACCAGCTTCCCTTTGGAGGGGTCCGCAACTCCAACGCTATTCAAAAACAGCACAGTCAGTTGTGTCTACGATTATCTAAGTAACAATAAAGGTATATAAACTTAGGTGTAATAACCTATTATATTTGACATTATACACCATAACATTGACACGAGAAAAACTCATAAAAGTTAAGTATATTTTATCAGTTTCCCTTCTTACGAAATGACCACTGCAAGCCCGTTCAACACTGGCTGCGCTTCAAGCCCGTCCAGCAGATTATCAACCGCTATTTTTCGACACTAGCTTCCCCCCACCGCCCCACCCAAGTCAATTCAGTGTGACTGACTCCGTTTATACTCATTGAGCAGACGCTGTCGGTTTTTTGTCCAGTGTTCACGTTTGTCTTCGAGTCTCAAAAAGCGACATCGAACTGACTCATCAAATGAATCGCGCCTGTATCTACAAATCCAGTTACTGGGTCCTAAAACTGAGTTGTAAGCTGGGCTTGTATAAACTGTGTACCGGGTTGGTTCTTCAATGTGCAAGCGTCCAAAGGTGTGCTAATAGGCCATCCAGCCTAATTCCTTGAGAAATGACAGCAACAACAGACTTGGTGTTTCTAACTCCTCCGCTGTTCTTTTCTGATTGATTTTGTTGCAGAATCCAAGACAGTTGAATCGTTTCTCTTGGACTCTTCGAACTTCATTGTCCCTACGCTTCTCTGGTGGTCACCTCTTTGAATTCTGGTTTTCAGGATTTGCAGTAGTTAAGGAATAGTGTGGCAGGCTTGTCCCGTAAAAAAAAAAAAAAAGATTAAGTGTTCCTGGGTATTCCTGAAGATGTCACAGAGAGTACCTGGAATACCAAAGTACTGTATCCTGAATGCAGATCTCTGAGCACAGCAATGGGTTTTGTTCACGGAACTCTTTAATTTAGTACCACGTTGCAGTTGCTTTCTACTCCGAAAAGCATGTTTATTCATTCATTCATTTATTACTAGCCCGAATTGTTCCACAGCTGGGCAAATGCCTTCCTCCATTCCTTCTATCGGTGGCGGTTCTGTGCTACATCTTTACGATTCTAAGGCCCGGATGCCACCAAAGTGGAGACGAGACGTGGGGAAAGGAAACCATCAATAGAATGTCGTTATATTCTATATGTGTCGCAAATTATTTAATTTAATGATGTATAGAGATGATTGACATATATATTTTTTTTGACATATGTTGTATAGCTTCAAGACAATCAAAAGACGTGTTGCTGGGGAGTTTGTTCCACCACTTCTTCTTCCCAGCAAAAACACTAGGAAGTGGTGAAGGGTGGGCGTTTTGGGGAACTGTTTCTTGTAAACGTTTTGACGTTCAAAGTTCAACCCTTGGTAAGACTGGTTGTCAGACTTTCGGGTTTCTGACTACCCGTAACGACTGTTAAAGATCTACAAATGACAACCGGGACCAACGGCTTAACGTGCTTTCCGAGGCACGGAGGAGTCTCGTCATGTTACGAATGGTCACCCATCCACAAACTGACCTCGGCTACCGTAGCTTAACCTTCGATCAACCCGAGCGGCTGTTTTTATTTAGCCACGAGATCCTCTATACAAATTAAAATGCCTTATATTACACATCATTATACAAATAATTCCTTAAATATGGCGAACCTCGTATATTTCTGAAGAACAATTCCCCTACAGACTGTTCTATATTAGGATAAGCAGCTGGCATTTAAAGTAATTGTTAGATTCTTTATCACGTCCAAAATCGCAGAAGTTAACTAAATTAAGTCACTTTCGTCTAGAGCTTAAATGATACGAGTCGCATCGCTACCAATCATAACTTGTACTGGTAACGAAAACGAAGGACGATCGGGCTGTAGTGAATTTAAACTTTAATGCTGAATGAGAAGGGTGTAGTTTTGATTGGTTTCGTGAGATAAGGTGTGAGGCAGCTGTGAGGTTGGACGGCGCGCGCAGCATCAAGTACGCTAGAGATGGGGAAATGTTCTGTCGATAGTTGAAATACTGATCAATGGAGAGTTATGTGCAGTGACATGTATTTGTAATGAAACAATGGAATCTCTAATAAAGTCGTGTGTACGTGTTGTAATTAAGTCGGCTTCGTTCAGTCGAAAATAAGTGCGCGGAAGTTATCGGACTGAAAATAAGGCGATAATTAATAAAAATAATTAAAAAAAAAAACACAATTTACGTCCACAGGACGTAAGTAAGACAGTTAATTAGTATCTTTATTTGCATAAAATGTGGTGAAATATGGAAAATATCACAAATATTTTATTGCAGGACTTTATAGAAGTCATAATACAATAGCATTTAATACAGTAACGGACGAGTCACTTGAGAGGTTGTGTATCACTAACCTTTTCGAAAAAACATTCCGAAATCTCTTTTATCTCTATTAGTTAATTCTCGATGCTTTTGTTCCTGACGCAGCCTATTCGAGCCCATCCCTAGCTTATCCAGTCTTCTCCCCAGCAGTGATGTGTGCACACAGCCAGCCGCGCCGCGGCTAAATATATTTAAAAAAAAATACTACATACACAAAACAATCTTTGTAAAGACATTAGTTGCATAGAATGAGTGATAGTGTGTTTCAAAATGGGCGTGGATAGTTTGCCGCAAAGGCCGAATGTGAGTATACCTTTGCCTTCAGTGATTCAGACGGGAGTCCGACCAAATGCGGTTTTTATGATTTCGTATTTCGAATTTCCGGGGGTATTCAATTTTTAAAATATTTTTTGTCTTTGGTTTTACGGAACGATACATTTGCTTTTTTGCTTTTAAATGTTGTATGTTAAAAATATAATAAGATAATTGGATCTAATTGATTCGCATTTTAAGTCCAGTTTTATTCAGAATGCACAGAATGGATTGTCTAACGATAAATATCAGACTATAGAATACAGGGACAGAAATTTTAAATATGCAAACGGTCATCCTTTTCGTGGTCTCTCGCATTGCATGTACCTAATCAGTAATGGTGGGCAAGCGTTACCTGCAACGCGGTTATACATACATATGTACGTCAGTTAAATGGGCATTCGATAATTTTAGTTGTAAAAACTATATCTGAACGTTGGTTTTGTTGATAACACTATTTACATAAAGCTTGAGTTTAAAAGTTTTTTTATTATTATTTATATTCAGTTTCGGACAGCAATATAATTCATCTTGTTTATGAAACAATACATTATAACTAATGTTAGTAATACAAAACAATTAACTCTGGCAACATATAACGAAATATGTGTCCGAGGCAGGTTGCTCAGAGAACGATCAAGCAAGAGATCAGCTTTCTAGTTGACCATCCTCTCACAAAATGCCTCAGAACAGTGAAGGAAGAACTCTCCGCCACTTATTTCAGAATAGTATTGTTCCTGACCTGCGTCAGATGCATCAGTGAAGCAAATTTTCTGCGTGGATACCACCAGTTTCCAGTACCATGTTCAGCAGTGAATGCTTTGAAGAATACTACTAGGAAATGGGCATCAATAAAAGTATTCCCTTCAATCCATTACACGTAAATACAAAAAATAAATTGTAAATAATAAAATAAAAGAAGCGCCCAATAAATTATACCTTACCTTCTACTTATTGCATTAAACACACAGTGTTCTTCTTCCTCTCTCCTACTTACTTTTACTTTGCTGTGCCCTGTCGGGGTCTACAACGGCTCTTAGCTTTAAGCCTTTCATTAACATCTTATTTTTTACCTTGTGGAACGCAAATAAATATGAATATGAATAAGAACATTATAAAGAAGGTCTTGTTCTTCTGAGAAATTATAAATTGCTACACAAGTCTATATTTAAAATGGAGCCCAGCTGTGAATTCCCAGGCGCGAATACTTAAAAAAGCTGTGAAATATTAAGCAAATATATTTTTTATTCAGAACAAAAGTCATAACTTTTTCTTAAGAATACATTGTTTGTAGAATTGTACGTTTCAAAAGTCAAACCTTTGTTAGGTATTTTAATAGCAATGTTCTCTACAGATGCCTTTGACAAGCCCATCTAAATAAACTAAAAGGTATGGCTTGATACGAATGTATGTAAGTATATTGCAGAATACATGATAAACGAATACCATTTATTATATGTATATCACACTAGCACTTCGATCGCGACTTCGTCCGCGTGGATTTCGTACTTGTCCCTTCGAACTTTAACATTCCATCCACCCCCTTTCAAGCGTAGTTTTGAAAATAATAATAGCCCATATCACTCAGGGATAATGTAGCCAACAGTGAAAATATTTTTAGAATTGGATCATTTTTTCCGGAGATTACCCCATATACAAATTTACCTCTTCATAATATTAGTATAGATTGTGATCTAAAGCATGCCCAATACCATGACAATAGTATTTGAGTCAAAAAAAGGTCGTAATTACATTTAAAATACCACATACCATACCATACCTACAGTTAAATTTTAATTTAACTTAGGGCCAGCTTGTACCTGGGAAAGGATACACGGTACCGAAAACAACGTATTTGTGAGCAGAATAATACGTAGCTTAAGTAAATACGCTGTTATTTGGTAAAATTAAAAAATATGGCTAGCAAATTTTGACAACAACTTACATACGAACAATGCAACTTAAGCTTATATAAAAATCAATCCCTGTTCCACTTGGTCACGCCATAACTTGAGAACGTCTTTACCGATTTCATTCATCTTTTTTTTTTAAGTTTTCTTATACTTTGTCTCTTACGGAAAGAAAAATTAAGACAATTGCGCAGAAAATTGGAAAATGTATTAAACTTAACTTTGCACGTTTGACAGTTCGTGCTTTCGATGAATATGAATTTTAAACGCGGATAACACCGCGGGGCGCAGCTAGTACTAGTATAATTTATACCTGTAACATTATATCGCACTGAAATACATGAACGTATTAGCTAAGAGCATACTCATCAGCTCTCATCCCACGTAATCTGTAAATGCCAGTAGGTACAGTATTATTTTAGTAGTTAAAGGTCTTCTACCGATAGATTCCAACACTCACCTATTGCTTTGAGAACTGGTCCCACTGCTGGCGATTAGCGAGTAGCGACTTGAATTAGGAACGGCGAGCAATGAATCCGCTTAATCTATCGTATTTGGGCCTCTAGAATCTGTGGCAGGACTTTTTTTATTGGGACAAGCCCGCCACACTATTCCCAAACCACTGCAACTGCTATAAACCAGGATCAACAGTGGTGACCACAAGAAAAGCATCAAAACAATGAATTCCAACGAGTGCCGGAGAAACGACGAAATTAATCAGAAAAAAACAGCGAAGGGGTTAGAAAGACCTAGTTTGTTGTTGCTGTCCTTGTCTTTATCCTGTGCCATGACTCCCAGTTCTACACCTTCTGAATCCAGTAAGTCAATCTGTTAATCGAGGGGTGTCCCACAAAACGCTTGTAAATTTACGGTCCACATCCAAGAATTTGTTTGAGCCAACGGCAGTCAGTTCTTCAGCACACAAGGAAGACATCGCACGAAATAGACTGAATCGGTTTTTTCTGGGCAAGCGCGCTCAAACCTAGACCTCAACATCGCTTAACACCAGGCAAGTTGTGGAAACGCAAGCCTATCAAGTATAAAAAGAAAATAAACATCGACTGTCACATTTCGCTGACTTTAACAGGCCATAACACTTCCTTGTAAGTTTCTTGAGCGAAAAAATTTGATGATAAAGCTATGTATTTCTGTTAATTCGTTTTTACTTATTTGTAAACGTCAAAAAAAGTTTGTTAAAAATTTGTAAACGTCAAACAAGCAATTTAAAAAAAAAAAAAAACAAAACTATTAAGGTCGGTGTTTCCATATCTGACTATTCTGAGAGAAACACCGAACTAAACTCAGAGGTCATAGACTTGTTTTAAAGTCCAGAGATTATCTCGGTTAGATCAGTAAAACCATGCAGGTTGGTGTCCTAGGATAGAACTACACTAATATGAGTGGACCTGTCCAGTCAGTGCTCTCATTTGTCAGTAATCGTAGAGGGCAACTCGTGTGCTTCCAACCGCTACTCGCTTCCTCGCTAGCAGTGGGACGGGCGCCTTAAGACCGTGCGTTTCTCTGTTATTTGCCAAAGATAGATCTGCGTAGGTAGTTTGGGACCTTCCAGAGGATCAATGTCAGCTTGATCGACTGTTCCAGGTACTGGAGCATGGTTTATTGATGCCCTCGTGAATGTGGAGCTTGGATAGTGTCAAGTTCATGTTTAATCTTATATAAGTTAGATGAAACATATGCTTACTGCATCTTTTTGTTATTGTAAAATTTATTTAATTCATGATATTTTTAATTTCACAATGTATGCAAATGGTGGGAGTTATTTTAGTTCAATATCAGATTTGAAGTCACACACACATCAGACTGCATGAAGTGTTGTGGTTTCCTTGTGTTGTTTTTTGCAGTCGGGTTGAGTGACATTTCTTTTTTTATTTCCTGATTTTTTGTTAACATTTTTAGAATCTCCCCTGAGCCCTTTATTTTGATAGTCCACAAATGACCATGTCACGTAATACACCTGTACCTACTTACTTATTGACGGCTACCGTCTTGTGTGTGTTTTTCTGAATTTACACAGCCAGAATGCAGCCTATAAAACTAAGGCTGTCAACTAAGTACTCAGTACATACATAATACACTCAAAAAAACATACACATTTGGAACAGTTGGTTTAAAATGTTGCAATTTCTTAAGCTGGTTAGACCGCGCTTTGCAGTTTTGATGTCTACTATATCGCTACACTTAATAGTAAGTTACCAAAGCATCATCATCACGCCTATATTCCCCAAAGGGTTAAGCAGAGGTATACTTTTAGCACACCCACGTTTCTCTAGTATTTTTTTTTTAATCAATGCCCCTCACTAGGTTTTTCTCCTGTATCGTGGGTGCGTTTACAAACTCACATACATAAACAACCAGACCCGGAACAATTACCTGTAGGTCATACAATTATTTGTTCCGTGCGGGGATCGAACCCACAACACGCGGCGCAGCAGTCTATCGCTCAGCCACGGCGCCAACCGTGCCGTCGAACGAGTTATGTTTAAGTCCTATATAAAAGGGGGCGAGCCTATTCCTACCAATCGGACACATATCTAGACTCCGTGCTGCTACTCAGCAATTCCAGAAATAAGAACTGAGTTACCATTCAACGATAAACAATGAAAAATAGGCGGTCATGGGGGCTGCCAAGAAAAGTGAAAACTTAGAACTTTGGAATAACTGTCAGTCTGGCGCAACATGTTACATTAGCATGTCGTCGACGCGAACCTATAAGGTTTGCCCTACCAATGATCAACAAGAAGTTTTCACTTCACCGATTGGCGTGTTAAATCTAGCTACGAAGATTAAGATTGTTTATTTACACAAGAATTACCATAAAACTAAATCACAGAAATGGTTATGATTTAATTCAGTAACCCAAAATAATGTATTTAGTATATTTAATATCGGTCGTCGTATTCTTTACACCAGCTGTTTATATACAGTATCTATCAGACGTAAGTTGCGTGATCAGTAGACGGTGATCCCTTCAAAATTGGAGCTTGGCGGATTACCGAGGACGGAACGGCTTAGCAAACATATTAATGAGCTATTTTTAGCGATACAAAGCTAACAAATTCGTCTCTTTACTTCTTTGTTGCTGAGGGGTATCGTGTTGCCAAGTAACTGGGTTAAGGTGGTCAGATAGACAGTCACTCACGTGTTAAATACTGGTATTTAGCTGCATCCGGTTAGACTGGAAGCCGACTCCAACATAGATGGGAAAAGGCTAGGCAGATGATGGAGTAGGGACAAAGTTATCCATAAGGTTTATGACAGGAGATACAGATTTTATTCGAATGTAGACTACCTGGGGGCCTAGTCAAAATCCCTTTTCTGCAAGGGAAAGATCAAATTGTATGGAGTTGACATTAGCTTTAGAGATGTCACGTGACTCCTTTCCACGTGTAATGTCACTGCCATACATTTTGACATTAGCGTCTGGCGTTTTACGCTACAGAATAGGTTTTTGTCTAGGCGTGATGATAAAGGTGGGTGTACTTACGGTGATAAACCTCCAAAATACATTTCATCCCAAATCCGTTCAACCGTTTCAGCGTCAAGAAGCAACAAACATACACACACACAAACACGACGAACTTTCGCATTTAATTATAATAATCAATATGGCAACATTTAAAATGTCCTTGAAATCAGTAAATGCTAGCTCGGGTTAAATTCATTCATATTAAAAGAATACGGTTCACATGAATGTAATGGGAGCGTGCTGAACTTTTGCTGATGTTTTCATCTGTGATCCTTGACATTTTCAAGCTGCAGTGGTCTGGGGGAACGGAATACAAAAAGAAAACTAGCTTTAGAAAGTTCAGCGGGTTTTATAAACTCACATTTTCTCTGACTTGTTTTTGTGCATTTTGATAAGGAAATGGGAGAAAAATATTCAGCTTAGGGGAGTAACTTTTATAAACAGTCGTGATTCTCTTGTACAGAGTTGAGTTAAACTTTGAAGTATGAAGAGGGGTGTAACTTTGACGGCTTTATGTTTGTTGTTTATGTGTGTGTCTGCTCGCTGGCATCGTAGCTCCAAAACGGATTGTCCGATTTCGATGCAGTTTTTTAGTAGAAGGCTGGTTTGATCGAGATAGTTCTTGGCTTGGTTCATAAAAATCTGTTCAACTGTTCTAATCGGTGTAGGAATAAATTGTTGCTTAACCGGATTATCCTGTGTCTGTAAATAAAGGAAGGCCTGGAGGCCGGTGTAATTCAACCTAGAACCTGTGAAAGGCAGATATTATTCAGTAAGAATAAGAACTTTTTGAACGACAAAAAAATACATAAGGCAGTCCCTTAAAACAATACTTCCTAGTGTTTTTGCTGGAAAAAAAGGAGAACTGTCAAATTCCACAGCAACACAACTGAATGAGAGAGACTATCTATTATTCTGACTTTAATTGAGTTAATGTGTCACCTAGCACACTTCAGTACATACACAGAAAAGCACTCGATGTTTTTAAAAGTGCGATTTTAATTAGTGCAATCCATCAAAGTGCAAACAGGCTTATTTCCAAATTTAACTGTATTTCAGTTACTGTATACACTGTCTCACTCGACGTGTCATACGAAATGGAATTTTCAGCAGAAGCGTACAAAATGTCAATGTCCGCGCAGAGTACAGAGTGATTTTTAATTCACCGGAGAAAATAAGTACTCATGGATATAAGAAACTTTGATGATATGGCTAGAAGGAAGTGACTTTTAAGATGACGGCAAACAGTGATGTATGGAAGAAGAAGACATGCTGCGCCGAACCCAAATTAATTGGGATAAGGCAAGGAGGATGATGAACCAGAGAAACTATTTTTATGTGACTAAACCTTAAATCACAAAGATAAGATCAGCTGTTTCCTACATATTGTCAAGTTCTGCGCTCATAAATGTGCTGAGAATCTCTTTTTTTCAGAGTCGAGCCAATAGTAATATTTGTTTTCATTCATGAGTACTTTATTTGAGTTATAAGAGTAGAACGATGGATGGATTGTGTGAAAGATGACTTTAAAGGAGGTGACTGTCGAGATGACGGTAAATAGAGATGTATGGAAGATGAAGACGTGCTGCAGCAAATAAATTGGGATAAGGGCATGAGGATGATGATTCGTGAGTACTTTCACCACCTGAAAGATTTACAGTGAATTAGATGTCATTTTGTGTGCAATGTCGAACGATTAGTTAAAAAAAAAAATGACGGTCAGTTGAAATACCCTGCATGTGGCGGCATTGGCTTTAGTCGCCTGTTATCGCTGCTTTGGTTTATCAAACTGTACATATTTGATGAACAGTTTCTATGTTATATTTTGGTTCAATGATTTTATTCTTTGAATAAATGATTATATTAAATTTGCATTTAGAAAAGCTGTAGCCAAACACCTGCCCTTCAATCAAAAGGCAACGACTTTAAGATTAATTATTATGAATACTTCAGCGCATATTTTATTCATAAAGTCTTAAAATGGTGTCAGTTACCAATCTATTCGTAGCACGTAGGTCCCGGCTACGAGCTACGCGACGTTAGCGTAGACGTACTACGTCGTAGCGCGCCCGTAGGCGTCGTAGTTTCGTAGGTATAGTGCTACACAACTCTTTGAAATACCTTTGGTCTATTTATAGGCGTTTCAGGCTTTGGTGCTTTGAGTAATAGTATTATGAAAGGAAGTGGTGGTAACTCCTGTTGTAAAAGACGAGCACAAACAAACCGAAAGAGGAAAGCGAATTTGAAGACTTGCCAGACTTCACGCGGAGACGCTTCACTCCCTCGATCAAATATTACGATCATTCCGTAATACAATAATACATAAAAAAAAACGTGACAACAGGCCTGCATCCCCTACGGGATTGGGCAGAGGTGCATCTATAGTAACACCCACATTTCGCCGGTACTTAGACACATTTAAGTCTTAGATATAGGCTTAGGGGCTAAGCCTATTTCCATCAACCGGGCACAAATCCAGACCCCGAACTGCTAATTACAAAATTCCTATTGGAAAAACTCAATCACACTTTGCTCGACCTGAGAATTAAATCCAGGACCTGTCGCTCATCACTCGAGCTTGGGACCACTAGACCAACGAGTCAGTCAATCAAATAATTACGTAGGTACAAACATCGAGAATATTGTGTGTAGTCGCCTATACTTATCTCTGTTTCATCATCAATTTCAATTGTATCTGAAAGGTTATTGGCATTGTGTCAATTAAAAAGCTTTTAACATTTCAAAGAGCTTGACTATTGTCAATTTTGGTAATTGGTTAAGTGGTTTTGAATTTAAATTAGGATTAATATCATTTTCAGTGAATTACACTAATCTAAATAAGATTTTGCGTCAACCTCGTCGTCTTGGTATATAAGGTATTAAGGTGAATTATCCATCCTCGGACCAACCAGTAGCTTAACCTTCAATCGGCCCGTGCGGCTATTATGGTCCATAATAGCGACCTTAATCGAAATAAGATTTTGTATCAATTTTGTAGTTCAAATTGGAAGAGCAACCTGTTAAAAACTAATTTACTACCATGTCTGCCTAGCTGTTAGTTTTCCTTAACAAAATCTATTTTAGTGACATCGTCGTTCATCTAGCGCAAGTGCTACTGTTGAGTGTAAGAACCTGGGTTTGTTTACCGGGTGAAGCAAAGTGTTATTGGATTTTACCATCTGGATTCCTCAGTATCAGGAGTCTGGATTTGTGCCAGGTTAATGGCTCACCCCCTATTAAATAGGACTAAAATATTGGTGTACAATGCAGGCTCTTCTCATACAGAGAAGGCATAATATAAATTATCTACAAACACTTGAACAAGCATGGTGATTAATGTTCATATCTTATTTGGATGAGAAGAGGCTTTTGCCCTGCAGTAGAACAGCAACAGGCTGGTAGTATTATTGTCTACCAACGCATGCCTATACGTACATTTTCAATTAATCTATATTTTAAGAGATAATCATTTGTTGTATCACGAATCTTGCAGAACGTGATCTCGTGCGAGGCCGAGTGCGTACTTAGGTACTCATAAAACGTGCATGAACAGCCCCCATGTTTGACTTCATACATGATTATTATAATGAATACGAACAGACCGTGTACTCTTAAGCTTAGCTCACACGTACGATCAACGTACAAAAACGTTGATCACTCTGTCACATTGGGCCCGATATGTGACATCAGATCGATGACGCGGATTATTTATGCGACGGTTGTCGGTTAACAGGTATGTCGTACGGACGTACTATTGGTATCGTTTTAGGGCAATGTCTACTAAAAAGAATAGAATACTCTTCATTGTACACCATGGAAACTCACAAATAATGACTTTAAGATCTGCATAGAGCTATATAGGGCGACCTTATCGCTTAATGCGATCTCAACCGCTGTTGTCGTAACGGACGGCAATGAACCGTACAATCACCTTACGGAAACGTTGACTAGTTACGGATTTGGTCATGTAAACCTCGTAACTTATCAGTTGATGTTATGTTTCTGATTACCCGTAACTACCGTCAAAGATCTACAAATGACGGCCGCGAAAAACGGCTTAACCTGCTTTCTGGAGCATGGAGAGGTCTACACCGTCTACATAGTAATCTGTAATGCATGATTACAACATCCTGGATCAGCCACGACCAGTGTAGCTTAACCTTCGGTTGCTATTATTTAGCCACGAACCCTCGTAATTATTGACGTTACCGTTTGCATAAAAGGACAAGGGGTATGGGTAAGGTTTTTATACGCCGACCGTAAGTGTCAGGGGTGACGCAATAGGGATGTGTCCTAGGTACAAATATATTAAGTCTATTTAGTCCGTCAGTAAGATTACCAAAAAATATTGGACACGTATATTTGCTTACTTAATTCAATAAAAAGTGACAATGATATAACACATCAAAGTTCAGGAGAAGGGGCTTGTGACGTCACGCGCAATTTCAACGCACTATACCTTCGTCATTTTTGGTTTACGTGACAAAAGAAAAAATACGTGTCCAGTATTTTTGAGTAATCCAACTTTCGGACCAATCAGATTTTTTAAGGATACTACCCTATTATATACCAAGTTTCCATGCTTCACAGACGATGACATTTCTGTGGTACCAAAGTCGTAGGGAAGTGGCGCGGGTGCGT
The DNA here is from genome assembly GCA_905147745.2 of Phlogophora meticulosa. NCBI lineage: Eukaryota > Metazoa > Arthropoda > Insecta > Lepidoptera > Noctuidae > Phlogophora > Phlogophora meticulosa. The sequence continues at coordinate 17,101,239 of LR990522.1, read as the reverse complement.
GTGAGTTAAGCCTTAGATATACAGCCAGCCATCGCACGGATTACCCGCGGCTTGTGAAGCCTTATTAAATTTACCCACTCGACTCTTATCGCCTGTTACCGTATGCTAGCGCGTTTGAACTTGATACCGAATTATCTCTTAACGCGACGGCTTGTGAAGACTGATTTTTTGTATGTACTACTACATAATACCTCATCATCTGCCTAGCTTTTTCCTAACATAGTTGGGGTCGGCTTCCAGTCTAACCGGATGCAGCCTGCAGAATATCAGTATTTTACATGGAACGACTGCCTATCTGACCTCGCCAAGCCACTAGGCAACACGATACCCCTTGGGTTACCAAGGTATCGAAAGTCTGACAATTCTGAGTATTGGAGGGGCTCGTGCCTGCACGGGTAATTATATAAGGAGGTTAAGCAACACTTTCCGAGGACGCTCTATGCATAGGTGACCATCCATTACATACAGAGACCTCATTGTCTCGGAAAGCAAGTAAGCCGTTGGTACCGGCTGTCATTTGTGGATCTATGACAGTCGTTGCGCTGTCAGAAGCCCGAAATTCCGACCAGTCTTACCAGGGGTTTTGTGTTGCCCAGTAACTGGGTTGTGGAGGCCCGACAGGCAGTCACTCCTTGTAAATTATTGGTATTCAGCTGCGCCCGGTTAGACTGTAAGCCGAGCTCAACATATTTAGGATAGAATGAATGAATATTGGCAGAAGGCCCCTATAATTTGAGACGTCTAGCAAAATATGTGTTCATTAATTTTGCATGTGATTACATACCAAATGAATACATACAAAATCACATTTCAATTATTTAATTAATTAATTGAAAAGTGATTTAATAAGACAATAAATCAACCATGAATTATGATCAATTCTGCTTTCGAATTACAATAGATATCTTAAGTTAATCAATTGTGATTGGTTACGGAAATACCTTCAATCACTATCAATAGGCTTTCAGGAACCGGAGCTTAGTGTTGGAACAATAGGGGTTGGCTAACAAAGCCTAGAAACGTAGTTCTGTGTAGTATAGTTCACTACGTCTTAGCTCCATCGTTAAGGTGTGATTCTGTAGGACGCAGACGGCAGCGACAGATTGCAACTGTCGCGCGGCAGCAGCTGATACAGTCGTATTTTGGATTCGGTCTCATACAAATTAACACGTTGAACGCCAAATGACCGACAAACAATACATTTTCTATTGTGTCTCGTTGTTTGGCTGTGAAGGTGTTAATACTGCAAAGTAGTGCTGACTGCCGTCGCTGCATTTCTCTCAACTTCTGCTGCATCATGCGTAGTCGCACCTATATAGATTTTCGGAGACGATTGTTAGTGATATTTTGCGTGTCGCTTGCCATAATTTAGTTTTCATGTTATTCATTTATTCTATACTAATATTACAAAGAGGAAAGATTTGATTGTTTATATGTTGATTTGTAATGGAGCAATTTAAAAGCTATATAACCAATTTAAAAAATTCTTCCGCTGATATATAAGCTACATTATCAGCAAGTAACATTACGCTTTATTTTTTTTTTCAAAACAATTATTTAAAAGGAGCTGGAAAGTACACGCGGACGAAGTCGCGTTCGTAGTAGAACAAAATGCTAAATGTGATAATCTAATACCTTTAAACGAGCAATTCTTCAAATTCAAATTAATTTATTGTAGAACATAGGTAAAGTAAGATGTTACTATATAGTTATAAGTATAGGTCTGCTATGTCTCGCCATTGAGGCATAAGTTATAGATCAAACAATTAAACACTAAGTAATTTAAAAAACAACATTAATAATATCTTAATATCTTAATATATATAAATCTCGTGTCACAATGTTTGTCCTCAATGGACTCCTAAACCACTTAACCGATTATAATAAAATTCGCACACCATGTGCAGTTCGATCCAACTTGAGAGATAGGATAGTTTTATTTCGATTTTTGACCTTAAATTTTTTTTAATTGCAAATTAAACGTTTTCCTCTAATAAGTTCCATATATTTCTAACAGATGGCAGTGTAACTTAACTTTTGACGCGGTACGAAGTTCGCCGAGACAGCTAGTATAATATATATAAATTACGTGTCACGTTGTTTGTCCGCTATGGACTCCTAAACTACTGAACCGATTTTAATAAAATGTTGCACACAGTGTGTGTTTTGGTCAAACTTAAAAGATAGGACAGTTTTTATTTCGATTATTAGCCTCAATATTTTTTTATTGCAAATTAAATGTTTTCCTATAATAAGTTCCACACATTTGTAACAGATAGCAGAGTAACTTAACTTTTGGGGCGGTACGAAGTTCGCCGTTACAGCTAGTTGTATATATTTCTTGTATATATGTAGCGTGTGTATGTGTGTATATAATCTGAATCGCGGAATCGGCTACAACGATTTTCATGAAATTTAGTATGCAGGGGGTTTCGGGGGTGATAAATCGATCTAGCTAGGTTACATTTTTAGAAAACGTCGTTTTATCCGAGTAGAGCTCGGTCATCCAGGTACTCTTATTTCATGCACATAAAAAAACGCATAAGTTATCTGAAATTATGTAAGAAGATAGTGTTTGTTATGGCGTGGTAAATATTGTGTTCGTTTTTAGGGTACCGTACGTCCGAATAAAACGGAACCCTTACAACCCAAACACAAATATGTAACTTAAATGAATGAATTTTAAATATCATGGGGGTCACGTTTGGGGAGCAAATTAGAAAATTAAAAAGATATTTTAGACAACTGTACCATGTCACATATTAAATGATAGGGTCTTTATATTATGAATTATTTAAGAAAATAGTTGAATAAATTGACTACTGATTCCTGTCCCATATATCCGAAGCTTGCATTTTGAAAAGAGGAATTGTTTTGCATTATGCTTTACCCTTTTGACTATACCCGTCGTGTACCCACCTTGAGCAAGCGCGGTGATTAATGCTCTTGCGCTGCCTTCTCAGTATGATTCGAGGCCTTTGCCCACCAGTGGGAGAGTATCGGGCTGGTATTATTACAAGTATTATTTACCAAAGAAACAATTTTATTAATTGCAAACAAAATCTAAAGTGTACTCGTTAGTACGAACTATTTTGCGAAGGATCAAGTTTAATTACAAGCCCGACTATTTCTGTTAAAAACTCTTTGACGTAAGTAGTATCGAGTAACAAAGAAAGTTTGTAGATTAAGGACACAGGGGCAGTCTATCGATTTTTAGTCAGATTACAGTTTTGATTAGGACGATAGAAGACTGAGTTATTATATTCAATATTCAGTCTGTTTACTAGCTACCTGTTAACTAACTAGCTGTGCACCGCACCTCTTTTCTCGAGGAATTAAAAAAAAACATGGGTTTTTCATTTTTAGCGCAGAACCATGATTATTTTTCAAACATAAAAATAGCCTAAGTTACTCCTTGTAAAATTGGGAGTTGAAGTTCAGTCCGAATTAGTTCAGTTGCTTCGGAGATTATCCCAAACGAACAGACAGACAAAACTAAGAAAAAAAAAAGTGAACCGTCACGGTACGCCTGGCAGATGTGAAACATCGTAATTATTTTGTACAAGGGATATGCATAAAATAACAGATTACGGCAGGAACGAAATATAGCTTAATGAATAATCAGTTTTGTTCGTCAAATACAAAAATTCTAAAATTAATTTTCATTTGCCATAACTCAATTGTTTTAATCAGTGACTTCAGAAATAGTTATAAGTATTCGATGTTGCCTCTGACTGTGGCGACGCGTCGCCACGGCATGAATCGCCACGACAACAATCGGTTTTACTTTTGATATAACAACCGTATCGTGTGTCCATATGCATTTAGTAAAAAGCTGCTATTTAACATTACAAACAGACACTTAAATTATATATGCTTGTTAAAATTAATATAGACTGCTATGTAAGTAGTACCTACGGTCTTTTTTAAACTAAATTACTCCACAAGACTAAGGCAACTTTAGGCGTGTTAGTCGGTGTTAGTACACCCGACAACAGTGTAGTAGTGTCCTTAAAAATTCTGTTTGGTCCGAATGTTGGATTACTCAAAAATACTGGACACGTATTTTTTCCTTTTGTCACGTAAGCCAAAAATGACGGTATACTGCGGTGAAATGGCGCGTGACGTCAAGCCGTGCTACACTTTTAACGTACCTGTGACGTCACTAGCCCCTTCTCCTGAACTTTGATGTGCTATATCGTTGTCGCTTTTTATTGATTTCATTCAGAAAAAAATACGTGTCCAATATTTTTTGGTAATCTTACTGACGGACTAAAGACTTAGTATATTTTTACCTAGGACACATCTCTACTGCCTAAAAAAAATCAAACAACGTTTCTACAAAGTATATTTTACTAACGTAATTTATTAGATCGCGCTTGCGGAGAAACTAATGAGATTCAGGAAACAATTGAATAAATACAACGCCATCCATCAAGCTTTGAGGCAGCTCTCAATCAAACAGGCTGATTATGATGACCTAGTTATGACCTAGATATGATAATAACATCTGCCTGACCTTTTCCTGACTATGTTAAGGTCCCAGTCGAGCTGAATACAGCTGGATTCATATCCAACCCAGTTCCAGGGTTACACCCTTTAGTAAGACCGTTGGTCAGACTTTCGGGCTTCCGACTACCCATAATGACTGTCATAGATCTGGAAATGACAGCCAGGAATTACTACTTACCGCTTACGAAAAGCGGATGGGTCTCCATATGTAATGGATGGTCATTCATTCGCAGACCGACCTCGGTAAGCGTGGCTTAACTTGCGATCGATCCGCGTGGCTGTCATTTACCTGCATTAAGCCCCTCGGTGACGATAATAGTATTAATCATAACATCACGCTTGTATTCTCCGAGGGGTAGGGCAGGTGCACCTATGGTATACCCACATTTTGCCCATTATGTTTAGCTCCCATGTAATAAGGGGTGAGCCTATTATCATCTACAGGACATGAATACAAAGTCCGGGCTGATGCTGAAAAATTCCAGCTGCTTCTCGGCCCAACCTGGGACCTCATGCTCAGCAGCAGTGGTTGCTACTGCTTGACCGACGAGGCAATTAACAGCATCAACCATATACATACATGGTATCATATTGTAATGGCATCCAGAATATGCTCGTGGACGCATAAGAATAGCCGTACTGGTCGTCTGAACGTTAAGCGACGCGTGCAGAGGTCAGTCTGTGAATGGGTGACTCTTCATTACATATGACTCCTCCGAACTTCGAAAACCTCGCTAAGCTGTTGGTCCCGGCTGTCATTTTTAGATCTTTGACAGTAGTTACTTGTCTTACCAAGGAGTATTGTGTTGCCCAGTAAATGGTTGTGGAGGTCAGATATGCAGTCGCTTCATAGCATAGCGTATTAAGCTCCGGTTATACTGGAAGCCGACCCTAACATATGTAGTTGGGAAAAGGCTAGACAGAATTTGAAATTATGTATTTTTCGAAATCCTCTGCTGTTCTTTTCTGATTAATTTCGTTGCGGAATCCAAGAGAGTTCAACAGTTTTTCCGGGATTCCTCAGGCTTCATTGGGTCAATGTTTTTCTGGTGGTCGCCACTGTTGGTTCTAGTTTTCAGGAATTGCAGGGGTTTGGAAATAGTGTAGCGGGCTTGTTCTGAAAAAAAGGCTAGGCAGATGATGTGGTTGCCAATGCCCTATAACATCGCAGGATCTCTTTAACCATCAGATGGTTCTCAACCATCCAAAAAGAACCTCTCTCCCTGTTCACATATATATCCCTGTACAAAGATATCCGTATTTAATAGTGAGTATTCGTAAAAGAAAATCAATACCACAGTTTGTAAACACAAAACCTCCGCTCAATAACTTCTTGCGTCCGTCTATATTTGGCGTATCCCGTCAAATTTAGCTCCACAAATGGATTGGATGTTGCTTGACCCATGCAACAAGTGCCGTTCGTTCCAGTGATTGATCTGTGCTGTTAAGAACTTTCCTCTCGTAAAAATGAACGAGTTTAAATGCTACTGTATTTGATGGAAACTGCCAAGTGGTGGGATATTCCGAGCCAAGTGTGTTTAGGGAAGATTGTAGCTTAAAGACGCTTTTACATTTTTCTACAAATAACAGTGTTTTTCAGGTAACATTTTAATGTAAAAGCTATCACAAATGTAAAGATATTGTGGTCTTAATTTAAGGATAGTCTATTCATCTCCAGATTGGCATCAGATAAATTGTAAGACGTCACACAAAATTTTCTCACAAATTCATTTTTCTCATCACAGTAATTGTGATTCATCCAATGTAACCTAATATTGATTCGATTTTTTTCTTGCAAAATGCAGCGCTATAAAATGATAATTTCGAGAGCTATTTACGAATCATGTTTAAAAAAAATATTACTCGTATTTGGTGATTTAAATTAATTTTGATCAATTGACGGAACCCATTATTACCTGGCCTTTTCCTAGATAAGTGAGAGTCGGCTTCCAGTCTAACCGAATGCAGCTGAATATTTAACATGGATCGCCTACCTACCTGACTTCCGCCACCCAGTAACTGGTTAATATGATTTCTTGTCTTACGACTGGTTTGCCCTCTTTTGGGTTCTGACTACCCATAACGACTAGTCAAAGATCTCCTAATGACAAGGACCAGGGCACGGAGGGGTCTCAATGTATAGTAAATGGTCACCCATCCACGGGCAGGCCTCGGTAGCGTTGCATATCCTTGAATATGGATTGGATGTTGGATGTTGTTACTTAGCCCCTTAACAGTAATATGAAAAGTAAGTAAGTAATAAGTTGGTTTCAGAAGCCTCATCATTGGATCTAGTTATAAAAATTTTTGTCAGCTTTTGTGGATGTAATAATATCTAACATCCTGGCTTTCTATCTACTTATTTACGGTTTATCAGTTATGGTGACCCGGGATCAAAAATTCACTCAAAAAGATTTATTGAAAGCAATGGGCGGACTGTTTCGTGCTACAAAACCAGAAGAAAGGCTTTTTTCCTCTCTGTCCTTGGGTTAGGATTATTGCCAAGACACTCAGTACCCGGGCCGACATTCAAATTCGAATTTAAAGTAGAAAAGTTTTCCTCTGTATATTCTTTCACAAAAATCAAAATTAAACCAAATTATCTGAATTTACCACTCATTGAACTCACATGTATCTAAACACTTTTCAAACTTCAAATATCACTACAGGCTTTAATAATAAAAACAAAGGCAGAGCGCTCTTGACAGAATAATAAGAGAAGTGTCAGTCCCCTCTAAGCCTCTGACGTCATGGCTGACGTCACGGGCTCACGGCCTCATATTGACCTGTAAAAGGGAGGGTACCGTTGAAATGCGTCTGCGGGTCCCTAAGGGCCCGGGCAAGTACGGTGCGATGCGAGCATAGAACCATTGGATGACCTTTTTAATTTTACGTAAAAATTGCCTGATATTTTTTGTTGGATTTGTAACACAATAGGTTTTGAATAAAAATGGTTGAACAATTGGCAGAGTTTATTGACATTAACAGACAATAAAACCTATGCGACTTCTTTGTTAAGGATCTATAAAAGAGATTCCATTTGTTGTAAAATAATACATTTTACATGTAAGCAGTGGGCTCAAATATTGTTAGGAGAGAATCCTTAAATTTTTAACTTTATACCGACCGCGACAAGGTGAAACAGAATCAACTCCTCTTATGGGGTCATTGCACTCACATTATCAATATTTTTTACTATGGGACCAACCCCGAAAAGCTTTTCAGTACATTTGGCCGAGTTATGCGCACATGCATAAATGTATAAAAAAAAAACATACTCAGTAAGTCGGTAACTGAGTTCTAATAGATAGTCTCGCCATGTAAAATAGCGGTTTTCAGCTGCATCTGGTTAGACAGAAAGCTGATCCCAATTTTGTCCTGAAAAGGCTAGACAGATGATTAGCGTTAGTTAGAGCGTAGCTTAACCTTCGATCAATCCATGCAGCTGTCTTTATTTAGTCACGAGTATAAAAACTGTACACAAGAAAAAAAAAGTTTTTTTTTTAATCTTTCATAATTAATCTTATACCTTTAAACGAGCAATTCTCGTATATATATATATATATATGTATTTATAAATATATGTATATATATGATCTGAATCTCGGAAAAGGTTCCAACGATTTTCATGAAATTTAGTATGCAGGGAGTTTCGGGGTGATATATCGATCTTGCTCGTATAAAACGAAGTTTTCTAAAAATGAAACCTCATTTTTAGAAAACGTTGTTTTATCCGAGCAAGGCTCGGTCCAGGTACTAGTATTTATTACCTATCGCTCAACTATCCACTGTAGTGTCAGGAAAGTTGATTTTCGACTGACCATTTGTAAACACATTTCCCTCTAAGCGAGATAATGAATAGTTAATTACATGTACAGACGCCAGCACATCAAGCTACCCCAAACTGCAAAATTAACCCAATTGAACATGAACCTTATTCTTTTGTAATAAGGTTGAAAAACCATCAAAGAAATTTGACACATTGGGGCTTAGCTCGAGTTGCTGGCCTCTGTACCACACAGTATTAGGTAGGTACACGTGACATAACGCTATTGCCTATTTTAATTAAGCTATTCGACATGAGCCTGAGAGCAAACATTCCACATGTCAATAATCTACACGTATTGACAATCCCCGTTCTAAAAATAAACCGTCTCGTACCATGTATCCTGGGTTCCCTAAATAAAAACCCTCATGAAAATACAGTTTCAATCTCGTAAATCGATTTTATTCGGCGGAGCGTCAAGTGGCGCGCTTGGCATTTTACTGGCATGCCAGCGTACTCAAGACTACTCGATAGTGTTGCCAAACGTCGAGAATTCTCGAGACTTCGGATTTTTTTTCTATCCGAATTTTACGCCACCTTGAACGTGGCTTTTGGCGTAGTCTTTGTAAAATTTAGCCTTTTCTGTACTTGGTCATGGTGTCAAATAACCTCAGGGAAGACGGTGGCATAGTGATCCCGTGTGAACAGCGAGGTTTAGGGGAGACCTCTTTACCGTCTCCTCAGGAATGTGCCCTAACAGGCGTTGCACAGAGGGGTCCCGGAGTGGTCTCTTAAAAAAGAAGGTGGTCATGGTGTGGTCATGTTCACGTTATTTTTTACTACTAACTACATAAACAAGCTCAAGCCTTTTTCCCATTGGATGTAGACAGAAACAACAGAACGCCACATGCTATAATCCTTACATACTCCTTTCGCATCGTTTACATCATACACGCACGCTGATTGCGAGTACTACGCTCCTGCCATTTTTGAAGAGCATCACCAACAAGGCCAGTGTATGTCCTTCAAGGGTCCTCCCGGCGTTTCCACTAAGAAGTTCAGTCTCCTGTAAGGAAAAAATGTCTATATATAAAATTATGATATTCAAACCAGCTATTACTGGCCCATTGCAGGACAATGCCTTTTATCTTGTCATACAGAGGAAGTACTCGTACCAGCATTAATCACCACGCTTGCTCGAGGTGAGCTAGCGATTTCTGACTTATATTCATTGTAAGTCCTGGTTTCTTAACGATGTCTTCCTTCACCGATGTCAGTGATGTCAAAGAAAAACTGAAAGTTCAAAGGAACAACTCACATTGGTGCTTGCCCGGATTTGACCCAGATTTGAGTACTTAAAGCTTCACTTCTGAAAAAGTTGTGTCTTGCAAGGTGAGACTGTACCACCGTTCATCATGGCCTCATAGTGTTCATGAAGCCCTGGGATAAATTCTTCCGAGTCAAGGTATACAAGGCCTTTATCATCAACCATAGATAGGACATGGCTCTAATTGAGTCTTTTTATCTTGTGTTAACACTTATATCGATTATTGTAAATACCAATATTGTAGGTACAATCCCAAATTTCCAAGATTCAACACAAGAATATGCAAAAAAGAGAAAGAAACCTCGCCAAGGTTGTCTTTTCGTTTATTAATATTTGTCGTGTCACCCCAACCGGTTCCCGAATATAATCCAGAATCTGGTGAAACTACTTATCCGTTGTCACAACTACTTATGTGTATATTACTTATATTTTATCCCTGCGGCATTCGGCCGGATATCCTCAATTCACTTATGTACTACAGAGTTCATATTTACATGTAAGCATCTTTACATGTAAATAGACATTGGGTTATTATGACTGGAGTATCGTTATGGCATTGAGGAAAGCTCTGTGTAAGTTGATAATAAAATAAATATTGCTAGACATTCCACACAGAGTCATGTAGCCCTAAGCTAAGCAGAGCTTGTGTTATGGGTACTAGATGACTGGTATACTTAATACAATACATTACATAGAAAGATATTTTTATTATACATAGCCAATACCCAGAATACCGGGAACAATTTTTTGTAGATCGTACAATAAAGAAAGATATGATCGAAAGCGAAAGGCTTTTCAAAAAAGGAACAATAAGTGTGATCCGCTTGAAGAGCAGATCAAGACTAACTTATATTTCATCAAATTATTAAGAGCTACTGTAACAATACAAAGAGTTATTATATCTTTATCCTTCTTGTTATCACAGAACACCTAGATTTTTTTTTAATAATACATAGCAAATACCCAGAACACCCGGGACAAATCTTTGTAGATCGTACAAAACATTTGTCCCAATGCGGGAATCGATCCGCAACCTCCTGCGTCGCAGGCAGACCTTCGCCCGCCGCTGCACATTGATCGTCAAAAAAGAAAGGTTTTTTGATGGAAAAAACCAGGCAAATGCAGGTCTGACTCGCGCATCGTTGGTTCCGTAGAAACGAATTTTAGAGCTCCATAAGGGGACTGTAGACATACGTATTTGATGTTTCAACTAGCTAGCTTCACGTGTTCCTAGGCAAAGGGTCTTTGCAGACAGAGGAACAACGAAGAAATCCTATAACTTGGAACCCTGAAGGAAAACCGTTTCATTTACATGAGACGGATAACTGACTGTTTTTCTGACTGTTTGAATTTCGATCATGGCGGCCATCTTAGCGTAGTCTAGCCATTGACGCAGGAGATATTACTGTGTACAAGTGTGTGTGTAAATACAGGTCAGGTGCAATCTCTTCTTCCCTCATTCTCTTCGTCAGATGGGATGGCAATCAGACACGACTGGAGATAAGTCAGGCGCAGGACCACCAGCTGTAATTCTTACCCTCGTTGTAGTTACCGCTACATGCTACGGAAGCTGTGTTCTTTCTCGGCGTAAGTGTTTAGCATTTTTCCGTAATAAATACAGGACTGGTAGTAATTTCTTAACTTCGGCCTAGGCCTCTAGCACGGACTCACAGAGTAAGCGTTATAAAAATGAATCCATATAATATAAAATTGAAGTGTCTTTGATAAAAACCATTTTTTTGTGTCTGTCTGTTTGTTTGTGTGAGCTGATATCTGAAACGGCTGGACTGATTTTGAAGAGACTTACACTGGCATACAGCTGATGTGATAAGAAGTAACTGAGGATATATTAGAAAAAGAATGAGGGTTCCGCGAAAAAAATAAAACCCACATTTTGTTTAATTCCACACGGACAATGACGCAGACACACTTGTATTGTTCGTAATCAATATGTCAGACTTTATTTATCATCTGTTGGTGGTACTAATTGTGTTTGCTGTACATACAACCAAAAAGGTGAAGTGATACAACTATCTTATAGCAATAAGATAGTTGTATCACTTCACCCTGCGCATGCGTGCTAGGACGTCAGTTCGATTTAAAAGTTTCCTTTACCGCCCGCGGCGTCCAATACCCACATAAATCAAACAGTTTTATTTTTCTACACTGTAATTAACTGGGGTATTAGAGTCTGGATCCAGTAACGTTATTTACTGAAGTTAATATTGTATGGCTGCCTGGAATCTTGTTGGTCTAGTGGTCACAAGCTGAGCACGAAGTCTTGGCTGGATTTATATATCCTGGTCGGGAAAAGTGTTTGTGGGTTTTCCATCTGGAAGTAGTAGTAGTCTTTGATAGCATGGTTGGCCCACTGGCTGAGCGATCGACTGCCGCGCCACGTGTCGTGGGTTCGATTCCCGCACGGAACAAATATTTGTATTGCCTACAGGTAGTTTATTTTATAAGAATAACAAACAGCAGGATATTACATAGTGGGCATACAATATAAAGACTTATAACTAAATGTAGTTGTACCGGGTCTGGCTGTTCGATTATATAACTTTAAATGTTTGTAAACGCACCCATGATACAGGAGAAATTCCTAGTGAGGGGTAACGTTTTTTTTAAAAAAAAAAGAGATAAAGTACTTACCTTATTTATCTGGAGTTAATGGGCAACACAATACCCTATGTTAAGACTGGTTTGCCAAAAAATCGGGCTTGTGACTACCCGTAACCACTGTCTAAGATCTACACATGACAGCCGTGACTAACGGCTTAGCGTGCTGCCCGAGGCACGGAGCAGTCTCGATATGTAATGGACGGACACCCATCCACAGACTGTCCTCGGCAAGCGTAGCTTAACCCTCGATCTACCCGTGTGGCTGTTTTTATTTGGACACTAACCTCATTGCTATCGCGTACCGTAAAGCTTTAAAAATAAAGAGATTTATGAGGAATATATTGGTTGTTTCAGTGCAGCAAATTGCCGCAATCAAACCTACGTAAGGTCTTTATATTATACTTAACCTACATTCTAGGGTGAAGGCGCTGGTAACCTCAACCTATTAGAAATACAACTGCAATGTTTATGTTACAAAGTTTTCGCTATGAGTGCAGGTCTAGCGTTTTTTTCGGCCTTTTTTTTGGCCAAAGAATCAGCATTACCATTCAACGTGGCAATGCTGCCAGCATGCTGGGCACTTTTTCCGTTGACAGTGATGCGGATGAATTTTTCGATCAGCCCTGTGATTTTATATTATTAACATATTATTTTTAACATCCATCATCATAAACAACTCACTCACTCACTTTATTATTTACTTCCTGCATTGAACGTTCGAGACGAAACGAGGCTGTCGTCTCAATTATTCGTAACCCCCTGTGGCTGACATTGTTTCGTTGTGAGCACGAGCCTGTGTTGCCAAACAAAAAATAAAAATAAAAAGCGCGCGCGCGTATACAAGATGGTCATTTCCACATGTTAAAATCAATAGTTTTGGTTTGTTTGTTATTGTGACACTGTAGCACTTAAAATGTTTATATTGCTGTGCCCTAGCAGGCTTCATGTATGAAACCGATAGGTAATTTGTAACAACTTGCAAACTACATGAATGCAATAAATGATGATTATGAATATGTACATATATGAGTATGTATGCGTCTACCACTACTTAGTATTCCAGTCTTTTTGTGACTATTCACATTAACCGATGTTTATGTCAATACCAGTCTTTAACAATACACATTTCATACAATACAATACAATTTAAGGAATACGAAGAGAAGGATGATCCTCCGGGCAGGCGCGTTTTCGCCTGGTGGTCTACTACCTGACGGACGGTTGTCGGGTTCTTATATATAGCGTGACTGGTAATTGACCGATACTTAAACACGTGATTGAGGAGCTCGTGGCTAAATAAAAACAGCCGCATGGATTGATCGAAGGTAAAGCTACGCTTGCCGAAGTCAGTCTGCGATTGGGTGACCGTTTGTAACATATCGAGACTCCTCCAAGTCTCGGGAAGCACGTTAAGCCGTTGGTACCAGCTGTTATTTGTAGATCTTTGACAGTCGTTATGGGTAGTCAGAAGCCCGAAAGTCTGACAACCAGTCTTACTAAGGGGTATCGTGTTGCCTGGTCACTGGCTGGGCTGATGATGACTTAAACACGTGATTGTACTCATGATAACAAACTTCGTTCTTTCACTTTTATACTCTTATCATATTCAAATTTGATACGGCTGTTCTGTTATTGTGATAAAAGTGAGCCAAAAATGTTTCGTTGGGAAAGTAGTTTCTACTTTTAATATCGCGATCTAGGATACGTCAGTTTAGCACATTAGTACTGCAGCTGACTCACCGCATATACACCCAGAGTATATGAAAGCCCAATAAAGAATGGTAACATACTGGTCTGATCATAAACGATGTTTTACGACTGTCGCCGAAGGTATGCCGATTCGCGTTTTATTTCCGCGTTCCCGGACCAATTAGGGCGTTTTGATGGTGCAATGAACGTTGCGGTAAGCGATAAAGCTTGCACGCTAACTATAAATAACGTACTGTTACAGTCAGACGGGTTTTTTAGTCGTGTGGTCAAATTGCAGGGTCTGGTGTCACCTTTTAATAGGGATGTGTCCTAGGTAAAAATATATTAAGTCTATTTCGCCCGTCAGTAAGATTACCAAAAAATATTGGATACATATTTTTTGCTTATACTTAATTCAATAATAAGTGACAATGATATAGCACATCAAAGTTCAGGAGAAGGGGCTTGTGACGTCACGCCGTGCTGCACTTTTAACGAAAAGTGTAGCACGGCGTGACGTCACGCGCAATTTCAACGCACTATATCGTCGTCATTTTTGGTTTACGTGACAAAAAAAAAACGTGTTCAGTATTTTTGAGTAATCCAACTTTCGGACCAATCAAATTTTTTAAGGAAACTACCCTATTGGGTGTGTCGTTGGCAGGGCATCGGTAATACGCTGCAGGTATAATTTTTTAACAGGGTTATCTATCCGTAGCGTATACCTGGGCTGATAAAATGTCCCCTAGCTGTACCTTATTATTAACTAGTAATTTCTAGCCAGAGACATATACTTATCTACTAAAAAACAGGAGCCCGTAAGTCTGACAGCCAGTCTTTTCTAAGAGTATTGTGTTACTCACCTGAGTTGTAGAGGTCAGATGCGCAGTTGTTCGGATGTTTTATTTACAATACTGCTGTGGTACGACGTATGTGGCGCGGCGGGCGAAGTTCCGCCTGCGACGCAGGAGGATGCGGGTTGGATTCCCGCCCTGGGACAAGTGTGTGTACGGTCTACAAAGATTTTTTCCGGGTGTTCTAGGTATTTGCTATGTATAGTAAAAACTATCTATCTATCTATTGATGTATTGTATTAAGTATATCAGTCATCTAGTACCCATAACACGAGCTCTGCTTCGCTTGGGGCTAGATGATGCTGTGTGGATTGTCCAACATCATTATTATTGTGTGAAGAGTTGTGAAGAGGCTCGGCAGATGATGATGATCAACTAAAAACCTTACCTCAATCGGATAAGTACTAACGAAATGATGTGATAAAGATAAGGAATAATTATTGGTAAAATTTGATGGGTTTCGTTAAAGAAAATACGTTTTCAGAATTCGGCTCTCTACTCTTGTTAGTTTACGAATTATGAATTTAATCCGTTTTTCGCTTTGATATAAAGTTTTATTTCCAAGTAATAACAAAATTGCTTCTCAGAATCGATAAGAGGATTGCTCTTGTTTATACGAGTAAAAAAACATCTTATACTCGTAAGTATAAGATGTTTTATATTTACTTAAGACGCAATATAAGGCTCTATATTACGAGTTATTTTCCTTATGGAGTTCAAATATGTTTTTCCGGGGATGTAATGGCCACCCTTTCTTTACCCTTGGGCGCAGTAACGGGCAGCTCAAGGATCATATTTAAGATGGGCCGTACTTGGAGCGTACGAAGCCGTACTCTCTCCATAGATAAAAAATATGTTAAAACTGAAAATGTTTTTATTCATGGACTCCATTTGGAGCTTATTTATTTATTTAATACTTTAAGCACACAAATGTACAGAGGCGGACTTAATGCCATAGGCATTTTCTACCAGTCAACCTTTGGGTGATGCAGAGACAAACAGTGGCAGGTTATAAACTGTAAATATAATGCCTACATAGAATATATACACAAATAAATATATAAACACGACTATTTATAAACAATAAAGACAGTTAATGGGAAAACATTAGCGCTGTGACGAAACCACTGCAACTTGTAACTCCGTTCCGCAGTGTCTATACCAGCTTAAGGATTAATCATATACTTTGTTCTGACATTCTAGTGAAATAGCTTTGTAAATTCAGGGAAAACAACTGACAAGCGTGAGGTTCTGGAATCTATTTAAGGGTCGGGCTATGTGTTATTTTGTTTTGAGTTTTTCATTGAGTTTTTTTTTAGTTGCAGTCCGGTGTCTGGATGTATGCCAGGTTAATAATCAGAAACCCGAAAGTCTGGCAACCAGTCTTACCAAGGGGTATCGTGTTGCCCAGTAACGTGGTTGTGCAGGTCAGATAGGCAGTCACTCCATGTAAAATACTGGTATTCAGCTGCATCCGGTTAGATTGGAAGCCGACCGCAACATAGTTGGGAAAAGGATGGTAGATGATGATGATGATGATGATGAATAGCTAAAGCCTCCGCCGCTTTACACGCTTCCTATTACGTGGGACTTAAAACATAGGTCACTGGTGGAATTTAGGTGTACATTAAGGTGCAATTCTGCCTCACCCTTCAGGGAATACGGGCGCCATGTTATGTTGCAAATTAAGTGCACGTTCCAAACTAGAATGACGTAAATTCTGCTATGTCAATCCAACATTATTTAGAAGTAATTGCAAACGACATCAAACGGTAACACAGCAAGGAAATATACCTGTTTATAAAATAGCATTCGTGAGTCGTGACTGTCGGTTCTCAAAATCCTCGCTTTAAAAGAAACTCCAAACTGCACTTAAATTCGCATGAACTAGTCAAAGAGTTGCCCGAAGTCAGACGTTATGCTGACGTTGGCCTGACGTCTAAGTAAACGCCACGTCAGGATCTGCATAGCGTGTTGGAGTGAAATTTTTAGTACACGACAGATTTTGGACAGCTATGCGGAATGTTAGCTGCTATGTTACAGGCATAGAGACCGTCATTTAGATTTTTAGGCAGAGAATGGGGATTCTAGTGATAGTCTACCTAGCTTCGAATCTAATTACGTTATCTTTTTAAATACTTCTACAAACTGTGACTACTATAACTCACAAACCATTTCATCATCATCTACTAGCCTTTTCCCAACTATGTTGGGGTCGGCTTCTAGTCTAACCAGATGCAGCTGAATACCAGTATTTTACATGGTGCGACTGCCTATCTGACCTCCACTACCCAGTGACTGGGCAACACGATACTCTTTGGTAAGACTGGTTGTCAGACTTTCGGGCTTCTGACTACCAGTAACGTCTGTCTATGATCTACAAATGACAGCCGGGACCGACGGCTGAACGCGCTTTCCGACACACACGCCATTTTATTGTTTGATCATTATTGTTAACTAGCCCCCTGCGGTGTTACCAGCGGTTAAAATTTATATTCATTAAACGCGCAAAATTTTAATAGTCGTTAAATTTTCTGTTTTTTTTTTTAATTTTCTGTGCAATCGTCTTAGTTTTTCTTTCTAAAAGAACATTCTACTAAGTATTTGAAAACTTACAAAAAAGATGAATGATATTGGTAAAGTCGTTCTCAGGTTATGGCGTGACCAAGGGAAAATGGGATATTCATTTTGAAATATAGATAGTTTTTATACTTTTTGAAGTAATTGTTAGTTATTTCTTTTTTAAGCAACCGTAGATCTCTATCTAGGCTTGCGATATTTGTCAATATGTGAACACCATGTATCTATCAATACATTAACTTAAGTAACTTCTGCGTTGCTGTAATTGCAATTTATGTACCTATTTTATATAGTGCAGTAGTTTTATTCGAGGTTCATCGTCTTAACATATATTATTAAGTATCGGATGAATATATACAAAGTAGTAACATAGCTGAAGATTCTTTTTTTAAATAATAGGTGTGGAGTTTCTTGCCCATACTTTTGTTTTTTTTTTTACGAAACTAAGTTGTGAAGTGGAAAACAGAATGTGTATTTTATTTAAGTGTTTGTTTTAAAAGTAAACGTTGCCCCACACTAGGTAATTCTCCTGTATCGTAGGTGCGTTTTCATACATTTAAACTCACGTACACAAACAGCCATGCCATATGTTTATCAAATGGACCATTTGCTCAGTTCCGTAAGTTACTTACCCGTTTTAATAAATAACATAGGAGCGAGTATCAAGTTCTGCATCGGACTGACAAAATGACAGAATCAGGCTGCCTGAAATATTGAAAATTTGATTTCTCATCTGCATTTTATTGATCAATAAAACACGTATGGACAGGTGTAGTTTTGAGGGATTTGTAGCCAGCCACGGATTGACATTATTGATATGTTGAAATTGATCGAGGCAGTGAATATACGGCAGAATATGTTATTTTTGTCCTATTTATTTGATGTTTTTTTACCATTTCCTAAACATTTTTAAACTGCAGGCTCCCAAGTGATTTTAATCTAGGTTTGAATTTTTTTTCAATATTTGTAATATTCACGACGTTGGTAGGTATAGTGGCTGTAAGCGCTACTACTGAGCATAAGGACCTGGTATAACCATTGTATTCCCAGGTTGGGCAAAGTGTTATTGGATTTGGTCTCTGGATTTTCTCAATATTAGTCCGGAGTCTGAAATTAAGCCCTGCTGATAGCAATAGCCTCGCCACCACTACACTGGACTTAAGAATAACAAGCGAAATATGGGTGAAATATAGGTCCTCCTCTGCTTGACCCTTCGGGGTTTACAGACGTGATGGTATGTTTGTATCTTTGTCCTATTGGTTTCTGTGCGGTGGTAAGAAACATTTTTCGGTGACCATATCCCAAAGATAGTCTTAAAAAATAGTTTTTTTTCCGGGGTGGAACATCCTCATGGATGTCCTCCGCCCTGGGGCGGCCTCAGACTGTTACTGACTAAAAACCACCCCGGTGTTCCAGCTAACACCTACGCCGGGGGCCGCGGGAACGTACGATCCTTCCGCAACCCCAGTCTGGTGCCGGCCAGCCTCTGTGGGCCGTGGGCCCCCACAGATATCCCAAAGTACTGCCCCAACTTATTTTAAATGTAGGTAGGTATATAAAATGTGCTGTTTTCCGCATAACGCACCAATACTAAACTGTCGTGATAATTAATAGTTATTAATCGCTTTACTTGCTTTTGGATAACTTTAAATCTATTGAAATTCAGTTCAATCATCATAAGATACAACATTATTGCAGTGGAACTTATATATAGAGAGAGAGGGGAGGGGGGTATTAGTATTTTTTCTATCACGAAAAAGTGTTGCGGGCTGCGGGGAGGGGGTATACTATATATCGCAACTGTTCAAGTTTCACTTCTACTATGTGTCCCAGCACACATTTTTCCAATATAATTATACTAATCCACGAATAAACTGATTCTCCTGCTGACCGCAAATTAAAACCTTCATCACCTCTGGATGGTACAAAGCTTTAGTGGCTTTATCTCAGAACACGAACAAATAATATCCTTCCATCCTTAATGATATTGTAAATACATATATTTAATTCTTATAAATGATAGGGCTTCCCGGATTTCATTGCGTTAAGTTTTTGTTTTTTTTTCTTAGCCTATATTGTCCCACTGCTGGGCAAAGGCCTCCCCCATAGCCTTCCAGTCCTCTATCTGTGCTGTTTTCTCCGGTCAATCTTTTGCAAATGTCTAAGTTATTACGCCAGCGAATTCTAGGCCTGTCTCAGTAATTATTTCACTTCATTACAAATTGAAAATCTTCTCTGAGACGGGCGACATATCCCATCTTCCAAACTATTCTCATCCTACTTGAGTGATTGAAACCATAGAGAACCAAGGCTTTACCAGCCTGTACACAATAAGGTCTATTACAACATTAAACCTCTACAATATCACGGACCCTTTTCTCACATAAAGGCAATAAATTACACAGAAATATTATCTCTATCTAGAGGAGAAACGATTAATCGTTATGGGACTAGTGAATCGATTAGGTAAAGGTCATTACTGGGCGATTGAGGTGGTCATCCCTTTCTGTTCTATATACAAGATGGAAGGGACATCGCACAAACTGATACCAAGAGTTTAGTACATACACGATGCTGAACAAAGCTGACGGCTTTTCGCCGTAAAAAACGTAAAAATGAATGCTCATTTTTACGTTTTTTTAACTTAAAACTGTAAAAAGGTCGTGTAATCATCATCATTTCCATCTAAATATCATTATATTTACATTTTCAATTGAAAAGTAAATAATTCACACCTAGAATTAAAATCTCATATGGTTAGATAGAAATCAAGATTTTGTTTAAAGTTTAAAAAAAAAACCAGAAAATAACGTAAAAATTAGGAAAAGGAGGTACAGAATCACGTACTGAACCCGTGGTATCACGTTGTATTTCGATGCACCTAATTGCTTATTCCCTTTGGAGTGTACAGACGCCAGCACATCAAGCTACCCCAAACTGTCAGATATTTCCCAATTGAACATGAACCTTATCCTTTTGTTATAAAGTTGAAAACCTATCAAAGAAATTTGACACACTGGGGAAGCTTGATGTGCTGGCCTTTGTACAATAAATTGAGACCTGTGTCGAATTTTCTCTCGCTAGGTGGCGCTGTTGTTTATGGTAGCCTGTCAAAATGAAATGCGTTGAACACAGTCTGCCTCTGTTCTCTATGAACGAGGCGAAGAATCGAAATTAAATGGAGTAACATAGTCATAAGGTAGTAATTAAAAAAGTCTGAAATCAATGCTCGTGTCTTCTCTGTATGAGAGGCCTTTGCCCTGCAGTGAGACAGTAACGGACTGGTATTATTATTATCGGCTCACACGCAATGCTGAAAATGCGACACGGTAGCGATTTTTGTAATGTTTGTTATTACAGATATTGTCAATGGCTCCACTCTATACTTAATGCATATTATATATTAATTATTACAATGGCATGCTGAAGTATATTATTGTGAAAATAAAGATTATGCGACATTTTGTTTTGCAAAATGTATTACTATCTTAACCGATTTTTTGCGACGTCTAACTTCGTCCAATTCGTCTTGTGATACTGGTTTTAATTCAGGAAGTTACATAATATCACGCCTATATTCCCTGAGTTAGGCAGAGTCTTATCTATAGTACACACACATTTCGCCAGTTATGTTTAAGTCACATGTTATAGAGGGTGACCCTGTCACCATCAACCGGGCACAATTCCAAACTAAGCAATTCTTGAAGGAAAAACCTAATAACACTTTACCCGACCTTAGAATGTAACCCAGGGCTTCATGCTTATCAGTAGCGCTTCCAACCACTTCGCCAACGAGGCTGTCATTCAGGAAATACTTATTGCAATACAAACTACACTAATTGAGTTCGTTATATATGGTTTTATAACCGGGAGCTCATATCTAAAGAAAAACTGCCGCACGGGTCAATTGAAGACTTGACAGGCTTGAGGTCTTGGGTTACATTACCAGGTCGGACTAAGTAGGATATAGATAAATAAATATAAAATAAATAAATACTGCTGGACAATCCACACAGCATCATCTAGCCCCAAGCTAAGCAGAGCTTGTGTTATGGGTACTAGATGACTGATATACTTAATACAATACATTACATAGATAGATATTTTTTTATTATACATAGCATATACCCAGAACACCCGGAACAAATATTTGTAGATCGTACCAATATTTGTCCTAAGGCGGTAATCGAACCCGCAACCTTCTGCGTCGCAGGCGGACCTTCGCCCGCCGCGCCACATCGGTCGTCATAATAAATAATATTGGTATATTTCATCTCATTTATCATTAGCAGCTCGAACACACAAGTGATTGAGCGTGACCTACTGCCAAAGATATGAGTACTGAATAGGAATAGAAACTTAAGTAAATGGATTTGGAATGAATGGAGCCAAAACAACCCCAATGGAATCAAACCAGAGTTCACATGTCTGTGAACGGAACCAGGAAACGCTGGTAGGTTCATTGGCCCTATGATTCCACGAAAGGTTACTGTGGTGGCTGAAAGGTTACTGAAGGGTAAAGGCCCAAAGGTTGTCTGGTAAAGCAAATCCTCGCAGCTCAGGTGATACCGATACAACGGTGTCTATCGGAACCAAAACTTCGATTGAGATTTTATAAAACCACTAGCTGACCCAGCAAACGTGGTTTTGCCATATAAAATATTTGGGGTGGACCACCCTTAACATTTATGGGGATGAAACATAGATGTTGTCCGATTCGCAGACCTAACCGATATGCACACAAAATTTCACGAAAAATCGGTCGAGCCATTTGGGAGGGTTTAATTACAAACACCGTGACACGAGAATTTTACATATAAGATATTAAAGATAGAAATAACAAGAGAAAATAAGTTCATCAATGAACATTAATTATATAACAATACTTTGTTAGTAAGGGTGGTAAACAAAATAATATTACTTAATAGTTTTAATGGGATAAAAATAGTTAAATCAGAAAATTATAATATTTATAATATAACTTCATCTTCAAGTCTTCATTAATGGCGTTTTTGGAAATGACTCCATAAGTTTGCCAATATCACGTAGGTACAGAGGCCAGCACATCAAGCTACCCCTCTAATGTGTCAAATTTCTTTGATGGGTTTTCAATTTTATTACGAAAGAATGAGGATCATGTTCAATTGGGAAAATTTCATTTAGCCACGAGCTCCTCAAAACCTCAAAGCAAACAAACAAAAC
Source organism: Phlogophora meticulosa (assembly GCA_905147745.2). NCBI lineage: Eukaryota > Metazoa > Arthropoda > Insecta > Lepidoptera > Noctuidae > Phlogophora > Phlogophora meticulosa. Next base: position 17,078,687 of record LR990522.1, on the reverse strand, counting down.
CTCTACAGTCGTTAATTAAATTCGCGGTATAATTACGATGTTGAATATCCGTAGAATATATTAGTGGTACAGTAATAATTTGAAGCAGTGAGACATCGCGTGCTGTGAAGTTGTCGCATGCGGCCGGAAATAGGAAGGGGGGTAGTATAGAGAGAGGGGTAATTTTTACCACGAAGGTTGAAATGTCCAAAAAATTTGCATTGAACAGAATGGAAGGCTTCTTTCATTGATCGAAAAAGGTATTGCAGTATTTTTGGCCTTTTTGAGTAGCAATACTGACGAGTAAGTTTTCTATGCGAATGCTCATCATATTTGAGAAGAAGTGAGAAAGCTGTTTTGATCAGGAAAATGGCTTACTGCTTTTACAAACTTTTGTATAAGTTGCAATGTTTTCACCCATCCATCGTAATCTATTACAAAAAATACTTAATGCTTCAGTGCCTCAAGTTTTACAATGATAATAATATTTTATATTTTTACATAATCTACTTTTGATGAAATGAAATGATACTTATTTCTGTATAAGTACATAGGTAGGCTATTTAGGTACGTACATTGGTAGGTACGTAGGTATGGTACATAGGTATTTAGTAGATAGGTTATTTTACTGACTAAAAACCCACTCCTGTTCCTTCGTTGCCTTTCGTACCAGGGCCGAGTCTTCCTTTCAGAATCGGACCCTTGGCCCCAGTAGGCTTCGACCCTGCTGGGTCAGTTGCTGACATCTCCTTGAGGTGCGCGTGGATTTAATAGATAGGTACCTCTCTAAAAGTTACCGACCTACGTACGCCGATATGACATGAATTGCGGACTAAGGGTCTATACTGAACCTAGGTTCAGTATAGACCCTTAGTCAGTATGATCTACCTATAGTATGATCTCATTTATTTACATTTATTCGTTTCTTAAATTAATTTTTAATATGACCTTGTTTTTAAAAGTTATTATTTTGTTTTATTTATTTAATAATTAATGGGAAGTAAACCTAAAGTACCCATCAAAAGGTACCACTGAAAGCCCTTGCTTAAACACAGAAATTACAAGGCAGAATAATTTATAAACGTGGTAGGTAAGGTTGCAAAGCCATTCAAGTTTTAATTAAGTGTATTTATAATTAAGTCAGAAAGTAATTAACTTAAAGTAAATAAAAATACTCGAATACGGAATGGAAGGCAGTCTCATTGGTGACACAGAGGGAAACCGATATTAAAAACCTTATTGGAGTTTTTAATAGAAGTTCAAAGGAGGTACAATTTATTGTAGGTCAGAATTTCGAACTGTAATTCATAGTATTATTTTTATTGGTGTTTTCTGTCACAGATATAGGCAAAAGTTATAATACTACATGCTTAAAATATTTACAATATTTCGTACGAAGCTAGGTTTGGATTTAAGGCAAAATACTAGGCTGGTCTTCTTTTTCAAACTATCATAACATGTATCCATTCCGAAACAGTATTTTACCTAGGACTATAAGTTATTTGACATTGTTTTTCAATTGTCTATAAAATATTTACTTCAATTCATTATTTATTATACTCAATAGTTAATGTTCTGCTCTTTGACTTAAGTTATGTTGTTTTGTTGTATTTTTTTTTATATCCTGATATTTCTTTTAATAATAATTACTAATTATGTGAAAGAGTGTTGATGGCATGGTTGGCACAATGGCTGAGCGATTGGCTGCTGCGCCGCGTGTCGTGGGTTCGATTCCCGCACGGGACAAAAATTTGTATGGCCTACAGGTAGTTGTTCCGGGTCTGGCTGTTTGTGTATGTGACTTTAAATGTTTGTCAACTTACCCACGACACAGGAGAAATTTCTAGTTTGGGCAACGCTTTTTACAAAAATATATATATAAAGGTTGCATACATTGATTAAGAAAATATCCGGTATCTTTTAGTATCTTTGGTTCCGTCTGGTCGGAGGATCCTCCCTTTTTAATGGTGGATCAAGAACTTTACACCCATTTCCTCATACCCCCACATTATGTCTGTAACATGTTCTAAGACCCATGCATGTATAGATTGCTATATTAAGGGATCCCCCGCACTATGCGGCCGCCAGACCGTAATCGCACGACCGGTCTTCCGACTAGTCTAGGTTTAAGATTGTGGACGATAGCGCTATACGTCGTGGTCTTTAATTCTTTAACTTCTTAAGGTGTACAATGAGCTCTAGATGAACCACAGTGGCAATCCTAAAAGCATTACTGAATACACCTTTCTTTTCCAGCTGCAAATCGATGCAGGAGCTAGCGAGGGTCCAGGTCCTCCAGCAAACAACAACTCGGAGGGTGCAGTGGCCAGCCAAGCTCGAGATGACAACCACAACGCGCAGCAGCCGCCGCCGGTCACTCCTCGAGCTAGGCCGCTCACACCTGCAGGTAAGGTTACCGAAGTATTTTGGGGCTTAAATTTCAGGAGGCGTATTCACAGACAGAAATAACACTCACGCAGGCACCTCCAACTTGTGAGATTAAAATATGCTGCTGAAAACCAAACGTACAGAAAACCATCATCATCCTCCTGCCCTTATCCCAATTTATTTGGGGTCGGCGCAGCATATGTCTTCTTCTTCCATACAACTCTCTCTATTTGCCATCATCTCAAGAGTCATCACATCTTTTCTAGCCATATTATCTTTCACACAATCCGTCCATCTTTTTTTTGGTCTCCCTCTACTCTTAATATTATAACCCTGCACATTCATACTCAAATTTTCCTCACAACACGGGCGTCGATTCGATCGTTCGATTAAAGAATCGGACATTTTAAGAAATTGATTCTATTTTTGGAATAATTTCGATAAAGCATTTTCAGCACATTTATTGCCTAGTAGACATAACAAAAATGCATTGAAGTTAGACGTAGCTTCATAATGGTTTATAGTCAATATTGAAAAAAAAAACTTGAGAGGTGTCAAGGGACACCCGGATGAAACGATGTTCCTTTTGTTATTAATTATTATGTACAAAAAACCTGTAAACACTCAACAAAAATAATCGTCGCGACACCACACTGTTCAATGCGAAATAGAAAGACGAAACGAAAATAACTGGCTTAATTTCCTTGAGAGAGAGAGAGAGAGAGAGAAAGAGAGAGAGAGACAGACAGACAAACGCGCGAAAAGTGTCGTTACAACTTTTTGTCCTAATTATTTCCGTCTAGCCCCCTTTCGCAACGCGCGATAAGGAACTTCGTTCCAATTTTTTTTTACAATAATCTCTAAATTGTCATCGGTTCATTAGAGTGTGGGCAGATGGATGTTTTTTTATTTGTTGCACTTGATAGCATCACTTAGTTACAAGTTATACAATTAAAATCAGTATACATTGATTTTGCTGTGGTTCTGTTGGATTCGGTATGACAGCATGCAATGTTCGGTGACATTTGTAACATAGAAAGAAAAAACAAATGTTACTTGTTCACATGATTATATTTGCCTCCTGTCGTCTTTTCAAGTACAGAGGCCAGCATATCAAGTTACCCCCATGTGTCAAATTCATTTGATAGTCTTTCTACTTTATCGCAGAAGAAATAAGGTTCGTGTTCAATTGGGAAAATCTGACAGTTTTAAGGCTTGATGTGCTGGCGTTTCTACGAAGATTGAGAAGGATTCAATTACGTATTTATAAAACCTTATATATAAAGCACCTGGGAGGTCGAATGTTTGAATGTTAACAAATCATTTCTATTTCCGAAGCGTATCGTCAGTTACATCCCCCATTCATATAATTTGTACAAACAGTTTCGTCACGGCATATTAACCCAATTTCTAAAATTAGATATAAATTCACGACGACAGTTCGCCGCTCCCGGCACTGACAGATATTCATTGGGAGGTATGGTACACTCGCTCTGTGCATTTCGAAACCAATCAATTTTCATTCAGCTGAGTGACGGTAACGAGACATTTATGATAGAAGTTCAAAAATAGAAGCAGTAGGTAGCTTGGTTTGTGGATATGAAGTATGTTTCTGTTAATTGATATTTATTTATTTACGACCTATGTGGCGCAGCGGGTGAAGGTCCGCCTGCGACGCAGCAGGTTGCGGGCTCGATTCCCGCCTTGGGACAAATGTTTGTACGATCTACAAAGGTTTGTTCCGGGTGTTCTGGGTATTTGATATGTATTATAAAAAATATCTATCTATGTAATGTATTGTATTAAGTATATCAGTCATCTAGTACCCATAACACAAGCTCTGCTTAGCTTGGGGCTAGATGATGCTGTGTGGATTGTCCAGCATTATTTATTTTTTATTTATTTTATTGTATTTCTGTAAATAGGTTTTCACAAACACTTTTACAAGTCAACAAGTAAAATATTGTTTTAGACGGCACGGTTGTGCTAAGCGATAGGCTTCAGTGCCGCGTGTCGTGGGTTCGTTCCCCGCACGGAATAAATATGTGTATGGCCTACAGGCAATTGTTGCTTGTTTGACTGTTTGTCTTTGTGACTTTAAATATTTGTAAACGCACTCACGACACCTTAGAAATTCCTAGTGTGGTAATTTAAAAGGCGTAACTGACTTTATTGGTGATGTTCTTCAGAAAGGTCAGGTACGTAGTTCTCGCACCAGGCGTGCGCGAAACAAAAGGAGGGAGTATATAAGGATCGTAGCAGGTGGCGTTCTTTAGTTTCTGCCTACCCCCTGTGAAAAAGGCGTGAGGTTATATATGTATAAGTAAAAGGGCGTATTTTGAAACACTAACTTCAATTAAAAGTCCAGTTCAAAGTACTTCACTAAATATTTGTTTAACACAACACACAAAACAGTGGAACAAGTACCAACATCCTTTACATAGGTACCTCGGTTTCAGTATTTACATTCATTACCCTTATTTTCAGCTCCTGAAACACGAGCATTATTCTTTTACATTGTTCGAATGACAGTAATAAATTGAATGGAAAACCTGTTTTTACGTAACCGGACCGCAACCAATGAAAGGTCTCGAATTCTGCTGAGTCACATACATAACCAATTATACCGTAGTAATGGCTGCTAGCCCGGATCTGAAGTCATGATGGCCCAGTGGTTTAGGCATCGCCTCTTGTGCACGAGGTTTTGGGTTCAAACCTGGGCAAGTACCAAAGTGACTTTTTCAATTCATATATGTATACTTTCTAAGTTTATCTTGGACATCACTGACATCGGTGAAGGAAAACATCGTGAGGAAACCTGGACTTTTATAATTAACATAAGTCTGAAATTGCCAATCTGTCTTAAGCAAGCGTGGTGATTAATGCTCGTGCCTTCTCTGTATGAGAAGAGGCCTTTGCCCTTTGTTTTTTGAATGTAAGTGTACCTAAGGACTTGCTCTGTACAAGAGGAATCCCCACCGACGCTATATAATTTGGGGCGTGTGGCAAATTCTTTTGATGGGGCCCTAGTAAATAAATTCTAAAATGGCTTTTAAGCTTTAAAACATAATATACATTTTTTTAAGTAAAATAAGATATAATACTCGTACTCGTATAACTTCAAGTGCAATGTTAAAAAATTATATCTGCGCTTGCGGCCTTTTGGGCCGGGGCCCTGTTGGGTCGGGGGCCCGTGGCATTTTGCCAGCCCTACCACCCTATAGTTACGCCACTGGTAGAAACAAAACTTGGATAGGCATTTTCGCGTTAGTTTAACACTGTTTGTTACTACAAGGACTCTTATATTTTTTAAGGATTTGAAATGAATCATTTCAACACCTTGTCAGTAATTAATAATGTTGAATCAACGATTAAATCTCTTTTAAAGTTTTGTTTCGATCCACCCCGGCTTTTCGATTCACCCCGTTTTGAAATTTTAAGTCGGCCTTTCCTAACTTCTACTTTTTTGTGTGTTTTGATAAAACTGTAGAAATCCCGATGTCTATCTCGAACCCATTGAGATTTATAATGAAAGATGTTCATTATTTACTTTATAATTTAAAATCGCATTAGTTTAGTTGAGGTCAAGATCCAGAGAGGCCTAACTATAAGTTTTTTCTTCAACATACGTTACTCTGTTTTGTTAAAACAACCTACTAATAATGCGTTAACCGAGGCCGAAACTCACCACAAAAAGAAATTGCAGTTACAAATAATGATTTATTATTCTTTAAAATAAAAAATAAAACATCAGAAAAAAACGTAAATATTAGGAAAACCCGACCGGTCAAGAATCATGTGCTGAACTCATGGCAAAAAGGTTGTAATTTGTCCCTGTTTGTAACATGACGAGGTCAAACCCGGGCAAATACTGATGTGAGTTTTCTAGCGTAATTCTGTCATACACAGACAAGGAAAACGTAGAAAAGAAATCTGTAATTACCTGACTGCCCCAGGATGAGGGTAATTTTTTTCAAGTGTATGTAATATATAACATACAAGCACGTCACCCGCGACTTCGTCCACGTGTATTTCGTACTTTTACCTTCATACTTTAACATTCTCTTCATCCCCTTTAAAGTATAGTTTTGAAAATAAAATATAGCCTTATGTAGCTTGGATAATGTAGCTGGTAGGTTCGTAAAGTAGATTGTGAGATTATCCATACTAAACATACAATAAAATCTTTCCTCTTTATTATATTGCAACCGGAGATGAGCTCGTGGCTAAATAAAAACAGCCGCACGGGTTGATCGAAGGTTAAGATATACTTGCTGAGGTCAGCCTGTGGATCGGTGACCGTTCGTAACATATCGAGACTCCTCCGTGCCGAAAGCACGTTAAGCCGTTGGTCCCGGCTGTCATTTGTATGTCGTTGTAGTCAGCCTGAAAGTCTGACAACCAGTCTTACCAAGGGGTATCGTGTTGCCCAGCGTCAGAGTCACTGGGTTATGGAAGTCAGAAAGGCAGTCGCTCCATATAAAATGCTGGTATTCAGCTGCATCCATTCATATAATATTAGTTTAGATAAATCCTTCAATAAATTTCACCAGACGATTCAGTCATGAAAATAAACCTCTTTCACATACTACGTCATATCCAAAGAAACAGCGCAGTATCAATGGGGGTGTAACGATAATAATATTATGTCAGGAATGCGATATATTTGTACAGAGCCGAGCCGAGCTAATAGTGCCTTTACCTACGAGTATTTCGGCACATTTGAAGGCAATCATCATAAAGTGGTTGTTGTCGGGTATTTGTTGACATTGTACCAAATGTGGCTTGTGTTATGTCACGGGACATAACGCTACGTGGTATTATTAGTACTATTTCGTGGTATACTTAGGGCAGGCGGTATAAAAATAAACTCTTCTTTCGTTTAAAAAATCGTTGCCCCACACTAGCAATTTCTCCTAGCTGTTTAGTGCGTGCATTTACAAACATTTAAACTCACAAACAGCCAGAACCGAAACAACTTATCTGTAGGCCTTACAGTATTTGTTTCGTGCAGGAATGGGAATCCACGACACGCAGTACAGGAGCCAATCGCTTAGCCACTGCGCCAACAGTGTCGTCGTCGTGTCGTATTAATAATACCAGTTACTATCCCACAACAGGGCAAAGACCTCTTCTCATAAAGAGAAGGAACGATCATAAGAGAACTGTAGATAATTATACATATAATTAAAAGAAACGCGCTTAAATCCCCAAGTATATATGTATATGATAGATGAGTTGAGATGAGTTTGTTTGGATTAAATCGATACATACTCGTAAGAGATAATCTCGAACATAAATCATTAAAAAGGTAAAAGCATAAGGCCGATGTAAGCGGAAACGCCGGGACGACGCCCTAGAAGGACATACGCTGACTTCATTGGTGATATTTTTCAAAAAGGTCAGATGCGTAGTGCTCGCAACCGGCGTGCGTGCATGACCAGATATATGTATATGTATTTGCTGTGCCCAACAGGGTCCACGATTGTGTCCAATGTTTTTACCTACCACCTAATCATTTACATTGTGGAGTTCAATAAATAATTGATGAATGAGTATTGATGTATGAGCGTGAGCGAAGCGTAAGGAGTATATAAGGATCGTAGCGGGTGGCGTTCTATGGTTTCTGCCTACCCCCATAGGAAAAAGGCGTGAGTTTATGTAATTATGTCATAATCTGCCTAGCCTTTTTCCCAACAACGTTGGGGTCGGATTCCAATCTAACCGGATGAAGCTGAATACCAGTATTTTACATGTATCGACTGCCTATCTGACCTCCACAACCCAGTTACGGGGCAACCCAATACCCTTATTAATGTATGTATCATTAAAAAATATTGTGAATATTAGACAAAGGTCTATTCCAAGAATTTGCGAGATATCGACTCTTCCGCTGTTATGTAAAAGATTTTCCCGTAAAATGAGATGTTACAAAAATCATGTTTCAACGGAATTTTCGAGAAATCATTAGCAAGCGAAACTGTACTTACATGAAAAAGAATATTCATGTTTTGTTCCATTTTTTTAGGATAGCATCCCTTTTTCACGATGACTGAAGAAATATAAAAGAAAGCATAGCTTTAATAACAAATAAACATTCAAATATCAAGCTTATGAAAAAAGGGCGTCGCTGTATACCCTGTGTAATAGATACCCTACCTAATAGCCTAATTCTTAAGGATACAAATCGTAAACTCAGAACCTAAAATAATCTTTTCGCTCGCAACGTTACTAGCAATTTTCCCAAAATTAACTTTAAATTGTATCGGAATTGAACCGGGATCAATAGAGCTTTCTTTGTTTCCCTTAAATATATTTTATCTTAGAAGAAAATCTAGCAAAAAGACGGCGCTCTCAGTGAATCGAGTCTGAAATAAAATACTCTGAAGCCTCCATGCTCAACAAGTCTTTGTTCCACTTTGAGAAGAGAAAAAATGGTGAGGTACACGCGTTCAATGTCAGCTAAAAGGTTTTAAAGGAAAGTTCCAACTCATGCAATCTCCCGGGATCACTCATCTATTATTAGTCTGTCGCAGCTTCCATTAATTCTGGCCGGTCACGGTCCGTGGTCATTCATCACGCCATCAATTTGTTTCTTCAACTGGGAGGCACAGACCTCTTAAAATTTGACCCAAATAAATAACTTGGCAAGCTACTTCCCATTTAAAGTGTTTTTTCGTATTGTTCCCGATGTTTTTATGTGAATCAAGGGGTATGGAAGAAATAGAGATTAATTATTTTCCGTTTATTTTAATGGGATCCAACGGAAAGGTTCTTCTCAATATTTATTTAGGAGAAACTAAAGGAAACTCAAGTAACGGTTCGTTACTAGTTCGCATCTTCCTGATTTGCGGTTGAAGTTTCAATAGTCAGTTGTTTTTTGGAGTCCGTATATAATATTGTATTAAAGTACCAGCTCTTTTCTTGCCATATCATCTTTCACACAATCCATCCATCTTTTCTTTGGTCTTCCTCTACTCACGTAACCCTGCACATTCATACTCAAAACTTTCCTCACATCATGGTCCTCATTCCTTCGCATCACATGCCCATACCATGACAACCGATTTCCACACAAGTTCTCGGTCACAGGCGCCACTTTCAGACTTCCTCTTACATACTCATTTCGTATTCTATCCATTCGCGTAACATCACAACATTCTCATCTCAGCTGCAAGGCATGAATGAAAGGCAGTTACAACTGCCTTTCATTCATGCCTTTTGCGGCCCAACATTCTGATCCATACAAGACAGCAGGTCTTACTATTGTATTGTAAATCTTCCCTTGTTTTTATTAATAAAGTATTAATTGGGCCACAAAATGTACCCGTAAGTACCGTCATATGTATAGCAACACATATGTTTTCACTCTCCAACTTATCGGGTTTCTCAAACACCCTAATACAGCAAGAAAATCCTTAGAATAACATACTAGTAATCCCTGATCTCGTAGCTTTGCACATTAGGTACGACTACTCTAAAAGCGCTCTACGTCAAATTTATACTTCGTGAAAGAGTCTTACCCAACTGACATTTACCGACAGTACACACAGCTCTGCTAACCCAGAAAAAGAGCATTAAGTCCAACTAAATAGGTCAACAAATGTCACATAAATCGATATGAAATTTAGCGTCAGCAGGTATTTAACACAATTTTTCGATGGCTTGTGGGGCTTCGCGCCGATACTGGCTTTGCACGAAGTAGATCTAATGTTTCACGTAGAAATATATAAAAATTGTTCTTTAGTAAGAGACTTTTCTCTTTTAGGTACTGTAGGTTTATTAGCTAAGGATAATATTACCGCATACAGACTGGCAACATTAATAATTATAGTTTTACTAGCTTCCGCCCGCGGCTTCGCCCGCGTGGTTTGTTGAAAAAAAGTAGCCTTTGTTCTTTCCCGGGGTGCAATCTATCTCTCTGCCAAATTTTATCGAAATCCGTTCAGTGGTTTAGGCATGAAGGATTAACAAACATACACACACAGATAAGCTTTCGGATTTATAATAAATACTAGTTGCGCCCCGCGGTTGTTACCTGCGTTATTTTTCTTTCCGTACGAACCTTCTAGAAAATATTAGTTAGCTTAAAAAATATTTGAATGAAATCGGTAAACTCATTCTAACGTTATGGCGTTTGCAAAAGAAACAAAGATTCATTTTTATAAATGCCTATAGATAGATAATTATTATACTTTTTGAAGTAATTGTTATTAATTTCTTTTTTAACACGTTAAACGCCAGGTGACCGACAAACAATACATTTTCTATTGTGTCTCGTTGTCTGGCAGTTATGGTGTTAAGCAACCGTAGATTTTTATATATGTAGATTTACTAGCTGTCCCGGCGAACGTCGTACCGCCTCAGAAGTTAAGTTACATTGCCATCTGTTAGAAATGCATGGTACTTATTTTAGGAAAACATTTAATTTGCAATAAATAAAACTATTGAGATCAATAATTGAAATAAAAACTGTCCTATCTTTTAAGACTGACCAAATCACACACTGTATTTTTATTAAAATCGGTTCAGTAGTTGAGGAGTCCATAGCGGACAAACAACGTGACACGTTATTTATATATATTAAGATATCGTCCAACGCATCACGCCTAGACGTTAGGACGTAACCCAGTCACGTGGACTACCAGACATAAGACCCTGTGTAGGTATTTCTTGCCTACGCACTTGGTTACGACAACCGTCTTCACGTGCAGAGCCTTGGGGCAACACGATACGAAGCCACACAATATTACTCATTTTGTCTTGTTTTTTAAAACATTTCACGAGGTCTTGCCCATAGTTTGAGGCTTTTCAGAACGGATTTAGATGAAATTTGTAATGAGGTAGCTCATATCATATGGGCTACTTTTTTTTGAGAAAGGTGTAGTATTTCCGTGGGAAATTCAAATCGTCTCGCGTTGTCTTTTTGACCGCGGGGCGAACTTACTCGTAGTACAATATAAGTAAAGTGCTAACTATGCACTCTTGGGGCGATTATCACGAATGAAACTAGACGTGAGTACATGTTTGTGTATGTGAGTTTCATATTTGTAAAACGCACCCACGATACAGGAGAAAGTCCCAGAGTGGGGCAAAGTTTAAAAAAAAGTGTACATCTTTAAGGTAGATTTTTGAGGAACTAATTATCTACTATTAAGAATAGTTGGTCGCTTTGTTGAACGCAGGACAATGTTACTATGTTCTTTTACTGTTTAATAGTTCTTTATTTTTGTGTATGTTTCTTCTACTATCCTTATTTTATGTTATTGACATGATCCTCTCATTACATTGTATGAATGAGTTGTATTGATATAATTCAGCATTGCACATGTCAGCGGGCACGCCCTTGGACTGCCTTGGAGGCTTTTTATGTATTCAGTTTAGCAGGCTTTGCTTGAGTTAATTGTCGATTTTGGTATATATAACTTTTTATTTATTTATTTTGGCATATTGGTGTGTGCTAGCTAACATGTAGCAAATTATTTAATTGAATGACGTATAAAGATGATTGACATAATTATTATTTTTGACATAATGTGTTGTATAGCTTCAGGTTCTTCAAACCTATCAGACAGACGTGTTGCTGGGGAGTTTGTTCCTCCACTTCTTCTTCCCAGCAAAAACACTAGGAAGTGGTGAAGGGTGGGCGTTTTGGGGGACTGTCTTATGTAAACGTCTTTGACGTTCAAAAAGTGCTGATTCTCAGGCTAATTTGAATAAATGAATTTTGATTTTGATTTTGATTTAAGATGTCATGTACAATGTATGTACTAAAAATCACACCAATAAATGAATTTGAATTTATATCACTGTCAGCACTTAGTACGGGGCAACGTATTTTTTTTAAAGAAAGAAAAGATAAAAGAAAGACGTTACGGTTTATACACGTGGAAGACAGCCCTAGATCCAACCTAGCATCGGAAGCGAAGTCTCGACTGGCTACAGGAGGGAAATAATAACTGGAGTAGTTATGGAGTGGAGTCGTTATAATGTCAAGATCGGATATTTCTATTGTTTCCAGAAATGGGTTACTGCATAGTTATGATCAATTAATCTCGTCTTAACTCCGCTATCTGCGATAGTGTATTGTTGTAATTAATAACGATATAGGAGCCCGCTTCTGGTTTCATATTAGCCGCACGGTTTTCGATTGGAGGCTAATCTACGCTGGCTGAGGTGGGCCCGTGGATGGGTGACCATCCATTTCGTGCCGCTCCGTGCCACGGAAAGCATGTTAAACTGTTTGTCTCGGCTGTCATTTGAAGCCTTTAGATCATTGGCAGTCGTTACGGGAAGATAGGAAATAAAAATTCTGACAACCAGACCAGACTACCAGAGGGACAGCGCCGGCCCTGGTCCTTAATCATGGTGGGGAGAGGTTGTCTTTCGGTGAGAAAAAAGTAAATAAAGATTTTATAAGTTTTTTTTTATATAATTATTTTCATTTTTTTTTTTTTTTAAAACGTTGCCCCACACTAGGAATTTCTCCTGTATCGTGGGAGCGTTTACAAACATTTAAAGTCACATACACAAACAACCAGACCCGGAACAACTATCTGTAGGCCATACAAATATTTGTTCCGTGCGGGGATCGAACCCGCGACACGCAGCGCAACAGCCAATCGCTTAACTACTGCGCCAACCGTGTCGTATTTGGGCTAGCTCCGCTTAAAAATTGGTTTCACGTTTGGCATTTTAGCTCCCCTTGCTGCCTAGCGCCTAGAGCTACCGTAACTCTCGCTCTATCCTAGGGCCACCGCTGAGGGTAGCCTATTACACAATAAATGGGTATTCAGAATAAAAAAAAAACAAAATTCATTTATTCAAATTAGGCTGAGAATCATCACTTTTTGAACGACCAGCACTTTTGGAACGATTAGAATTTATATTTCTGAATTCCAGCCCCGCTAGGTATGGCGGGCTTATGGCGGGCTGATACCGGTGAGGGCGCGCGCGGAATACGTATATTCTGCGCGCAACCTCACACAAGGTATTGGAAGGAACCTTGGGGTTTTAGTCGGTAGGTCCTACTTCAAAATAACTTTCCATTGTCCCCAAACACCACCACCCTTCACCTTCCGCGTATTGGAAGAATGTCTGTCACATGGACAGTATTATCAGTTTGAAATCAAATACTTCACAGGAGCATCTAATATAAAAGGGCTGTTTGCTACTTCAGAATGGACCCTGTTACTTGTCTTATTGAAGAAGGGATCTCTCTATTTGAGTAGCGGTAGCTATGGCGTAGCAGCGTACGTAACACGTTTTGTGTTTCTCGCCCGTTTTCATGGTTCCATATCCAAAGAACTACTAAGCCTCAGCTGTCCGCCCGTCCGCCTGTCAGTCAGCGACATGTATCTCATGAATCGTAATAGGTAGACAAATGTGAGACAGAATGTGTATTTCCAGTGCCTCTATAACATCATCTGCCTAGCCTTATCCCAACAATGTTGGGGTCGGCTTCCAGTCTAACCGGATGCAGCTGAGTACAAGTATTTTACATTTAGTGACTGCCTATCTGACCTCCACAACCCAGTTACTGAGCAACACGGTACCCCTTACCCCCGACTACCTGTATTGCCTCTAAAACAAATAATAAAAATTAAGGGAAGCCAGAAATGTGTTTTGTTTAATCTTAACGATGGCACGGAACCCCTCGAGTCCTTCGTAAATCTGACTCGCACTTTATTTATCGAGGCTTATATTGTTTCAAAAAGTGCCACACATACTGTTAACACGTTGTAGAGAACACCTAGCTCTAATATTATTTCTCAACAAGATAGGGAAAGGTATCGAAAGCCACCCACACGCCATGTTTGTCAGTACTCGAAACTTCCAGTCGACGAAGCCTTGGCTGTCAACTTGGCAAATTACTTCCGACCGGCTTCCAAGTATCAGGAGCCACTTGTCCCCGCTCCAGTACGTAAATACTGTTAGGAAAGTTCTCGTATATCACAGTTAGCGAGATTTCCGAATTGTTGCCGATTTTAGAAGGAGATAGAAGCTGTGTAGTTGAGGAGCACACACGCGATGTCTCTCTCCTTCAAATTATTACTGTATCACTAATATATTCTACAGATATTCAACATCGTAATTACACGGGAATTTAATTAACGACTGTAGAGGTTTTGTTTGTTTGTGTTGAGGTTTTCAGGAGCTTGTGGCTAAATAAAGACAGGCGCACGGGTTGATCGAAGGTTAAGCTACGCTTGTCGAGGTCAGTCTGTGGATGGGTGACCGTTCGTAACATATCGAGACTCCTCCGTGCCTCGGAAAGCACGTTAAACCGTTGGTCCCGGTTGACATTTGTAGATCTTTGACAGTCGTTACGGGTAGCCAGAAACCCGAAAGTCTGACAACCAGTCTTACCAAGGGTTATCGTGTTGCTCAGTAACTGGGTTGTGGAGGTCAGATAGGCAGTCGCTCCATGTGAAATACTGGTATCCAGCTACATCCGGTTGGACTGGAATCCGACTCAATAAAGTTGGGAAAAGGCTAGACAGATGATGATGATGATAGTTGGTGTGTAGTTTTGGAAAAAATGATGAGAAACTGCTAGAACTTAAAATCATATTTTTTCATATCTAATCATTTATATCTCTTATAGATGTTATACAGACAATATTCGCCATGCTGTGCCATCACATGTGCTCACAAAATTTTACTTATAACTTACAATCTACTATCAGAATATCATGCTGAATAACAATAAACATTACAATACATCCATACATACCCACATAAACTTACGCCTTTTTACCATGGGGGTAGACAGAAACAACAGAACACCACCAGCTACGATCCTTACATACTCCTTTCGTTTCGATCACGTTCATACATCTGGTCGTACACACTTAAAATAAAATATTACTAAATTTTATGTTTAGTGTGTTTTGATTAGACGCTGAGTAACAACACTTTCTAAGTCTCTATGCACCTTTTGTTTTTTATTGTTCACGGGGGGAAACCTTCAAAAGGCGCCTGGACTTTTGGGGAAAAGACCAGGGAGTGTGGGATTCTTAGCTCACTAAAACCACCCCGGTGATCACCATCAGCACATGGAAGGGACCCCGTTATCTTTTAAGAGACCACTCCGGGACCCCCTCTGTGCAACGCCTGTTAGGGCACATCCCTGAAGAGGTTAAGAGGTCTCCCCTGAACCTCGCTGTGCACGGCGACACGTGATCTCTATGCCACCGTCTTCCCTGAGGTCATTCGGTTGGAAGTCTCTATGCACCTACACATAGTAAAATAACCTTACTTTTAATAGAAAATGCCTAAGTCCGCCTCTGTACATTTGTCTGCTTAAAGTATTAAATAAATAAATGAACAAAGTCTGCATTATGAAACCTATAATAGAAATAGAAATCAATTATTTACCAATAATGTACGAGTAAGTATACGGATATGATGGTTATTTTGATGAGCGTCCCGGTACATTTTGCCTTAATACGGCGTTCAAAATTACTATAATTACATTTACTAAACAAGACATAAAACATAAAAGAAGCATTGCATACACTAAGCAAAATTACTTACTGTCATTATTAAAAATACTCATATTATTCAAAAACCACCGAAACCATTCGAATACACTTACCTCGGGCAGATTCTGCAGTTAGGTAAAAACAGCAGGCAGCGTTTGGGAAACTGCGCCGAGTCTTCTCGTCATCCATACCGCAATGCTTAAAAACGAAAGATTATTACATTATGTCGTTGACTCCACTTTTTGTTTTATGTTAAATCTAGCATGTAGGTAATATGTAATGTTGTTTAAATTTAGGTCAGGTTATGATGGGGCTGACATGCCTTAAAAGGATAAAAGTCCCTAAAAACGATAAAGAGAAAAAAAAAAAACGAAAGTTTTTAATCAGTGCGTCCTACCCGTCATGACCTACGGAGCCGAGACATGGACACTCACGGTAAGGTTGGTCCACCAATTCAAAGTCGCTCAGCGAGCTATGGAGAGAGCTATGCTCGGAGTTTCTCTGAAGGATAGGATTCGAAACGAGTACATCCGACAGAGAACCAAAGTCACCGACATAGCTCAAAGAATTAGCAAGTTGAAGTGGCAGTGGGCTGGCCATATCTCGCGAAGAACCGACAACCGCTGGGGTAAACGTGTTCTTGAGTGGAGACCGCGACTCGGCAAACGTAGTGTAGGACGCCCTCTGACCAGGTGGGATGACGATCTGCGAAAGACTGCAGGCAGATGCTGGATGCGGCAAGCTGAAGACAGGGCGCTATGGCGCTCATTAGGAGAGGGCTATGTCCAGCAGTGGACTAGTATAGCCTGATGATGATTCAAAAACATTCGGAATTAGGCCCAATGCCAATAATTTAAATAAAAAATATAAGGAACTAACAATGATCACATCTTCCACACTGTTGTAACTCATGTTAGCAAATAAAGACTGATTGATTGATTGAATGTCTGGGGAAGGATACTGTCTACATAATGTATACATATGTAAATATTTACCATGATCTGGCATCGTAAACATTAAGTATTAGTCCCTTCGACATTATTTACCATTTGTCGAGAATTCTTCCCTTCTTCGCCGTAAAAAATTAAGTGCGTCCATTTGCAAAGGGACGATACATTTTAGATTGCTTTATTTCTTTATAAAGTTCTTTTATTTTTGCGGATATTTGTACTTAGGTTTGTTACATATGTATATGTCCGTTGGGAAGACTTAGCTACTATAATCCATAGTCGCTACGTTTAAATTAAGGCCGGTTGTTATTTTATTTTCTGATCGCCATCGTTCTAGACAACAACTCATGTTGTCAATAGAAAACTTACTTTAAGGTATGATCTAAGTAACTGGGGCACGATAGTAATTGACATGGTTAATTTAAGTCAAAATAGAAAATCTTTAGCATGCCATCGTTTTAACAAATTCATAATCTGCATGCGATGTAGAGCGGAACCATTTCGAATACTCGTTTAAAAATAACTGCTGTGTCGGTTTTTTTGCATTGCGTGCGGGATGTTGAATAAACAATATTGTGTTTGTGTTTTCAAGTTTGGGAGTTTGTTTATTATGGGCTACTGGGTGGAAGGGATAGTGACGCAAAACCTGATACTATGACTTTAGTACACCTATTTTCTGGAGACCCAATGATTTTTTTAAAAAGTTAATAGGTAATTCACTTGAGGTGTTTGTGGCTAAATAAAAACAGCCGCACGGGTTGATCGAAGATTAAGCTACGCTTGCCGAGGTCAGTCTGAGGATGGGTGACCGTTCGCTAACATATCGAGACTCCTCCGTGCCTCGGAAAGCACGTTAAGCCGTCGGTCCCGGCTGTCATTTGTAGATCTTTGACAGTCGTTACGGGTAGTCAGAAGCCCGAAAGTCTGACAACCAGTCTTACCAAGGGGTATCGTATTGCCCAGTAACTAGGTTGTGGAGGTCAAATAGGCAGTCGCTCCATGTAAAATACTGGTATCCAGCCGCATCCGATTCGACTGCAAGCCGACCCCAGCATAGTTGGGAAAAGGCTAGGCAGATGATGAATAGGTAATTCACTTCTTTAATTAAAAATATTATTTTGCAGTTTAAAGTCAAAAGAAACATCATACAAAATGGAAAAAGCCGACGAACTCTTTAAAATCCTTTATTGAAGTCATTGTATCAGGTTGGGCGTAGACGTCGCCTTACACCCTTCATAAAACTGTTGACACTGATAGGTACAGTATTCAAGACAAACAGACTTGATTATGATTTCGGACGTCTCCCAGCTACAAGGTGGTTTGGGCAGACTGGATACGGAAGACGAAGGTTACGGAGCAACTTAGAACAGACCAAAATTATGGTATGAATATGATGATATGCAAATTGCATTTGAAGAAACCTCTTTAGCTCTTACTGCAGATCCATCATAACATCAAAAAAAGTTTGTTGAAAAGTTCCAGAGCCATACATTATAGATAGGTACTTCATATTCGAGTACACAGACCAACTTTAGTGCTCGCAGCTTTGAGCATAAACCCATTGTAATGTTAATGAAATCCACACAATCTGTGCTCCCACTCAGACTGAGTTAAATTGGGCATGTGTGGTCCTTTAAAATTCGTTTAAAATCCAAATTATTCTTGTGTTAAACGAGATGTGTGGGGATGTTGATTTTAACATTTTTCTTGTCCGTCAGATAAATAACACAACTCCAGTTACGTGTCCAATAACACTTGACCGACCTGGGAACTTATCTGTCGCAACATCCCCGTGCGTACGAAAGCATGAAAAGTCAGACCTTCAGACCCTTAAATTAAAATCTTCTGTAGTCGACAGTTTCAGGGTTGGTACCTAGAGAAAATTGTTCATAATGATGATTGGACGATTGTTACCCGTTACTAGGTTTTCAGTTATATTAATCACACCGAACTAATAATAATAATAATTTCTTTTATTTGGAACAACACAGGAACCATTTTTCCTAGTTTATAAGTTTAGTATCTAAGGAGTGTCCATAGATACTAAACTTATAAACTAGGATTAGTAATAATACATATAAGAATAACACTTACTCGTAACAACGACAATTAGCGAGTCATGTACTTACGAGGCATGTCATACGGACAATGATTCCGCATGAGATGTCTCAGCACAGGAGCTCTTGGGTCCTCAGCCACTACTTTCAGGATGCTATTGCTAATGGTTCGGTGTGAGGTGGAATTTGAAAATAAATGATTTCCTTTTGTTTTTACTTGCGTTTTTGCATTCAAAAGGTTCAGGTTTCCAATTCTAGATTCCAATGACAAGGTAATTGTTTTCCAGGGGACGCCACAGACTCTTAATTGAAAACCGCACGTTACCTACGTTACGTGCCGTTTTTTACAAATCTACATTTTTGTCTTAGGTATAGATTAAAATGTGATACAAGGCGCTAAGGTCAGCTACCTCAACTGATCTAGCTTGTAGCAACTGTTCTAGATTAGCAGATTCGACGAATTACTTTTAACAATACTGCAAATACAGATTTTGTTATGTAAATGGTGCAGTGAGTAAAAGGTCAGAGGTCTGTGTCTGTCAATGAATTAAAACGAAATTATTCTCAAAATGTTTACAAGTTTTTACTGGTTCGTCGGTGTAGTGGTCGCAAACGCGACTGTTAAACATGAGGTCCTGAGTTCGATTCTCGAGTCGAGGTATATGTTATTGGGATTTACATTAGGAATGTTTCAGTAGCAGCCCGGAGTCTGGATGTGTGCCCGGTTGATGGCAATAGGCTCACCCCCTATTATATGGGACTTAGACATAACTGGTCAAATGTGGGTGTACACGTCTGCTCAATCTTGTGGGGTATACAGGCGTAATGTTTTGTAAGTTTACAAGTACGAGTACACTTTGAACATTGTGTACATTCAATCTATATCGTAGAGAACATTAGTTTCGACGCAATGCGGGCAAACACTCGAAGCAGAAAATCCGCCATGATGAATTCTCTGTATTAGTTGGTTGCGGTCCTGAGTTCCAAGCTGCATCAGCCATTGACCGCGGGCTTCCTGTTTCCGTAAGCCAAATGGAACACTAACCGATGATTTTCTGCGACTCGTTTTCAAGTAACGTTACGTTTAGTTACATTTAACTGTGAATACTGTGATAAAAAGTACAGTGTGTGTGTGTGAATGTGTGTGTGTGAGAGTGTGTGTGTGCGTGTATGTGTATGTAGGTGTGTGTGCTGTGATTATATATATATGTACTATAGGAGGAGTTCCATTTTGCTTCCAATAGATTTACATGGTTACGCCACTGGCACGGTCACCCACACTCTGGCGTGTCTTTCATCCCGAATAAAGAACGTAGGAACACAAGAACTAGGTGTCTTCCTGTACCTATTTTTTCTGCTTAGGCTAGATTTATTTCACATAATTAGTCAGAAAACAATGCCTCAGAAAGCACATTAAGCTGTCGGTCCCGGCTATCATTTTTAGGTTACGGTTAGAACCAAAAGGGTATTGTTTTACCTAGTAACTGGGTTGTGTATTTGGAGGTCAGGTAGGTCATCGCTCTATGTAAAATACTGGTTTTCAGCTGCATTCGGTTAAATTGGAAGCCGCCCCCAACATAGCTGTGAAAAGACTATTAGGCAGATGATGATGATGAATGACTTAAAAAACATGTCAAGGAATCCAGGAGGAGATCAATCGTTCAAGGATTACAGGAGTGGTGTTATGGTATACCCTCATTTCGCATGTTATGTTAAAGTCCCATGTTATAGGCTGGACGCTTGGACGCTTGTTGCCATTCACAGGGCACAAATCCAGACTCCTGCTACTACGAAAATCTAGATGGAAAAACCCAATAACGTTTGAGAACAGCTCGACTGCTGTCTCGTCACTCTCATCTCAATGCCTGGAATACAGCTGGATCTCTCTAACAGTGACATTATCTGCAGAGCAGAGTTCGAAAGTAAGTAGGAGATGGACGTTATTACTGGTTCCAGGGTACCTAGTTGTAACATTGTAATTTTACGACCCAGGCACATCGCTAGCTCCCTTTGCACAATTTAATATTTATCAGCCTGCCGCTACGATGCTATCTCAAACTCCAATTCTGTTGGTTTATTTGATACGAATGTGCGAACATTCTTAACGAGTTTTGTCAGCATATTTGGGTGAAGTCTGTACGTATAAATCGGACTCTAAGGAGTATTGAGCGGTAAGCTGTTCCGCCATAACGTTTTTGTTGATTCGTTTTTCAAAAGCTTTGGAAATAGATCTGTGTCAGAAATTAGAGAAAGTTCGTGCCAAAAAAATTGCTTCGTCAATTCTTTTTAGTGCCCTAGGATGCCTTTGTGTTGCCTATCTGTATTCCTCTTGTATGGCGTTTGACATGACTCTCGCAAGTCCTCACCCAGTCTCCTCAGGATACCATAATGACGGCACGGTTGCCGCAGTGACTGAGCAATTGGCTGCTGCACTGCGTATCGCGGATTCGTTTCCCGCACGGAACATATATTTGTATGACCTGCAGATAGTTCTTCCGGGTCTGGGCGTTTGTGTGTGAGTTTAAAAGTTTGTAAACGCAACGATACAGGAGAAATTCCTAAATTACTCCTGTATCGTGGGTAAACTTCTACTTAGGAGTAGAAGTTTAAAAAAATGGTTAGGTCTTTGGAGTCTGATTAAAGTCTTGTGTCTCATTTGGATGAAAAAGATCTTCACCTTGATAACAGGGTACTTCGATTATCTATATTAACTGAATTAAAATACACCTTCTTGATCTTCATATGAAAAGCAGTAACAATCCACTTCCCATCCTCAATAAAACGCATGATACCTCTTGGTTCCAGCTCTTCAACCTGCTCTTGATACAAAAGAGTTAAGGTCAAGTTTTTACCAGCTTTATAATAATAATATATTAATAATAATCTTTATTTATATACAACAGATTGCAGTACATATACTTAACAGTTTTTACAAAATAGCAGTCATTTAGGCCAGTGGTTTAGGCCTCGCCTCTTGTGCACAAGTGGGTTCAAACCTGGGCAAGTACCAATGTGTCTTTTTCAATTAATATGTACTTACATATGAATTGAAACCACTGGGCCATCATGACCTCTGAATGAATCATGAATCTGCGTGCTTGGCCCTAATTTCAGTTTCAAAGTCAAGTCAAACCATATCTTCAGTTCCCAAAAGCAATATAAACTGTGAACCTACGATATGATAGGCAACCCTTCTCGTGTCTCGGCCGCCATTTATCTGGAGTGGCCCTCAGACTCCGGCCTACAAACCTGAACAGTATGTAGGTCAACGCGGTCGCACTTAATTAGACTGAGACAAAAAAACCACCTTGTCGCATGACGCAGACCTAATGACTAATGACCTTGTGAATATTTGAAAGGTAGACTGTTCTGTTTCCGAGTTATCGTATGACAGAGACTGAGTATGACCAGTCAACTGTTCCTTACTCTTCTTACTCCAAATCCGTGGCTACACTTTTCTTTTTCGTTGTTTTTAAATAAAACTTTCCTTCACACTAAGGATTTGTCATGAATCTTGGGTAAATTTTAACTCACATACACACGGTCAAACCCGTAACAACAACCTGAACACTAACCGTACTTAAAAATATTTGTTCCGTGCGAGAATTGAACCCGCGAAACGCAACACAGCAGTCAATTACTCAGCCACTGCGCCAACACGTCAACCTTGACCTGGCTTAGCGCAGTACGGAGTTTCAATGGAATACGAGGCCAGCTTATACTGGTTTGTTTACCACGAACGTGTGTTCTGCTGTAATATGTTCGGACCAAAATTCGGCAAACGGGAACTCCGCGTACTGACTGAGGCAGTCTCATTAAATCCTTACGTGTAAATATAGGTAGGCGACGCCTAAGATGGTAATTGGCACATTTTATGATAATTAATTATAATTTTAACAACACTTTTCAGTCATTGCTAATGTTTAACAACAGGAAGGTGGTATGATGATGAGTAGTCTTCAAAACGATGTCAAAGCTTTGAATAACAGACTATACAATTTCGTTAAATACAGATTTCACAGCCCAGCTTGATAATGTCAAATCATATGTCATGCAAACCTATACGGCGTAGACCATAGGGTCTAGCCTGGGTGACAATATTACATTATAACCTGCTGGTTCATAATGTGCTTTGAATTTGGAACCCCAGATAAAATTTTGTATAAAACCTTTTAGGTATCGAAAAAAACTCATTTGAAAATTGAATTGCTTTTTATTATCTCACAGGTTTGAAAAATAGAGTAATCTCCTTGGGGATAAAGGTGTTTTTGTATAAGGCAAGCTTACCAATATGGCGCCCGGGACTAGGACACTTTATCCCCTTGTTTCCAAATCAACAAAACGAATATTACTTAATCTACCCATACTGAAATTCATTCAACCAAAATCACTTGCACATTCGCGATAGCGCTCAACAAAAAGCAGCTGCACCGCTGCAACGAAGCTCAGTTAACAAAAAGCGATTTAATAACACTAAAGCTTCACACAATGGGTGTTCTACGTACTGACGTTTAAGCGAATTGGATCGGACGCGGCTGTGTCAATGGCCGCCACTGCTGCCTATGATTTGGCGCATTCTGCTGCTAGCTTCCTATTTTTGGCTGGAGATAGAATTTGCTGCCAAATTTACAGATTTATAGGCCTACTGGTTTTGTTTTTGGCTTGTAGTGTGAATTATAAGGCCAGGAATGGTTACACGTGTAGTTTTTGTATTAGTAACTACCACGTTGGTGCATATGTAGTGGTACGCAAGCACGCTACTGCTGAGTATGAAGTCCTGGGTTGAGTAGTGTGCTGTGGGTGGCTGTGGTGTGTTACATTATAGGTTTTTTTTTAATATTGTAATAGGTCTTTACCTATGAAATTGCCGTTTTGTATGAAAAAATTTAAATGAATTTTTTTCATGTATTTTTTATTTGTATTTATCGAAGTAATCACCCATGCAATCAATGCATCTTTGCCAACGCAGTGGCAGTTTATTGATGCCCTTCTTAAAGAAATCAGCTGGACGGGAGGCAACAAATTCTTCAAAGGCATTTTGTACTGCCTCTCGGGTATTGAATTTTTTTCCCGCCAAGAAGTTATCCAAATTCTGGAAAAAGTAGTAGTCTGTAGGCGCAAGGTCTGGTGAGTAGGGCGGATGACGGAGAGCTTCCAACCCCAGTTCTTGCAACTTGGAGACCGTCTGCTGTGCAGTATGAGGTCGCGCGTTGTCGTGCAGGAGCATCGGAGACGAGCGATTGACCAATGCTGGTTGGAGATGTGCCAGCTTCTCCATCATTGTGTTCAATTCTTCACAGTACACATCTGCAGTAATGCTCACCCCGTTTGGTAAGAAGCTGTGTTGAATCACACCGGCGCTAGACCACCAAACAGTGACCATCACTTTTCTTGGGGTAAGTTTTCGTTTAGGGCATTGTTTAGGTGCTGAACCAGGATCCAACCAACTTGCTGAGCGCTTGCGGTTATCAAACAGAATCCATTTTTCATCGCAGGTAACAATGCGGTTCAAAATTCCTTCATTTGTGTGTCTGTTGAGCAGTGCAAGGCACGTCTCGACGCGTACTTCGCGCTGGCGATCATTGAGTTCGTGGGGCACCCATTTGTCAAGCTTTTTTACCTTGCCAATTTGACGCAAATGGACCAATATTGTTTTTACGCTAACGTCGAAAGCTGCTGCTAATTCAGCCGTAGATTGTGTATCATCAGCTTCCACAATCGCCTTTAATTCGTCATTGTCGACCAAAGTCTTCGGACGACCGCGAGGTTCATTTTTCAGGTCGAAATTTCCAGAACGGAAGCGAGCAAACCAATAACAGGTAGTGCGTTGGTTTGTAGTATTAGCTCCGTAAACGTCGTTGATGTTGCGTGCCGCTTGTGCCGCGTTGCTGCCACGACGGTACTCATATTCCATAATTACTCGAATTTTTAACGTATCCATGATGACGAAAAAGATTTAAATGCGATGAAAATGTAACACTAATCAATAAACAAATGACTACTTTTGGAAAAAAAAAAACCATGTTTTTAAAATAAAATTAATTTGAAATTAGAATTCTTAGCCAAACAAAAAATATTTTGATTTGAAATGGCCAGTACTGCAGAACGGCAATTTCATAGGTAAAGACCTAATATTCATCATCCTTCTGACCTTATTACAATTTATGCTGGGTCAGCGCAGCATGTTTTCTTCTTCCATACATCTCTATTTGTCGTCATCTCAAGAGTCACCTCTTTTCTAGCCATATCATCTTTCACACAATCCGTCCATCTTTTCTTTGGTCTCCCTCTACTCTTGTTACCCATACATACTCAAAACTTTTTTCACAACATGGTCCTCATTCGTTCGTATTTCTTTCTTACGTTTTTTAAATGTTGTAGTCTTTGTTTATTTTTTATTTAATACTTTGATTTGAATGCCTCGTTGTCAATGTCTGGGTTCGTTCCCAGGTCGCGCAATGTGATATCGAGCTTTTTCATATGGAATATGTCAGTAGCAGCGCAGGGTCTGGATCTGTGCCCAGTTGGTGGCAATAGGCTGACCCACTTAAAAATGGTGGGAGTTAAACAAAATTGCCAAAATGTGGGCGTTTTATAGTGACATCTCTGTCTAGCTCGTCGGGAAATTTAGGCGTGATAATATGGTTTGTATTTCTTATGTATATGTTATGTGAAAATAAATAACTTTCATCTACATTGCGTATGTTTAAAGTTACGTAGCCAAATAATTATGTACGAACGTTATAATAGATATTAAATTAGTTCGTTAATAAAAATAGAAGCATAAAGCAGAGATCTAGAACAATGTGGAAAATACCTACGTATCTACATAATTATTTTTAAAAGTTTCTGTGGATAAAGTTCTCGTTGTTTTCATATGAAATAGAAAACCTCGGGCTTCCTTTTCTGAATAAATTCTGTTATGAAAAGAAGTTAAATTTTTGTTCACGTTTTTTTTTGCCGGCTTAGTAGATCTTTGACGGTCGTGACGGGTAGTCAGAAGTTGAAAAGTTCGACAGCTGGTCTTAGTATTGTGTTGCCCAGTAACTGGGTTGTGGAGGACAGAGCTCCATTAAAATGATGATATTCAGCTGAATCCAGTTAGACGCCGAGCCCAACATTGTTGCGAAAACCTAGGTAGATTGACGTATTTATTCCAAACCCAAAATCAAAAGTGGTTTTCAGACATAATGTTCGTATGTTACTCCTAACCAAGAATAAAAATGGTTAAAGTTTATGCAAGAGTGCGTTTGACTCTGATATTTTTTGCAGGCGCTTTGAATCGTTTTACATTAATCGTCGTAGGGTAATATTCTTCAGTGTCCGTTTGATATTTAATAAAAAGGAAGGTTTGCCCATATACCTACATAGTTGAAAGTGCAAACAGACAATAATTTTAATGCAAGACTCTGGATTCGATTAGAACCCGTTTTAATGGATAAGTAGGCCTCATACCCTATCAAAACTGAATGAAAAAATACAGTTTGATTTTTTTTTAAACTTACTAGCGACCCGCCTGGTTTTGCATGGGTGCAAACTTTTTTAATGAGATTTTCTCACTAAAATATAATCGTAATTTTCCTTTTCTCTGTATTATGTTCTTACATAATGTTCCAAAGTAGAGTAAATGATTGATTGATTACTGCGGAGTTGATTGCGTCGCAAAAATATCACGAAGGGGTTGAAGTGCGGGCGTTTTGGTTATATGTATTTTATCTTTGAAATTCTCCTGTATCGTGGGTGCATACAAATATTTAAACTCACATACACAAACAGCCAGACTCGGAACAACTATCTCTAGGCTGTACAAATATTTGTTCCGTGCCGGTACCCGCGACACGCAACTCAACAGCCAATCGCTCAGACACTGTAAATTCTCAGCCTAATTTGTATTAATGATTATTGTTTCTTTGAATATAGGCGTGATTATTTATAGATTTGTTGCATATACATATAAATTACATTTTTAAATATTTCAATATAAAAAATACAAAAACATTTAAAAATATAACAAATTGTGGTCCACCGATGGCATGAGCAGGGTCCAAGCTACCGGGGGTTAGGGTTATTCACATCCCACATGTCGGCCACCTCGCGGGCCAGATCAAGATACTTAATCTGTTATTATAATTATACTAGCTGACCCAGCAAACTTTGTTTTGCCATATCAGATGTTGGGGTGGACCACCCTCATCACTTAGGGGTATGAATGTTGGCCGATTCTCAGACCTATCGAATATGCACACAAAATTTCATAAAAATCGGTCAAGCCGTTTCGGAGGAGTATGGTAACTAACATTGTGACACGAGAATTTTATATATAAGATTTAGATTTTAAGAAGGCTTACAGACTAGTGACTTTATATTAACAGCGACACAATAACTAACTCATATGTTATGTTGCAATTATTTGACAAGTCTGACACACTTTGCTTGTATAGCAATAACACAACTAGTTTCACTCCACTTAACCATAGCACCGAAAATCAGCGACCCTCCTAACCAGCCTGTAATGAAGAGCGACGTTATAAAGTGCTTTCTGAAGTGGAACTATTCTATTAGTACGAGTTCAGGGGGCGTGTTGGGGCAAACTTGTCATATTACAGTTTTAACTTTACGCATAATAGCTGTTACCAGTTTGTGGTATACTTACCGTTAGTGTGGTGGTGGGTTCAATCCCCAGCACGCGTAGTACGCGTTCTTTCTTGCCAACTTGACATCTCTTCTATCCGAGCACGGGGCATCCCGTAGTCTGTAGAGAATAGAAATCTTTCTTCTCTTCAATTTTATCATCGCAAGGCTTAAGACGGTAGGAATTTTTTAACAATCTGTCATGTTGTCTATTCTTCCGTCAACAAAACCTGTTTCTATGGTGGTCATGCTATGCGTGCAGGTCGTTAAGAGTGTGTGTTATTGAGTTTTTCCAATAGGAATTTTCCATTAGCTGCCCGGAGTCTGGCTTTGTGCCCGGTTGACGGCAATAGGCTCGCCCCTATTACTTGGGACTTAATCATAACTGGCGAAATGTGGGTGGTACTATAGGTGCACCTCTGCCTAACGCTTCGGGAAATATAGTCGTGATGTTATGATGTTACAATTAGTTTTGATATTTACTAGCGTAGTTTCTTCTTAGTTATATCTAGTTTATTGGGGAGCCCTGCTTTATAGAGCTGGGTTGAAGCTTACTGCTGAGCATGAGATCTTGGTTCAATTTCCCGGTTGACCACAGTGTTATTGGATGTTTCCATGTGGATTTACTCAGTAGCAGTGATTGATGTGCGCGTGAATGAGAGTGGGTAGGTGTGTGGGTGTGTATGTGGAAGTGGGTGGGTGTGTGTATTTATAAACTTGCACCGTTCGAAATTGTGGTCAAACCCAAACAGTTGGTATATCCGAAAATATCATGTTTGTTTCACTGAGGCCTTAAACTATAAATAGATAGTAAAGTTACGTAAATCTTCTTGATAGTACAAATATTTTAGCCATTTCGACAAACCGTCTTTAAGCTGATACTGCACTCTAGAAATAAGCAGACCTGAAAAACGTTTAAATTTGATAAATAACAGCAACAGCTCCAATTCTCATTCAGCATAACGTATTTAATATCATTAATTACAGCAAAACTGTTTAAATACTTACAAGACGCGAGTAATTTGCCGTCTGAGAGTTAAGGCTGCTAAGAAGCATCCAGTCATCCGTTTCTGCCAGACAGCTGTCGCAATTTGCGCGGGAACTACCGACTGACGCCATATTTAATCCGCTGTAGAAATTACGGTTCCCTGCTTAATTCTCTTCTGGTAACATGTCGTTATAACCAGGGTATGGGTCAATTTTCTTTTTCTAAAGGGGGTGTGTGTAACGGGCCAGACTCAAAATTAAAATCAAAAACACATAGCCAATAACTGAATTGATAAAATATTGATTTTAGTAGTTACGAGTAGATATTTAAAACTTTGTGGTTTAAAAGAAGATGTAGTGACAAAATTCAAAGAGTATGCTCAGATGGTTGGGTCACGTAGAGAGGATGAATAAAAAACGACTAACAATTTTTATTATAAGACAGATGTAAGCGGCAACACTGCGAGTAGACGCCCTAGAAAGACGTACACTGATCTTATTGGTGATGTTCTTCAAAAAGGTCAAGTGTGTATGTGGTGTAGTACTCGCAACCGGTGCTGCGTGCTTTTATGACCAGATGTATGAACGTGAAGTAAAAGGAGTATGTAAGGATCGTAGAGGCTAGCGTTCCGTGGCTTCTTCCTCCTTATTCCCATGGGGTCCATAGGAAAAAGGCGTGAGTTTATGTATCTATAGTTGATATAATATTTCATATAAAGGTAATAAAAAAGGTAAATTATCTTGAGCTTGAGGATCCGGACACCTGAGTTCTTTCGTTTTTGATAAGCTCATTGATGTCCGATGTCATATTCGTGGTAATAATTTTAAGAAATAGATTGGAGACGTTAATCAGTAAGCCTTGAGCGATGTTTGTTCCTATTTATTTTCATAACGAAAGTCATCAGAATTTTTGAACGTTTGGATTTATGATTGTTTGATTGTGAATTCCCTTTCTGAAGTCTTAATTTAGTCACAAACGCCTCGCAAATTGCTCATCAATTTTAAACATGCGTAATGTCATCGAGTGCTACATTCTCAAAGGATAGATACTGGTGGGGAGCCGTATTGATACGACGGACGCGGCCCGCAGGCCGTATTTTGACGTGTCTGAACTAGGAACTGTTGAGCCTCAGGCCTTTTCTTTGTGGGAGGGTGTGTGCCCTGCGCTATTAAAGTACACACGCACCCAGTGCGCGTTGGTGGACTTACTCGTCTTCAAATTTTGGCTAAATATATTCTTCGGTCATTTGAGAGCAGCAATTTGAAAGCGAAGCAAGCAGCTTCGGCCAATGACAGATGAGGTCAACGCGAGAATATATGTTTCAATGTAACATTCATAACAATGTTAAACTAGGTTGCACATCGCCAAGTCTGACAGTGACGTAGCCCGGTGGAAAATTCAGAGATTCAGCCAGGTTATCCAACAATAACGTGTATGCTTTTTAATAAAGCTTACAGTTGTAGCGAACCAAAAATATATAAAAATAATTACTCACGAATGAACCTACACATAATATTTATTGGACCAACCTGTTCCCCTGAGAGACCCCTGAGAGTGAGAGCGATTTCTCTTTACTACTAACGCGACCGGAGTAATTTGTTATACATATATGTCCAATCATATCTCGGTCAACAGTGATCCATGAGTGGTGATTGGTTTTCAATATACCCCCGGGATAGCATATCCAGCGTCCATGTTGGGCGTACGAACAGTTAATTAATGGTTTGTGCGTAATTGAAAATTGTTAGCAACAATATCTATCAGATGGATACCCTTTGAGTAACTTATTATCAATCTAGAAGCATTGCTGTGAATATGCTTTACAATCAATCTTTACTTTCTATTATTTACGCTCCTTGCAAGGAACAATTAATTTGCTGTCATTTGCCCGAAAGTCTGACAACCAATCTTACCAAGGGGTATCGTGTTGCCCAGTAACTGAATTATGGAGGTCAGAGAGGCTGTTTCTCCATGTAAAATACTGGTATTCAGCTGCATCCGGTTAGACTGGACGCCGACCCCAACATAGTAAGGAAAAGGCTAGGCAGATGATGAGGTACCAATATTAAAGATTACCCCACTGCCATATTTAGCGGCAGAGTACATCGCTATAGAAAAGCAAAGTACTGAGTTAGTTGCATACTACTAGTACTGCGTTATATAGGCCTCTCCCTAGCGTCGCCACATCGACCGGTTATGTGCTTCTTGCGTCCAGTGGATTCCCGTGACCTTTACCAGGTCATCGGTCTACCTTGTAGGAGGTCGTCACCACTCACTCCCACCCTTCAGCCCCATCGGCCACCCATTCCGCGAGCAATGTACACTACCTTTGACAATTCTTTGGACCATGTCGTTAACCTTGGTTCTCTGCCGATTTCTTTGTTTCCTTATTCGATCAATCCGAACATGAAAGGAGATGGGATAAGGCTCGCTAGGGTGATATTATTTTTTCTGATATTATTATTCTTCTAATTGGGACCCTTGTGAGCAACCACGTTTCTGTGTCGTAGGTAATCACTGGCAACAGTGGGAATACGCATTGGTCAAAGACCATTGTCTTGAGTCTTTGCTGTAAGTGGAACATGAAGATATTGCGGAGCCACCGAGTGCTAGGCGACCAGGCTGGTCGGATACAAACACGTTTGACTTCTTCTGTACAAATTGATTTCTTTCTCGAAATTAATCATAATCATCATCATCTACTACTAGCCTTTTCCCAACGATGTTTGGATTGGCTTACAGTCTAACCGGATGCAGCTGAATACCAGTATTTTACATGGAGCTACTGCCTATATGACCACCACAACCCAATAACTGGGCGACACGATACCCCTTGGTAGCACTGGTTGTCAGACTTTTGGAATTCTACCCGTAACGACTGTTAAGGATCTACGAATAGAAGCCGAGACCAAGGGCTTAACGTGCTTTCCGAAGCACGGAGGGATCTCGGTATATTATGAATGGTCATTCATCCACGGACCGATCTCGTCAAGCAGTGTGGCTGTTATTATTTAGCCCCGAGTCTCAATCATAAATGGTTAGTACCTGGTTGACCGAGCTTTGCTAAGGATAAAACGACGTTTCCTAAAAATGAAACCTAGCTAGATCGATTTATCACCCCCGAAAGCCCCTGCATACTAAACTTCATGAAAATTCTTGGAGCCGTTTCCGAGATCCAGATTATATTGGAAAGAAGTCTCTTATCGCGCGTTGCGAAAGGGGGCTAGACGGAAAAAATTAAGACAAAAAGTTGTAACGATACTTTTTGCTATAGTTGTAAGCCGTGCAGCGTGCGCGTGTTTGTCTCTCTCTCTCTCTCTCTCTCTCTCCCTCTCTCTCTCTCATAGAAAGCAAGCCAGTTATTTTCGTTTCGTCTTTCTATTTCGCATTGAACAGTGTGGTGTTGCGACGATTATTTTTGTTGAGTGTATAAAGGTTTTTTGTACATAATAAATAATAAAAAATAATAACAAAAGGAACTTCGTTCAATCCGGGTGTCCCTTGACACTTCTCAAGTTTTTTATATATTTATATACATACATATAAACAATAATTGCTCGTTTAAAGGTATTAGATTTCTGTAAAAAACATACAAGCAGCAAGTTCGCCTGAAACCAGTCTAAAAAAGTCTACCATAGGCACATCAAGCTCAATCATTCCCTTCTTAAACAGACGAAGACGATGCAATACATCCACTTGACGTCTTGAAACGTCAGCAATGTCTGAACTGAGTTGTTTTCAAGAATCAAGATTTCCAATTCTATGAAGATATGACACCGTCACGTGTGGGCACGCGAACCATATTAATCATCGTCAGTAAGGATGCGGTTTTATTAAGAGGCGTCAGCGGGTGCGTGAGCGACAAATACTGAAAATCTAGTCTATAAGTTTATACATACGTTTATACATGCGTGCTCGATTCCCGCCTTGGGACAAATGTTTGCACGATCTACAAAGATTTGTTCCTGGTGTTCTGGGTATTTGTTATCAATGTATAATAAAAATATCTATCTATGTAATGTATTGTATTAAGTATATCAGTCATTTAGTATCCATAACACAAGCTCTGCTTAGCTTGGGGCTAGATGATGCTGTGTGGATTGTCCAGCATTATTTATTTATTTATTTAAGGACGATTTTAGAAGACAAATCAATAAAGTCTGTAATTTAGATTAATAGATATTGCGGATAGTAGACACAAAATTAATGTCACACCTTGTGTACCAAATTCTAGCAAATAAATATTTTGATTGATTGCTCTTTCGGTATGTATTGATGAAAATTAAGATGCATCAACTTCAAAAAATTAAAAAAGGTCTAGGTTTTGATCTCAAAGTCTCAAACTGAACTAGGACTCTTAAAATCATTTCCCTATACCTATGTTAGGTTGCGAGTTCAAGGGTTTCCTTCTTCATCGTCAGACCCTAACCCCTTCTTAAGTTAATGAGGACTGGATGTGCAAGTTTAGTATAAGTCAATACCAAAATTACACCTCGAAAATATTTCGTAATCCTCGAGTGTATACCTACTGGTTGTAAAAATAATGTGAATGTTTGAAATTATGTCGAGTTTTCCATTAAAGCGGCGACGAACAAAGGAAGTGCTTTCTTCTCCATGTATGCCATTACAATAAAAGGTTGTAATGGATGTTATCTCTTTATTTGAAGAGTCCTGTAACTTTTTTTATGAACGTCAAAGTAATGGGTTAAGTTGAAAACCTACAGTTACGTTGGCTACAGTACAGGAGGGCTCAATTGTTGCAAAATACGGAATATAAGTCATTATGATAATATGGAAATACAAACCTTGGGAGATATGTATGTAGTTCTTTGAGTATTACCTATTCATTTTGTATCATCCTATTTCCAACTAAAACTATAAATGTAAAAGTCTAGAAAAAGTTTGTTAATTAATCAACGGCTGGACGGATTAAGCTCACAGGTTGACCTTACCTGGATTCCTGGATTAGGACATAGAAGACCTACATTTTATCTCGGCAGTACGTTCCCGTGGAATTCTATAAGACTCCAGGGTAAAGCCGCTGGTAAAAGTACTAAATATAAACGAGAGTTATGTAGGCCGTCCATGGCTATTAGACATAAGCATTCAATGTAATAAGGTAACGAGTGACTTCCTAGTACTGTGATAACAAGAAGGATTAAGATATAATAACTCTTTGTATTGTTACGGTAGCTCTTAATAATTTGATGAAATATAAGTTAGTCTTGATCTGCTCTTCATGCGGTTCACACTTATTGTTCCTTTTTTGAAAAGCCTTTCGCTTTCTATCATAATCTTTCTTTTTTGTACGATCTTCAAAAATTTGTTCCAGGTGTTCTGGGTATTGGCTATGTATAACAAAAAATATCAATCTATGTCATGTATTGTATTAAGTATATCAGTCATCTAGTACCCATAACACAAACTCTGCTTAGCTTGGGGCTAGATGATGCTGTGTGGATTGTCTGGCATTATTTATTTATTTATTTCTCCAATTAAAATTAAAACATTTTTTTTGGCTCTCCGCTCTCAATCATCACCGTAGCCACTACCTTAAAGGCCACTTAACTTTGTAAGAATACTTAATATGGCCGCATATCGCTAAATGGGTTAATAACACAGATTTATGTAACGTCGTATTGGATTCTTTAAGAAATATTATGTTTTCTACAACCTTCCTTAATAGTAGCTACTGTTAATGAATGGTACTTTTGAGTTTGAATAGTATGCTAAAAGTTCTTTTTAAGATTGACACGGTTAGATTTTGAAACAGAAGAGTAAAAAAATAACCCCGTGGCCTCTGGTCTAATAAAATGGTTGGGAACCACTGCCCTAAACAAACGACGACGTTCTATATTCAAACGACTCTAAAGTGCTGGAATCCAGCTAGAATTATTTTTCTGCCAGCCAGCATGCTATAAGGTTTCCCTTTAGCATACAAACCTCATAATATGACTGTATTGCAGTTCCCTCAACAAGCATAAGAACTCTATTAAAGACATCTCTATCTTTTATTACAGAAGCACTGAAGCTGTATGGAGAGAGACTGTCAGAATGGGAGAGGAACGAGGTGAGGAAGTACCCGGAGGTGTGGTTCCTGGGGCTGGAGTCCAACAAGGTGCAGGCCAGGGCCAACCTGCCCAACAACTGCGGATTTGATGACGACAACGGTAGCTATAATAAGGTAAGGATGATGTGAAATCTACTAATTTGGTTACAACTACACTACGTTTGTAGTGTAGGACGTTTATTGTTTACTGTTCCACTTACCCTTAGTTTATTGGCTAAAGTTAAAACCATGATTGTTAAAAAGAACCAATACTTTTCCGTTCCATTATAAAAAAAAAACATTATTCACCCAACATTTACAGAAAAGTTCAGAGCCCCATTCCAATACCTACTAATTAAAACCCAAAGCCTTTTTAACCAAATAATTACAAAAAAAAAGAAATGTATGAATAAAATACGGACTACAGCATAAAAATACTCAAATGGAATTTTAAATAGGATACCGAAATCGGAATTGAAAAAGCCGATTTTGTACTAAATTAAGTCCGAGTACCCGAAATCCAAGCATTGAAATATTATCCGGTGGAATTTGTTCTGTAACGTTCTGAAATACTGTCCCTAGCCACCGGCTTTCAGGAATTCATTACGTAACCTGAATCTTTTCAATTCATTGGTGATTCTGGGACCTTAAAAGAGTAATTTGCTTTTAAAAAATGTTTTCCATAAAAGTAATTGTCGAGTTCTTAGGTTGTAGGTTCTAATCCGGACAAGTATAAATTATTCTTTTTTTTCTTCTTGAAATAACGCTACCCACACTTAGGATTTTATCTTGTATCGTGGATGTGTTTACAAACAGCTAGAACCGGAAAATATAGCTGTAGGCCCTATAAATATGTATATGTTACGTTCGGGAATCGAACCCATGACACGCGGTGCAGCAGCCAATCGCTCAGCCACTGCGCCAATCTTGTTGTCCGTTCCGTGTAAGAAAGAAAAAAAGAAAGAAAGAAAAAGTATTTGTTCACGTGAAAGTGACGCACAGACATAAATAATTATAGAAGTTTAAAGACAAGGTGGTATTCAATCTAGTAAAATAAAATAAATTTCTATATGTATTGGCCCTATATGTGACTTTTCAATTCAAATTTTCAAAAACATTTCAAGACAAACTTCGAATAAAGTTTGTCTTAGACATCACTGACGAAGGAAAACAGCGTTAGGGAACCAGAACTTTCGGATTCGCCAACCCGCCTTCTACAAGTGTGGTGATAAAAAGCTCGTGCCTTCTCTGTATGAGAAGAGGCCTTTACCCTGCAGTGGGACAGTAACAGGCTTGAATAATAATTAATAATAAAAATGCCATCAGTTATTTACGCCTGGACGTTAATGAAATGCGTAATGGGCTTTAAGTCAATTAATTTGCTTCAAAAGTGTACAATCAGTTTACATTTTAATGATAAATGATATTTATTTTGTAAATTGGTAGAAATTACACTTTTACATGTCAATTTACACCAGATGAAGTCCGTACATTTCTGAGAAGGAACACCAAAACAATCTCAGAGATCAAAATCTCCTTGGAAAACCATACAATTACGTTGTAATGGTCGGATCCAAGTACCAAGATCCAAGTTCCTTGAGAACCAAGTAGGTAGCTGTCTGAGGTGGACTCCACACTGATTACGTGTGTGACAGACACAGTGTGACCGTACTCAAAACTTAAGGAGCTTTACGATCATACAAGTGTATAGACAATATGCCTTGTATCGTTACTTCCTAACTATAATAATATTCTTATATACAAAATTCTCGTGTCACAATGTTAGTTACCATACTCCTCCGAACCGGCTTAACCGATTTGTATGAAATTTTTTGTGCATATCGGGTAGGTCTGAGAATCGGCCAATATTTATTTTTCATCCCCCTAAATAATAAGGGTGACCACCCCTAAATATTGTTTTTTTTTTTTTGGATTTTTGGCTTAAAATGGTATAACAACGTTTGCCGGCTCAGCTAGTAATATTATAAATGCGAAAGAAAGTTTGTTTCTTACCTTTTCACGCCTAAACCACTAAACGGATTTCAATAAAATTTAGCAGGGAAGGACACAGGCTTCTTTTTATCAACAAACCACGCGGGTGATGCCGCGGGCGGAAGCTAGTATAGGTATAAACGAAGGTCACACTAAAAGTAACGTATTTAGAATTGGCTGGAAAGAAAAGTTGCTAAAGAAAACTTCGTTTAAATTTCGAATAAAGAACTTTCTGGGAAGTTGAAAATAAATACCTACATAGAAACATACAAATGTTTACCTTTTTGATTTAGGAACACTTTATCCAACGGATACACGCCACTTTGACCCTGAGCTGGCCTAGCGTAGTAAGGAGTTTTAATACAATCAGAGGCCAGCTTATACTGGTTTTCTTATCATTGACGACCGGCCTGTAGATTTCTATTTACTTTCCAATATTAACTATTTACGAGGGACCAATATGGTAAGAACTTGCCATTGAGATGCCAAACATTCATCATTATCGTACATGTTAAGATAAACTTAGGTACATGATAAATGGTATAGCCCCATTGGTCTGCCAGGTCGAGCGAAGTGCTACCGGGTTTTTACCATTAGGAATTTCTCAGTGGCAGCCCCGAGTTTGGAAAAGGACGTTAAGCAGCTGGTCCTGTGTCCTATCTCTGTCCAATCGTGTCAAATTGCTGCCTACAGGTCTATAAGAGTAAGGGAGAGAGAGAACCAGTATTTGCATACACACTTGTGCACTTCAATACATCCCGCGTCGATGGCTAGTCTCCACTGAGAGCCGCCATGACCAAAATATGGCCAGGAAGACTTTATTAGAATATAATAGAATACAATAAAATTTATTTGCATAAAATCACGGTATAAAAGATGGTACAAAGATTGAATAAAGACCATACATGTACATCTACTTAACAATATAAGCGTGCAAATTCTTGTGCATACAATTCATCAATGTTTTTTGTCAAAAAACTCTTTAAGACTATAAATACTATTAGTGGATAGCCAACCATACAATTTACTTTGAAATAATCTGGTATATTTGTACATTAGTTTTCTTTTTCCCCAAATAACCTAGCCCTTTACGACCCAAAAACTTTGAGGTATACCCAATCCTATATCAAAAAGTTGTAAGTGGTTAAATATAAAAACATACTCGTGTGGAATTGAGAACTCCTCCTTTTAAATTCATCGATTAAAAATGTTAAAAACTTAACTAAGGTCAACTTCGTATCTTTATTTCCAGCAAATCCACGACCACATAGCCTACAGGTACGAAATCCTCGAGGTCATCGGCAAGGGGTCCTTTGGCCAGGTCATCAGGGCGCAGGACCACCGCACGGGAACCCAGGTGGCCATCAAGATCATCAGGAACAAGAAGCGGTTCCACCATCAAGCCCTGGTGGAAGTGAGGGTGCTGGACCATCTGAGGCTGAAGGATAAGGATCAAGCGCACAACGTCATTCATATGCTGGACTACTTCTACTTCAGGAACCATTTGTGCATCAGTTTTGAGCTCATGAGGTGAGTTATTCCCGCCTCATGTCTAGAGGTTGCCAGTGCTACTGCTGAGCAAGAGGTCCTGGTTCGATTGCCAGGTCGGGTAAAGTGTTTTTGGGATTTTCCGTCTGTTTTTTTTAGTAGCCTATCAAAATCTGAATTTGTGCACGGTTGCTCGTAATATATGAAACTGAAACATAACTGGCAATATGTGAGTGTATCTCTCTGCCATACCATTAAGATAATACAGGTGTGATGTAATTAATGAGAGCGTTACCGGGATGAAATTTCACTTCCTTTTTTATTAACAGCGTCTTTGTTTTCTTAAGGGCCTATGCAAACGACCTTTTTCCAACGAAAGCGCGTATAGACCCTATAATGTTATTATTATCTTCTGACATATTAAAAGCCAATACTTATGTCTGCCTAAGCGACGCCGTATCGATTTAAATATGGCTTCCATCAAGGTAGATTACAGTAATTATCCTTGATGAAAGAGGCACTAGGGCTTGATCATAAGCCTT
Organism: Phlogophora meticulosa; assembly: GCA_905147745.2. Classification (NCBI taxonomy): domain Eukaryota; kingdom Metazoa; phylum Arthropoda; class Insecta; order Lepidoptera; family Noctuidae; genus Phlogophora; species Phlogophora meticulosa. The sequence goes on along the minus strand of LR990522.1, from coordinate 17,040,136 downwards.
ACTAAGAAATCGATATAAGACTCTTTTTTTTAAACGTTGCCCCACACTAGGAATTTCGCTTGTATCGTGGGTAAATAAGGTCACATGCACAAACAACCAGACCTCGAACAACTATCTATAGGTCATACAAATATTTGTTCCGTGTGGGAATCGAACCCGTGTCACGCAGCGCAGAAGCCAGTAGCTCAGCCACTGCGCCAACCGTACCGTCAAATAAAAATAATGATGATTGAGTTTAAGTATTCTTTTCATATTTCCAGCATCAACTTGTACGAGCTGATCAAGAAGAACAACTACCAAGGCTTCAGTCTGAGCCTTATCAGGCGGTTCACGAGCTCACTACTGAGGTGTCTGAGGCTGCTTGAAGGCGAGAACATCATCCACTGTGACCTGAAGCCGGTGAGTAAGATAAATAAATTAAAATTGGATTTGTGCCCGATAGATAGCAATAGGCTCGCCCCTATTACATGTTACTTACACCTAACATAACAGCCAGATGGTGGATGCGGCAAGCTGAAGATATTGCGCTATGGCGCTCATTAAGAGAGGGCTATGTCCAGCAGTGGACTAAAATAGCCTGATGATGATTATGAAAGATAACTGACGAAATGTGGGTGTTACTATAGGTGTACCTCTGCCCAACTCTTCGAGGAATAAAAGCGTGATGTTATGTCATGTTTATGATCGTTCAAGTGTAACATAATCAATGTATCGGTACTTAACTGACGGCCAATTTTAATGTCGTATCTCATAAGGGTTCCTTTTTTACCTTTTGAGGCACGTAACTCTAAAAACCGAAAAAGAAGTAAAAGATAAATAAAGGGTTTATGTGTAATAGGTTTGTTGGTCCAACCTTTTTCTACTGTTTTAGGTTCAGGATCAAGAATCACTTATCTTTACTTGCCTCATTTATCTTTTTAATTGGGAGGTCATGCATGGCAACATTTCATGAATGACGGAGAAAAAAAAAGACTTTTACCTTTTTTTAATATTATACGGGCTCTAGTTAACTTTCCGTTCTAATATAAAATTAGGATTCGGGTTTTATTTTAGTTTTTTTATTTGTTCAGTTGATTTAATAATAGTCTAACTGCCTTGTGAGTCGTTGGTCTAGTGGTCGCACTACTGCTTATCATGAGTCCTGGGTTTGATTCCCGGTTCGGGCTTAGTGTTATAAAGTTTTTTGAATCTAGATCTGTGCCACTGGCGCTGTGTTTGCACTATAGAGGTACGCCTCTGCCTCATCCTTCGGGATTACATGTATCACACATGTTAAGAATTATGCTAATTAATTAATTAATTGACAGCACGGTTGGCGCGGTGGCTGAGCGATTGTCTGCTGCGCTGTGTGTAGTGGGTTCGATTCCCACACGGAACAAATATTTGTATGGACTACAAGTAGTTGTTCCGGGTCTGGCTGTTTGTGTATGTGAGTTTAAATGTTTGTGAACGCACCCACGATACAGACGAAATTCCTAGTGTGTAGCAACGTCTTTTAAAAAAGAAAGAAGAGGAAAGAAAGAATTAGATCAGATGCTAGCTAATTGGATTAGTTCCGGATACCATACAATAATTACTGTTCCATTTTTTATTTGTTTTGTTGATAGCGTTTCCCTAAAACTGTGAGGTACGTCCTTCGACTTTTTCCTTTCAGTAACTCATTGGCCAAAATTCTTCTTGTTACAGGAAAACATCCTGCTGAAAGCGAGAGGCAGTTCCTCCATCAAGGTGATAGACTTCGGGAGCTCGTGTTACACGCATGCGCGCGTCTACACATACATTCAGTCGCGATTCTACAGGAGCCCTGAGGTTATACTAGGGCTGCAGTATGGGACCCCTATCGATATGTGGAGCATGGGTGAGTTTCCAATTTCCATTTATTATATGATTTTTGTTTTCTGGTTTCTTATACACGGGCATAAGAAGCCAGGAAAAAAAATCGACGATCTTTGACAGTCACTATGGAGTGACTGTCAAAGATCTGCAAATCGCAGCCAGCGGGACCAACGACTTAACGTGCTTTCCGAGGCGAGGAAGGGTCTCGGTATGAAATGGTTAGCCATCCGCGTATCTTACGTCTGCAAGCGTAGCTTAACCTTCTATCGGCCTGCTTGGTTGTTATTACTTATTCATACCTAAGCTCATCGCAGGTGGCATCAAAGTTGTCTGTAAGAGATCACTTTTAGCGATAAGGCCGCCCAGTGTAACACCCTAAGTAGATCTTAAAGTTATTATTTTTTATGGCGTATAATTGTAGCGACATTTATATCGCCACATACGAACTAAATCTGACGTATCCTACATCGCGATATTAAAGTTATCCGAGCAATTGAACATTTATATAAGAACCCGACAACAACCTATGGCCAGCCTCCCCTGACCCTTTGCTCGAGCCTGCCCGCGTAGCTGAGCCAGTAGCTGTACATGCACATTCCAAAAGAACAGAAAACACACGAGCAGTAACTCTTCCGACACAACACCCGTCTGGTCAGACGATCCTCCCTTTTCAATCGTGGATGAGAAACATTACACCCTGCTCCTCACACTCCCAAACAATAAAGAATAGTCTATTAAATTCATGCTTTTATCATCCTATTGCCCTTATCCCAATTTATTTGGGGTCGGCGTAGCATGTTTTCCTCTTCCATACCCTAAACTAAATTAAACCTAATAATTGTAATACTGACTTACTTAATATAAAATCAACTCCTCTAGAATCTGTTAACTATATTAATGATTATTTCGCAAATATTGGTAAGAATCTTGCTCTGCAAATCCAGCCAGCCTTAAACTATGATCCAAGTGACCAGCATTGTTCATATTCACAACAAACTCAATCCAACTCCTTCGTATTACTAGATACAGATTGTGATGAAGTGAATCGTATCCTAATGAGTCTTAAATCTGATAGTGCATCTGGTTGGGATAATGTTTCTACTGCATTCCTAAAATATACACGAAAGGAAGTAGTTCCTATAATTGTACATCTTGCCAATCTTTGCTTTAGTAATGGCATATTTCCAACTTCTTTAAAGTTAGCTATTATTACTCCAGTGTACAAGGGTGGGGACAGAGACGATGTCTCCAACTTTAGGCCTGTATCAGTATTACCCTCAATATCTAAAATAATAGAAAAACTTGTAAATACAATACTTTTAGCTTACTTAAAACATTTCAACATATTATCTGACTCACAATTTGGTTTCCGTAGAGGGATTTCCACGGAAGATGCAGTTACTGCGCTAAGTACTTATATAACTGAAGAACTGGACAAAGGTAAAAAGTGTTTAACTGCATTCTTAGATCTAAAAAAAGCCTTTGTCTCTGTCCCAATACTTGTACAAAAGCTGGAATGTATAGGAATTCGCGGAATGCCACTCAGTCTCTTCAAAGATTATCTCGGAAACAGGAAACAGAGGGTGAGAGTGGGACTGTTTACTAGTGAAGACGCAAACACGTCATATAGGGTCCCCCAAGGAAGCGTTTTGGGGCCCACGTTGTTCCTTGTTTATATAAATCAACTTTGTAACATTAACATTATAAACGCACAAGTCTTTTCCTACGCAGATGATACTGCTGTCGTCTTTACTGGTGACACTTGGCAGCATACTAAAATTATTGCTGAATCAGGCTTGACTAACATCGCTAAGTGGCTAAGAATAAATTTACTTACATTAAACATTACTAAGACAAATTACATATGCTTCAGTGTTTCCCAACGCACACAACCAGAGGAAGATCTCAATATAAAAATTCACACTTGCGATAACAGTCAAAGATCAAGCGGTGGCTGCTTAAGCATCAATAAAGTACCTCATATTAAGTACCTGGGAGTTATTGTTGACCAGAGATTATGTTGGTACCCACACATTGAACAAGTGGCCAACAGAGTCAGGAAGTTAAGTTGGATGTTCAGGACTCTTAGACACGTCGTTCCTAAGACTACTAGAGATGACCCAGGTCATCAAAAAGATTTCTTGAAGATGGTTTATGTTGCACTGGTCCAGTCAGTACTTACTTATTGTATACCTGTCTGGGGTGGTGCGGCAAAAACTAAGTTTCTAGTAGTTGAACGGGAACAACGTGCTCTTATTAAGTGCATGTATTTTAAGAATAAAAGAAATCCTACTGAAGATCTATACAAAATTTCCAACCTGCTCTCAGTCAGAAAACTTTATATTATACAAATTATATTAAAAAAACATAAGTCTCTTTCCTATGACCCAAGCATACTGTCAAAAAGAAGGAAAGACATGATCTTAAATATCCCTAGAACTAAGACCTTACTTGCCAGCATGCAATTTAGTAAACGATCTGCTGCGCTTTATAATAAGATTAATAGATATATTTACATTCATCCTAAGAACTATCATGACAGTAAAAAAAATATAATGGAATGGATAAAAACACTTACCTATATTGACACGGAAACACTTTTAGAATAGGTACTCACTCGTATACTCCCTGACACTCATCCAATCTCACTTACACTTACACCCTACACACTATACTCCCACTCAATCACTCACATACACTCACACAGCACTCATCACAGACCCTAGATTTATTTTAATTTAAGTCATTAAGTCTTAGTGTTAAAAATATATATACATATATCCTGTTTAACTTCATACACGTGTTGTTGCGAAAGAGCGGATTCTCCTAACACAGGCATTACCTGCCTAAAAGGAGAATCCAATCATAATATTGTTAAAATATATTGTTAACATAAAAAATATATTATTATTATTATATACATCTGTATTTGCCGCCGTCTCAAGGGTCACCTCTTTTCTAGCCATATCATCTTTCACACAATACATCGATATTTTCTTTGGTCTTCCTCTACTCATGTGAAAAAAAAATAATGAAAAAATGAAAAAATATTTATTAGTTCATAAAGGGTTGTACATAATGATTGTGATTGGAGCCTCCCGTTAAGCATAGACAGCCTGTATTGGGAGACACCGGTCTTCCATAACGTTATTAATATTATGCTTAGAACCAATAAACTTGTTCTTAATTAAGTATAAAGAGTATTTTAAAAAGAGAATAGAGAAAAAAAAAAGAAAAAATAATACTTACGAAGTTTAAACATTTTAATGATGATGTTCGATTAGGAGTGTGAGTGCGCGCGTGTGTGTGTGTGTGTGTGTGTGTCATTGAGGGTGTGTGTGTGTGTATGTTTGGATGCGCGTTTGTGCCTGTGTGTGTATTTATGTGTGTGTGTGAGTATGTATGTGAGTGTATAGAATGGACGTGAGTGTTTGTGTGTCAAGTGTTGTATGTTGTAGGTATGTTTACCTGAGTGTGAAGTGTGATCTTGCCAGTTATTTTTATTCCAGCAACGCCTCGGTGTCTTCGTAGGTAAGGGTTTTTAGGATGTTGTTTAATATTTTTTTACAATCCCGTAGTTTTTCTTTATGTATATCAGTTATTTTATTAACTTTATTATATAAGTGTGCTGCACGGTTTTGGTACTGTCTACTTGCAAATTTGGTTTTTGTATGAGGGACTTCAGCGACTTTATTTTTTCTTCTTTTCACGATTGAACTGGGGTTGTAGGGTAGTAACTTATGCAACTTCAAAACAGTTTTGATTATGTATAATTTCCTTACAGACAGTAACCCACTCTCATGGTAGAGAGACTGTGTGGAGTATCTAATATTTTTAAAATACATAATTTTTATTAAAGCCCGTTGCCCACGCTCCAGGTCAATAAATTTACTTTTTGCTGCCCCTCCCCATACAGGGATGCAGTAGGTTAAGATGGACTGAACCAAGGCCATATATATTTCATTGAGAAGGTTTCTCGATAGGTCCTTTTTGTTGGGGACGCTTTTTGGTACTATGTGTCTCAAAGTCTTAAATATCCAGCACAGTTTTCTCATCCTAATATTCACTTGGTCCAGGTGAGGATACCACGACAATCTTTGATCAATCACTACTCCAAGATATTTTGTCTCTTTTACTCTTACTATTGACGGACATTGGCAATAGAAAGAGTAAAAATCATGTAACCCTGCAGATTCATACTCAAAACTTTCCTCAGAACATGGTCCTCATTCCTTCGCATCACATGCCCATACCATGACAACCGACAATTCATGTTTTTATGTTACCGTAATAATTAAATAAGAAGTAGGTATCAGTAGTATTGTAGTCACAATTTCGTGACAAAAAGGTATCGTAATATTAAAAACCCACAGGCCACATGTAAGATAAATATCAACAAGATCTCCACCGTAAAATTGACATTGTTATTTTAATTTGGCAACACAAAGAAAACATGTTTTTTGTTAAACACTGAGTGTGTCAAATATAATCACTGTACGTGTAAGATCAATTGAGGCATTGAGGTCTAACAAAATTGTATAAAAGCTTTACGTAATCATTTAATAAGCGTTTTCAATAAATACTCTTAACGAGAAGTACCTTTCGAAGAATTGGGACGACCAGCGATGCCACATGGAGCGGAAATTGCGTCACAGATAAATACTCTTAAATGTAAACGGTTGGTTTCCAAAGCACTACTATAAAAATGTGAAATCACGTGTTCTTGATCTTGCTTCTCTTTCTAATGTTCTGAAATAGAGGGAAATGGACAGAATCAATGAAATAAGATTGGGAGGTTACACTACTATTGATAAACTAGATTACGCAAGCTTAACTTTGACCACACGTGACGAGATCTACAAAAACATAAAAAAAACTTTCATATCCTGACCTGTACCTACCTTAAAAGATTTGATTTTCGCCAAAATCATCCCATAACAATACAATAATAATACCGGATTATCACTGTTCCACTGCAAGGCAAAAGCATCTTCTCATACAGAGAAGGCAAGAGCATTAATCACCACGCTTGCGCAATGAGGGTCGGTGATTTCAGAATTATATTCATTATAAGCCACTCACAATATTATCCTTCAAAGATGTCAGTTATGTATTGGACAAAGATAGAAAGTACATAATCAATAAAATGAATCACATTCCTACATATCCAGATCTGAACCCACAACCTCATGCATAAGAGGCAAGACCAAAAAAAACCACAGAGCTATCAGACATATTATTGTTTAATTGTTACCACTTTTACCAAGGGACGCTCATTATCATCTATCTGGCCTTTCCCAACTACATTGGAGTCGACTTCCAGTCTACGAGTAAGTAATTGGAACAGTCTAAGAAACAGATGTCATAAACTTAAGTGTAACGAAAGTTGAAAGTTACTTTATTAAAATGACTACTAATAAGGAAATTGAAACCTTAAATCACGATACTTAAGAGAAAGTAACAGAAATGCCCGTTTTCATTAACGCTAGGGGACTCCTAAGTGTGTTACCTAAATAAATTTGCACTGTTCTTGATCTGCGCAACATCATCCTCTGTTTATCCTTTTCCTAACTATGTTAGGGTTGGCTTCCAGCCAAACCAGGTGCAGCTGTATAACAGTATTTTATGGAGTGACTGCCTATCTGACATCCACAGCTGGGTTATACGATATTTTTTTTTAAGACTACTTGTCAGACTTGCAGGCTTCTAATAACTCGTAAAGACTGTCAAAGATCTACAAAATACAGCTGGGATTAACTTATTAAGCTTTCCGAGGCACGGAGGGGTCTTGGTATGTAATGGATGGTCACCCATCAACAGTCCAGCCATGGCAAGCATTGCTTAAACTTGTAGACCGACCCGTGCAGCTACTATTACTGAGCCACGAGCCCTTCCGCTGCGCAACAGTGCAAAAATATATTTAGGTGTAGTCTAGTATCAGTGATAACAGACGTAAGAATTACCTTACAACACTCCTCGATATCTTATTAAACAACCCGTTATGGTAACACTACTTGACCTGCAAACGATCATAACGATAAAATATCAACAAAACACGATCACAAATTCAAGTAAAGCTTTCGACAGACAATCGCGAGCATGCCATAATCCTTAGCTATAGAAAGTGACGGAGAAAGGTGACCTCGCGATTCGCACAGCAGATATCGACGCTAAAGAATGTAGTCTTTACGCAACTGATGATGGATGTTACCGCTCGCCGGTCGCTTCTCGTTACATTACCGACTTGTTTTATAACAAGAGACGCATCTTTATATCTGGAAACAGGTTGGACGATGCGTAGCACTTGAATTTTTTACGTTAGTGACTTTCGTATGGTTTTTTGTATGTTAAGGCAGTAAACGGTGGATGGATATTGTAGAAGATGCTAGGTTTGACTGTAAAGAAGGTGACTATGGAGATGACGGTAAATATAGATAATGCAAAGACAAAAAGAGAGTATTTTAACTAGGTTGGGATCGTCTTCCAGTCTTATACCAGTAATTTACATGGAGCGACTACCTATCCGACCTCCACACACCATTTACTAATGGGAATGGTGTTAACCAGTGACCAAGTCTAGTCCTAATAGACTACTTGTCAGACTATCGGGTATCTCACAACAAAACCTTGATTTATGGAACAATATCTTCAATAGTCTCACGTGATGCAGTTGCTTTTACTTTATGTGCCACAGTGGGTTTATGATCGTAAATATAGTAAACGGCATGAATACATTAAGGCATGCATCTCGTTAAGTAAAGATCATCCATGTGAAACTGAACACACATAATGAAGTAGAAATTCTTGTTAGAAAACAATAGGTGCTAAAAGTGAGCCATAGAAAGATAGCGTACAAATTCAAGCATAAAATTATCTATGAACAAACTCTAATCACAAATTATTTCGATCTAATATTGATTATTTTTGGTCCCAGGATGCATCCTAGCGGAACTCTACACGGGCTACCCACTCTTCCCAGGCGAGAACGAGTCGGAACAGCTGGCTTGCATCATGGAGATGCTTGGACCACCTCCTCCAGATCTGCTGTTGCATGCCACAAGGAAGAGACTGTTTTTTGGTGAGATTTTTATACTGGTCTTAAAATATATCTTTGAGAAACTCCAAGCGAGTTCCCCAGTTTTCCTTTGGAATCTTGAATCATGTCATGGGGAATAAAGGGATTGCTTTAAATGTGATCTTAATAATGGTCCTAAACTCAAACGAATCCTCTCAATCTGTTCACACGGCTACTCGTACCTCTCATTGTATGGAAATCCTATACAATGAGAGGTCAACTTACACTGAATGTATAGCCCTGTGTACAGACGCCAGCACATCAAGCTACTCCAAACATTCAGGTTTTCCCAATTGAACATGAACGTTATTTCTATTGTGATAAAGTTGAAAAACTATCAAAGAAATTTGACACATTGATACATTGATGTGCTGGCTTCTGTACAAGTATAAACTTTAAAGTTAATTGAATTTTTTCAAAAGTATATTTAAATTCATTCTTTTGGTGTTGTAATACTGCTTATACTACAGTGACTTCATCATTTTTTTTTTTATTAGAAAACGTTGCCCCACACTAGGAATTTCTCCTGTATCGTGGGTGCGTTTACAAACATTTAAACTCACAAACACAAACAGCCAGATCCGGAACAACTACCTGTAGGTCATACAAATATTTGTTCCGTGCGGGGATCGAACCCTCAACACGCGGCGCAGCAGCCGATGGCTCAACCACTGCGCCAACCGTGTCGTCACTTCATCATTTTAGAAACTGATGTTACCTTATTTTGTATATTGTCGGTTTTCTATAAAAATAACTTGTATCAACTTGTCCACCAGACTCAAAAGGCTCACCCCGCAGCATCACGAACTCGAAGGGTCGCAAACGGAGGCCTGGCACCAGGACGCTTACCAGCATCCTGAAGTCAGACGACCCTGCCTTCCTGCACTTCTTGCACAGATGTCTTGAGTAAGTCTCTCTTTATCACATCACCGTCACACTCTTTACTGTAGTGTCAATATAGTTGAAGGCTTAGGAACTGCTAAAATATAACCTTCCATAATGTTATTACGACCAGAATCTATGGGATCTATGTGCTTGTTCTGCTGAACTCCGCCAAAGAGAATTATGGAAATAATTTTATTGTATTCATAACAGAACGGTAACGCAATAATGCTTCTGGCACTTTTCAATATCCGTTCAACATTTCTAAATCCTATTACTTCTCCATCGATACCAATCATCATGGCAATAAAAGTACCATCCTTCAAGTACGCAACATCACAACCACCACGTTATATCACAGTACTTACAACATCTGAAGATAATTATAATTACAAGTTATAAAAATGTTGTAAATACCGCCCGTCCATTGCACGCCATCAATTATTTACATTAAAAACCATACCAGTATTCTAAATGAGAAAATTACAGATTTCCCAAGTGTGATTGATTTCGATTAGCAGCGATTTGCGGGTTTGTTTACATGATTAGCGCGCTGGCTTACAGGCCTTCTAATGTATTTGTTACTTACTTCAATAAATGAGCCAGTTTTTATCTCAGTCAACCTTGATTAATTAATTAATCATGACATCGAACGACATTTTGAATAGGTTCCAACGAGTATAGCAGGATTACTCCATGGTAAATACACGATAATGCCTCAGTTTTTACACGAGGCTATGGATCCGAACATAATTCGATAACAGTCTATATTTTGTTTATTTTTCGTAATAATAGGCAGATCTAACCGACAAAACACCTTCCCCAGGTAATAAAATTCAAAATGTGGAAATCAAACAACCTTACAATGAATCAAATCATATTATGTAGCGCGACCAATCAAAAATTCTCGTTCAACTGCCCAATATTACGTATAAAACTCTTGACGTTTCACGGATACAAAATATTTCCCACACAAAAGTAACTGATCGTAGGCACCGCTCCATAGCGTCCACTGCGATCCATGGCAAGGCTACGCACGCATGCGTGGATGGCAAGCAAATGATCTGCGCAGCTAACGCGACAAATTTCTCCAAACATCTTATGCGGCAGTGGACTGTGGACTTTATTTTAGTAGCAGCGATGGGAAAGCAATGATGAGTGTCTTGCGCAATCGTGCGAATGCCGCGTACGCGCACACAACGCCGGCTCAATGGGAAGCGTCATCTGCCACAACCGTATTAGATTGTTTAGTAAAAAGTGCGTCTTTGTTTATTTCGATGTTATCTTCACTTGATATTTTTATCTGGTCATATCTTGCAGCTGAGAGTTCCGTGTCAGTTGATGCTGCAGTAACACCGAGTGGTCCTTCTTAATCGGCAATCTCATCTGCCACGTCCTTGTCACCAATTGAACTGCCGAAGTGATTATAGTAATGTCCAAAAACAAATTATCGTCAGTCTAAAACAGCATAATATCACGAATTGTAATTCCAACCTTTGACCCCATCAAGTATTGCATTCATAGCAGCACGAAGATGCGTTAATATCATATTATTATAAAATTCCAACGCCACTTGATCAGAATCGTGACCTTTCTCCTTCTACTAATCTTGTTGTCAAGTGCTCAGGACTTCTAAACAAGGTTTCTTTACTATTTTTAAGTGTTACACAAGACACAATTATAATATATGCAGAATTTTACCGCTGCCATTGATTCTGTTTCCTGAGGCATCCATTCCATATGCGGTTTCTAATTTATATAACAAGCTATTATCTATGTTTGTAGAAAGTATTGAAAAACTTGTTTCTTTTAGATTATTGAAGCCGGTTAGATCAGTTAGTGTTAGACTCGTATCAGATGCGCGATTTTCTTTCCTTATGTTTTTGAGTTGAACCTGCTGTTATGTTTCCTGAGTACTTTTCTTTTTCATTTCTTGTGTTATCATAATTATACATTTGTAATGAAAGTTCTTCAGATAGCGATGCAAGTCTTTCTTTCACACCCTGATTATATCTAATATTTATAATGCTTATATTATCTCGTAAGCATTGTGTGGAGACTGCAGTTGTGTTGATGTATAATCAGCGTCTGTAGGCTTACTGAAAGTTTAAACAGTTTATTGTAAGTTTTCTGAACCATTGAATGAATTATGAATACCTATCTTTTGAATCACTCTGCCTTTTTCATGAAAGTTCTATAGAATTGATACACATAAATAAATAATCAAAAAAAATCACAAAATGCTGGACAATCCACACAGCATCATCTAGCCCCAAGCTAAGCAGAGCTTGCGTTATGGGTACTAGTTGACTGATATACTTAATACAATGCATTACATGGATAGATATTTTTTACTATGGCAAATACCCAGAACACCCGGAACAAATATTTATAGATCGCACAAACATTTGTCCCAAGGCGGGAATCGGGCCCGCAACCTCCTGAGTCGCCTGGCATACAACATACTCGTACCTGACTGTTATGTTTATCTAATCAAATTTTATTACTCTCATTGACTCACGAACCCAGAACATGTTCTCTAATAAATACTCATCTGTCTGCTGTCTTTATCTACTCAAATAATTAATACTAGTGGTAGCTCAGTGATGCAAATTCGACCGTTTTAGGTTTCTGCACTCCGTCTCCATATAAACTTTAACTATGGCCTACACTATCACACTACTCCATACACGCAATATTCTTAAAAAAGAATCCGAAGTTTTCGCTTTACGTATTAATATAATTTATTAGTACGTGGTTGACCGAGCTTTGCTTTGTAAAACGACGTTTTCTAAACATAAAACCTAGCCAGATCGATTTATCGCTCCCGGAACCCCCTGCAGACTAAATTTCATGAAAAACCGTTGGAGCCGTTTCCACGATTCAGATTATTTACACACATACACTCAAATACATTGTATACAAGAATTGCTTGTTTAAAGGTATTAACATTCATTCATTTTTTATCCTTACGCGTTGAATTACAATAACAGTAGAGATTTTGTACGTCTATTGTAATCTCTTGGTGACAACAGCTCATAACATAGGTATTGACAAAACACCAACCATTTCACGCATTGAAATCCAGTCATCTGTGAACGGAGCTAAACACAACTAATTTACCCAAACGCATACGCAAATAATGTTCTCACATTTGCGTATCAAACTTAACTATGCAGTCCAGGAAATAAATACTGAACTCAAAAGCAATAGGCACAAGGTGGGAAATAGAAGAGTTAAAGGTTGCGAAGGTGACAGAAATAAAAACATGACTTTCTCTACAAGTTCACACCTCTTTGCAGAAGCGTCAAGTGCGAGAGGCGGAATAGGAAGTGATGAGCTGAGCCATTGTCGCCGCTTCGAACGGATCTGTAAACGTTTTTTAGAATAATATAACTTTTTGAAACGTTTCGTCGTTTGCCGCTGTTTTCTAAATCTTTAGGAAATGTTACGTTTCTTTATTGGCTTCTTAAGTACCTCCCCTTTGACGTTGGACGAGGTCACGAATATTGTTTTGATGCTTGACTTTACTCAACCTGTGGGTTCATCAGCATACATAATTCTATGCATGTATGCAAAACTTGCAATACACGGATACTTAAGTAAGTAGGACGCAAAACAAAAAAATAACGTGGCAACGATTAGCGAAAAATATTAGGTATGTCATAATCACAATAGATTCTCTTTGCTAGAAAAAGCGCAGTTGTGTAATGATCTGAACAGATGAGGTACAGTAGCTACAGCATGTCCAGAAGTATTTGTGCAATCAACCATTGTCGGTCTAGTCCATTGGCGAAGTGTTTTTTTTGTCTAAACTCTGCAACACGGGCTCCGCTACTGTGGAAGCAACTGACCTTCAATTTCAAATTGCTTGTTTCTTAGCACCTCAGTCTCAGCTACTTAAGGCCTGTATTAGGTACAGAAGCTCACTCAATGCTTGAGCTTTACTAAGAAATATTTATGAGCCGTTTGGGGTTGAAACACTTGGCCCATGGGGTCCGTGTACCCATCTAGGTTTTCGGGACATCGCCAGCAGTTGGTCAACTCTAAGTGTGACCAGAGGGTTGCCCGTTTTTTGGTCAAAGAATCAGCTTTGCTACTCAACGTGTCAATTTTGCCTGCATTTCGGGCACTTTTCCTTTTGAGAACGATGCGGACGAATAAAGAATTTCACAAATTTGTCAGGGGTTCGTAAACTTGCTGTGATTGGTTGAATGAAATTGTGGACCGCCTGGGCACTTATCTGTCAGTATTTTCTCATCAAACTCACGTTGCTACAATAAAAAGGAAAATTGTTTAAGCGACGTGATGATCATAAGTGATAGCCAGTTGACTTGTCACTTTGTCATCTTTGACCTAGCAGTCAAAAAAAAAAACTAAATCAAAATTCATTCAACTAAATCATTTATTCAAATTAGACTGAGAATCAGCACTTTTTGAACGTCAAAACGTTAACAAAAGACAGTCCCCCAAAACACCCACCCTTCACCACTTCCTAGTGTTTTTGCTGGGAAGAAGAAGTGGTGGAACAAACTCCCCAGCAACTTCATAGCCGTAACTTCAAGCAGTAACTTCATACACTGAATCACATGGATAATGGCTGTGTGTGTGACATGTTTCATTTTGAAATAATTTATATGTTCCCTTTATCCCGTTTATACAAACGAGGTAAATTTTATGACATATATATTTTTATACTAGCTCTAACTCGTGATTTAACCCACTCCTAAGGGCCGTAGCGCGATATGAAAAATTCGTTTGCCAAAACGCGTTGAAACAAAAAAGAAACCTACAACCTCCCCTCTCCTCTTCAGCTTTATTGTATTAGAATATAACTAAATAATATTATAAATGCGAAAGTAGGTTTGTTTGTTACCTTTTCACGCCTAAACCACTGAACGGATTTCGATAAAATTTGGCAGAGAGATACATGGGGGTAGGAAGGAAATAGGCTACATTTGAACAACAAACCACGCTGGCGAAGCCGAGTGTGGAAGCTAGTATAGATATAAAAGAATTTAAGATATTGTGGTTTGAGTCATAAAGATGTAATTATCATTATCTTCTAATATGATAACTATTTGAAAGTATACGTTTATAATTGAAACAGCGATCATAGAACACGTCATGTATCTATCAAAAGCTAGCAATCACATACGTCTCGTCGTAGTAGACTCGGGCGATACAAACATTTTCGCATAGCGACCTTTTGGCCGTGAGAGCGGAGAAAGCGGTAGGGCCGACGTCACATGCTGTATATTACGTATACGTGGATAACTTTATGTTACTGTAGAAACCAGTAAGCTTATACATGATAAAACGGTGATGTTAGTGGAAGCTGTGCGGTAACTATGCGGATAAGCGCGAGAAATAGAGATGGTTGGAACATTCTGCCCGGTCATGAACGCGTAGGCTTGGAAAGTAAGGTATATAATAAAGCATGAATACGCTGTCATGATGGGAGATATAGATGACGGAGATGGTAAAAGCGGCGATAACTACAACGTCTGTCAATGCAATTCGAAAAAATTGGAAAGAAAATATTTTTTTATAAAAACTGCCCCACACTAGGAATTTCTCCTTTGTCATGGGTGCGTTTATAAATACTTAAAACTCACATAAACAAACAGCCAGACCCGGAACAACTACCTGTAGGCCATACAAATATTTGTTCCGCGCGGGAATCGAACCCACGACACGCGGCGCAGCAGCCGATGGCTCAGCCACAGCACTAAACGTGTAGTCGAATAATATTGAAATACATTTAAATGGAAATTCAAAATACTAACTTGAAAATCATCTATCTCAAAATTACGTACCAAACGAAATGTTTATTTTATTTTAATTTCACACTGAAGAATAGACTACACAAACACATCTGAATATTACCATAATTAGTCGCAGAGTTCAAGATCGTATGCACCGGTTTTGCGAACTGGCTTGTTCGAAATCCGTGAAATGTGGGTAAGGGGTGAAAGTGCATCCTCGACCTCGGCACTGGTCTCACTTTCAACGTCAGCGCAGATATTATACGCATGTCCAATATGCACTGACGTAAGATGGCGGAGGTATCTGTGAAGGCCAAAGAAAAAAAAAACTGGTCAAATTTGGGACAGTATGCGGTTCATATGATGCTGTGTGGATTGTCCAGCATTATTTATTTATTTATTGGAACGAAGTTCGCGCGTTGCGAAAGGAGGCTAGACGGAAAAAATTAAGACGAAAAGTTGTAACGACACTTTTTGCTACAGTTGTAACCCGTGCGGCGTGCGCGTGTTTCTCTGTCTGTCTCTCTCTCTCTCTCTCATAGAAAGCAAGCCAGTTATTTTTGTTTCGTCTTTCTTTTTTGCATTGAATAGTGTGGTGTGTGATTATTTTTGTTGAGTGTATAAAGGTTTTTTAATAAAAAATAATAACAAAAGGAACTTCGTTCCATCCGGGTGTCCCTTGACACCTCTCAAGTTTTTATTTATAGGTTAATATGATGAAGAGCCGGATGGATTCTCTCATTGGTATATTTTTATATCACTAATCTAAAAGCTAAAGACGCTTCCAACGATACCTCATTTGTCAATTTATGATAAGAAGTTTAGAAGCTATGTGGGAACAGATGAACATACATAGCCGAAATCATCAAATCATAACCTGGTTGTAGTCGGGTCAAAGCAGGAGCTTTAAGGCTAAAGACTAATAGCCATACTGGTCGATCGAAGGTTAAATTAGGCTTGCTGAGGTTCCGGGGCTTGCGGAAGGTTCGTACGGTCCCGCGACCCCCGGCGTAGGTATGAAATGGAAAACTGGGATGGTTTCTAGTCAGTAAGAGTCTGACAGACCCGTTCGCCCCCCGGGGCAGAGGACATCCATGAGGATTTTCCACCTCGAATCCAAAAAAAAATGGCTTGCTGAGGTTGGACCGTAGATGTGGATCATCGTTAACATATCAAGACCCCTCTCTGTCACAAAAAACTCGTTGAGCCATTGGTCCCGGTTGTCATTTGAAGGTCTTTGAATTCGTTACGGGAGGTCTTAAGCCCATAGATAAGTCTGAGAACCCATCTTTACCATAAGGCATATAGGCTGTCGCACCTGTAAAATACTGGTTTTCAGCCGTATAGATTGGAAGCCGGCCCCGACATAGTTGGGCAAAAACTAAACGGATGATGATGCAGCAAAAACACTAGGAAGTGGTGAAGGGTGGGCGTTTTGGGAGACTGTCTTTTGTAAACGTTTTGACATTCAAAAAGTGCTGATTCTCAGCCAAATTTGAATAAATTAATTTTGATTTTTTTGATTTTTTGATGGCTTCTACATAAGCCAATTTCAAAAATATTTAGACTAGAGAATTCGACTGCGTCATTGCTATAATGGGCAGAGTTATTGCGTTCTTCTGGAATTTCTCAGTAGCAGCACTGAGTCTTGAATAGTGCCCGGCAGATAAATAAATAAATAATGCTGGACAATCCACACAGCATCATCTAGCCCCAAGTTAAGCAGAGCTTGTGTTGTGGGTGCTAGATGACTGATATACTTAATACAATACATTACATACATAGATATTTTTTTTAATATACATAGAAAATACCCAGAACACCCGGAACAAATCTTTGTAGATCGTACAAACATTTGTCCCAAGGCGGGAATCGAACCCGCAACCTCCTGCGTCGCAAGCGGACCTTCGCCCGCCGCGCCACATAGGTCGTCAGATGGCAATAGTCTCGCCCCCTATTACAAGGGACTTAAACATAACTGGCGAAATGTGGGTGTACTATAGCAACTAACTTCAAGCGTGACGTTGTGACACCTTTTAGTCAGCTATCAAGAAATACTAGCCACTGGACATACGTATACAGCAGACGGTTCTCATTTATGAGCAGATTACAAATATGCTAGTAGTGAGAACTGAATGTGGAGCAATGAACTCTGTGAACGTGAACATGTTGTTTATACATTTACTGTCCTTTTCCTTTTGCTGAAGAAACAACATTCTAGTGATTCATTGCATAGCATCACGCCTGCATTCCTCGGGGGGTAATACAGAGGTGTACGTATATCCCCCCATAGTTCGCCAGCTATATTTAAGACACATGTAATAATATGCAAACCTTTTGTTTAAAAAAAATGGGACAAGCCCGCCACACTATTCCCAAACAACTGCTACTCTTGAAAATCGGAATCAACAGTAACGACCACCAGAAAAGCGTCGAGTCAATGAAGCCTGACGAGTCCCGGAGAAACGATTCAATTGTCTTGGATCCAGCAAAGGAATTATTATATTTATAACGGAGTTAGAAAAGTGCGAATCTCTTGCAATTAACCGGGCACTCATCTTCTACTGAGCAACTCCAGATGGAAAAACCCAATAACACTTTACCCGACCTGGGAAGCGGACCCAGGACCCATTTGAAGCAGTAGCGCTTACAACCACAAGACTTATATACATAATAGAGAAATTGGGGATACTGTGTCGAACATCTTGCTCATATTTTCCCATTTAACAATACCGAAATGACGAGTGATGAAAAATCATGAAATAAAACGATGAACTGCTACATATTTTTACAATTTGAGGACCCGGATGATAGCGAGCAGAAAGAAAGAAAGAAAGAAAGAAAGAAAGAAAAAAATAATATCCAGAACAGACTCAGGCACACGACGACACAATACTACATAGAAAACATAAAAAAAAAGAAAAAATAAACACAATATGTATATTTATATAAATTATTCAGTATGTGCCTTACGGCTGCGCTAAAAGGGTGCAGTTCAGCAAAAATACCAGACACTTAGTGCCTGACGCTGCGTCAAATATTCTGAAATCACTAACCAGGCAGGCACTACCTGACCTACCTAATAATACTCAAGTAGTTCCTTTATAAACTAGATACATGCCATTTTTCATCACAATATAGGTAGGCTCAACCTATTACATACAAGATCGACCTTTCCCTGCATTGTGACGTCTTGCAGCTGTCAAACCAAAATTGAGATGAGGTAAATAGGTAAGAGTTACAGAACGCACACTCATCAATCTCTAAAACTTAGTCCGGGTCAGGTCATGGCCATGTGCATTCTGATGCCTTTCAAGCTAGACAGCATTATGACTAATAAGTATGACCATAATTATGAATCTTGCGACACGGTGATATTACCATTTTTCTGAAGGGTGGGCGTTTTGACTTATGTAAATTTTGACGTTCAAAAAGTGCTCTTTCTCAGCCTAATTTGAATAAATGAATTTTGAGTTTGATTTTTGATTTCTGAAATGAAATAAAATGATGTTTATTTCTGTAAATATGTGTTAAAAAGACTTACGTGCCATTTAATTGATTAAAATAAATTAGAATTAGATTCGGTTGGTGTTGCTACTTGACTGTTTTGAGAAGAAACACCAAAACAAGCTCTAGGTCACAGTGCCTTTTAAAGTCCAGACATTATCTTCGTCAGATCATGTAAAGACCATGCAGATTAGTGTCTGAGGTGGTCTGTGGAGGAAAGAACCACACAGATAATATTGGACTTGTCCAGTCAGTACAAGCATTTGTCGTTTATCGTAGAGCCCAACTCAGAACTAAGGAACTCAAAATTCTATATATTAAGCGTGCATTGTCCCACTGCAGGGCAAAGGCCTCTCTTTCCATTGTCTACGCTAGTATGTGCTCTATGAGTAGGTCTTATGGGTGGGTAGTACCATTCCTTTCGGTAGGAGTCAAGCTCGAATCGCCATCTTTGCTTTGGTCTGCTCATCCCACAAAATTCGATGAAACGTGAGTTTCATCGAATTTCTTGGTTCCAGTGGACTCAGTGTCCTGACGTTAGTAGTAGTAGTACCAGCCTATTACTGTCCCACTGCAGGGCAAAGGCCTCTTCTCATACAGAGAAGGCACGAGCATTAATCACCACGCTTGCTCAAGACGGGTTGGCGATTTCAGACTTATATTAATTATATAAGTCCAAGTTTCCTCACGATGTTTTCCTTCACCGATGTCAGTGATATCCAAGATAAACTTAGAAAGTACATATGAATTGAAAAACTCACATTGTTACTTGTCCAGGCTTGAACCCACAACCTCGAGTAACGTTATGTAGTCGGTAATCCTATTCGTATCGGTAATTTCCTATATTGCCGTCCCATTTACTTTACGAGCATGTCCATAGTCACATTCCGGCGCAAACCGCAATATTTTTTCTGTTGCGCGTACGCATCGAGCAAGCAGTGAAAGGTTACTGCGTCTGTGATGTAACACCGATCATCCGTCGCCGACCCGAGAGTAACCGGTGTGATGGGCATATTTTTGACAGACTTTTTACTTTTTCTTGCGTATCAGTGAGTACTTTGAATACATACTTCATTGCTCTTACGTTTATTTAAGAAACGTTACACTCTTCAAATATGCGTAGGATTTAAAGTAGACAGGGAGATTTCCATTTCTACTGGAGATTTTACGAAAAGTAATCTGCAATCAAGTCGTGGTAAAAACTAAATTAACAACTATTACCCTGCAAAATACAAATAAATATTTTCAAAATTTCTGCCGGTTCCAACAAAACTGAACTGACACGATGTATTGACCACCTCATACATGAACTCACGCCTTCTTCCATGGGAATAGGCAGAAACTGAAGTACACCACCTACTATAGACACCAATTTAAAAATAAATCCTTTAATTGTTTTTTGCAAGGTATAAGTAGTTCTTATTATCTTCTTTCTGCTTTGTAAAAAAAAGCAAAGTCGACAGCCAGACAACCAAAATACTTTGGTACTGTTATTATATAAATATAAACATACGAGTACATTATCGGTATAAAGCAATGGCCCTACATGTCATTGACCTCTTGCCCATATTTTCTATCGACTAATAGCCTTTCATTTTCTGAAGAGACTTTCCATATTTGGACCTCACACTCCAACACACAGACGTTGATTATTTTGGCACAGCTCAATAAATTGTGTTTTTTTCTTCAACTGCTCATTTTTTTTTAGGAAGGGAAGTAATTTTCTTTTAAATGAAATCTTTTCCCCACGCTACGAATTTCTTCTGTGTCGTGGGTGCGTTTACAAACATTTAAAGTCACATACACGAACAGCCAGACCCGGAACAACTACATGTATTCCATACAAATATTTGTTCCGTGCGAGAATCGAACCCACGACATGCGGCGCAGCAGTCGATCGCCCAGCCACTGCGCCAACCGTGCAGTCATTCAGATGATGTCAGACTTTTACTGACTAAGACCCATCCGTGTTCCGTCTCTACCCTTTACGTTCCAGGGTCAAGGTAACACTTTTGAACATCCCCCAACCGTGGCAGGTTACGGCCCCTTAGTGGGCCGCGTCAATTTTGCTGACACGTCTCCTTGAGGCGCACGTGGAACACTTCAACCGTTCCTAAAGGGCCAAAGCATGACTTTAAATACCATATAATATTCCTCAAGAATTTTGCCTGCTGCTAAAGAGTAAGTTCGGAGATTCTTGCCCATCCTACTCCACACAAAACTACCTCTTGGAAGGGGCAACTAGAATCATATTAGTATATTATTTTAATTTTAAATTTAACGTTCTAAATTGCCTCTTTATTGGTCCTATTGAAATAAATTATTTGACTTTGACCTTGAAAGCAATTTTCCAATACCGACTGGTAGTTCCACAAATTAGCGCAGTAAACAAAAAAATAAATAAACTCTTCAGATTTATTATATTCATATTAAGTACTCTTTTTTAAAACGTTGTCCCACACTAGGATTTTCTCCTCTGTCGTGAGTACGTTTACAATCATTTAAGTCACATACACAAACAGCCAGACCCGGAACAACTACCGATATGCCATACAAATATTTGTTTCGTGCGGGAATCGAACCAACGACACGCAGCGCAACAGTCGATCGCTCAGCCACCGCGCCAACCGTGTTAATGTACAAAGTATTACTTAGCTGATTTTTTCAACGAACACAATTAAACGTTGACATTTATTTATTTATTTATTTATTTATTATAGGCTTCTCAACAATGAGTACACTATACTATATAATTTGTACATTTCAAACTTAATTCTAAGTGCCCCATTACTTATAGAGAAGCACAGCATGCACTATAATATTATGCGCGGGTATTAAAATAATTAATCGATTTTGAATAAATAATACATTAGCAGAAAAGTTAAATTAAAGCTGAATTGATTACAAAAAATAAAATCTAAATTAGATACTTAACACACAAAATTAAGTTAAAATTAATAAAAATAGATTAGATTTTAAAAATTAAATTAAATTAAATTTGATTTAAAACAATTAAATTTGACTATTTGATTAGAGGTACCCATTAGATAGCAAGCGTGGCTTTTTTAATAGTATGTACAGAAGAGGTGAACAAGTCAATATCCGCTTCGTGCTCTTTGTAAGCAGTATACATTCGTGATAGTGGACAGTGTTGTCTCAAATTGGTGCGACATCTCGGCATGCAAAAAAGTTTCCTGTTAAAGCTTCTCGGCAGAATACGTGGCACATGGAATAAGACCCTACTGAGCAAGTCGGGACAGTCAAGAGAGCCCGTTACTAACTTCACAAAACTACTCAGTAGACAGTCGTGCATGCATGGTGTGTTCATGTAAATCACGAAGTCAACTCTAATCTGATCATGTAACATCTTGGTAATGAAAACAGTTTCACTTGACGGTTTCTCTGTGACTCAAAACGATCGTCTTCTTACAATTCCTAGCCTACGTTATGTGATTAGGTAGGCTAAGCATTTCCTGCCGCTACCGGTTGCAAAGGTTCAAAGGCCTCTTTATTTTTAGTCTCTATGGGTCATTATTACATCATCTGTATACATCCAACATACCTCGGAAAAGGTTCCGAGGTATATTGGAGACAGCTTGCAATCTTACCAGATGCAGCTGGCTACTGATATTTTACATGGAACGACTGCCTGCTACAACCCAGTTAAAAAGCCACACGTAACCTTTGGTAAGACTAGTTGTCAGTCATTTGGGCTTCTGGCTACTGTCAAAGATACAAATGACAGCCGAGACCAATGGCGGCACTGGGGGTCTCGGTATGTTCAATGGATGTTCACCCATCTACGTACCGACCTCCACAATCGTAGCTTATTCGATCGACCCGTGCTGCTGTTGTAATTTAGCTACGAAGGGCGATGTTAAATTCATTGTTACGAATATGATAAAATTATGATTGTCATTATTCACTTCCTCGCGCGAAGGCATTTTAAATCCGTTAAGAATAACAGCCAACCAAAAACTAGCCATTTAGGCAGTTGGGGTGTTGCTAGGGTAGTGGGTGATAGTCGGCATGGGTGGCGTAGTGGCTGTGTGATTGACTACTGCTCTGCCGGTCGTGGGTTCGATTCCCGCACGGAACAAATATTTGTATGGTCTACAGGTAGTTGTTCTGGGTCTGGCTGTTTGTGTATGTGAGTTTGAATGTTTGTAAACGCACCCGCGGTACAGAAGATATTCCTAGTGTGGGGCAACGTTTTATTTTAAATGAAAAAGAAAAAGTTCTCCCATTTGTAACTTTGTTGACTGACATACATTTCTGATCGTTACAGAAGAATGATATAAAAAACAATTATTACAAGACATTCTAAATCAAATTATTATTATGTCTATCATCATTTATTACCTCCACAAGAAACAAGATAATTGAAATTGAGCTTGCATCACCGACGCAGTAGTGCGTACCATCTGTATATACCTGTGTTATTATACTGTGTTCATTTTGTGTCGAGCCATTTGACGTACAACATCCGCTAATTTGACACATCAATTTTTAGGAAAAAGTTTAGCTTTAAAGAGCGTTGCCTCACTATCCGCAGTGCTATTCTGTAAAAATCTCGGGTGAAGTGAGCGATGAAGTGAGCTGTTAGTGGCACCTGATGTTAGGGATTGAGAAAGACATAACCGAGAATCGGTATTACATGATAATAGTTTTAATGCTAATCTTATTGATCAATTTAAGGCTAGTATTTAAGCTAAGCATTACTACTTACAATGAGTGACACTTATAGCTCACCACACCGCTCATTTCATTATTTCATTTAATTTTGCAAGGGGTATTTTATATAGAATCGACCGATAGTATCAATGCATATCGAAAATAGTTTTTTCTAAAATGTCTTATAAATGAATCCCTATTTCCCTTGGTCACGGCATCATGCGTGAACGGCTGGACCAATATCGCTAATTCCTTTTTTGTTGAGTTTGTTATTGTAAGGGAAAGGTTCTTATGATAGAAAAAACTAAGAAAGTTTCGCGGGACATTAGATAATTTAAGATAACTTAACAACTAAATTAACTTCGCGCGTTTGACAGTACACGCGTTCGGTGAATGTGAATTTAAACCGTGGGTAACACCGCGGGGTGCAGCTAGTAAACAATAATCCAATAACCGCTCTCTTTCGAAAATAGCTTTCAAATAAGCTGCTGTCATTTCGGTGATCGAAAAATGAACATAGTACAATCACTCCTCGTGTCAAAGTGATGATCCCGCAGAAGAAAACACTATAATAACTATGATTAACAATTAGATATGCTGATAAAACATCAATAGTGGGTTAATTACCTTTCATTAATAAGTTACTTACATTACATTACATAAACTTACGTCTCGTTTCCCATGACGGACGCCACCGATAGAGAGAAGGTGAATTAAGACAATTCATCTTAATTAAAATTAAACTAGACTAACGAGTCTGTTAGAACTTCAACTGCCTCACCGTTTAAGTGGTCGTAAGTGCTTCTGCTGAGCATGAGGTCCTGAGTTCGATTCCTTGGTAAGGCAAAATGTTATTAGGTTTTACCATCTTGGATCTCAGTCTCGATACTAGCCCGGTGGATGACAATGGCCAAGTCCTCGAATTTTATGGGGCTTAAACATATCTGGCATCGAGCTGTGGTCGTACACATCTGCTTAACCCAATCAGGGAAAATAGGCGTGATAAATAAATAAAATAAATAAATAAATAATGCTGGACAATCCACACAGCATCATCTAGCCCCAAGCTAAGCAGAGCTTGTGTTATGGGTACTAGATGACTGATATACTTAATACAATACATTACGTAGATAGATTTTTTATTATACATAGCAAATACCCAGAACACCCGGAACAAATATTTGTAGGTTGTACAAACATTTGTCCCAAGGCGGGAATCGAACCCTCAACCTCCTGCGTCGCAGGCGGACCTTCGCCCGCCGCGACACATCGGTCGTCAAATAGTATGTTTATGTCATATTAAAGTGACACTTATATGATCACTACACGAATAGGTACACTTCTAACAACATTCCTCAGCAAGGATCGTGACCCGCAATAATTTGTCACAGTTTTGCAAGACTATGCGTTGGTTCTAAATCGAAGTATTTACTTAATACACGGCTAGACCACTTACCGGCCATCGAGTGGTCTACGCTCAAATTCCAGGCCACTGAACTATTAGAAAGGGATTAAGAAATTGCTTAAGTTATATATAACTCAACCGTTACACCGCCCAGCCGGTCGAAATGTCCTAAACTTGATTTCTGGGTTTCATAATAGGATATATTTCGTAAGGGTTTCAAGAACTAAATTTAGTTTTAGTGAATATAATTTATTCATACGTCGAATGAATGATAGTTGACTGTCTTAATGTATACGTAGCGTATTAATTTACCTGTAGCCATCAAAATTCGTAAGTCGCTTTCAATGTATATGTCTATGAACAACTAATGTACAGAAGCTTAGTATGTACCATATTCTACGAATAAGTGTTTTTTTTATCTTTGGTTTGGCCTAATGGACACAAGTGCGAGTGCTCACGGTGGGGTCCTTGGGGACCATTTTTTTTGTTCCGATTTGGAAAATCCTCATGGATGTCCGCCACCCTGGGCAGGAGGAGGGGTGGGTCTGTCAGACTATTACTGACTAAAAGTCCTTGGGGGACGATGGATCAGCCTTCCACACGTCGGTGCCGTTTTTGTATTTTCCTGCTCTCTGAATGAATTCACAAAAACAATCATGTTTGTGTTATGTTATTTTAGATGGCACATACTCGTAAGATTGTTTAATTTAGGGCCATGCTAACGCATTAGGAATACCCTGTAATGTTAGTAGTGTTTGTGATAAATAAATAAATGTTACCATCAGGAATTTCTGTGTACCAGCCCGGAGCCTGCATTGAAATTGTTAATGGCAATGGGATCACTCCATGTTATATTGCAGACAACTCAAAAGAATGCAACGCACGCAATATATGCAATTCCGAGTAACTAACAACAATATTAAGCTGTAATAATGACCAAAAACATTAAGTTTTTTAATGAACCACCTATATTAGGTAGTTTATTTATAATCTGGTAAGACTAGATACCATGTTAAGCTATTACAAGATAGGCTGGACTACACTAACGTTATTAAACCCGCGATTACATAACAAAGTGCGGCAGTGCGTGCCATCTTGACGTGTTTACAGATCCCAATCATTGCATTCTTGGCGGGTTAGATGATCCTTTTGAAATGGTAACAAAAAATATTTATGTCTGTCTGTCAGGTACTCTTTAAACCCTTACTGATAAAACCTATTAAACATTAAATTAAATTTAATTAATTAATCAAGTCGTACATAAAGAAGATCAGGTTGGACTGTGACCCCCAAACTAGGACATGAGCGTGTCTTGGGGAGTCTAGAGATTTTTTTTTTTTTTGTAAGAAAAACGTTGCCCCACACTAGGAATTTCTCCTGTATCGTGGGTGCGTTTACAAACATTTAAACTCACATACACAATCAGCCAGACCCGGAACAACTACCTGTAGGCCATACAAATATTTGTTCCGTGTGGGGATCGAACCCACAACACGCGGCGCAGCAGCCGATGGCTCAACCACCGCGCCAACCGTGTCGTCAGATTGATGGGTGATTTAATTTGATTTCTTTATTGTCAGGAAGCAAAGGCCCATTACTAAAATACATAAAACATCATCATCTGCCTAGCCTTTTTACCAACTATATAGCCAAACCCAAGTCGGCTAACCGGATGCCGCTGAATACCAGTATTTCACATGGAGTGACTGCCTATCTGACCTCCACAACCCAGTTACTAGCCAACACTGTACCCTTTGGTAAGACTCACTGTCAGACTTTCGGGCTTTTGACTACCCGTAACGACTGTCAAAGATCTATAAACGACAGCCGGGACCAACGGCTTAACGTGCTTTTATAAACACGTGTAGCTTAAGTATTTTTAGATACAAACTGGTCACAGTCAGACAAACAATAATCTGCAAGCAAATCCGTTAACCAAAGCTAGTCCTGCCCAAGCCCATTAATGCTGTAACCACTTGACAAATGTACTTGCACAACACACAGGTCTCCCTATGACATGTGATTAACTTAGTCGTCTGCATTCATTGCGCGCTTAAAGGTGGTCACACAGTCTGTAGTTGCGACATCAGCGCTTGTACCGCTAGCAGGAAGTGTGAGACGCACCTTATGGGCATTAGCATGTTAGTTTCTTACAGCGTGCTATGAATATTGACGGCATGGTTGGCGCCAACCATGCCGTCAATATTCAGTGGCTAAGCGATCGGCTGCTGCGGCGCGTGTGGTGGGCTCTATTCCCGCACGGAACAAATATTTGTATGGTCTATAGGTAGTTGTTCCGGGTCTGGCGGTTTGTTTGGGACTTTAAGTGTATGTAAACGGACCCACCACATAGAAAAAAAATCTAGTGTGGGGCGACGTTTGTATAAAAAGAAAGAATATATTCTGCATTTTGAAAGGTTTTTTTAACGACTTATTAAATCGTTTATTTATGATTTTTGTGTCTTTAGACTCACTGATAAAAATGAATATGAACACATTCGCAAGAAGTTGGCAGATTCACCTCACGAGTTGATTTGTAAGTTTAGTTTCTCTCCATCAACGCATTTTTATCTCTCTAGTTTTCATTTTGAACACATAATCTCCACCGTCTTTAATAAACAGATCCCTTCTAAACACACCCCCCAGTACAAGGGGCTTTAACATAACTCGTGGCATGTGCGTGTACTTCTGCCCAACCCTTAGGCGACAGGCGATACAGGCGTGATGTTTATGTTAATAGTGTAGGATCCCTGGTACATTTTTTTTTTGTTTTTTTTTTTTTTTGTTTTTTTTTTTTTTTTTAGAAAAAACGTTGCCCCACACTAGGAATTTCTCCTGTATCGTGGGTGCGTTTACAAACATTTAAACTCACATACACAAACCGCCAGACCCGGAACAACTACCTGTAGGCCATACAAATATTTGTTCCGTGTGGGGATCGAACCCACAACACGCGGCGCAGCAGCCGATGGCTCAACCACCGCGCCAACCGTGTCGTCGATTACTATCAAGTTAATTTTCGTGAGTAGGTTAGTAATCATTTATGATGACCTCGTTATCGATACATGTTGGAAAGAGGGGGACTCTTTGATCAAACCATAGATTTTGTAGGACAAATATTTTTTCGAATAAATTAGATAATTATCTTGAGAT
Source organism: Phlogophora meticulosa (assembly GCA_905147745.2). Classification (NCBI taxonomy): domain Eukaryota; kingdom Metazoa; phylum Arthropoda; class Insecta; order Lepidoptera; family Noctuidae; genus Phlogophora; species Phlogophora meticulosa. The sequence continues at coordinate 17,011,836 of LR990522.1, read as the reverse complement.
TAAAAAACAAAAAAAAAAACAGTTAGTAATAAATATTTGAGAAACATCAAATCAACATATTGTTGTATCCTTGCTACCTCCGTTAGCGAAATCACGTCTTCAATCAAGTTTTTTGACGACCGATGTGGCGCGGCGGGCGAAGGTCCGCTTGCGACGCAAGAGGTCGCGGGTTCGATTCCCGCCTTGGGACAAATGTTTGTACGATCTACAAATATTTGTTCCGGGTGTTCTGGGTATTTCCTATGTATAATAAAAATATCTATATATGTAATGTATTGTATTAAGTATATCAGTCATCTAGTACCCATAACACAAGCTCTGCTTACCTTGGGGCTAGATGATGCTGTGTGGATTGTCCAGCAATATTTATTTATTTATTTATATTATTTATTTAAGTCTTTTAAACTAAATCACGTTAGACATTTTTTTGTTTTATCGATTTACCTTTACCGTGCTGTTTTTAGATTTAATTATTTATCTCAGCTATAACTTTACAAAATAGTATCATATAAGGTAGATACTTGAATTATTAATGTCCAGTCCGGCCAGTTCAAAAGTGACTGTTATCGCCTTGATCCAGATATACTGAAGGTACTAGTGTGGACACCAGTTAGGCAGGACATAGTGCTCGGAAAGGGACAGAAAGGATTAAGAAATACTTACGACTATACGCCTCAAAAGTTAAGTTACAGTGCCATCTGTTAGAAATGTATGGAACTTATCATAGAAAAAAATTGAATTTGCAATAAAAAAAATATTGGGTCTAAAATCGAAATTAAAACTGTCCCATCTTTTAAGTTTGTCCAAAACACCCACTGTGTGCACCATTTTATTAAAATCGGTTCAGAAGTTTAGGAGTCCATAGCGGACAAACAACGTGACACGTAATTTATATATATTAAAGATAATAATATCGTTGAATAAATTATTATTAAGATTGTTATTGGGAGAGTTACTCTTTCTGTCTGGTACCTTTTTACGCTTAATCCGTTGAGCTGATTCACATGGAATTTGATATGAAGATAGTTTGAGACCCTGGAAAGGTCATAACATAGTTTTTAATCCGATTCTCCCTCTGCATCCGCAATAACTGACATTAAACAAAGTCGCGGGCTAGTAAATAGTATAACTTGAACGATATATTTAGGTAAATAAGCTGCACTGTCTACCACAACACACACCACACAAGATACCGTATATGGTCACCGCACATATAATAACCAACCTAATAACTCTACGTAGCGCAGATTAAATTTAAACCGACTTGCAGCTGTTGCCATACAACTAAAAATCCGGCCAAGCGGGAGTCGGGCTCCCGCACGAAGGATTCCGTACCATATCGAGCAGAAAACGCCGAAGAGATCACGTTTCGTTTTTGTTGAACTGACATGCATCACATCTGCATGGATACAAGGCATGTCAGTTTAGAATCTGCATACAAACTACGCAGATTATAAACTCGAGCCTAATTTAAATAGCGCTTAATATCCGGCCATTTACGAGGAGTAATAAAAATCGGCTAAGTGCAAGTCGGACTCGATCATTAAGGTGTCCGTACCATGTCGAGTAAAAATCACCACTAAATGACGTTTCTTGGCATGGCTTCCTTAAATTTTTAAATTATTTTTGTTATTTGGGGATATAGGGGCTATACAAACACACACACTCTACCTCACACAGCCTCCGCTGACAGACAGCGGAGGCTTAGTCACTCGTATAATAGGGTCCCGCTGGCACCCAGTGGATGCGGATCCTTAAAACCAAGCTGATTTGAATCGTGGTTTACTTGTAAAGGAGGACTGGTTTCCGTTCAAACCTGAAGGATTGAGCAATAGGAAGTGTTCCGAGGTTTTTGCGAGCAGTCTGGGCTGTTGAGCAATCCTGAAGGGCCGTTTATGGCTGTGATGGAACATTTTCTTGGTATTTTTACGGAATGGTCGAGGATCGGCGTGTTATGTCATTTGATTAATAGATCTGATTACTAAAGATAGGGGTGGGGGGTAATCTAGACAGTTACACACATAAAATTGAAGTGTTTGTTTGTAATGTCAAAATAAGGGTATTTTACTAAGAGCATAATTATGAAAGCAGATTTATTCGGTAGTTAAAGCGGAAAAAAACAATTCTTATATTTTTTTATCGGTCTATCTGTTTTTCTGTTTCTTCCGACTTACATCCGAATCGGCTGTACCGATTTTCACTAGACTTTCACTGGCTGATGCTGATAATGAGCTAATGTTATAAAGAGACTCTCAGGATACTACTATTTTAGAAAAAGAATTAGGGTCTCGCGCAAAAAAATTAAACCTATGAATTTTTTTTTTTTTTTTTTTTAAATAAAACGTTGCCCCACACTAGGAATTTCTCCTGTATCGTGGGTGCGTTTACAAACATTAAAACTCACATACACAAACAGCCAGACCCGGAACAACTACCTGTAGGTCATACAAATATTTGTTCCGTGCGGGGATCGAACCCACAACACGCGGCGCAGCAGCCGATGGCTCAACCACTGCGCCAACCGTGTCGTCGTCGTAGTTAAATTAGACGCAGACGAAGTTGCGTGTATGCTAATGATATTGTTATGTGTTTACTATGAAAAGGCAAGTCTTAATACTTAGGGCTCTATCTAAATACTGGTAGCAATGCTGACTCTGAATCCGATTATTTGTCAACCCACAGACATGCCACATTGACATTTGTGTCGCATTCAACTGAAATTTTGCGGTTTCAACATGATTGCGTTCTTTTGCTTGATTGATGATTATTTGCTCCTCCAGACGTTGTCTTGTTCTCGATTTAAACAAGAAATCCATAGTAAATATGATGTCTATTTTTTTACCGAATCCGAAATTATTCCGGACACCTGTTTAAAATTTTTCTTTTCACAAAAGCCATATTCGGAACATTTTAAAACGAAAAATAGCTAGAACCGTCCGCCTGTTCTCAAGGTATGCGCTCGCCAACGAACAGCATTTATATAAATAGAAAACTATGACACCAAAATGTATATTTCCTCTAAGTTAAGGTTAAAAAGAACCAGCTAACCTTTTCATCGTTTTCCAGATGGGACCCAAAGCGGCGAATCACCCCAACAGAAGCCTCACGCCACGAATTCGTGACAGGTTGCGCCCTGGGCTCGGCCCCCACCGGTGTCCTGGCTCTACCCAGGCTGGCCCCTCCGCGACCCACCAGGGGGGCCCTGCTGCACTCCCAGTCAGCTGGTGACGTGGCTGCAATGCTGGGACGCGCGTGACCACGCCACTTTTGAGCCAGGTCGGCTCCGAGATCGGCTCTGAGGCCGGCACCGAGGCCCTCCTCGATATCTTCGTTTTGTTTCTGTAGGTACAACGAGTAGGACTCTTAAGTGGCCTCGATGGGTTTGTAGGGATGTTACTTCTTCGGTGTTGTTGGATTTGGTGTTATTGTAGCAGACAAGTTGTTCTGTAACTCATCTTAGGCGATATACAATAATACAGACTTCTTTATTGAGTAAGTTATGAACGTTAAAGTTAAAGAAATTGTAAATGTATTTCTCAAAATCTTTTAGGGACCATAGTCGCTCTACCTAGATGACGTTAGCATGGCTCTTTAGGAAGGGTCATCTACGACTCACGAAAGCAAAAGATGAGTAATTCGGAAGTCTAGTATCTTCATACCACAACTGCAGTACTTCGCAGATTAATCCAACTAAGACGTAGACACTAAATGTTACCCAAAAGATAAAACATCACAGGACGGTGTAAATCTGAAGAAAACTTTGAATAAGTCCTTGACCCCTCGAACAAGAGTTAGTTATGCAAATGCAACGATTTGATTGGCTCCACTTTTTGCGCTATCACTAATTTGATTATCGCCGTTTTGTCGAATTAACTATTGCAATTAATAACAACCTTGAAGCTATCATAGTTTTTGTATTAACAGTCCAAATATTGCTAAATTGTTTTAATAGATGTTTCCTAAGAAATTGGCACAGATATTATGACTTTCGTGAAGCATTTAACTTTATGTTGATGGCTCATGATGTTACTCTCGTAAAGCCATCTTCGGGATTTTGGGCACAGAGCATGGCACGGACTAGATTCGCCATTACTGGGTATGTGTGCGTGCAAGTTCCAGCTGTCACAGGGACAGTTAGAACTAAAGCAACATCTATCTTGCCACATACGAACAAAATCTGACGTCTCCTACATCGCGATAATAAAGTTATCCACGCGACTGAGAATATATATAAGAGTCCAAGAACAACCGTCGGGCAGTAGCCCACCAGATACAACACTCGTCTGGTCGGAGGATCCTCCCTTTTCTATGGTGGATGAGGAACTTTACACCCTATTCCTCATTCCCCCAAAGAACTGTCACGGGTACTCGGTAATCGTTAGCACTGTGGGTAATCGTTAGCACTCACTGACAGGCTTGAACGTGTTGACAATGCTGTCTCATCGAAGCGTCTCGGTGATCTGTGGGTGCATCTAATCAGCTTAATAGTAATCTTGAAACATGCGCAAGTGGAAATCTGTCGAATATCATCAATAGGTATATATTGCTTGTTAATTTTTTACAAAATATGTGAAGATGAAGTTTGTATTCCTGCTTATTTAGTATTATTAAAATATTAATATGTGAAGTGAAAACTTCAGATTCCTTTTTGAGAATATTACGCGCACGGAAGAGAGTGAGATTTGGCATAGTTAACGTTTATATCGAGAAGGAGTGTAGAAAGCTAAAAAAAGTCGAATTTCGACCACTGAGTGACAACTACTCTACATAATTATAACTGCCCAGGACAATACAAATTCAATCAATACTTACCTTATTCTATATTCATAATTTTTTTATTTCATTAAAATTATACAATTATTAATATATGAAGAAATAAAATAAATAATCATAGGGCATCAAAAAATTCATCCGCAGATTCATTCATATTCATAATAGGATCGTTCTCGTAATACTTATGACGTAAGATATCATTTGGCTACTACAAAATAGGTAGTGATATACCATCACGAATAAGTTCAACCTCATGATATGATGACGAGCGATTAAATGATACACCATCAATCAAAATGCCGATTGAAAAACTCACGACTTTGCTCAACTTAATCTTACAAAGATCAAATCAATATATGCACCGTCTGCGTTTGCGCACGGTTGCAGGTGGCAACTGTGAAGTAACTACACATTAAATATATATTGAAAGTTGAAACAGAGTAGATGACCCACATTATGATGGCTAATGGGTCAAACAGCCATTTAGTCATGTATGCTGATTATCTCATCCGGGTTACTGCACAGAATCCGTTTGCAAATATACAAAACATTTTTGGCAACGAATTCTTTTTTAGGCTGTTTTCTAAAATGGCTATAGAGGTGACAAAGATTATTGTTGCTTGGATTGGCAAACAGTAGGTCAAATTGTTTGTTAGACTCTAATGGCACAGTTAGAGAGAAATGCTTCGGTAAGACTGCAGATTATATTAAAAACTAGCTGTTACCCGTGCATTCGTCTGCGTGGTTTTTTTTTATATTTTAACCTAAGTTAGTCTTCATAACATCAGCTATCTGCCAGGGAAAGCCCCGTCAGTATAAGTCAAATCGTATCGGAGATTAGCGGGAACAAATAGACAAACAATTTTTTTTCTTGTTTTTTTTTTTGTAATGTATATTTTCATATGCATTTAGTAAAAAGCTTTTGTTATTTTGATAAATGCAAACAGATACTTCAAATGTATTTATTTGTATAGATAAAAGCTATTATTGTATCTGGTCTGCTAATACACAATACGATACAAGTCACGATTCTCGTTACATCGGGTACCGTTGGTCAATAATCGGACGGTTACTAAGACATGTCTGAAACATTGAAAAATATCTACAATGCAACGTATCATTATATAATCATAATTAGCCTCCAAATAAATCGCTACGAATCTGAAATTGAGTAAATTTCAGAAATCTTGTTACAAAATTGGACATTATTCTCTTAACAATGTCACCAACACAAAATTATTAATTTAATTTGTTCCAACTTACAGCTGAACTATGATGAAACTTCTAAATTTAAAATGTCGTGTGACAGTTTTGAACTAAATTTTTTAGTTTAAATTACACAAGTGGTCTGAATTCATCTTGTATACGCGTGGGTCATAATTATGTAATTAACAATACATATCAGTATTGTTCGGAGTGCCAAAAACCATCATTTCAATATAAGCTGAATATTCTTCTCCAGCTAATACTTTCTTGTAAATAATCTTATTAATTCCTCATCGAGGTCCTTATAGAGTATAAATTTAGAAGAATGTGCGTATATCTAATAATCATATCGTCAAATATCATTCTTCTTTCAATGTTTTGGAAAACGTAGAATTTTCGGGAATACCATTTTGTGGACTGAATTAATTTGAAGCCGACTGTCCAGTATAATGTCGACTAAAGCATAGTACAAGCTGGTATACGTACTCATATCACAGAATGGCTCTATATAGAAATAAATAAATGTACTTAATTTAAATCTGTGCACGAAATGACTGCGTATACAGAATACATAATGGTAAATGGAATTAGAGACTCCTGACTTGAATCGTGAAATAAAATCACTTCACCTAAGTGTGATTTCACGTAATACTATTGAATCATAGACAACAGTAATAGGTAAGTACTTATGACGACGGAATCGTCAACAATCATGTTTATTGTCTTTGCTCTCTTACAAGATTATGGTGGGACTAATTCAATTTATCATTATTCCAACAAGTTGGAAGCTTTAGTGAAGTCTTCGAACTAATAGTCCTTCGAATCTGTTTTAGTTTTGGTCGTATTATCGTGAAAAAAAAACGCCAAAAGTATAAGTCTGTTTATAATCTTTGAAATAAGAAGCAACAACAACGACAACCACTAACAACATGAAACGGTAACCGTATGCCTACCTCTATCGCTTTCTGGTTGTCAGTATAGAGAACCCAGTAATGGGTCAGGTCGACTTGGCAGCTACATCCTTTATCCTTTAATCGTGTTTTTGTGTACAGTCAATAATAACAATAAAAAAAACAACGACAACAACAACTAATGAATAAAATTATTGTTAAATGTTATAAAAATTGTAACGAAATTAGGAGATCGATATCTAAATAAAGTGTCTCTAATATTATGAAGAACTTCAAAAGTTACTGATCGATTAATTTTCCAAAGAGTCGCATCATGATAATATGACCAGACATCAGGTCGAATAGTTAATTGTATAGGATAATAGTCAAAATCGGGTACTTAGCTATAAATGTCTAGTAATTGTGATGTTGTAGATTTTTGTAAATTCATTATTAGTAAGATGTGTAAGCTTTAAATAAAGTGTTGATAGACTAGTTGAGTTTCTTTGGATTATCGTGTAGCTGACTATTCATGTTTTTATTGTTAAATTTATTTCTTAGATTTTGCTGCGGCATTTTTTTATTAGTTAAATAAAAATGTGATATTGTACATGTTAAGAAAAATACTGAACAAAATTGACTTTTAAAAATAGTTATATTGTTTAATTTTAAGTTAGTTTGGCCTTAAAATAATTGGAAATACTAAAGTATTAAATACTTTGTTTTGTAATTTAAGTTACATTTTTAGCTTGCCTAGGGCATGAAACAAAATAATAATGTAATGGTGAATAAGGCATTTTGTAGGGCCTTTATTCACGTAAAAATAAGTTCAAAATTTATTTCTATTTATTGATAGATGTAAATTATTTCTTCAACTACATACGCTTGCCTGTATTTATTGATAACGCTTAACTCATTTTAAAATAAATTAGTGTTGCCTAAATTATTTTACTGTCTCGTATCTAAGGCACATAATATACTTACTGTACGTTAGAATTACGTGTCTAGTCGTGGATATTTATTTTCTTTCATAGAATAAATGAACGGACCAATGCTTTTGGTTCTGTAGCTTTTTGATAATAATACCTGTCAGTCTTGTGTACTAGATTTTTTAAGTAGTACTCAAACATCGAATTTGTTATGATTGAAATGGTGTTGACTGTGTTTTCTTTTCTTTTATGATGTTTTTAGTTTTACTAAGAGTTTCTTTGGACTTACTGTATGTCCAAATAGACTTTGACGACGCGTAGACGCTACGTAAACGTTACGTCAATGCTACGGAGACTCTGCGTAAATGCTACGTAGACGCTACATAAATGCATACGCTAAGGTAGCATCGTAGACACAGCGTTAGTGTCACGTCTCCGTAGCGACTACGCCGTGCATAACTCTATAATATGTTACACGGTCGCCTGTGCTGGATGCAAAGGCAAATAAGACCCCATCTCTAAATGTTTTTTCTTGACCGTGTATTATTTTATAAGTTAATGAAGTTTCAATTTTATGTTATTCTCTACATTCCATGTGTGTTAGTGTGCACATCATGTACAAGATCTGTTTTTTTTCGTATCAATAAGGAGGTACTTTATTTTCATCTTGCATAATTATGTTTAGACCATTATTTTATTGACATATATAGTGCATTCTAGTCAAATAAACTTGTTACTCTTAGGAAATGGTCTAAGATTGTGTATATACTCTTATCACATTAGTCATAGGATTAGGCCAAGCCAAACTGTGAATTGACTTAACTATTCGTTAAATGTATAGATCTGTGGCGGGTTCAGGCATGCGCAGTTTGCAAGTTGCAGTTGCCATATTGAAAAGACAGAAAACATATAGCAATTTAATTTATGGAACACGATTAAAATTCAAATTACTGCTTTTAATGATCAGCTATAAAATAAACAGCGAATGATTGCAACAAATTAGTTGATTGACCCACAGTTAGTAACCAATCAGGGGCGCCCTCTGAACTCGTCATACAATGTTAGTGGAACAACGTGTTTGTGATTTTGATGAAGATATTAGAAACTAGCTGATGGTTGTTATACCTATGTATATGTACCAGTAATATGTATGTACAAGATATGTTATGTATCTATTCGTGAAGCATATTCGTTCTAATTGAATCGTCATGAATAAAGTTCTTCCAAGCAGTTTGGTCTTTTATTTTAAATGTATTATTTTGGGACTGCCTCGTTGGTGGATGTCTTGGCTTTGATTCTCAGGTCAGGTAAAGTGTCATTGGGTTTACCAATTGCAAATCGTCAGTAGCGCCGGCTGGTGAGAATAGGCTCGCCCCCTATTGTATGGTACTTAAACATAAATGGCAAAATATGGGTGTACTAAACGTATAGTTACACCAGGACATGCCCCTGCAGGGTATACAGCCGTGATGTCGTTGATTATTCTTGGGAAGATTTAAGCTGGTAGTTTTTCTGTTTACTATTCAAAGAAGAAATTAATTTGGAGGTGCTTAAGTAAGTTTTGTATTGTTCATAAATAGCTACAGTCTTGTAACAACACATTTATCTTGTTCTCTAAGAATAAACATATTTATTTGCAACAAATATGGTGCTCTGACATCTTACAACAACAGCAATAACCTGTGTTAAGGAATATCGGGTCTTAAATTCCCCGTGGACAGTAAATCACATTTTAATATGTAGTTGGTTACAGATTGAAAACTTAACTGCATCTAGGCACCTAAGTCTCAATGCTGAACCATTCTCTAAATCTACAGACATTTCGCAAAAGATGGCCCTTACTTAAACGATTTATGTAGCAAGATTAGACGTAACTTGAAGCAATTTAACAGCTCCGTAATAATTGTAACACAAACGATAGGAGTCTGGCCTATTCAGCAAACGGTAGGCTAGTCAAACTATTGCCTAACAGACCTATTTCTCATGTAAAGCGCCGGGGCAAGCGGGTCGAGGATTCCGAAAGCAAACAGGTCGACAAACCCAGTCTCCCGTGGAGACTGTCCTCTAGTTACACTTACGACACTTTGATTCGTATCGGTGAAAGGCAAGCTAATCCCATAAGCTTCAGTTAAGGCAGCCGACTGGAACTTGCGGTGGTGGCAAGAACGAATGGCAGAAGGCTCACGGTGAATGAGGGAAAGGCATAAAGCCCAAGAATGAGGAAAGGGCAGAAGGCCCATGAATAAAGAAAGTGCAAAAGGCCCACGAACGAAGGAAGGAAATAAGTATTAATGTCCTATTGTAATTTTCACATTTATAGCTTATGTGTGTATTCAAATAATTATGTATTGTGTATATATGTACACAACATAACAACTGATATATATTTCTCCTTGTCTATCAAGTCCATCCAAAGGTTGTATGTAAGGTATCGCTATTAGCGATAAAGCCGCCCATTGTGACCCGATGTAGCTCTTAGAGGTATTATTTGTAAGTTTGTATGGTGTACATTAAAGAGAGTTCTATTATATTTTACGCTATTCCAAGGGCAAAAGGCCCCCGAAAAGATCCTGCAACTAGCTAATGAGCTTAGAAAAAAGTAGACAAAAATATGTTTTTGCTAAAATAAGTTTAACACCGACAAATAAAGATTAGTTTGCACCACAACATCAACTATAATAATGACTTTGTACTAGTCATTGTGAAATCGACGTAATTTACACGTTGCAAGTATGATATTTGTTGAAGTGGTAATACTATCGATAGGAAATATGGGTTCGTAAATGGAATTGGTACGTTCGTACGTTAAGTCCGAAAAACTGATAGCTAGACTTACCAGGGGAGTTGCCCAGAAACTGGGTTGTGGACTCTTGTGGAGGTCAAACAGGCAGTCGCTCCATGTAAAATACTGGTATTCAGCTGCACCCAGTTGGACTACCACCAACTTCAATATAGTTGGGAAAAGCGTAAGCAAGCTGTCGGGAGTGGAACTTTTATAAATATTTTTATATCATAACGTAGTATCAAATCGTAACGTATTGGATCAGTCGCGGTTTCGTAGTATATCGTAACTTAACGTAACGTAGACGCTGACAACAAAGACATGCAATTAGATTGCGATGTGAGCTTGATAATTGTTGACCAGCTTGCGTAGTGTGCTAGTGTTTGGAAAAAACACTATAAAGAAATATTACATATCAAGGGTACGTAATTTCATAAAACGTATCCAGGTTCCCAAGATACAGGTACCATGCAAACAAACGTGACGACTCAGTCACATCAACTGACAGCATGGTTGGCGCAGTGCTGAGCGATCAGCTGTTGCGCTGCGTCTCGTGAGTTCGATTCCCGCACGGAACAAATATTTGTATGGCCTACAGGTAGTTGTTCCGGGTCTGGCTGCTTGTGTATGTGAGTTTAAATGTTTGTAAACGCACCGGAGAAATTCCTAAAGTGAGGCAACGTTTTATATATAAAAAAACTGATCATGAAATAGTTCAACCTAAAACAATAAAATTCCGTTATAGTGGTAAGGGCATACTTGTAACAATGAACAAATATCTTTATTCTTTAACGTATTATTGTTTTCTTAACACTTTTCTATGCCCTGTTGTTTTGCACAGATGTAATCGCATAGCTATGTGAATACTGAATAGTCCGCGCATTGTTGAATAATGTAAGATATCATCACGCTATTGTACACAATCGTACCAGCAGATTCCGTAGCGGAAGCCTACGGTTTTTAGTTCAATTATAGTGGAATTCTGTTCGGCTGCTATTGTTAATAATGTGGGAACAAAAAAATTGAAGAGTCTGTCGTTGTGTAACAGGGGAAGGGATTAGGTTTTATAGTTTGCTATCTCTGGCGTAGCTATGGTGGGGCTTTGGCGTAGCTTGACCGTAGCTTGAACGTAGCATGGGCGTAGATTTGGCGTACCTTGACCGTATCTTTGGCGTGGCTGGGGTACACCCCACGATATATACATGAGCGTAGCTCGAAGCTACAGCTTCGAGCTACGCTCATGTATATATCGTTAAAAGAAGCCTACGTATTTCATCATCGTGTAGTTTCTGATGTAATGTGAAGATTTAAAAACATTGTTTACCAACAAACCAAAGATTTATATTCATTCCTGAATCAAACTTTTTGGGGTCCTTATTAAAGCACGATGGGGTGCGAGATTTGACATAAGGTAGTCAAAGTTTATATGAGGAGTGCAGAAAGCTAAAACAGTCGAATTTCAACCACTCAGCGAACACTACTAATTATAGTTCGTTACATAGACAGAAAAGAGAGAGAGAGAGAGAGAGAGAGAGAGAGAGAGAGAGAGAAGTAAACTTATAGCCTTTAATCTACAAAAGGAAATTCTACAAAACATGAATTTCGATAAATCATCATTGGTATGGACATATTAAATCCGAATCAACTAAATATGATCGAAATGTTGATTTGTGTCCTAAGTCCTTTTAAATTATTGTTATGTGTAGAGAAAATAAATGAATTCCTAATTAATTTTATTATACACAGGCTGTTCTATGGAAAGTGTTATTTTATTTAAATTTATGTAGATTAGAGAAATTTCATTGTAAGATCAATAATATAATATTTTTTTCGAGGAATATGTAAATATTTTAAAATAAAGCTAAACCTACTTATAATCTGGTAAATAATGAATGTTTTTTCACACCACCTGCTCGATAATATCTAATTATGTCATGCAAACCTAACCCAAAAGTCATGATGGCCGATGTGGCGCGGCGGGTGAAGGTTCGCCTGCGACGCAGGAGGTTGCGGGTTCTATTCCCGCCTTGGGACAAATGTTTGTACGATCTACAAATATTAGTTCCGGGTGTTCTGGGTATTTGCTATGTATAATAAAAAAATATCTGTCTATGTAATGTAATAAGTATGTATTAAGTATATCAGTCATCTAGCACCCATAACACAAGCTTTGCTTGGCATGGGGCTAGATGATGCTGTGTGGGTTGTCCAGAATTATTTATTTTTATTTATTACAGCGCTTTAGTTTAGCCGGGAAATAATATTGTAACCCGCTTGTCGATAGTGTTTTGAATATGGAACGTCAACTAAAAGTTTGTATAAAACCTTTTTCGTGCCTAATTTGAAAATCGAATTTCTTTTTATTATCTCACAAAGTAAATTCAGTAGTTACCTGAAGTTACTAAACACAGAAGGTGTTATAGAAATTACTGAAAAGGTCTTAAGTACAATGAGCCTCATTGTACTTTTATTCATTAACAAATTTTACTATGGGAACAACTCGCTTCCCTATATTTTGTAGATTTATGCGAACATAAAAGTACTAAGAATTTCAGACCCCATAAGATGATTTCAGTCATTTTAATTACACCTTGTATATGTTACATCTGCTAAGACTTACCAACACATTGTAGCCTCTCGAAATGCCGCCATTTTGAAACCAAAAAGATTATTATTTTAACTGAACAACGAAACTTTAGAATAAGTATTGCAAATACACAAACCTGGAATTAAAACAAAAGCAACTCACAATCTCTTCCAGATAATCAGTTAGCATCTGAACGAAGTCGTAAAACCACAAAGAAATAGCAAGGGTCGATGGTAGATAGCCATGGGAACCACGAAGGATAAGTGTTCACGATGATACGAGCACAATGCCTAGCTAGTACCATATGTAGGTGGCGTGATGATAAGGTGACCGTGTGAAAGTTACCGTGTGTGAAGAGCGTACTGACCTAAATAAAATGTGTAAAAGAGGGGTAATTAAAAGTATGGTTGAATGGTGCTAGTCTGTATAAATAGGTAGGCTTGTAGTGAAATAATAACATCCATACGAGTTGATAGACGGTACAGCTACTCTTGAAGAGGTTGGGCCGTGGATGGGTTGACAATCCACGATATATCGAAACCCCTATGTGCCTCGGAAAGCAGGTCAAGCAGTTGGTCCCGCCCGTCAATTGTTACGGGCAGTCTAACTAGCAGCCTTAGTAGTTACCAGTTACTGGGTTGTGGAGGCCCGATAGTCAGTCGCATTATGTAAAATAGGTACTGGTATTCAGCTGCATTCGGTTAGACTAGAAGCTTACCTCAATATAGTTGGGAAAAGGCTTGACTGATGATATGCAGTAGTAGTAGGTATCCGACATTTTCTCTAATTTTGCTTGTCTTAATGCCTCGTTATTGTCTTTTCGTTTTGCTTCGCAAGCGCTACTGCTGAGCACTAGGTCCTGGGTTCGATTCCCGGGTCGAGCAAAGTGTTTTAGGTTTTATCATCTGGAATTTCTCAGTAGCAGCCCAGTCTGGATTTGTGCCCGGTTACAACAGACTCGCCACCTAATACATGGAACTTAACCGTAACAAGCGAAATTACGGTTTTACGAAATTTTTCTATCACCTGTCGTTACACACGGCTGCCGTGTATGGAAATCCTATACAATGAGAGGTCAGCTTATACTGGATGTATAGTTTGACATGTAGCCGTGTGTCCAGCGCTGCCTTACTCTTCAGATGTGATAGTATGTTGCATACATGTCTATACATGAATAAAATTACGTATAGTTTTTATTGTACTCATAAACATGTTATTTGCCTTTCAAAAAAGAACCCTATATGTTTGCATGTCATAAAATCTAAAATTTGATTAGACACTTTCTAAAAAAGATTTTGGTTTTAATTGCCAGAGAGAATGGTAGGTTGTTTCGAAAGTTTTGAGCCTTTAAATATATTGATAGGTAGATTCGCTATTGGTATAGGTTTCCTGATTGACCAATGTGTTTAGAAAACGTAGCATATTTAACTCATCATCTGCCTAGCTATTTCCCAACTATGTTGGGGTCTGCTTCCAATCTAACTGGATGCAAATGAATACCAGTATTTTACATTGAGCGATTGCCTTTCTGTCTCCACAACCCAGTTACTGGGCAACACGATACCCCTTGGTAAGGCACTGGGTGTTAGATTTCCGGGCTTCTGCTTCTGAAAGATCTACAGATGACAGCCGGGACTAACGGCTTAACGTGCTTTCCGAGGCATGGAAGAGTATTGATAGGTAATGAACGGTCACCTATCCACAGACTGACCTCGGGAAGCGTAGTTTAACCTTCGATCGATTGCCACGTTGGATGGCAATGCTAATTCTTTGGGCACAGAATGAGCCAGCTAAAAGTCTTAGTAAAATTATTTAAATTGCACATCAAAACAATATTTTCATTTGGCTAAGAGCAACAAAGAAACAACAGTAAAAGAGCTATTTTAAATAACTTAATAGATCTTAAATAATAAAAGCGTGTTCAAAAGCTTTCATTTATTACCACACGCGATAATTTACTATCATTATCTTATTAGTTACTAGGTATTGCAGAATGCGGAACAGCATCACACATTGTAAATATTATTATCTTAAAGAGGTTGCATTGCATTAGACACTTAAGTGGCTGTACCGTAATGACCATCGGCGAGGATATTAATAGTTAATGATGCACCAAGAGGATAAAACAGTGTCTTATGTCACGGGCGCCATATTGAATCCTGGGCGTAGAATCCTTCTGTGTGATGGAACGCGAATTTCGATTTTCAAACGAGTTTGGTAGGTACGTAAAAGGTAACACAAACTTTTACCGAACACCCCCCACCCCCCCTGGTGATATGTGGTGAGCTTTAAGTCTACACCCCCCCCTGTTGCAGTCAAAATGCAATATATAACATAACCTCAAATTATGTACTTTAACTTAATACTCTGTACCTATAATAACGTTTACCACGACTCATCATCCCATTAAATAAATGATTTAATTCCATCGTCAAAATGATCTACATTGTTGCAAAGATGTTATGTGCAGCTTGAAGGTCATGACTTTCCACCATTTTGTGTAGGTATTTATATTAAGTCTGGCCTTCAGAAGATATTATTTCAAGTGGATTGCTTCATTTGTCTAGCCGTTCAGCTAGATACTGTTCGGACGCTATGGGTCTTAAGATGCAGGGGACATTCATTTTTTTTTAGAATGGGCATCTCGCAGTTTATCCTTCAGGGATATCTACTGCTTAACCAAACTTTCCTGTGGGGAATTAATTAGAAATTAAGGCCTCTAGCCAGGGCGTAAAAAACTTAAAAGCTAAGCAACCAATCGCTAAGGGCCCTGGTACGAGCCTCGGCTTAGGACGTCTCTGGGAGAGGACAGCAAGGAACGGGCTAGATCTAATAGATATATTATTTAACTCAATTAATAAATTAAAATTAGGGACTAATTTAAACAACTACTAGCTTAGCTACGCGGGCTGGCTCGAGCTAAGGGTCGGGAGGAGACATTCATCATGTATTGTATTAAGTACATCAGTCACCTAGTACCCATAACACAAGCTCTGCTTAGCTTGGGGCTAGATGATGCTGTGTGGATTGTCCAGTATTATTTATTTATTTATTTTGAATTTGTCTATTTATTTATACTAGTGGTCTCTTGGTGGTCCATTTTCGACTGTTTTAGCTTTCCGAATTCCTTATCCCTATAAACTTGACCTATGCCAAATCAACTAAGTAATTATGTCAAAAATAAATGGCAAACAAGCAATTTATTTATTTATTTATTTGGTTCACCAACAATTGTTTACACAGGTTCTATACTAAGGGTAACATGCGAATGTATGTATGCAATAGTGCAACAATCCCTAACACACCGCATGCATAAAGAAGTTGTACAAAAAATTAAAAAAATAGGTAGGTATTAATCTAGTTTTAAATTACTTAGGTATCTAAAGTGTAAATTATGAACACATCGCTCCAGAAATGCAACAATATAGGTTACTTATTATAAGTAAACAAACACATATTTTTAAGAAGGTAGGTTTTTATGAAGTTTGGCTTTCAATTTGCCCAAACTTTCAAAGTTTACGTCGATTTGATCAATACCTACAATATGCGGAAGATTTGCTCCGACAATGTTCCTTTGTAAACTAAGAACTTGTTCTACTATGAGAGTAACAGAATATCTTTAACTTCGCCTGCGACTTCGTCCGCGTGGATTTCGTACTTTTCCCTTCGATCTTTAACATCCCCACCACCCCTTTTAAGGCGTAGTCTTGTAAATAAAATATAGCCTATGTTACTCTAGGATAATGTAGCATTCACATGGTGAAAGAACTTTTGAAATCGGACCAGTAGTTTTTGAGTTAATTCGTTACAAACATACAAAACACAAATCTCTTTATAATATTAGTGTAGATTTAAAAAGTTGACTAAAATAATGATAAAAGACTTCATTTTAATTAATTGTAATTATGCTTTTAAATTACAATTACGGACAATGATGCAACTGTCTCGTTTGAGGAAACATACCAACATACAGTGCAAAAAAATATACTTAACTGTCAAAATAAAATTAAAAAGGATTGATTCAAAAGATTGTATTGTTGTGTAATCTTTGTGTTACAAGTATTATCGCGTTTAACAAATAAAAGAGATTCTCGTTAAAATGGGTGCCTGAAGTATTGTGAAATGTTACCAAAGTGAAATACTGGAGCTCCAATAGTTATGAAACGGAATGTACGATAAAATAACCAATATAAGCTGCACCACTCACGCTGCTGCACTCTACGCTGGGCCAGCCTAAGACTAAAGTGTTACCACACACGTGCGGCCCATTATACATAAGATATTAGAAAAAAATGGGATCACATTGTACATAAGATATTAGAAAAAAATGGGATCCTTGCTTAATCTATCTAAAATTAAGCATGCAAACATTTGATGGTACATTAATGAATTAACAAGTAATACGAGTACTATTGAATAGAAATACAATGTTCATAATCCCTTAGTTCAAGATTTTCATAGCTTCTGATATTGTTATTCTGATTAAAACGCATCGAAACACCGAAGAATAAGTAGAGGCATAAGTTTGTCAAAAAAAGTCTTCAAATCTTAACGACTAATTGGAAAGGTACCATAAACAATATTTTTACACCCACCTTAAAAGATTCCTAGTTTGAAAGGCTAGAGTTCACATCTTTAAAACAAATACAGCATTCACTAGGCTTGTTTAAAAAATATCGATAGGTCTAACGAAATTGTTTGTGGATTACATGAAGATAAACTAAAAGTATATTGTTTTTTTATTTGATTGCAAAGAAATAAGGTTACAGTCGCTCGCTATAATGTCACGGAGTAAAGAGATCTAAGACCATAGATTAAATTAAGGAGGTTGCGGGTTTGATTACCGCGGGTGTTCTGGGTAATCGCTATGTATAATAAAAAATATCTATCTATGTAAAGTATTGTATTAAGTATATCAGTCATCTTAACACAAGCTCTGCTTAGTTTGGGGCTAGATGAAGCTGTGTGGATTGTCCAGCATTATTTATTAATTCAATATTTGTTATAAATATACAAATATGTTACTTTTACTGTGCCCAACAGGATCCACGATTGTTTCCAAAAAAATGTTTACCACCTAAACCTACATTGTGGAATTCAATAAACAATAGAGTATTGAGGATATTATATTAAGGAACAGTCAATTGTGTGCTAGAGTTCAAAGGCACGTAATTCAATTTTTTATTTTATTCTATAGAATAGGTACTTAGGATGACCGAACTTTTCTCAGATAAAACGACGTTTTCTTAAAATGCCCAGATCCATCATCCGCATCTCTGTCAACGGGAAAAGTGCCTAGAAGGCTGGCAGCATTGCCACGTTGAATGGCAATGCTGATTCTTTGGCCAAAAAAGTATGTTTACGTTCTAAATCTCAATACCAACACAACAAGTTGGAACAACAACTTGAAACAATTGATAACGCAACACGTACCAACCGATTTAGAGATCATTCCACTCCACAGAGCATACGCAATATATAAAAGAAAGACACGGTATAAGATTAACGAGCGAACAAATAGCCCACAAGCTCTAATCTGTTCGCCTATCAGCTACCTTGAGCAATATAATGATCTCCTAATACTTATGTAACATAAGACATTACGTTTATATCTCTCGGTATTGCCCGCGATTTTGTCTGCGTTGATGTTAATAGGTTTTAATTTTGTGGGGAAACCTAATTCTTGTTCTAAAATAAAAGTAGTTTTTGTTACTTCTTATAAAGATCAGCTATTTGCCAGTGAAATTCCTGTCTAAATCTGTCCAGCCATTTTAGAGATTGAGCGAAATAAGCAGGGAGTCACCGTTTGGTTTTTTTGGTATAGGTAACTACCGTTCAGACGCCAGCACATAAAGCTATCCCAATCTGTCAAATATTCCCAATTGAACATAAACCTTATTCTTTTGTAAACAAATTGAAAAACTATTAAAGAAATGTGACAGATTGGGGTAGCTTGATGTGCTGACCTCTGTGCATACTTACTTATGAATTTAGTAAACTGCTGTTATTTTCATGTTTAAAATAGACAGTTAAACTATTTTTTTTATTTGTGTAGATGTGTAGATTACACGGCCATTTCAAAAGGCCGTCCGCTTAGAACTGGAGGAGGAGAGATGTGGGGTGACGTGATTTCGCCGGTTATTCAACTTTCCCCGACAAGGTCATCAGTGAAAGCAGTTGGTTATGAGATTAAAATAACTTCGAGATGTGTGATTGTTACAAGCGCTTCTTTGTTAAGTCACTGAGGTTTACGCTTGACTGGTAGTCTTAGACTGCAGGTGATCCGTGGAGACCAAAGAATTAAAAAACCAAGTGCGAATCAAACTCGCCCGCTAAGGGTTCCGTACCATTATCTATAAAAATGGCAAATAATCATGTTTGCTATACGAGAGCCTGCGATTATTTTTTTGCGTAATATTGCGAAATATTTATTTTACTCTGTTTTTTTAGTATTTGTTGTTGCGGAGTCTTAGTAATAGGGTACCGTATTAGGGTACGTTTACCATTTGGGGTACGGAACCCTAAAAACCAGCCAAGTGCGAGTCAAACTCGCCCACTAAGGGTCCCGTACCGTACCGTGTCGAGCTTAAAACGTCGAAAATATCACGTTTCTTCCATGAAATGACCACGAAAAGATTAGTAGGATTACACTTGATTTGAAAAAAGAATCTGCAATACATCGATATACTGCAAATATAGGCATTTTTTTTTAAACTTACCGTTTGAAAAAAAAAAAAAAAATTGTGTCATAAAACTACAAATTACAACAATTTTCGCTCTTTTCCCTTTACTTGTACTGTAAGACTTTGCTTCACTTTGCTTCTTGCCTAATTTCATGATTCTAGGTTAACGGGAAGTACCCTAAAGGTTTTGATTTGTTCGCAAGTATACAGTGGAATAAATGGCCGTACTTAACTAAAATGATTCTAGTTGCCCCTTCCAAGAGCTACTTAGTTATTTTTCAATAAATATTCACAATTAGTCATGTTTTCAATGTTTCAGGTGTAACCTTGCGGGCTCAACTGAAACCATTAATAAACAGGGTTAATTCATGATTACTCATGGCACTTTCAGAAACTAAAACAGATTAAATCGGGCTGTATCGATTTTAACCGCGAACCATTTTTCTAATCAGCAACCTAATTCGTTTCTTTCTTTTTAATTTCCAAATCTGCGTGGAAATCTTTATCAATCACGGATTGACCTTCCAAATTGGTTCCAATATGGATACGGATCAATTTTGTACCGCGTGCGCATTTGTAATCGTGGCGATTCGGTGACAATCGGTTATCTTCGGTAACAGTCGGTTACGCAATAGTGCTCACGACACGAGTCGGGATGACAAATGTCGAAATTCGAATTCAAAAAAAGAAATGCAAGCAATGGATGACAAAGGAGGTTATCAATGTATTTAATTCCTTTTTTTTTTAAATCTCGAATGCGTAATCCTGTGGTTGTTTGTCTATTGCTTAACCATAGACGCACCGGGCGGCGCGGCGGCGGCGATGGAGTCTGTTGAATTGTGAAAAAGTTATTTAGATGAAGAAAATTCATTATTTTGTCGATGCTGTAGGTAATACTTTATTGATTTCTTTCTTACTTCAGATTAAATTAGTTTGTTGATTTGTCAACAATTTCAAAGTTTGAATGTAGGCACGTAGAGACCGAAATGTTAGAAACTACTTTGCATTTAAATGAACGCATCTCTATTCTCTACATTGCGAAACCTACTTTAGAATAATTTTGTTACATAACAATTCATATATTCTAGAATTATTATGTTTACATACATAATACTTAAAACATAGCTAACTAGCGAAATGTGGGTGCACCCATCGTGAAAAACAGGCGTGATATTGAGTTTAAAAAATACGACGTTTTCATGTTATATGATACGACAAGCTTTTCCAGTTATAAGTAGGTGCCATTTCTAGAGTTTAGAAAATAAACCGCGGAAATACGAATCGGCTATCCCACACGAAGTGAACAATCGAACAATATTAAAAAAAAATAGGTTATAAAACGGTAAAGTTAGAAAACGTTTAACTTTAGAATAACTGTCAGTCTGTCGCAACACGTCACATTAGTACCTATGTCGGCGACGCGTACCGGAGCTATGCTACAATTTCTTTTTTTTTTGTTCTCTTTGTTGTTGTATCAAAACGTTGCCCCACACTAGGAATTTCTCCTGTATCGCGGGTGCGTTTACAAACATTTTAACTCACTACACAAACAGTCAGCATTTATATTATCTGTTGTAGGTAAAAGCGGGAATATAAATACTTACACACTCTGTGGAAATGTCAACTGTCTACTTAATATTACGATTCTGACTACCTATTACGATTATAAGATAAAGCCTTTTGGTTATTTCTATTGAATATTGTCTTATTACGTTAAATCTTAATTAGTTGCCTTTGTGGATTGTTCTATTGTTGCATTTACATAAAAACTGTGAGGTGACATAAGTCTGAGGTTAAAAAAATACTTACTGTGATTTGACTAATGAGTAAATTGGCAATACTGCAATACTGAGGGGCCATTCCCGTATTTTAAGATTCGCATCTCTCGCATATAGTTGTCGAAAATACGTCTAATTTCATGACCTATATTATTGACTAGTTTTTGTTAATGATTGTGTCTGAGATGAGATTCCGTAAAATTTATTACGGGAATTGCTTTGATTAGATAGATCACTTCTGGACTAGCTATGCCCCGTAGTTTCACCCGCTCCTCAGGGTCGTTACGTGTTATTTTATAGCATATATACATTTCTCAAGAATAAGAAAACAAATGCAAAATATTTTTTTAAATCTTACTAGAAGTTCCAGAGATTAAAACAAGTGAAAGTATATAAGGATGTATGGATGTTTGTTACTCTTTCACGCAAAAACCACTCAATTTATTTTGATGTAAATTTACAGCATTATAGCTTATACTTCAGAATAACGTAATAGGCTATAATTTATAAAGATATCTACGCAGACATAGTCACGGGTGGCTGCTAGTTAGTTAGAATTGATGCTGTATTGCTAATTAAGAAATTACTTGCTAAAATCTACCACCTAGTGTTAGAGGTGTCGCAAAATAAATTAATTTTGTTTGTCAATAATATTAAAATCGTACCAATACTAATCGCTTTGCCCGTTGATCGATTTCCCGTCAAGCGATCATTTGAAAAAAGAACAACCGAACTGCATATTTACACCATGCAAGCGATTTCATACTTTAATTCGTTTGTTATAAGGGTGATACCAACGTATAAAAAAGTGCGTTAATTTGTAAGATTTCGTAAACCAAGTTGCTAGATTATAAAATGCCTAAATATTTTATAAACAATTTCGAAATTAATTCTGAACTGTTGACATTAATCAGTTATAGTTTGCAACTAAATAAGCAGTTAATATTTATTCATTCTGTTTTTGTAGAATTTGAAATAAAATAAATATAAATAAAACACAGTGGGACGAAAGCACCCGTGACATTTGTAATTCTGATCGGGCCTGTAGTTTTATTCATGCTAAATTACTAACGTCTATTAAAATAAGTAAAATTTGTATATAAATTTGTCGGCGGAAGTTTCGATTCCCGCACGGAACAAATATTTGTATGGCCTGTTTGTGTATGTGACTTTGAATGTTTGTAAACGCACCCACAATAGGTACAGGAGAAATTCCTAGTTTTAATGAACATTATTAACTTTTTTCATTTTCACAAAAACTCACTATGTTTTATGCAGTTAAATTACAAAAAAACATTAAAAATTAGGAAAATGGGAAAAACACCGACGTTTAATTTAAATACTCCAGAATTATGTGCTGAAACTGTATAACATAATATTCAAACCTTTATTCATGTGATGATAGAGTTGCCCAAGTCGAAAGAACTGTCGATATCTCAGTCAGTCATCAGCTGTCTAGATTATATCTAAACATTTAACATTTCAGCACCCATTGTTATGCTAACAATGATATATGTATTGCGAAAATAAAAAAGTAGTATATAGGTACAGACACCGGTACATCAAGCTACCCCGAACTGTCAGATTTCTCAATTGAACATGAAGCTTATTCTTTCGTAATAAAGTTGAAAACCTATCAAAGAAATTTGACACATGGCCTCTGTATATCCGCCATGATAGATTGCGAAAATTTTAAATTTGGCAACCCATATTTTTTTCACAGTTTTGAAAAGCAATATGTACTTAGTTTAAGTGTTCATGGTGACATAACGTAAAATTGTGTTAAGATGATTTTCAAGTTAGTTAAGTAATGGTATTAAAATACGTTTTTGCAGTAAGTAAGTTTGTACATATTGCGTTTTTTCATTCCAAATACGTGCTGAAATTGGGGCTCACCCTAACTCACCACAATGTCTTGATTAAAAAACATGGTTTTTTTTTTACTGATGACGGCATTATCACAAGCACCGGTACGGATCTTGAGCACTAGACGCAGTAGTGGGAGTAAGTTCGCGTTGGCACTTTATACTAAAATCGACTACTCAACTCAAGATCCGGGCCGAACTTTACCTCTAGGAAACTAATACAAAAATAGCTGTGGGGAAGTTATTCGCCCAAAAGGTACTGATAACACTGCGTGTATAAAGATAGGCCATCTTTATCCGTTTAGGATCCTTTATAGATGAGTTTAAGTATCTTCAGTAGATATACCTCTTCATCATCATCCCAACCATAGCATATTTCCCAACTATGTTGGGGTCGGCTTCCAGTCTTACCGGCATTGCACCTGAATACCAGTGTTTTACACGCCTTTTATGCCTATCTGACCTCCACAACCCAGTTACTGGACAACACGATATCCTCTGGTAAGACTCGTTGTCAGACTTTCTGGCTTCTGACTACCCGTGACGACTGTCTATCTGACTGTGTGATTTATAAATGACAGCCAGTAACAACGGCTTAACGTGCCTCGCACGGCAAGGCGTATGTAATGAAAGGTCACCCATCCACAAACTGACCTCGGCAAGCGTAGCTTAGTTTATAATGTAATTTTTACAATAAAAGAAAGAAAGAAAAAAATGTTCATTTGCCGCAGAGGACGTGCATAGTGTAAGAAGCCCAAAAAGAAAACTTTATACAAGGAAATTCTAATGATAATGTTAGTAAATATAAAACGGATAACATAGGTCTCTGTTATGCTTTCAAAAGCCAAATCCTGAAATGAGTATCCAATTGTTTATCAAACAAGTCATTGTAATACAAAGACGATTTGTTGATACTGCGACATAAAGCAAAGAAAATATTTTTAAAGGTTTGCTTACATAAATTGGTTAATACGGTAGGCCGCACAACACTGGTAACAAAACCAGTATAAGCTGGTCTTGCATTTAATTCAGACTCCTTACTAGGCTCGTTCAAAGCTTTACCTCTAACGTGCGGGCACTTTAGATACCAACTATCGATTACATCATCATCAATCATCATCCTCCTGCCCTTATCTCAATTTATCTGGGGTCAGTGCAGCATGTTTTCATCTTCCATACATCTCTATTTGCCGCCATCTCAAGAGTTACCTCTTTTCTAGCCATATCATCTTTCACACAATCCATCCATCTTTTCTTTGGTCTCTCTCTACTCTTGTAACCCTGCACATTCATGCACAAAACTTTCCTCACAACATGGTCCTCATTCCTTTGCATTGCATGCCCATTCCATGACAAGCGATTTCCACACAATTTCTCGGTCACAGGCGCCACTTTCAGACTTGCATGTCACCTTTTATAAACGTCAAATAAAGGCAGCTGATAATCTCAACCACGGACACATTCAAGCTGTTTTTACACGGCCCAAAGCGTCCGAAGCGTACCTTGCAACACAATACCTACCTCTAACTTAAATGGTGCAAAACGTTCAACACCAATTAGTACAGAATTACAGATATGCTCCATTCTTTCGCATAAGCTGTGGCCCAACGGGGTTTGGGCCATTGTGTTCACGGAACATTACTGGTGTTTCACCATCACCAGATATCTCGCCTGATTAATGATTTTACCATAAGATTTGCGATGGATCTCGCAAGGGTCTTAGCCGTGACCGGGATCAAATTTGCATTTTGATCGGTGTTGTTGAATTTTGACAGATTATTGTTCTTTTTTTTGTCAGTTGGCGGCACCTAAGTGGAGCATATCTTTCTAACGGATATTATGTAAGAGATGTGTCATACTGCGTGGAACGCATGAGATAATCGACAGATTAACTAATTGAGTTACCTGAATGGACTGATTCCCGTCAAATAGGTAGGTCTGTAGTAGACCACACTACTGACAAATTGCCTCAGTAGGCTCGATTCCCATTGTTCCAATGGGAATTTCCTCATTAGCCCGGAGTCTGAATTTGTAAATGGTTGGGCATGGGCAATAGGCAATAGGGTCGCCGCCTATTTAATGGGACTTAAAACATAACTGACGATATTATGTGGGTGTTACTATAAGTTACCGTCTGCATAACCTTTCAAGCGTGATAATGTGTTACAACTGAAAAATGGCTGTGTCATCTTGGGGGTGGATGTGTCATCTTGGGTAGACGACGACTGTCTTGGATAAAGTTGGAAGTAGATCTATGATGCAACCGTCTCAGAATCAATTCTCGTGAAGCAGTCTTTACTTGGGGTTGGTTAAAACTATATCATTTCTTTGATAACAGACGAATCACAACACATAACTACTTATAAAATTGTGCAAGTTGCAAGCTTCCTTTCATTTCCCGATCCATCTACAAGTTCTACGACACCTTGCTGTCTTGCTTGACTGACCTGTTTGAAATTATCTTCACACTCTGTTTCTTCGGCTTATAAAATTATTAAGAATCAAGATTCTTTATACAATATATTCATCATCGTAAATTGACGATGAAACTATTTTCATCGTCAATATACGATGATGAATATATTGTTGGT
This sequence comes from Phlogophora meticulosa, assembly GCA_905147745.2. Classification (NCBI taxonomy): domain Eukaryota; kingdom Metazoa; phylum Arthropoda; class Insecta; order Lepidoptera; family Noctuidae; genus Phlogophora; species Phlogophora meticulosa. The sequence goes on along the minus strand of LR990522.1, from coordinate 16,985,752 downwards.
CGCTAACAGTTTAGTTAGGCGATTTATTTGTGTTGCAAAATGGATTTTTGAAAAGGTTAACTGTTCTGGGTTCTAAAATAAATTTCAAAAATAATATTCATAACCTAAATGGCCTTGCAATGTAGATGCAACAGCGTTTCAGAAAGTAGGCAATAACGAGTTTCCAAATACTGAAACATGGTGGTAGGCAAATTAAGCTAACAGTCTTCATCATCTGCCTAGCCTTTGCACAACTATGTTGGATCGGCTTCTAGCTAACTAGATACTGCTGAACACCAGTTTTTTACATGGAGCGACTGCCTATCTGACCTCAACAATCCAGTTATTGGTCAACATGATAGATACTCCTTGGTAAGGCTGGTTGTCAGACTTTCGGGCTTCGTCTGTCTACTCGTAACGACTGTCAAAGATCTACAATGACAGCCGGGTCCAACGATTCTCCATTATTGATTAACGTTCACCCATCCATAGATTGACCGCGGCAAGCGTAACTTAACCTTCGAAATACCCGTGCGGCTGTTTTTATTTAGCCACGAGCCCCTCGAAATTAAAACGCAAATGGGCATTGCTACTGATTGGCATTCAGCTGCATACGACCTCAAAATAAGTAAAAATAAAACTAGCCAGGTGATGAGTCAATAAAGACAAAAAGTAAATTGTCATCTGCAGCCGTAAAACGCGTTTGACCCAAAAATATTACGTACAGAATTTATGCAACGTACAAATTCAATTAACGTCCAGCGCCGCCGTCTGTTTTAATTCTCGTCTTTGATGAATCCTTTCGAAACGAGTAGGGGGTACGGAGAGTAGGGGTGGTAAAACGGACAGGTTGTCGGCGCTCGCGCTATTGCCGCGCCGACAGCCGCAGTGTGTATCCGCCGCTACCAACTGTGACGTTAGCAAGTTTGCCGCCAAATTTTGACTTTTATTATTCAAGTTCGGAACATAGTGTCGTGCAGTGATTTTTATTTTTGTCAGACAGTGGCAAAGGACGTACGCTCTGACAGGATAGTGGTGTGTTGTGTGATGGTACTCAGCCGCTCTGGGTTTTGAGAGCAGTATGAGGGGCAGCATTTGTCAGTTTTTGTTGTTGGCGCACGCGGTCTGCGCCATCACCGGACCGAGAGTGAGTAGAATTGAGATGATTTTCCAATTTTTCTAAATTTCACTTTTATCGACAAAATTTATTTCAACGATTTTAACCATAACTGATCTAAACTCTCTTATCATGACAAAAGTATATAATATGACACATACTCCTAAGCCAAAATAAATTAATATTTTTCGGTAAGCGTATCCAAAATCCTCACATCCGGTATGGAAAACCTGTTTCTTGCATCTTCGGCGACGGTCCGGAAGAAAGCGGCCGATAATTATTACTGAATGCGTTGAAAGTAGCTATATCGAAATTCGCGTGTGTTATATCGATTATTTATTATCCCAGATACATAATGATTTATTGATTAAACCGTGTCTATTCAAACATTAATCTTGCCGCGTAATCGATTATTCGAATGATCGGCAATCGGATATTATTTTCCGACTTTTGATCTGATTAGGGTTTGATTGGTTTTGCAGTGTAGGCGGAGTTTGCATATTATCGAGTATTGTTGTAGATTGGCCGTTATTCATTCTCTTTTGAATCATCTAAGAATTATCAGCAACTTTCATTTTTAATTAAATAGAAACTTCTTTTTGATGGTGGGACAAGCTGGACACAACCATCGACCATTGGCCCACATTAGGATCCACCCACCACACACATCCCACATCCCACATCTGGATCGAGACAACTAGACGTCATGGGGAAGGCCTTGGCCCAGTAAAAATAGAAAATCCAGGCTGGTAATGATAATAAGATTGTTGACAATACATACCTTTTATATTCACCGTTAGGCTAGATAAGTTTAGTTCTATAGCTAACTTTAAATAGCCATAAAAACAACATATAGGTATTTATACGACATACGTGTCGAATTGAGAACCTCCTCTTTTTTATCGTCGGTTAAAAAGCAGTAGCCAACATTGCGCTAGAATTACTGTAATGCAGGCAATATTTGTGGGTTCAAACCTGGGCAATTACCAATATGAGTTTATCAATTCATATGTACTTTCTAAGTTTATCTTGGACATTAGTGACATCGGTGAAGGAAAACATCGTGAGGAAACCTGGACTTATATAATTTATATAAGACTGAAATCGCCAACCCGTCTTGAGCAAGCGTGGTGATTAATGCTCATGCCTTCTCTGTATGAGAAGAGGCCTTTGCCCTGCAGTGGGACAGTTACAGACAGGCTGGTGAGTCTGAGTCTGAGGCAATATTTTATTTCAGCATCTATTCAAGTATTAATGTTAGGTATAATAGGCCCATGATAGGAATGGGATGCGAAGTTTTGGAACTGAGGCACGCTTGATCCGCCAGGTAAAGGTAGCATCGGTTATTAGTGTGGATTTTTTTCTCGTGATACTGCATTCTTTTAGGGATTTATGATTGTATGGTGACAGTTCCAACAGGTTGCATCCCATTTAGACTACCAACAAAAATGTTGTCTTATGGATGTAAAGTAAGAAAATTAAAAAAATAGAAAATTAAATTACGTTTATGGTTCATTTCGATAGCACGGTTGGCGCAATGGCTGAGCGATTGGCTACTGCACTGCGTGTCGCAGATTCGATTGCCGCACGGAACAAATATTTGTATAGCCTACGGGTAGTTGTTCCGAGTCTGGATGTTTGTGTATGTGGGTTTGAATGTTTGTAAACGCACCCACGATACAGGAGAAATTCCTAGAGTGGGGCAACGGTTTTTTCAAAGAACAAAAAGTGAATGTACTAAATAAGTATAAGTAGGTCAATGGGAATACTTATTGAGTGAGCCACACGGATATTCGACATTCTTAATAACTATAAATGTTTAATTTGCGTGCTCAAACAAAATGGCCACGGAAAAAGGAAACGATACGGCATGATACTCAATTTGTCATCATTATAGTGTTCAATGATTACATGTCTGAAGAATCTTCGTGTTGCGTGAAAGACTGAAGAAATATTTGAACGATTCTCTTGTTTTTCAGGCACGCACGATGTAGTTTTACGCGTCAGATCTATTGTAACTTTTTAACAGAGTTTGAATACATTCTTGTGTGTTAGTAAATTTAATTCTGTCTGTGTGTCTGTCTGTTTCTCGAGGCAATCTCCGAAACGGCTCGACTGATTTTGACGGGACTTTCACTGGCACATATCCGATGTGTTAAGGACTAGGAACTAACTAGGAAGTAACTATTACTTTAGAAATTGAAGTATTATTCCGCGTAAATAATAAAAATCCATGTTTTGTTAAATTCCACGCAGGCAAAGTCACGGGCACAGCTAGTTCTAAATATGAATTAGTGTTTATCTCACAGCATGCTACTCTTACACTCATTAAAAATCCGTGGAGGTCGGAAGTAATTACAGTCCTACATAATCTCTAATTACCTAAATTGTTTTACATTTCTTGATTGGCAAAGTAGTGTTTGTGTGTGTAACTAAACTTGACTTTTCGTGACTATACTTACTTACTTATAATGATAGAGACAGAAAGGCAAATCAAAATAAAGGACAAAGAAAAAATAAAAAAGTAATGAGAAATAGAGAACTGATGAAGGAGATTATCCCTCTCATGAAGTATAAAACAACTTAAATTGGGCTTCATTTAAAGTTCTGAAAAGTTTAATAACCATCTTCATCCACCTGCCTTTATCCCAATTTATTTGGGGTCGGCGCAGCATGTTTTCTTCTTCCATACGTCTCTACTTGCCGTCATCTCAATAGTCACCTCTTTTCTAGCCATATCATCTTTCACGCAATCCATCCATCTTTTCTTTGGCCTCCACTCTTGTAACCCTCTACATTCATTCTCAAATCTTTCCTCACAACGTGGTCCTCATTCCTTCGCATCACATTCCCATACCATGAAAACTGATTTCCACACAACTTCTCGGTCACAGGCACCACTTTCAGACTTCCTCTTACATACTCATCATTAAAAGTTTAATAAACAAGAAAATCGCTCGATTTTGACAATAATTTTTGTCGCTCAATACCTTACACGATTATTTTTATCACACAGTCAATCTTTAGGCCTGAGATTATTAATCCCATGCTAAAGATGATTGTTGTAATTAATTAGTGCTAATTAGTGGAGGTTGTAAAAATTGAAACGGTACCTTGACACGTGTATTTTTAAAAACAATGCTTAGTTTTAAAATAACTCCGCCATTCCCAAGTTACAAGGAATAAAACCATAACTGCCTACACAGAATAGACATAGAATTGGGCAACTTATTTTCATGGGAATAGTTCCATGAGAAAAAATAAAAGCGAATCAAAACGGTCCCATGCATCATTAACCTCCATTCTCTTATCCCAATTTATTTCGGGTCGGCAATGCATGTCCTCTTCTTCCTTCCATACATCTCTTATATATTCTTATTCCATACTCTTATTCCATATATCTCGTCATCTCAATAGTCACATCCGTTTTGACCATACATCTTTCACATAACCCATCCATCGTTTTTTGGTCTTCCTCTACTCTTGAAACCATCCATATCAACACTCCTCACGACATACATATATCTTATTCCTCCGTATCATATGGCCATACCGACCACATAACTTCTCGATCACCAGCGCCACTTTCAGACTTCCTCTTACATACTCATTTATTATTGTTGTCATTTGCGTAACACCACACATCCCTCTTAGCATTCTTATCTCACCTGCAAGCAACTGCTCTCATTAAGCCCTTATGTGGCCTAACATTAACTGAACTATGTATTAAAAATTTGATATGGGGATCCATCCCTTCAGATTTCAAGAATCAATGTCCATAGTTCTATCTGTAAAAGTCATAGGCGACAAGCTTATCAAAATTTTCTCCGCCTTCATCCTGAATTGTTTGGGTTTTGTGCACTATCTATGACTTCTTCCATACATCTTTATCATCTTCACCCCTTTTCATCTCTCTCTCTCTTCTTTTGTTCTTTCACGCATTTCATCCACCGTCACATTTTAGGCTCATGTGCTTATGTAAATCGTTGTTTACGACAGTTGATTGTGTCTAAACAATAGCAGCCGTATGGTTCGATCGAAGGTTAAGCTACGCTTGCCGATATTGTCCCGTGGATGGGTGACGATTCACATACCGAGAGCATGGAGGGGCCGTGCCTCGGAAAGGACGCTGAGGCGTTGATCGGACTGTTAAATGTAGATCTTGACAGTCTTTGCGGGTAGTCAGAAGCCCGAAAGTATGACAAGCAGTCTTACCTAGGGGTATCGTATTACTCAGAAATGGTCAGATAGTACAGATATCTTTGACAGTTGTTACGAGTTATCAGAAGCACGAAAGTCTGACAACTAGTCTTACCTAGGGGTATCTTGTTGCCCAGTAACTGGGTTATGGAGTTAAGACAGACAGTCGCTCCACCTAATACTCAGGGTCGTTCACCTGCATCCGGTTAAACTAGAAGCCGTCCCCAATATAGTTGGGAAAAAGCTTGACAGATGATGAATCAAATATCATCCGCTGTCGCCACCGCTAACCACTGAGGCTAGACGAAGAAGGCAGTAACCTGATACGTGCTCTGTAATACATTAAGTAAGTGTATGGACATACTCCGTAAGAGGATATGTAGCCTTTCTCTCTTTCACGGAACAAGAGTTTGTGCAACCGGTGATGTAACAAGTGACACGCCTTGTAAAATATATTTATTTTTAGTGAAACGACTCATCGTGATTTAGACATTTGTGAAATTTGGTTGTGTATGAGACGCTGCCATAAACGAACTGTTGTTGTAAAGTTGGGATAACTGTAAAACTGTTGCATAATATGGTAGCCAATTACGCTCAAAGTAAATGATATTTATTTCTGTAAATGGTTTTTATATAAAATATATTTACACGTCACAAAACAAAAGCAAGAAACAAAATTAGAAATAGATAAGGTCGATGTTTCCCATCTGACTACTCTGAGAAGCAACAAACTACACATACTCTTTTTAAGTCCAGACATTATCTTGGTCAGATCAAGTGAGGACCATGCAGATTAGTGTCTGAGATGGTCTATTGAAGAAACAACCATACAGATTTGAGTGGATCTGTTCAGCCAGTGCACCAATTTGTCAGTAATCGTGAGTCTCTACTCCGAAAGTCATAAATAATCTACATATTATAATTATATAAACAATACATAAATATAAACGAAAACATGTTTTAGAGAGACGTTAGCAGACAAACTGTCCATCTTCTTAAGATCAATAATTTTGATTTATTTAATCATAATTATTTATTTCCATAACACCTATTAATTTCCTTAAAACAACTATTGTAATAATGATTAATCATAATGATTTAATAGCTCTAAAAAAAGAAAAAGAAATACTTTAAACCTTTTGGCTTAAAAGAACTAAAAGGGAAAATGAAAGCAAACGAAGAAATATTCTGATCCTTTTTTGTAGGTACGGTTATGTAGGATTTCCTCCGACTGGCAGGGACAGAATATGATGTGCATCTACTTTCTGTGCTTATAGTCATGGTAGAAGGAGAGTAACCGTAGAGTATTAGTCGGTAGGATTTCGACATAAACCTACGTTCTCTCTAATCAAAGAGTAGGAAGCCAAAAGTATTTCCCCGCAGAATAAAAAGGGTTAAAATGGACTTGGATCAGCTAAAACTCCACGGTTCCGACTACTGTCAATCACACCAATTTCTCTCAACAAGAGATATATATAAGATCACTAAACGTTCAAGGAAATAATTTGTCAAACAAATTACCTTAAACACGTCCATTTAATCAAATTAAATCAAGATAAACCGCGTAATTTATGCAAGTTGGCGAAGCTCTATGAATAAACATGACGATGCCTTGAACTTAGACAATACATACTGATGCAACAGTTAAGAAAGTAGAATTACGTTGTTTATGGGCAATACAGATTATAAATGGACCAAATTATGCTTTATTGTACAGTGATGGCGGCTATTGTCCTCTTTTTGAGTAGTTTAGATGCGTTTTATTGCTGTTGTTTAGAAGAAGGTTTAATTTGGCTACGCACGGTGTCGTTAGAGATATTTTTTAAGGGAAATAAAAAGTGTGTTCGAATTGCATGTCTTTGTTTAGTCAACCATCTGCCATCATGTTAAATACTTCATTTTTAATATTATAAATGCGAAAGTAGCTTTGTTTCTTTCTTACCTTTTCACGACTAAACGGATGATCGGATGGTAATTAAATTTGGCAAGTACCTGGATATTATCCTAGGGAATGACATAGTATCGAATAAATTTTTAATACGCGACATCATCTGCATCCGCGGTCCGACATTCCGCGAACGAAGTCGCGGGTAAAAGTTTGTTTTTTTATATTAATAAGAGACATTTTAATAATACATTTTCTCTATATTCAAAGTTCTAAAAACATTCACTGATTTGATCTCCACTCTTACGTGATATTGGCAAAATTTACATAAATCCACTAACAAAGAGTAGAAGCTGAATAGGAAGATAGGTGCAAAGACATCAAGCTACCCCAATCTGTCAAAATTATTTGATATTTATTCTACTTTATTACAAAAGGATAAGGTTCGTGTTGAATTGGGAAAATTTTACAGTTTGGGTTTTAACAGCTTTATGTGATCAAAAGACGAGTGTTCTTTTGGCTATAAGGAACTAAAAGACAATAAAAATCATGAATTAGGTATGACAGACGCCTTCAGTTGGCATCCGGTCATTCCGTAAACCCATACATCATCAGGTCATAAGGAAACAAATCGGAAACCAATACAAATGTCAGCTTTCCTTGGACACACATTATTTAATTACTTTGTGCGTATGTGCTAGGTGATTAATAGCCTAATTACAGTGAAGCGTGAATCTCGCGTGTGTCAAGCGACTACTTTCACCTCTGGCTGCGCAGGCGCAGCATATGATACGAGTTTATTATTCAGTACTTTGTGAGACTGAAGACGGGCTATGATTTAATAAGTAAGCTCTTGCCGTATGTAAATATCAAATACCTATATAGGTAGAATAACGTTATACTTTGTGGATTACTTGTCTTTCATATTTTCCCATCTAGAAATTTAATTGAAGATTAAAAATAAATAGAAGCTCCAATTTAATACTTATATAATCAAATATAACGGCTCATGTTGAAAAGAGAACATATTGCACTCACCCATAATAACCTCAACGTTAACTGTCCAATAAATGCAATCTATTTAATTAAATTAGGTATAAGCTTGACGACACGGTTGGCGAGGTGGTTGAGCCATCGGCTGCTGCGCCGCGTGTTGTGGGTTCGATCGAAAAAAAAAAGCTACTTTCAAATTTAATTTAAAAAATGTGTACAACAGCTTACATCAGCTTAAAATTACACAATTACAGAAAACCATTAAAGAACATAACGAATAACTGATCGAAACGTCCGCCATTTTGCAACTCAACAAATCTAAAACCACAGCTTTTGTAATAGTGGCAAGGGAAGCGGGTAAACAGCCTCTGGGTATATTTTTTAACGAGATTTATGTCAGTCTACTTACAAAAGTACCTTATGTACAGTATAGAGTTTTGCATATTATTTTTATATGTTCATTAATTAGTTATAAATACTGTAATTACGGAGGTATTTTTTTTTTTTTTTAATACCATACCAACTCCAAATCAGCCTTACTTTTCAATTCGTCCCATGTAATAGGGGGTGAGCCTAATTGTTTGATGACATCAACCGGGTACACATGCAGACTCCGGGCTGCTACTGAGAGATTCCAATAAAATTTAATAGGTACATATATTTTTTTTTTATAAAAACCTACGATCATAAACATTAAAACTTTTTATTACATACCTAATTTAATAAATATACTTACTTAATAATTTCGTCACACACGTGGCGATATCCAAAATTGAGTTGGGACATACATAATGCAAAAAACTATTCAGATTACAGATTGCGACGCAATATGTGAAATCTAGGTAATTTCTTCGACGCTGATTAAATTAATGAACCTAAAGGAAATGTCTTAAGAGTTACGACAGGGATAGTGCGACCGTTTGCGTAACAGAGTGGAATCGGGTTATACTCTGATACCATCTCTGTGAATTTCTGCGATCTCTAGATTTACGCAATTTCAGACGCGATGTTGCATCGCATCACGCCGATTCGCGCCATTTGCATTGCATTTACCATAAACAGAATGATACGAATTAGTATTCCAATTACAAATATGCTCAACCTTATAAGTGTATTACGATAGTGATGTAACATCAATCATTCGGACATTCACATGGATTCTCGATTTCTTAATCGAAAATAAATCTTATTTCTTTATTCTCAACGCTACTAATACATCAATAACATACTAGGTACTTTTGTTGTAATTACCGTTACACATGTGATGTATTAGTTCAATTACACTACTTTTAAGATTCGAGTTAGTAAAGAGTGTGAAGACGGATTTCGAGTTAAAAATATGATTGTAGGTATGTTGGGGGAAGAATTTCAAGGAAGAATTGGTATGGTGGGGACCATACGAATTCTTCCTTGAAATACTTAAGGAAATGGCCCCCCGTTATTTATTAACAAAATAATTTTGTTGACATTTGAAATTAGATGATACTTTTTTTTTCTTTATCAGGATTTCATTCATTGCCCATTTCATGCAAAATCAAAACGATTGCCAATTTCGGTTTATACTCGGTCTGAAGTTACTATACTTAGTGGCATACTTTTGGCGGGCACACGAGCATTCATGGACGTGTTTTTTTTTTGTTTAATTACTTTGATCTTCCTAACTTTTTACTAAGCCTAGACCACGCATAGACAATGTAATTCTCGCGTTCTCGTGCATAAAACCAATCAACTGATTACTTTGTTAGATTAGTTTCGCAAATATTCGTATTAATAGTCACGAATATCTCACGAATATCGTAACTTTCACTGTACAAACAAGTTCCACAGAGCTTTCTGTTTCGTACTATTGTGTTAGGTCGCCGACATTCTGCGTAATTACATAAATTATGTAGTCGCGTGTAACATAGAGACGCGGCTGTTTTTTTAAGTAGGAAGTATGGCTTTTTGTCGTGTGCCTTGCTGAAATTGGGACACCTAGATGTTGAATTGGGTAACTGGCACAAACTTACAAATGAGTTTTTATTTTGTACATAACATCACGCCTGTATTCCGTAAAGGATTTTGCAGAGGTGTACCTATTATGTGCCCATATCCCATTACTTCCATGAAAAAAGGGCCGAGCCCATTGCCACCAACTGGGCACAAATCCAGACTCGGCGGGCCATGAGAAGTCCCAGATGGAAAAACCCAATAACATTGCCCTACCCGAGAATCGGACCCAGAACCTCAGCAGTCGCGCTTGCAGTGCGAACACTAGACCAGAGAAGAGTCAGTCAGTTTTAATTTTAGAATGCACCTTATTTACTGCAGTAGATTGTTGATAACTACTGATTTGGTAACGATGCTGAGCTTCTCTTAAGTAACTGTAAAAGTAGGTGACAACTGGTTTATTAAAAGTAAAAACAAGAAGATGCTAGGTTATTTTAAAACTAGGCAACGTGATGCTGTTATGCAAATCGATTTAAAACTTAATTAAGTTTTACTTTAAAAAACAGTATCAAACTTGACTGTTCTTATAATTTGCTGGCTAGGTTGAGTAACATGTCGCAATCAGCACAGGTTTTAAACTTCTTCACGACTAACCTAATCTTCATTTTACAAAACTCACGATCGCGTTCCATCATAAGGCCACAGATTAAAATCACATACATACAATTTTAATTAAATTATTCATTACGTAGTCCTGTCAAAACGGCAACTTTCCCTCCATTAAAAATTAAACTTTACAAACGTTTTCGCGATGACATGGTCGCGTACTTCAGTGTACCATGCGAATAACAATGGCTGTGCGTTCGTAGTTTCCACAAAATGGAAGAAAGCTGACTTTCTGTCAGCCAGTTTTACAAATGCAACACCTCACCCGCTTACGAACTATCTAGATTCATTTTAGTGCCAATTCGAAACAATTAAGAAAGTGGAATTTCAAAATAAAACACGTTCGTTTTGGCTTAAGTGACAGTTTTGGCAGAATGGTGGGTTATCTATGCGTTTTGAACTAAAGATTTCTAATATATGATAACTAAAGTCTATTGGTTATCGTTTATTATTGTTATTTTAATATCAAGAGTCTTGTCGCCGTTCCTTAGTCACGACAACAATACATTGCAGTGAAAAACACAAACGATTCACTCAAAGTATTCGTTAAACCTTCACCTCACTAAAGGTCTATGCACACGGCGCTTATTATACGCGCGTGAAAAAAAATCGTGCTTTTGCCTTAAATGGTGCCGGTATATTCTGAGTAACCTATTGAAACATGGATTTATGTAACAGAAGTGCTGTTCTCTATAAATCTCTCCTTGAAAATGTAGCTGAAGTGTATTGTAGTGCATTAGTAGGTAACGAATGACACCTCACTTCGGCTTCATTTCACTGCTGTTACATAAATCCATGTAACAATATATCACCTGTTTCACGGTTGATCATTGTAATAACACTCTCTCAAATTGGCTTTGACATATTAGACAGAACTGTCAACACACGTTGTTAAAAAGACAAAGATGACAGATATATTGTGTGCCTGCTCGGACTTGGCGTAGACGTAATATATGGTCGAAAGTTGTGTAATCAAATCCATATTGATCACAGTGACATAGCTACACGCTATTACAGATGCGATGTCTCACTAGTCTATCTTTGTCATGAGACTTTTCTCTCACGTGACGTAGATAAGACTTGTCATGTGTCAATGACCACTGTTTAACAGGACATCTACCATCATCATCAAGCAAGATCATTCGCCTAGTAATTTCCCAACTATGCTGGGGTCGGCTTCAACTCTCATTACAATTAGCTGTTTCTTCGCTCCTATGGGTCGTAGCGTAATGTTACATTACCTATAACATTCCCCAAGAATTGGGCTGTCAAACCCCTTTTTTTTTAAAGCTGATTTTTTTTAAGTGAAATTCTTTAGTATCGTTGTGATTTCAAACCGGATGCAACGGAAAAAACGACAGGTAAGAGACACAAATACAAAAATGTTTAGCATGAAGCCGGCAAAGAATGAGACAGAAATATACATAGTATTTTATAGTATCGGTCTCTCCTCTTTGTTTTTTTTTTATGATCGTGTGTTTGTTTGTTGAATTTGGAACAGCTTTTTTATTTGGTTTTCGTCTTAACTTTTTGAAGTGAAAATTTCTTTAGCATCGTTGAGATTTGAAATTTTATGAAACGAAAAAGCGACAGTAAGAATAGACAGACACATGAATTCATAAGTTTTAACGTGGGACAAAATGAAATGGGAAGCATTATACAGTGTTTCTTATGTCGTAATTTTTTTATAAATTAATTATCAAACTTGACGACACGGTTGGCGCGGTGGTTGAGCCATCGGCTGCTGCGCCGCGTGTTGTGGGTTCGATCCCCACACGGAACAAATATTTGTATGGCCTACAGGTAGTTGTTCCGGGTCTGGCTGTTTGTGTATGTGAGTTTAAATGTTTGTAAACGCACCCACGATACAGGAGAAATTCCTAGTGTGGGGCAACGTTTTAAAAAAAAAAAAAAAAAACTTTGTATCACTATGATTATTACTAAAACCTACAGTTATCCTCTTCCCAAAATATAACATTCGTCTCATTATCTTGAAGCCAAAATTTTGAAGGTTTCACTTCTACCACGTGTGAATTGCACACATGTTTTTTTTTAATTTCCAATTTTTTTTAAAATAAAATATATATATAGTTCTAGAGCTAAGCGCGTTCAAATTAAAACATACAAACTCTTCGGTTTAATAATATGAGTATAAGTAGAGATAAGATAGAGCGACCCGATCTGACTTCCACTACTTACTTACTGGGTTACCGGGTAAGCAAGAGACTGTTACCTCCGACTTTGTTTCTTCTGAGTAGGTCAACTAGGAAACATCGACCTCCTCTAGTTCTACTTTATTAATTTTTATTTTATGATGTGTGCAACTATTCTTTTAAAACCTTTTTACACACATAACTGGCGAAATATGTAGGCACTATAGGTAGATACACCTCAGCCGTACCCTACGGGAAATACAGTCGATATAGTACGATGTTTACATTTACAAAAAATAAATTATTTTTTGAACTTTCTGGGCGTTTTCTATGTCTATTCAAAATTCCGTTCCAAATGGAACAATTGTGAATTTGAATTGTGTCTTTGGTACATTTTTTCTTTGTAAGACGGCGATTAGAGCGTGCGTGACCAAATAGTGTTATAGTAATTGTTCGTTACCTTATCTAATGTTTCCGTTTATTTATTTTGAACACGATAGGTGTTACTTTGATATATAGACGTGCATCAGTAAAATTATATTAATTTGACGTGACGACACGGTTGGCGCAGTGGTTGAGCCATCGGCTGCTGCGCCGCGTGTTGTGGGTTCGATCCCCGCACGGAACAAATATTTGTATGACCTACAGGTAGTTGTTCCGGGTCTGGCTGTTTGTGTTTGTGAGTTTAAATGTTTGTAAACGCACCCACGATACAGGAGAAATTCCTAGTGTGGGGCAACGTTTTTCAAAAAAAAAAAAACATTCTATAAACGAGGTACACATCAATAGGTAAAATATATTTTTTAATCAAGGTCGGCCTCTGAGATCTGACTAATCTGAGAAGAATCACCGAAAGAAACTCAGAGGTCACAGTCTGTTTAAAAGTCCAGACATTACTTATCTTGGTACGATCATGTGAGGACCGTGCAGATCAGTGTCTTAGATGGTCTTTCGAGCAAAGAATCACGTACAACGAACCACTTATCTAACCTTTTGCAACTAGTTAAAAAACGAGATGCTCTATTGTCACTATGTCACCAAATCTGGCTATTAGTCTGAGAGCCCACGACCCTAAATATATTCCATCGTTTTATGGCCGAATCCGTATAAAATAGACTACAATTTTATGACTATCGAAAAGATAGTAGTATAGTAGTACCAGCCTATTGCTGTCCCACTTCAGGGCAAAGGCCGCATCTCATACAAAGAAGGCACGAGCATTAATCACCACGCTTGCTCAGGACGGGTTGGCGATTTCAGACCTATATTAATTATATAAGTCCAGGTTTCCTCACGATGTTTTCTTTGGACAAGACCAACAAGGCAGTCAAATAATATAAATATGAAAGTATATTATGGTAGGTATAAGTTTAAGAAATAAAATCTGAAATTATTATTTACGGAATCAAAATAATAAAATCTATCGATTTTATTCGGTTTTGGTCGTAAAATGATGAGGCAGAAATTTTGGTCCCGGTCTCTCGTACTATATTGTATTGTGACATAATTATCTCACAAATGACAGCTGTCAGAATCTTGAGTCATCATTTTTCTTCACACATTAATTTGGCTTAAATTGACTCGTAGTTACTTAAAAATTATGAATTGTAATTGATACTGAATGTACCAAGTAAAATAATAATGCTTGTGGAAAAAATGATAATAATGCTTGTGGGTAGATGATAAGATCCACAAGGATCGATCATAGGTTAAGCTACGCTGGCGAAGTCATCATTCATCACTACTCGAGTGGATCTGTGGGGTCAGTGAGTCGTAGATCTTTGACAGTCCTTACCAGAGAGTATCCTGTTACCCAGTAACTTGGTTGTGGAGGTCAGATAGGCAGCCGCTCCATGTAAAATATCGGCATCAGCTGCCGGTTAGACTGGAAGCCGAACCCAACATAGTTGGGAAAAGACTAGGCAGACGATGATGACTTTGAGTTGACACCTAATGTAAACATATTACGTACATACGCTATGTAAGTTATACTGTCTCGTCTGTAATTTCACCGCGATGACGTCACGTCTCGTTTACACCTATGTGCGCCTGCGCAGGTCGATGATCTAGCTGAGATGACTGAGTACTTAGCGTGACCAACATTAGTACTTCTTTTGAATTATGACTTCAAAATTTCGTTTTATAAAAACTTATACAGTATCTTGTGGATTCAAATTAATTTACAGTAGGTACATAACCTAGTGTAATATTGGAACAGAATAAAGTTTTGTATGATACAGAAGCCAGCACGTCAAACTACCCAAATATGTCAAATTCTTTGAAAGGTTTCAATTTTATAACAAAAAAACAATGGTCATGTTCAATTGACGGCACGGTTGGAGCAGTAGCTTAGCGATCGGCTGCTGCGCCGTGTGTTGTGGGTTCTATTCCCGCAGGAAACAAACATTTGTAAGGTCTACAGGAACTACTTGTCTGGCTGTTTTGTTTGTGACTTTAAATGTTTAGGTATACGCTGGGTGCGTATACCTAAACATTTAAAGTCACGACTCAGGAGAAATTCCAAGTGTGGGGCAACGTTTAAAAAAATACAGTTTAGAATAACTTGATGTTCTGGCGTCTGTGCTTTGGTTAGGTGTCTGGGGTGGTTGAAGTGACGGAAATGACTCCTATAAGTTCTTATTCACCGAACCGACTTGAGCATGCGTGGTGATTAGTACTCGTGCATTCTCTGTATGAGAAGAGGCATTTGCCCTGCAGTAAGACAGTAACTGTGACATAATATGCAGAAATACTCATGAATATTCATCTGTTTTTAATTATTTATTTCACATTTATTTAAATATTCGTGTTTATATTGCAGAGAAATATTACAAAATAACTATTGTACATAAATAGATATTTTGAACTTTTCTTCCGGATGTTAGATATATGTGTGAAGGTATTGAAAATATTTTTTTCAAATTAAGAATTGTTTTATTGTAAGTATTGTACACAACGTAGTAGTAGTAGTAGTAGTGTTGTTGTTTTGTAGTTGATCACAAATCTTTACTAAATTATAAAGAGGTAAAATTTGTTTGTAAGTTTGTGTGTAGGGGGTAAACTCCGGAACTTTTTTTTTTTTTTTCTTTAAAAATAAAAACGTTACCCCACACTAGGAATCTCTCCTGTATCGTGGGTGCGTTTACAAACATTTAAACTCACATACACAAACAACCAGACCCGGAACAACTACCTGTAGGTCATACAAATATTTGTTCCGTGTGGGGATCGAACCCACAACACGCGGCGCAGCAGCCGATGGCTCAACCACCGCGCCAACCGTGTCGTCAACTAATTATCCAATTCCAAAAAAAAAAGTTACATTATTCCTGTGGCTATTTTTTTTTTTTAATACTGTTTAAAGGGGTTAGAGGGGATATTAAAGTTCGAAAGGAAAAGTACAAAATCTACGCGGACGAAGTCGCAGGCGAAGTGCTAGCAAACTATATTTTGATCCTTTTTTAAACATTCCTACTTATTTATTTAATTCGAACATTGGTTCAGCAGTCTACGAAAATGCCATGGCAAATGCATATACGTAAGCAATAGGTGCCTATAAGGTAGATGGTTCGTAACCATTCGTAAGCATGCATTAATTACTGTTGTATAATCATTTTCTCCTGCCATCTGAATTGTTTACCGAGACGGCATTCAAGCGGATATGCTGCTTTCTTTAAATGTTTTTTAATATTCATGCTTATGGCGTTTTTAATATATTCATTTAGAAACAGTAACCTCCGGATTATGTTATGGTTATAGCTTATCATAAACATACTATAATTTGGAGGTTATATAATGGTTGAAGGCTGTAGTCGGGTTTCAGGTAATGTGAAACATTTTCGAAACACCACACACTATTTTAATATTTGCTTCAAAATCCATGTCTAATTGCTGTCAATTTTTGGCGGCAAATGTCCCAATAGTCTGTCGTGTGTGACAAACTTTTTTTTACCAATGTCATTTACCGCCAAATTTGACAGCAAACGCCACATTTCCCGCTCAAAAGTTTCCTTCACAACAATGCAACAGACAACATAGATCATAGTCGGCGTCGCATCTCGCACTAGATTCGTCTGTCCGTGACGCATCAGTCGCAAGAAAGTGCATTCTTGCGCACTCTCTGCTTTTGCGAGTTAACGCGCCATTTAGCCAACTTCTACTAAATATTAGATTTTAATGTCTATTTATTTGTTACGATAGTGTAAATTGTTGAGAGCTGGTGTTATTTTATGATGCAACTGTCTGGCTGTCTGCCTATGATTTTATAAAGATAGATTGCGCATTCTCAACAACTATGTTGGAAGAGTTTAGTCTTCGTGTTAGCTGGTATTGCAATGAGTGCATACCTATCTAAGATTTTCGCATCGACCTTCGAAAATAATCCTTTCTGTGGTTAGAAAACAACTTAATCTGTCCCCTAGTTGTTTTGATAGCATTTTACTTTTCCAATATTGCCAAACTAAAAACTTATCATACCTACTTAGACCAATCCACGGAGCCCATCTCACTATGGATTCATTTGACATTAGCTTACCAACTAAACAAAGATAGGCAGTCATTCACTGCTGGCAGAAGTGAAAACTTAAAACTCTGGGATAAATGTCAGACTGGCGCAATACGTCACATTTTTTTTCTTCTTCAATCTTTCTCGTATAGTTCCATTTATTATAGTGCACATTTCAATATTCTCCGAATGCATAGACACATTTGAAATCTCAGCTTTCATCAATAAATTAGATAAATTTTGTCACCAACAACTACTTAAACCAAAAGACTAGAATGTATCTTCTCTTTACAGGTCATTACGCAATAAATTCTCACGACTTCAGCCATTTAGCGACAACTCGTTTATCTTAGCTATTCAATTTTGAAACCGCTTGCATTATCCACAATATGATATAATTTATGCAACATTTCACACCAGTTTTGCAACCAAGTGCTGAGCAAATGTTTTGTTTCTAGCCTAGTGTTTATGACACGACATTTGCATTAACTACCATCTATAATAAAACAAACATTTCTATTGAAAACGTGTTAAATAAATATGAAATTGATCGTTTCGTAATGCCACTTCCGTCTTTTAGTTAGCCATGTAGTGATGTAATAATGACAATTATGTTTTTTTTTATTTGGCCAGTAACAATAGACAAGCGCGTTATTAGAATCAAAAGTAATATTGTTATGTTTTGTATTTTGTAATATTCTTTGTCTTAATTACCGGAATTAAATTCTTTAGGAAAGAATGTTAGTTTGAGGAAACAATTTTTAATTTGTTGTTACATAGTTCCATGCCATCTTCAAATTTTATGGAAATATCATAACAATATTAACGGTTTCCTTATCTTTATTTTCAGGTAGAGAATGACTTCGATAGACGAAGACAGGCCTCGCTACCGCATCCCGGGTTCACCGAGCATCAAACAAGATTTGGTCTGAACTCACCCCTACAAGGCTTCCAACCACAGCAAGGAATTATCACAAATCCTCCACCCACCGTCCAGTTCCAACAGCCCATATTCCCTCAGCAACAGCAGCAACTGCCACAGCAACAACAGCAACAGTCCTACGTGCCGCAGTTCAACAACCATATCCCCAATATCCCAAACAACATACCCTTACAGAACAACAACTTCCAATTTAACCCCCAAGGGAGCAACCCATCTTTGGTGCAGCAACAAAATAACTTCCAACAGCAACAAAATTCAAGGCAGATCCCGCAACAAACCCAGAATATCCTGCAACAACCCATTCCTACGTTACCAACCTTCCAAAATGGACACTTGCAACAAAACCCCACCTTCCAGCCAAGTATTCCTGCGACGGTTAACATAAACCAGCAGAGACCCACGCAACAAGCTTTCCTCCCCACTATATCCACGTCACACAACCAGCCTATAAACCAACCTATCTTCAGCCAGCCGAATCCCATCACAATTCAGCCCGCACCGAACCTAGCACCTCAGAATTATAATCAGAATCAGAATCAAAATATTCAAAACAATGCTCAACTCCCCTTCCAGCCGACTCTGGGTCAGCAATCCATATTCTCCAATGGACAGGCATCCCAAATACAAGACATCCTTGAACAGCAGTCAAAGGAGAACTTGGAAAAACTGAAGGAGTTACAGGAAAGGGCGAGAATCATTCAGAAGCACCAGGAGTTTGTGCAAAAACAGCAGCAGAAGCAACAGGAGAAAGTGGAGAAACTCCACGACGAATTTGTAAAGAAGCAGGCGACGAAATCAGTTCCTAATTACTCGACAACAGAAAACTATGAGGACTATTTTAGGAATACTGAAAGGCGGCGACCCATTCTGCCGCATGAGACCGATTTGTTCAAAAAAGCTGTCGAATTGTACGAGAGAGACCATCCCACAACTACCACTACCACGACTACGACAACGACCACGACTACCCCACCTCCGCCACCCCCGCCTACACCTAGGTACAGACCCCGTCCTAAGCCAAAACCTAGGAATCCCCCTCAAGATAGAAATAAGGCGAAACTCTACAACGAAATCAAGAATCTTTTAGAAGAGAGTGAAACTAAAGGATTCGACGACAACCTAAGAGCGAAAAGTGCTGAATTATTGAAGAAACCCGACATTTTGAAACAGTTGAAAGTAGCTCTCGCTGAAAACCCTGCAGACTTCAACGAAAAGAATTTCTCATCTCGCGAAATTTCTCTCAACGGACAGAAATACGAAGTGATTAGGACAACAAATCCCAATCTGATTCCCAAAGGCGCGATTACTGCTGACAGTTCTAACTTGGCTCAAATCATGGCAGCTGCTCAGATTGAATCGCAAAAGGAAAGTCGAGTTTCGATAGAAGATCTTACGAAGGGTATCTTACCACCTGGTGCAAACTTCGAGTTGATCAAACAGGCAGACAATGGCAAACTCGAAGAAGTCAAAGCACCGAATGAACTACAAAATAAAAAGAAAGTTACATTCGTATTTCTAGAAGAACAAGAAGACGGATCATTCAAAGTGAAGGGTGTAAAAGCCAATGGCCAACAAACTGAGGAAGGTCCGGAAGTCGAGAACATTCTGAAGAAAATAAAGAACGGAGAAATCCAGCTGCCTGGACAGACGAAGATTTCTAACTCTATCTTCAGCTCAACCACTGCCAGTCCAATAACGGAAACGACGGACTACGTCGCAGCATCCTCTCATCATCCATCAAGTTACTCGACATTCGTCAGCACCTCTAATCACGGATCCACTGGCCACACCGTTCCCATCACTCACACAACACCGACGCCACACTTCCAGCCTTCTGTCCAGTCTTCTAGGAGCACCGCCCAACCTCAGACACACTTCCCGTCCACCGTCACAGTGTCTAGCACAGAGCGATACAACACGAAGTCCAGTACCCCTGCCTATGAGTACACGTCAAGTAGGAACAGCATCAGCCAAAGTCCAAGAATCACCTTCCCCAGTTCGACTCATTCGACGGTCATTAACACTACTCCATACCGCTCCTCTGAGAAAGATTTAGTTGTGATTGGATCCAGCACGCTTGCTCCTACATTTGCAAGTGAACCCTCACCAGCGTTGAGCATAGCCAGACAATCGTCTTTATCAGAGAACCCGGGTCTCGTGGAATTTTTGAAGGAAAATGGTCTGTTTGCGACGGCGAAGTACTTGCGGCAGTCAGGGTTGGACACGATCCTGAATGAGACAGGGCCGTACACCCTCTTCGTCCCAACTGACAAGGCGTTTAGAACTCTGCTCGTACAGCTCGGAGGTCCCGATAAGGCTGAGGAAAAGTTCCGTGACAACCCAAGGCTGCTCAGTGGAGTAAGTATTACACCAATTCTGACCCTGCATGTTAATACTGCTTTTTGGCAGGCTATCTTTGAACATTTTTAGAGAGGCAGTCGCTCCATGTACAATAATGGTATTCTGCTGCATCCGGTTAAACTGGAAGCCGACACCAACATAGTTGGGAAAAGGCTAGGCCGTTATGTGCAAGTCTAATAGTAGCCAGATTTATGCTTGAAGGCCAATGGAAAAATGCGTTTACATTGCAGTCTATGGAATATACTAATACTAATAAAGCTAATTGTTTGTTTCTTGTTCTATGAAAGTATCAGTCGGATTTGTAAAAATATTTAAGCATTTGATAGTCTAATTCAAGAAGAAGGTTATAGGCTATTTACTATCACGCTAAGATCCTTAGCGAATGAAACCGTGGGGCAAAGCCAGTATATGTACAACATAAATCTGCTGGGCACTTTCGCTGTTCTTTTGAATTCAAAACTTAACCGTAATTTTGCCACTTCCAGTTACTTCTCCACCACGTGATCCCCGGTGCCTTCGACATCGGCTCCCTACAGGATGAGATGACAGGCGTCTCGCTAGCCGGCACGCAGTTGAGAGTTAACCAGTATGATATGCATGATGTGGAGTGGAACGAGGTCAGAGTGACCACCATCAATGGAGCCAGGGTGCTGGATGATAAGAAAGATATTCATATACCACAGGTAATTAAAAACTATGATTTTGTTGGTATCTTCTTCAGAGCAGAGCCTACTAGTATATCAAAATCAGTCATCAATTGCGCCTATTCAGACCACGGAGACGCCTTGGCGGCAAGAGAAGACACTTAGCATGCAAACCAAGCGTATCAGTGAGTGTCACCGATTAGCCATAGTAGCTGATGGCCCGTGACAGTTCTAACTGTGCCGGTGACAGCTGAAACTTGCGCGGACACCATGATTTTGTTAGTAATGACGCCTCTCAAAGGTACTACGATACTCTAGCGATATAAGCAAGTATCGCTTATCGGTCGTTTTAGGTAACAAGTAAGCGTCGTTATCGCTTAATTATGAAAAATTTGGTGGGTGGGTGTCAGTGACCGCTATTGACATCGAAACTGTCAGCAACTATAGTCGCTGCCAGCTCTGTGCACCTACTCAAAGAAACTGCGCAAAACACGCTTTTTAGTTTTACCCCTGCTAAAAATCTAATGGCAACGTTTATAAAATCGCTGACATGCAAACTGTTGCTAATCTAATTACCACACAGTGTAGCTAACCCAGTCACAATATTATAGGTGTTGTAGTGTAGCTAACTAGTACCTAAACAAAAGCAACGACAAAATTGAGTGCTAAATAATCCCCAAAAGGTGTGATAAGTTCTTACAATCAGTCTATTCCAGGCAAAATAGGTATGCTAATTGCAGTGGCGGACTAAGCCCGTCAGAGGCCCGGGGCGGCAAAACTGAAAGAGGCTTTAAAAAAAAAATAGTTTTTTATTCAGTTTGTTTGTAGTGTTTATGTTTATTTCGTTAATATCTGGCAAGTGAAATTAATTTCAAAGTATCCGCTACAAAGACAGGAATTCCCCCAGCGTATTGGACGGGTTCAGCAAAGTTCAAAGAATATTAGTACCGTGTAAAAAGTCTAGATGGCTGTAGTGTTTTGATCTTGATGAAACGATGTAGGTTAGGTACTTAGCACATTTTTAAAGTCTTGTTTAGGATTTGATCAGGGGAATGCGGAGGCATTTGGGGGCCCCGCACGACCGGAGGCCCGGGGCGGGCCGCCCCTTCCGCCCCCCTGTTAGTCGGCCACTGGCTAATTGTTAATCATATTTGGGGTGATGACTAATAATATTTTTTTTGTCCATCTGTAGATTATTTAAAAATATTGGACACGATTTTTTTTTTACGTATTTAAAAAAGAAGTCGATAAGTTGAGTTCAAATATGACATGACATCACACCTATGTAGCTAGATTTTATACTGAGTTCTAACGTAGCGAGCTCAAACTTTCTTGTTTTAATGCGTTTTATGTAAGTAATTTTGTATTAACATAATGAAGCAAAAAGTACGAATCTAAGATTTTTTTTTTCTGACAATTTTTTTTTTTTTTTACCTTCCCGTCGTGTCGCTATCCCCATTATATGCATATTGCGTAGGTGTTCTCTTTGACGTTTACAACAAAATTTACCTTATCTTTATTTCCACTCTCCAGGGCATAGCGCACGCTGTAGACCGAGTGATGTTCCCGCTGCCTGTAGGCGACCTGGTGCAGACGCTCCAGGCTGACAGGGACAGGCGGTTCACCACCTTCCTGAAGGCAGTACACGCCAGCGGCTTCGCGGAAACACTAGCAGGTCAGTTGTATACACACACACGTAACACTACGTTATCGTTCAAAAAAGGACCGTCATAACGTTCATTCGTCTTTTATAGTTGACAAACTTCGTGTCAGCATGTAAAGTCAACCAGTGCACCATATTAGTGGTTACAATTCCACTACGAGAATCAACCTTACTGTAACGACATTACGGCGCTGTAAATGTCAAATTATTACCACTGACGTGAGGTGCGATTCACCGTTTATTTACTTACCCTCAGAAATTAAAAAAAAAAAACTAAAAAAAGGCCGGGAAATTACCCACGTGACTTTTTAATTCATATGTAAGGCAGATAGTACATATACTTCCGAAGTACATCTTCGACATAGCTAACATCGGTAAAGGAAAACGTCATGACCACCTGATGCAAGTCTGAAATCCGAATCCAATACGTTATGAGCAAGCGCGATCAATGCTCACGCCTCCTGTATATGAGACGAGGCCTTTGCCCTGTATAGGGAAAATAATAGGCTGGTATTATTATCATTATTTATACAAAGACGCCGAGGTCAGTCTGTGGATGGGTGACCGTTCGCAACAAATCGAGACTCCTCCGTTACTCGGGAAGCACGTAAAACTGTTGGTCCCGGCTGTTATTAGTAGATCTATGACAATCGTTATGGGTAGTCAGAAGCCCAAAAGTCTGACAATCAGTCTTACCAGGGGGTATCGTGTTGCCACTGGGCAACCCAGTTACTGAACTGGGTTGTGAAGGTCAGATAGGCAGTCGCTACACGTAAAATAGTGATGTTTAGCTGCATTCGGTTGGACTGTAAGCCTACCCCAACATAGTTGGGAAAAGGCTAGGCAGATGATGATTAATAAACAGATCCTCGAGCCTATTCTAACAAATTCTCTCACATTCCAGAAAGCAAAACCTACACAGTATTCGCGCCGACGGACGCAGCGTTCGCGCGCCTGTCGCCGGCCGAGCACGCGCGCTTCGCCGACAAGGCCGGTGCGCGCGCGCTGGTGGCCCGCCACGTGCTGCCCGGCACGCTGTACAGCGCCGGCATGAGGTACTACCAGCTGCGGAACTCCATGGAGGATGCTAAGCCACTGACGCTGCAGAAGAATGCTGGTGAGTTGGATTTTCGGATATTTTCTTGGAATGTTGATCGCCGTTTTATATCTCATACTTGTACATAACCTTCATATTTGAACCTATCAATATACCGTTGCATAAGCAAGAAGGTGCTATTTCTCCCGTATACTTACACTGTGGTTTTAACTAGGGATCATCACTAATACCTGGTGGTATCGTTTTGGTTCAACGATGGCTTAACACACCACAAAACGGTAACCGTTTTGTGGTGTGTTAAGCCATCGTTGATGTGATCAATTTAACTATAGTATTTAGAAGCCAATGAGTTAACTGCCGAGTTTGACGATATAACCATTTCCAGAATAAGTACTACTTTCTTTTCTTTCTTCAATGAATTAAGTTTAAAATAATAATGCACATGAGGATACTGTCGCCTAGTAGATGAAGTATTTAGCACCATTTTCATGGTATTCTGTTTACTGATTCAAAACATCACTTCATTCGGATTTTCCATACTTACAGGTCGCATAAAAGTGAACAACGGACAAGTGATAACGCACAACATCCCCGCGACGAATGGTGTGATCCACGCGGTGGACGCGGTGTTGTAGCGTGCGCCTGCGCATCCCACCAATTAGCTTCAATGAAGCTTAGCGCACGGCAGTCGGGCCCCGGCCACGCCACGATACGCACGACAGCGTCAATTTAATATAATATATTTTTAAGACTGTAAATAACGTTAGATTAAGGTAATAATTTATATATGCGTGTTAGATTTTGTAAATAAAGTTTTTTTAATTAATTAAATGGCTTTTCACAGATATTTTAAGTCAAGAATCTTTCCAAAAAAGGTTTCGATCATAATTTCTAGCACCTCCTTTAAAAAATAAAACAAAAAATATATCCGTAATAATTATATTAATTAATAGGTATATCACACACAAAACACGCGTTGATTTTAAGTACACTTTCAAAAACCATTATTTTGCAAGTAAACACACAATAATGTTTACTTCTCATGCAGTCTAACCACTATAGTTATCAACCATACTATCGAACATAATTATCATTATAACTAAGCTTGATAATTAAATTTCGCCAACATCATTTTTAACTTGGCAATCTCATCGTCCTTTGCGGCCAGTTCTTCCCTCAAAGTCTTTATGGTATCATCCTTATTTTCAGCCAAATTCTTTAGCTCTTCCAAAAGCTGGGCAGTATCCAGCCTCTTTGCTGGTCGCCTTTGTACCAGCTTCCCTATTATATGGGCTATTTTAGGGTAATTGGCAGTCAAATGGGCAGGGATCTGACCTTTGCGAAGGTCTGTGATGGTCTTCACTCGTTCCATGTCGGTGCTGAAGGGTTCCACCATCTCCAGGAGGATGATGCCGAGGCTGTACATGTCACTCTAAAATGAGAGAAAATTTAAATTAGACATAACATATCATGTAAAATAGGGCGAGCCTATTGCCGTCAAACGGCCACAAATCCAGTCTACGGGCTGATAATGAGAGAATTTCTACTAGAAAAATTAATAACACTTTGCTCGACCGGTGAAGAAATTCCAGGACCACACGCTCAGCAATCGCACTTTTGATAAAATGTAACCAGACAATTCGACTAGTGATTCAATATTCAAAACAGCGAAATGTTCGCCTACGTCATAAGCCAGAAAATAAAAATCTTCTTACAATAATAACTTTAACTTTAGAGCTTTACAAGAAGAGAAGGGCCTTCTGCTCATTTAATATGAAGTCTTAAAGTTTATTTACTCACCTTAGGATTGCACTGTCCTTCCAACTGCTCTGGCGCCGCATAAAGATGAGTTCCCAACGCCAATCCACTATGAGACTGCTGCAGCGGACATGCCAACCCGAAATCACCCAACTGGACACTCACTCCACCTTCAGTCTGCGCCACGAACACGTTGCTAGGCTTGATGTCATGGTGTATGATCCCCCGAGAGTGGATATAGTGCAGACCTTTCACCAAATGTGTGAACATGTCTATGAGGATGTCAATGTGGGTCCAAGCAATAGGATACGTCACATCAGGAGACTCAAGACACGACGACTCGGATGAATCAGAGTGATGAAGTCCAGAATCTTCAGATCCTTTACGAGTGACATTCATGCGCAAATTCCGGTCGTCAAGCCATTGTTTCAGGGTTTGTTGGCAGTATGTCATTTGGATATACAACGTCGCCCATTTTAAGTTAACTCTGGAGCAGTTCTCAAACTCTTTGCTGGTAAATAAGTTGCAGACAGCATTCTCGCCGTGCGCTGAGGTAGTGTCTTCGTCTGACAAAAACTCCGACTCGTCCAAATCTTCTTTGGAACTCGCAAAACTGTTGGAGTTCTTGAACGAAATCACGAAATCGGAAAGACTTTTATGTGTAAACAACTCTTTTGAATTGTGAGTCTTAAACGACGTTATTATGTTCGGCTGGGCGGATGATATCAGGTTCGAGTTGATGGTGAAGTCTTCGCTATCCGTGTCCATCTTGAATTTACGCTTCTTTTTGACAGTGGATTCTATCATAGGTTCCAGCCAAGCTGCTTTGTAGTTCACTATGTTAGGATGGTTGAGACTCGCTATAGTTTTTACTTCAGCTAAATGTGTCATAATAGAATCTACGTCAGAAGATTTTATGAAAACCTTTTTGACAGCGTATTCGACACCATCCAGTCTATGTTTAGCTTTGAAGACGCTTCCAAACCCTCCACCAGCTATGAAGTATAGCTCTTCAAATTCACGGTGGTATCTGGACCACTCGAGGCCCGACGGTTGGACTATAGGCCATGTAGCTGGGAGGGTTATTGGAATTTCAGAGCCGCTGGCAACTGCGACCAGTTGGTAAAGGGCCCTTTGGTACTGGCTCCTCATTGCTTCGAACTCTCCCATGGCATAAGAGTCATCTATTAGGTTCATGCTATGCAGCTTCTCGCATATTGTGTTATACAGTTGGTTTGCTCTGATGGTGTCTTTTTCTAGAAGCGAACAGAGTTGTTTGACCAGCGATTGGACTAGTAGACTGATTGGGGTTGTTGCTGCTGAGTTGATGCTGTCGATTTGTTCCAAGCTCTGGTGGAACACCGGCTGGTGGCTGCTGCTGTGATTCAATCCTGGAATTAGAAGAAAATATATGGTTAGAAGTTTAAAAATACGCATATAAAAAAAAACTAGGCTTACATTCTAATTATCTCGTTCTCGCCTGAAAGTCAAACGTTTACACATTGTTATCGACATGACGTAAGTGCACTGCACATTTTATCACTCGATATAAACGTATGACAAATTGCAACTGAAATATATGGAATTGCTCATTTGAGTATTAAGTTACGGCTCAAACATCAGCTTGGCCTTATCAGTTAAGTATCAGCTGCTCTAAAAATAACATGTCTACCTTTTCCGCCGTCCATTTTTAGAACGCACTTCAAACCAGTGTCCTCAGTTCAGATACGATACATTCCGAACAGTAAAATGATTCTCTAAACCTCTCGATAAATATTTCGAATTGGGAAGCAGATTTTCTGTCAATATTCCTTGCTTACGACCACCCCTATTTAAAGTTGAATGCAAATCAATTCTTCTTAGTAAACAGTTTTATCATACAGTGGGATCTGACATTGAATGAATGTTTATTGTTTACGAATACTGAATAACTAATGGAAATCGATGCGATATTATCTTGAAGGTAACGGTTGACACAGGGTTTCATGAAATATTAATGTACTTAGAGAAGTTTTTGAAATATGAAAAAAGGTGGTTTGGTTTTGTTTGTTCTTGAATGATCCTCCCGAAATAAATGGGTTCCTTGGAAATGAATGCATGATTTTACGTAGGTAAACAGACAAGAAACAGATTAAATTAATTGCGATGGTCCCGACTGTCATTTGTAGATCTTTGACAGTCGTTACGGTTAGCCAGAAGCCCGAAAGTCTGACAACCAGTCTAACTAAGGGGTATCGTGTTGCTTAGTAGCTGGTTTATGGAGGTCAGATAGGCAGTCACTCCATGTAATACTGGTATGCAGCTGAATCCGGTTGGACTGAAAGCCGACCCCAAAATATTTGGGAACAGGATGGGCAGATGATGAAAGACCTAAGTGGTATCTGGAAAATGACAAAGGGAGACAGACTACCCACTCTACTTCTTGGATGGAATACACAATTATTGTATATATCAAGTGGGAAATCGAGAGATGGATTTATTTTTTATTTTTCGTAGCTAAATGAAATTTGACTCATTATTACATGTGACTTAAACAAACTGACGAAATGTTACTATAGGTACACATCTGCTGAACCCTTCGGGGAATGCAGGCGTAATGTTATGTCATGGAAGCCGAATAAGCTATGCTTATGAGCACACAGACATACTGAATACTTGATTACTATTGAACTACACATTTTATTAACAAAACTTGTAGGTAAATAATAACAACAGCACGGGTCGATTGAAGGTTAAGCCACGCTTGCCGAGGTCAGTCCGTGGATAAGGGACTATCCCTTCTATACCGAGACCTTTCAGAAACCACGTTAAGCAGTTGGTCTCGGCTGTCATTCGCAGTGGCCCTAAACTCTGATAACCAGTCCTGCTAAATGGATCCGTCTCAACCAGTTCCTGGGTTATGGAGTCGCTCCATGTAAAGTATTGGTATTCAGCTACATTCGGTTAGGTTAGAAGCCAGTCGTTGCAACGTAGTTGGGAAAAAGGCAGACAGATGTTTTTATTAACAACACATGGAAATGTATTCAAGTCCAAAAACCCAAGGATCTTCTATTGTATAATATTATGTTACCCTGCAACCTTTGTTGAGTTTTATAAAGCAGCAAACAAAGAATTATAAGGGTCGACGTCATAGTGTAGCAGCTTATTTAGAAAAGCACCTTGCCTTATTAATATAAGGTTTAAAATGATTGGGCAGCAGCTATGCAGTTCGACTATCTACCTACTACGTGAAACGAAATTAGCCCTAAATGTTCACGCCATAAGGTTTATTTTAGCTTCTGTGTAACAATCTGGAATATTCTCAGACAGCGTGGTTCATACCTTTCCAGCAATAAATGAATTATAAGGGTCGACATCATATTAGCATAGCAGCTTTTACATAAACGCAATCAAGTTGCCCTATTGAAATAAGGTTTAAAATAAGTTGGCAGTAATTAAGTAGATCGATATCCCCACGACGTTAAACGAAATTAGGCCTAAATCTTTAACGTTTAAGGTTTATTTCAGCTTCTGTGTAACAATCTGGAATGTTCTGAGACCACGCTGTTTGTACCTAGTTACCTACTTGTATTGCCCATTGGGTAAAGTTTGTAAACCGCAAAAGATAAAATCAATGGTGTATAATATTAGGTCTTTACCTATGAAATTGCCGTTCTGCAGTACTGGCCATTTCAAATCAAAATATTTTTTGTTTGGCTAAGAATTCTAATTTCAAATTAATTTTATTTTAAAAACATGGTTTTTTTTTTCCAAAAGTAGTCATTTGTTTATTGATTAGTGTTACATTTTCATCGCATTTAAATCTTTTTCGTCATCATGGATACGTTAAAAATTCGAGTAATTATGGAATATGAGTACCGTCGTGGCAGCAACGCGGCACAAGCGGCACGCAACATCAACGACGTTTACGGAGCTAATACTACAAACCAACGCACTACCTGTTATTGGTTTGCTCGCTTCCGTTCTGGAAATTTCGACCTGAAAAATGAACCTCGCGGTCGTCCGAAGACTTTGGTCGACAATGACGAATTAAAGGCGATTGTGGAAGCTGATGATACACAATCTACGGCTGAATTAGCAGCAGCTTTCGACGTTAGCGTCAAAACAATATTGGTCCATTTGCGTCAAATTGGCAAGGTAAAAAAGCTTGACAAATGGGTGCCCCACGAACTCAATGATCGCCAGCGCGAAGTACGCGTCGAGACGTGCCTTGCACTGCTCAACAGACACACAAATGAAGGAATTTTGAACCGCATTGTTACCTGCGATGAAAAATGGATTCTGTTTGATAACCGCAAGCGCTCAGCAAGTTGGTTGGATCCTGGTTCAGCACCTAAACAATGCCCTAAACGAAAACTTACCCCAAGAAAAGTGATGGTCACTGTTTGGTGGTCTAGCGCCGGTGTGATTCAACACAGCTTCTTACCAAACGGGGTGAGCATTACTGCAGATGTGTACTGTGAAGAATCGAACACAATGATGGAGAAGCTGGCACATCTCCAACCAGCATTGGTCAATCGCTCGTCTCCGCTGCTCCTGCACGACAACGCGCGACCTCATACTGCACAGCAGACGGTCTCCAAGTTGCAAGAACTGGGGTTGGAAGCTCTCCGTCATCCGCCCTACTCACCAGACCTTGCGCCTACAGACTACTACTTTTTCCAGAATTTGGATAACTTCTTGGCGGGAAAAAAATTCAATACCCGAGAGGCAGTACAAAATGCCTTTGAAGAATTTGTTGCCTCCCGTCCAGCTGATTTCTTTAAGAAGGGCATCAATAAACTGCCACTGCGTTGGCAAAGATGCATTGATTGCATGGTTGATTACTTCGATTAATACAAATAAAAAATACATGAAAAAAAATCATTTAAATTTTTTCATACAAAACGGCAATTTCATAGGTAAAGACCTATTATAAAATTCTCGTGTCACGGTGTTTGTAATTAAACTCCTCCGAAATGGCTCGACCGACTTTCGTGAAATGTTGTGTGCATATCGGTTAGATCTGCGAATAGGACATCTATTTTTCATCCCCCTAAATTTTAAGGGTGGACCGCCCCTAAATTTGTATCTTTTAGACATTTTTTGTTTTTATTTTTTTATGATGCAGCATACAAATTCAAATTTTCACCCTTCTATCACCAACTTCTATAAGGCAAAACCACGTTTGCTGGGTCAGCTAGTATATGTATAATAAAATGTTGCTGTCATCATATGTTTATTTTATTTTCTTTAGTAGTAAGGTTAAATGACTGGTTTCAATAAAATTTGCAAAGGCAAGCTCGAGAAACACGTTTTGGATGTTGCAATTTTAACCCATAATGCGAAATGAGGTTGCTGAGATTGTTAAAAATGCATCTTGGCTTTATTTCCATAGCAAAATATGATTATTGGCACTAGCTCAATTAGTGTTGTTAACCTAGGTCAGGGATAGGGAAACTAGGGTTTAAATCCGTCCCGCCGACGTCATTTTGACAGTTATATTAAATATTAAAGGAATACTCTAATAGGTATACTCTGGACTTGTTTAGGCGCTTTTATCGACACAAATAGGTATTTTCAAATAAATAGATATAAGGGCAGCCTTATATATCCATTTATTTGAAAATATTTATTCGATATTTTTGGATTCATTTTTTTTTTGTTATTTGCTACACTGTTTTTGCGTCTGGTAACAGTAACTTAAGCCTTAAAATAAAGTTTACTATACAAAGTTGCATCATAAACAAAGGGAATCTTTTTTTAATTCTGGCCCCACAAAAAACATTATCTGGCCCTATGTGAAAACAGTTGCTCACCACTGCCCTAGGTCATGACCATCTTCCTGGATTCATCAGTGCGATGACGTAACGTTACATTATTATAGATTTTAAAGCCTTGCTGGCTTTAAAATCTATAATAATGTTACGTACTTAATACAGAATTACATTTGAATGGTGGTTTTCCCGCATCAAATAGAAAGATATTTAATAAACCAGTTTTACTATGATACATTTGACTTTACATGGAAAAAAAATCTCTACTGGTTCATAAAAAATGCAATGTTTATTAGATGAAAATATATGAAAGTTTTTTTTTTTTTACGATGCCCTACACAAGGAATTACTCCTGTGTCGTGGGTGCGTTTACAAATTCATTTGAATTCACATACACTAACAGCCAGACCCGGAACAACTACCTGTAGGTCATATAAATATTTGTTCCATGCTGGAATGGAGCCCACGACACGCGGCGCAGCAGACGATCTCAGTCAATATTCATGGTCAGTTATGTTATAAGTAGTAAAAGTTGTATGTGTTGCCACGGAAAAAAAAAACAATTTCAATTTAACGCTGTTCCTATAGAGTTATTGTTTCAGTCTGCAGTATCTCAATTAGGTTAATTCGAACATCCTTGGATCTAGTGGGCGCACTGCCAACTGTTCGAGACGGTTCTAAAATCTAAATGTAGCTCGTTTAACACGTTTATTAATTTTACAGAAGCTAAACTGTACTATAAATACGCCACTGTAACAATGGTCAATAGAGTTATGAGTCTACTTAAAATTAGGATAAGGTTGAAATTTCTCTGACGCTAAAATTTAAGGTATGCCTAGTCTGAGCAAGCCCTCTATTTCATGACAAAACAAATACATAGAACCAGTGCCAGGCATGACACAATTCTTTAATCTACCTTACCTATTTGGCGACAACTTTTTAAATTATTTAAAATAAAATCCTAACTGCCAAACAACGAACAATAGAAAATGTATTGTTTATCGGTAATTTGGCGTTCAACGTGTTAAGTATCTGATCTGATAAAAGAAAACACGTGATGCTGGTAGGGACGGGGGAGGGCATTTGTATTGTTCGACGGGCCGATATCCGCAACTCCACAACTCTGCGCGTATTTTATATCGCGGGGGCGGGCATAAACGTGGCGTGATTAAAAGATGGCCCCGAATACGAAACGAAAATACATAACATTTATAATTGAAAAATATTTTTCACTTCTTAGTACTTTACCCTACATAAAAATATCTAAATTCTTTCTCCTGTAATACTTATCAAAGAAAGGTACCGTAAAACGAGGTTAGATTGATTAATTTTGAAATGAATTCCCATGTATCTTTAAAAGTTTTTAAATAAAAAGTCGGAAAAAATAAAACGGTTGAGGACTCTTTAAATGATAACTAAATAACGATACCTATTTTAATAAAAAAATATTAATAGTTCCATGGAAAAAGAAATTAAAATTATTAATTAAATCGATATTAAAAATAATGCTTTGATAACACATAATTATTTAATTGCCGTTCAAAGTCATCCCTATCTAGAATGCGTTTTCGACCAAAATTCAGGGTTTCAAATTTTACTGTTTTTCATCTACTTAGAAATAACTCTAATAACTAACGCATTGGAAAAATATAGCCTAACGACTAGAATTTCAAATAGACGAATGAATGATCGTGTGCGTTCCCTTTAACGGGTGAATTGGAGACAATAATTAATTACTGAACAATTATCAAAGTCGCCCCAGTTCGCAAAGTAACCCCGTTTTACCGTACCATAATTAGTAAATGAACAAGTATGGTCCTAATTCTCGAAAGTTCTAATCCATTCATCACATTCACACCTATATTCTCCGAAGGATTAAATTGGGACAAGACCACCACACTATTCCCAAACCACTGCAACTCCTGAAAACCAGAATCAACAGTGGCGACCACCAGAAAAGCGTCGAGACTTCATTGTCAAGTCGCCCGACGAGTCCCGGAGAAACGATTCAACTGTCTTAGATCCCACAACGAAATTAATCAGAAGGGGTCAGGAGGGGTTAGGCAGAAGTGAACTTTTAACAGTAAATCCTCATTTAGGTCGCGAGCTGAGGTTCATTACCAATCACTTCAAATAATAGTAAGGTTTATTGAAATTTATACCATGTATTTGAGCCGTTTAGGATCGCTAGGGGGCCATGGGGTCCGTGTGGTGTGTTCATCTAGTTTTTCGGGTCATCGCCAAATGGTTGGTCGACTCTTCACGTGACCAGAGCGCTGGCTATTTTTTCGACTAAGAATCAACATTGCCTTTTTTTTGGAATGGGCATCTCGCAGTTTATCCTTTAGGGATATCTACTGCTTAACAGAACTTTGTATCAACATTGCCATTCAACGTGGCATTAAATATAAAAATAAACAACTAAACGGGAAAGGAGAGCGAGAGGGGATTCCCCGGGCAACAAGTCTGAACAAGTCAATTCTTGAACCTACGCGTTCGGCCTGACAGTGGTTGACCTTCGATTCAAAATTATCCGAATCGGAGGTAAAATCAATCGGTCGTTCAGAGCTTTTGGAGTCGGATACGAAGCTCCGCAACATCCCTAGTCAACGCATCCGCACTTTTCCCCAGATATTTATGAAACAAAATAAGACAAGGGTTTTGTTATAAATAAATTAAATTATTAAAAATAAAAATAAAATGCCGCGTTGATCCCATATAAGCTAACTTGAATTCCTTATAGAATATGATTACTTTCATGAATTACTTTTACGCAAACGAAGGATTTTTACACTTTTTGGGCATATATACGTAGTAATAAAACCTGTAGACTCCACCGTAAAGCAAAAATAGAATGAGAGTTCATTCGATTTTTGATTCATGAAGAGTTTAGAGGGTTTGCTTATAACACGTGCGGAAAAATAACCAATGTATTTCTTACTTACCTTGATTCTGCACAAAATATCATTTAAAAAATTTGCATAGAAGGTCTGGAGGTCAAAACCCCATTTTATACACACCCATAATGATTTTTCGTTGCAACAGTCATGTTTTAATATTGCTATGCCTGATGTTGCGTCTAGACAGACTTGTGACAATACACTATAATATGTTTCTTGAAGTGTTATCTATCAGGCTGTGTTTCATATCTTACAATTAAGTACTACCGATTTACAATTCTTTATCTGATAAAAGACAATATTATTAATCAGGTTATAATATATTGATTTTTGAGTGTAGGGCACTATCCTTTCTAGACATTTCTGCAACAGTACCTTCCTTAGCTTACAACAGGGCTATATTAAAAGAGTAAAAAGGTGTGAAAAACAGGAAATTGAAAATGCTTAAAGATATCCCCTACTATAACTGTATCTATCATATTTCTCACGACTGACGAGGGTGAGATTCATTTCCTAATTAAAAGTTTAAAAAATAATTGTGTAGTAGAAGTTGATTTAATAAGATAATAGGTCTTTACCTATGAAATTGCCGTTTTGTATGAAAAAATTTAAATGAATTTTTTTCATGTATTTTTTATTTGTATTAATCGAAGTAATCACCCATGCAATCAATGCATCTTTGCCAACGCAGTGGCAGTTTATTGATGCCCTTCTTAAAGAAATCAGCTGGACGGGAGGCAACAAATTCTTCAAAGGCATTTTGTACTGCCTCTCGGGTATTGAATTTTTTTCCCGCCAAGAAGTTATCCAAATTCTGGAAAAAGTAGTAGTCTGTAGGCGCAAGGTCTGGTGAGTAGGGCGGATGACGGAGAGCTTCCAACCCCAGTTCTTGCAACTTGGAGACCGTCTGCTGTGCAGTATGAGGTCGCGCGTTGTCGTGCAGGAGCAGCGGAGACGAGCGATTGACCAATGCTGGTTGGAGATGTGCCAGCTTCTCCATCATTGTGTTCAATTCTTCACAGTACACATCTGCAGTAATGCTCACCCCGTTTGGTAAGAAGCTGTGTTGATTCACACCGGCGCTAGACCACCAAACAGTGACCATCACTTTTCTTGGGGTAAGTTTTCGTTTAGGGCATTGTTTAGGTGCTGAACCAGGATCCAACCAACTTGCTGAGCGCTTGCGGTTATCAAACAGAATCCATTTTTCATCGCAGGTAACAATGCGGTTCAAAATTCCTTCATTTGTGTGTCTGTTGAGCAGTGCAAGGCACGTCTCGACGCGTACTTCGCGCTGGCGATCATTGAGTTCGTGGGGCACCCATTTGTCAAGTTTTTTTACCTTGCCAATTTGACGCAAATGGACCAATATTGTTTTGACGCTAACGTCGAAAGCTGCTGCTAATTCAGCCGTAGATTGTGTATCATCAGCTTCCACAATCGCCTTTAATTCGTCATTGTCGACCAAAGTCTTCGGACGACCGCGAGGTTCATTTTTCAGGTCGAAATTTCCAGAACGGAAGCGAGCAAACCAATAACAGATAGTGCGTTGGTTTGTAGTGTTAGCTCCGTAAACGTCGTTGATGTTGCGTGCCGCTTGTGCCGCGTTGCTGCCACGACGGTACTCATATTCCATAATTACTCGAATTTTTAACGTATCCATGATGACGAAAAAGATTTAAATGCGATGAAAATGTAACACTAATCAATAAACAAATGACTACTTTTGGAAAAAAAATCCATGTTTTTAAAATAAAATTAATTTGAAATTAGAATTCTTAGCCAAACAAAAAATATTTTGATTTGAAATGGCCAGTACTGCAGAACGGCAATTTCATAGGTAAAGACCTAATATTTAAGCGATACGCAAACCTCATCACCCCTCCTGTTACACATGTATGTAACCTAGCTATCTCCACGGGGGTGTCACCTTAGTCATTTAAAAAAGCGCTCATAAAACCCAAGTAACAACATAAAGCCGGAAAAAAGACAGTAAATAAATACTAACCCAATTCCATTTTACCAGATAAATATTTACAGCCTAAACATTTCAGTTCAGTAAGAAGTACATTAGACATATTGGAAGCATTTATTAGACTAGTTTGGCGACTTCCGGCCAAATTTGACGATGGAACAACTACTTTACTTAACATGGGATCTCATACTGCAGTAAGACATTGAGTATGAATGAACAATTACGTCAGTGTGTAATTAATGTAACAGTGATGATTAATAATTAGATTTAATAAGATTTTTTCAATTTGAATTAAAATTTATAGTTTTATAAGAAGAAATGAAGTTATTTATCATAACTACTTAATTTAAAAAAATAACATTTTTATTTAAGTAAAACATAAAAAAACACGAAACATTTTTTATTTTTACTAAAGACCTTAAAATAACCTATCATTCTTTATTATATTTCATTTACTACATCAGAAAATTCTACATACATTTATAGATATTTGATGAAATATAAAATAAAATATAGCTAGATTTTGTTGGTGTGTGTACACCAACTATACAAGACTTACATATAAATAAACTGAATAATGGGCTGTTAGTAATGAACATGGTGTTGAGCTTGAAGCTCAAAAGCAGACAGCTGGCTAGATGTTGTATTGTGTATCAGGGAGGCGAGCATGGCTTCTGTGACAAGGCTCTAGTCACACATTTTATCACAGTTTCCAAAAATTTAAAGCATACCACCATAATATTTTTTTCTTTAAAACAACGTGAACGCCCATGCTCACCCCACAGGCTGGTGTCTGCATATCTATATCCATGTGCGTATATCACGGCTGGGTGCATAGCATGAAGGCCCAAGGAGCCCTGGTAGCCAATGGGCTGGTATTGATGCCAACAACACCAAAGTACAGTTAGTTGAATGTTACTAAATCAAGTTACTTTATATAATCATTGTATGCATCATCAGGCCCTTGTATAGTTTAACCATAACAGGCAAAAGGGGCTTGGTGATTTGTGAAGGAGAGGGCTAAAGGCTTGGGAGCCATTGAGGAAAAGTCTGTTAAGGGCAGAAATTATAGAAAGTGCAAGGGTCCCGTTTCCATACAGTGTGTTAACTTTTTACATGACTCAGTAGTTCCTGTCTATTAACAGATTTTACTAAGTGTTTATTTTCCTCTTAGAGGACATTGAACCAATCTCTCGTCTGGCTCGTTACTACAATACAAATATTTCAGTAATTCTCAATAATGCAATATACTTCACTATTCGCTAGATTTCATCATTTTCCTGGGTAGGTGAGTACGAAAATAGTATCTTGGTTAGTAAGGTAGAATGAGGAAAAATATTTGCTAATTGTATTTTAGAACTAAGCTCTTTACAACAAAACAAATAATTCAATTAAATACAACATTATTTACGTGTTTAAACGTAGCTGATATGTATGTTTCAAGGCTATTTCTATAAAGAAGGGCAAGTTTTCAATTTACTGAAAATGTTAAGAAGCACTCACCTAAATCAAAGGATTTAATTGTCGCCAAAGCCTTCCACTTGTCCTGTATTTGTTTCTCCATGGTGTTTATTCTCCTATTCTTCCTTTTTTAAGATGATCACTGACCAAACTATTGCAGCCAAGACTTCAATTCATTAAAGTCCCGAAACGCCATTTCACTCAATTAAGAGCCATTTTTTATTTGTGATTTCACAGCAAAATATGAGAAATGTCTAATATTTACGTAAACTAATAAAAATAACACAACAACGAATTTCACACACACTCCTGATTCCTCCATAAAACTGACTGTTCTAGGGATGTTACATCGTCAATTTTGTTTGGTTGATAATTCGGTCATAAAAATCAATCGTAATTTTTATTTAAACGATTACTTTTCGTGTGTGTTTCCAGATATTTTACTGCAATAGTATTGTGGAATAGTATTGTTGATGGTATAAATAAGTAAATATTAATATTTCACAATTATGTAAGTATAAATAATAAAAATCACTTGGGCATCTGGGTTGACACAAGTTTCTGTAACCTATTTCAAAAGTCAAAAGTGACATGAATTTGTTTGACATTGACAGAAATACAAATACGAATGTGTGGTCTATTTGTTTCTCTTATATTTAATTGACTATACCTAAGGTATTATACCAATATGAATCTGCTACCTAAAAGCCACAAGGAATTCAGCGAAAAAGATTATTGGAATAAATTCTTCAAAAAACGTGGGAATAAAGCGTTTGAGTGGTAGGTTATGTTTTGAAACGTATTCTCCTAGAACCATATTTGTTTGACTGAATACTCTGTACTTATAATTCAGTATTGATTTTCTAGGTATGGTGAATATTTAGAACTATGTGGACAGTTACATAAGTATATCAAACCAAAGGATTGTATATTAATAACAGGATGCGGCAACTCGGGCCTCAGTGCCGACCTGTACGACGTTGGCTATCAAAACATTACAAATATTGACGTCTCAGAAGTAGCCATCAAGCAAATGAACGCTATAAATGCTCATAGAAAAAGTATGAAATTCCTCTGTATGGATGCTTTGAACACATCATTCTCTGATGAAGAATTCAATGTAGTTTTAGATAAAGGCACCTTAGATGCTTTGATGCCAGATGATTTAGAGGAAACACAACAAACCATCGACAAATACTTTTCTGAAATCAAAAGAGTTCTGAAGCTTGGAGGTCGGTTTGTGTGTATATCATTACTTCAGAGCCATATTCTTAGTAAGTTGTTGGAGACTTTTTGTGATAAGTCCTGGATGTTCAGAGTTGTGAGATGCCATGAGGCTGAAGAAAGGAATGCGGAGAATGCTGATGGTCCTACCTTACCTGTGTTTGTTGTTGTTGCCACAAAGTTCAAAGCTTTGCCACGATTGGTGAGTTTCTTAAATATCACCTGTATCATCTATTAAGTGACACTGAGTGAGGTTTCATGAAATTCTGATATATATCTTCACCCTCCTGCCCATATTCAATATATTTGGGTTCAGCACTGCATGTCTTCTTCTACACATATAATATCTGTCATCTCAATAGTATACCTGGATATATGTATAGTTGAAACAATATTTTATAGAGAG
The DNA here is from genome assembly GCA_905147745.2 of Phlogophora meticulosa. Taxonomy (NCBI): domain Eukaryota; kingdom Metazoa; phylum Arthropoda; class Insecta; order Lepidoptera; family Noctuidae; genus Phlogophora; species Phlogophora meticulosa. The sequence continues at coordinate 16,946,178 of LR990522.1, read as the reverse complement.
TCAGGCATAATATTAATTCACAGATTAACTTTATTCTTTGTTCATCAAACTACATCTGCCTTTCTAATTTGTTTAAAGATATTAGAAGTATGCATGGCTGGAGACAAGATGCAAAGACTGCAGACACCTGATGAGCTGAAAACTTATGTCAAGATGGCTCAGGATACAGCTTTTGTTACCAATGGACTTGCCAAGACTAGTCTGGACGAAGACAATGAAGTAAGTACAAGACAGTTATTTTTTTTATAAACTAGGCACCTTGTCCTATCTAAAAATTATTGTAGAAAGTTTATGAGCTGTCTCTCTCAAGTGTTTTATTATGATGCTTCAAGTATTCTGGATGCTGCAACAGTACTCAGTCTCTCGAAATTGACTTAAGGGCTTTTTTTTTTGGACAATCCCGCCAAACTATTCCCAAACCACTGCAACTCCTGAAAACTAGAATCACCAGTGGCAACCACCAGAAAAGCGTTGAGGCGATGAAGCTCGACGAGTCCCGGAGAAATGATTCAACTGTCTTGGATCCCGCAACAAAATTAATCAGAAAAGAACTGGTTAGATAAATACTCTCCACTAAATAATCTGCACTTCCCTCCATATCAAGCAGGAGACAGAACAGAGTTAGGCCAATAGGCACATAGGGACGTTTACAACTGGGTTATGCCCAGTTGCATAGAACCACGGTTTAAAATTAACACTGATATTAAGGGGTCCTTAATGATGAGTTGTTACATTTGATTTCAATAGTAGGTACATTAGGGCTGAATGAAAACCTGACAAAATAGGAATCCTAATTTATCATAGCTGTAAAAATATATGACATACTCCAGTACATTGAATGCAAATATTATATTTGCATTACATTTTCACTTTATTGGGTTGTTAGGGTACATTTATTAATTTTATAAGGGCCAAAGGGAGAGGGTGGGCCCTCTCCCTTTGGTAACATGTGCGGGACTACCCCTCAACCCCGACCCCCAGATTTACCCCATAATTTTCAGCAGTCATGAGATTGTATTTTGAGCCAATTTTTTTAAATAAAACCTTGCCCCACACTACGAATTTCTCCTGTGCCTCCAGACCCGTAACAATTACCTGTAGGCCATACAAATATTTGTTCCGTGCGGGAATCGAACCCACGACACGCGGCGCAGCAGTCGATCGCTCAGCCACTGTGCCAACCGTGTCGTCAAAAATGGGACACGCCAATAAAGAATTTCTAAATTTTATATTTAAATTCTTTGAATTTAATCTGATTTTTGCTCGGCTCCCTCCCCTCCATTGTGCTGAAATAATTAATGGATGTTCCCTTAGAAAATTAGTCCCCTTATCAACTGTTTGTAATTTAAATTTTCTTTAGGTATCCCTGGACTTGATGCAGCCTGGCGTGGATGCGCCGCGGTACACCCTGTACGTGGTGGACCAGAAACGATCTCAGGCTATCAACAAATATGCAGTATTTATTGTCCCACAGGGCAGGTAAGAGTAACATTGATAAATAGACTTGCACATGTGGTGTCCAAAATTATTGGACCAACAAAATTAAGTGCCCATTTATTTTTTCGGGACATCGCAATCGCAAAGCTTTTGGTCGACTCTTCACGTGACCAGAGGGCTGGCCTTTTATTGGCCAAAGAATCAGCATTGCCATTCAACGTGGCAATGCTGCAGGCAGCTTCAACTGTTGAAAGTGATGCAGATGTATTTTTCGATGACCATTGTTTTTTTTTTGTTTTCTAGAATTTAATACTTTTATTGCTTTATTGAATCAAAAACAATTAAATTATGTAAACTCACAGTAGGTATTTTGAGGTGGAAATGAGAGGGTAGGTACACCCTAAAAACGCATAGGTACTCTGACCTTAATGGTGATGATCTTCAGAAAGGTCAGGTGCGTAGTACTCGCAACCGGCGTGTGTGTGTCAACAGATGTATGAATGTAAACGAAGGAAGTATGTAAGGATCGTAGCAGTAGCAAATGCGAGAGTTCATGTATGTATGTATGTGATTTTAAATTCTATCTGCTCCCATTAACATGAGTACACTAAGGATGCGGTTCGAGATCGAAACTAGACGAAGGATGTATTTCAACGACATATTTTTTTCGATTACTTTGTCGGCGTAACTCGATATTTCGGCAGTCTCATATAAACCAAGATTGTATCATCATAGAACAGCTGAAAGTAAAGAAAGGAAAGTATAGATTAGTACAGACTTGTATGCCAACAAGCGATTACCGTCCTGCAGAAAAGATTTTCGGACGAATAATTCCTTTAACTCCTAAAAACTTTGAACTTTGTTTCAAGCATAAACATAGGTTTTCTGAATCTGCTTGTTATCAAACTACGAAATACGATTTACTAAAAACGAAAATGAACTGTACAATACTATACTTATAGGTACGTAAACGTAGACACCTACACATATGTTTATATCAGTAAGGAAAAATCGCGAAAATAAAACAGCATAATAACAGCATAGGTAGGTACTCTCCTGAATGGCTGTCAAAAATAGCAGCAACGCGTAAACATCGCCCACGGCTTTGTTTTATTGGGATAGAGGATCTTTTTGTATATGGTAACATTAAAGTAAGTGTGTTTGTTCACTTTTTTGGAAAGAAGTTCTTTAACGCGGCTTGCGGTAGGAGTTGACTGGAAAAATCGTCACGTAAGGAAAAACCGTTATGCAGGGTTTGGTTGCAGCATAACGCTTTTTGCCTACGTGACGCTCATGCGACTTTTTCTTATATCTTTCCATTATATCTGAGTGTGTGTCGAGAACGTACGGGCCTCCTCAGGGTGGACCCTGAGGGGGGACTGTCAGAGTTACTGACAAAGCCACATGCTGTTCTATCCTTGGCTAAGGCGCTGAAAGACTTGCACAATTCGCCATGCTCCGGCCAGGATGCGGAGACGTTTAGTGTTTGTCCACTGCTAAAGACTTTCCTATTAACTTTGCCCTCGGCTACATCTGAAAGCTTGTTCAATATCCTCAGTTTCTCAAAGACTTAAGTTAATTTGTTGAAAAACCTCTTGTCTGTTAATATTGTGGGTCCATTTAGTTTCTATCGTTTTTAGGTTAGGTAAGTTATCTAGGTTCTGAGTATTATGAAAAGGTACTATACATATATTTAAATGTCTTTTAAGTTTAAGGTCAGAGAAACGATGGATTAATAGTGTGAAAGATGATATACTCGTAGCTAGAAAGGAGATGATTACTGAGTTGACGGCAAATGGAAGAAGAAACGGAAGAGAAAGATATACTGCGCCAACCCCAAGTTTATGACTAGCACTTAGCCCGCTTGGATTTCGTACTTTTTCCTTCGAACTTAACATCACCTACACCAGCTTTAAAGCGTAGTTTTAAAAATAAAAGATAGCGTATATTACTCACTGTTAATATAGCTTTCTATAGGTAAAATAATTTTCAAAATAAGTTTACTAGTTTTTGTGTTTATCTTTCCTGTATATTTATAATATCTAAACTACTCGTAAGTAGTTTAGAGAAAGGCAAGAGGATTTAGATATTTAGATGTCTTTTGCCCGTTTCTAGCCTCTGTGTTGCTGAACTGACTACCAACGCAATCCTCGCGGCCTAAATATTTTTGCTCCGTCGCGCAGTGCAATAACAGTGCATTTTTATTTAGACATAAATTGTCACTTAGCTTTAGTGAAACCGGACAGTAGTTCAATATCCTACGAGAGCTCCCGGAATTCCTAACTAGTGTAGAACTGAATGCTTATAAAAGCGGTGAGAGCAGCGGCCGCATCCGCTGTAAACTTTTTGCACACCTTGCTGGACGAACGGACGTGAAACAGTGCACTATTCAAATTTAAATTAAGAACAAAAAAAAATCGTTTAAAAATATTTTTGATTTTAAATCGGATTGTGAAAACTTAATTTGGGTTGGTATTGCCTACATTTAAAATATTATATTACGTTAATATTTATTTAATGCCATAATAAACTCAGTTCTCAGACATTCTACATGTTCAGTACAAGAAATATACTACTTACGAAAAATAGTGAATTTTCTTGAATATTGTAATTGGCCAGGTAAGTGTTATTTTCATGATGAGTTATTTTGATGTCACTGATGCTCGCGATATGTCTTTGAAGATCTCAGGTAGGATACGGTGGCCTGGGCCATGAGTAAAGCATAATATAATTAAAACCTGCTGCTTTTACGAATAATATTTACAAATTTTTGACAGTACATATTTTAAATTTATCTTTTATAACTATCTGCTGTCTTGGAAGACATAACATAAAAAAAATACGAAAAGAGAGATAAAATTTCTGAATTTCTTATTTTCGAAACTTGCATCTACAGAATGTTTTGAAAGTTTTTATTATATCAGGTATAGAAGCCGGCACATCAAGCTACCCCAATTCGTCAAACATCTTTGATAGTTTTTCAACTTTACTACAAAAGAATAAGGTTCATGTTCAATTGGGAAAATTTGACAGTTTGAGATAGCTTGATGTGCTGGCGTCTGTACAATAAATATACTGAATACTGGACAAGCACACGACATAAAACCGTAATTTCTAGACTGCGTTATTTCTGACAAATATCAGTTTTACGACAGTTAGAAACTGCTTCTGCCCACACATTGATCAACCAACTGGAACGCCTGGAAAATAGTTAACACTAAATATTCACATTACAAGTATCAAGTGTAGTATTATTAAATCTATAAGCATCATCCCTTTAACGCCATTCATAGCTTTTTAGGGTACCGACGGTACCGTACCCAAAGGGTGCCACTATAACCACCCACTAGCCTCCGCTGTCTATCCGTCCGTCTATCAAAGGGCTGTATGTAATTAACCTTGACCGTTGACCCCCTACCTCCCCATTTACCTTTTAAGGAGGGAAGTGGAAATTATGTATTTTTCTAACACTTCCGATGTTCTTTTCTGATTCATTTCGTTGCGGGATCCAAGACAGTTGAATCGTTTCTCCGGGACTCGTCGGGCTTTATTGACTCGACGCTTTTCTGGTGATCGCCACTTGATTCTGGTTTTCAGGAGTTGCAGTGGTTTGGGTATAATGTGGCGGACTTGTCAAAAAAATACTGACATTACCTTTACCATACCTTGCACTAGACAGTCTTGTTTAAACGTTTAAACTTGACAGAAATAATACCTGCTATCTTGTATGGATCAGAATGTTGGGCCACAAAAGGAATTAATGAAAGGCAGTTGCATGCAGCTGAGACGAGAACGCTAAGAGGGATGTGTGGTGTTACTCGATTGGATAGAATAAGAAGTAAGTATGTAATAGGAAGTCTGAAAATGGCGCCTGTGACCGAGAAATTATGTGGAAATCGGTTGTCATGGTATGGGCATGTGATGCGAAGGAATGAGGACCATGTTGTGAGGAAAGTTTTGAGTATGAATGTGCAGGGTTACATGAGTAGAGGAAGACCAAAGAAAAGATGGATGGATTGTGTGAAAGAGGATATGGCAAGAAAAGAGGTGACCCATGAGATGACGGCAAATAGAGATGTATGGAAGAAGAAAACATGCTGCGCCGACCCCAAATAAATTGGGATAAGGGCAGGAGGATGATGATGATGATGTGTTCATACGGAATAGGCATGTGATGAAGAAGAATGAAGAACATGTCACGAGGAAAGTTATGAGTATGAATGTGGATGGTTGTAAGAGAAGGACACCAAAGAAACGATGAATGGATTGAATGGAAGATAATATGTTGAGAAAAGAGGTGACTATAATGAAGATGTATGGAAGAAGAAGACACGCTCCGCCGACCCCAAATATTTTGAGAATAGCACTTCGCTCACGTGGATTTCGTAATTTTCCCTTCGAACCTTAACCTTTAAAATACAGCCAATGTTACTGCCTATTAGTGTAGTTTTCTTTCAGTGATGATAATTGACAAGGTTGTTTCATCCCAGACCTTACCTTTTTTACCTTTATACAAACCTGACTCAGAAATATGTGCTAATAAATAATGTTAAGCGACGTCTACTTATCTCTGCCTCATATAATATATGTCGCGGCCACGTCTCTGCCAGCAGTCTCTCATACATCATATTTGTTCATAAATAGATTCTGGAGCTGGTATTCATTATGACTAAGTATTAGACGGCAGTTTAAAAGGGTAGTGTCCTTAATAATTCTGTTTGTTCTGAAAGTTGGATTACTCAAAAATACTGGACACGTATTTTTTCTTTTTCAAGTAAACCAAAAATGACGACGATATAGTGCGTTGAAATTGCGCGTGACGTCACGCCGTGCTACACTTTTAACGTAACTGTGACGTCACAGGCCCCTTCTCCTGAATTTAGATGTGCTATATCATTGTCACTTTTTATTGATTTGAGTCAGCAAAAAATACGTGTCCTATATTTTTTGGTAATCTTACTGACGGACCGAATAGACTTAATACATTTTTACCTAGGACACATCCCTATTGTGAGTTGGTGACATTTTGATGAGAAACATCTAATAGGCGCGGGTACAACCGATTGTGGGCGTGGTGATATTGTTGGCGTGACGACGCATCGCCAAAAAACAAAAGAAAAACTTAATAAATTAGATTTTTTGTTTCATTTGTTTTTGATATCGATACTCAACAATCTGTTCTTTTATAGTATAAAATACTTGTACAAAATAATTTCGATTTTTTCACATCTGCCAGGCATCCCGTGACGGCTCACTTTTTTTTAAACTAATATCAGGTCAGAGCGTAGAAACTTATTGCCTTATTTTGTGTGTTCCATTGTTGTATCTTGCGCCATCATTACTGTCTGCCCTTTATTCCCATGCTTGGAAAAATGCTTATTTAGTTTGTAAAATAACCCCATACGTACATACGTAAACTCACGCCTTTTTCCCCATGGGGGCAGGCAGAGACCACAGAGCTCTACTCGCTGCGATCCTTATATACTCCTTTCACTTAGCTCACGTTCATTCATCTGGTCATACACTCACATCTGTTGAGAGTACTACGCACCTGACCTTTTTAAAAAACATCATCAAAAGCCCCCACACATACTGAAGATATATCGTTCTTGCAATATAAGAATCTTGTAGTTTCCGCGATCAAGCCTAACATACTCGTACGGTAGGCTGCACATCATTGGTAACGAAACCAGTGTAAACTGGCCTTGCGTTCTATTGAAAATCACAGGTACACTAGGCCAGCTCCAGTAACATGAGCTGGCCTAGTGTACCTGCGGATTTTCTGTTCAAACAGATGCAGCAAAAATATTTGTTTATTAAGTACCTATTTTAAACAATCTTAGCCTTAATACTTCATAATCACCTGCCTAGCCTTTTCCCAACTATGTTGGAGTCGGCTTCCAGTTTAACCCGATATAGCTGAATACTAGTATTTTACAAGGAGCGACTGCCTATCTGACCTCCACAACTCAGTTACTGGGTAACAAGATACCCCTTGGTAAGACTGGTTGTCAGACTTTCGGGCTTCTGACTACCCGTAACGACTGTCAAAGATCTACAAATGACAGCCGGGACCAACGGCCTTACGTGCTTTCCGAGGCACGTAGTCTCGGTATGTTACGAACGGTCACCAATCCACAGACTGACCTCGGCAAGAGTAGCTTAACCTTGAATCAACCCGTGCGGCTGTTTTTATTTAGCCAAAAGCTTCTCCTTAGTCTTAACACTTACCGGTTACGTAGAGGTGTACACTGTACACCCCTCACATGCATAAATACAGGCGCGAAACATCAGAGAATAATTTACCTAATTACTGGTGTCATTAATCATGTAGGTATATAGAAAAAGAATGCATATCTTGATAATTACTTGGTAATGATCCATGCAGGCATGGTAGTGATTGATGATTGCCGAAAATGTTTAAAAGTATCGATATATTATATTTTATCAATATTTTAATAAACGTATTAATCTATTATATTAATAATTTAGATTTATAACAATCCATTTTTGTTAGTAGAGTTATAAAAAAATGATATACCGATAAGTAGGTACATCAATATTTCGTGGACTAAGTTTAATGAGTGCTGCATATTTTTTACGAATCTTAATTCCGCTTGGTGAGGTGCTTTTTTCGATAGGTTTAAAAATATCGATACTCCTTATTTATATTTTTTTTTTGGTATCGAAATAAACATATATTTATATAAAAATGAATCCCTATTTCCTTTGGTCACCGCATCTTGCATGAACGGCTGGACCAATATCGCTGATTCTTTTTTTTGTTGTCTAAGGAGAAGGTCCTTACGGAAAGAAAAAATAATAAAACTTTACTACTATTTTATTGACTTCCGTCAGGTCAACTAATAATATAATAAATGTTCCATCGATATTTTACGATAATGCGCCTACTAACATACATAATGACACGCTAAAATCAACAAGACCACGCCCACATTGTTCATTGCACAGTCGGTAAAAATAGACTTGTTGATCAACAAGAATTCTGCGCGTGAGCCGATGAACTCCAAATGCTAGTATTTACGTCAAACATTGCTTTCGGTAAACAAATGGTGCAAATATTTATATTCATAATACGTAGTTAGTTGTTATTGGCGGTTATTCATATAAGAAATGATGATGATGACATCTTTTATATTTCACTTTTAAGCAAACTAGCTATTGCCCGCGGCTTCGCTCACGTTAGGAAGTGGGGGGTTAGAAAGAGACAAAAAGTAGCTTACGTCACTCTACATCCCTTCAACTATCTCCACTTAAAAAATCACGTCAATTTCTCGCTAGATTTTGTCGTGAAAGACGGACAAACCGACACACACTTTCCCATTTGTATTATTAGTATGGATTGGTCGAGTTGGCTTCGCAAGTTCGATTTTGATCCCTAGAAGCAAGGCAAAAAAAACATCACACTTGTTGTATTCCTCTAATGGTCGGCGAAGGTGTACAGTACACGTAGACAACATTGGCATTGGTGCACCTACAGTAACACCCTCATTTCGCCAGTTATGTTTAAGTCCCATGCAATAGGGTGCGAGCCTATTGCCTTCAACCGGGCACAAATTCAGACTCCTGGCTGCTAATAACAAAATTCCTATTGGGAAAACTTAATAACACTAAGTCCGACTTGGGAATTGAACCCAGGATCTCACGCTCAGCAGTCGCGTTTAGGACCACTAGACAAACGAGGCAGTCACCTACCTACGACCTAGATTTCATAAGATATTTATGTAGTCTGTACCAGGAACAAATCCATACTCCGGGTTGCTACTGGGAGATTCATTGCGGAAACCCAATACCACTTTCCCAACCTGGAAACGAAACCAGGCTCTCATGCTCAGCGGATGCACTTGCAATCACTAGACCAACGAAGCAGAACTTAAGATACAAAGTAGAAAAGTAGTTATATTCATTGAAGCCCAGCTGAAGGCGTGTCTAGAATTTAACGGATTACACCAACGAAGCAGTCTGAAAAAGTCCTTAATCTTCTCTTCTAATATCTTCCAGGGAATCGGAGTGGTTATTCGGAACCCCGGCCGGTCGACGTCAGCTGCAGGACTCGGCTCGCTTCGGCAGGCTGGTGGTGGCTGTGTTACGTCGAGGACACACGTTCCAGTCCTTAGACGCCGTGAAGGAGGAGCTGGCACACGCCGCCAAGATGCTTATACCGTATGGATTGACGGGACAGGTAATAATAATAATTCTGTTAGTAATAATATTTTTAATCGTGTCTGTATTTTTTTAAATTAAAATAGTTACAATGTAATTTATATGTATGTTATTGTAATAAAAAAGATGTAGTCACCAAAATTGAAAAGAGTATGCGTAGATGGTTTGGAAAGGCGACTGACAAAAGGTTTTCATAAGGCAGATGTAAGTGGAAATCCCGAGAAGGACATATATTGGACCTTATTGGTGATGTTATACTGGAAGCCGACGCCAACATAGTTGGGAAAAAGCTAGACAGATGATGATGAGGATGCGCCAAATAGGTCCAGTTCAGTAAACATGTCAGTTGCCAGACAACTAGTGCTTGATACTGGCTTTCAAATCCTATACCAACAATTTGAATTGTTTTTCCTATCAATTTTTTTTCGACTTGCTATACTTCTGAAAGAACAAGGGTCATATTTGTATTTTCCTTCATTCCAGATTCCATTCCTCTCCCTGGGCAGCGACGTAGGTCGAAGAGTGAAGGTGTTCGAGGGTTCCTCGCAGTTCTCCGGCGACTTCGTGGTGGAGGATGTGGATGTGGAGGGCGTCACCCATCGCAGGCTCGTGTTCTTGGACAACCAGTTCCTGGTGCAGTCCGAGGCTAAGCTAAAGACTGGTGAGTAGGATTGAACAGTTTTTGATTGTAGGTCTTAGTGTGTGTTGTGTTAGAAACTGTTCAGTGAATCTATTTCATAAAAACTAAATTTCTCTTATTTATTACGAGCTTTATATTATAATTTAAAATAGGTACACCAACGTAATGCAATGTAAGCTACATTGTAGATTTTTATGAATGTGTAAAAGTTAATAAGTCACTGTATTTAGTACATACACGACATTCAGGTGTAAAAGCAACGTCTTTATCCTTAAAAATATCAATTATATCGAAACAAAAAACCTTTGGCTTAAGTATTAAAAGGTAATGACGGAAAGAAGAATGGATTGAATATCACACAGTTCAGCTCAACTTCGTGTATCTATTAAAATTACTACGCAAGAGGGCGTACTGCTTGTGCGTATCTTAACTCAGAAACTCGAATTGAAAATTATTTTCGAAAACATACATTTTAACTGCTTCCTTGTGATTATGATTGGTTACATTGCTTCTTTTAAGTTTTACTGTTCTCTGTTGTCTTCTTCAAATCACACATACATCAATATACAACATACTTAATACTTTATTAGTAAACCGTTGAAATCTTGCTAAAAGCACTTTCATCTCTTTTCAGTGAAAAGAAAAAATAAAACCAAGCTCGTTGTAGACTTTGGCCACATATCGCTCTACCATTCTTTCATGTGTGTGGGGGTGCAGATATCCACGACTCCCATCACCAACGTGGCCGTTCTGGGACTTGGAGGAGGCAGCCTGTGCATGTTCCTCAGGAAGTGCTACGACAATGTCCAGGTCACAGCCGTTGAACTTGACTCCGCGATGTTGGAGGTCGCACAGAACCATTTTGAGCTGCAGACTGATGAGCGATTGCAAGTCCAAATTAAAGATGGGCTAGATTTCTTGAAGGATGAAGTTAAGACAGGTTGGTGGGATTTTGTTGTTATTAATTACTGATAGTCGTTATACGAGCAAAGGAATGAGAATTTAAAGTTATTGTCATAAGGTTTAGATTGCAATGATTGGTGCTTCACGCTAGCAAGAATCATTGAAACTACTATAGTAAGGAATTATTTTTATAAAATTTATATCCTTTTGCGGACTGCCTCGTTGGAGCGTCTAGCGTCTAGAAGTGTTGTTTAGATTTTCCATCTACAATTGCTCTGTAGCAGCCCAGATTCTGGATTTGTGCCCAGTCAGTGGCGATAGGCTCGCCCTCATTAAATGGAACTTAAACATAACTAGTGACATGTGGATGTACTATAGGTACACCTCTGCTGACCCTTTTGGAAATACAGGCGTGATGTTATGTTGGAACCGAACTAGGTCTTAGTAAGAATATTTTTATCTTCTTTGGTACTTTCTAAATCATCATTATCATCCCTTCGTTCCCTTCTTTGTAAGATTCGTATGTAAGTTGTCGTCAAAATTTAGAAACCATTTTACGACGATTTGTTGGTATTCGTTTGAGCTGACATTTTTAATTGATCTATTTATTTGTCACTTGTCTTGAGAATGCTGAGGGGGATGTGTGGTATTACGCGAATGGATAAAATAAGAAATGAGTATGTAAGAGGAAGTCTGAAAGTGGCGCCTGTGACCGAGAAGTTGTGTGGAAATCGGTTGTTATGGTATGGGCATGTGATGCAAAGGAATGAGGACCATGTTGTGAGGAACGTTTTGAGTATGAATGTGCAGGGTTACATGAGTAGAGGAAGACCAAAGAAAAGATGGATGGATTGTGTGAAAGATGATATGGCAAGAAAAGAGGTGACCCTTGAGATGACGGCAAATAGAGATGTATGGAAGAAGAAAACATGCTGCCGACCCCAAATAAATTGGGATAAGGGCTGGAGGATGATGATGATGACTTGTCACTTGTCTTCATTCATGTATTTCCTAGGTAACCGTCATCATTTTCCTTCCAGGTAACCACTACGAAGCAGTTATGTTTGACATGGACAGCAAAGACCGGACGGTTGGGCTGTCGTGTCCACCCAAGCAGTTCCTGGAGGACTATGTGCTGGATGACGTCAAAAATATACTAACTGAAGATGGTGAGTACCAGTGGCGAAGCGTCCATACAACTCTATTCCTACCAGGTTTCTTTTGGAGGTCAAAAAGAGGTGGTTGAGGGGAGGCCTATGTCGTGATATGATTCTAGTCCCAAATCAATTATTTCATTCCTAATACTTACACCTCTTTTTTCAGGGCACTTCATCCTGAACTTAGTCTGCCGCGATGTAGAACTCCAGCAGACAATAATGGACAATCTGAAGCGCCATTTCAAGCATTTAACTACGGTGAAGCTGTATGAAGAGGTCAACGAGATAGTGTTTGCTAGCAACAGTAGTAAAGCTTATAATAATGATGACTTCGACAAGGCGGTTAAGGAGCTGAACGCTGCTGCGCGGCAGAAGAAACTGGTTGATGTCCGATGTGTAGACTTGAAGGATTTCCTACAGTCTGTTTCTATTATTTCGTAGGTTATTGATGTTATAGGATAACTTATTAGTTATTAAGAATGAAGAGGAAGTGTTTCGTGGTTGGTGTCTTGGTTTGGGCGAAATGATAAAGTTGTTATGTAATATGGAGGTAAAAATAATGCACCTAGCTAATATTTACTTAGATATGTGTAATTTTTGCGTACTCTCTTTTTAAGGCTAATCGAAAATTGTTTTTTTTTGTTTTTTTGCGATTTTCTGTTCAATGTTAGGTTGCATGTTGTTGTGAAGGTTATTCGCGACCGTAACAAACATATTTTTTTTTACTATATATTTTTGAAAACACCATTACAACTCTGAATTGTCCTCAAATGTCATGATTTCATAAAATAGTCATTCAATCGAATAATTTGAAATCAAAGTCGTATTATTATTTCAATTATTAATATTTTACTGTCGTGAATCACTTAATATATCATACAACCTAATACTGAGCTGAAAATTGCATAAGACCTAATATTTGAATTTTGGGGGTTCCCGCTACCATAATGAAACGAGGCGCTCTCAGATAATGTTCTGTCATTTTCTCACCTCCATAGATTTTAATTAGATTACTTGCCATATATGTTCACGTTAAGCGTCTAAATCTAGTTTAATTAAAATTATAATAGTTCTATGAATTTCACTTTGTTGCCGATTCCCTACTTAACAAGCTAAAGAAGCTGAATTTAATCTAGTCCATAACTAAAGCTTCCATACAAATTACGAACACAGTTGACGCTTTTGAACTTCATTAAGCAAAAAAACACGGCGAAGATAAAGCATTAACTAATTTGACATCTCTATCTCAGTTCTTATCTGTCATTGTCAGTTTTCGTCCTTTTCTAGAGCTGAATGACAGTGACAGATGTAGATTATTTTTCATTATTGTAGTTTCAATTCATAATAAAATACTATGTAAAGATTATATTTGCCATCTTTCTATATCATGTATGTAATATATTTTCGAAATAATTTATGTACGATAGATAAGTACTATAATTTTTATAGTATAGGAACTGCGTTAAGCTGACATATGTTTTTTTTATCATGTCAATATTGACGTATCAATAAGATAATATTCTTAGTTTAAGGCAATGTATTTAGTGTAAGAATTCTGTTACAATGAACGAAATATAGTACGAAAAACACAATTGAAAATTACATTGTTTTGTAAATAAATATTTTAATCTGGCGTTATTGGGGCTTAACGACTGCCCAGAGAATAGTATGAGTGTTAAATCAATGAAAGAATTAACAAATATGTTTTCCTGTGATAGGTATACTAAAATGTTTGTAAAAGAAATGAAACCACAGAATAAAATTAATGCATTTAATGCCGTTTCTTTGTTTACCGATCGCTCCCCACTCGAGACTAGCACTCGCCTCACCAATTTCTCATTATTGTCGCCGTTCAACGCATCCCGCAAGCAAACTTCATCGCATAAAATTAAAATTTAACACGCTAACAATTAGGCTCCCTAATTTATCACAATTGGCACCTATGAGGTCTACAAACAACAAATATACAATAATTTAAACATTAATATTCGCAATGAAATAAATTACAATAGCGACACGCTTAATACTTTAAGCGGAATACACGACACTGTTAAATTAAAAATTATGTCCCTCAAAACACTTTCTTGAGAATGTTCTTAAGACTTTTCTTCTTCTTGTTACCACTGTTTTCATTCTCCTGCTGTCCGTTCTGTGATATTTCTGTGGATTCCGACCACAGGCTTCCCGTGGGCGACTCTGATGCAGCTTTCTTATTCATATTTCCATTGAAGATGGGCTCTAGCGTCCTGACCACAGGGCTAGGAGTACTCCTGCTACTCTGTCTGCTGAGTGTCCTTAGGAATGCTGGTGACGACAGGCGTCGCGTTTTCATTGTTTTCGTCTTCAAGTTGTTGAAAAACGATCCATTTGTTTTTGGTAATTCTTGCTTCGGCGGACTGGGTGGCTCGATTTCACTGAACTCTTTTGGTTCGGACACTGGCGCGAAGAATTCCTCTTCGTCCAAAATTATGGGATTGTCTTGAAGCTTCGCAATACTGTCTGGTCGAATCCATTCTTTGGGTTCCGTCTCCCCAGTTCTGTGTACTATCGATGTCTTTCTTCGCCTATTCTTGCGCGCCACCTGCCACTCGCCATCGTCCTCGTCTCTGCTCATCTCTTCAGTGGACTGTCTGGCTATTTGCAACGCTTCCTCACTGGGCCGTCGCTTCTTCGCCGAAGGGGTCTCATGTCCACTGACGCCTTCGACGGATTTTCTCCTAAACTTGTCTTGTTTCTTTTTGGTCTTTTTTATGACTGGTATATTTACTGGTTCTGCTTTCCGTCTTCTGGAGAAGAAGTAGAAGGCTAGGGCGAATATGATTGATTGGAATACGATGAATTTGAAGAAGTTGATGTTGCCGAACCAGCTGTCTCGTTCCTCCATGAGGATGTGCATGGCGGCGGCCATCTGTCCGAGTTGTTCCTGCAGGCTAGTCATCTGCTCGAGGTACTTATGCTCGCGCTCGTTGCTCTTGCGTCGCTCCTCGGTCATCTGCTGCACTGTTTTCTCGAAGGTCTTCTGCATTTCTTCCACTTGCTTCTTGTAACGCCTGCTCAGCTCCTCCAGGTATTGACCCGAAAGAGACATGTTGCGTTCCAGCGTCTGAAATTGAGAATTGAGAAATGTTAAAACCAATATAAAAAATCTACATTTTTTTACTATATTTTCTGTTGAGTTGAAAAGTGGATAGCGTGATATGATATTGTTTTATAAGGTTTTTACACAACGTATTTTTTTTTCTCTCTGGCGGGAAATTACTGTTACGTCTTATCTTAATGCTTGGGGAGAGAGTTTAAATAACGATTTAACTTTGTTTCACTAGTTATTACTATCTATGTCGCATACGAATTTGAGTACAATAAGTAGCAAGACATATTTTGAATATTAGACCTAATTAGTGACTTAATTTAAAAGATATTTGATACTGACCTTTACTCTATTAGAAAGCCTCAGAAACACAGATTCCTTCTGCAGCGTCGTCGATCCCTGGTTCTGGTTCTGCAACGGCACCCCGGCGGGGGTCGGGTCCACCGCTATCTGGTCGAAGTCCGTCAAGAAGTTCTCAGTATCTATGATTATCGGGTCTGTCACTTCCTCAACAGGGTTGTTTTCTTTTGATTTCTCAATGTTCATTTCAGTTTTACCATTTTTAGGTTCTGTCTTCTGAACTGCATCTTTATTTTCTTCTATTACAATTTCAGTTGTCTTATCGCTGTCTGGTACAACTTCTAGTATTTCTTGGACTGGTTTCTCTTCAATCGAGGGCATTTCTTCGGTCTTTTCATCCACTGTCTCGTGTTGCTCTTTCGGCATCTCAACGGGGACAGTAGTGCCTTCAGTCACACTCTCCGGTGCTGCTCTTTCTTCTGATTGAGCTGTTTCATTCGCTTTCTCGTCATCAGAAGATGTGTTTTTATCCGGAACTAATTTAACTTCCAGTTCTGAATTCGTCTCACTATTTACAGTTTGCGGCGATTCATCAACAGTTACATTCATGGTAACATTCAGTTCTGTTTCAAAACTCGTGTTCAAAACAACTTTCTTTTCTTTAATAGCTAAGATATTACAGAGGGCGGCTAAATATTTTTGAGGGAACAAAGCATTCATATAAGCGACGCGTTCATCACTGAACTCTATTGTCTTTGTACTTTTAAAATCTAGTCCGTACGGCTGGCAAATGCCGGTACACTTTAAAGTCTCGCGGAGGAACACTTGACGCACTAAACTCACTAACTTGTCCGAGCTACAGCTAATTAGTTCGTACACTTCATTGTAAAGCGTCTCACTGCAATTATCACACACTATAATATGGCTGGGCGAACAACACCGTTTGTACGTTTTGTCTGTCGACGTATCGTTGTGTTCTGAGGACACGTTTTTAGGAACTTCAGTTTTCACCAGCGCTTGTGCCGCCTTCTTCATGATAGACATCACTGCGTCTCTCGCAGAACCAAACAGATTCTTAGACGGCTCTGTCTCGGCAGCGGGTATGTCTGGCACGTCTATAATTTCATCATCCTCATCCTCGTCAATGTGGGCGGGATGCTGCGAGTTCTCCTTTTCTAACACTTCGAATTCTGAAGTGCCGTAAACTTTAAAAAGGGACACCGGGCAGTAGTGCTCGGACCCGTGGTGAGATAGCATCTCAACTTTGATAAATTTTCCAAATAAATGCGGGTACAAATCAAAACTTTGCACGTCTCTCATATCTTGCGCCGTGAACTGTCCGACACTGGCCCACTCCCTCGTCGGGAACCGGTCGCTGAAATAAACAGCGATATCTTTGGGGGTTGAAGAGAATAGCTCAAAATTTGCTATCTCAATTTTCTGCGCTTGCACAGCCTCGCAGAGCTCGACGACGAACCAGATGCGGCTGGTGCACGTGTTGAGCATGTACTCGTCCCTGTTGGGCGACAGGATGGAGCTGGCCGAGCCAGACTCGGGGTTGACGGCGACGATCTTGGCGCCGCACGCGAGCGAAGCGTAGTTCTTCGATCGCAATTTAGTGCTTTTACTACTAAAGTTCGTATTGCTATGACTAGGTTGACTCGAGTGGTTCAGTACTGTGTCTTTTTTCTCGGCTTCGGCCAGCTGTTTTTGTGCCCACTCTGAGAACGAGGGGATATCTTCCTGGGGAGTTTCTGGTTTGACTGGAATGTTTTCTGTATCTTGATCTTTTGTTTCTTCGATCTGAGATTCTGTGGTGGTTTCTATGTCCACCGTGGGCGCTTGAAATGCTTCCTCTACCTGCCTGGTCTCGTGCATGGGCTTGGCTTTAACGACCAGCCGTGGTTCCGTGCTTTCCTTCTCCACGTCTTCCGGTGGTTTCTCTGCGTCATCGTCAACGGCCTCGCCGTCAATGATGGAGAAGATCTTGGTGTCATTGTGTTCCTCCGAGTCGTTGACGAACAGTAGTTCGTCTGGATGTCTCAATTCCAATTTGGCGTTGTCTGCTAGCGATATGAGCACTGGAGGCTGCCCGGTGTCAGGTAACCTGGAATAGAAGAAAAAAAATACACGTTAGAAACTTTAAAATAAAAAAATGCGATCAGTGCTGTGAATTGTAAATGAAGACATTTTATAATGCATAAAACATTACAGCTCCGAGTTACGTCATACACACAACTTTTAATTACTTCATTAACCAATCACTGTTCAACATTCATAATCTTAAATCTTGAATATTCAACGGAGAAAATAATAAAATTGTCGATTGCAGCCGTGAAAAAAAATTAAACCAACAATCACGATCTCAATATTTAACATTGTAATCAAAAACGCATTAATCTTTTACAAGATTTCCGGCAAACATTCTCCCAATCTCTATGCCGCCATTACATAAACTGGACAGCCAATAAAAAAATCAGCCGCATTCCGTTTATCGGTCGGCAAGGCGCACCCATACCGCATTACTGGCCACAGAGCCGACAATGGGACACACAATGTATCGTTAAGATTTCTTACGATTTATGATCATTGATCCCAATGCAAGGAACTGAAACAATCAGCATAGTTGATGTTGGTAGATTGTGTATGTTAAATTATTTGTTGAGGGTCGACGTACCTACGTTTTGTGCAATTTATTTTGACGTGCGACTTTGGACAATAGATTTTTTATCATTTATAGAGTTCAAATGTATGTTCAGGGTGGAAGGGACAACGGCGCACAACCTGATCACATGTGTTCAGTTAATTATTCTCAACCCCCCCAGTGTTTAAAATTTACGTCAGATTTTCGTAATTTTAAGATTTTTATAATGATTTTTTCTACTTTAAACAGAAATAAAAAACCTCAATGATTTCTAAATAACACGATTTGAAGTAAAAAGTAAAATTCACTTCTTTCATGGATAATCTCGGGGTTCATCAATGTCCCCTTCACCCTGTACAACCGCACAGATGTACAGCATATTCACGAAAATCTCCCAAAAAATGACGGCAGAAAATCAAAATACAGTCTCATATTTTAATGTCTATAATAACGTTATTGTCGAGGTTTCTTCTCCCTTTCTTTACCCATCAATTATGTTCAAGGTTCAGAGACGTTTCAATCGTGCGTAATTGAAGACAATTTTCATGATTACAGTATTATATTTTCAGTCGAACGACCGTGTCAAGGAGTGCGTAGTTGAATCAAGCTTTGATTTTCTGAATTTCAGTATAAAACCAACCTTTTGCCACATAATATTTTATTATGTTTTGGATTGAATGTTAGGTTTTAACTATTAAGTATTCTTTTCATGAAAATAGGGCTGTTACAGTTTTTATTTTTCCAAATATATCGAGAAAATCGTGTACACCTAGCAGTAGTAATGTTAGATCTAAATTTGCCGCAATGCCTCTGTAGGAACCGAATATGTAGATAGTAATTTATTTCCTTCTGAAGCAATCAAGATGATGTTTTCAACAGATCAGAAAATTTCATCATCAACTGGCTAGCATTTTCATGTTCGGGTGAGCATAATCAAGAACAAAGACTAATTGGTCTATTACTTTAATTTTGGAAACGTTTCAAATATTCATACAAACACTCTTTTATGGAATTCTACCTATCTGTATAATTAATCTTTATTAATCAGCATGAATCCCGCTTATCAATTTCCAATCCTGTCGAAATTCTCATTCCGTTTCAATAAGTCTGGGAACTGCGAAATTAAATAGGCATTGGATAAAGCTTTATTCGATCTGAATTAAATTACTAAGCAAAAGGAGCAAAATTTTTTAGAATAAGATTGAATATATATGTCGAAACCAAATAGTAGAATTCGCATAACAAAGAGCCAAGCCTTTAAACAAACAGGCGCCGTTTTGTAACAACGCGTATCAACGTTCAGTCGGAATGTCATCGAAATATTTAAACTATACTAGTAGATTGGCTGGGTCAAGTGAGCGGCATGCACTGTGACCGTTGGGCAAACGTCTCTATACAAATGGGTGTCAGAAGATGGACAGTGCCTGAAGATGGACGGCGGCCGCCACCGAGGTCGGTCCAGAAAGTAGTGGCGAGACCACCTGGCGGCATACAACGAGAAGCTGGCACGAAGTGGAGAGGGAAAGAATATTTGGAGGGATTTGGGGGAGGCTTTTGCACAGCAGTGGGACGGTACAGGCTAATAAAAAAAAAAACTAGATTTTGAAACTCCCCGAAAGATTGGTTATATAGTTGTTGTTACAACTACATGACAAATATTCTTTGATAGTAAATAAAATAAATCAGAACTCTCGAATCAATTTTGACACACTAATGATCTTTTTACGGCGTCCTTCCTTTATAAATTGGTTACCCAACAACCCGGGAGATACACTAGAATAGTTTGATGCGATATTAATTCACTAGGTATATAAATCATAATAGCTATTGTTTACAAAATCGGTCAAGGTATTGCTCGGTGCACCAAAATGGCCTACTTGACCATAATAATGCAGGTGATACGGAAATTTATAAAGCAAACCGCTTTGTGTAAAAATGTCCACTACTGATACGTTATCGATATCATTTTTTTATAATAAATTCGATATAACAATACGGTTTAATATTTCGTGTTGCAGAGTTTTGATAATATGTGGGTTGTTGTATAGTTGAGCTGAATCACAAATGCATGTACAAGCTTATGCATGACTCACTGAGTGCCCTTTTGGTATCGCCATTTTGGAAGCACAAAACTGTATCTTAACACCATTATTGCTAGAAAACAAGACACAATAGAAAATGTATTGTTTGTGTATCACTTAAGTGTTAAGCTTATAAATATAATATTCTAATCTGCGTTTGCAAATCAATTTCCAAATAAGCATTTTTGAAAAAATACACCTTTCAAAACTACACATAAAGTTCACTTTGAAATTTTTCATTGTACTAGTCACTCTGAAATTAACTTATTTTAACAGTTTAAAATAAGTTAATTTCAGAGTGACTAGTAATATCAACCTAATGTCAGTACATTAGGTTGATATTTGTTTAAGTTTTATTCCTACTCCTTATTTAAAACATCAGCTATCTGCCAGTGTCTCATCAAAATCAGTCCAGACGTTTTTGAAGTTAGCCAAAACACAAACATTAAAAAAATGTTTTTTTGGTTTAACTACACTACCTACATACTTTCATATGCATTTAGTAAAAATCTGTTGCTTTGACATTGCTAATAGACAGTCTTATTTATTTGTATAGATGTATGCTCCTTATTTTCTTAATAGCAGCCAGTAAAGGAGCAATCAGTAAGCTTACACTTAACTTGCAAGAGAACCAAAATCATTAAAATATCCGAACGAAACCGTAGGCAACGGCCGGAGGAAGTTATTAATAAATAAATAAATAATGCTGGAAAATCCACACAGCATCATCTAGCCCCAAGCTAAGCAGAGCTTGTGTTATGGGTACTAGATGACTGATATACTTCATACAATACATACATTACATAGATAGATATTTCTTTAATTATACATTGCAAACACCCGGAACAAATCTTTGTAGATCGTACAAACAATTTTCTCAAGGCGGGAATCGAACCCGCAACCTCCTGCGTCGCAAGCGGACCTTCGCCCGCCGCGCCACATCGGTCGTCATATTATTAGTATTAGTATATATTATTAACATAACAAGAACAGTTTTTGTTGGCGATATCTAATATCCATGAAATATAGTGTTTCAGCGTTTTAAATTACATCTTGTCAATTTGTCATTTATTACGAAATGAAATATGAAGCAGCATTTTCAGGCAGGCCTTGTAATCAAGGTGTGACCAGCCTTGGGCTCAAAACTATTAGAGTAGAGGTCACCGTCG
This sequence comes from Phlogophora meticulosa, assembly GCA_905147745.2. Taxonomy (NCBI): domain Eukaryota; kingdom Metazoa; phylum Arthropoda; class Insecta; order Lepidoptera; family Noctuidae; genus Phlogophora; species Phlogophora meticulosa. Next base: position 16,924,575 of record LR990522.1, on the reverse strand, counting down.
CATTGCGCCGTGTAAAAATGAATGAGCAGCTGACTGAAAAGCCCTGAAACCGTGGCCATTGAAAATGATGTGTTTCTAATCGTTAGTATTTTTAACTACGTGTTCATTTAAATACTTATGAAAAATGTCTTAATGAGTAGATTTTTGCAGCGTGAAAAGTACGATTGTCAATCAATATTAAGAATCTAGTCATGTCTGACAATGGTTTCTTAGTTGTCTATGAATACATTATATTATGATGGATGAAGTCGCATTCCAGAGTGTCTGGAACTTCCTCATACCTTCACTCATAATATTAGGTCTTTACCTATGAAATTGCCGTTCTGCAGTACTGGCCATTTCAAATCAAAATATTTTTTGTTTGGCTAAGAATTCTAATTTCAAATTAATTTTATTTTAAAACCGTGGATTTTTTTTTCCAAAAGTAGTCATTTGTTTATTGATTAGTGTTACATTTTCATCGCATTTAAATCTTTTTCGTCATCATGGATACGTTAAAAATTCGAGTAATTATGGAATATGAGTACCGTCGTGGCAGCAACGCGGCACAAGCCGCACGCAACATCAACGACGTTTACGGAGCTAACACTACAAACCAACGCACTACCTGTTATTGGTTTGCTCGCTTCCGTTCTGGAAATTTCGACCTGAAAAATGAACCTCGCGGTCGTCCGAAGACTTTGGTCAACAATGACGAATTAAAGGCGATTGTGGAAGCTGATGATACACAATCTACGGCTGAATTAGCAGCAGCTTTCGACGTTAGCGTCAAAACAATATTGGTCCATTTGCGTCAAATTGGCAAGGTAAAAAAGCTTGACAAATGGGTGCCCCACGAACTCAATGATCGCCAGCGCGAAGTACGCGTCGAGACGTGCCTTGCACTGCTCAACAGACACACAAATGAAGGAATTTTGAACCGCATTGTTACCTGCGATGAAAAATGGATTCTGTTTGATAACCGCAAGCGCTCAGCAAGTTGGTTGGATCCTGGTTCAGCACCTAAACAATGCCCTAAACGAAAACTTACTCCAAGAAAAGTGATGGTAACTGTTTGGTGCTCTAGCGCCGGTGTGATTCAACACAGCTTCTTACCAAACGGGGTGAGCATTACTGCAGATGTGTACTGTGAAGAATTGAACACAATGATGGAGAAGCTGGCACATCTCCAACCAGCATTGGTCAATCGCTCGTCTCCGCTGCTCCTGCACGACAACGCGCGACCTCATACTGCACAGCAGACGGTCTCCAAGTTGCAAGAACTCGGGTTGGAAGCTCTCCGTCATCCGCCCTACTCACCAGACCTTGCGCCTACAGACTACTACTTTTTCCAGAATTTGGATAACTTCTTGGCGGGAAAAAAGTTCAATACCCGAGAGGCAGTACAAAATGCCTTTGAACAATTTGTTGCCTCCCGTCCAGCTGATTTCTTTAAGAAGGGCATCAATAAACTGCCACTGCGTTGGCAAAGATGCATTGATTGCATGGGTGATTACTTCGATTAATACAAATAAAAAATACATGAAAAAAAATCATTTAAATTTTTTCATACAAAACGGCAATTTCATAGGTAAAGACCTATTATATAAATCAATTATAAATATTGCACCTGTGTCAATCTTACTAAAGAACAGTGTCCTGTTAAATACAGGATTCTCCTAGTTTGAAGAACCGAGGTCTTAACGCGTCTATTACTTACAGGCACGGATCTTGAGCGCTGACCTTGAGTTGCGCAGTATTCGATTTTAGTAGGTATAAAGTGCCTATGCGCGAGCTTACCCTCACTACTGCGTCCAGCGCTCAAGATCCTCGCCGGTGCTTATAATAGCCATAATACACATCTCTGTACTGATGTTGCCTAGGCCGGTTAAGCTTTTTGGTAACCAAATGATTAGGCTTATTTACTATGATGTTTATACATCATCTTATTCTTAAGTTAAAAACCATGCTTACGTGCAAAATATCTTGGTGAGTCCTTGGTGGCCACCGTACGACAGCAGTTGACATATAAGCAGGGCCGCCAGCAACGCCCGCGCCGGCGACATCCTGTAACCGCCGCCGGCGCATTGGCGACGCGCCGCTACACCTATCACGACACTACACGACACCACACCACCGATGCGACACGAACGTGCAACACTACGATATCACACGCGGATAGTTCACACTTCCCTTTTATAGGAGACGACTGATCGTCCGATAAAAAGTTCGTCCGACAATATCGTGCGATTGAATGCGGGATACGTCACGTTATTTCACCTTTTTGTTTTATAATTCGGTTGTGCACTATCTGCGCTGGCGTCCATTCGGGTAAGACCTATAGGAGGAATCGGTAAATGTATTACGGATGTTTGCAAAACAAGGATTGTGAGACACCTCGTTGACAATAGGTTTGTGTGTACGGACTGCCGTAACTCCGGTTGGTTAGTTAAGGATGTTAAGATGTAAAGAAAATGCATGTTTATTGTATAATCCAATTTGTTGATACTCTACAGATTACACAAAAAATTAAATGCATATTATATTATACTCGATGTGTGCTTAGTTCAAACATCTGTTCTGCGTTTGCGATTTAGCTTCCAAAAACGAAAACAAATCGCAGGTCCTCTAAAACTACCTAAGCCACAAAATGGTCTTTTCAACTTTCATCCGTATTTAAAACGTAAAGTGAATATTTTGAAACTGATTGTCTCAATTTTTGTTATTTTGGGATACGACAGTTTTTCAGCCGATGTGCGAAATATTTGTTTATGGAAAAGTAAGTTTAGACATTTTCAATAGTTGCTAATTATTGAACAGTTGGGAATTAATTAATAGGAAATAAATTTGATTGAAAACCAGGATTTCACTTTGACAAGGATTCTTAGTGAGATCGTTATCGTGGTCAAACCGAAATGCGAATATTTATAACTTATTCAACAGATGTTTTGCGTATGACAACTGTATCTCTTTTCAATTAGTCTGGCGACTGCGGGCCTGTGGCTCTTTCAAACGGTGTATATTGCGACACTGTGCTACTCTGAGTCAATTAGAAGCGATTGGCCAAGTAGCGCCAAGGAATTGTGGCCAATGCATTAATTGACCTGTTATGGTATAATAATGCTATTTGATACTAATGATAAGGATCATATTCCTTACATCTTCCAGTCCATTCTATAAAAATCTCCGGTCTACGTGAACTGTAGATCCTTGGCGTTATTAGGTATGGGGTGAGGACATTTCGCTTTCACTGCGCCTACATTTTCACAGCATAGCATATGCAATATGCATGTAAGACGTAAAGGAAGATAAGCCAATTGTTAGACTCAGTATTCATCAGTGATTGATTACTATTTCATCAATTTACCTATCACACATTTGCATTTAAGCTTCAAAAATACATATAAACTTGGAAAAATAACTTAAACACCCACAAAAAAGGTTCTACTTCAAGAAGATAGACTTGTTTATAACTTTTTCAATAGTCATTGTGAATTCGACTTAATTTACACAGGCTAAAAATGGATCTTCATGAAGAGAAAATATCATCAGTTGAAAATAAAGATTTGAATCAATACTAATTCATCTAACAAAGGTGAAGAGCTTGTTTTACCAACGCAATAAGCTCTGAAACTAGCAGTGCGATTTAGAAAAACCCTTTTGAACTTGATAGCCCAATTCTTAAGCAACATCACGCTGTGATCCTCCGAAAACGGCAAAACCGCGGGGCACAGCTAGTATAGAACACATTCCATACTTTATTCCATAAACAAGTTCATAAATAACAATCTACCATTTGGTTCGCATTGTTAAGACAATATTTGAACACACTATACACAGTGCATTATCTTCTAGAACACGTCTAATAAATCGGACAATAACACAATGTCATTGTGGTGTACAAAACGAGCTGACGTTCTTGCAGTAACCATTTCAATTGAATGAATTAAATTCTTGTTGAAACGAATTGTGAGACTACAAAGCACCTATCACTTCAATGAAACGGAGAATGGTTCTTTATTATGCTGTCAGGCCCAGAATTATGAAATGTCTTTAGATGACATAAAACTGCCTCGTTCCTCTAGTGATCCCAAGCGCGACTGATAAGCGTGAGGTCCTGGTCCTGGGATCCATGTTATTGAGTTTTTCCCAGTATTAATTTTTAAATTCAGCCCGGAGTCTGGCAATAGGGTCGCCCACTATTATTTACATGGGACTTAAAAACATGACTGATGAAATATGTGGCGTTATTAAAGGTGCACTTCTGACAATTCTTCGTGTAATTGTGTAAAAATGTTTTGCATTCCTAACCTGAGGGAGATTCTATACGGATCATCGTTAGCCAAACAACATCTGTATCATGTAACTTCTCTCACTATTCTATTAGGTACGATCAGTTCGATAGTATGCATTAAGGTACGAGTGTTTAAAAGGGCAAAAAGACAAACAACTGTATCATATACGAGTCTGTCTCAAATTAAACCCACGCCACAAATTGAACACGAACGCAAAATATATTTGTTGGTTACAGTCTGATATGACCGTTCATTACATATCGGGATTCCTCCGTGTCTCAGAAAGCACGTTGAACCGTTCGTCCCAGCTGACGTTTTCAGATCTCTGGCAGTGGTTACGGGGAGTCAGAAGCTTGAAAGTCTGATAACCAGTCCTGCCAAGGGTCATCGTGTAGCCCAGTAACTGGGTTGTGGAGGTCAGATAGGCAGTTGCTCCATGTAAAATACTGGTATACAGCTGTATCAGGTAAAATTGGAAGCCGACCCCCAATATGGCTCAGCTCGAACTAATATTGATAGATATTCGCAAATACTGACTGTCTTATTGGTCTGGCATTTGCAAGTGCTTCTACTGAGAATGAAGTTTTTGGTCCGATTACCAGGTCGAGCAAACTGTAACGGCAATACGCTCGCCCCCTACCACAAGGGACTTAAACATAATAGTCGTAATGTGGGTGTACTCTAGGTACACCTCTGCCTAACCCTTTAGGGAACACAGGCGTGATGTCATGTTACAAAAGATCATAAGAGACATTGAATCTCAAAAAAAAGATAACTTAACACGTGGGGAATCGCAACAGCCATTAAAACCTAGGTCTTAAAGGCCATGTGGCTTATCTCCGTGTTAAAAATAAATCCCGCACATAACTAAGGTTGTCGACTGACACATAACACTCAGTACCACGTGTACCAAGTGCGAGAAAACAAAACAATAGGCATTGATTACTTTGTACCATATCAGGTGACGTTTACAACTCACACGCGTGGGACATATTGCGTAATTGCTAGTGACGCGCGTAAACTACGGATAAATATCCGCGGATCCCACTATCTATGCATCTTTGCACTACGTGAGTTGTGAAATAAAGGTGTTGGATGTTACTCGGTTGTAGCGTGTCATTATGCAAACAATGACAGCTTATTAAGAAGTAATTTTTATTGTCATTTTATGGGTGTTCCTTCTATGATTTATAACTACGGTCATGATGACAGTGCATGCAAGATTGTCTCTTAAAAAGTGTTAAGAACAGATCTGTGAGGTTGTGATCTGTGTGGTGTAGGTTCATAAATTACTTGACGCCCTTGTGCGCATGTGTTTCGGAAATGCATATCAAATAACTCGTAAGCGTATCAACTAATTAGTTGCATCGTGAGTGCACGTCTTTTAGTGAATGACTATTGCGCTCAAGTCTATAGTGGGCTTGTTGCTATTTATTTGGAGCAGCATTATCGGTAATCGATAGCGGAATTAAATGCATAAGATAGGAATCAGTACAGCTGTTCTGAAAATTGTGTTGTCACTTTGTTATTTACATTTATCGGTCAATAAATCGAAATTGGTAAGCATTGGACTGCTATTATTTATGCCAATTGAAGTTATAATAATGAATGTTTGATTTAGAATCGTATTAAACGAATTGTATGTCACACAGTAAAAGAGAAGTGAATGTAAGATATTTTACTATACAAAGTCAAATAATCATGTGTAAATTATAGCGTCACGTAGAAAATATAAACATTCTGCTGGAATTTTGTATATCTAGTGAGGAAAACAATGGTACAAGTAAAGATTACTATCTAATCCTTATAAAAATACAGAGAAATATTAATGTAACATTATACTACCATTTTAAGTAATTAGCTTTGTACCAACAGACGTATCGTCTATATAAATATTTGTGTTGGTTATCATGAAATTATATTATTGACTGAAGAATAACTATAAGTATGCAAAGTTTATTGTAAGCCTCTTGAAGCCTCACTCATTAAGAAATTGTAATAATGTGGACTACAGAAATAAATAAAGCCCAAGGCCAAATAGTTGCTTTTCGTTGATAAAATGATATTTATTTCTGTAAATACGTTTTTACTAACAGTTTTACACGTCAAAAAGTAAAATATATGTTTAAACGAAGTTGATGTTTCCTTATCTGACTACTTTGAGAAGAACACCGAAAGAATAGAGAGATTAACATTGGTAAAGACCCGAAATAAAAGCTCTCTCGTCCCAATGTTAGATGTATTACGCCAAAAACCTTCAACTTTGCTTCATTTGGGTACCAGAACAGCTTTCTTTAATTCAAATTCTGTCTTGATCCAGCTAACCAACCAAAATGCTTTATGAATAATTATCAATTATTACACAAACCCAAATGATAAATAATTAGCACCCTTTAGCCGAACAAGTACACAAAATTAATGTGAAAACAACATTGCAAACAGCTACTCGACAACAAACGCAATACACCGGCAACAAATCGGATATTTATCCAAAAACTTGCCACCTTAAATTCGCCTAACGACTGGGCGAGCGCGATCGGCAGCACAGAGTCGGATCAAGTTGTATTACGCAAGTCCCAACACTATTCTGTATCTAACTAAGCGAATATTTATCAGTAAGGCAATAAACTAATTAAATAAAGCTTGCCCAGTGTCTGAAAGCAGTCTAATAATTACATTTATATCTATCTACTATGAAATATTGAATAGTATTAGCATATCGTTAAGTGACGTAGATTTTGTAAACTGATCCCGGTCGTAAGGAATTCTGTTAGTGGTTTTAGCGTGGTTAAATTAGAATTTGTTGTATCTGGGCTAATAAATAGTTGGTGTAGGGTTTGGAAACAACATGGATAAGGTGGGGAGCCAGCAAGAGGTCGTGACTTGAAACTCATTCGTTGCAATGTAGACGTAAATTAAATTAGCATTAGGCTTATTTACAGGGATTACACTAATGAGTAATGACTGAGTAAATATAGGGCGGAAGAGACATCGAAGCACATCCTTGTTTTGACGACCGATGTGGCGCGGCGGGCGAAGGTCCGCCTGCGACGCATGAGGTTGCGGGTTCGATTCCCGCCTTGGGACAAACGTTTGTACGATCTACAAATATTTGTTCCAGGTGTTCTGGGTATTTGCTATGTATAATAAAAAATTACTATCTATGTAATGTATTGTATTAAGTATATCAGTCATCTAGTACCCATAACACAAGCTCTGCTTAGCTTGGGGCTAGATGATGCTGTGTGGATTGTCCAGCATTATTTATTATTTATTTATTTTATTTATTTATCCTGATATCACGAGTTCAGTTCATGATTCTGGTCCCAGTGAAAATTTTTCGTAGGGTTTTCCTTACTCCTACGGTTTTGTTCTAATCTTTCTTGACTTTAAACTTTTCAAAATTATTTCTATTTGGGGTAAATAGAAATAATTTTGTTTTAATTTTTATTTAACTAAAATAGTAAATTAATTGACTAAAAATTTGAATGCAATTTCAAAATCATGTACAAATACAAACTCATGTTTTCACGACGTGCTTCGATTCTCTTCCACCCTGTATATTTTCTATAGTGGAGTTCCATATATTACCAGTTTTACTGTTTTTACTAAAAAAAACTGTAACGCGAGCGAACTCTCGGGCAAAAGCTATAGTGTGTTTTATTTATAGCTGGGTGGTTAATCGTACATATATTCCTAGAACCTAGAATGTCTAGTAGGTATGTAGTATGAAAGTGGAGCAAAGTGTATCGGATGGTGGGTATCCAGCTAGACGGCTCGACTTGAGAAATGGGTCATCTCATCTTGTTTGAGGTGATGGTTTCAGTATGACAAGCTGTTTGTAACCTAGATATGTAGAAATGAGAGCGTTTTCTTTGTTATTCGAATCACGATGTTGCTTTTACTTACGATTTCTGACCTCATTATAATTTTCAGAAAAACATTCTATTGTAATCTTTGATATCAAACTATTTTTTTTATAAACTTTACCGCAATTTTGACCTGGTGCCACATTCATCTCGTAAATATTTATTTTATATGGCATGATTTACTTGAATGATTGACATCGATAAATATTAAATAAGCGTTATTGCCCACTGGTCAGGGCCTGGCTGCTCAAGCCGCCATGCGCGAAGTGGTGAGTCCGAGAAGTATCAATGCGACTTTTTTAATTCATATGTACTTTTTAATTTTATATTAGACATGACTGACATCGGATGAAGGAAAAGATCGTGAGGAAACCTGTAATTACAATTAAGTATCAAGCGACGTCTATACCGATGTATACGAAATAAATATCGATATCAGTTATCTGCGCCATTAACTTATCGTTTATGGAATCCGTACAACAGTTGGGCAGTAGCCCATCATGGACACAACACCTTAGAAGAGGAGTCTTACACCCCTAAAATGTAACTCCGAAATCGCCAACCCCCCTTGATCAAGCCTGGTGATTACCACTCGTGCCTTCTCTGTATGACGACAAGAGGCTTTTGCCCTGCACTGGGACTAATACTGGCTGGTACTAATATTACTTTAATTGACAGTCAATGTTACCTATACTACATAATGTCAATAATCTTCGCCGCAGATTACACAGAGAACTAACGACGCATCGATCACGCACTTTCGTTTTCCATCACCCGATGTTGGTACAATATTTGCGGATCATTTAGTTGGTATCAATTTATAAGCTTCTGCCATACTAGCTTTCGCTGCGAGGGCAACGCCCGGAGTGGGCGGGACAGGTTGCATACTCAGCTAGTTGGCGAGGGCGCACACGTAAACCACGTTTCGAAACTGGGGTGGATGGCAAATATTTTAAGTTGTAAATGAGATTTTGTGAGAGGAGCTCGTGGCTAAATAAAAACACCCGCACGGGTTGATCGAAGGTTAAGCTACGCTTGCCGAGGTCAGTCTGTGGATGGGTGACCATCATAACATATCGAGACTCCTCCGTGCCTCGGAAAGCACGTTAAGCCGTTGGTCCCGGCTGTCATTTGTAGATCTTTGACAGTCGTTACGGGTAGTCAGAAACCCGAAAGTCTGACAACCAGTCTTACCAAGGGGTATCGTGTTGCCCAGTAACTAGGTTGTGGAGGTCAGATAGGCAGTCGCTCCATGTAAAATACTGGTATTCAGCTGTATCCGGTTAGACTGGTCGCCGACCCCAACATAGTTGGGAAAAGGCTAGGCAGATGATGAAATGAGATTTGTGATCGCACGAATCTCTTGTATTTATCGATCTGTATTTTAGGATATTAGTAATACCTACAATTTTGTTTTTTAAATGGCAATATTATCTTAAAACTTCCGTTTAGATACTAATCAGATGAATCTGAATACATATCTGATAACTACTTATCTGAAGTTTATTTTGCTTATTTTCTATTGCGTTGTTATTTAAGTGGCTGTGAATATTATTATTTTTAGAGCTATTAAAACATAAACAATTAACATATTTCTTAAAATAAATTTTATTGAAAGCAACATTATTAGTAAAACGCAGCTTATAATCTAAATGTTCATCTATTTTCTAAGATAAGATTCAAAGTTGAATAGATACGGAAAAGGTTAAATATAACAGATTATGTTACTACGTCATCTCAATAGTCACCACCTGTCTAGCCATAATTATCATCTTTCACACAATCCATCGTAGGTCATGATGGCCCAGTGGTTTAGGCCTCGCTTCTTGTGCACGAGATTGTGGGTTCAAACCTGGGCAAGTACCAATGTGAGTTTTTCAATTCATATGTACTTTCTAAGTTTATCTTGGACATCACTGACATCGGTGGAGGAAAACAAAGTAAGGAAACCTGGACTCATATAATTAATATAAGTCTAAAATCGCCAACCCGTCTTGGGCAAGCGTGGTGATTAATGCTCGTGCCTTATCTGTATGAGAAGAGGCCTTTGCCCTGCAGTGGGATAGTAATAGGCTGGTACTTTACTTCTTTTTTTTTACTCAATCCATCTATATCGTTTCTTATCGTTTCTATCGTATGGTTTCTTTCCTCTCCCTCTACTCTTGTAACCTTCCACATTCATAGTCAAAGCATGATCCTCATTCCTTCGCATCACATGCCCATACCATAACAACCGATATCCACGCCACTTCTCTTTACGATACAACAACCAAATAAAATAAAAAAAAAACAAAAAATATCAGCATTCACTTTAGTGACAAGTCACTGACACATGTCAATCTTACTGATGATACGATACAGATGACGCAATGGAGTTCATAATCGTTATAATGAATACTTTGTAATTAATATATGCATGTCGTGCATCTAATGGTTCGTGTGTACATCCTGTCATAATCAATTCTACCAACACGATTGCTCACATCATCTAGGAAGAACAATCATCACGGAAGCTGATATTGATTTCGTGGCTTTTAATAGGTATGTGTCCTAGGTAAAAATATAATAAGACTACTCGTATTCGGTCCATCAGTTAGATTTCCAAAAAAGATTGGACACGTATTTTTTGCTTACTCAAATCAATAAAAAGTGACAATGATATAGCACATCAAAGTTCAAGAGAAGGGGCTTGTGACGTCACTTTTACGTAAAAAGTGTACACGGCGCGTGACATCACGGGAAATTTCAACGCACTATATCGTCGTCGTTTTTGGTTTACGTGACAAAAGAAGAAATACGAATACAGTATTTTTGAGTAATCCAACTATCGGACCAAACAGATTTTTTGAGGACACTACCCAATTTTACGGTGGCCGTTAATTAATCTTTATACCTATACAAGCAGTCCCCACAGTTTTGACGGCACGGTTGGAGCAGTGGCTGAGCAATTGCTCAATCGGCTGCTATGCTGCGTGTCGTGGGTTCGATTCCCGCAAAGAAAAATTATATGTATGACCTACAGGTAGTTGTTCCGGGTCTGGCTGTTTATGTATATGAATTTCAATGTATGTACGAGCACCCACGGTACAGGAGAAATTCTTACTGTGGGGCAAAACAAAAAATTGCTCGTAAGGTTCGTAGCATAATGTTAAATGGTCTAAAAACTTCCTCAAGAATTGGGCTATCAAATGCAAAAAGAATTTCTCAAATCCGACTGGTAGTTTCAGAGATATACAAAGTAATTCGTTAGTATAGATTTAGTAGTAAATCTCGTTATAAACGAAACTTTTTGTGGCGGGAAAGCTCAAAAATCAGTCTCGAGTCGAGTTTATTAAATAAGTTTATACGTGGTGGAAAGGTTTGAAGTAAAAAGAACATAAAAGAAAACGTAGAAATGAAGTGAAGTCGACAAAAAAATATCACTTTGGGGGACCAGATATATGTTTGTGTTTGTGCGTTGATGTCCCATCCAGCCTGTACTTATAAGATGGGATATTAAAGTTGGCAAAGGAACTTTGGAGGATAATAAGACAGCATAGTAATGTTTCTGAAAACCTTCAGCCTGAGCTAACAATAGTCTTGTGCTTATTTCACAATCGGAGGAAAAAAAATCCGTAAAAATATATAATGGCTGATCCCTCCCACGCTGTCTGTTACTAGGTAGAGAGAGATATTATTAGCGGCTTCAGTCGTGCATCCGACGCCCTGCATCGTCGGAATGTCGCAAAAAACGTAAGCTATTTCAAGTATGGAAAAAACTTCGCATCCTACGGGCTTGTTTTGTACAATATACGTCTATCTAGACTTAACGGAGTACTGCTTTACAGTACTCCGTTAAGTCTAGATAGACGTATCTACTTTTGAGACAAGAAGGGGACTTTAAGCCGCTCTTTCTATTAAGCCTGTAATACATAAGTCTGTAATTAGCACAAAAACATTCAAGTACCGTGCCAAAACCACTTCTGATTGGTGGATGTCAAAAACAGCATGCAACTTACTAGTATTTGCATACTTTTGTACAAGTTATAAGAACATGTATTACGGGCTTAACTTGCACAAGAGTAGGTACGCAAGTAACTTGTGTGTAGTGCTATTACGACTTCTGAAGTTCTGATTGGTCGAATCACGTGCGTGTGTGTAGGTATTACGTGTTTTTATCTATTTGGGTTTAATTAATTGCGGTCACCTCAGTAATTGTAATTTTCTAGGGACTCAATTAATTATACTTAGCTAATAGTACGCTTTTCAATTTAACTAATAAGTAAAGAAGCGCTTAATGTGTTTAGCAATTAAACTACTCTTAAGTGCCAACTAAGAGAGAAAATCAGAAATAAGTCTGCAGGTGGCGAGCGGGCAATAGGTTAATGTCGTTTATTGTAAAAATACATTGGATTTTCAACATACTAACAAATGTCTACCGCTTTATACAAAAGACTCAATACATATTTATACCTACATCTCGAATAGAAATGGCAAAAAAGAATTTTATCAAAGCGCTATAAAATCATCATACTTTGTTTAAGAATACAAATAAAGACCGTTATACTACTCGTACTAGTCAACAAACTAGTACAAAGTCACTTTGGGGTCTTACAATCAAGAAAAGGGGACCATAGCCGTTTGCAACCATAAATCTATGCTGAAGCCGAACAGTTGGATAATTAATCAAAATCCATAAGCAATTTATTGGTACTAACAAATCAAATGGCGGAGAATGCAGTTTTGACGTGCAATCTTAAGCGATACCTGTGAGAAAATGTGTTAAGAAGTCTGTTCCTCAATCACATCATCTAAGTTAAGATGAATGGTTATAGAAATACTTCACGCTCAGCCGGAGGAAGATATTAATCAGGAATATTTACAACACAACTAAAATGAAAATTTCTTTGTTGTGATCAGATTTCTCGACTTATGGTACACCTGTGTTCAAACTAGAATCTCGCCGCGCCATAGATGAGCGAATGTATCGTGCGCTTGTTAACGATCTTAGGACCAGTTTGTTTGAGCAAGGCGGTTTCTGGTAGAACGGCTGGGAAAAGCTAGACCGCAATAATGATTTTCCGATTCTGTAAATTTCTACACTTTACAGATAACCAACAAATAAATGTGAGTGAAGGAACGAAGGACCAGGTTACAAAAATGGTTATACAAGATTATAATAACCACAAAAAGGATACCGAAACGGCATTCGAACGGTGCTAAGTCAAATCCCACGTACGCCTACGGGTAGTGGGCGAGTCATTACCAACTGTCGCTGCAGATACTGTAATACTACTGTTTATTAGTGTTTACTGCCCATTGTCTTAGCATGGCGAAATCTGCTGCCAGGTATAATTGTGACAGGCATTGTAGATGGCTGGCGAGGTCCATGGGTCAATCTGGGTTGTTAATTGAATATTTTGTTTATTGGTTCCTGGTTGATACGGCTGATTGGCCATAGTTAAATTTCAATGTTTCGTAATTTGCTTAGACTCGAAAGACCATGCGCTTAAAAGGACCAAAACTATTTAGAAGATAAACGCAATCGAGGTGTAGTTAGATGTCATCAACGCGTGTGCGATAAAGTATCAATAAATAAATTTACCAACATCCAACTAGTTGCGCAGGACCACACACAAACATAAAGTGCAAAAGCTCTGATGATGTTTATTATTTACAGTAGACGCAATTCTCTGAAAAATTGTTGATCTTGGTTTATTCATGCAATATTTATTCATATTCCTTCTTGCTATACTTGAATACTCTGTGAGTTACATTTCAATATTTATTTACAGCCTCGTCATATTTACAATGTGCTTAATATTTCATCAATCTACGATTCATTTCGAGATTTAGTTTCTTCTTCGCAAACAATTGTGAAGGTTAATTTACTTCAAAATCTGCGTACTGGTCAAACCGTGAAAAAAACATACGGTGACATCATAATATAACTCACGTATACTCAACCCAATTCTAACTCCGTGCTTTTACGAGTCACAGGCGCAGAATGAGCTGACCTACTGAACGAAGGAACGAATGAACCGTTGAATGGTTTGTGTAACAAGGCGGGAACGTTGTAATCATAATAAAATTTATATAAACAACCATTTTATTGACTCCAGTGAAAGCTATAGAGAGAAGAGGCAATAATTTGCGTACTTATTTTGAATGATGATAGTATTTAGGGCGATTTATTTATGTAAGATGGCTAGTTACGGATATCGACGTTTCTTTTTATGCATTGCATTGCTAATTACGTTAGAACAATTAGAAGCTTGATTAACAAAACCGGGTTGAAGATTGGCTGTGTAGATAGCGCTAACATAGTAACGTGTTCCTTTATTAGTTTATTGCCTCCTGAACCAAGAAGGTTGCATGTTATTTGATTAATATTCATATTTTGTATTTCTTTTTCGTTTGTGACTTTTAGCGTCATCAGCCTGCTGTAATTATTATATTAATATGTGAATCGAAAACCTTAGATATCTGTTAAAAAATATTGCGGAGAAGTGAAAGATTTGGCATAGTTAATGTGTATATGGAGACGGAGTGAAGGAAACTAAAACGGTCAAATTGCGACCACTGAGAGACCACTACTCCCATTGTAGCTCCTAATCTTCCTACAACATCACAGTATTTACCCTCTTTATAGTAACGTAATGCTTCACACAGTACATCCATCCTTTCGTCATCATCCTCTGGCTGCGACAGTACATTGCTCACTAATGCGAATCAATTCTTTATCAAGTTACTTGTTTCAAAGCCTCTATTTGCACGATAGTCCCATGTTCTGTGCCATGTTTCCTGAAGCCATAATTCGCTAGACATTCCCCATTCATGTTTCGATTCTCAATTACATTACTCTCTTAACGCTATAGTCTTCACTTTAAGTTACATTGTTGTACAATAACCGTTACAGCATCGTGATCAAGTGGAGCAATATCAATGGATATACCATCGTCATAAATAGTGTCAGCTTTGCTATTAAGCCTACCCTCTCGTAGGCTTTAGAACCATCTTTAATGTACTGTAACAGTTTGTGTAGAATTACGGCTCGGCTTAGCATAGGATATTGGCGTTCTGGGCACTGAACACAGTGAACATGCTTCGCTGAGCAAATGCATCTACTAAGTTGCGGTTATACACTGGAACGTTTGACTCACAATGTTGGATAGAGTTATTTGTCTTGTTATTTCTTTGTCAGTTTATTTTTAATACAACCAATAACTTAAACGTTCGCAATATCTATCTCAAAAAGGAGGGAAATTAAGATTCGAGTGTTAGGATACGGATTAATGAAACCGATTAGAATTATAATTCTTTCTAACTTCAATAATTATGATAAAAAAGGAATTAAGTATGTAAAAAATTCTAGTATTTTCTTCAAAACGCGCACCTCATTAGTCGATAAGATTGATTGATTGAATCATATCAAAAGATACTTGCGCACGAGTCACTTGACTAGCGAAAAAAGCCTCGTCACTCCACGATATTAACTCCTTTTATCGAACTGTACCTACATCATTTCTCATCTATGAAAATAATAATATAACATGTCTTCAGACCATGAGCTAGAAACCTCGTCGCGTCGCACGCGCACTATTCAAATCCAATCGCGTTATTTGTCAAACGTGACTTTCAAACGGTAACACCACATATCGGTACCGTTGGAGCTATACTCCATAAGGATGAACGGAAGCATTATTACGATGAAGAATTCGATTACGTACAGTATTATGACTTGATAGAGTCATATTACCTAGCAGGCAAAAATGCAGCGAAAAAATATAATTAATAATGCAAATGTGTTCGTTGGTGTGGGTTCCGCAGAAGGCCGTTTTAAAGACAAGCTTGTACACGACAAATGATCTAATATATAAAATTCTCGTGTCGCAATGTTTGTTACCAATCTCTTCCGAAACGGCTGGACCGATTTTTATGAAATTGTGTATACATATCGGGTAGGTCTAAGAATCGGCCAACATTTATTTTTCATACATTTATTGTTGTTTTTTTGGCTTAACATAACAAAACTACGTTTGCCGGGTCAGCTAGTAATTTATATTGGTACCGCAGATTCTGAGTCAGATTTCAAAGAAGACAGACGAAAGTCAGTACAAATAAGAACATAACATAACATACGCATGATTATGGTAAGATAAGAGCAGCTGAAATGCTTAGGCGTATAAAAACCGAGAGCCATACCTGCACGGATACAAGGACCACGTTTCGCCAGATGGATTGATAAATGAGCTGTTACTGCTATTAGCGTTTCTTTTACATTTAATTAGGTCGCCGGATGCATTAAAATAAAATCGTTATTTACTTTGTGATCAACGATTGCGATACGGTCACGAAATTCAAAATGGTTGTCAAATAAACTTAATGTGTGTGCACAATGCTAGAATTCATATTTCGAAATTTTATTAAATGCATACAAGATTTTTGCTGCGCTGTATTTCGAGATGGAACTTCAACGTGGGGCTTTTTTTATCAGACATTCAGACTTTTCTCGTTGAACTATTTTATGAAACAATTCGTTGTACCACTGCCTATATCACGATTTGGCATTTCATCATGACAAAAATGTTATTCTGTGTTCACTAGACCATATACTGCACACCGACCGACCGTTGTTAGTTTTATAATGGACTTTTCAAACGAAAACACAACGTGTAACGTACTTAAAACTGACCTTGACTTTAATTCTACTTACACATAATTGAATAATGCTTATTTCGGACTTAGTGTAACCTTGAACGTTGACTCAATTAAAGAAAATCGATACAAAGCCGTTGATTTGACTGGCTAGGTTATGACAAGTCATTCGCTAAGTATTATTGATATTAATGATTTAGCGGTTGATAAAGTTAGTCGCGCATCTCATTAGTTAATGACTGTAGTCCAGGCATCAATGAATGGTTCAAAATGGATCAGTATAATTCGTCCATAAACATATCGATATTGGAAACGCAAAATTGCACCTCTATCCTCCATATGTGTAGTGGAGATACGCCAGTAGAGATGAACTTAACTAGCTTTGCCTCACCGTTTTGGACTAACAGTGTTTTCTGTTTCTCTATCGAAACTACCAAAGAAATTTTGCGAAGTGATAACGTGGTTACTGTACAAAAATATTTTACACGCATGGACGAGCGGCTTGATTAATGAAACCAACCGGTGGCAGGTGACAGGCGACAATCGGACAATTTGTCAAGTTTCTTTCACACATTTTCTATGTTATTGAACACTACTTGCGTTACAATTTTGACAAATATGTCGCTTCGGTGTTGTTAGTGTGTGTTATTTATTGGGTTTTTCTATCTGGTATTAGTCAGAAGCAGCCCGGAGTTTGGATGTTTGGATTTGTGCATGGTAGGTGGCAAGAGGCTGGCCCCAGGTCTTAAACAGGACTGGCAAAACCTGGAAGGTACCCTCTGCCGAACCCTTCAGGTAAAACATCCCTGATGGTGTATTGTTAGTTACATAAAACTGAGCCCAGGGAGAGCTTAAACAGCTAGTTTCCATTAAAACGCTCTCGCAAAAAAAAAACAATTGCATCTTATAATTCACATTCAATAACTCCAGAGTATCATGAGTACCAAGTCCTTAAAACAGTGGCTTGCTAATCTAGCTATCAAGGTTTTCTACCGAGTACTGACCCCGATTCTGACTGGTCTATATAACTCATGTATTATGTAGGCGTATTGTGTGAAATCTCTCTCGGTTTATGACTTTGTTAGTACAAATTGCACCTCGTTTGTGGGTGGTATGGTGGCTTAAAGGTATGTTTGTGGACATTGACAAGCACGATCATGTCACATAGATGTAGTAGTTTCAAGCACGCGACGTTCTAATCAATGTTCTATCTATGTAAATAAAAATCAATTAGCGATATATCACTTTAGAACGGCATTACCAATTACGCTGATTTTTGTCGTTTGTGTACGCAACTGTTAGGAAAAGGTTTGAACAAAGAAATTTTGCACTCGTGCGTAGCCGTGGCAGGATTTTAGTGTCAAATATTTTATGGATAAATTCTGACTTTTACTTTAAAGGTAGGTACCTAAGTACGTTAAGGGAAAAAAACAGTGCCTTTTTACCCCAAGTCCAGCCAAAGGTTGTCTGTCTGCTAGGGATCGATTTTAGCGATAAGGCCGACCATTGTAACACCCTATGTAGCTCTCAGCTTTATATTTGTAAGTTTTCATGGTGTAAAAATAAAGAAGATTTAGATTAAGATTTCAAGCACATTTGATGAAAATATAAAATAATAAAGTACAGATTTACTACTTCCAACTATTGGTAGGTTACGTACATTCAAACAGAATATATTTTAACACGACACGCTAAGATTTTTTCTGAACACCTCATGGATGTATTCGTGGACCGAAACAAAAAACACGATTCATTGAATTGAAAGTAATAGTATTCTTTCTAGACTTTCACTCTTGACTAAATCTTCGATGAAAAAAGTTTAGGCATTCGTTACGTTAATACTTATCTGCCTACAATGACTTAATATATATGTAATTTATTTGACAGCATAATGGGTTTTAATAGGTACCATGTAACGATTTTTATCTGTAATAAAAACACAGCATTATATTCTACATCTGTCGATTGGCAGTGTTGAGAGAATTATTGGATTTGTAGAATTTATCAACTGATAGTTTGCATCTAGCGGAATATATACTTTTTTTTTGTTAACGGGGGGAAACCTTCAAAAGCTGCCTGGACTTTTGGGGAAAAGACTAGGGAGTGTGGGCTTCTTACCTCACTAAAACCACCCCGGTGATCACCATGAATATACCTATCAAATCAAAATCTTATTCTAGGTTTATCTTAGCGAGGTGCGATTACTTTCTTCACAGTATTTTGCAATACAAATAGGCTCGACAAAAATCAGGCCGTTTACGCTTTACCACAATCAAAATAAGTAGGTACCGATGTGATTTATAGATTAACTAGCTACGCTGCGCGGTATTACCCGCGGTTAAAATTCACATTCATCAAATGCGCCAAGTTAAAATAGTCTTTCAGTATTCTGAAAATTTCTGACGTTTCGCGAAACTTTCTTAGTTTTATCTTTCAGAAGATTCTTATAAAAGAACCTTCTGGTTCTTGCAATAACAAACAACAAAAAATAATTAGCGAAATTGGTCAGAGTGATGCCGTGACCAAGGGAAATTGGGATTCATTTATATATATATAGATTATTAAGATAGTAAGTGGTTGCAATCCTTCTCGATATAAAGTTTAGCTATGCCAAATTACACACCTCCTTCGTGCGTGCAATATGCCTAAAAAGGGGTTTAGAATGTTGTCTTTAAGTATTAATATAAAGAAAAAGATTATCACCAATTATGAGCTACATAACATTACGCCTGTATTTCCCCGACGGGTTAAGCAAAGGTGCACCTATAGCATACCCACATTTTGCCGGTTATGTTAAAGTCCCATGTAATAGGGGATGAACCTATTTATCTTCTAGATTCTGGATTCACATACATCCCATCATCAGGCTATATTAGTCCACTGCTGGACATAGCCCTCTGATAATGAGCGCCATAGCGCCCTGTCTTCAGCTTGCTGCATCCAGCATCTGCCTGCAGTTTTTCACAGATCGTCATTCGATTCTGGATTGTTAAAGAGAAAATCCAGCTGGAAAAACCCCAATGAAACTGTCCTACCAACTGAACCGAGGAGCTTATACTCAGCAGTAGCGCTTGCTACCACTAAGACCAACGAGAAGCAACAGGGCAGCGAAACAATAAATACATATTACAAATCCTAAGAGGTGTAAGCACCAGCACCAGTTTTATCACAGCGGTGTTATCGTAACGAGTATTGTGTCCTAATCAATTCAGCACGGTTCAAAATAACAAGTTGCAGGCGAAGATAAGCCTAATGCACTGCTTTAGCAGCCACACTCGCCTAATAACATCAACACGTGTATGGTGAATCAAGATTTAGCGAGTTAAGTGCCCATGTTTCCCGGTACAAGGGTAAGATGGGAACACCAGGGTGGTTTTTAGTCAGTAAGAGTCTGACAGATCCCTTTGCCAACCCTGGGGCGGAGGACTTTAATGACGATTTTCCACGCGAAACAAAAATAAAAGTTTACCGTGTTGAGAGAAGGTATAAGATCTTAGCTATCTACGTACTCTTGATACGGGAGTAATATTGTAACTGTTGCTTGGATAACTTGGATACCACGCTTAGCTATTAATGATGGACTTAGCTTAGCTTAGCTATTTATGTATTAATTTATCATCATTATCATCAGCCGACGATTCGGCTTCTTCTTTCTTCGGAGTTTTATCGGAAGCTTACGCGGACGAGCCGAATATCAATATTTTAAAAGGAGCGACTCCCAATCTGACTTCCACAACTTATTTACTGGGTAACACGATACCCCCTTGTTAAGAGTATTATTATCATCGATTACTTATTGAAATGAATTTTGACATGGAAATAGTTGAATGCATAAAGGCGAACCTCTCAAGAGTAAGTGGATAAAATAATAAAACCTTTACATAATACTGCAGACGTTTCAAGAGACATATGAAAGGCACCGAAATAGGCAATATCAATGCAGACGAAGCTATTAAAGTTGGAACAAGTCCAAGACATCTTGACCTTAATCTAACTTGTCCAAGAACAAATGGGGTGCTACACATGACGGATTATAAACCGATTCGAAGACGTGACATTACCGAAGTAATGGTGAAAGGAATTTAGCTGGTAATGGCATCTTTTTATTACGTGTTCTTGCGTAAATACTTAATAGTTATAACACAACATAATCGTCACGACTGCGAAATGTAATGTTTTACGGTGGAATAAACCTAGAAATTCGATGTTTAATACCAAATGCCTAGTTCGATACATTGCTAAGTAAATGGGCCAATCATGAAAGACTTGTTACAGCTAATGTCAATGGGGCAGACAGGTCACAAATGAAACCCTCCTTGCAAATACACATTTGCAAGGAGGGTTTCATTAGTGACCTTCAATCTTAATCAGTTAATCTGACCATATTCACGCCCCAAGTTCCTCAAATCCTGTTACAATTTGTAGAAAGTGAAGCCATTTTACCGCTGGAAGAATGAAGTTAAGTTTAGCAAGCTAATGGATAATTGCAGCCGTTGCTACTGCAAGACTAGTGAGCTGTACAATATGCTAAGTATTCTTGCGTAAACAACAAGAAAAACAAACTATTGCATGTATTTGTTTCTTTCGTTCACACAAAAACAATGTCAGCCACTATAAACACAATGAAGAAACACATGCAAGGCAAACAATACCTGTAGAAAGCATTGTAAATGCAGCGCAGGAGTGCATGTATAATCAAGAAAAGGTGAGGGACATCAAAAGTAATATTAATGATGAAGTTGTTGGTGAGAAGGTTTTTGTGTTGAATGTTACAATAGCTCATGGATATGTTTATAATTTAGTGGAGTATGTGGGATAGCAGACAGACATTTTTCACTGTGGCAATTTTTCTAGAAATGTCACAAGCAAATAGTTCTGGAACATTCCAGAGCTGAACGAGCAACTAAACCAGAAATACATTCATGCTTAACATACAATGCCAATAATCTCGTGCTACATAGATTTCTCTAACAATAATTACGAAGCTATGTCCAACACCCACCACCGCTGCAGCCGACTCCGCGGTGGGCGCAAGCTATGTAAATCGTGCCATGGGGCCGACCGAACAAGTTTTCTATTTCAAGGAGAAAATACAGATTTACAGTGCCCGTGAAACGTCAATTAGGTGGCTTTCGCGCCTTCTACAACTATTTCGAGTATTGTATGATTGTCAATCTATTTTGCCTTAAGGGGTGAACAAAACTTCGGGCGGTATCGCTCGTAGAATTGGTTTCGTACACCGTTCTTACCTGTCTGAAAGTGTGATGGGTGAAAATGCAGGTGCGATAATTCACAAGTGAGTTTTATTCACCAGTTTTCCCGGCTGGAGGCTTTGCATCAAAGAAACTTTCTGTGCTCATTAGAGCTCCGCTAGTTCTTTCATATTTTATGTGGCGAGTTTCTGGTCCTGTTAGGTCAATGGTCTTTTGGCCTATGCGCCCTAAACCTTTGACTAACTAGTTTATATCTTTTATACCTGGTAACACGTGAGGTTTAATTTTAGAAAATTATGTCAAGTAACTACCACCCATCAAATTGGATGAATTTCCTTAAAATTTGTGGTCTTTTACGGCAAAAGGTGACACGATTTGTTATTGTGTATTTTCCCTTTCCGTTTTTAGACTACGTGCTTATATTACCTGCTTATTCATTACAACACGGATAACATTTTGTTTCGCTGTCAATATACTATCACAGCCATCAGTCCAAACGAGTTCAGGTTGCCATTTACAACTGATTAGATCACTGGTCTTGACTTGAATCTTGTTGAAAGATTATTATGCAATGCAGCAATACTTAACAAATTATAATTAGAGCAAGACCAGATTTAGTATTCAAAGCTGATTCTGACAGTATACTAGATGGTATTAATAATGATGGCATCGACACAAAAACCCAAGTATGTAAGTTTATATTGGATATCAATGAGGTCGGTGAAGGAAAACGTTGTGGGGAAACCTGGACTTATAAATAATAGTTTGAACCCGCAAACTCGCCTGAGCAAGCATGGCGATCAATGTCTTCTCTATATGAGTTATTTTATATTCTATATTTAACCCAGGTGCCATTAATTTCAAATTCATCTTCTTCTTCAATTCTTTCGTTAATAATTGTGAGCTCGTGGCTAAATAAAATCAGCCGCACGGGTTGATCGAAGGTTAAGCTATGCTTGCCGAGGACAATCTATAGATACGTGTCCGTTCGTAACATATCGGGACTCCTCCTTGCCTCGGAAAAAACGTTAAGCCGTTGGGTCCCGGCTATCATTTATAGATCTATGACAGTTACGGGTAGTCAGAAGGCTAAAAGTCTGACAACCAGTCTTACCAAGGGGTATCATCTTGTAACTGGGTAGTGGAGGTCAGATAGACAGTCACTCCATGTAAAATACTGGTATTTAGCTGCATCCGGTTAGACTCCTAGACTTAGACTACTTCCCAACATAGTTGGGAAAAGGCTAGGGAAATGATGATTTAAGTAATGATAGTCCAAATTGACCATTAGCCATTCAAGAACGTTGGCTGTCATGCATTAACCACTTGAACAGCACCAGATCTACCTCCACGTTCAATATGCACTATTGTATGGGTATAATACCAACTACCGACAATGCCTATTCGAGGAAGTGGATTATTGTAGATA
This sequence comes from Phlogophora meticulosa, assembly GCA_905147745.2. NCBI lineage: Eukaryota > Metazoa > Arthropoda > Insecta > Lepidoptera > Noctuidae > Phlogophora > Phlogophora meticulosa. The sequence continues at coordinate 16,901,153 of LR990522.1, read as the reverse complement.
TATAGGTTGTGGGCGATGGTACAAACGTCAGTTTTCATTAACAATAGTGGTCTTTATGTACGACACATTACAGCACATGATTCGAATACTTTTGGTACAGTGAGTATTGATCATAACACCTAATATACCCTGAAGTGTAAAGCAGAGGTGTACCAATAGTTTCGCCAGTTATGTTTAAATCCCATTTAATAAGAGGCGAGCCTAATGCCATCAACCGGGAACAAATCTAGACTCTTGGCTTCTATTGAGAAAATGCAGATGGAAAACCATGGTAACACTTTGCCCCGCCCGGGAATCGAACTGTCATGCACAGCAGTAGCGAATGCAACTACTAGACCAACGAGGCAGTCTATCTTTACAAGGGAGGAGGGACATCAATGCACTACACACACAATCTATAAAATCATAACTAGGATGCTCTGATAAAATAAATTGTGAGAATTAATATTTACATAGCAAACTTTGAATTTGCATGATCGAAATTAGCCGTATAAATTATGTATAATATCTATTGGATAGTATCATTATCTATCTGAGGCTGTGAGAAAAGTCAACTGGATATGAGGATCGCGTGCTATTACGTCATTTGAGAGATCAGCATGACAGTTACATGAAAGATGTGAACCAAATACTTTAATTACAAATTAAATTACCAAGTAAGTATTGTATTTCTTCCATTCGAAGAACGTAAGATATTACTTTGGTACAGCTTAGTGTATAATTACATAATGCCGTTGCCTAAGCCGGTGTGACCATCGGCTCCAGCGATGTATAAAACAATAAACGGAGAATATTTATAAAATAATAGTGAGTCAAAGTTACGCTGCCGCACTTTTTATGATACAAATTATTATAACATGCGTGTTTCCACAGATGTGGCAATACTTGTTATAGATTTAAGAAGTGTCAGAAGTGAAATCAAGAACTGGCAGTTTAATTTCAGTTATTGGCAACCCTTGTATATTGTCTTAACCCAAGTCAGATAGGAAAGCTCAATACAAAGCTTCGATGGCTTATTCCTCAAAAGGACCACTTTTTTTGGCTCAAAGGACCAACTTTTAGAATGCGATGTGAGCTTGTTATCAGCATCTACCATCATGTTTTGATGGGGGGTGACCGATCGTGACGACTTTAAGTGTCATCCTTAAAAGTCGTTCGTATGTTTTATGATAGGTAAACTAAGACTTTAGCTGGGGTAAGAATTATATAAGTATTGGCCGTGAATATCAATGGGTTTTAATAATAATGAGATCATGACTATTTTTTATGATGCTTCTTTTCAGTTACAATGGTCATAAAAAAAACGTCGTTCAATAAAGTAATGATTTTTGTTATAAGTGTAGATTATAGTCTAATTTTCCCTTTAAATTAATCATTTTATCACATTTTCAGGTATTTCAGAAAAACAGGAAAATCCTGTGATTTGTCATTGGCGTAGTAATAAGCCATTAATGGATTATGATGTTACAGATAACATGATATTATGTGATGGTTGGGTTATTTGGGCCAGGTGCTGATAACAATGTACAGCTATTACCAATCGGCATGCTGAACGTGGTGGTTTTAGAAATGTCTTCCGATCTTCTTGCATATTTTTCTATAATACCCGATAAAAGAAAAATATGCAAGATAAGAGTTCAAACATTTTAATGATATTTCTTTAGGCCTTACATTGATATGTTTTTGCATTTTCTTATCAAGATACGCTTTAGGTTAAACATTGTTCATGCACAGGTTCGGTATAGTTATGGCAATCGGAGCTGGAAATTCGAAGCATGTTTCAAATATAACTTCAGCTGGTAGAAGCGGATACCGGAGTTCATAATTAAAATAAATCTTTTAAGAGAAGATAGTGTTTTGATTCAAGGTTAATTAGATCTCATATTGCAATTACAAGTATTTTTTTACAATTAACTCCAGACAAACTCGTCTACGATGTTGAAGAAAAAATAAAGAAACAAAGTCAGTACCAATTGGATAGCAGTCTAAAATAAATAGGAACAAGATGATAAAATTGAGAGATACCTATAACTAATATCAATTACAGAGGAGGTCGAGAAAATGATATTAAAAGTAATAATATTAAAAAGAAACCAATTTGAACGTGTGACCAAGTTTAGCAACGAAAAAATCAATGGCAGCCAGTGTGAAAATAAACAAACAAATACAACAAACTATAACAATAGTACCAATTGTTATCCGTATGGGAATCGATTAAAGTCGAAACTAGAGCATGGACGCAGTGCACCTCATTTGTAAAACAGACTGCTTGAAAATTCGCACTCTATCTATAATTTTCATTTACTTAAGATAAATATGTAAATGGATTTAACTGTCACGACCGCTTCTTATCTCACATCTAAATCGTGAAATAAATAGGAAACATACGTCAAAAGGTCAATCAAGGTTGTAAATGTAATAGAGGATATTAAAAAATGTCCTACGTGATTAACAATCAATGTTTTGCAAACACGTAAAGGGATTTACCCAGTTACTTCACGGGAAAACTCACGTTACAGAAGATATACCACAATCCAATTTTTTTGAAATTCCAAGCACTAACACTCCAATATGCGAATAAAATAGAAAGCTGGAACACGCTTTCGTACAACGAAAATTAAACTTCGCAAAATTCACGATCGCCGCGGATAATAGGATTTATTTTCCGTCCGAACGTAGTGCACACGTCTTTCATGTGCGCAGTCACGCGCCTTACTGAATTATTACTGAGTACTGCGCCGACTGTTGAGAGCGAAATTGGTTTTCGAACGACTAATCCTATCAATACAAAATGAGCCCTGATTCATTATATTTTAAAGTTCACTATTCAATGGGGAAATCTATTTTTTTTCGCTACAACGTGCAAACAGGTTGGACACGAGAAATTCGCAGTCTGCCAGGAAACTGACACGTAGGTTTTTAGCTTTTTGACCGATAGTGACTCGTAATCATTTAAGTTTAACGCGCCCATAAATGACAACCAGCAGTTACAGTTAGAAGTACTTATTAGTATTATAAATGGTCGATTACAGTTTAATAAAGAACCATTAAATCTTTAGACGCCTCTCTGCGTGTGAATAGAAAGCTAAAATCAATATGCTTCCAAATCTAGCGTCACATTCGTTGTGAATTCAAAATAAACGAAAATCATTACAAGCACGTTGCTATGACAACTTAAAACAATTTGGGCCGTCACAATGTGTCTGGCTATAAAAAAAAGCTACTAAGTCAGATAGGACCTTTTTTAACGAATTCAGAGCTAACGTCAACGTAACAGACAGCATTGCAGATATGCCTGGTCTGTTGCATCGAAATTACTTTCTTCTCCAATGTAAACCGAAATGAGGCGAGGTTGCAAATAATCGGTTCCCGTTAGAAACTACTTACGGCAAACGCAACGAGTTTAAAGATGGAGTGGTGGGTAGTTGATAGTTTATTGGGTCTTGTTAGACATGGGAGAAGTAATTCGTTTCCGGTTCAACTCTGTGATCTGTTGCAACTTCCATGATGATGTCACAGGGTTGTAGCCTGTAGGCTCATAAACCTTCATGTTTCGACTGCCTCGTTTGTCTTGTGTTCACTAGCGCTACTGCTGAGCATGAGTCCTGAGTTCCATTACCGGGTCAGGCAAAGTGTTAGTGGTCTTTGCCATCTGGATTTTTTAGGACCAGCCCGGAGTTCGGATTTGTGCCCAGATGGTGGCAAAAGGCCTTATTACATGGGACTTAGCATAATTGGCAAAATGTGGGTGTACTATAGGTACACCTTTGTCAAACCCTTCGTGAAATACAGGCATGATATTATGTTACTCAGCTTTGATCAAGTTTGCCTGCAAGGTTTTCCATTCCAAACAGAATTGCTGTGAGTTGAATCAACATTTGTTCTAAATAAGCTTCAATAGATTCCATTCATCTACTACGTCGTTCTTATCAAACTAATACTGCGTTATTGTGATAAATATAACTCGTTGACATACGTTATGTCATCGCTGTACTGCACGTTGTTTGAGCGCAAAGGCCATGTCCCCATTATATCACACCAGCTGTTTTACTCTCCCGTCTGAAGTGCCGGAAAGGTCTTGTGATCCCGACGTTATTACAGAACTGTTTTGCTTTGGATGACGCTGAATTTCCCCGGGTGTTTCCAATCAAGGGAACTGTTCTCTTGTTTTTTTTTTTTAATGGTAAAGCGGCTTCAAGGTCAGGCTTATCAAGAGATTCACGTTGCTGTTATACAAATTCTACGTTTATAAGTTTCGTAATTTTTTGTTAGAATAGAACAGAATAGTTCTTTATTTGAACTGAGAGTAGGTGGCACGATACAGATGTTGATTGGTTGATGGATCCTTATACAATCTGCTTTAAGTAAGTCATAGGTTTAGCTTTAGGTAATCTATTCACATGTCAGAATAAAGTTTTGCAGTTCTGTCCCAAACATTTTTATAAGTTGAGAGCATTCGGTTTATTGCTCCGCTTTCAACTCAGCCATCATATATCAAGCTATAATTTTGTTTAACATAAAACACATCTCCCAACGATGTGGGTTAAAAGCTTACGTGTATCAACTCATGTTAACAGTGTGTGGCACAGGCTTAATGTAAAACTGTTGTTGTGTGATAGATCGATGCTTTTTGATAAGTAGCTTTAACATCAATAAGACGTGAACTAATAATAACACATCGCGTGATGAAAACTGTAAAGTGATTAACGCTAATGCTGATTAAGTCGTACTGGGAATAGTATCTAATAGTTTTTGTGGCAGCCCGATGGTGTGAAAACTATTAACTAATGAGGAGCAGGAATGAGTAATGGATATTTTATTGTTCGAAATAATAGGTTAGGTTATCACGAAATTAATGCATAAAAGTAATTAAGCTGATATCTACTTATAATATTAACTACAAACAACACTTATATCGAATTGCTTTCACTACAGACACGCTACTGATCGTATCGATCTAACACGAGTATTTGCAGAGGATTTTTTGTATTGAGACATGGAATATATTTGGATAAATTTATCCATATGGGATGCTATTAGCTAAAAATAACTCAAAGCGTCAATGTGGACAAATTTCTCGGATGCCTGAGTACAAAATTCGTACCACACATCAACGAGAAAAGGCTCGCCCCAACCCGCTTACCCCGCTATGAATAGGCATGATGAATAAATTCTTAGAAAGAGAAGTTGACAGCGATAGGCTGAAAGCCTGAATAAGATGGCGGCCGCTAATAAAAAACCAAATGGATATTGACTTTTAGATACAGCACCTACTGTATATTAGAAAGTTAAATTCAGTATTAGTAACAATCCTAACACAGACAGACATTACGTTAAGGTTACATTATGTGTTAACGCAACAGCGATGGACAAATAAATAAATAATGCTGGACAATCCACACAGCATCATCTAGCCCCAAGCTAAGCAGAGCTTGTGTTATGGGTACTAGATGACTGATATAATTAATACAGTACATTACATAGATAGATATTTTTTTTATTGTAACCCTGCATTTGAATTAGCAATGGAGCCACACAAAAGGAGTTTGTATTATTTGTCTCACTGTCCCCAACCCGCATATAGTATGTTCGATAGTAATAACAGGATATTACTAAACGAAATTAATAAGGAAACGCCACATTGACGACATTAAGACACCATAAGTTTAAGGCTAATTCACAAGAGGGTGTTAATTTTAAAGATCACACTGCCAATTCGTATCACCTAAGGCTCGAATGAGTTATGAAATCGGCGCTATATTGTTTATTGGATAGGTGCCTGCATAAGCTAAGCAACATAGATGGTTAGATTATGGAGCGGTTTAAAGTTTTTGTTATAAAATTTCCAGGTAAATTACTTTGGCTTTGAAATTACAAGATTTTAAATCAAATTGCAATATTTTCCTTATGAAGAGCAACGTTCTAGAGACAAACATTCGAGTAAATCATAAAATATCCTTGTTTTTGACGTCATTTGATGTTTAAACAAGTTTTAAACGGCTGTTGACGACGGCGGGCGCTAGACAATCTGCTTCATTAATAAGTCTATTCATTGAAATAAACAATTGTCGCTGTTATTTATTGTTAAGTGGTGAACACATGTGACATATGAAATTTAAATTGCATCAGACACTAGTGGAAGTGTCAAAATAGATAAATATTGTTTTAAAAGCCACACACACAGCACTGCCTCAGATAGGAGAACTACCTGAGGCAGTGCCTTACCCTTGAAACACGCAAAGATCAGACGAAACTAGAGCAGTAGTAGAAACATGTTCATTGTTGTCAAAAAATATTTTACTAAGAGCCAATTAACCAAGTGAGGATACTATAAACAACCTTGTCATGGGGCAAGGCTGGATAAAGAACTTGAAAGGCTTCGCTAGACACACATAATTGAAAGGCTCATTTTTACAAAAAAATACTAACTTTATTTACGAGAAATACTGAATGTAAAAATTAACTAACACGACCACTAAAAACAATAATTATTAAACAATTAGTGGTACTACTCCTTCAGAAATTAATTCAGCCTTTTCCCAACTAAGTTGGGGTCAGCTCCCAGTTTTACAGGATCCGGCTGAATATACGTTTTTTACATGCGAGCGACTGCCTACATTACCTCCACAGCCCAGTTACTGAGTAACGCGATAGGTACCAAGTTACCAACCTTATGGTACTGTGACTTTCAGACTTCTGACTACTCATAACGACTGTCAAACATCTACAAATAACAGCTGGTAATGCAATGTCATTTATCAACAAAAACAATAAAACATCTTTAGTTGTACAATTTTTTCCTACAATATTGTAGTACTGATAATATGTACCTACTTACATAGCAACAGTGACGTCAATGACGTATTTAAACGCCAAGCAGATGATTTCGTCCAAGCCATTGATTCTGTGACGACAAGCGTCGGTGGGCGCGGTGTCTCGTAAATATACGCAAATAGTAAAAAAGGTGGTTTTATTTTTAAATGACAACGTCAAGCTTAGAGTACGCTTGAGTTTTTTTGTTGGGATATTTTTAGGGCAGTCGGTGATTAGATGAAAATCGAATGAGAGCGAAAGTTTCACAAGATTTAAAAAAGTTGAAGTATCCGATAATTCAAGAGTCGATGCTCTAGAGATGATAACAAAGAAACAAAGCTTTTACGCTGTCAATAAGGCATCGGTGTTCATTGGTCATCGAGGATAGCACTCCACAGTTTAAGCAGCACCAAAACCACATAACAATATTGCACTAAAACAATAACTTCATAACGGTTCATACATTTCCCACTGTGACGTCACAGGTCACAGTTCACACTGGCACCAGATCGTGACTCACGCGCCTGATAATCAAGACGTAAAAGGGGAATTAAACTATCTAACAGATGGGAGATGTGTACAGATTTGTTCCTATGAAGTTATGTGGTGTTAAAACTTGGGACTTTCACTCTTCATTATCGAGGAACTATAGTTTTGCTGTTAGAGATACGGGTTTAAGTTTTGAACGAATAATTTACTCACCGAGCCAATTTTCTAATTTTACCAAATATGAGAACGAAGTTTGACACAAATCAATTGACATTTGGTGGAGCACAATTAATTTATTTTATTTATTGCATTCATGTCGTTTACAAGGTCTTGCTACAAATATAACTTTCGTACATGAGCCCTGCTAGGGCACCGCAACATTATGTTTCTTAATTATAAATTAGGTATAGAACAAAATACCTGCTTAAGTTTTCAGTCATTCAAGACTCAACTAGCTAAATTTTAACCTGAAACAACGCTCTTCCCATAAACTGAATGCACTGGATGGGTGCATCATAAACAATGTTTAAAGCGAACTTATTTTCAATATTAGAATAGAATTCTCTGTTCCCATGTCAGTGAGTGTCTTTTTTGAGAATAAATATCTTTAAACCTTAACCTAACCTAACGAACAAGATAAGGTTATATACGAGTTTTAAGGATAAGCACTGGTATTTAAATACACTTAGGCTAACAAAGATATTGTAGAGGAAATGTTAGTGATACTACATAGTTGGGGTCAGAGTATGACTACAAAGCTAATTCTCTGCTAGCATTTTCCCGACTATTTTGTGGACGGTTTCCATTCTAACCAAAAGCAACTGAATACCAGTACTTTACATAGAACTAAACCCTACTGACTTCTACAACCCAGTAGCACAACACCTCTTACTAAGACTAGTTGTTAGTTGTAGTTGTATCAGTTTCCTGACCACCTGTGACAACTGTCAAAGATCTACGAATGACGGTGACCGGAGCCTCTCAGTAAGTAATGGATAGTCAGTCACCCATCCACGGATCAACCTCGCAAAGTGTAACTGAACCTTCGATCAATCTATACGACTGTTATTATTAACGAGGCCCTTTGTCTCTACAAAGCCATGTGGTCCAAACTTTCACTCCTTATTACCCAGTAGGAATAAATCGTAGCCGTGTCAAAGAGCAGGCCAGAATTAAAGCCTTAGAATTAGATGTTGGGAACTAGCTAATAAATTACAGCTTTATTGATTCAAAGCAGTAAAAGGTAATGTTTACAATAATGGCGTATAGCAACAAGAGTGAGCAGGATTACTGAGCCTGTGTGCGACTTTACAGCGACAGTTTAACAGAGCTCGATTTATAGAAAGACATTTCGTTCAAATAACACTTTAACAATATTGGTACTTGTCTACTGCCGTACTGTAAGACTGAGGGTTCAAATCTATGGAATTTGAAACAAGTTGAGCCGGAACTACATAATTATGTCTAATTGAAAACATGGATTAAATATTTTCATAAAGGGGATACGCCAGGTTCAGACAGTTGTGATTTATGATTTTAATTTGGTCAGTACATTTTTGTTACGATCGCTAATAATGTTTTCATTCCCATACAACTTAATAAAGAGCTGCAAATTGCTTAAAGAGTAAGAAAAATCTAATTTCACGGACCACTTTAGCGCTTTTGTCTTAAGCACCGATGCTAAGCACTGTGACTTGTAAAATTTTGAATTGGTCCTTTTACCGTTTCAAAGGACCAAGTCACTATTTGACTTGGTCCTCCCACCCACGTTTCAATAGCCCCATATCCCTCGAACATAATCCTCTTATACAAAGTAGAATACAAAATGAAGTTACATTAAAGCAAATACCACCAAGTAACACGTATTGAGTTCTCAAAGTCAAACACGACGAACAAAGCCATTCCCACTTAGCCCACGTAAAACCAGATGAACTTAATTATGAATCATGTACTGCTTTCTAAGACGTGAATATCTTTATAAGGCGCGTATTTAGAATTAATTACGTGGAGACAATGGTTTACGTAAGTACGCGGTCAAAACCTGACCCCAGGGCCCAGCACACGCTGCTCGTGGCAAGTATTTATTTATTGTAGTTAAGTTTTCATGTACAATGGAACGTGAATTGGCAGAAATTCCTCAGATGTTTCAAGAACGTTTCTCGAGAGTTTACGAGCGTTGCTGTGGTTGTTTCGGATTATCTTCTTTATGCAATTCTTGTCCAGATTGTATACATCCATTGAATGAGAAAAGACAAAGTGTTAGATCGTTCAGTTTCTTTTAATATGGTTGAGCTGAATGGTGTTGATTCATGCCCAATTATAGTCATCCCCTCATTTGCGACAATATCATTTTGCTTTAGACACTTTAACATGCATTTCGTTCTATATCGATCTTACATCTGTAAGATTATCACATGAATTGATTCAAGCAATATTGTGTAAAATCTATTTTATGATTTAAAAGAGTATCTTTAGAGTTTTTCCCTGTTCTCCATGCTTCGGCAACTAGCTTCATCTTGTTTTCTAATCGGTTTTATTGCAATAAAAAAATACCTTGAGTTTGAATGAAAATACGACGACTGACATTGTAGTGAATTCTAATATTCCAACACCCATATTTAAATGAAACTATAAATTTTACTTCCATGGTGCGGCTTTCATTGATTAAATCATTCAAATGAAAACACCTATGATTTATTACATTATCGATTCCAGAACATTATGGCCTATCAAAAGTCTTATTATATGCAAATGCACAATCTCACGAATGCGTAGGCATATCATTGAGTGCATTTGAAATATGCGAGTCGGATATTCGCGCACATCAAAGTGAAGAAAGTTGGAAAGCCAATGTTTGGAACACTATGGTGCCTAAGTTCTGAACGCGAAAGTACGTAAAACATTTTGTTCAAATGTTTGTAGGTGCTTCAGCTCGGAGCTAAGCAACATTGTACACGGTCAGGATTGTTCACATTTACATATTACTACGACTGCGATTGTAAAGCAAGTGCAAGCTCTGTATATCTTGGATGATGAATTTACAGAACAAGGATCACCTTATGAAGTAAACTTAGCGTTTGATTGTTATTGATAATAAATCATTAATACATATAAAACCAATACAGGAACTGCAGCTAACTAACTCAATTTGTTATCACTAGAAGTAGCAATAGCTTCAAGCTATGTAAACTAACTTGGTATTCTGATTTAGTACTTCCCTCGCCTCATAAAGGGGAAAATCGAGAGAAACAGACATAATTCACGAAACTAGGTTAGCTATAAATAAATATACTACATCAAACGGTGAAGGAAAACGTGACCTAACCCACGCCTTAATCTGGCTATACATATGTTTATCTACTGAGCCTACATTCACTCAGAGTATGGGCTTTTGGCCGCGCCTAAGTGTTTGGTCCAAACCGACTCGCGTACGCTGAGCCGCCTTACCAGACTATCAGTGGATTATCTGCTCGGCGAGTGAAATAAGCTGCGTTGAATAGAAAATTAAACGATTTTAGTATGTCTCAATGGCAGATAATAGAGTTGCTATGGCAAAAGATTGCAATCATAAGCTGCCATTCGATAAATGATTTTGTAAACATAAATCGGCCTGTGGGAGCGCTCTTACTTTCCGTGTTAATAAGAGACATCTATCATAGAAGATTTATTCCTTATGTTATCAGTGTTTCATCATCAATCTTTCTTGTTTTCTCTATTACATAAATATTATTCATATATGAAATAATATTTATAATTTTATACGTATGTTTATGTATAATGTACACGTGTATGTACACGTGTGTGTGTATATTACTATATATTCATCTTTTGAGTACCTCGTTGGTGTAGTGATCACAAGCACTATGCAGAGCAGATGTAGGTAATATAAGGTGAGTCTATTGCTATTAACCAGGCACAAATCCAGACTCCGTGCTTCTACTGGTAAATTCCTGATGGACAAACCCAATAACACTTTGCCTGACCTAAGACTTGAACCCATGTTTGTCTATCTATTAATGATAAATCTGTTATGGATGTTACTGCAATAGTAATGAGTTCTAGATCTGTTTCTATATCCTCAAACGCGAGTAATGCATTTGCTAATTCTCCCATGATGCAAGCTTAATATCACGTATGAATCTTATCATAGCTTGCATCTAGACCCTCTTGTGGGAACCTGGTATTTGGTCCTCGCATCATGTGCACTTTTGATCTTACATAATACTTTAGAAGTTACTTCTGATGGTTATATAATTATGTAACAATACTACTAGAGTTACGGGTTAGGCTTTTGTTTCAGTTTTGGAATATTCATGAGGTTTGTGAAGTGTTAGGAGAACAAGGCTATGAAGTATGTCCCTTCAACCCAATGACTTACGGACCGATGCACTGCGTGTAATGTTGCGTTAGTAACCTACTGGGGTTAGCACATTTCAGGGCGTTTTCAGAGCGCGCACATTCTATGTATTATTTATAGCTTTACTTACGAAAATATCCCACATGTTTATAGTCCTTAGAGTTACTGAAGTGAGTTACGGAAGGCTACTGATTTCCACTGTCACAAGCTAAATACATCAGACCTACGTATTTGTTCCAGCAAGAAGTGTCAAATTTGTAAAAAAAAAAACAACAGTCTACATTTTCTCTCGTATTTTATTTGGAAATCGCTATATATGTATGCAACTGCCCTGTGCGTATGTAAATATATGTACAGTGCCATTTACATAAACGAGTCATCGTCCCGAATCCCGTATACAGTCGACGGGTTAACTGGGTTACCGGAGCCGGCCGCTGCACCCGAATGTACTTTTGCATATTTCAGAGATTAAAGCGAACGTGAAATGGAGTTTTTATGTTGTGGTAGACTGTCCTGTAGTTTTTATTCCTCCAGGCATGGTTTGAAGGTTTTCTGTTTTTAAATGAAAATACGAACCTATATTTTCACCCCATTGGTCAAGAACGAGGGAGGGTAATTAATGATTTCAAATTTGTTTGTACGCAGGTATGTCTATTTCTTCGGCACGCCCTGAGGGATGTGGGATCATAAGATTCGTATTGAAACCCTTAGTGTCATATATGAATTTTGAACAAAAAAAAAACAAAATGCACCCTTGGTTAGGTACCAAGCACTGTCGTTTTTTTTATAACAAGATATTTTTTTTAAGCAGTATGTTGTAGTTGGTGAGATAAAATCTGAAATTGAACTAAAATAAGTGCTTCCAGCTGCATCAGATTGCTTTAAAAGTGATCTAATTTTAGACTTTGCAGTCAGTTTTTCTTTATGAATGAATCAATTTTACGCCTTCTACTGAGACCACTTGTCATCTCTCGTGGCAGTAGGTCGACGTCTAAAGGAGCATTCCCAGAAACGTCATGGTATGTCAGCACCTATATAATAATTCGTATTAAATGTACTATGCCTGTAGAACTCGTGTGGAACTTAGGACCAAAGTCCAAAAATAATGATGACATTTCCCTATATCTGTCATCATTCACTGCAGTGTGTCGCACTATTTTGACATTTAAAGTTTAGATAGTATTCAGTTCACGGTATAATTAGTAGATAACTGCGCTTAGTGGATCATTAGGAACTAATAATAACTACAAGCCGGAGTAGATAACAATAGTACAGAACAGTGGGTAAACTATTGCTATTTGTACTATGTCACTCAACTGCATTTAGCTGAACATTGCACCAACAGCTCGCCTCCTATTACACATACAGAAAAGAAGGATATTGATTGTAAGGCCACTAAAAAAAACTGCACTCTCATTTAGTAAAACCTATCGAACGCCAAAATAGGTACCAGGGACACATAAAAATGAAGAGGTTATAAAGCACACAACCCCAAACCATGATAAAGACGAAGTACAAGTTACGAAAACCGTTTAACAATGCTGGTACCCCGGAAATTGCGAGTTTCCTTACAGACTGTAGAACAGCCCTAGGTCTACGTGACCGGCGGATAGGCCACGGCCCTGGCTGGCACGGGGCGAGCCACGGGACGGAAGCACGTGGCTGTGATCCTATTATGATTTACGTCGATGCAGAGCTCGTGGAGATTAAGTGCAGCTTGGAATTCAGCTGTGATTGGATAAGGAAACCTTGTCAAAGTAAATTTTAATTTGAGTGAAAGAGACATATTTTACATCAGTTGTTTAAGGCGCGTCCCCGTGCAAAACGCAGCGGTAGCCCTTTTTTATGCAGTTTTTAGGAGCCAACTTCTCTTTATCCAATAGAAATACCAACTAATAAAAAATACATTAAAATTCTACGTAATCTTGACTCCAGAATGGTAGTTTTTTTTTAATATATGTAACATAATATTTAATTAAAGGGTCACAACGAAACTACAGAAATGAGAAGTAATGATTTTTAACACGCATCTCCTCGTAAAGTAACCATTATTTTGATTTGATACTTAAACTAATGGATAGGTAATTTAATAAAGAACATAATGCTTATTTTATTTTTTTCAAAACACGAAAATATGATTTTATATCGATTTTATTCTAAAATCTGAGCGTATTCTCTACGTTTTTCATGCGCTGGCGGGGTGCGGCGAAGAGGGAACGAATGCTCAAGGTTATTTGGTGAGGGTACCGCCTTAATATTTTCAGTCTGGGGAGTGGAACGTCGTTAGTTTTAATAGAGCCATTGATGATTGAGTAAACTTAGTCACATCTACATAATTAAATTAAGTCTAGTCTTGAGACTACAAAAGGTTATAATTAAAAGGGTTTTAACCTTACAAACAATAATGAGTCAATGACCTACTGGCCAATAAAACTTGTAGATGTCGTGCTACAAATTACATATACATATTGTTATTATAGTTATTTTATACAATCAATGATACGCTAAAAACTAAAGCTGGAACAGACATGAAAATGAAACGCGCTTCCAAAGCGTCAAATGTGTTCTAATCATTATTTCAGAACAATGGAACATACGATTAATTACTAACCAGGGTCCATTGATCTAGATCTTATGCACTACATAAGTCGTTCCTTAAAAAGGTTCAACGCACCGCTTATCAAATACTTTCAGGTCGTTAGCATTTCAAATGTTTAGACGAAAGTTTAAAGGAGTCTACACACCAGAGTACAAGGCTTTTGACACGCTTCTGTTAGCTTCACTTCTATTGTAAGTGACAAACAACGTAATCAAATTTTGGAAGTTAATTTTAGCCTACTTCTAACTGTCGTATCGAATCGAAATTTTGTATGTGCATGAAGTTGCGGAAGACAATACTATAATTACAAATCTAGGAGCTGATCTGATGACGAAGTCATGAGGTGGATAGTGAATCTTAAAAATAATGTTTTTAAGCTACATTTTATTGGTTTTCGCCATCACTTACCGATGGTTTTTAACTTTAGATAACATCACGCCTTAATACCCCAAAGGGTAAAGCAGGGCTTACCTCCATATTTCGAAAGTGATTTTTATGACTCATGTCAATAAGGGGCGCTTAGCGCAGTGTAGTTTAGTGTCAAAGCGACAGCTGCATTTTTACAATAGAAATGAGCACGTGTTCGCCATTGATCGGTGAAATATGTATACATAAATCTATGATTCATCATTTGTGTCGTGCCGGACGCTATTAAATCTCGATATGGCGTGGCAGCACGAAATTATTAGTGCATTTGTTCTGTCTAATTTACATCTAACCTGTGGTGGGAGAGACAGTTTACATTAAAGTGTATGGTAACGGCTCATCCGTTTCCGTATACTTCAATTCAGCCAAACTGTCTGTCATAGTTAGGGCAGAGTCGATTTCATTTAAATTTAAGTACCTATAACAATCTAGCGACCCGGCTTCGCATAAGGGAAAACATTTTTAGGGTTCTGTACCCAAAGGGTAAAACGGGTCCCTATTACTTTCTAAGACTCCGCTGTCTATCCGTCTGTCACCAGGCTGTATCTCATGAACCGTGATAGTTAGACAGTTGAAATTTTTACAGATGATTTATGTCGGTTGCCGCTATAACAACAAATACTAAAAAACAGAATAAATAATCATAAGATTTACCTTACCCTGTAAAAACCCGTATATTTATATACAAGAACTAGAGATCCACCCCGGCTTGACCGTATCAAATTATATACAAAAACCTTTCTCGTTTCTCACTCTTACTATTGGTGAACACCGCATGAAAATCCGTTCAGTAGTTTTTGAGTTTATAGCGTACGGACGCGGCGGGGTCTTTGTTTTACACTATGTAGTGATAGTGACGACGTTTATAAGTTTAATAGTGTCTCTGTTACGGCTGATAACCGAAGTGCGGCTACACCTAGTTTTAGCCGGTTAGAACTAGGTGTAACCACTTACTCTTGGTTAAACCTAGTACGAGCCGATTGTTTTCGGGTAAAACTAGGTCTAGCCTTCATCATGCCGGCTACAACTAGGTCCAGCCATTCCCTGTTGGATAAAACTAGGTCTATCCGATATAATTCCGGCTAGAACTAGGTCCAGACAATCCCTGTTGGATTAAACTTGGATGTGTGTCCGCCAAGCCTTCCGCCCCGCGTCACAGCATCTGTTAAAATTTAAAGTTAAAACAAATATTAAAGACGTTTCGAAACAAAAGACAAACCATTTCCTATAACATGATAGTGTAGAATCTCCTCTACAGAGTTTACCTATTTGGCATGCCAACCTGTAGAGCGCACTTGGCACGATTGTTAGACGCCACTTCACTAACGTTACGAATCCGCCAGATATGCCATAAAGATACCAGATAGCGATGTAAACAAGGAATGATTCATATTGTGTTTAGAAATGGCGCGGGAGCCAAGTTTTGATAAAAACATTAAATAGTCAGTTTTCTGTGATTTCTACAGTTTTGAAGGCCGACTGGGAGAATGTTCTTGCTTTTTAGCAGTCTCTTTTTATTTTCAGAATTGTATCAGTTGTAATGTATTGAAATTAATTAAAACATCACTTACCATTACACTACAGTTACGAAGAATATTGGAATTGGAACTTACCTGAAAATGAAAAAAGAGTTATTAGATTTGAATAAATAACTTATATAACACAGTAGGTACATAGTCAAGCGTTTGAAGTAATCATTATTATTCCATTATAAATTATAATTAATTCTGTAAATTGTTTTGTTCACTTTTACACGTTTAACAAGCAATTTTTTTTTTTAACTAGTGAGATTGGTGTCTCCCTATCCGGCTACTCTACTGAAAAGAAACTCCGAAACTCACTAGGTCGAGTCTCTTTTAAACCCCAGACCTCATATTGGTCAGATCAAGTGAGGACCATGCAAGTTAATGTCTGGAACGGTCTTTTCAGGAAAGAACACACACTTGTTACGCAATTGTCAGTAATCGTCACTCTTAAATTAAGAAGCTCAACGACTAGAATAACAAAGAAATAACATTTGGCTAGTAGGCCGCATAATCTACTAATTTATCTAAGTACACGCAACTGAATTTCGAAATTGTCAACTATAAACTAAAATATACCTTTAACAGATTTGATTGAATCTGTTTCAGATTCTAAGAGACATAACTGGATTGAGACAACAATAGAAACGTCTGAATAGACTTCAAATCAGTCTACAACAAAGTAAAGGCACAAAGACCAAACGGAAACCAATTACCATACGCCAGTAAATCTGTAGTAGGCTTCAAGCAGATTGTACTTAATTCAAAAGAACAGAAGTATATGGCAAGCAAATAAAACGCACATAGGAGACAATATTTAATGTTGTCTGGCTTGCGGATGACGCGGATAAACGCGACGTTTTAGGGGTTGTCAATTTTAGTTTACGAGTCCATTTATAAGACTGCTGACCTCCGAACCAAAGAACCACCTAAATGGTCATTAAAACGAACTTTATAAATATTCCCTGAATGTTGTGATGGTCTAGTATCTCGCCTAAAATGCACGACGATGTGGGCAAGTAGGTACCAATGTGAGTTTTACAATACATAAGTATGGACGAATTCATAAGTGGTAACGGAAATCATCGCGGGGAAACCTGGACTTATAATTAATATAAGTCTGAAACGCCAACCGGCCTTGAGCAATCTTGGTGATTAATGCACGTGACTTCTCTGTATGAGAAGAGGACTTTGCCCAGCAGTGGAACAGTAACAGACTGATCTTATTATTTTAATATACCCTCAGGAAAGCATTTAGTGGGACTGTAGGGGCTAGTAACATGTTAAGATTGATAAAAAATTATCTTTCCGTCCCTGGCCCTTTCAACTTAGGTCCTGCATTCCAACTCCTTACAATTCAAGGATATCTACATTCCTCGAACTCCAAGTGAACTGGTAACTTGGTATCTGGAGAATTTCAAACCGGACACGGACAAATCACGTGTCAATGGAGCACGATTTGATCAAACGCCGTGCTGGTGGCAGCCCTAGAATACTACCATAAATATTTGAATTTATACGCCAAGAAAGAGTGACTATGCTCAGTTCTGAAGCGTTTGTAAATCCTTTAGGTGCTTTGACTCATACCCGTGAGTGTTACATTTATATCCGACATTTGTACGAGAAATGTTTTTTTTTTAGGGATGCTTTTGTTTCTTAAGTAACTAGTTTATTATTCTGCTATTATTGGCAGCATATTGTTTTTTTTTATCATTTCTCCATGCTACGTTGAATGATTCAGACTTCGGTTTTTTCAAAATGTGGTATCTAAATAATGTATCGTATAAAATAGGTAACGTTTTCCTAAGTTACCTCACCAAATAATATATAGGGTAGACAGGACATCGACGCCCAACCTGATACCATGAGTTCAGTATTAAATTCTGGATCACCCACCCAGCTTTGAGATTGTTAGTCGGATTTTCCTAATTTTTTTATCAGCTACAGGTTGTGCATCGATGTTTCTTCCACACTGTAGAATCCTGCTCTTTTCACAAACCCGTTAAAAATATCTACCCTTGACTGACTTTATTATTATAAATAAGGATCTACCCATTTAACTCATGACAGATAATTTTAAAGTCGCTGATTTTTTTAACACTGCAGTAAATACTTGATTCAAATAGATTTTGATATGACAAAAGGTGTCGTGCATGATCGCGATAGGCCCAATTTTAATGATTAAAATATATACATATCATAGATAAATGCATTATAACCCAGATTAGATTAAGCATTTATCAACGGGAAAGTACTTTTTGCTGTCATAACATGGCCTTGAATTAACTTCCCTATCAAGGCTGAAAAATGAAATATGATAATAACTACATATTTTAAAGACTTCAACCTAGAACTTGATTAGATAGGAACCTCAAGCTTGCTTGCTAGTTTGCAGAGGAAATCAGTTCATCTATGACCCAGCTCATTAAGGTATAAGCATCAAGAAATGATGCTCTATGGTAAGTATATACGTGTAACAGAATAAACGCAATACCTCTTAAGGGGTCATTGTACTCATCACTCTGTACAACTTTTACTATGGGACCAACACAAAAATCGCGAACAAAAAACCAGCTGTTCAGTACATTTTGCGAAGTTATGCGCACATGTATGGGGTCGATTTTTGTAAATCAATCGAAAAAATGTTGATAATGATGAGTACAATGACACGCAATACAATTAAGAGGTACGTTATTCTATAACATGTTGTTTATAGGAATGGCCAGACTCGAATCATTAGGATTGAATCCTTTGGAACTTACAGATCCCCATAGCAAAATTACATTTGGAATTTAAAAAACCACTTGGAAAAATACACGAAAAGCCCCTATATGTATGTCGATATTGACTACAAAATGGATTTCTAATACATATATCAATACTGTAATGAGTCAATACTTTAATTAATGAGTCCAGTATAGTTCAAAGACAGGTGGCGCCAACCGCACCCAGGTCATTGCACGTTTACTTAATAAAATAACATTAAATTACCATTATCTATAGGTGCCCCTATAGACACTGACGGATTGTCATTAGCTGCGGAAAGCTGGTTAAGACTTGAGGCCGTATTAACACTGCAGTCTATCTCTTTTAAGAGTGCGCATACCCCTAGGACCAACTCGCCAACGGGTGCGGCTCAGAAGCTTGCTATTTCACCAAGCGCGCTGCGAGAAAGAGAGCGCCAGCGTAAGTTTATACGAGTAACTGAGTTTTAACACACGAGAGAGGTAAGATGCACTAACATGTTTAGCGAGAACAAGCGCGTAAATATTGAACAGACCAAATTCAATATGACGTTTTTTGAACCGTCAAATAAATTGACTATGCCTATTGAATGAATTAATCTGGAATTTTCATAGTCTTTTAGTTTTTTTATTCATGTCCAAAGTTGCGTTCAAATATTATGACCTTTCGAGGTTTACAATTTACAAACTAACTTTATTTTTTAATTGTACTGTTTATCAAAGAGCTTTGATTAGTATAGTTATAACCCATCTACATTTGAATTGAAATATAAATGGCATACGCAGCCTTAAAGAGATTAAATTAAAAGTGTTTTTCTAGAGCACTTAGTCTATAGATAAATATTGAAAGTTTAAAACGAAGTGAAAATGTGAAAAGATAGCGTGTATTGCAAAGGCACATGTTTCGATACGAAAATGTGGTCCTTTTATACGCGATAAAAGTACTTTATTTAGAACTTTAAATTGTTTAATTAAGGCAGTTTTGTAGTTTCTGATGAAGTGGCGAGATAGATGTCGAGAATTAATAAACCGGTTTACTTTTCCACGTTAAAGTAAGAATCTCTAAGTAGGTAAAGGACGAAGCAGCAATAGAATAATTAGCCTATTAAGTTCTTACTTCTGGGAACAAGGGCGTCTTCTCTGTGGGAGCTTTCACTCCGTGGATCTAGTGCGGGGTTGTTCTAGCCTGTGCGGGTTTCCTCACGATAATTTCCCTTACAGTTTCAGAGCAGTGGCGATGAAATAAATTACATAAAATCAAGTGCTACTTGGGTTCAAACCAGGCCACCACTGGTCTGAACCAGCGATATTCCGAAATATTTCCATAACGATTTCATGATCTTTAAGTTAACTAACGGTTCCTAGTATGTCTTAAGCGTAAACAATACGTTACTTTCAAATAGCGACCCTAACTAATACGCGACGCTACCGTAGTTAACCCTATTGTTGCGTGAACAGGAAGGTTTAACAAGTAAATATTTTAGGGGCATGTTGTAACACTTCTTGTAACTGAAACCAGCAGCTGGTTTGTAACAGCAAAACGCGGATGAATGGACGAATATTTTATTGGGAAATCAAAAGTATTGCTTTTTAACCTCAATTGTATCTTCATGTTGTTTTATTGTACCTACTTACTTGTGTATAATAGGTATGTTTGTTTGTCTTTAAATAATGTAAGTGTAACCTACATACACTTACCTACAAACGCCCAAAATTCACCACTTCTTAGTGGTTTTGCTGGAAAGAACTGGCGCAACAAGCTCCCTAGCAAATTTTTACTATGTAGGCTAAAGAAACCCATCCACAATTCGACGCGTTCAAGATGATTTAACGTGTCAAATTATGGATGGGTTTCTTTGACAGATGTGTCAAGCAGGTCAAACTGCAACCAATAAAGACTGGGAAAAACTTCACAGGTAGCACGCGCCATCTCATAATCTGTAAGATAAACCTGTATAATGTCTACGTCACTCCTAGACCTAATATCTCGGACTTTGGCACACCTCCGTGCGTGTGCGCATAGAACGATGAAAGCATATTAATTTTTCGTCATTCATGCGTGTTGTTCTGGCACAACCTTGTTTGGCTACGCGCCTGAATGTTAGGTGCCATCTGAGTGTTGTTGATGTTGTGAGATTTAGACATTTTGAAATCTGACTAACTTTTTTTTTGTAAGAATTTAGGCACCCACTTGTTAACCATTAATTTTCAGATATGTTATTAGATATGGGAGAGAGTTGAGAGGTGATTGATAGTAACAGATCGAGAAAACCCGTCGGGAAGTTAAAACGGAGTCACGAGCAAGCGATTAGAAAGATACGAGGTGATGTTACAAGAACAAAATAAACTAGTATCACAATGAATTGCTAATACTTGAAGAAACAAATACTTATGAAGAATAATCAGTAAATTAATTATGAAGTTCATTATTGCGTAGTCAATCAGGCTGGGGTATACTCTGTCATATCAGTTTATAACAGGAACAGAGACAAAACATGACAGATAACTTTCCAAACATAGATTGTATTAGAAGCTTCACGAGAATATTTTTATATAAAAACACATGTAGTTAATTACACACTGTACATAATTAATGAAAAACAAATAGGAAACGAAAGACTTGCATTAATTCGTGTTTAAAAATAAATAAATGCGATTCGACTCATCAGATGAAAACATGGCACGTTTATAAATATAACAATACTGAGTGATAACTAAATATATGCATACATACATAGTTCAAATTCGAGGCCACAGAAAATTAAATTTACTTGCGTACATAAGATAACTTCAGCCGAATATACGATAACCTCTTAAAATTAAAGAATATCACAACTGTTTTTTTTATCTGACAAATTTAAATGCTGTTTATTGTATTAAGTACATTTTGGTTTATGTTTATAAGATTCACGTATTACTGTTGCGTTTCAAACTGTATAGGTACCTAAATACCCAATTTAAAATCTTCCAAGTACGGCGGTCTGTGCAGGTGCAGCTGCTGCAGGAGCAGAAAACCTCAAACGGCGAAAATAAAACAACCTAGTTGAGAGTAACACCCAATCAAATGTTAGTATGTAACGCAGTACAGCAAATAAGCACTATAGATTATTATCGTTACATCCATCAGCCAGTTATGTACCACTGCTGAAGACA
Organism: Phlogophora meticulosa; assembly: GCA_905147745.2. Lineage (NCBI taxonomy): Eukaryota > Metazoa > Arthropoda > Insecta > Lepidoptera > Noctuidae > Phlogophora > Phlogophora meticulosa. The sequence continues at coordinate 16,879,049 of LR990522.1, read as the reverse complement.
GATCACCCCGATTCCTTAATTTTTACATATTTAAAGTTTCATTAAATTAATTATCAAATTTTACTAAAACGTCTAAGAAAAAAATAACTGGGAATAAATTTAATATCCTTATTTAAATTTTGACAGCACAGCATCAAAGTAAATAAAAAGAAATACTAAAATAAGAAGACTTTTTCCAAATGACCCAGTATGTCCACTTTGACTGCTACAAAGAATTTCTTGTTTACATTCTCTGACAAATAGCACGAGCGGTATCGAGTAAGCTTCTTATTAATTTAGCGAAGAATGTGATTACTTTCGATAGCAATTATCTTACAGATAAATACTTAACATGGATACTGTTGTCAGTAATTAATTCGAGACGTTTCTATGACATCGTACGTTGTTTTTACTGGTTTTTCCTGTGCTTGTTTGATAAAATGTTAGTATGGATATGATAAAATAAATGTAAGGAAAAATTGGTCTTTAGAGTCAACTAACTCGAAGGACTAATTTTTCCGAATGGACCATTTTCGTACAGAGGCTTATAGTTGTAGTATGTTGATAGTTTTTCAACGTTATCGCAACAGACATGGACAAGGCTCATGTTTAATTGGGAAAATCTAACAGTTTGGAGTAGCTTGATGTGTTGGCGTCTGTACCTGTTTGTTTATTCATTATGCATTTTCAAGGACTATTTATAATCTAGTTCAATCTATTTTTTTTTTCTAAGGTAAGTTCACCGGGTGCACTGCCAGACTACCGGATGACGTAACGTAAGATGAATCAGGTATCAATCATAGCAGAAAGTATTTGACACGGAATGTCGTAACGCTACATCATGATCATTAATATCATGCCAAATCGATCAGACGTACGTTTATACTTAGCGCCATTCTTATGGCCTTTACACCTGCGAGTAGAAAGCAGTTTATTGTGGTGTTTGAAAATATTATGATTAGTATTAAGATTAATTGATGAAGAACATCTAAGTTTAAGATTATTTTACATTTTTTAGGGGCCCGTGGCTACGTAAAAATAGCCGCACAGGCCATCCATTACATAGCAATTCCTCCTTCCGTACTTTGGAAAGCAGTAACTGGGTTGTAGAGGTCAGAGAAGCAGTCACTCTACGTAAAATACTGGAAGTCAGCTGTATCCGATAAAACTGGAGGCAACCGCAACCGATCGGGAAAGGCTAAGGAGCTGCAGGGCACAAAACTCTTTCTGTAGCGTAAAAACGCTAGACGCTACTGCCAAAACGTATACCCATGATATTATATGTGGAAAGGAGTCACGTGACATCTCTAAAGGTAATTTCAACTCCATACAATTTAATACGATATCCGTTGGCGGTAACGCTTACAGAAAATGGAATCTGTCTAGGCCCCTAATCGGAGTTTAACATGAGTTCATAGTTAAGAATCAAGTTTTGGCAAAGTCAACACGGCAAAGTTTATTGTTTCTCTTGAGTTACGAAGAAGACTTCTCCCGTAAAAATAATACGTCAATAAACAATGCTAAAGCCAAGATTAAGTAAACCCTGAAATTCCAATTCATACAGTTTTCTCTTTTTCTGAAGTAATCATCATCTGCCTAGCAAAAAAAAACAATATCAAAATTAATTTATTCAAATTAGGCTGAGAATCAGCACTTTTTGAACGCCTAAACCCTACCTTCCAGTCTAACCCGATGCTGCTGAATACCAGTATTTTACATGTAGCGACTGTCTATCTGACCTCCACAACTCAGTTACTAGGCATCACGATACCCTTTGGTAAGACTGGTTGCCAGATTTTCGGACTTCTGACTATCCGTAACGTAATTTTGTAAATCAATACCTACTTATATATGTCTGCTGAGCTATAAAAATTGTACATATAGTCGTTATTATCATCTCTGAAGAGGAACTATGACTCCTGAGATACAAGTATATCTTTACTTAGTTCAGGAGGCAGTTGTTCATCTATCACATATTCACCGATTGCACAACTCATGCTTGTTGTAGGTACATAAATTATGACTCGTGTAAATGTGTTAAATGTAAAATTAATAAATGAATAATTAAATTATTATTTTTAATTACGTTGTTCACAATGAAAGGAAATGAGGTACTAAAGGTCTCCAGGATACAGTATTTGAAGAAGACAAAAATGTATAATTATCATACAACGTATGTTTAACCTCTGGCCGAGGTAAAAGGAAAGACAGGTCATAGAAAGCGTCACAACCAAGGCCTCTTTTTTAATATTTTGTAAGCATATCTTGACGTCAGCCAAAATCAAAACCTTAGTTGCACTTGAATAATCAGGCTGATTTTATCAGGCTGTTTCCTTTAAGAAGCCATGACTGCTCACTAATCCTATAGAGGTCATCATCAACCAAAATCTTAAGTACCCACTTCCTTACCATTTCCTTGATTCAAATTCAAGGCACTACTTTCGGGCATGCCAGATATATTTCACGATTAAATCTTTACCAATTCTAAAAATAACTTGTTTCTATTCTGATAAACATAGCCCTTGAGCTAGTTTTTACCACAGTCCAGGAACCATTACAAAATCTATTTATGACTCGAAGGACCAGATACAAAATACATCCGTCTATTTTATGTCTCTCCTAGCTTACTCGATATATTCACATTAGGCTACATACAAAATTTACGCCAGCATGTAGATGGGTTAAAAACATGTACATATTTTATGCTAACAAATTGAGGGTAGGAAAATCAATAACTGCCGACGCGACCACGGAGGCTGTTGGAGGCTCGCCAAATTGCCAGTCTGTACCTATTGGTAAGCTGTTTATATCAGACTTTTTCACTTAAGGGCGAGTAGGACCTAGCTATTAATAAAAGTAAATATTTAAGGGCTTGTTCAACTGTGTCCCGATCCGATAGACAATTGGGACCACATAAAATATGGAACATCGGCATGGCAGTTTCTGCGTCATCCGGAGCTGGTGGAATGAACTTTTTAGAATAGGGACTTACAATAAAATTATTATACATTTTGCTGTTTTTTTTTGTTCTTAGAAATGATGAGGTTTTACTTTTGCTGGCTTGCTAACTAACCTCCACGGATATTTATCAACTAATGGCAAAATATAGAACCAAAACTATTCCGTTTTTAGAAGAAGAAACATCCAGACAAACAGTTGTTGCCTGACTAGCGGTTTTCCTATAAATTAATATCTAAATACGCATGTCATTGCGAAGCTGGTGCGTCAGAAACGTCAGATTACAATGTATTCATTTCTTAGTTGTTTTCTACACTTTTGTGGTGTAATTTGAATAGAGAATAACAATTTAGTTTTCTATATTGTTCTGGTTTATGATTTAATAAACCTATTTGTTGGTGATTGGCCCGAGTTTCACTCAAGTAGGTACCTAACAGATTAATAGACAGTAACTATAAGTAATCAGTCAGCAGATCTAATCAACATAAAGATTATATTAGTAAGCTTTTATGAGCGTGAAACGCGTTTATTGTTTAACTTAGAAACGTTTTAAGTGTTAACTCCTCAACCGATTTTATTGAGGAAAACTATATTGATAGCTATAACAATAAATGTAACCTGTCTCCTGGACCATAATAACGTATGGATTGACGCATCATACATCAAAATCGGACGAGTGGTTTAGGTGATACGGTGGCACATACGCCTACATACATAGACTACTAAAATCATGACCCTAACTTTTGGCTTCGCCGCAGTTCGGTAATAACCGAAGAGAGAACACAAGTGCGCCGACACCCTTGTTTAAAAACTAAACTAAAACAAGAGAATTGACAGGGTTTACCGTGGAAAGTTCACCTCAGATTTTATACAAGCCATATTGAGCGAAGACGGTTAAGTGTCTAGTGTCCCACCGCTTTGACGGTCCCACAGACCATATCGCTCAAGAGTGTGAAAGTTACACAAACACTGCGCTGGTCAGCACTGCAGTGTTGCGTCGCGGACTTGTTTGATTGAGGATCTTACGCGTGACAATTTACAAGATGCTGCTAACAAAATAAATAAGCATTGAAAGTACTTTCACTGGAAGATCGAATGCACAATGCCTACTTGTCTAGCGAACCTGTAGCTGATTTCTGGACCAGTGGCAGCGCAGCATGTCAACAACGAATTACCAATATCTTCTATATAAAAAATTGAAACTTAACAGGAGTCTAGGAATAGGTTTTGACAGTATACGCGAAATGGCGTTTTACGTCGATTAGCATTAAAAACTAAAATCGAAAAAAAAAGATAGGTACTAAGGAGGTATTGAGGTGGCGCGGGAAAACAGTACTTGGAAGGACTGGGGAAGCCTTTGCCCAGCAGTGGGACAGCATGGGCTTATAAAAAAAGACGGTATTGGTAGGTACTTCATGGTCGATGTATGAAAATGTCGTGATCTCCGGATTCAAGGTTATAAGAGAGACAGATAAGACCCCAGGAATATGCTGCCATACGTGCCGAGTTTCCCCGAATATATTTTAGTTTAGAGAGTGTCCGGATATTATATGTTCGTTTTATTTAAATAAATTAAAAATCATGTTAATAGTTTTTTTTAAACTATAAGAAGATTCTGTTTTTTTTTTCTTGGGAATACTAACTTTAGTTTCAAATGTTGTATGAAATTGTGTGAAAATAAATCAAAAGTTCATTTATAACAGTTTAAACCATTTTTAATTTGGACGCGCAACTTAAAAAATAATCTCTTGACATACGTTTAAAGCTACAAAATACGGGGTTTGCACCTGTTTGGCAGATTTTAGTGATGGCAACTAAGTAACCCTCGGTTCTGTCCACTTAAATCCAAGTTGATTACCTTAATTTTTTCAGGCTGAATAGTCTTTAACTATCCATTCTTGCAGTTGTTACAATTGTGACGCGCTTTATTGAAACAGCTTTGAATAAAATCCTTATAAATCCCATCCTTTTGATTAAAAACTAAATAAAAGCTTGGTAATAAAACAATGCACAATAGCACATTACTTATTTGTGGTGAGTAACAAACGCAGGGTACACGCAGAGGACGAGCCAACACATTTTTCACAGAGTATTAATAACATCTGTCCAAACATAAATGTTAGCAACATCGTTGGTGGTAAATAATATCAAGAAATACGTAGTCTATTGACGTTGTCAAACAGTTGGGTAACATGAACACAAAGATTAATCTTAATATATATATTTCTTGTGTGCGTGTGTATGTGACTGAACTCCTCCTAAACGACTGGACCAATTTTGATGAAATTTTTTGTGTGTGTTCGTGGAGATTCGAGAATGGTTTAGATTCACAATTGGACCCGGTAGGTGGCGCTGTACGGGCAGGACGACGTCTGCTCGGTCCGCTAGTAAATTATAAATTATGTACAGACGTGAGTATCAAGCTATCTCAAACTATCAAATTTTGCCAATTGAACATGAACCTTATTATTTTGTTACAAAGTTGAAAAACTATCAAATTTCAAATTTGACACATTGTTGTGGGTTGGTGTGCTGGCCTCTGTACCCTAGGCCCAGGTGGGGATGGTGGTATGAGCTGGACCTTCGATAAAGTCAAGTCAAAATCAAATAATGTATCTCAATGAGATACTAAGGGTACTTTTGAGTAATGATCGTACTTGCCCCTTCCAAAAGGAAGTTTCGTGTCGAGAGGAATGGGCAAAAAAAGTCGAAACTTATTCTTTAAAAAACGCTTGTTTTACAATGTGAAGACAATGTCCCAGCCAAGGATAAAAACCACTATACCCATAGATGTGGAAAGAGAGTAGGGATGCCTTTGCCCTACAGTGGGAAAGTTCAGGCTAACAATATAATTTAAGAGTAGTAATAAAAAAGTTCATAGTTGTAAAAAAAAAATAGCATGTCTAGGCCACTGTCGTCAGAAATGAAAACTTAATACTTTGGAATAAATATGTTTTTGACATACGTCACAATGGCTAAAGTAGTTTTTACTACTTTAAATAACGGAACGTTTAAATTACCTCAAAACAACGCAAGCACCTCTGGCCTTGCATACCTCAAGTGTATCAAATTAATAACATATCATCAATATATCAATATATAATGAGTACAGACGCCAGCACATCAACCTACCCCAAAGTGTAAAATTTTGCCAATGGAAAATTAACCTTACTCTTTTGTGATAAAGTTGAAAAGCTATCAAAGAAATTTGACATATTGGAGTAGCTTGATGTGCTGGCCTCTGTACCGACCTTTTTGTTACTGAATGATTAAGTACGTGATAATTAATGTAAGAACGAAAACATATTTGGCGTACATAAAGACCACTTCTCTCCTTCCTCAACACCAATAATATTTTACCTCCTAACCAATTTGGTTTTCGTAGAGGAATGAGCACCGAGGATGCCGTTTTAGCATTGACTGAACACGCTGTGAGGACTCTTGATAACAAACAAAAATGTCTAGGCATCTTTATTGATTTATCTAAGGCCTTCGACACCGTCTCTGCACCTAAATTACTGGAAAAAATGGAGAGCATTGGAATCCGGGGTCTAGCGTTGGAAATGTTTCGAGACTACTTGAGAGGACGAACACAAGCCGTTAGAGTCGAACAAAATGAAAGCGACGAGCGTCCTATCACGTACGGTGTTCCACAAGGTAGTATTCTGGGCCCTACACTTTTCCTGATATACATCAACGAGCTATGTCAGATAAAAATCAATAGCTGTAAAATAACTTCTTACGCAGATGACACCTCCCTATTAGTTGACGGAAAAGACTGGGCCCAATGCTACCAAAACGCAGAAAAGGCGCTGACGTGTGTTATGGAATGGCTACGTAACAATTTACTAACGGTGAACGTAAGTAAAACATTTTACATACCATTCGCTATTAAATCTAATCTTAGTCCACCGGCATCCTACACTCTTAAAGCTCACTCATGCAAGTCCACAAATTTCTGTGACTGCCCTACCATCGCTAAGTCACAAACTGTTAAATATTTAGGCGTACATATCGATCAATATCTGAACTGGCATAAACACCTCGATACACTCGTGAGCAGAACTCGTAAGCTGATTTACGTTTTCAAAAAACTACGAAATTCTGCTGATACGGACACACTAAAAGTCGTGTATTTTGCTTTGTGCCAATCGATCTTAGCGTACTGTATTCCAGCCTGGGGTGGTGCTACGGAAAACGTCTTCTTACGACTAGAACGAGCGCAAAGAGCTGTATTGAAGATTCTCTTCTATCGTCCGCGGAGATATTCAACAGTACAGCTATATGCTGAATCAAAAGTTCTGACAGTAAGACAGTTGTATATTTTCCAGTCCATGCTCCGCAAACACTCTGCGCGCCCACTATCAGAGCCTTCTGGCAGAGTCAAACATACAGTCTTTCCCCAACAACCATGTAAAACATCTTTCGCTAAAAGGTGCTACCATTTCAACAGTTCAAAAATTTACAACCAGCTTAATAAAGAATTAAAATGTTTTCATTCAACTAAGTATCAGTTCAAATCTGCCTTACGAGAGTATCTTTTGAAACTCGATCATCGCAGGACGGAGAATCTTTTGATGGGAAGCTATTTCAATCTGAAGGACTGAATTTTCGTTATGGACGGTTAAAATAAAAAAATGAAGTAAAAGAAATAATATATAAATAAATAAATAAAATAAATATATATAATCCATATTTTAGCTGTTATATATTACGCTCACAATCATTCTTATATATAAACACACCCCCACTTAATCTACACTCTCACCATCTATCACACACACACCCTCACACACACCCACCACACAGAACCATTATTACTTTTTTTATTTTTATTATTTTTGTTTTGTTATTATAATTTTTTCTCTTTCTTTATTATGTTTCCGCAAACAATAATTATTGCCCTGGATTAGCTTACTTTGATCTGTAACTTTTTTATTTTTGCTTTTTTTTATTGTTACCATGGTCCTGTCCAGGTAATCGTAATTGTATTGGCTTTTTCGTTAGTACAATTTCGAAGGTGCACTGACTTCTAAGATACAGGTTTTTTCCTAGTTTAGAAGTCAGGGTCCTTATGCTCTGGCCCAAATAGCCATGATCCTAAAATGTTAAATTTGTGTTCTTTTTTGGTAAATAAAATTTATTATTAAATTTATTATTACTTTACGGGCCTACCGTACACGGCATGCAGTGGTACCTACTACGCTACGCCAGATCGAATTCAAAGTGTTACCACTGATGTGCGGCTCTGCAACACTGGACTTTAAAAACGAAGTCGACTTGTCAAGACGCTAACTTGATCTCTGCGTGCAATCAGGACCCCATACGAATTTTTGGAAATGTAACACAACGTCCTAGCAAGTATCGATGTGAATTTGCCAACGCTACCATTACACGACAGAGCGCGCATGTCTCAGTTCGAAAATTCGCATGCGGTTCTGATCGCGCGCTGATTATATAATTACATATATACCACGCGACTCAATATAACACGGATCAGTAGTTCAGAACAATAGATACGTATTTTTTTACGTGAAAATAACGCCACCTGATTTCATCTCAGGTTATTGAATAGAAAAGGAGCTCTGATAGATAAAATCTCCTCATCGCCAAGCATTGATAAATGAAGACTAGAGAAAAGAAATTGGCTCTGTGTGAGACCCTATCTTCAATGTACTCCACATAATACTTGTATGTTTACAATACCCCGATATAGTCGGAAAGAGGCTAGGCAGATGATAGCGATCATGACGATAAAGATATGATTCCCTATCACACGTTAAGTAAAAAAACGCGCCACAAACGCGTTCACAGTGCAAAACGCGACATAAATTATGAGTAAGTACATACAGTATCCTTTATTATATCTATCCAATTCACATAAGAACATTAAGGTACGCTTGCTGAGGTGAGTCCGTGGGTTGGTGAGCATCCGTTACATTTCCATACCAATATTTAATTTGTAAATCTGCAGTCTTTACGAGTAGACAAAAGTCTGACAACCAGTCTAACCAAAGGGTTTTGTCCAGTAACTGGGTTGTGGAACTTGTTGAGGTGAAATAGTCGTTCCGATGTAAAACACTGGTATTCAGCTGCGCCGGATTAGGCGGGAAGCTGACGCCAATATAGTTGGGAAAAGGCTAGGAGAATGAATAATAAAAATACTGAAAATAACTCTGTTTAGTCGTAACTTTTGCACTACTAAACGGCATATCAGATCGTAATGAAATTTGGCAAGGGGGATTATATCTGGGGGAAGGACATAGTTATAGTTTTTAATCCGTGACTTCGTCTGCAAACGCGACAACCGACCTGCACGCGGACGAAGTCGCCGGCATTAGCTATAAACACTAAGACATCGTAATGTCAATAAATAACTATTTTATATAGTTTTGCCAAGTTAAGTTAACGAGGTGATAAAAACGCTGACGGATGAAGAAAGATACGATCGCTTTCTATATACAAGAAGAGTGATAAAGTAACGAGCTTGTGCCTACAGAAGAATTATGTAATTATGATAAGAACTATGGTGTGAAGAGTGGGCGTGGCACTTGCACTTTCATGGGTAACGAAGTAAACGGCCATGACAGAAATGTATAATGTATAAGAAGTATATAATTCTATTGTATAAGCATAATTAGTTACTTAAGAGAAATTTATTTTAATTTTATTTATTAGTTATTTAAGATCAAAAATTTGTACACCAGAAATGGTAGAATATAAGAAACTTAATATTATAACGTTAACATCTATTGTACTATATTCTGACAAATAAATCTATCTTTCTTTCTTTAAGTGAATGGTGATATTAGAATGCATGTAAGCTTGTATATTTTTTTAGCAACAAGTCCTAAGAGCAAGGGTGGTCAAAAAACGTTTTTATAACATCGTAATTTCACGTTTTTATTCCTTGAAAGGTTATCACCATGCTTCAGTACCATGTAATAGAGGTTGAGCAATAGGCTCTCTATTACATCAACGTCATCAACCGGGCACAAATCTAGACTCAGGGCTGCTTCTAAGAAAATCCAGATGGAAAACCATTAAAACCCTTACCCGACCCGGGCTTCAGAGCCAAGACCTCATGCTCAGCAGTAGACCTTGCAGCCATTAGACCAACGAGTCAGTCGATCAATCTCAAAACTTGTAAAGTTAATAGGACCTTAAAGGCGTGCGTCGCCAGCTGGCGACATGGCAAGGCATGACGTGCCGTGCCACAAAATCCCTTGACATGCCGTGTCGCCAATGGATTTTCTTGGAAGCAACCATAAGTATAGATTTGTGCCCGATTAATGGCAATAGACTCACCCTCTATTACATGGAACTGCCTTAAAACTAGGCAATGGTGCTTGTTATATTTCCACAGAAGATTCGCAGCTGTCGTGACGTATTTGGTCAACCCCGTCGAACAGATGTGACATCTCGGAAATCGGAATTTAAAGAATGACAGAAGGTATGTTCTATTTCGGCCTGTCTATATTTAACTGAGTACTTTTACGCCCACATTGTCTTGTGAGCCGTGTAAACTAACGTGTTTTAATTACCACGTGCTACGGGTTAATGACTAGCCTAAAAAAGAAAAAAAACAATGAACAACTAGTAACCTATTTACTTTCCGAGAATTTTATAGAAACATTAATGTTTTTCTAGTAGTTCCAGGTTACCATTAAAACGTTCAAGTAAATGCAATAAAATAACAAATAGGTAACATCAAATAAAATGAACAGGTTATCTTATGAAAGCTCATGGTCAAACAATTAATATAGTAATCAATGGTTTATCTGGAGTAACACTTGAAATATTGGAAATAAGTAAGTATCTACACATAATGTAAACATCACGCCTGTAATCCACCAAGGGCTAGGCAGAGGCGTACCTATAGTAAACCCACCTTTCGCCAGTTATGTCTAAGTCCCATGTAATAGGGGGCGAGCCTGTTGCCATCAACCAGGCATAATTCCAGGCTCCGGGCTGCTAATAACACAGGCCTGCAAAATGAAGGTCATAACTTCCTCTCTGGAATTTGATAGCTGATTCTGGAGTATTTTGATGCGCTGATTACGAATATGTACTTAGTTTTTCTCCATCACCTCCTGATTTTTCAAAAAAGCTACAGATAGAAAATTGAGAAAAAAGACAAGTTTTCACTTAAAAAATTATATATTTAAAAAAGTACTTAATTTTTAACTTAAAAAACTATTAACACGTAATAACAACTTATTGCTGGGTTAAAATACACTTAAATTTTATTTGTGGAACCTGGTCCTTTTTTCCTGGAAGCTTCTGTTGTGCGATTTTCGCTTATATTTCCGGTTTGGATCATCACGCTTCAACAACCAACAATAGTCCGCCATCATGCTGACATTCCATCTTCCTTGATACCGGACTTCAAGCTCTTTTAAATCTTGGTGAAATCTTTCACCTTGTTCTTCGCTAACGGCTCCTAGATTTTCTGGGAAGTAATCAATGTGCGAATTCAGAAAATGAAGTTTAACGCTCATATTACAACCCATTACACCAAAATTCGTTATCATTTTGGCTACTATTTCTTTATAGTCCGAGCTTTTATTGTTCCCCAAAAAGTTTTTTACCACTTCCTTAAATGATTTCCACGCTTGTAACTCGACAAGTTTAGGTTGCAAGATGCGCACTTCGACTGTTAGTTTTCTAATTCAGAGTAGGTACTTATACAAAAAAAACCTTTTGTTTTCTTCATTATACCCTTTTTGAACAACATTAACAACAATTAGGCAATATCACCTAAACATCGTGTATTAATGAGCTCATTACTAAATGAAGCCAAAATGACCCGTTTTCGAAATGGTTAATGCGAATTACTTACACTTATTATGTAGTAATTAACAAATTACTGATTTGCATTCATTTCTATGTCGTCTTAAACTAATTAAATGCAATAAAAATTAAGCTGAAGTAATTAAGTGACGTTTTATAGATTTTAAAATGTACGCGCTCAGACATTTTTAGTTAAAATCTTAAATATTCAATATCAAAGAATCCTGACGTGATAGAATTTTTTTATTATTTTTCTCGTAATCAGCACATCAGAAACTATAGAAAACGTTAATCAGATCTCAGAGAGGAAAACCATTGCAGACCTGTGTAATTAAAAAAACCAGTTGGAAAAACTCAATAACACTGAAAAGCCTACGAAATATTAAATCAAAAGCGATATTTACATATTCTAAAATATAGTAAGTTTTAACATATTCGATATCGATACCGTTGCTGCTACAACTAAAAATTATACTGTAAAATGATGTACAGACACATCAAGTTACCCCAATATGACACATTTCTTTGATAGTTTTTCACCTTTATTACAAAAAAAATAAGGTTCATATTAAATTGGAAGAATTTGATAGTTTGGGGTATCCTGATGTGCTGGCGTTTGTATCTAAATATATAACACTTTTCACATTCATTTACCGCATCCACCGACAACTATCAATAATGTTATATGATATTAAATAACTCAATTAATTACAGTGAAAGTAACTCAATATTACATAAGTAGTAATTAATCACTCAATAGATGTTGCAGCCAGTGAAGCACGCACGACGGAGTGCCTTCGTGGAAATGTGAGCTGATAAAGTGAACTAGAAACTGCCCATATATATATAAACCGGCATTGCACATGTCAGCGGGCACGCCCTTGGACTGCCTTGGAGGCTTTTTATTTATTCAGTTTAGCAGGCTTTAAAAAAAAATGAAAAAATATTAAGATTTTGGTATATAGTTTTTATTTATTTATTTTGGCATATTGGTGTGTGCTAGCTAACATGTAGCAAATTATTTAATTTAATGATTAATATAGATGATTGACATAGGTAATTCTTTTTTTGACATAATTATGTTGTATAGCTTCAAGTTCTTCAAACTATCAGACAGACGTGTTGCTGGGGAGTTTGTTCCGCCACTTCTTCTTCCCAGCAAAAACACTAGGAAGTGTTGAAGGGTGGGCGTTTTAGGGGACTGTCATTGTAAACTTTTTTTTTTGACGTTCAAAAAGTGCTGATTCTCAGCCCAATTTGAATAAATGAATTTTTGATTTTAACTGGATTAAGGATGCCATTTCATTGAGGCGCTGCTTGAACGTGGACACGTATTTCTTGTGTCGGATACAAGCTACCAATGAATATTTGATTTGTTTAGAACCAATATGAAATGAGCCACTCCCTGCGCAGACGTGTAAACATTTTTGGGTCTTGTTGCTACCACTTTACACATTGCTTCCACTTTACACTCGTTGACAATCAGAAAGAGTTCAATGTCGGTAGCTGGAAACTCAAGTGTTCACGTTTGTGCAGCGCCTGAACAGCGGAGTGGAGCAAGAAATGATAAACAAATATCATTTAAAAAATCCATAAAATTTACATGATGAGGTTCCAGGTGACTTCTTTTGGTTTATACAGCCTGATTTATTAGGTATCCATTTTGTTTAGGTTTTAATCTAATGCACGATTGTGAAAAATGATATGGCTAGAAAAGAGGTGACTACTGAGATGACAAATAGTATGGAAGAAGAAAGATGCTGCGCCGACCCCAAATAAATTGAGATAAGGGCAGGAGGATGACGCACGATTGAGGCTAATGCGTAGCGGCAGCCCCCGAAATTATTTTTTTTTCTGTTTTTTTGCAGCTTAGTATTAAGTAAATATGTTATTTCAAAAAATATTCGCGATCGTATAAAACACATTTCTCGAAATATAATTTATAAAATCACCATTACAAATCTCTAAATTAGAATTGTGGTCAAATGTCATGATTTCAGGAAATAGTCATTCAATCGCACAATTTTAACTTAAAAAGTAATATAACCATTTCAATTATGAATAATTCGTGAAATAAACATTTGTTACGGTCGCGAATGTATATTTAAAAACCTACAACCAAAACTAACCACCACATAGGTACTAACCACCAACAAATAAGTACTGCTGGCTGCCACTATGCACACACCATAATGTTAGAATGTAGTTAGGTAAAATGCTAATAATTATCATTTTGTGTGGTTACTAAGTCAACCACAAAACATGACGTCACTAAGAATATCGCGCAAGCACTCATTGAGTGTGCGGGGGACGCGGGGTTGTGGCGGGAAGGAGGTCTAGTGGAATCGCAAGTCCACAATCGTAGTTTATTAGGCCTAAGACAAAAAGTCTAATATTATATCAAAGATATCTTATCTTTTTTTTCATTTATTAAGCTATTCTGTCCTACTGCTGGGCAAAGACCTCCCCCAAGTCCTTTCAAGTATAATCACCGGCACGTAACTTGGCAAGAGTCGTTAGATGCGCACAAGTCGTTTTTTAGGTCTCTTTGGTAGTCAAGCGGGACGCGGGGTATGAGGTAGCGTCAATCCGAGCGCGCGATTGGTGCAACACTCGACTGTTGCCTCCCGAACTCCCGATCACACTTGCGTGCACGAAAATTGTACCCTTTGTTTTTGTTGTGTTTATGTTAAAGAGTTATTGTTATTGTTTTAAATTTAGTTTTTGTTACGAGTTGATATTATTGTTGTTGTTTAAAAAAAAAAGTTTGTAAATTAAAAAATTAAGGCAAAAAAAGGTATGACTTTTTTCGCATACTTTTTGAGCATACTTTCCTCGTATGCATATTATTTATAACTCCCAATAAACTTTACGAATTCCACTCCCTTTTTCAACTTTCTTCTAATCAGATATTATTAAATATAAATGATGGCAATAACCATAAAATAATGACGATCAATAAAAGTCACCACTTTTTTGTTCCACTAAGTGCACGATGTGCGAATTTACCCCCACTACGCCAAAACCTTGCCAACTTACGTGCCGGTGACTATACTCTATTACAGCGCCACCTCTTGCCAGCCCTTATAGTATGAGTACAGGAAAAAATATTTTAAGACATTCAAATAGGAATGGTGATAAAGAACTCTGACTATATTCCTGATTCTGCACTTCTCTGTTGCAATGGAGAGACAGCCTAAGATTTAGATGCGAAGGCGAGGCTTAGGACAAGTCAATGCTTATGAAATTGGACATATTTTATTGGATGCTATTGATATTTCGACCCTGGCATAAATAATAAACATGGACAAGCGCTTTCTAACGAACGCACCACCTCAGGAGTTCAGGAGCCACGCAGAGATTAAGTTACTTTAGGCGTGTGGCTTTTAATCAAGAAATGTCGAATCTAAATGGGCGTGAGAACTTAGATAACGATAACGGGGTCGGTCGGTTACGCCTGTATGTCATTTTCATGTATTTCAAATAGTAATGTGTTGTATATATTTAAATAGTGCGCCAAGAAACTAACAATACATGTTTTCTCCTTCTCTATCAGGACCATTTTGTAGGAGATCGCTTTTAACGATAAGTCCGCTCATTGGGAAAACGAATAACACTTTACCCGACCTCGAGATAGAACGCAGGACCTCACGCTCAGAAGTCGCGCTTGGGACCATTAGACCAAGGAGGCAGTCTAAGGCTCATAGTCATCGCTAATACTTGTATGTCATCATAATCTTCCCGACGTTATCCTAATCTACATCTATATCCATAACCCACTACCAGCCGTCACCTAACTTAGTTCACACATACTATCTATCCATCATTTCCTTGACCTTGGATACACGTCATCATCGTGCATGCTCTGGTTTCCTGTAAGTGACGGAGTACACCTACATAATACTTTTTAATCAACATTTTGTGTACTGAAGTCATGAATATATTCTTTATTGGAGATCCTAAATAAATACTGCTAAGTCTCCAACAATATGCAAGCCTTTTATATTGTTTGATTAATTTCACCAGTTGGCACAGACTGTGGCTAGAATTTATCAATATTGTTTTAATAACTTGTTCAAACACGTGCACAAAGAAATCAAGGCATGCCAACCAGAATCAACAAGCGAAATGATTTATAGCACTTTGCTAAGTGCAAGGTCAAATAAAGAATCCAGGTACACTTACCATAAAGAACTAAATTGAAATATTTCTAAATGTGTAGTTGAAAGTTTTAAGTTGCTTTCATATTTATATTTGAAATGCAAAAAGTCTATCAGCTGGTCTGCAGTTGTCCTTTTCACACAATCGTAAACTCTATTTTCATAGAAGTAATTTATGTGCTAAGTAAATATACCACTGAGTTGAGATCAAAAATTAAAAATCGCACACCGAACAACTCAGATCCTATTCACGCACAAGCCACGAGATATGGAATCTAAAACCGCGGCAAACATTTTAAAACCAATAAGAACAGCTGCAGTTAGAAGTTATGATCTTAAAAACTGTTTTGAAAAACACCTCAGTTCGTCCATGATAAAGATCGCTCAGTGCCAAACGGCAGACAAAACACTGGATATCCATCAACGTTCAAATTAAAATATACACAATCTATATTATTGCTACCATCTTGTATAAAGAAAGAGAAAGTCAGTCCGGACTCGGGTGCATCCACTTCTTCACGAAGATTGATGATTAGGAAATGGCTGATTGAAGACCACACTCGATTATTGTATAAAACCAACATAATTACTTGCAAGGGAGAGTTAATAGTTATTATAATTAGTGGTCTTAGTCTACTGGAGCCTGATATTAGTTATTTGTATAAGAGAGAGCTTGGAGACGCTGACAGAGCTATGTTTAAGCTGTATTTTTACTTTTTCGACGTGTTCTAGTTTCCCGCAGTTGACTTTTACATCTTCGAGATGATAGGATACTGACACGTTATCATTTTCTATCTTGGAGTTATCAATATGCTAATATTTATTAGTGTTAAGCTTAGGTTAGACGACAGCGCTGAATCCTTGTTTACGTTTGATTGATTTCAATTTTAATTTGAGTCTACATTGCCTTGTGGTGCACCTGCCTCAACAGAGCGCGTATTCATGAACTAACTAGAAATAGTTTTAGTGCTTGTATCACAATAAGCGAGCTTATAAAGGAAAGTTGTATAGCTAATTCAAATCAGTTGGAGGGTACTTAAATAAAGCTGTCCTGGAAATTGAAACGTCTGTCAGCCGGCTGTCGTTAATCTGCTCGGTAACCTACTCAATCGCACTATAAAATCGGTGAGAAATTAGGTCGTCCACAGGCACTTTAATTGCGCTATCGTTTCATTGAAAATAACATATCGACTGCGAACATGATTTATCAAACGTTTATGGCCTAACAAAAGTAGTAAAAGGCACCCATTAAGATTCTAAAGCGACGGATTTAGGCCCTTTCCCTACTCAATGCGATACAATGTTTATAACACCGTTAATATCGTCCCCGATCAACCTATTGAGGGGCAAAATAAAATGGCGTCTATTCATTATGATGGTAATACTCGAAACAATATAGCACGGGTTTCTATACTTTCTATTATTAATAATAATCAGAAGACTTGGCACTTCCACGGCTTTTCGCTCTCAAGTGCAAATTGTTGGGAGCATGGCTTCCTGTGTGAAAGTGTGCACTTTCTTCTTAAATCACCATATATCTGGTTGTATCATCAAAGTAACATACCATTATGGTAAACGGCCAGCGCTTAGATACTGTTCAGTGTTATACGACTGTCTCGGAGCGTCGTAAATGAGTTTAACTGTACTTACCTTAGTTTTAGCATCCTTCTCTGTAATTACATTTGTCATTAACTTAAATTATGCTTACTTTCTTAAGACCCCAATCAATAATTAAGTGTCATTGAGTGATAGTGTTAAAATTTATTTCTTTAATATCCTCTCACAATTTTCTTGCTGCAGTTTTTGCATTGTGGAAATCGTTGAAGCTTTAATGTAAAAACAATGTTACTAGTTATTTTGGCATTATTCCTTCAACATAAATCTTTTAGCTATTATTTTGTTCTTTACGTATTACATAACGACCGAAGAAGCTACGGGTACCATCATGTTTTTACTCAGAAGCAGTAAGATTTATAAATATAATTTGAATGTATCAGTTGAAAGCAGTAAGTGAGAAAATAATAGAATCATTAAAACGCATCAAGTGGTCGAACAGCCGCATGCGCAGGATAGCGGCCATGTCGCAACTTCCTCCCTATATATGGTATTGCTGATAATAAGCCCGCTTCCTATCAAGTGTCCAGCGAGATTAACATTAGAAAGGTCCAGCCTGATAAGATCAGAAATAAATTGCTTTTCTATTACTTGTTTTTTCTCCTAATGAGGTGTTAGAACTTTGTCTGCTTATGGAGAAACTTGCCAGTTTCGATATAAGAATACTACCAAGCCCAAAGTGTTGTTACAGACTTCTTCGAGAGTGTTAATTGACAATTTGTGAGGGGCTTGTAACTAAATAATAACCGCCAGTGCAACTGCTCTTGACGAGGTCAGTCCATGGATTGGTGACCATCCATTACATATCGAGAAGGAATTTCGATATGTAATGGTGTGCTTCGGAAACGACTTGTAGGAAGCCCGAAAGTCTGACCACCAGTCTACTCAAGGGGTATCGTGTTACCCAGTATTTGGGTTGTAGAGGTCAGATAGGCAGTCGTTCCATAATAAATACTGGTATTCATCTGGTTCTGGTTAGGCTGGAAGCCGACCCCGACATAGTTGGAAAAAGGCAGGCAGACGATAGGTATCTGTATCTGACGTCCATTAATACGAATGTTTGTAGAACATTGATTTATGTGACCATTTCTAACAAGAACATAAGATGCGAAATTAATGTATTGCAATATTGAATATGCAAGTTCCTTAACGAATTGGCAATAAAGGTTAAACATATAATTTAATGTTTCCAAATAAATAAACAAGCAGAAAAACTGTACAATAAAATTACTACAATAAGTTTAAATGGAACATGAGTTATTTATAAAACAACGAACGGTTACTTCCTTGACTATTTCGTTTTGTGTGTTTGTTGCAAATTAGAAAGAATCTGTTTTTCAATCAGGTTTTAGAATCTGGTGTCAGAATATTCTCAATGACTTCGTCTAGACATCGATGATATTATTATTATTGTTGCCGATGTGACTGCGACGGCGATCGTTTACTTACGTAAAGTAGGAACCGGTGTCGGTATTAAAACACTACGAACTCCCGTAGGTACTATAATAAATGTTATTTATAAATATTATTTAAGTAACCGATAAGAACAAATTACATAGCTGATTCTACAGAAATACAAATCAGAAAGAAATAAAAAATGTATAAAACTAACAAAGGTTCTATTCTGTGTACCATTTCAACAAAATACCCGCTATAACCGTTTCGATCTATGAGTGAGTTTTTTTTAATAATTGTTGCAGTTAAAAGCCATTATATGTATGTATACAGATAAAAAATAAGCCTCTAGACAAAATTAAATGCTCGAAGCGCATTCGATATGAAACAGAAGACTAACATTTAATGAATTAAACTACTACAACATCTGAGACAGCAAAACAAGAGCCAACAGAACAGTGCGTGCCACACACAAATGAATCTTGAGAGACAATCTGACGCGTGCGCAATGCAAATGTATGATTTAGTGCAAATTGAGCTTTTAAATCTCGAACACGGAGCGCCAAAGGGATATTGTTTCAACATAATCATAATAGACCAAGCCAATAACATACTGTCCACCGTAAAGATAAAAAAAAAGAAACCTAAACGAAAGCGTTTACACAATCAGAGATCAAGAAATATTCGGTCGTATCCCTAGACTGGTCGCAGACAAAAAAAATACGGTAATTTGAAAGCGTCATTATGATATAGAAACTGATCAAGAATATTTTAAAAGTTAAAAGAGTACGCAAATTAATGTATGTTTTTAAAAAATTGCGAACATTTGCAGATTCAAAACTAATAACACAAGTTTATTTAGCCCTATGTCAATCTATAATTCAATACTGCATTACTTCATGGGGTGGCGCAGCAAAAACCAATTTACTTCCTCTTGAAAGAGCTCAGAGAGCAATTTTAAAGGTAGCAAACTTCCATCCCTTTTTCTTTCCCACTGATCTGCTTTATAAATCCTGCAACGTGCTGACTGTTCGCCAACTTTTCATTATGCACTTAGTATTAAAACAACACACCATGCTTACCTACACTGCTGACATTACTAACAAGAGACGGAATGATATAGTATGCGCATCAAATTTTACTTCAAAACATGTCTTTGTGGAAAGATTTTTTACATTCTTAGGCCCATTTCTGTACAATAGATTAAATAGAAAACTAAGTATCTATAAATTGAATTATTTTAGCTGTAAAAAAATTATACTTAAATATTTACTAACCATCGCCTATGCACAGACAGAAGAGCTACTTGTTGTCTGCAAATAGAAACGCTTACATGCAATTTTACTGTTACTAACCTAAATTAGATTTAGTTTTTCACTTTATACTCATTGTTAATTTATTACATTAAGTATTTATGCACTTCCTAGCCTGAAGCACAGGTTCAACCTAGTTCAGGCAAATAAGAAATTGTGTTCTATTTTAATTGTTAAGAAACTTATTGTAAATGTGCCCTTTTTATAAATAAACGATTATTATTATTATTATTATTATTTTCAAAGACCGATTAAAATACAATACATGAATGCTTTACTAAGAAGCAATTAAGCAGACTATAAGTTGTGTTGGTAATAAAAGTAGTGATCAAGGTGTGGAAGTGTCTCACTAAATGTCTGGAGAGCTACGGAGATATCTGCTCGGGTTTAACGACGCGGCTTACTGTTCGATACTGCATAATGACAGGTGATATAAATCAGATCGTTATTACTTCTTGCAAAGTCAAAGTTAACATACTACAATATCGCGGTAAGAGTCAAGTAATTACAACTGATGATACAAGATTACGAGATAGAAGAACGAAGTTGTCGTTAAGATACGAGTAAATATATATGCTTTCGACCAGATAAAGTAAAATGTATCGCCGGAAGGTGGTTATAAGGTTGGAAAACGTGGTTGGGAAAAGGCTAGGTAGATAATAAAAAAAACAGATGAAGTACTAACTGATGCAAAACTTTAGATGGGGGAACCTAAAAGAGACAGGTGCACTGATTTCAATTATGACTAAAATTGAAAACTGACGATTTGAATTTATAACAATTGCTTGTTTATAAATAATACTAGTGTACATATGAAAGCATAAGTACTTTGTTTAGTTACTCCTATCATTCAAATGATTGATCTCCACGTAAAGCATACAGGTAAGTCCTTAACTCCAATAAATCAGAAGCCCTAAATCCCATAGTTTTATATCAAGTCATTTTTTTTGTATAAACGTCGCCCCACACTAGGAATTTCTAATGTATCGTGGGTGCGTTCACAAACATTTAAACTAACATAAACAAACAGTCAGAACCGGAACAACTACCTGTAGGCCATACAAATATTTGTTCCGTGCGGTATTTGAACCCACGACACGCAGTGCAGCAGCCAATCGCTCAACCACTGCGGCATTGCTGACTACATATCTCCAAATTTTAAAATCGTCTGATTTAGGTTAAGGAATCTGCCGTAGAAGTATATAAAGATGAGAAGACATGACTAAAACCAGAATTTGGTTTTGGCCGACCAATACCTACCACATTCTATTTTTAGTGTTGTCTAGATTTTGACACAGCGCACATTCCTTGGAGTATACACTGTACAGTGTACATATGCAAATCCTAGAACTGGTATTAGCACGCATATGTCATCGTAAGCAGCATATTATTATAATTTGAAATTCTGTCCAACGAGTTGAGTGACTCTTTGATTTAATACTGGTGTGGCCGGTTATTCAGCAAAATATGCATATGCTGGGTTCTATAAATTATCAAGTTTGCTTAAACATGTTCTGATTTAGAGACGTCTATTCGTAAACTGGTGTTGGTTCTACAAACAAATTGCATTCCCGTTTTCACTAACACTAGGCGACACCTGAATTTAAACTATAGAAATGTGAGAAAGCTGAAATGTTTGTTCATACGCGCTAAGCCATAGAACTACCGTACGTCGGATTTCAAGAAAATCTTTTCGCATTTGATGGCCCAATTCTTGAGGCTATTTTATATCACGTTATGGCACTTAGCTGCGGGTGAACCCGCGGGGTACAGCTAGTGTCTAAAAACAGAGTAGTTTTTCACTGCAGTGTAAAATATAAAGACAACAGAGGGAAGCCGCAGTATTAGTATCTAGTCTTATCGAGAAGTTTTTGTTATGCAAATGTTACGGATATGGTGTTTTATATACCTTTAGTGTAACTACGTGTGATATTATTTGTCAATAGTAGACTATGTTATTTTTCAATGGCGATAGAAGTATTTTTCCGAATATCCGCAGATTGGAATAGAGTTGAATGTACACTATACGCCACTGAAAGACATTCAACTTACAATTTTGCATTTTTTGTGTTAGTGAAAACACACGGTGCTCAAGGCCTGATCTCAGACAGTCGCAGCTTGTTCAAGCCTCCTCAAACTACGCCATAACAACCGGTCGTGCCTTCCGCGTGGCGTAATAACAACATATGTTGTGTTGATCAAAGTCATTATGCTAAAGTAAAATGTCTGGCCGCGACATCGGTCGGCCTTCCCCTTGACCGATAGCGAAGTCAGTTTTTTTTTTTTTTTTTTACGTTTATAATCGCAATGCGTATGCCAGTCCCATCGCACCCTAAATACACGTTGGTCATAATATCTGGACCATAAACCTAAACAGACTCTTCGCATCATCGCTATTTGGTTTATATGAAATGCCAGGATTATCTGAAATGTGCATTTTTCTTTTTGTTTTTTCCCGGTGAAAATGCTCATGCATAAGCTCGGACTCAGAGGAGCCCGGGACGTTATTTGAGACAGAAGGACTGTCCTACCTCAAGACCCTTAACAAATCATTTCTCCCAGACTCATATCGAACACAGTCCATCAATAAGTG
Source organism: Phlogophora meticulosa (assembly GCA_905147745.2). NCBI lineage: Eukaryota > Metazoa > Arthropoda > Insecta > Lepidoptera > Noctuidae > Phlogophora > Phlogophora meticulosa. Next base: position 16,856,244 of record LR990522.1, on the reverse strand, counting down.
GTGTAAAAATGTTACTTTATTTTAGGTAAATGAGGAGCTCAAGGCTAAACCTCGAGCACAGGAAGAACGCTAGAGACAAATCATACTAGTTACCTAGTTCCACAATTTACTTAAATTGTTCAGCTTTAATTAATCGATATTTGTTATCTTCTGTGCAAGCTTGTTACAAGCATATGGATAATGTATTGTAGTTAACTATTTATTATGGAATTAACCTGTAAGCCTTCATAAAAGTGATAAAATAAAAACAGCCGCGCGGGTCGATCAAGGTTAAGGTACGCTTGCCGAGGTCAGTCTGTGGATATGTGACCGCTCATATCAAGACTCCTCCATATCTCTGAGAGTACATACGTAGAACCCGAACGTTGGTCCCGGCTATCATTTATAGATCTTTGACAGTCGTTACGGGTGGTCAGAAGCCCGAAAGTCTGACAACCAGCATTACTAAGGGGCACGTGTTGCCCAGTAAGTGGGTTGCGGAGGTCAGATAAGCAGTTGCTCCATGTAAAATACTGGTATTCAGCTGCATCGGTTAGACTGGAAGCCGATCCCAACATAGTTAGGAAAGCGGCTAGGCTGATGACCTTATGTTAGGTAAAAAATAAAGTATGGGGATCTTGATGACGTTTCATGGAAAAAGCATTTCCTGGGTGAAATTTCATCAGTTATAGGAAATTAACGGATAAGTACCCTAGTACTATACTACCCTATAGTGTCAGAATCTTGAAGACTCTCTGCGACTTTAAAGGCATCAAGAAAACCTGGAATAAAACAAGCAGAGTCGATAGAGCGTACTGGTACTCCTTCTCACTTCTCACCTCGAATAACTATGAAAAAGTCAAGAAAAACCACCTATTTAAAAAAATATGTAATCCCAATTAATATTTTAAGTGCAAATGTGACTTTGTTACGCTTTAATGGATTACGATAAAATTTAGCACACATATAGACCATGACCGTTGATGATATGGCAAGATAAAAGAGGTGACCCTTGAGATGACGGCAAATAGAGATGTATGGAAGAAGAAAACGTGCTGCACCGACCCCAAATAAATTGGGATAAGGGCAGGAGGATGATGATATAGACCATGACCGATGCTGAGACATAGGATGTATCCCAGAGGTACGCTCGCTTGGGATAATTACCGTGATCCACGAGGAAGAAGCCACGGACAAAAGCCATTAAATAATTAAACTGAGAAATTTAGTAACGAAGTACTTAGACACTATTATCGATTTCAAAAAGCAAGAGGAAATCCATTAGCTACTTAATCATGCTTGGACGTAAAATCGATCGACCAAGGTCTGCCGGTGAAGACGAACATCGTAACAGAGTTTCGGAAATTAAAAGTAATTTCACTTCACTAAAGTACAAATATGTAATGGTGTGTGTAGAAGCACAGTTTTATGCAGCAGAATTAGTAGCGTGTAACCCATGCTGTACTGTGTTATCAGATTAACCAAGCAAATCATGGCGTTGCATATGTCGGCAAGATGACTTATTTCGAGAGTTGGGAATCACATCATGTTCGAAAGCTTCTTTAAGGGGTCAACGGGAAATAATTGTACTTAAGCAAGCATGATAATACCAGCCTGTTAAGATAGCACGGCACAGCAGGGCAAAGGTCTCTTCTCATTTAGAGAAGAGGCAAGAGAAGGAACGGGCGTTAATCACTACGCCTACTCTAGGCGGGTTGGCGAAATCCAGGTTTCCCCACGATCACGATTTTTGAAATAAACTAAGGAAGTCCATATGAATTGACATTGTGAATTGACCGGATTTCAACCTACAATCTCGTGCAAGAGAGGTGAGGCCCTAATCCCCTGGCCATCACGACAAACCTTCAGCAAGCATATATCATATTTTACGATCACCATGTCCTAAAAATTTGCAACTGACGCTCACCTGATAAGTGTCCTCCTCGTGCCAGTAATAAAACCATTTGTTTCTATTATGAACGCTATTTTCAAGCAATAAATCATTCACCATTCACGATTAATTCTGAGCAATAAATTGTGCACATGATTCAAAAACTCATCGGTGAACGTCCGGGATCAAGCCCGCGACGTCGCTGTTTCTGCACACGAAGTAGTGAACGAATGGAATTCTGACACGGGTTTTTTTCTACCCACAGATATGAATTACCGGAATCCTGCACTGCATTGAACTAAAGAATCGTTTGTTGCATAATGATCTTTAAAAAATCAAAGATCATTTATTCAAATAGGCTGAATCAGCACAATGACAAAAGATAGTCCCCCAAAACGGCCATCCTTCTACTCCCTAGTGCCTTTGCTGGTAAGAAGTGGCGCAACAAACTCCCCAGCAACATCATTGTCAGCGGCGTTGATTGACAGCTTTACATTCCGACGATAATTACACGCTGTGTTTGTGGAGAAATCTCTAGTGGAATTCTATGAATCTTCTAGCCCGTTGCAGTTTACTACTGAAGTTACATCTCACCCAATTAACAATCGTCCTGTCTACACCACTTCTCTCTGCAGAATCGTCAGCATCGTGTTGTTTCCCCGTATCACTTTATTTGTTAACAACTGCATGTTTCCAGTCGACCCCCTACCTTGCATCTATCGTTACTTATGTTATAAGTAAATGAGAGACGGCTTTAAGTTCCCATATTTCGTTTCTGACATTTCAACGTTTTACGACTGCCATATGAAACATGTTACTTTTAGCGGTGTTACCTAGGTGTCAGATTTCTAAAGCGTGATTTGTGCTAAAATTAAAGTGTCTGAAATGAAATTTAACGTCTCGAATAAATTATTTTAGCAATGTATAAATAACTGTCTCTTGTCCATTGTTACTATGCAGTAAATGTTTATGTGGAGGCCGTTTAAGTCAAGTAGTGCAAATTTCAGTGCCCTCAATCAGTATTGGGTCAAATATTGCTAGCCTATCTATACATATAGTTCCTTTTATAGTGCTTTGTTAGTCTATTGCTAGTAGCAAGCAAGCTAGTAAGTAGGTATTTAATTATGGAAACAATTGGTTTGCATCGTATTGAAAAAAGTCAGAAATTCATCTTGACCTTCACAGTATTCCAAAAAGTTTCAGAACCTTTTTAAAACTTACTCTCTACTTCTTTACGCATAGTACCAATATTATACAAAATTCAAACAGAATCAAATCAATATCAAAACACGCCACATCGCGTGGAAACTCAGTCCAACCAAAAATGGGTACAGTCCAGCAAGAGCCTTACCAAACGATCTTAAGCCTTACAGATACGCAGCGTTCAAACTGTCTGTAATTACATAGATTATTTATATTTATATGCATTTGTCATTGGATGTGTAGGCGGGGAGAAAGCAACATTTATCTGACGGTTTATGGTACTGGTCTCAGTAATAATGCTTATAATTCACCCAATGCGTAATAGATTTCTGCTCGACTGTGTGCACAATGCGATCTGTCACTGTTGTTATATGGCAGCACTTACGGCACGGGATCAGAGATTTTGATGTGATAAAGTTTTATTGGACCTTTGCCTACTAACCTAGCTGTAAAATCAAGGTTTGGATTGAGAAAAGCGGTTCTTTTAGTAACCGTTTTTCCAGAAAGCTGCCATTTTATCACTGGCCAAGGGAGAAGTGATGTAGTACTTCGACCAACCTTTTCTACTAATGAAACGTGTCTATCTTCGAATGGTTCACATCAATAATTCAACAGGGTCGAATTGGTGGCCTGGCCTTCGGACTACTATGAAACACACCCGAGGACTGCTATCTTCATTTAGTTTAATTAAACTAGTCCCTGAAGTGCCCTGGGCAAGGCTGCTGTCGTCGTTTCATGAAAATAATGAAGTTTATTAATGATTCATTTGAAACTATTTGACAAGGTAAGTAATTAGAAGGTCATGATCCAGCATGAACATTTGATTGATTATTTTCGCTGCACTTCTGTCTTTAGATACAACACTCCTTGGCCGCACATGATGGCGAATGATGCTGGACAAACCCTCATAGGCGCACGCCTAGGAGGGTTGTGCAAATATTGTGGTGAGCTCCATCTAATATATAAAACTCTCGTGTCGCAATGTTTGTTACCAAACTCCTCCGGGACTGCTGGCCGATTGGTATGAAATTTTGAGTGCATATCGGGTAGGTTTGAGAATCGGCCAACATCTAATTTTAATACCCCTAAATGATAACGTTTGCTGGGTCAGCTAGTTAGCTAGTATAGTTACATATTAAATCTTGAGATACCTACATGAAAATTGACAACGACCAGTATTCGAAGTCTAACAAATGAAGAATCTTGTTAAATATTGATCGCTAAAGACATTTTATTTAATGAAATTGTTTATAAACATTTCAAGAGCGCAGCAGTTGGAACACAATCCTTACCACGAGACAGCTGTATCGGCAAGCCTGGGCTACTTCAGCATATCTTCCAGTTGGCACCCAACGAACGTGAGAATCAAACTAACCTCGCAATTACCTACTAAGAACTAAGAGATTTATTACATTAAACACGCTCATTTCACTTTCGGAATCGTGTACGAGAAAACGCGAACAAGTGGTAGACGGCCCTGTCTGTTAGCGATTCAACATTAAGCCGATCGGCTTTCCCTACAACAATCGTAAATAACGAATTCATTACGAATAACATAACCGTTTAGTTGTTTTATTGTGGTGTACGAGAGATTAGATTTTCATTGCCACTATAAAGCTGAAATGCGCCGTAAAGCCGAGATTGTTCTAGTTAGTAGGGAAAGACGGTCGCACTTTATGATATTGCAAGTAATGGAACGTGTCATTTGGAATTGTTGGACAAATAAATAATTGTTTTGGTCAAACGGCCGGATTAGAAATCTCTCGTTGTATAGGTAGAAGAAATAACTTGAGACCATATTTGGGCTTGGATACGGAATACAAATTTGATCAAGTTTCTAAAACAAGCAATTACTGGGTTAAATGCAGTAGCCACGAAACCGCCGCTTGATGGAATTACCAATCTTCATCTCTATAAAATGATAGGTATTAAAAAGAGCAAAAACCGCGGAACGGTTAAGGAGTATACAACCGAATTGAAACTTAATCAGTGACCAAATAAGAGTGATTTTAGAGCGCGTGGTCGTATACGGAGGTTTGGTTACTAATGATGGCAAAAAGTCTGTGTTTGTATAACATTGAATTTATCACTTTCCCTGTATCGGACACCAGCTGAGCAGGACTAACGGCTGTTAATCGTGCGTCTGACATAACATTACTATGGCAACTAGAACGAAACTCGCCAGCTAGAACGATTCTTCAATGGAACTTCTCCTTGAGTGCGTATAAAATGAAAACTTTGTCATTTAAAAAAGTACTTGGATTTACCTGAAGTTACAGAATTAGGCATATATACTACATGTATCCATATAGTCAGCATTCTGAATTAGACTATGAGCAATCTTCCATATTGCCAAACTTCTCTCCCAGACTAGAAGCTATTGACAAATCAGCCGCAAAATTATTAACCACTTAGCTTTAATAGGTCAAATAACTCGAATCGTACAAGCTGAGCAATTTCGCATAATTTCCAATTAAATACTAAGGCACCGACTACGAAGTAACCATATGATGTAAACGGAGCCGAATGACATTCAAGAGTATTTACAGGCCAGCATTACGGTCATGCAAATCGTAGGAACACATAAGGTAAGTATTTGTTTTTGAAACGACCTATGTGGCGCGGCGGGCGAAGGTCCGCCTGCGACGCAGGAGGTTGCGGGTTCGATTCCCGCCTTTGGACAAATGTTTGTATGATCTCTTTGTTCCGGGTGTTCTGGGTTTTTACTATGTAAAAAATATATATCTATGTAATGTATTGTATTAAGTACATCAGTCATCTAGTACCCATAAAACAAGCTCTGCTTAGCTTGGGGCTAGATCATGCTGTGTGGATTGTCCAGCATTATATATTATTTATTTATTAGGTATTTATAGTATTCTGTTACCGTTAATTTATAATAGCGGTATCTGTTACTTCTTCTTCTTTTTTAAAAACATTGCCCCACACTTGGATGCGTTTGTGGATCGTGGGTGTGTTTACAAACATTCAAACTCACATACACAAACAACCAGACCCGGAACAACTACTCGTAACTGTAGGCCATACAAATATTTGTTCCGTGCGGGAATCGAACCCCCGACACGCAGCGCAGTAGCCAATCGCTCAGCCAATGCACCAACCATGCCGCCAATTAATGAAGGATTAATTTATATAGCGGTATCTGTTACTGGTTGGAGAATTGCCAAGTTTGGAGATTGGTGTGTCATAATTTGGAAGATTTATTACGGACATCTAAAATGTGAGTTGAGAAATATATGTTATGCGGAAAGATGAGAGAAATATCGTATGCAAAGGTAAGTAAGGGGGTGAACACTAAGATGACGAGTAATACAGAAGTATGGAAAAGAAGACATGCTGCGTCGACCCCAAATAAATTGGGATAATGGCGATAGAATGATGATCCAAATTGTGTTTCCCAAATGTAGATCCAAATTTGATTGCATTAATTGTGTTAACATCTGTTAAGATTGTGTTTCTTAGAACAACCTCTAGTCTACCACGTGACGTCACTTTTACGTAAAAGTGTACCACGACGTAACGTCACGCGAAGTTTCAGCGCACCATATCATCGTCATTTTTGGTTCACGTGACAAAAGAAAAAATACGTGTCCAGTATTTTTGAGAAATCCAACTATCGGACCAAACAGATTTTTAAGGACACTACCGGGTTACATATGGAGAATTTTGTTTCTACCAAGTTGTAGTTTTAAACTGGGGTTATATTTTACTTCGCTGTTATGGTCAGATCCAGTGGTAGCATGACTGCTACAGTTTTCTCAGCCACTAAGTAGCCTTCAACAGTAATAATCTTAACAGATAACCGCCCCATAATAAGAGCCATTAAATTATTAGTAGTAGACGTTAATACATTGGCTTTTTATCACTCTAGAAACGCCATTACTCTCAGTAATTGCGCTGGCAAATTACCATGGTAACCATACTAGCTAAGCCATAATTTCAATTTATAGCACGTTATTAACAGGTTCCAAAGCAATTTTGTTGCATTGAGTGTTGAAAATTAATTAGAAATTCTATTTTATTGAGAATTTCGCTGACATTGAACTTCTACTAAATTTTTGAATAAATCATCATGTTAGTAGTGGTGGAAATAACTTTCAACGGTGATAATGAAAAGCAACAGAGGTCATGAATACAATACATGTTATGCTAAACTGAAAACTGTACTTTGAAATTCTAATTAATGTCTCTCTAGACAGCTACAATATGTGGATCGATTTAGCTTTCTGCACTCTTTCTCAATATTAACTTTAACTATGTCAAATCTAAAATTAAATAAATAAATAAATAAATTGTGCTGGACAATCCACACAGCATCATCTAGCTCCAAGCTAAGCAGAGCTTGTGTTATGGGTACTAGATGACTGATATACTTAATACAATACATTACATAGATAGATATTTTTTATTATACATAGCAAATACCCAGAACACCCAGAACAAATCTTTGTAGATCGTACAAACATTTGTCCCAGGGCGGGAATCGAACCCGCAACCTCCTGCGTCGCAGGCGGACCATCGTCCGCCGCGCCACATCGGTCGTCAATTAACCTGTGCGCGCTATATTCTTTAAAAGGGGATACGTAACTGGTATTCTCTTCACGTATTAATATATTGATACTTACTACCTCTAACACCACAAATACAAATTGAATCTACAACTAAGTGAGCATAACCATCCACTAGGGCCAAGTAACGATAAGACGCACCGTCTACGTACCATCAATACAAAATACTCGAAAGCCCAACTCGAAATGAACTCGAAAGCTGCGCACACGCACCACTAGTAGCATGTCTCACCTCCCAGACAGTTGAACGACCGATTGCAACGTCCGAGGCAATACCTTTTACAAACTACGGAAAGCAACAACGAAACGCGGCGTACTTTCAAAACGTCTTTGTACAAGATACGCGAGAACTTGGCATAACTGAAACATGGTTTAAAGAGACGATGGTCAGGATAAGATCGCGAGATACATATTGATATCTAGAGAGAAAACTAGATAGAAACTTTGAAAAATATGGCTGTCCAAACTAAAGATATATGGACGAAATGCTGATCGTTATCTTGTACTATATGGCAGAGGTGCGACACCTAGTTGAGGATTAAATATTATTTTAAGACTGCGAAAATTTAGGATGCATGTTTAAGAATCTCGCAAGGAGGAGTGCCAGAATTTGCACATTAATGTTTATGTGGAGAAGCGAGTTCATAAAGCTAAAATGGCCGAATTTAGAACACTATACGACCTCTGGTACGTATAGATACGTGAAGAGAAAACTTCGGATCCCTTTTAAGAATTATGCGCGCACGAAGGAGTGTGAGATTTGGCATAGTTCATTTTTATATGGAGAAGAAAGAAAATGGCCATATTTTGACTACTAAGCGACCACTAATCTTCATTAAACCTTCGTTCGTTTAGAGCAGGAGCTGTTAATCCCGAGCCAAACTTCAAAGAACACATGTACAAAAGATGGAATATGGAAATCTACGGGATAACCTACTAGCTTATCATCATCTGTCTAGCCGTTTCCCAAACATGTTGGGGTCGGATTCCAGTCCAACCGAATGTAACTGCATACCGAGTACTTTCCATGGACTGCCTATCTGACCTCCACAATCCAGCAACTGGGCAACACAGGTACCCCGTAGTAAAAGTGGTTGTCAGACTTTCGGACTTCTGACTACCCGTAACGACTGTCAGATCTATAAATGACAACAGGGACCAACGGCTTAAGCTACTTTGTTTGTACAGGTGTCATTTTTACTCTGTCGTTCATCATTTCTGGACTCCTCATTTGCAGCCATTTGAGATCAGATTTTTTTTTTGGATGGTAAGAGTCCAGGTCACTTCTATTTCTGTCTAAGCCACCCGCATTGTTTTCACTTGCTCTACCAATATTTACGAGTATATTTTCTCCATTATATATTCCAATAATAATTTTATGATTGTACGTTTAAGCATAGGCTTTCATATTTATCATCAAAGCATATTATTATTTTTATAGCCAAGTTAAAACAACCATTTCATGGGCCATAATGTTTCTTGAAGCGAGAAATATTCCATACAGTTGCAATTTAAATAAATGGTTTTAAATGTAGGTACAAATAACAAACTCGTAAAATAAAAGACACATGGAGTTCGTGACTTTGCTCTCGTAATTTGTAAAACAAATGCGTGTGCGCAGAAAATGCAACCATAAAGGTGCGTATACACCTGGGATGAGTGAGCGAGGGATGATTCCTTCATTTTCCTAGACTCGCAAAGTGCAAAACTGGTGGAAACAAGCTTAGCGGAGGCGAGGAGTTGTGCATACAAAGTGATTCAAGAAATATGTATGTGCAAAGAACGGCCGCAAAGAATGCTTGTCTCTCTTAGAGACACTTGTTTTGTATGACAAGACCGCTTCTCCGTTTAAAAGAGTCTGCTTCACAGCTCCGCTACACATCCCCGCACCGCTCAGTTATCTCGCTCATCTCTGTTGGAAAAGCACCCTTAATCTATTGCCCTACATTTACGATCAGTGAACCACGACCATTTGCATTGCAAATGCTAGTAGTTTCCAATTAGCGTATATTTAGATTAAGAATAATGTCTATGTAGGTCTTTTTAAATCAATAGTAGGTTCTTTAACTAATATTTTATTTCGTTGGATAAATTCAAGGTAGAGGAGTCAAAGCTAATTCACCTGGAAACTTGATTATTTCTTCAAGAATTGCCTAAAACGGATCTTAAAATTTATTCGAAATATTTCCTCAGTGATGACCGAGAATTTGGGTGGAAATCGGTTTTCATGGTATGGAAGTGTGATGCAGAGGAATGAGGATGATGAAAGTTTTGAGCATGAATCTGGAAGGGTAGAAGAGTTGGGAAAATCCGGAAAAATGATGGTTGGATTGTGTAAAAGGAGATATGGCTAGAAAGGAAGTGACTATTGAGATGACGGCAAATGAGATAACGTTGAACGAGCAGCTTTTAGCAAAAGATATATTGGGCCGGCCTCAAATACATTGGCATAAGGGTAGGAGGATGATGACTTCTTGTTTATCAACTTTAGATCTAAGCAGATCAGTAGTTGTAGCAACTTTAAACTCTCTATTGAGACTTGAGAGACCATTCTCAGCGACTATAAATTTCATTTTTTTTTAGCTCTCCAGCCCCAAAATCTTTTCAAAATAAACCTCAATTGGAAAAATGTAACAAACACGTTTCTAATATTATCTGAGCGGCCTCGTGGAGCACATTGCCAAAGCCACTGTACTGTCATAAATATATGACACTGCGCATATTTCGGTTACTTACACCTGTTTATAATTCGACATTGAAACTGTATTTACGTTTGACCCTCGGTAATTACTACGAGGTTCACATAATAGGAACGATCATAAATATTTGTTACACGTAGTAATGAGTAAGTATAGTTTCGATATTTTATTGTTGGAATAATTCTTTGTTCCACCAAACCGTTAAATGTGTCATCACATGATCTAGGATGTTAAAATAAAGTTTTTTTTTTTATTTGGTCATGGCTTTCAGTTATTTAATAAAAAAAACTAAATTACCGCATAAAATAGTCCTTGTGGATACGTGACGTCACAAGGCAATAAATAATCAGTCAAACACATTGAATCGATGTATATGTTTACTCCCTTGTGACGTAATTTGAGAATCGAAGATGCTCTATTATGAGTCGTTTTGCAGTCACGTGAGCTAAGGTGAAAAGAGAGCATGTTATTTCGTAACTTAGAGAAGTTCGAGACATTATTTCGTGCTTTTAGTTATGAAATCACTCATAAAAATTATAATGTACGATTACCAGCACGAATCATATTTTTGGTACAGTCAATAACCCCATTGCATAATAATTAATAGTTTGTTTCAATTTATTCATTCAATCAGCAAAAAAACGGTTCCGATGATGGATACTTCTGATGATAATCACTACCACTTTCACCACTATAAATGGGTCCAAGTCATTCATGACTGCCGACGAGATGCCGTTATATTGATAACCGCAATAAACTTTAGGCAAAAGAATATTATTTCTCATTACAAAGTACAAAAACCAATTAAAGAACTACATAACTAATCAAAACAAAATTACCGGACACGACATTATTTTAGCTGAACGGCATTATGGCAACCCAGTCTATTTCATAACTACATTATGCAACTAGATCTATAACAGACTACAATAATATAATTATTATTTTACTGTTCGGTAATTCATCGATCAAGTGCCCAGAGCTATTGAGCCGAGGGTTTGATTAAAAACGTTTGTTTTTGTTATCTAATAATTTCTTGAGCCGTTGAACTAACATAAGAAGGCAATTTGTTTGTATAAGTATTCTGTAGTGCGTGGAAGGGCTCTTGGTTAAGCTACGCTCGCCAAAGCTGGTCTGTAGACGTATCACCATGATCATCAACCTAACCTCATCCTCCTGTCCTTTCTCTATTTAGTTGTCGTCGGGCAACATGTGTTCTTCTTCCGTCACTTCCTTCCTAGCCTTATCATCTTTCACACAACTCATACATCGTTTCTTTGGCCTCCCTCTACTCCTGTAACCCATAACATTCATACTTACAAAATATTCATTACATATCGAGACCCCTCCGTGCTTCGGATGACTAGATGACTGTGCCAATTTTCTCCTCCGGCCATTCAGCGTATCACATGAAGGCCATAGTTGTTAAATACCCTTTATAGTATTATACTCTGTCACACTTTTATTGGGTTGTCACGTTCATGCGTCAGGTCATGCGTCAATGGCATCACATTCCATACAACAGTATTCCTACCTACACTCTACAATAGCTAATAAAATAATTTTATTATTCATTAATCATTCTTTTGTAAAGCTGAGAGATTTTTAGGAACACTGTGTGCCTAGTACGGTTTCTTGACGTAAACTTAGGTTTACGTCAAGAAACCGTACTTGTATGTGTACGTAGTTGTATTTAAAAGCGTTCGAATCGACGTTAGCGTGCGTAGCTAACGTCGATTCGAACGCTTTTAAATACAACTAACATGTGGCATGTAGGTTTAAATTTATGAAGCACAATTAGTATATATATTATACAGAATATACACAGAATAAAATCTTAATAAAAATAACTTAATAATAGAATTCCCGATTGGGACTGGGCAAGCCATGTCTGCCCGATGCCAGCATAGCTGTGGGCCCGAATATCGGATAACTGGAACCATGAGACAGCTAGACGGGGTCGCGGCAGACTAAGGAGAGAAGATGGCGGGACGCCTTGGATGGATTCCTTGCGAATTGACGAGAAGAAGCAAACCATAGAGATACGTGGAAGGAATGGGGGGAGGCCTTTGCCCAGGAGTGGGACAACACTACAAAAATAAAAAGAATCGAAAATTTACAATTTGAAAATTGTCGTTACGTTAACGTCAAGCAGTCCATGCTATATATAACCCTGTTGGTAGTATTTAAACAGAAGATCGGTGTGTTTTTTTTTCTGGAAAGATAATGATAATAACTATAACACCCACATTTCGCCAGTTATGTTTCAAGTCTCACCGTTTTGGGGGACAGTCTTAGATCATTTTTGACGTTCAAAAAGTGCAGATTTTTTTTTCGTGATCTCCTAGTATACCTTTGGATCTCTTTTTACAACATCAATCAGAAGAAAGCCGATGATAATGATCTATCTTTCCCAACCAATCTAACATAATTTGTTTACCAACAATTAACTATAAATTAACGCTGTGTAACAAGCTCCATTTTAATTGTAATTAACAACTCTTAATTACGAAACGATCATTTATCACCTCCCATTAGCACCTTAGCTAATTTAGCTTAGACTGCCAGTTTTAGCACTATTAATTTTCAATCGACAGTACAATATTACAGCTAGTTTTGCCTCAAAATGGTGTTACATTACAGTATTTGTAATTGATTATTTAGTAGATAGGTAATTGAGAGAGTACGTATTAGGGCTTAATTTAAATCAACTGTAAACTTTCGACACAGTAAGGTTACATTTAAAATTAATCTTTATCAATTGAAGTCAATTCGTAAGAAATAAAAAGTCAACGCTACATTAGGGACCCAAATTATTAAGGCGACGCTTCATTGATGTCGATTGATTTTAGTAAAGCTTTCGACATCGTCAGCTAGGAAATGTGAATGATTTTCTTAATATACAGGGTGGAATGAGTTACCATGAGTTAGTACATGTTTCTAGGCCCTAAATAATGCACTTCTTTTATTAAAATCTAATTGGGCTAGATGGAAATCATGTCTCATTTTTATTACAATAGCGTCGATGAAAATTTTCAACTGTGGAGAGTCCAGAAACATTTACTGAACTCATGGTTTCAGGTAGTGCGTCGATGTCCCTGTTTTATGATCAGCTATGTATGTCTGATGCAACGTTAAATCAATCGAAGCACGAAAAGAGCGGCAGAAACACTCACGAGTTATGAGAGGCCGAGTGGAAGAAGACGTGTGAAACAAATCAATACAGCTTCCTTCCTACACAAAAATATGCGGATCCGTTGGCGCCCTAAATTATAACTCATTGCGAAAATTATTATTGGCTGGAAATTGTTGTTTGCATATCATATCATGCGTTACTTTTGGCATTCCGCCCTGCAGATAATTTTGAGTTATTGCGATTCATCACATATCACATTCAAGAAGGAGATTAGATTGGTAACTCGTGTAAATAATTAGTAACTGGTCATTGACGAAGAAATTGGCGGAGTCATTACAAATACTATGAAGATAATAAGGCTAAAGGAATAATGAGGGCAAGAGATAGAGATACCAGGATAGCAGAGGGTGATAAGATAGCGAATCGCTTACAAAGTCAATTGTTGAGTAATGACAATAAAACCTGGAATGTTATGAGAATAAAGGCAGGAACAATATTTACCAACTTGATTTTGAAATACAATGTAAATGTTATCTGCAAATAACGTATACTGATCTTAAGTTAGCGTAGAAATTTTCCAAGTTCATGAATACTACGTGATAGCCACTTTTGGTTTTAGTTATGTATAAGTTTGCTATAGCATAGACAAAACTAGGAAAAGTCCCCTTTGTACTGTAAGAAAGAATGTTTAGTCTGATTAAATAGTTCGTGGCATGAACACGTGAGTCTTATTTTAGACCCCTTCTATTTTGCAATTCAAACCCATATGAATCATATAATTTGGTGTAGCCAAAGTTGTCAATGCATATTTACTGATATTTCATGTCTGTCAAAGCAAATTAGTTATAACAACGTAATAAATTATTAAAGTAGACTAAACACCTGGCCCAGGTTTGTACTTACTCTTGCCAAAATCTCCAGCAGCACAGATTACCAACGGGTACAAAATTGCGAAAATGCATCTGGTAGATGTTAAATAATGCAGAGACGAAAATAATTTTAAGAGCTGTGACACGCAGTTTCACCTGCTCCTAAGGGTCGTAGCGTGATGTTAAATACCTTATAACCTTCCTCAAGAATTGGGCTACCAAATACAAATATTTTTTTGAAATACGAGGGTTGGTTCGAGATAGTGCGAAAAGCATAAACAAGTAGTTAAGTTTATTGTCAGTACGAATTTCAAAAATAGTTAGTGATTATTAGTGTATAATAAGGTTCATTTTAGCAAACTGCCTGATCATGCAATCATGTTAATTTTATCAATTCACGTAAGCAAATTCTTGCTCTAATTATGATGATAACGGATAAGCTTTGACTATCAAGTCATCATTATTCATTAGCGTATTACAGAGATTTCTAAATAGGGATTTAAAATATCGTTCTGATTAGAGGTTAAGCAGAGCCGGTCTTTAGTGGCTGGTTTTTGTCAATAGGCTCGCACCCTTACTGGCGAAATGGGGGTGAACACCTTTGCTCAACCCTTCGGAATACAGGCGTGACGTTGTGTCGTAATGTTAAAGACGGTATTAATATTCAGAAGTTACTGGGAATAAGAACCGTAATTTAGTTGAGACTGTTCCATTAACTGGCAAAAAGTATTTCTCTAAGTAAATTATAGTTCAATTAATAACTAGTAAATAATACATTTTTTAATCAGGTCAGAAGTAGTTAAAATATCTTATTGAACTATAAACATAAATAGCTTAATAACTACCAGACGAAGTATATCTAATCGCGGTTCACGATCATATCGAGAAAATCTTAATTTCCTCTTAGTCCAGTTTCCAATCAGCGGTAATATTTTCTATCAGAACATTGGCAGTTATTCTATTTTCAAGGGCCTAATGGTCCGATACGATAAACATAATATTATGAAAAGAGAAAGGAGAATAAAATAACTGAGTTTATTGTCACACATCTGTTTTAATTTATTTTTATGGACAAATGCTTCCACTCCTATCTGTGTGGTTCTTTCTTCAAAAGACTATCTCAGACATGATTCTGCATAGTCCTCAAAGTATCTGACCTAGATAACGGCTGGACTTTAAATGGTACTCGATATTTATTTCGATATTCAATGATTCTTCTATGAGTAGTCAGATTGTAAAAAAATGCTTGTTTGACGTGTAAAAGTGTTTGTAATAACCTATTTACACAATTATATACAATTTATGATTTCATTGATAAATTACTGATGGTAAGCGACGATATTGTGGTCGGTATTATTTTCTAGAGATAAGTTATAAAATTAATATAAAATCTACTGGCGGATCAACCTTTGCTTTCTTTATTTACTTAGCTGTTAAATTGTTTTTGATGAGTTCAGTTGATTTGCGTATGTGCATACGAATGCAATCCGGTAACTTGTCAAGGTCATTCTTATTTATAGTTTTGCAGTAAGCATTTATTTGCACAATAAAAGTTATATCGTAAGTCAGTGGAAAGTCGCTAAGACATTCGGATTTAATACGAGAGGCAATTAACTCATCCTGATATCAAAGCTAAGATGACCATGACAGCGAAAAGTTGGGGCAGTGGCTGAGCGAATGGTTCCAGCCGGGGTTGCGGAAGGATCATACGTTCCCGCGACCCCCGGCGTAGGTGTGAGCTGGAACACCGGCGCGGTTTTTAGTCAGTAAGAGTCTGACAGACCCCAGGAATTTCAACATCGGAACAAAAGAAAAGTGGCTGAGCGAATGGTTGCTGCGCTGTGTGCCGCAACTTCGATTCCCGCACGGCTCAAATAGTTGTACCGGGTCCGGATTTTGATGAAATGATTATAAATGCATCGACAATACAGAAAACACTCCTAGTGTGGGGCAACGTGTTTTCAAAAATAATCGGGTAAATTGAGTAAAACATTTCAAATTTTGAGCAATTACCATAGTCGCTAAATTTTTCTGATGAACTACAGTCAGCAATGAAGTCATCTCTCCAAAAACTGAAGGAAACCCGGAACGAAAGCACGAGTCGAACGTGACTTGATACCTACATCCGTAAGGTCATTGTCGTTCTACTTCAACCAACGTTGTTTCTCGATAATGCAAGGCACTCGAGCGGCTATTTTTAGACAATACTCTCGATTTCCATGAGCTGCCGACCGTTAAAGAACAGTTATTTTGACGGCTGGTGATATGTTAATGCGTTTATGCGGCAAGTGATTAGTGCGTTGGGAATGTGGCGAGGAGTGATGATGCGGATGTCTAAGAGAGCGATGGATATATTCGGATGGATTGAGAGGGATACTAAGAAGACGTGGATGGCGTCAGTGAAGAATGATTATTATTAATCAAAAACAATTGAAAGATCGAAAGATGACAGCTGATAGAACTGAACCAGCACAATGGAATAAAGTTAGATGAGGGCAAGGTTAAGAAGAAGAGCAGATAACGTCACAAATATATGTATAGTTAGCTCGTTGGTCTCGATTCGGTTCGATTCCTGAGCGGTTTTTGGGTTTTTGAACCTGGAATTTATCGGTTACTGCCCGGAGTGCCCCCTATTCCACCGGCCTTAACACGTTGAAAGCCAAATGACCGACAAACAATACATTTTCTATTGTGTCTCGTTGTTTGGCAGTGTTAAACATAATTGGCGAAGTTATGGTACACCATAGAGGTACACTTCAACATAACTCTTTGGGGAAAACAAGCGTGATGTTATATTATGTTATGATGGTATATAAAATCTATAATGAGACGTGTTGTATATACAGAACAACAGACAACATTTTCGATGAGAACGTGTCTGGGAATAAAAACACATAATTTCTTGCTATACGAGTATAAAAACGTTATAATAGAAATAATAGTCGAGCGGAAAATGTTCACGAGTTCACAAAATGATTGTCATTGACGTCACGTATGTTACATAAACTTTTTCATACAGCTGTCTTCGGACTGTTCATACTAAACTAACCTACAAAAGAAGTCAATAAACTGCAAAAACAAAAAATGCATTTTTATTCTGCATTTTACGAAAATATTTTGCAACTCGTGTAAAATATTTTCAGGAGAAAAGTAGCTCTCAAGTTGAAAGGCGGGAATGTCTTTCACATTCAAGCTTGGGACCAAGATAATAATATGCAACATAAAACTCACTTCAAGATGTCGCAAAATATTTTTAAAATTCTCGTGAACATATTTACATATTTATGGATAAGAATACTTACTCACAAACAATCACTGAAGTGTATAAAGCTATCTAGTATATTGTTTACTCTTGCACATAGAAACAATATCACTTCTTGAAGAATTGAGGGATTAGTAGTTTGTGAAGAAAGCTTTGAGTTTGGCGTAAATTAATATAGTATTGTCACATGGATTGTGTCAAAGGTTTGTATTTGCTAGAAAAGGAATTAATACAGAGATGTATGGATGGAATACGAAGACAAAGCAGAGTTGTTCCCAAATTGAGATAGGGAAGAACAACCCAATATTAGAACCCAATTAACAAAATACACTTAAAGAACATGTTCATAAGACAGAACAGTAGAACAAGGCGTTATCGCGACACAGAACAAGGTTACTACATCGCGCTTCGTGCTAAATCGGAAACAACATGAACGGAGTAATTGATCACTATCACAATAGTTATCTTGCATCAGCAGAGGAGCGGCCTTGCAAGATCATTAGACGATATGCTCTAAAAATTACAGGTAGGAAGCAAAACGGAGGTTTTACGATCAAGGTTTGTATAGTTTGGAACAAATGGGGATTTAATAAACGTTGCCCCACACTATGAATTCCTCCTGTATCGTGGGTGCGTTTATAAACATTAAAACTCACATTTTGGGGTCTGGAATGCAAAAAAGATTCTTCAAACCCGAATGGCAGATCCAGAGAATAGCTAGTTCCAACAAAAAAACTATTCAGCTTTACTATATTAGTTTAGAATGAAGTATCCTCAAGAATTAGTATTCTTGAGGGAGGTCATAGGCTATTTGACATCACGCAATCACCCTTAAGAGCGGGTGAAACCGGGGGCCACAGCTAGACTGCTGAGAAACTAAGCCATGTTGTGATTTCAATCGACGAAAACAATTTGCAGCACGCGTTACTAGGCGTAGCTTCTTCATAGGTTCTTTCCTTCAAGCTGTCAATTTATATCAAGATGCCTATCAATGAATTTTAACGTTCTACTATTTCCAGTAGCTATACACAAAGTGGAATATGTCTATCAGTTATCGCACCATCAGATCGGCGTGTCAGTCACGCGCTGAACATAATAATATACTGTACAAACATGTCGTTCGTCATGACAGAAAATTGTATGACGCTAATGTATTTGTGCACGAATTTACTAAATTACTGCGTTTTGTAGTCTATTTATTTCAAATTTTCAAAATTAAAAAAAAAAACTATCGACAGCGATGAGGACGAATTTTTCGACGCCTTGGTATGGAATAATGTACGGTTAAGTTAATTATTTTAAGATAGTTCGTTGCTTTTTTTTTTATTTAATTTATTTTACGTGTACTGTCTTGATAGTGTAAGTATCATTTTAGGAATTCAATAGAATTAGGTACAAGATGGTCTAATCTAACCTAACCTTTTTTTTGGTCATCATATTCTTCTTTATACCAATTTATTTGGATTCGGCGCAGCATGTCTTCTTCTTCCATACATCTCTTATTAACCGTCATCTCAATAGTCACCTCCTTACTAGTTATATCATCTACACAATCTATCCATCGTTTTTTGTATCCGTCCACTCGTATATCCACATTCATACTCAAAACTATCCTCGCAACATGATCCTCATTCCTCATCCCAGGTTCATAAACTTTTTAATTGTAATCCTATATCTCAAAATAGATGCACATCCTGCATATCTTAGATTAGAATTTGGTCGACAAGGAGTTCGGATGAAAGAGGAAGTAATCTGTTAACACCAAAGTATTTACGTCGTACCACAAATGTGTTCTTTTACAGCGTAAACTTCAAAGACCGGATATATTTTTTCAGTTTACCCTTTCGATGATGAGAAACGTAAGAATTAATGTGGACATGCATTAGGTCGTTAATTACCTATTTTATGCGTTAACTTCTGACTTGTATCTAGTCCCACATTGACGCCTATCAGGACTGTAAATATATTGATTACCAACTTCGATACACCGTTTACGGGTATGTCTCATCTTATTGTTTACTACTTTCGTATGAAGATAGCATAGACGTGACTACATAGAAAGATTGTTGCGATCATAAAGAAGTATTTGCTTCGGTTTATGACTAAGACATAAAATGCCGTGATCTACTGTTTCCATCATAATTACGTGTTAAGGGCCTGCTTAACGACGATGACCTGGACCGTACACATGCTCGTCGCGGTCACGATTAGATTGGAGAGATTTTACGGTTTCTTAAATATAAATATAGTACAGGCAATCATTGCCAAAAATAACTCCAGACTTTACTCCTGCGAGTAGGGACTGTTATTCTGATCGTATTTACAGGTTCTCAGGACTTACGGGAAAGGAGAAAAATGGTTTTAATCGCTAAATAAAGAGATAACTTTTCACTGTTATTACATCGACATCGTAATACTCCTTATTTTTTTCGTCTAATGTCTATAATGTTTTTTTTTTTTTTTTTTTTTTACGCGAATACGGGGCCTTAAGTAGTTGAAACACATGTTACGTTCTATTCTACTACAGGGAGAAGATAAACATGTTCGGAATTCCGAATCTTGGTATTGTTTAGATTGGCAGCTGCTCGTCCGACAACATACACAATTGGCATCCCAACATCACTGGTAACAAAAAAACACCAGCAAAAAGGAGCTCGTGATCCCTTCCCTGGCCCAATTTCTTAACATTCTTATTCCAATTTTCTCCTTTCCCATATCTAGTCATACTCATAAGTAAAAATAAAAATAAATAAATAATGCTGGACAATCCACACAGCATCATCTAGACCCAAGCTAAGCAGAGCTTGTGTTATGGATACTAGATGACTGATATACTTAATACAATACATTAAATAGATAGATATTTTTTTATTATACATAGCAAATACCCAGAACACCTGGAACAAATCTTTGTAGATCGTACAAACATTTGTCCGAGGGCGGGAATCGAACCCGCAACCTCCTGCGTCGCAGGCGGAAATTCGCCCGCCGCGCCACATTGGTCGTCATTAGTATCAACTATTTCAACATTAACATATCTGTTGTAACGGCTTGCGGCATACCTTATTCGTACGCGACATCTCGAGTTTTCGACGTCAATAAGCGATTTGGCGGCAAGGTCAACGCCCAATGATTACGATTTTCGTCTAGAATTATACGGGTTCCGGTACACGCCTTCCAATTCGCTAGCGTTTAGGAAACGTAAACAGTGTGCCCACACGTATGCTTGACGTAAACGTAACGTAAACTCGAGCGTTATTAAAATTGAAAATACTCGTTTCATACACAATATACAATTATTTGTAAGACTCGATTCATGTCTATGGGTGATACTAATGGTGCTTATCTATTAAATTTAAACCAAAAGCGATAGGGGTAGTTGTATTTTCGATAACAGAAATACGTTTCACGTCAAACGTTCTTGCGACGGTTGCCTGTGCCTTGGTTTGCGTTATCTCGAAATTCAAATGTGTCAGGATTTCGTGGATGAAAGTAAATGTTGAGAAGGGTGAATTAAAACGCATTGTGTCTCGTATATGCAATACAGTGTACAATACATAACAGAGCATGTCTACAATGGGTAAAGCCGGTTTCTACCAAAACGCAGCTGGGGCAGATGTCTTGAACAAACAATGGGTGTGCGTTATATTCACACGCCTATTCTGCTTTAGTGCAAACTAGCCTTAGATTTGTAAAACATGTCGTATATTTAAATTGACAATCTTATGATTCATAAGGGGGAGGTATCTCCCCACGGCGACTTTTTGCAGCAATTCAGATAGCGATAGATTACATTATCATGGTCGATTTGCGATTGTATCGCTGTGATATAATCGCAAAGAGACCGCGATACATTCCCTGGCCGTAGGTATATTACCACGATTCTATATTGCAGTATTGATAAAGTCTCGATGCAATATTCTGCCTCACACATCATCATACATCATACATTTGACGACACGGTTGGCGCGGTGTATGAGCCATCGGCTGCTGCGCCACGTGTTGTGGGTTCGATCCCCACACGGAACAAATATTTGTATGACCTACAGGTAGTTGTTCCGGGTCTGGCTGTTTGTGTATGTGAGTTTAAATGTTTGTAAACGCACCCACGATACAGGAGAAATTCCTAGTGTGGGGCAATGTTTAAAAAAAAAAAAAAAAAAAATACACGCGACACTCTTCCTTTACCCGATGGCGCCCGAAATAGTCGCGCGAAAGTAACGATGCTGAATCGATTAAAAACGATTGTATCGCTTCTGTCGCGCGTTGCAAATATGACAAAACGGTGAAGAGAAGCGATGCAGACGTGCTTTAACGAACCGCACTTCTTAATCCCAGCCAAAAGTCTCCGTGGGAAACATCACTTTTAAAGGATAGCCTTCCCGTTCTGGGTGGAACGCGAGGGCGTGTCTGACTTTTACCGACAGAAACCCATCCGTGTTCCGTCCTTGCCCTTTACGTTCCAGGGACACGGTAACTCTTTCGAACATCCCGCAACGTGGGAAACCTCCCCAACGTCTGCAATTATGGTTCGTATAGAAAAATTGCTTCATTTGTAAATGGTAGTCGTATAGAAAAATTGCTTCATTTGTAAATGGTAGGTTGACAATTGACACAGATTATTTATGCTCTACTTCTTGTAACAAGTCGTAAACCTTTCTCTTTTCGTTTTTACGCATCTGATGTTGGCACCTTCTACTTTGAATAAATGTTTTCACTGTTTCAACTTCGACCGAGACTTTGACCTCTGTAGACACGGCCAGAGTTCAACTCGAAGGTGAACAAGTAAAAATGATAGTGTTACACACACATACGTACATTAACGCACGCCTTTTTCCCATGGAGGCAGGCAGAATTATAGAACGCCATCTGCTAAGATCCTTACATACTCCTATTGCTTCGTTAACGTTCATACTTCTGGTCATACACCCACCGGTTGCGAGTACTACGCACCTGACCTTTTTGAAAAACTTCACCAATAAGGTCAGTGTATGTCCTTCCAGGGCGTCCCATACCGGCGTTTCCGCTTACATGTGCCATATAAATAACCTTTAGTTAGTCGTCTTTCATGATCATTTAATATTCGTGTTTAAAACACCAGGGTCGTGAAATAAGAAATCCAAGTAGGCGTGTTTAAACTACTCGAAACAACACGTGGTTGCAACAGCTGATAAGAAATAGATTGACAACAAAGATTAGTTTCACAGGTATGCCAAAACTAATAACAGATAACAGCTGATACTGTATTGTGTTATCAGCGACTAATCAACGAAATATTAGCAATTGTAAGATATACAGTGGATTAAGGGTGTTTGTAATAAAATAAAGAATATTGGGGGATATCCCAACAATCATGATATCCTGATATTAAGAGCTCTAATGATTTCTATCCCTGGGATGGTTCCATGTTACTGAGCTTATCTCACAACTAAATTAACCATTTGAACTGTTGGTTGGTGGATGCAGGGGGATAATCTCATGAGACCATTATAACTGGTGCCTAAGCCCTATGCCAGAATTTTATTCATCTGGCTGGTAGGAGACATAATGACCGGCTCTGACCAGAAGGGAAGATCTAACAATGCCTCTCACTTCTCATTCTGTCAACATCTGTCTAGCCATACCCCAACTATGTTGGAGTTGGTTTCCAGTCTAAGCAGCTTGAGTAACAGTATTCTACATGGAGCTGCCTATCTGACTTCCACAACCCAGTTATTGGCTACACAATACCCCTTGGTAAGATTGGTTCTCAGACTTAATGTAATGTATTGAGAAGATAACAATAAAACCTGATTCAAAGTTACATGTACTGAGATTAACACTGTAGTAAACACATTGCAAATACACTATTAAGATAATGAGGACACACCCACAGTATGCTTATGATAATACCCTTATTATGTCTATCATGGCCACTGTACTATTCAGTTGCTACCTGATAATTAAAAAAAAATATAAACTTTTATTTATGACAGATGTCAAATATTTACTTGACTTTCACTTAGATCTGGTTTGATGTTACAGATGATTGACCATGACAAAGTTATGTTCTATTTTACATTAATTTTCTTCTGTAATATAATATACTGCCTGCTTAATTGAACTTTTGAAATTGAAACTTGAAAATAATTAAATCATATTTGAAGATCTGCCAATTATTTATGCATGTATGTACATAGTTATAATTATTTGACATGAAGGAAGAAGTTTTTATAATTACTTACTGGTTGAAAAATGAGTAGATATATTAGGTGTCTATGTGTGGTGTGTCTTCACAATGAAGCTGCCTAACTTCTTAAACTCTTATGAGATATAAGATTGGTATAATTTTATGTCAATGATTTTGTGTAATTTTGGTATAGTTTTTGAGTAATAATAAGATATTTCATGTTATTTTGTTTGTCTTATATTTAATTAATAGTTAAGTTAATATTCTTAGATAACTAAAGAGTACAGGACTTCTTACACTATTTTATCCTATTGATTTTAATTTTCTGTAAGTCTTCCACGCAATGAATAAATGATGATGAAATATTTCAGTGACTTGCAGGTTTGCTTTTGGGTGTTGTGGAACTTTAAATGTTGAATTTATATGCAACAGTTGGTCCAATACTTTCTGATGGACTGTTAATATTTATTTTATGGTTACCAACAACTTATTTAACTTAAAAGATGATAAAACCTGTTTAAATAATAATTTCGTTAAAAAAGGTTTTTACACTTAAGTAAAGAACTTGTTTCCGAATAAATCAACTATAACAAATGGAATGATAATGAGTGAAAAACTGAAGGCCAGTGGAAGCATTGAACAGAACCACTCACTTTCACTACATGACTATTGAAATATAAAATTTCACTCACCCCTCCGTTGTCACTGAGTTCAATGACAATGTCTCCGCGAATATCATCTCTTGGTCTTCGGCCGTCTTCTGGTCTTCAGACAACTGCACTTCAGGGGAGTCCTGAGGCCCTGGCACATCCTGCTCACCAACCCCCAATTTCTGACTGACATTATGCAGTCCCGACAAGTCGACATTCGTATCGACGCCGCCCTCGCCTTGGAGAGCTTCCGAAACCACCAAAATGAAGAGAGCACAACTGTGGAACATCATACCTATGAAAATCAGATAATTGTATGAAAGTTTCATGTTAGTGTAACTATGAAAAAATGTTTTCTGTACCTGGATAGCACTGAAATTGTCAGCAAAGACGTGTAGATAACACACAAACCACCCTTCATCGTAATATCAGTGAAATATCCACAGTCCATATCATTTTGTGCGTAAAATTAACACATATTCGCGACGCCTTCAAACTCAACAATGAAAATCGAATAATATTACTAAACACACATAACACAAGCACAATAACACATTTTGAGGGGTTGAATAATAATACAAAATTAGCTGCCGTCGCCAAACGGATAAAAATATGGGATCGAACTTTTGCTCAATTTTACTAAAATCGAATCGTGTAATTTGACAATTGCCAAAATTTTTGTTCTCATTGTCGTTGATATCTTTCGTTGAATAGAGATATTCTATTGGTAGAAAATGAGTACTAAAATTGATTTTTAGATTTACACCAATAGGAGTTAAACATTTAATGGTTTGGCTCCGTTTTTATTGGCGCAACTGAAATGTCCGTTTATTACGTTTCGTTGCAAGCAGTGTCAGCAATCATTACTTTTTTTTATTCAATTTTTAATTTAGTTTTTTTTAAAGGATATATATTCTGACCACGGTACAATATTAGAATAGAAATCAAACATCATTAAAAGACTTCCTAGTTATTACACGCCTTTTCTATGAATATTTTATTACAAAAAAAATAGTAAAATGGAATGTTAAAACATCTGTGCCAGTGTTGTTCAAAATGACAACTTATAAGTAATTTAAGATAAACGACTAAATCAAGGATACGGGCATGAAATCATTTTGGTGCATATTATAAAATTTATTGGACTTACATACCTCTATACTAAGAGTCATTCTATCTAATAGAATATGTTCCAATCATTTATGTAATCAAAATTGAAGTGGGGATTTATCAACAGGCGTGTGGTCCTTATGTGATTAGCTACATACCTACATCACTACCGCATAAATTATAGTGACTCTGTGAAATCTGTCAAGTCAATGTTATACCCTGTCATTAGCTGTCATCGACGTCAACACCTCAACAGGCGTTTAGCAATATTTGTCGGTTCTTGTTTTAATCAATTCGAAAAATGGAAGCTTTATTTGCAATACCTTTCACGGTTCTGGAACTTCCTAACATTAAGATTAAAAAGCCAACATGGCTACAGGCTCCGTCTGCCATGACAACATTCTCTTTGGTGCTGGTATCATACTTTTTAGTTACCGGAGGTTAGAAGATTGTTTTGTAAGATTACAAACTAATTTCTTATTGGAGTGGTTTCCAATTTAATGTAATACATGTTTTTTATTGAAGGGATTATATACGACGTGATTGTGGAGCCGCCAAGCGTCGGTTCAACGACCGATGAGCACGGCCACAGTAGGCCGGTCGCCTTTATGCCAAACCGTGTAAATGGACAGTACATAATGGAAGGATTGGCGTCCAGCTTCCTCTTCTCTCTTGGTGGACTTGGTTTCATCATCCTAGACCGTACGCATAACCCTTCAACCCCTAAATTGAACAGAATCTTGTTAATCTCAGTAGCATTCCTGTGTATTCTCGTATCTTTCTTCACGACTTGGATATTCATGAGGATGAAGCTGCCAGGCTATCTACAGAACTGATTGTTTACTAAAGTAGAGTAAGCGAAATCATAAAATGTTTTTTAATAAGTTAAATAAATATTTTTTATATACCAATAATGTTGTTTTATTTTTGGCTAGATATCAACTGTTTTGAATACTTGCTACTTTCTGTTACCTAACCCAATCATTATTTTATTTCCCCCAGTAAACTTATACTACTCAGTGGTAACAGTATTCTTTCCAACATTGTTACACCCATAGATAATAAAATTATGCTATATAATATACGAGTTACACCTCATTCCATTCTTATCACTGTCGCTAAACTATGATCATAACATCATACTGTAGGTATACATTATAATGTCATGATAATTATGTTAGACTAATTAAAACACAATGTGATTTTTACATTTCAATAATATGTAGTACAAGGTATAAGTAAGTACCCGCACATGGATCTTGCAATTCTACTAAAATCAACTACTGTCAGCGATCAAGATCCATGCGGGTAACTGTGTTTATATTAAAAACAAACAAACTTCCAAAGAAATATAATTTAATACTTAAAATATTTGGCATTTAACAAAAAAATGTTTCAATAAAAATCTTAAACGGCATAAATCATTAAAAAAATCACTTCACAAGAAAACATTTAGATTGCAATTACATAAGAGATTCACAATAGATATTATTTAAAATAAGAAATTACAATAATAGGGAAGACATTATAAATGCTTGTTATTTATAATTAAGACTATTTTTCTACAGTGCTAAACTCTGGCTGCATCTTTATTGGCCAGTGCTCACTTAGTGGGATAGCATGGCAAATTATTTCTGCAAATGTAGTTGATTTTGAATCTTATATTCATTCTCTTAGCATTTACATTAAGATGATACACATGAACACTTGAGCATACTGATCGAAGCTCCGGTATGCAGGGCAGCCAATAGTATGCTAGTTCTGGCTTCGGCTTGCGTCTGTACGTTTCGGCAATCTGCACAAAAATGACAAAAAATAGCAAATTTAACACACAAACTGAACAGACAACCAAAGAGATCAGCACCAGCCTGTGTAATATGTACCTATAGTATCCCGCAGCATCCTTTGACATACCCTGGGATCTTGCGGTATGCCACGAAATCCTTCTGCATCCCGAAGCATCCTCGAGCGTCTCCAGCCATTCCGATGAATTCTTTGCCCTGCCGCTAAGTGAGCTTTTACATATTCTATTTTCTAGTCCCATTTTTCACACTTTATCACTACAGGTAATACCTACCTACGTTACTATTTTAACTGTTTTACATTGAAATTTGCTACTACTACTACTACTAATGATTCAAAAGTTAGTACCTACAAAATAAGGTTCAAGTTTACATGTTACTTTTTTTATTATTGAGAATGCTTGAGAGTAATCCTAACGCGCTTCGTGTAAAATAATAAGAGGATCCGACCGCTGGTGACGTACTCTTCCGCGCTCGCACAGCCGAATGGCTGCGTTTGCATGATTTTTTGCGTTCGCGCGGCCAACCGGCTCCGATTGCGTGCTTTTGTAAATTTGGACTGCGCAGAACTGGAGGTATGCCGCCCTTGTAGAGCAGCCGCTCGGCTACGAGCGCATCCGTTCGACTCCGAGTGCATCCGCTCAAAAAGTATGCTCTTCCAGCCGGTCTATATGAAACGGCTGTCGGCTCCGGCCAGTTCCAAGTGTATAACTCGTGCCGGTCTGTGTGAACGGACCCTAAGTGTTTGTATTGTTAGTTGTAACTGTAAGCCACCCAAAAGAAATAGTGTAAATCTACTTAAAAGAAAACCTACATTTACTGAGAGACAATGCACAGACTAAACTGTTGTACCTACTTATCTAAAAACGTGAAATTATGTACAGGAGTTCTTTACATAGCAAAATTCAGCACTAAGAATGGCTTTTTAATTATCCCTAAGATGGGGGTTAAAGGGGATAAAAGTTTAGGAGCCACTAAAATGTCTGATTATCAGTAAAATAATTATAAATGTTCCCAATTGAACATGTACCTTATTTCTATTAAGGTTGTAAAACTATCAAAGAAATTTGACACATTGGGGTAGCTTGATGTGCTGGCCTCTCTACGTTGGAAACTCATCCCTTTTGAACCTCCGAGTAGTTGCTGATGGAGATTATGTGCTTACATTGAAAACAACAAAATATTAGTATTATATAGAGACAAACACAAGTATATAATATCATTTGAGAATGTATGAGATGTTGAGTATTTTACAGATCTTCACATCACAGTTGGATTCTAAATGAACTGAAAAATAAAAATTAAACATTAATTAGTTATAGGGAAATAAACAATCTCAAAAGATAAAGGTTGTCTGTAAGAGATCACTTTTAGCATAAGGCCGCAAATTGTAACACCCATGTAGCTTTCAAAGTTATTATTTGTACTTTTTTATAGTGTACTGTAAAGAGTATTCTATTCTATTCCATTCTGTTCTGATTTCAAATTATACAAAAAGCTTTACTCTGTGGTTTCACTCACCCTTATGGGTCATAGTATAATGTTAATACCGTGGTGTAACCTTCCACAGTAATTTAGTTTCATTCAGAGATAAAAGTCAAATTGTAGGCAACTTCACTCATTTGGCATATTACCTACTTAAATAACAGGTTTCTGTATGCATACAATTGGCATCAACCAGGTATGGATCCAGACTCTAGGTTGCTACTAAGAGAAATAAGTTCCAGATGGATAACCAATAACACTGCCCACCCTGGAAATCAAACCCAAAACCCCCCCTCATGCTCAGTAGTATTGCTAGCGACCACTACACCAGTCTCCTTCATTTATCATGAAATTGAAGTCTGAGCAAAGTCTAAGCACTCCTTACAGACCTCAGCTGTAGTGCTGAGGTGTGCTTTGTGCATAAGTATAGAATAAAAATTAACTTACTCGCAGAAATCAGAGCTCTTATCAATGATATGTTCGAACTCTGCAAATGACAGTGCTCCATCATCATCTAAGTCAGCTTCTCCTAGAACATTCTGGACTAACTGCTGGATCTCTGAGTCACTAAGTTTTAACTCAAGGCCGCACAGCCTCTCGATCACTTCTATTAAGTCTGACACACCAATCATGTCATCACCATCAAAATCTGGAAAATAGAGATAAAAAATATATCAACATGGAGACATGGAGTTGCGGACACCATGTCAATACTCAATGAAATGCATGAACATAATATAAAATACTCTTTTAAGGTAAGGGACGCTTTTACCCTGCAGTGGGACAGCAAAGATTATTATTATTAGATATTTTGGATGTGAACAGGGACTGGCAAAACTATGTTGGGGACATCAAGTCGCTCCTGCACTTTTTTGAAGTACGTACAGGACAATAATACAGTACCTATGTTAGGTTAAATGCATATCTTAAATTACATGTCAGTTACTAGGCAAGGCAAGTTTTCTTTTACATTAGAGGGCTAGCTAAAGATTAGAAGACTGCTATACAATACTACGATTATTGCCTTTGCTGCTGATGCATTACAAATTTAAGGTACTCAAAAGTTATAGCACATCAATAACCCACGTTAGTGTGTCTTTATACGTCCGTACACATAGGCCTCCTCCAGCTTTTTCCACTCAGACCTGTCTCTGGCCACCCTCAGCCATAGTGTTCCAGCTACTAGTAAAGCTATAAGTCATCATCTTTTTAGCCTTTTCCTAACTATGTTGGGGTCAGCTTCCAGTCTAACTGGATGCAGCTGAATACCAGTATTTTAAATGGAGAGACTGCCTATCTGACCTCCACAAGCCAGTTACTGGGCAATACAATACCCCTTAAGACTACCCCCGTAACACTGGTTGTCACACTTTCAGACTTCTGACTTGCAACAAATGTCAAAAATGTTCAAATGACTGCTGGGACCAACGCCTTAACATGCTTTCCGAGGCACAGAGGAGTCTCAATATGTTACAAACAATATCCACAGGCGGACCTCGGCAAGCGTAGATTAACCTTAGATCAACCCGTGCGGCTGGTTTTACTTAGCCACAAGGTCTTCATAATAGTAGAGTAATAAGTGCTAACCAAATATCCTAAAAGCATGTTCAGCCTTCACAGCTTTAGGTGCCACCTCACTGAACACGGACATCATATCAAGGAAGTCTTCGAAGGTGCAGTCCCCATCATTGCTTGAGCTGAACACTTTGCATATCCGATCTCTGAACGGGTTCACTCGTAACTCAGGATATTGTAGTATCTTGGTCATCGGGAGTTTTGCGTTCTTGTTGTGACCTACTTTCTCAGGCGCTAAGGCTTTGAATTTTTGATGAGCACTGGAAATGTAAAGAATTGTTTAACTACATCTTTACTTATACAATAAAACTGAAGAGTTAGCTTTTTGTCTCTCTGGAACTACCAGTCCGATTTGAAAAACCTTTTTTCATATTTCAGGTAGCTCATTTTTTGAGAGACATTATAGGCTATTCACACCACTCTCAGAGAGCGTGTAAATCTATGGGGGATAGCTGTCCCCCGTAGATAATAATTTACAGTAACCACTGATAAGTTGCTAGAGTTCTTTTTTAAATAAAATCAACATTTGAAGGGTTTTAAGTATTATAGTAGTTTTTCCGCATATTTGTATAAGTACTTGTTCAATCTCAACAGGGAAACCTATTATTAACTGGACATTAGATAGAATAGGTAATAAACATAGATATTCTGTAATATTCAGTTTTAGGTATAGCTGTTGGTTTTCAAGCTTAACTAAATTACATATTTCAAGTATGAATGATAAGTACACCGTTGTATACGTGAAAATATAGACAATAGATATGTTTTTTTTACTAGATTGCTTAACTGTAGGTATTAAGTTTACTTGAAGCTAATAAGAAAATATTACTTGTAAAAGGTTTTTACTCACTATTGTACTTCCTTCTTCGTAAAATAAGTGAGATCCTGTGAATAATGACGAATTTGTTAGTCATCAGTCCAAAACCCATTTCGTTAGAGAAAAACCATAAAACATGAATGAATTTCCTTACCTCGTAGTCTTGAAGCTCCTCCTCTGTAAACTGGCTCTTTCCTTGGCCCATGGTATGTACACAAACTTGTATATTTTGTTAATATACGAATATAATTATAATTTTTGAGAATAATGCAAACAATTACACAAAGACCTAAGTTACTGAGATTTGAGATTCAGGGCGAGGAACGAGATGCTAAGAGGGGGTGATGTAGAATCAATAAAGTGTAGCCGCCCCGAAACTAGGCTTTGCGCAGGACACAAAATCAGGTATTAGCGGGACGTACAAGAGCTTGGGGGCAGGGCCACACCCCGCGCGCCCGCACCCTCACCCGCGACGCGCCCTGGCACCCTCGCCTTAGTGTGAGTGCTACGTCCGTACACGAATCACACACTTGTTCAGCTCCGAGAGTACTGTCGCGTTCAGAATTCGTTCGATCGTTTCGTTAATTCGTTGTTATAGTTTTTAGTTATTGTTGGTTGTTGTTATTGTTATAATCACCGGCACGTAACTTGGCAAGAGTCGTTAGATGCGCACAAGTCGTTTTTTAGGTCTCTTTGGTAGTCAAGCGGGACGCGGGGTATGAGGTACGTCAATCCGAGCGCGCGATTGGTGCAACAGACGACTGTTGCCTCCCGAGCTCCCGATGACACTTGCGTGCACGAAAGTTTGCACCTTTGTTTTTGTTGTGTTTATGTTAAAGAGTTATTGTTATTTTTTTAAATTTAGTTTTTGTTACGAGTTGATATTATTGTTTTTGTTTTAAATTAAAAAATTAAGGCAAAAAAAGGTATGCCTTTTTTCGCATACTTTCCTCGTATGCATATTATTTATAACTCCCAATAAACTTTACGAATTCCACTCCCTTCTTCAACTTTCTTCTAATCAGATATTATTAAATATAAATGATGGCAATAACCATAAAATAATGACGATCAATAAAAGTCACCACTTTTTTGTTCCACTAAGTGCACGATGCGCGAACTTACCCCCACTACGCCAAAACCTTGCCAACTTACTTGCCGGTGACTATACTCGTTGTTATTTGTTTATAAACATGCCTACCGGACGTTGTAATGTTTTACGACGCCATTTACATTTATCCTATTATTGTTTTACAAATAATACATAGGTACATTACATTGTATATTAAATGAAATAAAATAACATTTATGAAATAAACACGAACTTTATAATCAACAAGTAAAAATAAATTGACATACTATAATAAGTATTAAAAATGTTAGAAAACGAAAATTGTTTGGTTGATTACGTATTGCCCACTCGACTGTACCATGCGCAAGTTCGGACTCGCGACTATATTCAAGGCGGTCACAAAGTTTGGCGTGTGTGTAGAATCTGTCAGCTGTCAATAGTGTCAATGTTGGCTGAAGTCAAAAAGGAATTACCCGAAATTTATGGATTTTTATGGCAATGTTATAGGCACCCTTCAAAATTACTGTACAAGGACAACGTTTTAGAATCTGCAGTCGGTTGCCAACAAGGTGATCCTCTCGGGCCAGTCATTTTCAGTTTGGCTATTCATCCAATCATCCAACAGCTAAGGTCAATATTTAACGTACCACACGTTAAATTTTGATGATTTTATTTAGATGACGGAACACTAGGTGATGTAGACACCGTTTTAAAAGACTTTCAATTTCTCAAACAGGAATTGAAATCTATTGGCCTGGACCTCAACCCCTCAAAATGTGAAATCTATATTTCTGACATAACCGACAGACAATCGACTCTACAGAAATTTCATACAATAGCTCCACAAATCAAACATTTCGAAAAAAGGTCACTACACCTCCTAGATTCCCCAATTTTAGAAGACAGCTTTTCATCTTTCATTGACAATAAAGTTAATAATTTCAACGATATTTCGGACAGACTTTCAAAAATTAACTTACATTCCGCTTTTACCCTTATTAGATACTGTTGTTTTGGTCCAAATTTTATGTATGTTCTATGCTCTTCCCCTTTATGGAAGCAGCCACACCTCTTGGAAAAAATTGTTGAAACTATTCGCACTTCACTAACGTCCATTTTAAATGTGGGCTTGGACGACCGAGCGTGGATACAAGCCACACTACCTATCCGTTTTGGTGGCCTCGGCGTCCGTAAAATTACCAGTATTAGCTTACTGGCGTTCCTCTCCTCTGTCCACAGCACCGAGAAGTTAACTAATCAAATTTTAGGCCCCTCCTTGGTTTTCTCTGAAGTGCCGTGCTTGACCGATGCGGTGAACGACTGGAAAGTTGCTTGCCCGGATACAGATAGGCCCGTGAACCCATCTTCCCAGAGACAGTGGGATGAGCCGCTCTGCAGTTTGGTACGGAATAATCTTATTAATACGTCCACCAATACTGCTGAGCGTTCCCGCTTGCTGGCGGTGGGTACGTGGGAGTCGGGTCATTGGCTTCAGGCTTTACCGTCACCCAACATTGGCACTATGCTGGGTGACACTACCTTCCGGCTCGCTACATGTCTGCGTCTGGGCGCACCTTGCGGAGCTCCACATCGTTGTCAATGCGGTGAAGCAGTCGATTGCCTCGGACACCATGGCCTATCCTGCAGTAAGAGTGCAGGTCGTATAGCCCGACACGCCAGTATTAATGATATCATCCGTCGTGCTCTTGCCACCGCCGGGGTACCAGCTATTTTAGAACCCAGTGGCTTGGCACGCGACGATGGTAAGAGACCAGATGGAATGACCATAATACCTTGGAAGATGGGTAGGCCTTTGGTGTGGGATGCAACATGGATCGGTGGACTGTGCAGGTGCGGCTGCTGCAGGTGCAGAAAACCTCAAACGGCGAAAATACAACAACCTTACTGGAAGTTATATGTTTGAGCCGTTTGGGGTTGAAACACTAGGGCCATGGGGTTCGTGTGCCCATTTAGTTTTTCGAGAAATCGCGAAGCGTTTGGTGGACTCTTCACGTGACCAGAGGACTGGCCTTTTTTTTTGGCCATAGAATCAGCATTGCCATTCAACGTGACCATGCTGCCAGCCTTCTGGGCACTTTTCCCGTTGACAACGATGCGGATGAATTTTTCGATGCCCTGTGATTATTTATTTTATTTTATTTCTTCATATTTATATTAATAATTGTATGTCAACTTTATTTATGCGTTTAATTCAGTCTTGTAATCAATGCCCGTACCCTGGCCAAACTTAGCACTACAAATAACTCTATTTATGAATGCGGTTTAGATGAAGGAAATGTGAACCATTTAATTCTCTACTGTCCTAAATTAAGGATCTCTTTACATGATATTGTTCCCCCTCATACTCCTCGTCCCACCTCCGTTGCATGTCTTCTCTCCCTTTTGTTTTCTCCTTTTGTATTTAAACTGTGCAAATTTATAGAAGTTAATAAAATAAAATGGTAACATGTACCTAGAATGTTTAACTCTCAGTGCAGAAAAAGTTTATTTTTTATGTTTTAGTCATTAATTATATTTATTTTCTGTCTGTATTTTCTTATGAAAATATATTCTCTGATAGTATCTCCGTCCTTAGATGGTATATCGTGATATTAGCAAAATTGTGGGGTCTATACCGCAAAAGCCATTAATGAAGAGTTGAAGTTGAAGTTGATCAAAGCTTGTAATAAATATGTGTAACGTTACAAAATATTGATAAAAGATTAATATGATTTAGTTATATATGTATTACTGAATGGCTGATCTACATTATTTCTTATCGTCATTTTCAATATCCAGTATTGTTTCTGAAAAATATAAAATTACAATGAACGATCGTAAGGGAATTCAAACGTTATTTACTTATTTTACACATTTTTGTAGCAAAAAATGTCATAAATACTAACCGTTGACTTTGTTGATTCTGGAAGCAAACAAAGAACCTCTCTTATATGGTCCACCAGGGATCAACTCACAGAGCATCGGGTAGTTTTTTTTACAGGGCGTGGACACCCATGTCCTGGATCTCGTGAGAAGTACGCAATCGAATTTCTTGCGGGCTCTTCTCGGACTGCCTGGAGCCCAGGCACGGTATGTGGTGCAGTCTAGGCCATCACCTTAGGCAGAAGACACAAAAAGTATGAGAATTATCGACTATTGGTTACATTTTATTGTGAAGGCTATATAACATTTAGTAGGTACTAGGTAGGTTCTAGGTAATATTAAGTCAGCTTTTAATCATGACCTATTTTGATCAAGCCTGCCTCTAACAGACAACACCAGCCATTCTGAATATCTCACCATTTACACTAATAAAAGCACTTCCATTCTTGCTCCTCATCCCCACAAACGCCATATTTATACTATTGCCGGCCAGCAGTTGTGCCAGTGCATCGGTACGCTGCTCGCTCGTGACGTCAGCAGGCAAACTGCTCAGATTCTTACACTCGCGGTACCCTAAAGTGTAGTTCAGCTTCCTTGTGATGATGAAGAACATTCC
The DNA here is from genome assembly GCA_905147745.2 of Phlogophora meticulosa. Classification (NCBI taxonomy): domain Eukaryota; kingdom Metazoa; phylum Arthropoda; class Insecta; order Lepidoptera; family Noctuidae; genus Phlogophora; species Phlogophora meticulosa. The sequence goes on along the minus strand of LR990522.1, from coordinate 16,820,437 downwards.
TAGAGCTGGGACGCAGGATGAGTTCACGTGTGCTAGAAAAACAAAAAAAAAAGATAATTAATGATAAAAACATGATCCATCGATGAAATAATTTCAACGATGATATTGAAGTAACAATGAAGTTAGCATTAAACAAACATAAATGAAGAACAGGAAAAAGTAAACTTACGTATCGGTTTTGCGTAAATACTATAGTAATCATATCTGGAATCATTCACCATGGATAGTCCTCCATCTGCCTCAGCGCACTTCAGGACTTCACACGTATAGTCGACAGTCTCATTACTTTCGCCCCTGGCTTCTGGAGGACTGAAGTTTATCGCCAGACCCTTCTTCTGTATACCAAGCCGTTGGCAACTGCTTAGTGATGTAAAGTTAGCCTTGGTAACCATACCAAGTTTGGAACGATTGCATTTCTCTACTAGATGATATTTTGGAGAACGTGATTGGCCATCGATGGAGCATTTTGATCCTGCAGTGACGTTTCTGTATGTAGCTGATAAGACTGCTAGAAGAATTAAAAACATAATTACTGTACTCTGTACTGCACTTCTTTAGAATTTTCAAACGCCTGTTTTATTTGTCATAGCAATAACAACACACTGCACTGTGCAACGATAAAATTATAGAAAAAAAAACTGTTTGTATCAATTGCAGCTTGGTTAATTCTGCAGGATTCAATAAGGCACACGACTTTTTAACAGTATGACCTGACGTATGACTATTAGGTACCTACTAACTATGTTCTATTGAAGTACAGGCACTTAATTGAGCCTATTAACGTAACTGCCTTTATCATGCTGACAGGATGATGCGGTAATAAGATATAATGGCATTGAAATTGATATTGTATTGTGTCCTCGAGTGAGTTCCTAGTTTAGTTTTCAATGTGCATGTAACCGTTCCACAACTTGCCCAGTCATCTGTAATTATTATAATTTATTATCAGTACGGAAGCGAACTTCGGTTTCCTTTTCAAGAATATCTATTTCGCGTATTGAGAAGTGAGAAATTTGGTATACTTAAAGTTTATAATGATATGGGGAAGAAGTGCAGTAAGCTATAACAGTCGAATATCGACAACCTTATTAGCGACCAGTAATAAAAATAATTCTTTATTGAAAGTGAGAGAAGGCTGTGTAGATAGCTGACATAACATTGACTCTGGCTCTGAGCTCAATAATCGATCTTCTTGCATTATCAAGAACTACTCAAATATGGTATTGACCTTAATGACAAGTAAAACGGTCGAGTCACCCAATCCAATAAATTTTTAATTATGCAACCTTCTTAGTAGGTCTTAGCCAACAGGTTTTATTCAAAAATACTGTCTGAAAAGTAAAGTTGTTTCGAAAACCGTCAAAAATCTAGTTGGCCCATTCAAACAACTGTCATTGATTTGGAAATGTCATTTTACTCCAATTTTGTTGAGGATTATAATTTAATTAATTAATTTTACAAAGAAATAAGCTAGCAGATAGTGCGCGTGAAAACAAAATGGGATGTTTTTACTCTAAGAATACGGAAGAGGTGAGTGCTAAGAAAAATCGCATGTGTTCCGACCATGGCGGAGTGACGTAAGAAGTATGACGGTTGTGGAGGACCCTAAGTTTACCATATCATTTTGGAGAGCGAGCTAGAGTGTCTATGTAAAAATCGGTGATGCTTAAAATCTAGAATCGAAGAACTAATTTAGGGAACGCATTATAGCAAGCTTTATGAAAAACCCTAATGAAGTTTGAATCACTTTTGTGTAGTTATCTGTTGTCTACGACCTTAAACGGTGCACCTAGACTGCCATCGATCCACCGCGACCTGTCATATAGCACGATGTTTTTGCTCCCCTAAAACCAACCAACTTCAATTCAAGTCAGCTCTTTTCTTTATCTTTAAACAGGAGATGGTTTACGACATGACTCCTATCCGGCATTTGCCAGTGATCTTCGTGAACGGGGTCCCGGGTGCCGGCAACCAAACAGTGGCGCAGACCATCTCAAATATAACAGGCTACACTATGATAAGGCCCGGAGATCTGGTGCGAGCTGAAGCGGCGAAAGACACGGCCAGAGGGCGGTTGATTGCAGATAAGTTACAGGCACAGGACGATATACCAGAGGTAGGCAAAACTTCATGGATACCCTCGGTATAAGAACTACAGATACCGAGGCTGATGGAATGATAGGGCATGCCAACTGTGCTGATCTAAAGGCTCAAACGTAAAAACCACAATTAAAAATAATGCGGCATAAATTACAATAGAAATATAATTTGTAATGTGCAAATCATGCCATTTTGTTATGAAATTGGCTTTAATCTTTCAGCTTTGCAATGAAAAATAACAATAATCTTCATGTTTTTGTATTTGGACAAGCGATGTTTTTAACCATTTCAAATTTTGAGTTAATAGCATTAGCAGTTTCTGGAAAAAGTAGCAGTGATAGACAGATAGCGAAGTTGAACCATGGGTTGTATTTTTACCATTTTATTACGGAACCCTAAAAACGTAAAAACTAAAACAGTTGTCGAGTAAGTCATCTCAGCGACTGTCAAAGTCAAAAGTTTAACGAAGTACCTAAGATCATGTATTTTCGACAGATTGAGATGGATTTAATTAAATGATTGTATAAAATACAGGCCCTACTAATTTTTGCGCTCGGATGGATCGATCGGGTTTCCGCCTGTTTGCGTATAAAGCTTGATCGAAATCTGGTCTTTCAACATTTTCGTGGTACCTACAGCAGCCCTGAGGATAGTGATAGTACTAATGTTAGTCCACACACAATCCAAGTCGCTAGCCTAAATAGGATATTAGTCCGTTATATAGCGTTCTAATAGCTTCTTTAGTAATATAATGTTCATAATTGAACTAGCTCTCTCGCGAGAGACTTTTCCAGACTTAGCCCTTTATCGTTGAGCTCACATAATATCTTGATAAATATATTGTTTGGACTTTATAATAGACCATGATCTTGATTTTCTTTCAGCATTTCTTCTTAAATCAGCCAATTTACAAATGCTGGCGCCATTTAGTTTTTAAAATATTGGTGCTAATTCCCCTATTTACAAGCCAAATATAAACTACTTTCATCCATTTCTCTCTTATAAAAGAAGAAATGGTCGGGCACTTATTAGAGCTGTCTATTTTAGTTAAACCGTAGCTTCGACACAAACAAGTTGACATTTAACAGGCATCAGCCAGAACATAGTCAAGTTCAAGGCATAAAGGAATCTGAAATCTATAACTTAGAATATAACAGTCACCGTCCTTTCTCGAGCTATCTGCCAGAAAGAGATGTCAATTATCTAATTTAAGTTTAGTTTGTGAACAAGGCCTTTGACTTGTCAAAGTGTCTTAACAGAAATAATTCATTCATTTCGGACAGCCACCGAACAATCAAAGCAACACATTCTTATCCTCATTGCAGCAACTGACAGTAGACTTGATAAAGGAGTCGATGCTAATGCAGCATGAGGCGAAAGGCTTCATCCTGGTCGGTTTCCCAAAAACCCCACGCATGTCCAACATCTTCCACAGGCAGGTGAAGTGGCCTGAAAAGATAGTGGCACTTGAAGTTGACAATGAGGTAAGATTTTTTTTTCATTGATTTTATGAACAACTAGTTATTTTTCTTATCCTGAACAGGGTTTCCAATCATCATCATTGTCATTGGTAGTCTTGTTCTACCAACTATTGCGTATTTAGTTCTTCAATTTTTTGAGCCATGCTTCTCAGGTCTTACATTGATAAATTGATGATGACAAAGAAGAAATTAAACTTTTTGTCTAAAAAGGTTTGGCGTGGTAAAGGGGGCACGCGCGTGCGTTTATACTAGGCGGTCAAAAGGTTAAAAGCTGTTCTTTCTACTGATCCCCAGGTAGCAGCGACGAGGCTGCAGAGCAAGTTATCAGAGCTGGGCAGACCAGAGTCGGAGATCAACGCGGCAAGGCAGATCGTGAGGGAGGCTGCACACAAAGTCAAAAACGTACACAAGCGATTTGGAGGACACGTTGTAACAGTAAGTGTTTTAGGGGGGGGGGGGGGGGGATGCTAGAGAATGCCTATGTCTTTGAAACTTCTTACGGCTTACTTCTATCCTCCACAGCTGGACAGTAGCGGCAACCCGAAAGCCTTAGCGTCCACACTCAAGGAGATTCTATCAGACACGATCGAGAAGTGCCAGATGCGACCGGAGTCTCCTGAACCCCGGCCCCCCACCGCAGTGTCGGCTCCCGCAGTTTCCGTCCCCATAGTGGCCCAAATCTCAATGGCGGCGATAGTTACACAAGAGGCCGCCCCCATCGAGGTGGCTGACGGGGAGAAGTAATAGGGTTACTCGTTTAATTGTATTGTGACTTGTTTTAAATTTTGCTATATTACATGTAACTTTTCTAACTTGTGTGTTTTATTAGAAGAACTATGGATCAATATCATCTTCTGCGTGGCCTTTTCCCAACTTTGATAGGTTCCGCTTCCACTCTTAATCGGATGCAGATGAATATAGTAAGCTGCACGGATCTTGAGCGCTGACCTTGAGTTGCGCAGTAGTACAATTTTACTATTTAGTGGATATGCGCCAACGTAGCCATACTACTGCGTCCAATGCTCATCCATGACGTCAAATGTACCAGTGTTTTACATGGAGCGAGTGCCAATCTCACGCCCACAGCCCAGTTACTGGGTATCAGGATACCCTTTGGTTAGACTGATTGTCCTTTTGACTTTCGGGGCTTCTGACTACTAACGACTGTCAACAGCCAGGACCAACGGCTTGACGTGCTTTCCTAGGCACAGAGGGGTTTTGACAAGTGATGGATGGTGTATGGATGGCATGTATCTACGGACCGATCTCTGCAAGTGTAGCTTACCCTTCAATCGACCGGTGTGACTGTTATAATTTATATAAATCCCAATCTTTATCCGCGTTCTTCAACTTTTGTTTCCGATTTGCCCCTAAGTTTACAAAATGCTCGGCTATTGATTGGTTACAAACAAAGATCGATCTCTAGATTGGGATTGAGATCTGTTATTGAATTTGATGGGTGTTGATCAATAACAGGCAAATAATAAATAGTAGGATATATAATATAGCAGGTACGGACAGTGTCACCAACTTAGATGGCAAGGTTGGCGCAGTGGCTGAACAATTGACTGGTGCACTGCGTGTTGTGGGTACGATTCCCGCTCGGAACAAATATTTGTATGACCGATAGTATGTGAGTTTGAATGTTTTTAAAAACGATACAGGGTAAATGCATTGTGTGGGGCAACATTAAAAAAAAGCTTGATAGCCTTCGCGCAAATAAAATCCCTTAGAAAAAGGGTTCACAAGATGATGACGCTATCCCTGCCTACGTCTAAAACAGAAGATGGAAAGGAACAAAACTGTATTTGCTTCAGGGGGACGTGCAAATTGAAAAAGTCAAAATTAAAATTCATCTATTCAAATTAAGCTGAGAATCAGCACTTTTTGAACGTTAAAACGTTTACAAAAGACAGTCCCCCAAAACGCCCACCCTTCACCACTTCCTAGTGTTTTTGCTGGGAAGAAGAAGTGGCGGAACAAACTCCCCGGAAAGTTTTAAGTACGACAAAAATAAACTTGACAAATAAAAGGTTATTCTAGCGATAGTTTAAAAAAAATAGTGATAATTAATTACCTGTTAGTAATATAAAGACATCACAAACTAAAAGTATAACACAGACAATATGGCTGTCTATCCATTGAGTCAGACTAAGGCTGCGGAACGGAGAAATATTAACCAATAGGATTGCATATAATCTCCGCTTCGCTCCAGTGGACAGGAATTATAGATACTTAATATTATAAATGGGGAAAGGTGTGTGTGTCTGTTTGTCCGTCTTTCACGCCTAAACCACTGAACGGATTTCGATAAAATTTAGTAGAGATTTGCACCTTAGCAGAGATTGCACCCTGGGAAAGGACATAGGCTACTATTCTTATCAACAAACCACGCGGGCGGAGCCGCGGGCGGAAGTTAGTTGGTTAATATTTCTCAGTTTCTCCGCCGTTGCCTCGCTTCAATGGACAGGAAGGCTAACTGTCGGCCATTGCGCGCCGTGAATGTGGCAAGAGGAATTAAGAAAATAACAAAGTCTGGATAATATATTGTGAGTAGAACTCGACGTCGACCCCCAAGACGAGGCCGTGTCAAATCGATGCCCAACTGCTATGCCCGGCTCACTCTTGTGCCGTTTCTGTTTTCTAACTCTTCAGGGAATACAGACGAGATGTGATGCTTTTTCCACTTCTGAGGTTTGGTTTAATTAATGCCCATTAGCTTGACTGCTGATATTGAGACCCTAGCCACAGGTTCGATCCCCGGGTCGGGCAATTGTTACTGGGTTTTTGGGTTACGTAGGTAAATTCTCAATAGAAGCTTGAAGAGCTTTTTTGCGTTGTGGCTGTCAGACTCACCGTTTCGCCTTTTTCATGGGATGCATGATCTAACTTGCTAACTTTATTGATATATTACTTACCTACTAACGGATCCAACAGACGTCCATCCCGACGTTAGCGCCGCTTACCGGATTAGATTCCAATTCTTTCAATTGAATCTAAAGCAACCACGAACCCAATAGCACACATTATTATAATCTCTCCAGCCCTTTACGAATCAGTGATTGAACATTCTGGTAATTTGGAATCTGAACGCTTATATGCAACCGAAGCAAGACATTGCTCTATTTCAAGTTTATTTATGTTTATTAGGACTTGTGTACTTCTTTATCCGCGTTGAACGAATTTTGTTAAGAGCAAAATGTTCTGGGTTCGCGTCACCGACATGCTAATGTGATAAGTGTCAAAAACACAGTTATTTCAAAGCACTGCCTGTTCTGATTGCTAATGTTTTTTTTATTATGGACACATTTAGACAGTAATTAAATGCGTTCTTTAAAATTTCTATACACAAAAGAGTTCACACACCGCGCGGACTGGCCGCTAATAAATTCTTTTTTGCAAAATTTTCAAATGACAAGCGACAGTGCACGTCGTTGTCAATTGTCACAAAAGCGCATCGATTTTCAAAACAAAACATAAATAAAACGAATTCATTCCCTAAAGAGCGGTCTTTGGCAAATCATCTTCTACCCATTTTGTTCATTTCATCATTAATTTTCACAACACAAGTTATTTTTGTGATGTCAATTGTAAATATCATAATTCATTGGCAGCTCATGTCAAAAGCGTGAAGTTTGGTGGCGGGAATTAAACTTTGTTGATTATTTGGTAAAGTCGCCACGCTGCCTAGATCCGTGATCAAAGTTATGAAGATCAAACTGCGTAAGTATTGAAAAATCACTGTTTTACACACTATATACGAGTCCAGTCTGTTACAATTTACAATGGGGTTTAACTTCCTTACTGAAAGTTACTACAAACATGTTGAGTAATATAGTTTCATTCTTAGTTTTGTAAATAACTTAAGCTTTTTCTTTTACAAATCTGATTTATGGTTAAGATGATTTTATAAATTTAAAGTTTTTAAGCAAACTATAGAAGTTATTCTAACGTAAAACTTAGAAGACAGGAAACTTAGGAGAAATATAATGAAAGTCTAAAACACAAAGTTTCATTGTATTTCTCTTTTTTAAGGAACGTTGAACAATCAGATGTCTTATAATATTTTTTTAAAGCACTTATTCCATTTCTAAGTTTCACAACTAGTTTTTTTTTTTAACAATTCAAGTAAAGAGGTTCTTACTTATTAACCCTTTAGTCCCTGCGTCAACTTTTACCTTCCTATACTGAAGTAAAGTCCCTTTTTAGACCAGTGTCACTTAAAAAAATATATGTTTGTTTAGCGCGAGACCGTTTCCCGTCGACGTCATCGACGGAGGATAACGAGAGCGGCACGGACTGGGATGCTGAGGGTCGCCATCCCGCCATGACGCACCCCCGCCACCCCCCACCGCCTCAGGTAGATACGTACACTTGAACCTCATCTCCCACATCCTCGTAATGTCTGTACTATAAAATCTTGAAAAAAAATAACACAAATTAGTAGGGACTGATGCAAAAGCGTGAAAATAGGTAAATAAAAAAATAAATAATAAATAATGCTGGACAATCCACACAGCATCATCTAGCCCGAAGCTAAGCAGAGCTTGTGTTATGGGTACTAGATGACTGATATACTTAATACAATACATTACATGGATAGACATTTTTTATTATACATAGCAAATACCCAGAACACCCGGAACAAATCCTTGTAGATCGTACAAAGATTTGTCCCAGGGCGGGAATCGAACCCGCAACCTCCTGCGTCGCAGGCGGACCTTCGCCCGCTGCGCCACATAGGTCGTCTACATAGGTACTGAGATTATCTATGTGAATTATAAAAATCGAATTGATGGCAAAAGTTTGTAGTATATCTATCATTTCAAACGTCTAAAGAAACACGGCCCCTTCCATAACTTATGAATTAACAGTTTGAAAAAATGCAATTTTAGGATGTCTTGTGTTCCAAATCCCTAAGCAATTTTTGAAAAATGTGCATGTTTTCACCCTATTTATAAACAAACAAACATATTGAACAAGACGAGGCGCTAAATACCCTATAATAAAACTGGAAATCAGATCTGTGACCTCATATCTGACTATCTTACTTATTTTATTCTAGCTTTACTAAGTAAATAATCTTAATCTACAGAGGATGGATAGTACAGACTGGAACACGGACTCCCGTCACCTCGCCATGACACATCAGCGACACCCACCGCCACCACCACAGGTAACATCAGACTGTTCACAAAAACGAGCACATAACTTGTAATTGGCCTTTCTTCTATCCTAGCTGTAAATTTACTGAAGAAATAAAATAAGTATGCGATTAACTAGGTATATCAGAGCACTTCGCCCGCGACGAATCGAACTTCTAACTTTAACATCCCCTCCTCTGTCAGTCTACCCGTAACGACTGACAAAGATCTCAAATGTCGACCGGGACTAACTAACCAACGTGTTATCTGAGGCACGGAGGAGTCTCGATATGTTATGAGCGGTCACCCATCCACAGACTGTCTTCGGCAAGCGTAGTTTAAACTTCGATCAACCCGTGCGACTGTGCAACACGAGCTCCTCCAAAAATATGAAGGACAATTTTTTTAAATGGTCTGGTATGTAATGGCTGATATCCACGAGCCGACTTCGGCAAGACAAGCGTAGCTTAACCTCCAGTCGACCCGTGCGGGCTGTTTTTATTTAGCCACGAATCCACCAAAATAGTCCATTCTTTTTCTTCACCCTTCACCCAGGCGGTGATAGTGGGTTCGGTGCGCAAGCGTCGTGGAAACCTACCCAAACATTCGGTGAAGATCCTGAAAAGATGGCTGTACGACCACCGCTACAATGCATACCCCAGCGATGCTGAGAAACTGGCGCTGAGCCAGGAGGCTAACCTGACCGTGTTGCAGGTGAGAGGAGAGAGATAACACTTATTTCACTAGTGATACGAGAGTAAAACTCTTTGTTTAAGTCTTCTTCTACCCGACTGCAGAGAAGAAGGGTATTTGTTTTTATTTTAATTTCGTTGACATGCATTGTTGCTGGATTTTAACGATTGAGGGTACCAGTATATTCGCGATAATTCAATTCCCTGGCGCGGGATTCTAAGAAGAGAAAACAAAATTTCGGAAGCCAGTACGTAAGTTATGAAACGGTAATGAGGGTATCGGAATAAAGGGCTTAAGGAGACGATTCCAAAAATATTAGGTGCTCACAAAATTTTAGAAAGAAGAAGTCGAAAAGACCCGACTGCGAGAACAACTAAATGGTTCCAGACAATATAACTTCTAAAGCAGTCTGATGCACTTAATGGCATCATATTTGATATTAATGTAATGCCACTAACTGCAGCAACAAAATAATAAAAATTTCCATGAGTACGTAATGATCTGCCCGGGATTTAAATGATTCAATTGCTGCGCACCTTCTATTATATTTATAACCAGGATTCATACAATAGCCAAATTAACGAGTTGTCATATTGAATTGCATCATTTTAAATCAGGTCTGCAACTGGTTCATAAACGCCCGCCGCCGTATCCTGCCCGAGATGATCAGGCGCGAGGGTCACGACCCCCTCCACTACACCATATCACGGCGGGGCCGGAAGCAGCCGGGGGCGATGGCAGGAGTGGGGCCCATGGTCGGGCTGGCTGGGGCTTCCACGTCAGGGCTAGGAGTCCCTTCTGGAGACGGCGTCAATGTAGCAGCCTGGGACGGAATTGTTGTAGAGGTTTGTAAAGAAATTTTAGCATACCTACGGACCCACATTTACAGCTAAGGGTCCTGAACTTCAAAGTGCAAGACGTGAAAGCTGCGGACATGTCTGTATTTAATTCTCCGGTTCATTTTTACAACCAATCGTTTGTAAACAAACGATTACATAGGGAAAGATTGATAGATTTTTACTTTATTAAGTAAAGTTAGCGTTTCATACGTAACAATACTCAACTTTGTCGAGGCCAGGTTAAATACTGATTGTATTACCGTGGCCTACCATTTTTTGTAATTAATAAATACACGCCACGAACACAGTTTTCCAAAGCCGTTGTTTGTTGGGACTCAATAGTTGGCTAACATTAACTGGGTCGAGACAAAGAGTTTGCATACGCGAAAGAGATACTCGGACAAAATATATTACGCGATCACCCTTTTTCTACAGGAATTAAGTTTGTTCTGCCTTTTCTCATTATATTATTTAGTAACTAGTCTATTCTTCACACGGTGTCTACAATTTATACTTATCCATCTTAACCTAAAAGACTCATAGGTAATGAAAGTAGTACCCACAGAACGGTCCGGACGGCCGTGCCCACGACTACGGCGACGGCCTGCTGGTTTACCGGAGCGACGGCGACGAGCTCGGAGACGGCGAGGAGGGCTACTCCAGCACCATCAGCGAAGAGGAGGTCAAGTACGACCCCTCCGTGTGGCAGTCTGTCATCCGGTACGGACCGGACGACCACGATCTGCATCCGGCTGCTAGGGAGTAAGTCCGTGGTATCGGTCCTATAAAAAGTTCCGATTGTTACTTTCCTAAGGAATCACTTCATTAGGACAATAAGCAATTAGTCTTCGGAAGTCGTATGAAATTTAAATGTAGTGTTTCAAGTAAAACGAAAAAAGGAGGAATTTTCTCGGCACCATCGCCTTTTATTTATGCTTGTGAAATACTCCCTGGCTGCGCCACATCAATGTATAAAAAGAAAAATAATATCAAGTACATAATAGGTACAGCTTTTCCCAAAACACATTTTTTTTTCTCATGTATGAGGTTGCAGGTTCAAATCCAGATAACCAGTGTGACTGTTTCACTACATAATTGCACTCAGTTTATCCAAGATGTCACTCAAGTCAATGAAGAAAAATATCGAGACGAAAACTGTCTACGAAGACTTGTAATTAATATAATAATACGTCTGCAATCCCCAACTCGCCTTGAGCAAGCATGGCGACTAATGCGTGCTTTTTCTCGTCCTCTGCCTCCCTTTCAGTGGAACAGTTACAGGCTGGTATTATTAAAATATATTACTGTAACGCAGCCAGGGAGATAACACCTATGTTTCACTTTGACATCACACACGAGCAAAATACAGAATGAGTTCATTGGATTTTCCATAAATGTGTCCTTAATTTTGGTGTTCATATTTATACGTTAGATTAAGCCACTTAATTTAAATGCCTAACGTCGAAAGTCATTGCGACGATTGCTTTTCCATCCCACAGTGCATCAGTCGTATCAGTGGCCGCGAGCAAAGACATGGTAGAACAAATCAACGAGGCGCAGGACACTAGTTCAGAGCAGTTCTGCTCGAGAGCAGCGAGGGCAATAGTCGAACGCTGGTACACCACAATATGTCAATTCTCTAAATAATGTCGCAATGTCCCAGAATCCCATTACGGTTAAGTGAGGATTGTACATCTAAAGAGAACAGTACCATTCTCACTTATCGCCTCTTCCCTTCAGCAGTACTTATTCAGTCGTAGGAAATGGGGCAGGATTTTCGTTCCTTAAGACAATTATTTCTTTCCGCACGTCAGCAGCACGGCGTCGGTCGTGACCGTGAGCACTACGGAAGGGATGGTGGGCCAGGGCCCTGAGCCAGTGTCCAGCAGTGAGGACGGATGGCAGGCGCTGGCCCACCCGCAGCTGGCGCACCTGCCGCAGCTGCCGCACCCGCTGCGCGCGCGCCGCATGCAGGTGAGCCCGCCCCCGCAGCCGCCGCCGCCCGTCGCCGTCGAGCTCGAAGTAGCCACCACCGACATGTGGTGCCACACCTAGACACTACACGGGACGATACAAGATATTGTGACAATCGCGACACATTACTATATGTTCTCATATTTATAGTTCCGTTTACACTGGCAATTTTGCGAGAGAAAAGAAGTTTAATTTGACAAAAAAAATAATATTGAATTTCTTTGCCACTTTGTTTTAAAAATAAAATATGTTTGGAGTTTTTAAATATATAATTTGGCTGCAAGGATGTTGTAGCTGCAATTTACCATGTTCTGTATATATCTAACTGTAGGCGACGTCGGTGTTAAAACACTATAAGTACTTAGTTTCCTTTACAATCAAGTTTTCATTTTATAAGAGAACTACGTAAGTGGTGTTAGTGTTTTTTGTTTTGTTTTTAGCCTAGAGACAAGTTTCTGTTTTTTGTGTAAATAAACTTTTATAATACTAAACATTTTGATTTTCATTCAAGTAGACAGCTATTATGACGTATTGGGCGCGGGGGTGTTTTAATACCGGCCATCACCTGACAGTTATTGCCTTCGAAAAGTCCCCTTTTCTCTATTCTTATTGCTTAGCTTTAAATTTCTGAAATCTATACAAATCGCTGGCCTAATTACTTTAATTTTAGCAAAATTAAGGCCAATTGGCCGGAGTACAAATTTGAATGAATTCTATCCAAAATTGACATGGGGCCGTAACTGCAGGTGGTGCCGCGCACGCGCAGGACGGAGCGTGAGAAGGACAAGTTCAAGTGCCTCTACCTCCTGGTGGAGACTGCTGTGGCGGTGCGACAGAGGGAGAAGGAGCAAGAGGAGGCAATGCTACCTGCTTAATTAACCGTGGTTCATGTGAACGAACTCCTTTCTTATCTAACTATAAGATTAAGTAAATCGTCTTACATATATTCATCGGAAACTGACAGTAGCTAGACTAGACTAAGGGGATTCACAGATACGACTTTACTAAGTATAGTACCTATGCGTTCCATATGAATATGGACCTTATTATTGTGAGTTAGCGTTTGATTCGAATAATGCTCACATTTGTATGCATCGCTTACTGTACTTAGTAAAGTTTAAGTTCTATCTATTGCAAATAAGTGATTGGTATAGTTTTTAATTTCGTTCGTAAAATATAATCGAACAGCATTTGTATATGTATATACGGGGTTATTTTGTAACCCGTAAAATCACATAAAAAGATATCCTTCGTTCTAAATGTATTTGCCCAATCCATATTGATCAAATACTTTGCCGTTTAATGAGTATAGTAAGTCCATTTTAACTACATTCAGCTCGAATCAGCTTTAGCTAAAACCCTAGTTTTCAAAACTGGTGCTTTTCTAGTGATAAAAGCTCGAGCCAAACTGAATTGAGTTAGTTCTATAATCTGTTGTTAAACCATATAGTAAGTTGTTGTGATTCTAACAAGCCATTCTAAGCTTAAGCTTTTAGAAAATAGGGTAAGTCTTCAGTTGGATCATATCTCTGGATGATTTCCAGTTTACTTCGTCATAAGAGATGTTTTTGTTTAAGCCTACTTAGAAGTTAAGCATATAAGGAGTATTTTGTTGTTTGGAATATCATAGTAAGCTCTTAGCGATCATGGCGAGTAGCGACCAAGGTAGCAGGGACCAGCATTTTACTAGTAATAAACGTAAAACTACTTGTTGCTATCATGGTCGACCAGTGCGCGAGAGGGCTTAAAGTTCCCACGTAGAGTAAGATCGAATGTTTTGTTAAAAGTTAATAAATTGAAATACTATTATTCATATCCAAGTTACTTTACTCTGTTGCAAGCAGCTTACTCAAGGCATTATCTGTAGTAAAACAGCTCACATGTATTTCCTGGAGGGTTAAGCAGAGATGTGCCTTTGTACAACCACATTTTGCCAGTTAAGTTTTAGTTAAGTCCCATGTAAGGGCGTTTACACATTATGCCGCAGCGACATCTTCTTTCGCCGCCGCGTTGCCATAAGAGCTGCGGTGGTTCACCACAGAACCAGCGACACACGCCTATAGACCAGTGTCACTCGATCAAATAAAAGAGGAAAACAAGAAAATTTTGGATCGATCCATTTATATCTTCAAGGAAAATCAACGGAAAGTTTTGTTGTGATTATGAGAGCTTGAGAAGAAATTCCTAAGAAATTCCGTAATTGTTACCGTATGAGTATTAATACATTCGAACAAATGGCGACACGGTTGGCGCAATAGTTAAGCGATTGGCTGTTGCGCTGCGTGTCGCGGGTTCGATCCCCGCACGGAACAAATATTTGTATGGCCTACAGATAGTTGTTCCGGGTCTGGTTGTTTGTGTATGTGAGTTTAAATGTTTGTAAACGCACCCACGATACAGGAGAAATTCCTAGTGTGGGGCAACGTTTTTTCTAAAAAAAAAAAAAAAAAATATTAGAACGCGTCCACAGCAGTTTGCAGGGCAAGGATACGAGAATGGGGGAATGTATTTCACCTCCGGAAATGTTGATGGTGACATTAACGTAAGTAAAAATAAGTATTATATGAAAACCAAGTTTTATTTAATTTAAAGTAAGGCACAAAGTTTTAAATTCACAAGATCATTACCTGATTTTCATTAATATTAAGCCTAGAAGGGCTAGGGAGGGGGGGGGGGGGGGGGTACTTCAATTCAGGTTTTTTTTTTATTTTAGGTAGGCCGGCAGGGCCACTCGCAGTTTAGCACTATAAGGCTGTTTACTGCTTAACCGGTCGATTCAATTCAGGTAATGTAGAATATAATAGGTCGTAAGCCGATGTATTATACCCAGCCTGGAAGCCGTAGCTCTGAAACTGCAATACTTGGTGGTCATTTTTTTTTTGAGAATTGGCTAAATACTATTAAGAAAAGATAAATGTCTATTATTTTGTTTTTTATTTTAATGTTTAAAACTTCTGTTTCAGTCATCTGTTTTGCGTTTGTGTAGCGCTGCAATTGAAATACTCTTTTCATTGTTTTGTACTGAAGCTTGTTGTTCATAAGAAGATTCTTCGTGTGGTTGTGCAGATGGTACATCTGGATTCTGAGTTGCACTATTCCTTGTAATACCCGTCTCGGACGGAGCTTTTTGTTTTAAAAACCATAATTGTTCAAACAAATGATATTTTTTAGTAAATCTTTGTTCTGATTTTTGTCGTGTATTTAAAAAGCAAAATCGTTCACATTCTTGGAGGGGCTCGTGGCTTAATCAAAATTTGGGCGGCACGGGTTGATCAAAGGTTAAGCTACGTTTGCTGAGGTCAGTCTGTAGATGGGTGACCGTTCGTAAAATATCGAGACTCCTCCGTGCCTCGGAAATCACGTTAAGGCGACAGCCGTTGCTGTCATTTGTAGATCTTTGACAGTCGTTACGGGAAGTCAGAGACCGAAAGTCTGACAATCAGTCTTACCAAGGGATATCGGTTTGCCCAGTAACTGTGTGTCAGAGGAGGACAGTCGCTCCATGTAAAATACTGGTATTCAGCTGCATCTGGTTAGACTGGAAGCCGACAGTGACAGCTAGGCAGATGATGATGAGCATCTACAACAGAATCAGATAATAATACCGCACTCAGAACCATCATCAAGCACTCAAAGTAAAGATAGGCCTTCTGTTTTCGTTGCTGACGAGGCCTTTCTTTTGAATCCAAATACTATACGTACTTATAGTAGAAAGAACTTGCCCACACCAAAAAATGTGTTTAATTATCTCCTCTCTAGATCCAGGCGGTGCAGAATGTGCCTTTGGCATGCTGTCCAATAAATGGAGAGTTCTTCATCGTCCCTTAAACGTGAATACAGATTTAGCAATCGGTATTGTTAAATGTTGCTGCGTTTTGCATAATTTCGTCAGAGCCAGAGATTGAGGTCATTCTAGGGATTCAATGGCGATTGTAGACAATGAAGAAGTGGTCATAGACATTTCACAATCACAAGCTTTAAGGAGACGCCCAGCAGCCAACGAAATACGCGATACGTTTTCAGACTATTTTATGAGCGAAGAATGGGCGTTACCTTGGTAATAAAGTGTAATTTAATACCTACCTGTAATCATAACATCGCCCAGTATAATATTAAACTTAATTGTACAGAAGACAGTACATCTATAATATTTGTACGAACGATAAATAAATCTTACCAATAATATCCTTGTCTTTGACACTTAGCGCGTCGAAGTAGGGACATATTAAGTAAATATCTTTCCATGCGGCAATCGAAATGTTCTTATATTTAAGCTCTTCTAAAGATTTGGCCCACAAGTCTGGTCTTTCATGAACCAGTGAAATTAATATATATGTAATATATATCTATGTTCTTAATAAATTCAGGTATATCCATTCTGCAAAAAAAATCTTTGACAGGCGCTGCGCGCGACGTCCTTCCACTCCGTGTGTAAACGACTAACTAAACTTGTACATTAGTAGAGAACTTCGGCACCGCTCACCGCTACCGCCGCGGTAGACAGGATCGCCGCCACCGCCGGCGTCGTATATAACGCTTCGTACAAATCTAAGGGGAACTAGTGCAGCGGCGCCGCTACCGTTGCGACATAGTGTGTAAACGCCCCAATAAGAGGCTAGCTTATTCCCATCAAGCGGGCACAAATCCTGACTTCGGATTGCTACTAAGAAATTCAAGATGGACAAACCCAACAAAACTTTGCCCGACCAGCGAATTCAACCCAAGACCACACTCCCAGGAGCACCGCTTGCGACCACAAGACCAATAAGGCAGTATCCCTGCTAAATCGAAAAGTGTTACGACAGTCTGCTGTAATAGGCTGCGACCAGATTGCAGCCGATCAACGTCGATCGTTTGCCATCGACTGATCAGACCGATGCCGATTGAGTTGTAATTTAACCTCGACCAACCGACTACGAATGAAAACTGCCATGCTTCCAAACTACCACACTGGATCGGACTTCGATTCGCAGTCAGGGCGCACCTTTACCCTGAAGCATCTTAAAAATAGTCTGAACAAATCAAGGTTTTAAACGTATTTTAATTGATTTCGTTTTCAGGAGGTTACTTAGGACTAGTTGCAGGTGTTACACCTTTAGTAGGTGATGCAGATTTTGTAGGTGATGCAGATCTTGCAGAATTTGCAGGACTTGCAGGAGTTGCAGGAGTTGCAGGTGCTGAAGGACTTGCACCTTTTGCAGGTGCTGCGGCTTTTGCAGGTGTTCCGGGTTTTGCAGGTTTTGCACCTTTTGCACCTTTTGCAGCTTTGTCGGTTCCTGAAGCTTTCACAGTTCCTGATTTGCTTTTATTTTTTTCTAACTCAGCTCGTTTGGCTTTAATTTGAGCGACTTTAGTCATGAGTTGGTCCAAAGCTTTCATGATGTCTGCGAAGACTTGGTCCGTTGGTCTGTTTGCGTTGATCTAAAACACAACAAGCAAACGATTTTTAGGTGTCAAAAATTTGGTGCCTTTTTTGGCGGCTATTAGTAAAACTCTACACATTTAGTTAAAATAACCTAGCAGCACACGAAGTGAATGGTCAACGATTTTGGATGAATGCCAAACTGCGTTTTTATTTTTTTAATTTAATCCATTTTATTAAAAAAAAAAATATATAACGTAAACATCACACCTGGCTCAACCAATAGTGTTACTGGTGAGGATAATATTATGCTACGGATACATATTAATTCAATGGTTATTTTTCAACTTCTCTATCACAGGAGCCACTTTTAGACTTATATAACCATTTCCTACTCTATTCATTCGCGTAACACCACACATCCCCCTTAACATTCTCATCTCAGCTACATGCTTGCATTCATCCCTTATTTGGGCCAATATTCTGATCCATACAAGACAGCAGGTCTTATCTTTGTTTTATAAATCTTCCCCTTCAGAGTTAGACCATTAGGTACGTCGCTTGCAGAGCATACAAGATTAAAATGAAAATCAGTTCCAAACCTTTACAAGCCTGTATTTGTATAGTTGTATGACACTATCGTTGTTTCTCATGTAAGTTTCCAAGCGGAGCTTCATGCCGTCGTGGGTCTCATCTATACGGTCTGGTGACTTTGGCTGATGCATCATCCCATTGAACAATGTTTCTACCGTCGCCTCAAGGTATATTATGAGCTGTAAAAACAGTATTACATCAATGCTTACAATGACTGAAAACAAAATAGCGTTTATACTTTTTTGAAACCTAACTTCCTAACTTGTATTAGGAATGCAAATGTCAATTTGTTTGTTTGTTACGCTTTCATACCTTGGTCGTCCATTAATGAAGTGATTTGTTTAGCAACTTTTTAATATATTTTTTTGGTATTTTTCATTAGAATTTTCTCAGTTGCAGCCTGGAGTCTGGAAGTGTGCCCTATTGATGGCAATAGGCTCACCCCCTATTACATGGTACTTAAAAGTAATAGGGGGCGAGGCTTTACCCAATGGACCATTTTGACTTGTACTTACTTAAGCGTAAATTACCACCATACATGTACACCATAGATGTTAATACTTTGGCGACTGCAGGCGTCGTAGTCTATCACGGTCTCTAAGTCTTAAAGTCCAGTATTGTCTTGGTTAGATCATGTGAGGACCATGCAAATAAGTGTCTAAGATGGTCTTTTGAGGTTGTAGTCAGTGCTAGCATTTGTCAGAAATATTAAAACTCAACTCAGAACTAAGGAGCTCTACGTGTCGACGAACAATGCAAAAGAAAGAACATTCGGGCAGCCCGCATTAAGTTCTCAAAATGCCATACAAAAAAGAGAATAGAACAGAAAAAAATCCATACAGTCCTCACATTCACACTAGTGAACGCCTTAGCTGCCAGGTAACGAGACACGATAGAAAATGTATTGATCGTCGGTTACCTGGCGTTTAAGGTGTTAACTTCGATGTAGGAACGCGATTTCCTTATTCAAAAGTCGCTTACCGAAACTGGTCCCACAAATCGCTCAAACTGTGGACCCTGATTCTTTTCGCGAGGAAACCCGCTAACGAGGATGCCACGGACTCCCTTTGCAGCACCTTTTTCTACTGCCCCCTTTACTAACGCCAGGACTAAGTCGTTAGGGGCGAGACCACCTACAAAGTAAATACTATAAGTGCACCTGTTTGTTCAGAATGGAGTTTCCAGAAACAGGAGGAAATGTATTATGTGGCTGTTTGTACGAACACCCTTCAGAGGAGCTCGTGGCTTAATAAAAACAGCCGCACGGGTTGATCGGAGGTTAAGCTATGCTTCTGTCTGTGGATTTTGAGATTCGTAACATATCGAGACTCCTCCGTGCGTCGGAAAGCACACTAAGCCGTTGGTTCCGGCTGTCATTCGTAGATCTTTGACAGTCGTTACGGATACTAGAAGCCTGAAAGTCTGACAAACAGTCTTACCAAGGGGTATCGTGTTGCCCAGTAGCTGGGTTGAGGAGTTCAGATAGGCAGCCGTTCCATGTAAAATATTGGTATTCAGTTGCATTCAGTTA
This sequence comes from Phlogophora meticulosa, assembly GCA_905147745.2. Classification (NCBI taxonomy): domain Eukaryota; kingdom Metazoa; phylum Arthropoda; class Insecta; order Lepidoptera; family Noctuidae; genus Phlogophora; species Phlogophora meticulosa. Next base: position 16,800,719 of record LR990522.1, on the reverse strand, counting down.
GACTGGAAGCCGAAATGGAGCAACTGCCTATGGGACGTCCACAACCCAGTAACATGTTGATTGATGGATTGTCACGAGCCCGTACCCATAAAAGAACACAAAACAATGAGCAGAGACTATACCTCGACCTATGACAGAATTGAGGCATCTGGTCTTTTCAGTACCCTTGGCCAGCTCCTCGCGTAATAACTGTCCAGCGGATACGTGACACAATCCATATGTGGCGACGATCTTCGTGCATTGGGTCGACTTGCCACAGCCTGGCCCAGCCAATATCCACACAATGGGCATTGTTTCATAGTCGTATATTGGCTGGAGAATAATAATAAGATTTACATGAGATTTTTTAACATTTCTGTAAGGCTAATGCCTAGCGGCAGCCCGCGAAATTCAAATTGCTTTGGTTTTTTGCATAGTATTAGAGTATTTTATTCTTAAAGATCTCTAAATTGGAATCGTGCTGAAATGTCATGAAATAGTCATTCAATCACAATTTGAACCTAAAAAGTCGAATAATTGTATCAATTACAGTTCGTGAAATATACATTTGTTAGACTCCCGAATTATTTTTTCAATAACATACAACCCAATATTCAGCTACAATTTGCAAAACACCTAAGAAAATTTTAATTACGACATATACATATATACGTATCATCATCATCATCATCATCATCATCATCAGGCTATACTAGTCCACACTACTGGACATAGCCCTCTCCTAATGAGCGCCATAGCGCCCTGTCTTCAGCTTGCCGCATCCAGCATATGCCTGCAGTCTTTCGCAGATCGTCATCCCACCTGGTCAGAGGGCGTCCTACACTACGTTTGCCGAGTCGCGGTCTCCACTCTATACGTATAGTTAGTCCAAAAGATGTTAAACTGCTTGTTCCGGTTATTCTCTTAAACAGCTGGACTGATTTTGACGGGACTTCCACAAACAATTGATGTTATATAAGTAGAGTGACTTAGGTTTAACTAAATAAGACTTAATTAGGGTTCCACGCAAAAATAATAAAATCTCATGATATTACATGTGGGCGAAGTCCCGGGTAACAATAGCTAGTTATGTAACGCTCTGTTGTAGGAAGCGCCATAGGCCAACACAAAAACCCAACACATTGGTCTATTCAAGCTTGACATCTAAGTTCCAACCATTTTGGGGAGAGCCAGCAAAACTTAAAAATCTCTTTCAATTGTGTATTTATAGTTTATCGTATTATGAAACACGATGTGGTATTTTAATGTTAAATCCAGTTGTTTGTTATGTACGGCGCTAAGGATACGTAGCAACTTTGAGTACCGAGTTGAGGCAACAGGCAACTTCCATCTAGCAGTTTATGATACAGATTTTCATGTAATTTTGAGAAACTGTGCAAAGGTAGCTAGACTCCTAGTTGCGGAACCGATTGTCGCTGCAATAGGGTATTTGACGCCTTTCGAAAATATACTGATGTATATATTTGATAGGCGGAATCTAAGAATCTAGGAATTAGGAATCTAGAAAAATGGATTAGTCAAAAAGTAAAAAATCGGTGGCAGAATGGAAAAGTTAAACACACTTTTGAAGTTATTATTTCTCTTCCATCCTTGTCACCTAGAACAGCCTTTGTACTGAATGGTGCCAAGTCACTATGGCGTTTCTGTCTAGTATAAAACTCATTCAAAGCTTAGCAAAGTAGCACATATCTGGTGAGAAGACACACTAAATATCCTCTCAGTATGTAACATAAAGAAACATTTACAGACCTTTTTCTTGTATGCCATGCATTGTACAGTCCTGCACTGCAGAGGGCAAGCTGGCAGCTTATCTATAACGGGCTCTTCGCACCCCGGACAGAGTTTCTGTTCCATTTTTATAATCTCTTTTGCATGCACCAGACTGCCCTTGTATGACGGCTGTCGTGTGTTTACTTGGATGTCTTATTTTCCGTATGACAGATTTTATAAAAGGATAAATATAGCCAGATGGAGACATTGAATTGGAATTTGCTGTGAGGAGGTGAAAAGTCTGTGAGGAATCTTGTTAGTGTTTCATGGTGGGTTTAGTATATTTGCGCAATTGTTGAATTACTTTGTATATTTATGTTTGTTATTTTAGCCTTTTCAATGGTACTGTATGTGAAATGAATATCTGACAGCTGTGATTTTTTTTCTCGTACGTCAAATTTACTTTTTTCCTTATGTTTTCGGTGTGATATTTAAAATAGGTAGGTACATAAAATGTCATTTGTAGATCGTTGACAGTCGTACGGGAGTACCCGTACTGGCTGACTGACCACCAGTCTTACCAAAGGTTATCGTGTTGCCCAGTAACTGGGTTGTGGAGGTCAGATAGGCCTATAATACTAATGCGGAGCAATGCTAAATGCTGATAAATGATAAAATAATGGTATTCAGCTGCATCCGGTTAGATTGGAAGCCGACCCCAACATAGTTGGGAATAGGTTAGGCAGATGAGGTATCATCATCCTCTTGCCCTTATCCCAATTTCATTTGGGATCGGCGCAGCATGTCTTCTTCTTCCATACATCTCTATTTCCCGTCATCTCAGAAGTCACCTCCTTCTTAGCCATATCAACTTTCACACAATCCATCCATCGTTTCCTGGGTCTCCCTCTACTCTTGTAACCCTCTACATTCATACTCAAAACTTTCCTCACAACATGATCCTCATTCCTTCGCATCACGTGTCCATACCATGACAGCCGATTTCCACACAACTTCTCTGTCACAGGCGCCACTTTCAGACTTCCTCTTACTTACTCATTTCTTATTCTATCCATTCGCGTAACACCACACATCTCCCTTAGCATTCTCATCTCAGCTGCATGCAACTGCCTTTCATTCATTCCTTTTGTGGCCCAACATTCTGATCCGTACAAGACAGCAGGTCTAATCATTGACTTATGGATCTTCCCTTTAAGTTTAAGGGGAACGTGGGAATCGCAAGTTGTTCCCGTTACCTGCCGCCATTTCATCCACCCTGTGTTTATTCTGTGCTTGACAGTCCGATCTATTCCTCCGTCACTTTGCACTAGTGAGCCGAGATACCGAAAGTCGGAGCAGATCGGAAGGAGCTCGCAATCAAGCGCAATGGCTTCAGGGCTGGAGAGACCGCCGAAATCGCAGAACATATATTCTGTCTTGGATCTGCTGATTTTCAAGCCTACACTCTCCAGCTTCTGTTGCCATTTCTCCAATCTACCCTGGATCTCAGGTCCATCTTCACTAACAAGGACAATGTCGTCGGCAAATAGCATGCACCAGGGTGCCTCTTCCTGTATTTCCGACGTCAGTGCGTCCATTATTAACAGGAAGAGGTAAGGGCTTAAGGCCGACCCTTGGTGCAATCCTACAGCCACACTGAACTTGTCAGTGTTACCTGCATACGACCGGACATAGGTACTAGATCGGCTGTACATCGCACGAATCAACTCAACATACTTCCCAGGCAAACCCTTCTCCTTCATGGCCCACCACAACACTTCCCGAGGCACCCTATCATACGCTTTTCTAGGTCAATGAACACCATATGCAAGTTTTTATGGGCACATCTATACTTCTCGCACAACTGGCGGAGTGCAAAGGTGGCGTCCATTGTTCCTCTAACTGGCATAAACCCGAACTGATTTTGGGAAATCTCACTCTCTTCTCGTAATCTTTTCTCTATCACCTTCTCCCATACTTTCATTTACATTTACATTTCAGGTATATGAAAGATTTAAAAAAATCTAAATATTTAATGGGCACTTCAAGAAAAAAACTTTGTACAGGGGGTATTGTACAACTCATCCGATAAGCAATATAATAAATAAATACTTAAATATTCCGCACTGGGATGTTTACAATTTGGAATAGTTAGTTTATATGACGGCACGGTTGACCGCAGTGGCTGAGCAACTAACTGCTGCGCTGCGTGTTGTGGGTTCGATTCCCACGGAAAAAATATTTGTATGGCCTACAGGCAGTTGTTCCTGGTCTGGATGTTTGTGTATGTGAGTTTCAATGTTTGTAAACGCACCCATGATAGTGAAATGCCTCGTGTGGGGCAACTTTTTTTTTTAACAAAATTAAAAATAGTAAATGGGGAAGGACAGCAGAAAGTAAAAACGGGAGAGTGACGACTGATAATGATAAATATTATATTACGGTGCCCCTTCAGGGCTTCTTGTCACAGAGAAGGCACGAGCATTAATCACCACGCTTGCTCAATTAAAAAAAAAACAGAGGTCTAAAATAAATAAAAAAATTAGTAAAAATATCTCTTAAATAAAAAACACATAAAATAAAAACATTATTTAATCAACGATTTTCTAAATTAAAAATAATTCATACTTTTTTAGAATAGAGGCATATGTACAGTGAGTATAAAATGTTGAGTTGTGCATTTAGTTAGCGGATTGGGCTGCTACTATGGGGTCCAGGACCTTCTGTACCTCTTCAAAAATGGCGTCTACGGACCCTTCGGCGCTTATCTGGAACATAAAGAATGCAACGTTGTAGTTTAAAAGGAGATGAAGTGACATAATTCACAAAGTTATGCTGCAATGGTTTGGTCATGTTGAGAGGATAATACAATAAATAATGCTGGACAATCCACATAGCGTCATCTAGCCAAAAGCTAAGCAGAGCTTATGTTATGGGTACTAGATTACTGATATACTTAATACAATACATTACCTAGATAGATATTTTTTATTATACAGAACACCCGGAACAAATCTTTGTAGATCGTACAAACATTTGTCCCAGGGCTGGAATCAAAGCCGCAACCTCCTGCGTCACAGGCGGATCTTCGCCCGCCGCGCCACATCAGTTGTCAAATAAAGATAACTGAAAGGCGACTAACGCAAAATTACGATGGCAGATGCAAGTAGTAACGCCGAGAGGACGCCCTAGAACAGTCAGGTCAAAGATACGGCCCGGATCCGGCCCCAGGACATATCAATACGGCCCGCTGAATATTTCCATTTCAGTAAGGATTTTTAAACAGCACTCGATCCAATTTTAACAAGAAAATTGTTAAAATGGCATCACATTTGTTTAAGTATTTAATTTTGTATACGGCCCGCTAACATAGTCTTCACCTTTTAGATGGCCCTTTAGAAAAACCAGTTTGATACCCACTGGCGGACTAACAGGGGGGCGGAATGGGCGGCTCGCCCCGGGCCTCCGGTCTTGGGGGGGGCCTAAATGCCTCCGCATTCCCCTGATCAAATCCTAAACAAGACTTTAAAAATGTGCTAAGTACCTAACCTACATAATTTCATCAAGATCAAAACACTACAGCCTTCTAGACTTTTTACGCGGTACTAATATTCTTTTAACTTTGCTGAACCCGTCCAATACGCTGTGGGAATTCCCGTCTTTATAGCGGGTACTTTCGAGATTATTTTCACTTGCCAGATATTAACGAAATAAACATAAACACTACATACAAATGTGAACTGAATAAAAAACTACTTTTTTTTTTAAAGCTGGGGGCCTCATTCAGATTTGCCGCCCCGGGCCTCATTCAGGTTTACCGCCCCAGGCCTCTGACGGGCTTAGTCCGCCACTGTTGATACCCCTGTCGTTATTCGTGATATTCTTTAAAAGGTCAGGTTGGTGGTACTCGCAACCATTTTTTTAAACGTAAACAAAGCACTAGGAGTATGTAATAGTGTCATCTTACCAAGCTGATCTTATTGGGATACTGGTCCAGAACCTGCTGGTTGTTTTCGAAGAAGGTCTTCAGACGCAGCTTGATCGTCTCTTCGTTGTCGTCAAGACGGTCTGACGCCTGCGCACGTCCGAGTAACCTCTTGAACAGAGTTTCTTCTGACGCCTCGAAGTAGAGGATCGCCTGGAATGGGAGAAAAGCAGTTGAAGATCAGTTTTCTATTACCGCTCCACGTCCATGGATACTCAATTGTCCAAAAACAAAATTGCTTCATAGTCCGTGGATACTAGACTATCCAAAGCTTGTCATTAGTTCCATCTAGTATTAAAATCTTTTAGTTACGACGGAGCGGGCGTGTTCCGACGCGGATCGGGGGCCGCGCGCGGTGGACGTTAGAGACATAAACGGCCACGTGAGCCGGACGTTTGAGTGGTTAAGGGAATTGTTGGATTAGGTTTAAACATTTATTTACGTACTTATATTATAAAGCAATAGTTTTGTTTAATAATTATACCTACAGCTACAAACAAACAGGCTGACATATAGTTTTTTTTATTATAACCTGTGCTTCCTCGAGACGGGGGAAACAGACGGGTTGAGTCGGTGGCGAGAAAGAGAAAGATAGATAAAGCATAGGCGCCCCTGGTTAAACAGTACATACTGCTGACCAGACGATAGACAGCAACTGCCACTATGCTCTTTCGTGAGAGCAGCTCGACTCGTCTTTCCGGTCACACGATGAGATGACAAGTAATAGATATGTACCTACACAAATACAGGGGCAAACACATCAAGCTACCCCGATCTGTCACATTTCTAAAGAAAAAACATAAGAAAAACACAAAGAATAAGGTTCATGATCAAATGGAAAATTTTGACAGTTTGGGATAGCTTGATGTGCTGGTGTTAGTACGTACTGGTTACTGTCTTCTGGTGTATATGGGCAAAGGCTAAAAACAAACAAAACACGACAACGTCCGGGTTTACAGTTCGGTTGAGCAGTAAATATCCCTGAAGGATAAACTGCGAGATGCCCATTCCAAAAAAAAAAACAACGTCCGACAAGGGTCCAGATATATTGGACAATATCCACACCCATTACTATTCATACAAATGTTTATTTTTACTTTTTATACTTTGCAAGTAGATGTGCTGAGATAACTGCCTGGGTTAGCTTGTTTGTTAGCTCACATTGTGTAACCCAGCCTTTAGGGTGACAGACGAAAAAGATTGTCGAGCGGTAAAAGCGTTGTCGGCGGCTCTCGACCATTTCGAATAAGTGTCACAAATTCAAAATACTCACAGATACAGGTGCAATGGCCAATTCAAAGGCTTCTCCCTGGGACTTCTCACGAGGGTAGCCGTCCACGAGGAATCCATTGGACTCATTTACCTTCGCGAACATGGCTTCTTTCAGCAGTTCCAGGACGAAGTCATTGGGGACCAGGGCACCTGGAAATGAAACCGATAATCAGTGACGACGAGACTTTGATGGCGATTTCTTTTTAATGTTCTAAATATCCTAAGAGCGACCAGTTCAAATCGTGATACTTGGCCGGTAAGTTAGGTTTCCACGGACATACTATTTATGGTGGATTAGTGGATCTTTTTGGTACTAAACCAAAAGGATCCACTAAGTGCTGCAAGCGGTTCTTGTGACCACAAGGTCTTGAGTTCAATTTTCAGGTCGGACCAAGTGCTATTGGGTTTTTCTGTCTGTATTTTATCAGTAGCAGTCCAGAATTGCTAATAGGCTCGCTCCTATTACATGGAATACTTGGGTACACCTAACCCTGCGAGAATTACAGTTGTGATGTGATGTTTTGCTTCAATGCGCCCAAACCTAAGAGTTGTAATAATTCAACCACATCCAAACACAAAAATTAAACGGTAAAACTAAAAACAAAAAAAATTGTACCCGTTAAAACTGAGGTATTTTGGGCTCACCTTGATCCATAATAGCGGTAAGACTGTTTGCCCTTTCAGAGCCACTCTTTATTTCAGCTCTCAGCAGGTCCCCAGTGGACAGATGCGTGAACCCATACTTGGCTATGATCTTATCACATTGGGTTCCCTTGCCGGACCCTGGGCCTCCTAGCACCCACACGATGGGCTTCTTCGAGATGTCGACAGGAGCCTGCAGGAGAAAGTATTGAGTCAGGTCGAGAATTAACACAGCAGACAGTGACTGGGAGTCACATGAGTGAAATGGTGTCCTCTAATCTATATTTCACTTAGATTCGTTTAAAAAGACCAAGTTAAGTTTCTTTGGGAGTCTTTACAGGTAGTTAAAAGCCAGGTCTGGCAACCAGTCTTACCAAGGAATATTGTGTTACCCAGTAGCTGGGTTGTGGAGGTCAGATAAGCAGTCACTCCGTATAAAATATTTGTACTCAGCAGCATCTGGTTAGACTGGAAGCCGACTCCAGCATAGATGGGAAATAGCTAGGCAGATGATGATAATGACGTTTGCCAAGTTTACTTGTACCAAGAGTATAAAGTCAAGTGTCATTGTATGATGCAATGTTGGGTTGTCGATGGTCACTTGAAGTGTTGTATAGGAGTGAGTGCTGCGGTATTTGCTTGTTTTGGCATCGCATAGGTCCAGGATCTTTTTTTTTCTGGCCTGGCCCTGTGCTTAGTCTTTTTCAACATTCATGGGCTATTTGTCTTGGGAGACCAAGACAAATTAGAAATTCTTTTTTAGGTCTACTCAATGAAATATTCTTTGCGTCCAAGAGACCCATCGAGATCGCCAAAATCTGTCACGCGAAGGTTTCTTTTTGTTTGTATAGTTATGAGTTTAGTTTTAGCTTTTTGCCCGATTAGTTTTCTTGTGCGTGTCAAAAATGTTTTTATTTCTTTCTTTTTAATATTATTTTAATTTCGATACTATCGCACACTCTATTCCATTTCTATCATATTCTGCAGAATGCGAGTACCTAAAAAAATTTTTTTTTTTAAATACTGACCGACTGCTTATTTCAATAGAGTCCCAAATTTTAAGTCCCTACTAGCTGCGACGCGCGGTATATTACCCACGATTAAAAAGTCTACAAGGGACACCGTTGCTATCCCACGAGAATACTTCAATCTTTCGGGATAAAAAAATCGCCTATGTATTATCAGAAGGAACACAAAAAAAACGTACTTCAAATGAGATGCTTATGTCAATTGTGTTTCGATCCAGCTTAATGAATATCTGCGAGAGATAATAATGTGTATATAAAGGTAAAACAGAGCAAGACATAGAGAATGGACTGATAGTCAGCTTCACAAAAGTGGCCACTCTCTGACGACGACCAAACGACTGTGCAGCCAATGCCTGCAGACAATTACTACACGCGTAGCATGACCACCAAAGAAACGGGTTTTGTCGACGGATGAATAGACAACAAGACAGATTGTTGAAAGATTTCTACCGTCCTAAGCATGGCGATGTTAAAACTGAAGCGAGGAAAGTTTTCTATTCTCTACAGTCTACGGGGCAACCCGTGTTCGGGTAGAAGATATGTCAAGTTGGAAAGGAAGAAAGTTGTCTGTTATTGGTAGAATAGATATAGAATTGGTCATGCTAAGCGTGCTGGTCTTACATTCGCCGTCTTTCTCCTACTTTTCCGTCTGTATTCACAGTTCAGCCGAAAAAATAACGCTGAGTCCATTCTCAATATCTATGCACAGAGCTAAGCTATATTTCACTAATAAATCATTGTGTTGCAATAAATGCTAACCCCTTTTTTATATGCACACGAAGATTTATTGCATTGTCTTCTAGCTGGGCGATCGGACCCACAAGGACCCGTAGTAGACTTCTTAGGATCTGACGCCATCTTTGTGGCTCACTCTCCTTACGTCTCAAGAGTGGGCAAGGACCTCAGCGGAGACCTTAGACCATAAAGCGGAGGCATAATAGCCATATACAACTAGGTACATTATTTATGATTCATTTTAAAATAAGGCCGCCATTTGATTGTTACACTTCGTGTCTTTCATGGAAGAGTCACCTCGATTTTGTAAATTTGTTTATTTCGGCGGCCAGCGCGTTGTGTATTTTTTTGTGTGACACTGACATTCGTTCGAAGTGTCAAATATTTAATATGTGGTACGGAAAAAAGGTTTTTTCGACAGAGGTCGCATTTATCGTTCTTATCTTTGCATTAATAATTATATAGACCTTCATGGATAAACTTCTGCTTGTATAATTTAATAATATAATTAATCATTATTTATTGTAATATCTACTAATGGTTTGATTCGAAGCCTATGTCGTAAACCATCAGAAAATTATTTTTCTATGGAGTAGATTTAGTTCTGTTTTCACAAAAACAAATTGCAAGTAACATTTTGAAAAATGGAACAAAATTGAAACACAATACGTATGGAAATATCATTCTATCTTTTTCAATACCTTAGGAAAAGTGATATCAGACGAATTAAAAGCAGCGCCTTCTTAGTCAGTAAACATTTCCATGTCCCTGCTCAAAACATTAAATTAAATTATTATTTTTTTAAATTAATGTTGTTGTGTTAATGTTTAATAAAATTAGTTAAATTAATAAAATTAAAAAAGAGTTGGTGAGGATGTATGGATAGCAAACATCCATACTTCCTCTTTCACGCAATAAGTTTCAAACTAAAATCAGACTACCTACTGAAAAATCACGGTCTAAGGGAAGTTATGAAAGAACAAAATATTATAGCCATGGTCTTTACATTACAGCTCTGTCGAGCCAGCTTATTTTTCAGTAACTTGTAAGGCATGCGACCACGGCAGTATAATTTTCTTTTTATTGTTTCAATACGATTATTTAACGACTAGCAGCCAAACGCGACTTTTTCTATGTACCTAGTATAAGCTACAATACTGTAGAGTTTTATCGAAATCCGTTCTTAGTAGTTATATTTGTAAAAAATATAAAAACATATTTTTAAAACCCTTTTTAAAGTTTGGTTTTATATATATATATATATTTGTTTTGGTTAGCCAACGTAATAAGGTCAATATTTTTTTTAGTAAGTTACATTATGCCAATTACATGTTATCACTGCCAGATACAAAATATTTTTAGAGATCTTAAGGCTAGTGATGATAGGTTTTAACAGAACAGCACTGCTGCTTAAAGGTATGTATAGCTAATAAGGGCTGCATAGCACACATATAAACTCGGAAAGGGATCGTCACCGCCCTTCGCCTAGAGCTTGTCCGAGGTGATTACGTTACGTTTACGTTACGTTTCATACAAAGAATACTGCACGGCTCGACTTGATACGATTAACACTGATGACTGATATGACTAACCCTTTCCGAGTTGATATATACGCTTACCTTTAGTAAGACAATGACAGCTCACTTCACCGGTAATAGGGATGTGTCCTAGGTAAAAATATAATAAGTCTTTTAGGTCCGTCAGTTAGATTACCAAAAAATATTGGACACGTATTTTTTGCTTGCTCAAATCAATAAAAAGTGACAAAGATATAGCACATCAAAGTCCAGGAGAAGGGGTTAGTGACGTCACTTTTACGTGAAAAGTGTAGCACGGCGTGACGTCACGCGAAATTTCAACACACTATATCGTCGTCATTTTTGGTTTACGTGACAAAAGAAAAAATACGTTTCCAGTATTTTTGAGTTATCCAACTTTCGGACCAAACAGAATTTTTAAGGAGACTACCCTATTCCAACCAAGTTATCACCTTCGAGTTTTTACGTAATTGACTGCCAGTTCTCTTTCTATAATAGATAGCTATATTGATTCCTCTAAGTCAATTACGTCGACCTACCAGCTGTATGCAAAATTACCCGATCAATAAGTACTATCGTTTACTGTGAAATATAGGCCATGGCTAAAGTTGTTATGTTTTGAAATTCTTTAAAAACCTTGTTATTTTTAAGTCCTATGTAATAGGGGTCGAGTTTAAATGCCATCGACCACTGGTTGTTGCCTAGGTAGGTACTTGGATAACCCATTCCGGGAAATCCCAGATGGAAAAACCCAATAACACTGCCCGAACCGTGAATTGAACCTCAGTAGCAATTGCGATAATAAGACCAACGAGAACTGCAAGACAACTTTTACCTAGAACACACAACTTTTAAAGTCAGCCTAGCGTTTTTTTGTAAAAAAAAAAATAGATTAAAACTTGTAAATACAATACCTCCATATGTGTTTGTAATATATGCACAAATAAACATACATACACGGCTATACATAAACAATTAAAACAGTTAATGGGAAAACATTAGCGCTGTGACGAAAGTACTGCCAACTCCTTACGAACGAATATGTTTCATAATTAAGCATGACAGATAAATGGCTACCTGTATTATTTCCATATTGTGTTTTATGATTTATATTTTACTTGTTGCACCTCGCGGTCGAAACGCTAAAATGAGACGATTCATAATTCCCTCAGAAATATTGCACTTGTTTGCGATTTGACGACACGGTTGACGCAGTGGCCGAGTGTTCGGCTACTGCGCTGCGTGTCGTGGGTTCGATTCCCGCACGGAACAAACATTTGTATGGCCTACAGGTAGTTGTTCCGGGTCTGGATGTTTGTGCATGTGACTTTAAATGTTTGTAAATGCACCTACGATACAGGAGAAATTCCTAGTGTGGGACGTTTAAAAAAAATGAAAATTATATGTCTAAAAGTAGCCTATGTGTAAATCCAGGGTATAGCTACCGTCATAACTAATTTTATCCAAATTCGTTCAGCTGTTTTAGCGTGTAGGAGTAACAAACATACGCAGACATACCGACAAACTACCGCATTCATAATATGATTATGGTTTCTTTATTTATGATTTAAAGAATTTTATACCGTATGGAATCTATACCTGAAAGTGTAATTTAAAAAAAGAAAATAGATACCTAAGCATTTTTAAAACTGTGTTGGAGCCTGCTTCCAGTGTTTCTAAATGTCAGTATTTGCATGGAGGGACCGCCATCTGACCTCCACAATCCAGTCAACAAGTAATACGATATCCCTTGGTAAGACTGATTGTGAAGCTTTCAGGCTTCTGATTACGCGTAACAACTGTGAGAGCTGAGAAAAACGGCCTTTCGTGCTTTCTGCTTTGATACTAAGATCAATATTGTCTCATGTGATGTATTTGTAACGATGATGTACCTATTTTCCCAAATAAAATAAAATAAAAAATAAAAGTAACATTTTGATACAACTTGTAATATCTACTACTATTAATTCAGCAAATGTTCAAAATCGTACTTGAGTTATTAGTGTTACTAAATTACAAGAGAATGCAACAATGAATTAATGTCAGTCAGGGCATTTTGAGCGTTACATTACATAAAATATTACGTTACAGGCAAATGTTACCGGTGTGGGCAGCACCTATAGGTATTACCATACTGTATCTTCGTATAAAACGAATGGTTTGATAGCTAATTTGATTAGCCGATGCTATGTTGTGGGGGTAGATATAAAGCCTTAATTGATTCACAAGCAGAGTTACATAGACTACAGACTAACAATGCATAGGTATAAATCGTCATCTGATATATGCAGTGTAGGTACTCAATAGAAAATATTAGCGGACGCGAATTACCCAGCTCAACAAGTTAATCTTGGGCATCATTGAGACTCGGATATTGGACTCCGAATGTCATTCTACACAAGTGTAACCCTGAGTAGTAACGAAACTGTAAAAGCTGTAAACAGCCGCACGGGTTGATCTAAGGTTAAGCTACGCATGCCGAGGTGGATGGGTCATCGTTTGTAACATATCGAAACTCCTCTGTGCCTCAGAAAGCACGTTAAATCGTTGGTTCCGGCTGTCATTTGTAGATGTTTGACAGTCGTTACGGGTAGTCAGAAGCCCGAATGTCTGACATCCAGTCTTACCAAGGGGTATCATATTACCCAGTAACGGGGTTGTGGAGGTCCGATAGGCAGTCGCTCCATGTAAAACACTGGTAAGTATTCAGCATCTGGTTAGACTGGAAGCCGACCCCAACATAGTTGGGACAAGGCTAGGCATTGAAAAAGTCATCAATATGTTCGAATTTGTAGCGCACAAAACTGTTCACCATCACGATGTTTTCTTTCACCGACGGCGGTAATGTCTAATATAAACTTAGAAAGTACATATGAATTGAAAAAGTCACATTGGTTCTTGACCAGATTTGAACCCACAATCTCGTGCACGAAAAGCCAGGCCATACCAGGCCAGGTCACTGGGCCATCACGGAGATGGCTAAAAAAACCACCTGGTTTTTTGGGTTGAAGTTTAACAAAACTTGAAACAACTTTTTACACAATATTCAGTGATTTCAGAAGGCAAAGACGCATCGTAGACTCAATGCGAGGTCGAGGATGACGTCAACCTATTTTAATCCATCTCGTCGTCTGCCAAACCCTTGATGTTAAAGCGGAAGCTACCATCTAAAATGTGACGTGGATAAGTGCTATCTACTGATGAGCGTGCGGTCCTGGGTTCAATTCACGGCTCGGTCGAAGTGTAATGGGATCAATCTATTTGGAATTTGTCAGAAGCAGCTCAGAGTTAGGATTCTGTGCCCGGTTGATGTCAATATGCTCAGTCCCTACCGCTTGCAATCACTGGTAAGAACAACGAAGAGAGTCAAATAGGAGAAGGGAGGGGGGGGCGGTAGATATATAGGAAACAAAGAAGCCTAGTTATTTTGTAAAAGAACAATACAAAACGAACGTACCCTGCATGTGTGTATGACCAGATGTTTGAACGTAAACGAAGCAAAAGTATTCTGTAAGGCTAGTAGCAGGTGGCGTTCTGTAGTTTCTGCCTAGCCCCATGGGAAAAGGGTTTATTAATAATTATAATCAACTACAAAAACGTCACATTACGATGTCGGTGAACCCACAAGTTTTGCCCACACCGAAAATCTCACAATGCGGCTATAGAACATCTCTTCAATAAATATTCTTGTGACCTTTAAAGGTTATCCTAAATGTTAGCAGGGGGGACTGCTAATGTTGACACTCTTGAAATAATTTGATCAGGAACTATCACTCACGCGAGGGGGACCAAGTGGTTGGTTACCAAGACCCCGATAATACCTACCATTACAAATGGCTGTGAATATCAATGGAAAAATAAACTTTTATTTTAACAGTATTATAGAGTACATATTATGTGTTCTGTGGATAGAGGATTGGATAGCAACTTAATTGTTATGGCGTGACTTCGTCCGTATGTCTGTCTGTCACACTGCTTATTTCTGGAACCACTAATGAAATATACAAAAGTGGCAAGGGAAAAAATAGTTATTATTTTTATTGAAAATAAATATGTGGTCAAAATTTTGAAGTTGGATAAGTATGCAGGTCAAGTGTGGTATTATTTATGCTAAAAAATCCGTGACAGTTCTATTTCAACCGTTTATCTACAATTTTACAAAGCGTAAAATTAGAAATAAATCTAGTTGATGGAGGTCTATGTAAATATTAAGTATGTGAAAAAAAAAACAATGTCTCTAACGATAGGCTCGTTAGAGACATTGTTTTTTTTTCAAGTTTTTTTAGTTATTTGCAAAACCCTCTACAAACAAAGTTTACTTTGCAGTCACAAAAAAATAAGTTTAACTTTGAAAATGGGTGAAAATATTTAATAATAAATAATGCACACAGCATTATCTAGCCCCAAGCTAAGCAGAGCTTGTGTTATGGGTACTAGATGACAGATATACTTAATACAATACATTACATAGATATATATTTTTCATTATACATAGCAAATACCCAGAACACCCGGAACAAATCTTTGTAGATCGTACAAACACTTGTCCCAGGCGGACCTTTGCCCGCCGCGCCACATCTGTCGTCAAACATATATTGTTTCCTAAGATGGTATGAAACCTTCTGTAGGCGAGTCAACTCGCTCTTAGCCAGATTTTTTGACTTGTGATTAAAGTAATCTTCCTTAAGCTTCCTAGACCAAACTAAATATCATTAGGAAGAGTTCTGGCCGAAAGGTGTTATGTATCGCCGGTTTCGTGGCCGCCTACATGACACTAGTCAGCGAAACACGACGCCGACACTTCGTGTGCACTAGTTTTAGTTATAATGTAATATATATTTATAGTATTTTTAAGTTTTATATTGTTAATATAGTATTGTATGTATATTTATATGGGCCTGAAATAAATGGATAAATAGATAGATAAATAGATTAGTTGCGGTTATCGCTCTAGACTTCGTAAACAAAAAAAACAGTCGTACATAAATACACCATGTTCTTTGTCGACAGACAGCATCACAGTACGTTGACAAGACAGGTCTATTTTCATCGTTAGCATTGACAGTGACCGTTCCGTAGTTGTGTTGTGGCAGATATGCAGACAATGTCGGGCGTCGAGCGGAACTAAGGCCGCTGTCATTAGTGACGACAGTTCGTAATGCTATAATCATTTACGTCTCACTAGCTGTGCCCGGCGGAGTTACCCACGGCTAAAAAGTCAACGTAAAACATCGTTACCATCCCATCATCATCCTCCTGCTCTTATATATGAATGAATGGAATGGTATGCTTCAAGAGACACAGGTAAATATGGGTTTGGTGAGAGAAATTAGCATGGATGAAGTAAGGAATGCAGTAAGAAGTATGAAAAATGGAAAAGCTATGGGCCCAGATGATATACCAGTAGAAGTATGGAAGATATTAAAGTCGTTACCATCCCACTGGAATACTTTATCGGAATAAAAAGTAACCTATGTGTTAAGCAAGGGTATGAGCTACCTTCATGGCAAATTTCATCCAAATGCGTTCAGTAGTTTCATCGTGAAAGAGCGACAAACATTCACACATGCTGACTAATTTCGCATTTATAATATTAGTGTGAAGTGTGATCTTTAGAAGTCTTGTTTTGTTCGGCGTTGGCT
Organism: Phlogophora meticulosa; assembly: GCA_905147745.2. Lineage (NCBI taxonomy): Eukaryota > Metazoa > Arthropoda > Insecta > Lepidoptera > Noctuidae > Phlogophora > Phlogophora meticulosa. The sequence goes on along the minus strand of LR990522.1, from coordinate 16,784,167 downwards.
TTATCGTCATAACCTTCAGACGTCAATGAACGGTCGTAAGAAACGAAAAAACAAACTACTTATGAATTATAGAAGCATCAGACATGGAATCGAAAACAAGCAGGCAGTTTGGATATTGATCAATTTCACGATGTGTAAAAATTCTTTGATCGGATAGCTAGGTAACATTGGTGACAAAAATATTTATACATCAAAATAAAAAAGAATCACAGGGCATCGCAAAATTCATCCGCATTATTGTCAACAGGAAAAGTGCCCAGAAGGCTGGCAGCATTGCCACGTTGAATGGCAATAGTAATAGTTTTATTGCTTAATTGAATAAATACTTTGGTTGAGGCAAAATAACTAGTATAGGTGACGAAATAAAAAATAAAATCAAATGTGCGTTTGTTTCTTTACCTGGCAATGAGACAATATTTTTTTCCTTAAGGAGCAATGAACTAGAGACCGCAAAAAGACCTTTGCTTCACTACGAATTCAATACATACATATTTTATAACATTGAAAATGTATACATAGACAAACTCGTACTAAAAGGTCAGATTGACTTTATAAACTTGATAGACTGACTTTTGGTACGCTGCGTGCACTTTCGAAAACAAATGAAAATGACAAAAAAAATTGAGTACCTGAATAACTCCAATATTCAAATCTGTCTCCTTAAAATCAAATCTCTTCACGTCCATCCAAAAGGCGAACACCACAACGAAAATAAATCGTAACTTCGAATCAAAACTTTCGCTCAAGTGGGTTTTCATTCCAAAGCTTCAGAATATATTCCACAATTCACTATTACCACAAATTTATCTGTTTCCAACTATTTTGTTTATCAAATCTCTTAAAAGAACGATGCTTTTCTACTATATACTCCGCATTAAAAATCATTCGGCCTTCGAAGATTCTGTCACTTTTCCGTTTTCCTTAAAATAAACAAGGTTTGTGGTATCGTCTGCCAAATACCCGCCAACAGGCGGCGACTACGGGTGTTCTCTGATTACTGATTATTTTGGAGAAATGCGTCTTATAGCAATGTTCTGTATGTAGAAGAAGATGTGTTTTCACACCCACGTTTGGCTACCGGACTGAAACTAGCACGTGTTATATGTATGCTTTATCATGTACATACCGTTGGTGATATATATGTATATTAAAACTAGCTGTGCTCGCGACTTCGTTCGCTTTGATGTCGGATAACAAAGTCGTTAAGTTTTCTTATGTTCCGTCATAAGAATCTTCTCCTTACAATAACAAACACAACAAAAAAAGAAATATCGAAATTTGTCCAGCCGTTCACGTGTGATGCCGTGACCGAAGAAAATAGGGATTAATTTTTATATATATAGCGATTGATAGAATTTCTTAATCGGAACACAGCTAGGTATCCTGAGTATCATGCTCTAGCGATCCAACACATGGTTCAGCTATTGCGGCGGCCTCATTGCTTTTAATGACAATGGTCGCTGCAGTACTTGATGGCACGGTTGGCGCAATAGCTGAGAGCTCAGCTGCTGCGCTGCGTAGCGTGGGTTCGATTACCGCACCGTGGGGTTGGCTACTTGTGTATGTGAATTTAAATGTTTGTAATAATTTTAACTTTTTCTAGCAACTCATCAAGAGTGGCACCAAGCGCAGCTCCTTGCTGCATGGCTTTGGTTTTGACTTTACTATTTAGCTAACTATTGTGACTACTAACTGATAAGTCTGTTTTGGGAGTATGAAATATATTGCTTTCTAAGTGCGATGTTTAATAGAAACTATAGTCATTTTGAATACATATTTTATGACGAGGATACACAATTGTAATCTACTACAAGTTGACGACGGCCGCTTGGCAAAGGATATGATGATGGTTTTATAATGAACGTCATTCATATAGAAATTAATGTAGGTAGACAATTTATAGAAGCTTAAGAATCTACAGACGCCAGCACAACAAGCTTCCCCAAACTGTAATTTTCCCAATTGAACATGGCCCTTATTGTTTCGCAAATCAGTTGAAATCCTATCAAATAAATTTGACACATTGGTGTAGCTTGATGTGCTGGCCCCTGTACCTATTGTAATAAATATTTCTACACACAACTCTCAACAGTTTTGTTTATTTATGAACAATATGTTAGATTCCTTTTCTATATTCTTATTTCAAAGTTTTACTATTTATCTGAGCAACTATTTATTTGTTTCAATTCGTCACGTGAGGCAGGTGAGAACTGGAACCTTGGTTATCTGAATAACTCCGTATCCAATTCTAAAAGTAACTGCTTCTGGCCTTGTACAACTGGGAAGATATCGGCTTTCGATTGTACCTACGAGCAATTTTACGGTGCTTTCTCTGTCGGGCCTATAATAATCATCTTCAGCATGACCTATGGCCTTATCTACATCATTATAATCATCTTTTTCGTCTATTTTCCAAATAATAACACTAATTAAATGTCCCCTTCCATTGATCAATGGCATTGAAACATTAACCTCGTCTGCATTTGAGTGTTTGCCAAATTTCATATACATACATAGATATAACACACGTAAGTCGAGTGGTTGCTCTCAAGACTTGGTAAACATTCCTCTCTCATTAAGATCATAGATTTTAATGACCCGTGATATAACTATTATAATTGAATTTTTAGTGTTGGTTGTTGTGTTGCTATTGTCATTATGTCATCAGTCTGAAGGTGTAATAATATTCTGTGTATGTACTGTACCTACATGGGATTCCTATATCATTATTGTAGGATAATTGCTAGGTCCATTTCAACAAGTAAATTGCTACTTCTTATAATATGGGCCGTACGTCTGTAGTAATGTAGCCAGTATAAGCTGGGCTCTTATTCTATTGCAACTTGGATAGTTCTAGTAATAGGCTAGTTCAAGGTCAAAGTATGACCATCGACGTGTAGCCTACTGTACGTACGTTAGTGAGGATATAATAGGAAGAGTGATGTTTTAATAGCTATGGGCTTCACTAACACGCAACACGTTCAAACCAATTTGTAAATGTAGAAGAGCAGAAATCAGTGTCTTTCAAACCACAGTTCTGGCATCTTTTCAAGTACAATTTCAGTTTCCTTTAAAGCCATGGGTCCTGTGTTCTATTCCTTGGTCGGGCAATGTGTTATAGGGTCTTTCCATTAGGAATTTCTCCGTAGCAGCCCTTAGTCCAGATGTGTGCCCAATTTTATGGCAACAGGATCGCCCCATGGGACTTAAACATAACTGGAAAAATGTGGGTGTACTACAGGTACACCTCTGCCTAACCCTTTGGGAAATATAGGCGTTATTTAAGTATTTAGTTTTAGTAAATGATTTAAAATATTTTTATAATGTTGAGTTATTGAAATATATCGTCTTCATTCATGGATGTCTCTTGTGTCTACGTTCTCACGGCGATGATCAGTTCGATATTTTGCTGTATAATTTTGGTATCATATGTCAGTTTCAGACTCGAATTTTTTTTTTTTGGCTGTGTGAACTAAAATTGAGATCTCGTGTCAACACCCCACGGCTGTTGGCGCCACCCCATCCCATCCCCCGGATATATCGTAGTGTGTACGGGGCCTTAGTTAATTATGAGTCAACATCATTATGTTATGTGACAAATCTATAAGCGCGCCGTCACAGCCCCTTTACGCCTCCGGTCTCCATCGACCGACCGACCGACCGACTGCTCTTTTACTACAGATTTATTTTTTGGCTTTCTTTACTGAACAATTGTTTCAATGACAATCAATTTCGATGTTTAACATCTGCCGGGCGTCCCGTGACGGTCATTTTTCTTTAACTTTTTTAATGATTTCTGTATTATCTACTCAGGGATCAATAAACAGCTGTGTGAAACTGTGGATACACCTCTGCCTAACCCTTCAGGGAATGCAGGCATGATGTAACGTGGGGAGTGGTATAAGTAAAAACAAGTATTAAAGTCTTGGAAGCAGCCGGTCGATTCTGTAAAAATATATCAGTAAAAACTTGTGTGAAGTTAGCGTGCACCCGTATATAGCACCCTGTATAAGATGACATCTTTTGACGACCTATGTGGCGCAGCGGGCGAAGGTCCGCCTGCGACGCAGGAGGTTGCGGGTTCGATTCCCGCCTTGGGACAAATATTTGTACGATCTACAAATATTTGTTCCGGGTGTTCTGGGTATTTGCTATATATAATAAAAAATATCTATGTATGTAATGTATTGTATTAAGTATATCAGTCATCTAGTACCCATAACACAAGCTCTGCTTAGCTTGGGGCTAGATGATGCTGTGTGGATTGTCCAGCATTATTTATTTATTTATCTCACTACGCCTTCACTTCACCTAAATCTTCACGGGGAGATTTTCACAGAATCGATCGGCTACTACTAAGACTCGAATGCAGAATAACGCTGCAGTAGGTACCATGATATCTTCACTCCCCCCGCCGGCCTGAGGTGTCCCGTAGAGGCGGGCCTGCACTAGCCGGGGGTCGTGGAAAGCGTACAAGTTCCCATGATCCCCGATGCAAGCGTAAGATGGGAACATCGGGATGGTTTTTGGTAAGTAAGTCTGACAGACGCCATGAGAACATCCATGAACATTTTCCACCTCGGAACAAAAAAAAAGGTTCCATGACGTGCACCACGCCACATCATTTCTACACGACTTCTTGCTCGAGTTTATCTCGATCTGCTCCAGTTGTTCCATAGATCTTATCTTCATACATTATGCATGTTTGCAATGTATGAATAGTAACTAACTTTGAATACATTTGAGAGTTGATCGTGGTCATGAGCTCACAATGGACGAACTGCAAAGAAGGTGGCTGAGACTTAACAGGCAAACGAGATTGAGCGCTGTTTATATGTAAAAATATTCTTGAAAAGTTGTAACATAACATCTCGCCTGTAGTCCCTGAAGGGTTAGGCAGAGGTGTATGCACAGCAACACAGTGTGCAACAGCTAATAAATAATTAGCTAGTGTATTCATTAGAATGATATAGTGTTTAAGACAATAGAACTTTAAAAAATCTGATTGGTCCGAAAGTTGGATTACTCAAAAATTGAAAACGTTGCCCCACACTAGGAATTTCTCCTGTATCGTGGGTGCGTTTACAAACATTTAAACTCACATACACAAACAGCCAGACCCGGAACAACTACCTGTAGGTCATACAAATATTTGTTCCGTGCGGGGATCGAACCCACAACACGCGGCACAGCAGCCGATGGCTCAACCACTGCGCCAACCGTGTCGTCGAAAATATAGGACACGTATTTTTTTTTTAGTCACGTAAACCAAAAATGACGACGATGTAGTGCGTTGAAATTTTGCGTGACGTCACGTAGTGCTACACTTTTAACGTAACAGTGACGTCACAAGCCCCCAACTTTGATGTGCTATATAATTGTCACTTTATTGATTTGAGGAAGCAAAAAATACTTGGCCAATATTTTTTGGTAATCTTACTGACGGACAAAATAGACCTAATATATTTTTATCTAGAAAAAATCCCTATTATAATATAGTCGACATTTCATACGTAAGTATATTAACAGATTTATGCGAATAGCGATTATACTGTATGGATAAAAACCCCGCAGAAGGTCTCAGTCGGTTTGATTGTTTCCGATATATTGAATAATTATCGCCATATTATATCAACAAATTAACATTAAAAAATACTAAACGGTGTGTATCAACCTTCCTCTTGAATCACTATCTATTAATGAAAACCGCATTAAAATCCGTTGCAAAGTTTAAAAGATCTAAACGTAAAGAGGGACAGACGGCGGGAAACGACTTTGTTTTATACTAGGTAGAGAGAGATAGAGATGTATTAGTATAGAGAGATGGAAGACGGTATCTCCACATCTCCCCCAGAGAGTTCATTCAACTTCCACAACTTACTCATGAATGAGGGGGAAGTTAGGATGTAATAAATCATATTCGCTTCGGAATTCGGGTGATCGGAATTCGACCTTCGATATTTCTCCATATCGTCGCCTTAGAGAGAAAACTTTGCATATGTGAAAGACTTTTCAGGAAGAAGAAAAATCTGCGACCTGTCAAATTTTGTGACCACAGCAGTCTCACACGCGAGTTTTAACGAGGTCCTCATTAATCATCATAGATTACATTATAGGTTACTAAACTGTTTTTTATGAAACAATTGCGTGCGTTCCGAGTTTCTCTTTTTAAATTTGTAATAAAACAAAATTGAATGAACTTACGACATTATAAACTTTAGCAAAGCTAAATCTCACAATCCTCCGCGCACTTAATATGTATTAAAAGGGGTACAACATAAGTAAGGGCATTAGATCGTTGACACGTTCACTGTCCAATGACTCCAAAGGAAGGACATTTGTACCAAACTCATGTCCAGGATTCTAATTGGAGTCATAATCCATAAGTAAATCCGATGTTTTTTATTTGACTGGACGTATGAATAAGAAGAAAAAGATTTCCATATGGGCGTATGGTAAAATAACAAGGCTACCGAAGATTGAAAAGAGCCGCCGTAAAAGGTTGTCAAGTTAGGGCCAGATTGTAGGTGGACGTACGAATTCATTTTATAACATTACATTGTACTGGGACAGGGAACGTGTTGATGCTTTGAGAATCCCAATACATTATTAAGTAACACGTTTAAAATTCCACTAAGTATTCTGGACCATTCATTCATTCATTCTGTTTTGTGCCAACGCAAGCACAATTAATATCTGCAACAGGGACTTGTCCCTGTTGCAGAGGTGGATGCAGCTTCATACTAGCGTTTCTCCTCGTATTGTTTGACCGTATTGTGTATAATTTCATTTATATTTAATTAATTCTATGTATGACATTTTGTATTTAATTTTAATTATATTTATGACATTGTGTATTTAATTTATTTGTGTGTGTCATTGTGTATGTAATTTTAATGTATAGTAGTTTTAATATTATATTTAAATTTAATTTTGTGTAAGTAATATGGACATTGTCTGAAATAAATGAACAATAATAATAATATTACAAGTAGACATAAATAAGATATTAGAAAATATCATCATCCGCCTAGCCTTTTTCCAACTTTGTTGGGGTCAGCTTCCAGTCTAACCGGATGCAGCTGAATACCAGTGTTTTACATGGAGCGACTGCCTATCTGACCTCCGCAACCCGCAAGTTACTGGGCAACACGATACCCCTTGGTAAGACTGGTTGTCAGACTTCGGGTTTCTGACTACCCGTAACGACTGTCAAAGACTACCTACAAATGACTACCGGGACCAACGGCTTAACGTGCTTTCCGAGGCACAGATACTTTTACGATATTAGAAAATATAATATTGTAAAAGTATTTGCAATTCGTTTCAATTTCAAATATTCATATTTTAAATTCGTCAAGCATGCGTGCTAGGCACATAGGTTTGGATATATCACATGAAAATAATACTTACCTCAATTTATGGATAAAGAAAATCTGTTTAAGAATGAATAAAGATTTTGAATTCGATATACATATTTATTCAGATATTGGAAAGTACAAAATGGTATAGCATTCCAGCGTCAATTTAAAATGTTTCTTTTGAAGAAAGCCTATTATAGTGTCCCCGAATTTCTAGGCGAAGAAAATTTCTTGTTTGATTGAACAATTTTATCTTTCTCCTGACACTGATAAGTACTAAATTTATAATATGAATATGGAATTTTGGCATTATAACAGACTTGAATCATTTCTAATTTATGAAGTTTTTAAATCCTCTACTTAGTTCGTAAGTACCTAGCCTGTGAAAGATGATATGGCTAGGAAGGAGGTGACTTCTGAGATGGGGGCAAATAGAAATGTATGAAGAAGAAGACATGCTGTTCCGACCCCAAATAAATTCGAATAAGGGAACGACAAAAAATAATTATATGTTTTTTTTTTATATTTATTTAAGGGATTAATTCGATCTCTGTTACTGTCCCACTGCAGGCTCTTCTTATACAGAGAAGGCACGAACATTAATCACCACGCTTGCTCAAGGTGGGTTGGCGATTTCAAAGTAACATTAATTATAAAGTTCACTGTCCAGGTTTCCCCACAATATTGTTCTTGACCGCTGTGAGTTATATTTAAGAAAAACTTAAAAAGCACATATGGATAGTTAGTTCACAAGTAGGTCAGTATATTTTCACAAAAGAAGTTTTTTTCTGTAAATAACGTTTCGGTATAACATAAAATATACCAATAAAACCGCGTTGTCGCATAATTTTATTCATTTCTAAATGTCGCATGACGACGTATTTTTATGCAACACTGTTCATTGCAGTATAGGGATGCCGAAAATGAATAAAAGTATCGATAATTTAAAACAATAATCGATACTACATAGGAGCTCGTGGCGTGGCTACATAAAAAAAGCCACACCGGTTGATCGAAGGAAAAAAGCTACGCTTGCCGAGGACAGTCTGTGGATCGGTGATCGTTATTAACATAGGTATCGTATCCTTCGTGCCTCGGATAGAACTTTCAGCCGTTGGTCCCGGCTGTAATTTGTAGATCTTTGACAGTCTTTACGTTTTGTCAGAAGCTCGAAAGTCTGACAACCAGTCTTACCAAGGGGCATAGGGGTATTGCCCAGTATTTGGGTTGTGGAGGTCATATAGACAGTCGCTCCATGTAAAATACAGCCGTAACCGGTAAGACTGGAAGCCGACCCCAACATAGTTGGGAAAAGGCTAGGCAGAAGAAAAAGTTCGATACTACATGTCGATTCTTTTCGGACCAGCTTTAATAGTTGCCTGTATTTTTAAGTGGCGGACAACCCCTGTATGTTGACCTTATTATTTGATACTCATTATTGTTCAACAATATATCGAAATATTAAATACCGCCAAAAAATATCGATGTATCAACTCAAGAATATATTTGATGTATTTATCGATATATTTTCGACAAGCCTACTGCAGTAGTACAATGCTGTATAAAGCCAGGGACATACAGTGGTTACGTAGGCACTGTATCAGATGCCTTGGACTATATGCTGTGCTCTACCGAGTTTAATGACCTGCACTGCAGTCGTTACCTACTTACTTATCAGATCGATTAGAAAGAGTAAGCAACAGTGCCTATTTACATTATTAGTAGGCTATGAGTATGACACTATTATATCCATGTACAGACCACAGAGACAGGCAGAGGCCAGCACATCAAGCTATCCCAGACTGTAAAATTTTGGTCAGTGGGTAGTCTCAGAAAATTTTCCCAATTTCTTTGATAGTTTTTCAACTTTATTAAAAAATAAATAGATTGGGGTAGCTTGATGTGCTGGCCTCTGCACAAATTACATTTTTAATAAAAATATATAGGTAAATTGTGGAAAATCTAACCAACTGCCTACTTATTACCTAAGCAGGGAGGTACCAAAGAACTAACTATTTATATAGGACAACTATTTTTCTCTGACATCACTGACATCGGCGAAGGAAACCAATATAAGTCTGAAATCGGCAGCCCGCCATGAGCAAGCATGGTGATTATTGCTCTGTATGAGAAGAGTCTTTTTCCCTAACCGTATCAGGCCCAATTTTTGATTTGAACTTTTTATAAAGTTATAATAAAAATAATACTGGCCTTCAATAATACCGACAGGCAAAAAATAACTTAAAAAAAAAACAAAATTGATTTGGTTCTAATTTGTAAATAAGAAAAACAAAAAAGGTATGTATAGATATAGGATGCTCTGATTTCATTCTGTTTTTAAAATAGAATAGAACAAAATACTTTTTATTGTACACCTTAACAACTTACAAATATTAACCGCATAATTTGATGAAAACGAGACGTCAATATTATACCTATTTAAGTATTTAATTTACTTTCCTTCTATTTTATGGTGCAATGATGACTTAAGAATGATATAAGCTTGTTCTCAACTAAGTTTGCCTTATTAAACATACTTTGAAAGTTGGTATATAAATAGGTCTACAAAATACCGAATGTATTCTGGTCTACACAGGTTCAGGTTCTAATTTAAATATCTAACTCGTCATCTTAACAAACTATTTTAGCGTACAAACACCTCGTGATAACCGCTTTCTATTCTTATGCCGATAGTGACGTAACACTGAAAACCAGCTGAAATTTCTGAAAAACTAACCTCGGATTACACAACGGTAACCATTTCCACAAGTTAACAACCCATCTACAAACACAAACACCCTCTATTGCCGCATCAATTATATTAATTACGACTTAAGTGATAAAACTCACCATTTCAATTTATAAGCGGCGCGTAATCCAAAGGTTTTAAAAATAGAATGGCAGGCACGTCCGTACGCCGCGAGCAATGCGGACCAACTGCGGGCTGGTGGTCGGTCAAGGACATGGAAACTGTGCCAACTGCTTTATAATCGACCTATGACAGCGCGGGAAACTTCAGCCGTGGCGGGAAACGCTTTCAACATGGCGGTCCGCCCTAGCCTAGGAATGTCGGCCTTCTGAACTTTGATATTAATTATTTAGGCATTATTTTCGTTAGTATCGACCTGTGGTATCACGTAGTGTCGGTACTGATACTTCTATACTTCACGGTTATAGATACTGCGTCCTTCAAGAGATTATTCTTCAAAGGACGTGTCATTGCGGATAATACCATGGAACGTTATTATTATTTAAGTGACAACTTATTTAGCCGGATTGAGCCATTGTTGATAGGGGCGGAACTTATCGGCTCGCGTCACTGACATGCCAATATGACGTTTTGCGCCAAACATATGTTCCAAATTTGTAAGTTTTCACTTCTGTGGGTAGTCCCCATGGCTGCCTATTTTTAATGATTAATTAATCAATAAAATTTAAAATAACAAATATTTTTTAATTACTATTTTAAATTAATTTAATAATCGAATTTTTAAACAATCAGATATTCAATGTAATTTATTATAAGTTTAAGGGAGTGACTGTTGATTTTTTTAAATTATTTCTGGAGAATTCCAAAGATTTCATGATTTGATTTGATGCCGGTTGTTAGTTCAATTCCAGACATGTCTTAATGTGAAATTGACAGCTCGGTTGGCGCAGTGGCTAAGCGATTGACTAATGCACTGCGTGTCGTGGGTTCGACTCCCGCACGGAACAAATATCCGGGTCTAGGTGTTTGTGTTTGTGAGTTTGAATGTTTGTAAACGCACCCATGGTACAACAGAAATTCTTAGTGTGCGGCAACGTTTTTGTAAATAAAATAAACCTTTTCAATTCATATGTAAATAATAAATAAATATTGCTGGACAATCTGTGGATTGTCCAGCAATATTTATGCTCTGCTTAACTTGGGGCTAGATGATGCTGCACACAGCATCATCTAGCCCCAAGTTAAGCAGAGCTTGTGTTATGGGTACTAGATGACTGATATACTTAATACAATACATTACATAGATAGATATTTTTATTATATATTAGCAAATACCCAGAACACCCGGAACAAATATTTGTAGATCGTACAAACATTTGTCCCAAGGCGGGAATCGAACCCGCAAGCTCTTGCGTCGCAGGCGGACCTTCGCCCGCCGCGCCACATCGGTCGTCAAATATCGTATTTTCTTAAGTAGGCATTCATGTTCGTCACTGACATCAATGAAGGAAAACATAAGTAAGGAAACCTGGACTTAAAATTAATATAAGTCTGAAATCGCCAACCCGAATTGAGCAAGCGTGGTGGGTAATATTCGTGCCTTCTTTGTATGAGAAGAGGCCTCTGCCCTGCAATGGGACAGTAACAGGCTGGTATTTTTAATATCTGTCTAAACTTTTCCTCCACCTCTGCAACCCAGTTACTGTGTAATTCCCATTGATAAGATAATTAGTCTCGACTTTCAGGCTTTTGATTACCTGTATAAGTACGAGGAGAGGATAAGTACGACAGCCGGGAGCAACTGCTTAACGTGCTGTCCGAGGCACGGAGGGGTCAGGCTATTTCATGGATGCTAGAGTGAACCCATCCGCTAACTGACCTTGGCAAGTATAGCTTAACTTTTCACCTAACAGTGCAGCTGTTTTTATTTAGCTTCCAGCTCCTTCCTCCCTCTTTTTTAAGGTTTCTAGCAAAATAAAACACATATATATATAAAAAATGTGCTCATTTATTTCATGATGGTAAATAATACCTCTACTAACACGTATGTGTTAAGTTAGTTAAATAAGTTATAATTATGTTTTAAATTAGTTTTGATTTCCTTTATATTGAATAATTATCTAGACGGCGCTGATGGCATGGTCCTAAGTAAAGGCACAGATCTTGTGTTTTTAATTTTTCAAATTTATAGGTTAGCTAACTGATCCATTCCACCATTAAGAATTGAAAACAGACTATCTATACTGCGTCCATATTTGAATTTCGTAACATGTAAAAAAAGTACTTTAACACGTAAAGTTCAGTTTATGCTTTGAACATTTTGACAACTTTTTCAATATTACTAGTATTGTATTGTTTGACGGGCCGACTCACGCAACCTGCAACTCCACGACTCCGCGTATTTTGCGTTACGCAAACGTAACATTACGAGTAATTCTAAAATAAAATCTAAGTTCACTTATTTAAAGTTGATTTTGCTGCAAATAACACCAATTTGGAAAAAAATGTTAGAACATTAGAAAATTCAGGTGAATTATGAGTTCGTTTTTCTCAGTTCATTTATAATCGTATGTACAGTCAGCGCCATCTTGAGCTTGGCATAACAAATTATTTCGGCAGTTCTTGTACCAAGCCCCAGAAATATTACAGTTACTTACAGATACGAAAAAGGTGTACCTACGTCAAAAGATATAGGTAGGTACTTACAAATTATAGGTATGTACAGAGGCCAGCACATCAAGCTACCCCAATGTGATAGATTTCTTTGATAGTTTTTCAACTTTATCCCAATATAAATAAGGTTCATGTTCAATTGAGAAAACTTGACACTTCAGGGTAACTTGCTGTTATTACACTACAGAAATACTTACGTTGGAATGCGAATGAAAAAATACTGAGAATAATGATTGCATTTTTATTTTTCGGAGTTTATTGACGGGGAAAGCAAAAAGCTATAAAGTGTTTTTTTAAAATAAATTATACCTACTTAAGTAAAGAGTATAATTTTACAACGCCTGCACAGCCTCAGCTGGATGACAACTTAAACAATTATTCCTCAAATACATTTTTAAAACTAATTATAGCAATAACTATACGTTAATGTATAAGTACTTATATCTAAATGTTTTTTTTCCGTCATTTCGAGAGGAGTTTAATAATAATTAATTAATAATTCCATATAAAAGTGCACAAAAAGATTTATGAGTGGAAATATAAACTACCTACGATAAATATTTATGTTGTTCTAACTATATTTCTCTAATTGACTAATTCTAAATTGGCCTCTTTTGTGATACAACTACGTGATATAGTCTAAGACTAACTAAAACTATTTTGTACGTGTATGTGTGTGATGCACGCTAAATAAAGAAATAAGCAATCTGTCTTTACTGACATTTTCGAGAAAAAATCGACAATTTGAATTAGTGTTAATTAGTGGTTGACGACCGATGAGGCGCGTGGCGCGGCGGGCAAAGGTCCGCCTGCGACGCAGGAGGTTGCGGGTTTGATTCCGACCTTGGGACAAATGTTTGTACGATCTACAAAGACTTGTTCCGGGTTTTCTGGGTGTGAATAATAAAAATATCTATCTATGTAATGTATTGTATTAAGTATATCAGTCATCTAGTACCCATAACACAAGCTTTGCTTAGCTTGGGGCTAGATGATGCTGAGTGGATTGTCCAGCATTATTTATTTATTTATTTATTTGTCCACTTTGAAACATCAAATTCGATTCGATGAAAAACTCGGAAAATGTCGAAAAAAATGCTTGCTTATTTATTGAGATCAAAAAGTCTAAGAAATATATTGAATATAAAACTAACAATTAAAATTAACTTAATATGACATAGTGTTATTAGATCAAATTATATCTCTATGTAGTTGTAGTATTCGACATAAAACAATAGGAAATATGCAAGTAATTCAGAATTTTTTCATTATTTTTTAAGAGTTAATTTTAAATGCTTTAGTTATTTGACAATTCTTTATTGTGTTGTCATTTTTTCGTGAAACGGAACGCAAACTTTAAAAAGGGCGTCATATCGTACTCAGAAATGGCGAAAGTGACGTAACAATCCATGTGAATAGACATTCTATTCTTAGCAAACTGCAATGTCACTAAGTTTTTATTATAAGTAAATTCATTTTGATATATTTAATTTGGGGCTAGTTTTCTGTCTTTTAGCGATACACCAAAAAAAACCCACGCATATTTCCTATTGGTAGACTAAAAAAAACTACTTAATAAACTATTAAAATTACTTTTACACTACAGAATGATATTTTTAAATAGGTCTAAGAATGACTACACTTCTTAAACCAAGGCACTGCTTACAATAATTTGTATGTGCGTATTTTTTTTATATAAAATATTAGATACAAAATATATATTGTAAGGTAATATTGTGTTTTATACCATATATTAATTGTGCCCACGACCCACGACTAAATTTGATTTATCGACATGACATTTCTTTAACTTGCCAATATGTTTACGGACTAAATACTGAGTTAGCTGACTACTTAAATAAAGTAAGTTGACTGAATATTTAGTTCGCTGACTAAACATTTAGTATGGTGACTAAATATTTAGTGAATTATGACTAAATATCGATACGATACGTATTTCTTCGGTTAGTAGGCAATGAATGGAGTCAAGTTTTTACCGCTCAATCACCGTAAAACCCTTATTAAAATCGTTCAAATTAAATTAAACCGTAAAAACAAGCTAAGAGAGTGTAAAACAGTTTGGGGCGAGGACACAGACATCATGCCAGCTTAATACGGCGTGCCAAATAGTATTTCACTGAATTACATATAATATTTGACAGACTAGTCAAATAAATCAAACGTAGTCGAGTCAAGTTAATATTTTAATTCGATTTTAAATTTACTTATAATATACTATTTCTCAATTCTAAAAGGTAATATAAATATAAAAACTACTACTAAAACTGGGAGTTTTAGCATTATATTTAATTTTATATCTAAATCTATCAGGCACATTCACTGCTCTTAAAGAGTCCATCACTTAGTGATATTATATACAACAACTTATCACTGTTTGCAGTGACTAAATTGTCGCCATATTTAATGAATCTGTGTTTTTAGTTTTCACTAATTTACTTAGCCATACGTTTATGTTAACTTGTTTGGGTGGGATTTTTGGTCAATAATTTTAGATGTACCAATTTTTATAAAATTACTAGCTGTCATGCCTGCTATTAGAAATGTATGGAACTTATTATAGGAGAACATTTAATTTGCAATAAAAAATATTGAGATCACTTATCGAAATTAAAACTGTCCTATGTTTTAAGTTTCACCAAAACATACACTGTGTGCAAAATTTTATTTTAATCGGTTCAGTAGTTTAGGAGTCCATAGGGGACAAATAACGTGACACGTAATTTATATAATTAAGATTAGTGCTGTTTTTTTGTTAATTATAAGAAAAATATGTTCTATTTTTTAAGGCGACAGTGCTAGAATAGCCTGCGAAATTCTTTATTTTCTTCATTTGTTACGGGAGCGGATAACTTCGGTTTCAGGTTGTAGGGTAATAAAATAATACAACACGATACTGTCAGTAAAGTGTTAAGTAAATTGCGCGGATTAACTCAGCGTTTTCTCCTTAAGGCGTTAGAGAAAATTTAAATTTCGCGGATTGACTCAACGTATTCTCTTTAAGGCACTAGATAACGTGATGAGAAAGTAGCCTTGTAAAAATTACATTTTTTTTTCTTTAAGACTACCTAAAAATTAGTTTATGTAATGTAATTTGAAAATAATGACTAGATAGATACTTCATTAAAGACTAAAACGCATTCTCTGTTAAAAAAATTAAAAGTTCCACAACATTTTGAATTCTCAAATTGACGGTTATTGAGAATAACCTATAGGTATTATATCATAAATCACAATTTATGATTCCGCATCATCTGCATTTATGAGTCTGTTAAGGATTATCTATGCTATTCCGAGCCGGGTCTAAAGTACGGGCGATGCGCGCACGCCGCATCGCGTGGTTATTGTAAGTAACGCAATGTCCGCACGGTCTAACATAAACGTTGAAACTGTCCTAGATGTGTGTGTTCATGGTGATCTCGCCCGAGCTCTGCTCATAGAGGGCGCGCACGTTGTCATGCGTCATTTGGGACACCGTCGGGATCCGCGACACGTTGTTCAGAACTGGTTTCATCTGGAAACATAACGGTTCATACATTTTAAAAATATCCAGCAGAAAAAAAAATGGCCGTTATGATCTAGGAGATATGCAAACTAATCCATACTAATATTATAAATGGGAAAGTGTGTGTGTCTTTTTATCCGTCTCTCATGGCAAAACCGACGTCGGAGCGACGAATTGACGTAATTTTTTAAGTGGAGATAGTTGAAAGGATGGAGAGTGACACACACTGAGAGTACTTTTTGTCTCTTTCTAACCTACCACTTCCTAACGGGCGCAAAGCCGCGGGCAAAAGGTGGCACCTAGATATAGTATTATTGCGTCAAGATCTAGAAGAGCTAAAGAATTATGGTATAATTGCATCAAGATGCAAATGCAAAAGTTATAGTGCTATTGTATGATCGCGCCAAACTCTTGGAGTGTAATAGCAATATAGTATGATTCCATCAAAATCTTGAAGTGCAAAAGTGTTGTAGTATGATTGCGTCAAGATCTAAAATATGTGTGGAACTATTTCAGCCTGTCTATCAGCTTTATAACAGAAAGATACAAAATACTAATTGAAGCTTATAAATATTGATGGATGCCTTCAATCAGAATTGTATGAGAAAAACGACAGAAAATATTGCAGCTGGGATCCTCAAACCAAATTACACTAAACTTGATAAAATCTTGTACACAGCAAATTACAGGCTTTACCTTATTGCCAGCCATGCCAATGTAGCCATTGCCGACTTCGCCATTACGCACGAGCCCGTTGGGCAGGGACCCGTTGGCGTGACCGTTGGCGAATCCTCCCCCCATGCGCGTCACAGCCGTCGCAAACTGCTGCATGCTGGGGTTAGCTGGAAGTATACATACTGTTCATTGAGTCTATGAGTATGATCCAGGGTCCAGTTTCAGGATGCCATGAGCGAATGAAAAGGAATACTCGTAGAAACTAGTAGACCCGGGAAGCGTCGCAGACGAATATGAACATTATTTGTAAAATGTTAATGCTCATATTCTTTTAAAACGCATGTTCTTATTCGCTTATACAAATACTAACAAGGTTTATTATATTCTTATGAAATGCTTACTATTCTAAGTAAAGTCAAAGACGTGTCCGTGAATCTTCCTTTAGGCACTCTTTTGCAACTATCTTCTTTATACTAATATAAGTAAGGATACAACTTTGTACCCCATTTTTAAGTATATTGCGTGTAGAGGAGTTTGAGATTTGGTATAGTTCAAGTTTAAGTGGAGATAGGAGTGTAGAAAGCTAAAACGGTGGAGTTGGACCACAGGGCGACCAGTAGTTTACAAAAATGGTAGCTTGAAGCCTGGATTTGTGCCGGTTGACGGCAATAGGCTCACCACTTTGGGGGTAGAAACAGGATGTAATATCTTCGTCATTCATAGAAAAGGGAGGATCCTCCTATCAGACAGATGCTGTATCTGGTGGGCTACTACGCGACCACGCGAGATTCATTCACGTGGATAACTTAGATATCGCGATGTAGGATGCGTCAGATGTTAGTTGATATGTGGCGAGATAGATGTCGCTACAACACTATAAAATCGAACTTAAAAATGGTTTAAAACAACGAGCCATTTTTGAATTTGTTCTTTATTCCGTAAACATTAAAGTTCGAAATGCAAAGACTGATATTTAAAGTCTTTTTTATGCATTTTATATGTAAGACTTTTCCGCTCATGGAATAAAGTTCAAAAACCAAAAACGGTGCTATAGCTAGCCTTTACCTTTGAGTACTGGTAGTTGTTCCTGGTGCTGCGGTATGGCGGCCAGGACTTCCGCCTTCTCCATCTCCTCAAGCAGCACGCGAGTGAAATCCATCTGCACTTCAGGAGTGTCAGTGTCACCATCCACCTGAGAACGGTGAAACACTCATTGATGTCTTGTAAACAGAACGGTGCTAAACACTGTTTTTTTTGTTTTACGAGCTTATATCAGGGCTTATGCTAGAAAACCACGATGAGTTGTACGCTGATTGGCTGACACAAACGTTATGCGCTGACGGGGGCCCTGATTGGTTATCAGCTAGATTCGAAACATGTTCTGACCAACCAGAGTAGACGTTATTAATTGACTCTTAGATTAGCTAATCAGCATGCTAGTTTGAAATCGTTCTAAACATACTAGGTGTTTTGAAAAAATGATCATACGAGTATTAGCTCGATGCGAAAGTCGTTCTGACACACATAAACTCGCAACTTCTTCTCCCAAGGGTAGACTGAAACGAACGCCACAAATAACCTTCCTTACACTCCAATATATCTTAATACAGGAATTAAGATATATTGGAGTGTGTACTTATTCCAGGGAATAAGTACCTAATTTACAATTTATTAGTCGCATGTATTATGAATGCGCTTCCATTGTAGGTACTACTGTTTTTATCCCTGAATAAAATAAAATAAATCTATTAAAGGCGAAATCAATCAACTCACAATGACCAGTCGATGGTCCTGGTCTAAGGTCTTGAGTACGATCAGACTGACTTCCCGGAACACCTCGAGTCTTCGTCGGAAGGCGGCCACAGAGTCGTCGCGCCGGCCTCGACCAAGCTGCAGCTTCGTACAGTCCAGGAAGATCATGCGAGGGGATACGCGGAACTGGAAGGGTCAAAATTTATAGATACAGCATAAAGGTTGATAGTCGTAAACATTGTAGCCAATGTCTCCTTCTGTGACTCAGTTGGGATGGGTTTTTTAATGACTGGAGATCGCTGCAGGCCTTAGAATCTCCTTAAGACCAGATTGTCAAATCTCGATAAGTACATAGCGGTCATTGGACCGTCTTCTGCCTCGATGGTCTGGTCACCGCAAGTGCTAGTACTGACCACGAGGTCTTTGGTTCGATTTCCAGTTCTAGGTGTTACTGGCTATTCCATCCAGAATTTCTCAGTAGCAGCTCGAAGTGGATGGAATCTGGCCCCTAGTCAAAGTGGATGTACTATAGGGGACAAATAGCTAAAGACCAATACATTTGTTATTTAAGCTTGAGCACCCTTAGAAATATTTAGGTCTGGAGGGAGTGTGTCTATTCTCTTAGATTTATACAAAACACGCATATAAACAATTATATATCTTGCTACTTTAAAAACATGAATTTCCTACCTCAGTCTGAAACTCCTCCATCTGCTCCATATCCCTTGGATATCCATCCAGCACCAGTCCTCCACCCATCCTGCTTGCGTCATGCATGGCTGCCTTCACCAGTTTGGTAACGAGCTCCTTGGGAGCAGGCTCCCCCGCACTGATAGCGGTGCGGGCGAGCGCGCCGTCTGATGCTGGACGTCCTCCTGCGTCTGCGAGGCTGCGGAGACGCTGGCCTAAGCTGGAGAGCGGAAAAGGAAAATTAATCACAATAATATTAAAAATGCAAAAATTTGGATACATGGATGTTTGTTACTCAATCACGCCAGAACTGCTGAACTGATCTAGATGAAATTTACCTGAGATAAATTATAGTCTGGAACACACATAGGATTTTTTCCGAAAAATGGACGTGGGTAAAATCGCGAGACGCAGCTAGTGATTGCATAAGATCCAGGTCGCTTCATCAGATCGTAAATAAGGTGACAGTTTTGGATTCCGAAATTAGTCAGGGAATCTTAAAACAGTTCAATCTCCTGCTCCTATCCCAATTTATGTGGGGTCAACGCAGCTAGTATTCTTCTTCCACACATCTCTATTTTCCGTCATCTCAATAGACATCTCCTTTCCAGCCATATCGTATTCCAAACTATCGACCTGTCGTTTCTCCAAACTTTCCTTACAATATGATCCTCATTACTTCGCATCACATGTCCATACCATGACAACCGATTCCACACAACTTCTCGGTTACCGGCGCCACTCTCGCTCACTCATGCCTCTTTTATCCATTCGTGTAACACTAAACATCCATCCACTCAGAATATGGAAGGTACATATGTATAGTTACCGGGACGGATCTAGAGCGCTGACCTTGAGAAATGCAGTAGTCGATTTTAGTATTAAGTGCTTATGCGCGAACTTATCCCCACTCAGTCCAGGCGTCCAGCGCTCAAAATCCCTGCCGTGAATTGTACCTGAAATGTGTCCAGCCCGGCCGCTGTGCCACCGCTCGATCGCACAGCGGGGCCTTATTGCTGCCCGGCCCCCCTGCGACCCACAGGAGCGCTAGTGTTGTCGGCTGACCACGGACTCTTATTACTTCGGCCTATTAAGAACAAGAAAGATATTTAAAACTTTGCTTTGTATGACACAAACTTAACGTAACTTTGATTCGCTGTACATGGCTGTGATTTAATTTTTATATCAAAAAAATCTTGCATGCCATGCCATCTTATCTTATCATTTAATATCATAATCTTTACATTTAGACGTATTAGTAGCCTTTTAAACAAAACTATGCCTGTATTAGGAGACTCATACTCATACACATACGGTAAAAGAATGCTAAAAATACCGAAAAAAAAACAAAACGTATTCAAATATCGAATAAATGGTCCGTTTTGACCGTCATAGAGATAGTTGAAGGAAGATTTTGATGTGAGACACACACAACACTATGTATTTTGACGTTTTGACGTGTTCAGGGAAATGTGATCTCACATAACTTATAAGACGCCAGAAGCTAGGTGAATAGTTCCAATGTATCGTTTCCTACGAAGAAGAACTGTCAAGAAACTCTTAGAAAAAAAAGAAGAAAGAAAAGTATTTATTTAGGACAGGCAACTCTTTGGTGACACTTAAAAGTAAATTAACTTTTGCAATCTTTTTATATAACAGTGTTAATATGTATGAGAGGACAGAGTAGGCATGTCAACGGGTGCCCGCTCCTAAGCAAAAAAAAAACTTTAAACAATTTAAGCTTCTGTGAGTAGGGTTGTCAGGTCGCCAAACCTAATATCCGGACAAACCAGCCAGTTTGGCCGGACATTTGGGTGGAAAGGCCGGACACCCTATATTATTGAGGATTTTGTCTCAGTATCTAAATAGTGTTCGTATGGTTTGTTGTACTAATAAAAACGAAATATATGTCTTATCGTGTTGGGCAGTTGAGAAACATCGGTCTAAGTATGCTAAGCATAGACTTACCAAAGCCGAACAAGCCGGAGACCGTTTATTTTGGCCGAACACCTTATCAAAAACCCTACCTATGTCCAGCTTTATCCGGACGCCTGGCAACGCTATCTGTGAGTCTACAGGGCCATTACCTACATTTTTAAACTGGAGTAGGTAGCAATCTAAACTAAATTTGAAATAATTGATGTCTTGTACTAGTTTCACAGAGCCCGTTCTGAATTTAGGCCTTATTGTGGGAAATGACACGTGCAGTTCTAAATCCTACAACAGAAGCCTTTTATTTAACTAAAAGAAAAATCTACAAAACTCCTCATGAGGTCAAGGTGGTGCCGTTCGTCCTGACCTCTTTCATTCTGTAAAAAAACTTCATAGATTCACGATAGAATTATCTTTTTCGTCTAGTCACTGCCCTTTAGCACGTGTCTATGGCGCGGCTTTATTTTTGTAGACATTGAAAAACCCGCCATTATTATCAATTGTTAATTTATCAGAAGATTATTTTGTCATTTATTTCGAAACAGGTAAGCTCATATTGTGTTGGTGAAGGACTTGCTGCAAAAATCAAGACAGATTTGAACAGCAAGTCTTATCGTCTTAGTGTCTCTAGTTTGATATTATTTCCATTCCAAGTAATATCAACTTTGTACAGAGGCCAGTACGTCAACCTTTTTCTTTTGTTTTCTTTTATTCGAGGTGGAAAATCTTCATGGATGTCCTCCGCCCTGGAGGGGCGAAGAGGTCTGTCAGACTCTTACCCCGGTGAAAAAACCATCCCGGTGTTCCATCTCACACCTACGCCGGGGGTCGCAGGAACGTACGATCCTTCCGCAACCCCCGGCTACTACCGGCCCGCCTCTACAGGCCTCCTCAGGTTGAGGGGGGGAGTGAGTGAAGTAGCACGTCAACCTAACCCAATCATTCAAACTTCTTTGATAATTTTCCAAATTTATTGCAAAAGAATAAGGTTCGTTTTCAATTGGGAAAGTTTGACAGTTTGGGGTAGCTTGATGTGCTGGCGTCTGTACTAGAGTAAAATAAGTCAATTTCACAATGACTTGTACTATTGAAAAACCGGCTAATTGCGACTCGAACTCGCTCGCGAATGGTTCCGTACCATGTCGAGCAGTATACATATGTGTATGATAGTTATACATCCAAGAACATATATTTGTTTTATTGGAAATTAAAATTGCAAACGCTGAATAGTAGTACCTAATAGTAGTAGACTTTTGTCAATTGGTTTTTTAATTTCTCCTTTAATAATAATTCATCTGGTTTTTACGAAAAGGAAATTCAGGCTAATGCACACTGCTTGTTAGTATAAATTTCCTTCCAATTCAAAGAGTTACTTTAAACTAACCTTCGGCGTAGCAACCCTCTCCGTCACCCTCTCCTTAATTACCGACGGCAAAAGCATTGTCACCGGTAACGGCTCTTCGATCGGTGTCGGCATGACAGGCGGCTGAGCGCGCATCACTATCCTCTCCCGTACATCTTGCGACGGCGCCGGTTCCACCCCCACTATCTCCCCTGGTATACCGCCGGCGCCAACGCCGACGCCGCTGACTCCGTTCATAGTCGACTGGTCTTCTGTTGCGCCTAGTATTTCAAGGATGGCGGCTCTGAAGTCTTTGTAGACGTCATCTGGGTTGCGTTCGCCGTTTACCTGCGAGTGAATAATATAAGGTTTAAGGTTTGAGACATTTATTTATCAAAAATAGAATACAATAATTCACTTAGAATGAGAAACAGTATTTGCATACATACTCGTATAATTGTTACTATGACTGAGTATTGGAACGGCATGACAAACTATCAAAGCAATTTGACGTATTGAGGTAGCTTGATGCGCTAGCCTCTGTACAATATTGTTAGTCATTAATGTATCATTATGTTAGTAAAATAAACTACCTATCGTAAAAGAGATTGAGATTTGAAGATATTTTGGGTCTGGCTGTTTGTGTGTGTCAGTTTTAATGTTTATAAACGAACCCACGACACAGGAGTAATTCCTAGGGTGGGGCAACGTTCTAAATCAATATATTTTAGTCCTATTGAAAACAGATTATTCACCCCTTCCAACAATAATTACTTTTATAGATACCCTAAAATACCGTTTGTTATATTTTAGCTACGAACCAAGGAGCCACGACACACATTCATACAAATAAGGTTGCATAATAACAAAGGAAAACAGCCATAACCCATTTAAAAGAAAACGATAAATACTTGATAACTCAAACAGCCCGCTAAAGTCTAAGCTGTTATTAAAGATACATTTGAGTTGTGCGCCCATTGACACAGTTATTGAGGCTGGGGAGGGTCGGGAAGCCATGCATCATAAATGTGACCCAGTCAATGATAGAAACATATAAATAATAATTATTGTTTTTTATAAGAAAAAAATTAGGTCGAAAAATTTCTTGACTGACAGAAGCAATATTGTTTTTTTTTTGTTTCCTTTTTTTATTATATTAGGGAAAATAAACAATTGTACATTTTTTCTTAAGTCTAAGTATACAATTAAGTAGGTTAACGTACAATCCACGTTTCCACATATTACTAGTATAATTCACTTAAAAACAGTATGGATGAAAGGTGAGGCTAATCATAACGCTAATGTCATAATCAAAAATCATTCATTCAAAGTTGAGAATCTTTATGCCCCAACGTCCAACGGTTCTGCGAACAATGTGCCCCCCGATTGCCACTTAAGTTTGGCAATTCTTCGGGCTATTTCAGCTTGGTCCTCTTGCGGATATCCTCCAGGATACACAAAAAGAGACAAAAAAAGGGATGTAGAAATAAGACACATTACGAAAATGGAAAATGTAGTCAAAACCAAAAAGTCATATGGAGATGGGACACATGATGAGAGAGAATAGTAACAACAAGACAAAGGATAATGGACTCCTAGATTTCAAAAAAGAAAAGATTGCATGTCCACTATGATACAGAACAACTCCAACAAGAGTAGACTGGAAAGAGCAGGAGGAGGCCTTCGTGTCGCAAAGACACGCCGACGCCCAATGGCTTATATTCTCAAGCTCAATAATGTATAAGAAGTGTATAAATCTATTGTATAAGCATAATTAGTTACTTAAGAGATTAGTTATTTAAGATCAAAAATTTGTACACCAGAAATGGTAGAATATAAGAAACTTAATATTATAACGTTAACATCTATTGTACTATATTCTGACAAATAAAATCTTTTTTTCTTTCTTTCTCAACTACTTAGATTGTTAAAGAATGTATTGAGAATTCAGAACAAAATTTTGAAATTAAAAATCATAGATATAATAAGATTTTATCGAAAGCATAATTAGGTTGCCATTAAAGGCTAAAATATAAATAAAAAAAATACCAGCCTGTTACCGTCCCACTGCAGGGCACAGGCTTCTTCTCATACAGAGAAGGCACTAGCATTAATCACCACGCTTGCTCAAGACGGGTGGCGATTTGAGACTGATACTAATAATAAGTCCAGGTTTCCTCTCGATGTTTTCCTTCACCGATGTCAGTGATGTCCAAGATAAACTTAGAAAGTACATATGAATTAAAAAAGTCACATTGGTACTTGCCCAGGATTGAACCCTCGTGCACAAAAGGCGAAGCCTAAACCACTGGGCCACCATTGTTACTTGAAAAACCCTGAAAGATACTGCAGTAGCTGAAGTGTCTATATAGAGAACAGCATGATGAACTACTAAAAACTAGTAACGCATAGGTACCATATACTCCCTTGTTTGTTAGCTTTTTCTTTGAAAATGTTAATTATCATTGACTGACCCGCGCCGCGCCGTCGACCGTAATCTTTTTCGTCTACCGATTTCATATTGATACACTTGTTATTAACTAATTACCTCATACTAAGATTTTTATAAAGTGTGTGTTTGTAATCAGTAATCCGTTTTTTTGTTGGAATAAGATAAGTTACCAGGGTGGGATTGTTAATCCTCATTTTATATTTTGATAATAGTTTTTAATTACTCTTGTGATAGATTTCACACACACATGCATCCAGACAAGATATTTGAGACGTTCCTGTTTACATTTTGTGTTAACCTATATTTAATTAAAATACTGCTGAGCATTAGAGTCCTAGGTTCGATTCCCAGGATGGGTAAAGTGTTATAGGGCTTTTCCTTGCAAAATTTCTCAGTAGCAGCCCCAATAGGCTGGTCCCCTATTCCATGGGACTTAAAAATAACCGGCGAAATGTAGATATCCCTCTGTCTAATCCTAAACTTGATATCACGCCTATACTCCAGGCGTGATATCAAGTCAAAACAATGGCCATAACTTCCATCTAGAATAATAAATAATAGGTACTGGCACAAAAGGATAAAAGAAAAATAAAATACGGTGTCAGTTGAAAGAAACAGTTTAAATTGACCCATTTTCAGACCGTCATGTCATAACTGCCATTTCGGATCCGCCTCCCCGCATAGAAACCACATTGTTAGCCATACCTTTTTATTTATTAATACCTACATTAATACCATACCTCCGTCCTCCGGCCATTATAAAGAAACATTTGACACTTCTCAAGGCTATCTGTCAAATGCAGCACTGCCCAGTTTTATAATTTGTATCGGAATAGTGATAAAATATTGTAGAATTTCATTTTTCAATAGAATTGCTGCTGTGTGTTTCTTGGTAAAAACTGAAGCTAATCATGGGGTATGGCGACGGTCTGTAGATCCATAGTTGTTCTTTGTCACGATAACACGCTTGTGTTCTCGAAGGGTTGGGCAGGAATGTACCTGAACTTTTAGTCAGTTAAGTCCCATGTAATGAGGGCGGGCCTATTGCCACCAACCGGGACTACGGGCTTCTGCTGAGCAATAGGGATGTGTCCTAGGTAAAAATATATTAAGTCTATTTAGTCCGTCATTAAGATTACCAAAAAATATTGGACACGTATTTTTTGCTTACTTAATTCAATAAAAACTGACAATGATATAGCATATCAAAGTTCATGAGAAGGGGCTTGTGACGTCACGCCGTGCTACACTTTTAACAAAAAGTGTAGCACGGCGTGACGTCACGCGCATTTTTAACGCAGTATACCGTCGTCATCTTTGGTTTACGTGACAAAAGAAAAAATACGTGTCCAGTATTTTTGAGTAATCCAACTTTCGGACCAATCAGATTTTTTAAGGACACTATCCTATTCCAGATCGAAATTGCCAGGAATGGAAACCAGGACTTATGTTCAGCAGTAGCGCTTGCGGCCTACACTAATATGTTATTCGGGATCGTAACATACATACATTTCATCATCATCATCATCATCCTCCTCGTACCCTTATCCCGATTTATGTACGGTCGGCGCAGCATGTTGTCTTCTTCAATACATCTCTATTTGCCGTCATCTCAAAAGTCACCTCTGTTTAGCCATATCATCTTTCACACAATCCATCCATCTTTTCTTTGGTCTCTTATAACTTTGTGCATTGCATTTATCGATATATAATAATTAAAATCACCATTACTGCTTTCTAAATTAGAATTGAGCTTAAATGTCACGATTTCATGAAATAGTCATTCAATCGCACAATTCGAACTTAAAAATCGTATACTTCGTGAGGTGCACATTTGTTACGATTGCGGATGACTTTTTTTAATAACATACAACCTAATACTTTTGCAGCAAATTACAAAAAAAAACATGGAAACTTGAATTTCGTGGGCTGCTACTACACATTCACCGAAATCCTAAAATCCCAAAAAAGCTCAACTATCATCTGCCTGCCTTTTCCAAACTTAGTTAGGGTCAGCATCCAGTCTATAGGATGCAACTGAATACTAGTATTTTACATAGAGCGACTGCCTATCTGACCTCCACAACCAACAAAAAATACTCAACCATTCTTAGCAAATCAACCGTAAACCGCATATAAAATGCTACGCAAATAAAACGGACATTTACCAGTATTGTATCAAGAATCCCACCCCTGTATCGAAAACCTCCTGCATAGTAGAAAAGTATGAATTTCCAGTACCTTTCAGACACACTCGGGCTCTCCCACGGTACGCCGTAAACAAGTTATACATTACATATGCATAAGAACACACATCAAATTGTATATTGTAGCATAACATCACGCCTGATCATCTAAATTATTTTAACATTTACCTAATATAACAAGTTATTTTAATTAGGAAAAAATCATGTTTTATTTACAAAAATATTCTTAAAAAACAGACTAAAACTAGAAAAATTTCAATGCTGGGCTGTCTAAAGCTCATTGTATCAAGGTGTGCGTCTATGTCCCTTCTCCCCTGCAGACCTCGTAGAAGACAGCGGGACAAGCTGGACAAAACCAACGACTAGCGGCCCATATAAGCCCTGCATCGAAACAACTGGAATTTATAGGGAGAATACTTTGCCCAGCAGTGGGTTGACGCAGTCTAATAATATGAATATCAGTTATTGTTGCATGTGCTCGTATGTCATGTGTGGGTAATAAACGTTATATTCTTTCTTTTTTTATAATAATTTAAAGTCCAAACACCATGTCATCGACCTCACAAATAAAACGTTCGACACCCACGCGTCTTCTACGCAACACCGATAGATTTCAAGTCGATATTCCTCCCTAAGACTTGTACTCACAAAAGTAATAGGAACACTTAAAATTTGGTGATTCAGAATTTAATTGTTCAAAGCACAGTGGCAGACACAGCTGGCTTTTCCCAGGGTCGCTACCATCGTGGTTTTAATACTCCACAGGCGACGCTGGTCTGAGTCGAACACTTCTTTCATAAGTAGGTTATTTCGTAAATATTTTATGGAGCATGGTAGTGAATAAGTAAGTAATCTTGGCTGCGACAAAAATGACTCGTAGACTAGTTAAGGATTCTGTTATTGTGATATGTATTTATGTCTTTGGAGCCGGCCATTAATTAATAATAATTATACCAGTTTGCTGTCGCCCTCTGCAGGGCAAAGACCTCTTTTTATACAGAGATGGTTCATACCATCTCTGTATAAAAAGAGTAGTGATTGGTATGAATGGTGATGCACCTATCACCGGGTTTGCTCAAGGCGGGTTGGCGATTTCAGACTTATATTAATTAAAAGTCTAGGTTTCTTCATGATGTTTTCCTTCTCCAACGTCAGTGATGTCTAAGATAAAGTTATAAAAATTACATGTATGGAAAAAGTCATATAGGTACTTGCCCGGATGTGAACCCACAACTAAATGCATGAGAGGCGAGGCCATTTTTATCCATCTGGCCATTAATTAGATGTGGTGTCTTCCTTTTAATTTGGACATCAAGGAGGTGGGACTCGTCCTGAGTGAAATTCGATGGGACCCAAAGTCACGTAAGATTTAGCCTATAATTTTCAGAAGCCACGGCATTGTCTTTGCAGGCAAATAGGGACACCCAAAAAGACGTAAAATAAATACTTTGTAACACTAAATCACACTTTCTAAGTTTATCCCGGACATCACTGACATCGGTGAAGGGAAACATCGTGAGGAAACCTGGATTTATAATCAATATAAGTCTGAAATCGCCAACCCGTCTTGAGGAAGCGTGGTGATTAATGCTCGTGCCTTCTCTGTATGAGAAGAGGCCTTTGCCCTGCAGTGGGACAGTAAAAGGCTGGTATTATTTATTATTTATTTAATACTAAATGTATTGTTGAGTCAGCAGTTTTCAACCTGAAGCTCACATATCGTTAGAATAAGTTCTAGTGTCACCTTCAAGATAGTCCCCGAGGCGTTCGGTCATTCCCATCACGGTTATTATTTAATGATAGTGCGGGGCCTGTCCAGCTTGTTCATGAACTAGGACTCTCAGTTTTAATAAATAAATAGTGCTGGGCAATCCACACAGCATCATCTAGCCCCAAGCTAAGCAGAGCTTGTGTTATGGGTACTAGATGACTGATATACTTAATACAATACATTACATAGATAGATATTTTTTATTATACATAGCAAATACCCAGAACACCCGGAACAAATATTTGTAGATCGTACAAACATTTGTCCCAAGGCGGGAATCGAACCCGCAACCTCATACGTCGCAGGCGGACCTTCGCCCGCCGCGCCACATCGGTCGTCAAAAGTTTTATCATAATGAGATAATAATTATATTGGACCCTGTTCCCGATATCGGCGGATTACTATCGCAGATATGCAGATACCATGAGTTCAATAAGTTGATGATTCTGGGCATTTGGGCATTTCTGGGCATTGAAATTTTCTGGTCAGCTCTTTCGTCATTTTTACGTTCTTCCCGATTGTATGTTATTTACTTGAAACAGACAAAAGTAATGAGAAAATCATAATTTGTATCTTACTCAATGAGATTTTTAATTAAAAAGTTAATGTATTACGTTTCTCTTTAACACCTTAACTGCCAGGCAACGAGACGCAATAGAACATGTATTATTTGTCGGTCACCTGGTGGATAAAGTTTTAACTATCTAATTGAACTGGGAAAAAAATTAACAAAATCGACTACAAATTTCGACTCTCCAATTAAAAAAAATCATGATCTAAACTCATAGCTGATCAGTAAATCCTGCGTGGATTTCGTGCTTTTCCCATCGATCTGCCACAGATTTTTGATCCACCCCCAGCATATTTTAAGAAATAAAATACTGCCTATGTTTTTAGCTGGCAATGTAGCTTACTACAGGAGAATACGTGAAAGAATGATCAAAATCAGTGAAGTCGTTTTGAGTTTATCCATTACAAAAAAACAATTAAATATTTTCCCTTTATAGTAATAGTTTAGATACTTCAAAATGTGATCTATACAATAAAATAAAGGAAATAACAATGTACTCTTTACGTTACAGGTTGATCGAAGGTTAAGCCACGCCGAGGTCGGTCCATAATTCCATATATTAACAATGTGCCTATTTTGCTACGAGAAATTACACTACGAGAGTGCTACGCCTCGTAGGTTTCTTGCTACGGTTCGTAGCAAGGCTCTACGAGGTAGGATATTTAATTATTAATACTTAATGTATCCTGCGTTGTCGTAATGCTTGCGTTTCTTTGAAACAGAAAGAGAAAACAAGAGGTATATCATTTTCTTGGCAACTTTCTTTATCCTCGGTTTCTGAAAACATTGTCCTTTTAATGTTCTCCTAACCGAATTTCAGCGGAGGCTTGGCATCGACGCGGGAGATATTATAGTGCCCAAGTATGTGCTCGAATAAAGGTGCATTCTCTATTCCGTCGCTCATGAAGTCCGATGGGACGGCCATCCGACATGACTGGAGAGAAATCAGGCGCAGGAGCATTGGAACTAATCTGACATCACAAATCCAGACTCCAGAAATCTCAGAAGCAAAAACCCAAAATCGAGGTACTCTCCATATGGGATTTCTCCGACCTAGGAATCGAAGCTCATGTTCAGCATTCGCGCGACCACTAGACCATTGAGGCAACAAAACAAAAGAGTCAAAAAATGACGAATTTCATACAAAAACAACACCCATCCTATTTATTGGAAAACATTAAAGTATTCTCATCAATCATTGGATGTTATCGATAATCTTGCTTAACTGGTGTTAGCGTGGTTAAGCTTCACCTATGGTTAAAAAACGTCGATAATATTGAAATAACTTTATATGTACAAACATGGGCCACAGAGTAGGGGCTGTGTGCGAGGGCAGTTCGATAATTCTTGTTGTTAGGTCTTCAAATGATGAAATTATATTTATTTTTTAAGAGACGGAAAAGAAAAGAAGTATTTTCTCAATAGGGATGTGTCCTAGGTAAAAATATATTAAGTCTATTTAGTCCGTCAGTAAGATTACCAAAAAATATTGGACACGTATTTTTTGCTTACTTAATTCAATAAAAAATGACAATGATATAGCACATCAAAGTTCAGGAGAAGGGGCTTGTGACGTCCGTCACGCGCAATTTCAACGCACTATCGTCATTTTTGGTTTACGTGACAAAAGAAAACATACGTGTCCAGTATTTTTGAGTAATCCAACTTTCGGACTGATCAAATTTTTTAAGGTAGTATATATAATATATCATATATATAATATACCCATACATATTATACGCATGGTATTTTTTTATGAAGTAGGTACCTGGATGACCTTCGCTTCGCTCGAATAAAACGACGTTTTCTAAAATTAAACATAGACAGATCGATTTATCACCTGCGAAACCTCCTGCATACTAGAATTCATGAAAATCCATGGAGTCGTTTCTCCCAACGCACCATGCGCTTGACGAATCGCTTATTTCCGATGCCATCTTAACTGTTTCTGATTTAATTTGATGAAGTATCACTATCCGTGCCTAATTAAAGTGTGTTAGAGTAATATTTTGTTAATCTGTGAGATTAAGAAGAAATAAATCGTTTGGATAATTATTAGTGACTTTGTTCGAGTTTCTGACCCACGTGAAACATGGAAGATTCTGATATAGGCCATCCTGAGTTTATATATTATATGTACAGATATGCAAGAATTGCTCGTTTCAAGGTATCAGATAGATACCCATGATTTTATGGTGGCAAAAAAAAACAAAAAAAAAAGACGAAAGCCACAGAATTCCGCAATTCAAGTTATTTTACTCCTTTTAATGTTGTTCTATGTATGTCGGTTGTATTTTTTTGTAAAAAGTTATTATGTAAGTAAATAAATAATAATAATAAATAATGCTGGACAATCCACACAGCATCATCTAGCCCCAAGCTAAGCAGAGCTTGTGTTATGGGTACTAGATGACTGATATACTTAATACAATACATTACATAGATATATATATTTTTTATTATATATAGCAAATACCCAGAACACCCGGAACAAATCTTTGTAGATCGTACAAACATTTGTCCCAGGGCGGGAATCGAACCCGCAACCTTCTGCGCCGCAGGCGGACCTTCGCCCGCTGCGCCACATAGGTCGTCGAAGTATATCTTTTACACGTCAATAGTTTGTAAAACGGGCTTTTCCAAATTATCTGATCCCAGAGATGATATGATGAAAGAAACTCGAGGTCGTGGTCTCTTCTAATGTCCAAATTTTATATTATTATTTTTACATTTATTTTTATGGCACTTCAACGATTTAGACATAAACCGGAATCACGAACATTTTTAGGTATATTGAATTTGTCACTTATTGAAGTGCAGCACTTGGAGACTAATAAAGGACCAAATCAGATACCATAACAGAATTCAACCTTTACAGTACACAGATAATATAATTAAAAATGGGCTACGTACACAAAGCCGGTAGAAAATACTGAATTATTTAACAAAACACTTTAAATGTACTAAGATAATGTGTGAGTCTAAAGATGCAGGGAAAAGTAAATATAACTGGCGAAATGTGGATGCACAGAAGCCAGCACATCAAGCTACCTAATGATAGTTTTTCAACTTTATCGCTAGAAAAATAAGGTTCATGTTCAATTGGGAAAGTTTGACAGTTTGGGGTAGCTTGATGTGCTGGTGTCTGTACTATAGGGTGCCTAACCGTACGGGTAGTACAGGCATAATAATGTTATGTTATTAGTTGATGTGAATCATCATCTGTCTGGCCTTTTCCCAACAATGTTGGGGTCGGCTTTCAGTCTAACCGGATGCAGCTGAATACCAGTACTTTACATGGAGCGACTGCCTATCTGATGTCTACAACACAGTTACTGGGCAACACGATACCCCTTGGTAAGACTGGTTGTCTGACTTTCGGGCTTCGGACTACCCGTAACAACTGTCAAAGATCTGCAAATGACAGCCGGGACCAACGGCTTAACATGCTTTCCGATGCACGGAGGAGTCTCGATATATTACGGACGGTCACCCATCCACAGACTGACCTCGGCAGGCGTAGCTTAATCTTCGATCAACCCGTGCAGCTGTTTTTATTTAGCTACGAGCTCATGTGAATCTAAGTACAAAATCAATTATTTAAATTTCGAACAGCTTACACTAGGTATTTCCCATCGCCTGATACCTACACTGAATGCTTGAGGGCTAGATTCTTTAACAGCTGCCACCTTATTGTTTAGAAAACGGCACAAAATGGAGTCGAACGCGCCCACCACGAGTTCCGTACTAAGGTAATTTTATTTTTAAGCGCTCACAAATCTAAGTTTGTTTGTAAAGGTATTATGCTCATTACTGAAAAACAGTCCTTGTTAGAGATAGCGTTTTATTTTTCCTGTAATATTGAGATGAATTTCCTAATACCAGCTGTGCCCGCGACTTTGTCCACGTGGTCAGTTTTAACATGAAACGCTTTGTTAATTGTGTAAATACGATTGTGTAAATTGCGTAAATAACGCATTGACCGCTTTTGACGGAGCAAATGTGCCTTTAAAATGGTCTAATTGAAATGAATGATTTCATTGTGACTTTGGATCCCCATTCAACGTTGCAGTGCTGCCAGCCAGTACTTCTTCCGTTGACAGTGATGAGGATGTACTTTCCGATATCTTCTCACCAGCTCTGATTCTTTTATTTTTCTTTTTATGTACATAATAGCTTTTTTAACACCTTAGCTGCCAGAAAACGAGACACAATAGAAAACGTATTGTTTGACAGTCACCTAGCGTTTAAGGTGTTAAGTAAAGTTGTAATGTAAAGACCAACATATACAACATATAATGTACTTATATCGATACTTTAGGGCACTTCCCTAAACCATTACTTTGATTTTAAACCAATCATTATTAGTTTGTATGTTCCAGAACAAAACATAGTGATTTTTTAATAGACGCAAGATTTTTAGTAGAAACTTTTCTAACAGACTATCCAATTTAGTCAGATCAATATTTTTCTCTACATACCTCCGATTTAAAATGGCGTGCAACAGAGTGGACACGGCTAACAAGCCACCCCAAGCTGCACAATACGCAGAGAATAACCTTGACCATAGACACTAAGTACTCAAACCTACTACCCACATGAAAAATACCGAAATCAAACAAACTTTTTAGTATCCAAAGCTATCGATAATATCGTCATACTAAGTCCTAGAATCATTTAAATATGCATAAGGTAGTCTGTAATTGGACAAATGAGCTGACTTAACCAACTTTCGACTTTAAGCTGTAACTTTAAGAGTCAATATTGAATGTTTAGCGGTGCGGTGATACAACCCTATGTAAACAGGTAAATTCATTCGGTAGTTTTTGTAACGGAATGGAAGGACTCAATTTGTTAGATACTCTTGGTATGTTACGGGGGTAGGCAGAGTACTGCCTGCGGGTTTAAATAAAATTTATGTTGCTTTTTTTAGCACTTGTCACCTTCACTTTGTTTTGGGCTTCCTCATCCCGACAAATAGATAAACACATCGCGTTAATCATGGCGAATTTTCTTCTGTAGTACCTACCTAGTTGGAGTTACATAACATCACCCCTGTATTCCGAAAGATTAGACAGAAGTATGCCTTATAGTGCACCTACATTTTACTGGTTATATTCAGTGGCGTAGCAATGTAACCAAGGGCCCCGGGGCAAATTTGAAGTTGGGGGCCCATGTGAACTAAATACTGTAGAGGTTCAAAACTATTTCAGCTAAAACATACCAGCTTTGCACTAGGGATACCCCAAATATTTACGTAATCAGCTCCAAAATTGAGACTTAACGTTACCTGGATATATTTACTCATAATCTACGCAGATTAATGAAATTAATTAATCATATTTTGTCTGCTGTTGGCTGTGGCATCATAGTTATGATCTGGAGGTGGGAGATATTTTTGTAATTTCAGTTGGAGTCGTTCGAGGTTTGTTGGTCCAGGGGCTTATAACTCAAAAAATATTTTTTATCCACGGTATTATATAACTTTTTCGGTCATTTATTATACTTGGTCTTACCAAGTATAATAATAGTAGCTGTGTGGAAATCGGTTGTCATGGTATGGACATGTGATGCAAAGGAATCAGAATCATGTCGAAAGGAAAGTTTTGAGTATGGCAGGCAGGGTTACGAGAGTAAAGGAAGACCAAAGAGACGATGAATAGATTGTGTGAAAGATGATATGGCTAGCAAGGAGGTGACTTTTGAAATGACGGCAAATAGAAATGTTTGGAAGAAGAAGACATGCTGCGCCAACCCTAAGTAAATTGGGATATGGGCAGGAGGATAATGAAGAACAGAGAAGCCCCAACACGTGTTTTCCGAGGCACGGAGGGATCTCGGTATATATCTAATGTATGGTTACTTATCCACGGATCTACCACGGTAAGCAAACCTGTATGGGTTTTATTAATTAGCTACGAGCTCCTCCTCTTTTTCAGGTATTCATTAACTACATTTCCGTATCAGTAAGAGAGTGAGAGAGAGAGAGTCGAGCCAGCTTCTCAGTAACTAATACGGCATGTGACCAAGTCAGTAATATTTAATTTTACTTTTTTCAAACTTTTTAGAACGTGATTTATCAGTAGTCGGGTTTTATTTTATGAACTTATTTTTGATTCAAATTATTTTGGGTTAACAAAACATATATTTTTAAATGTGATTATAGAGTCGTATCATTTGATACTCAGAACGGCATCAGAAAAAAAAACTTTTTTTTAAGTTCTTGTCTTTATGCTTTCTAGAGGACGCCATATTTAATTTAATGTGACGTCACATAGCCTATAACTAGCGTACAATCAATACCCTTCCAAAGTTACTACTTATCTTATCAAATTATAATAAGTTACGAGGGAACAGATGAACTTTCATTTCAAAATGATAACGCCGCCATAGTCGGATAAAAAATCTCGTCAAATTCTATTGTAAAAAAAAATCCCAACGTTCTATTGTGCCTTTGAGGTATCCACAATGAGTGAAGCCACAGGTAGCGCTATCGTGCAGAGGTGAAAGATCAAAACCATGCATAAATAAAGACAATAGGTGACGACTGTCGTGTTGTTGATGGTTTTACACGAGGTTACCGGTGGAATGTCAATGCATGGCTGTGAAGGAATTCGTAGAAGTATAGTTATCAGTCTGCCTTGGTAAAGGTGAACGAACTTAAAACTAGAGAGTTTAGAGACCTCAAAACTTGGTGGTAGAAACTGAACATAAAAAGTCAGAACTGCTTTATTCAGACAGTAGATAACTTAAGTGAGATAGGTATATTAGATGCTCAAAAAGATATCGTAAAGCTCAAAAGATTTCAATATCGTACTTGCCTCAGCAGCTCTTGAAATAAAATTTGGAATAGCGTTTGATCCCTGAATTGTAAAATTATATAAATTCTTAAAACAGACTGTTCCACAAATTTCACACATGGAAATGAAAAGCTAATTTTATGATAAGTAGTCAGATATACAAACAAAGGGTTCTTGCAGGAATTCCTGCAACCAGCCGGTGATTATTATGAAATCTTGGGTAAAGTGACCAAGATTAAAACTGTAAGCAACCGACTCCGGGGAGATTTTTTTCCAGAATCGCACTCTGTCAAACAGAGTGGGATTCTGGAAAAAAATCTCCCCTGCTGCAGTTGTCTGCTATTCCACTACTGCAGTTAAATCTGCAACATACGGAATCGACCGGCTGTTCCCCGAATTGGATCACAACAAAATCCCCAGAACATCTCTGCAGACGGCAAAACCATAAAGCCCGTGAACATCAAATCATGTCCAGTAACTGACATTGTACATTGACCGTCACGAAGTGGATCGATAGCCGGCAAGCGACAAACTCCTCGTGTGTTTTATTCAATACCATCGATTGTCAATGTCCCAGGTAATAGGTCTAATTGTAGCTTTCTATCTTTAGACGGTATAAATGTCTCAAAGAATGAGGAAGTGATATCCTTTTCAAGCTTTAAGGCCGATATCTTAAACGATTTACAGAAAGGAAGAGTGAAATAAAAAGTGTTTATTTATCACTAATCTCAGGCACATAATACACCAAATAACTAAATCAATTATAAAACATTAATACTGTTAAATTGAGTGAAAAAATCGGGCAGGAGAGTCAAACTTGCATGCGAAGGTTCCCGTATCATGTCAAACAAAATATGCCCAAAGAAATCCATCGAACATCTTGTACTCTGACGCAAAAGATAAGTAGGATTGTACTTAACTTTTTTATTTGAAAATACTTCTCCATGACATCGATGTACAGAACATCAAGCTACCCGAAACTGTCAGATTTTTCCAATTGAACATGAGCCCTTTTGAAAAGTTGAAAACCTATAAAATAAATTTGACACATACGTACGTCTCAGTCAATACGCTGCTTTTTAAGTCCCATGTATTAGGGGGCGAGCCTATTGCCAACCTGGCACATATCCAGACTCCGGGCTGCTGGTATGCGAGGCAGCATCCGCGTATTAAAGACCTTTCTTTGCGGACTAAGTATCTTCTTTTACACAAGCTATTCTTGTTCAATGGAAAAAAAAAACAATTTTAAACATAATATCATGCCCGCATCAAACATATATTTCTCAAAAGGATAGGCAGAGGTATACCTATGAGCCTATTGTCACAAACCGAGCACAAATCCAGAGAACGGGCTTATACTACCACCGACAAATTCCAGATGGAAAACCCCAATAACAGTTAGCCTGACCCGGAAATCGAGCCAAGACCTCATGCTCAGTAGTAGGGCCTGTGACCACTAAACCAACTCAATTATATATTATAATTCAGAATATCTACATTAACCCGTTGAACGCCAAATGACCGACAAACAATACATTTTCTATTTTGTCTCGTTTTCTGGCAATTAAGGTGTTGTTAAAAAAAAAAAAATGTCTTACGAAAGTAAATAGACATCGG
Organism: Phlogophora meticulosa; assembly: GCA_905147745.2. Classification (NCBI taxonomy): domain Eukaryota; kingdom Metazoa; phylum Arthropoda; class Insecta; order Lepidoptera; family Noctuidae; genus Phlogophora; species Phlogophora meticulosa. The sequence goes on along the minus strand of LR990522.1, from coordinate 16,746,091 downwards.
TACAGTGCAACTTCGTATGCAAAGAAAAATATGATTTAAGTCTACTGAATCAAAGATCACTAATGCCCAAAACTGTGAGGGTTGTATTAAGTACCTACTTTAAGATCTACTTATATTATTATAATCTATGCACCTTTGTAACCATTTATATGCACTATTGTACGAAATATATCTTAGTCTTGTTCGAGCCTTCACTAGTTTCATTTACCTTCAACACCGCACCTTACATGGCGACCTTGCCATACGCGAACTTGAGACTTTGAGAGTGACTGTGTAATTTAATAACATTCCATAGTGTACTCGTAACAAAGAATATGAAAATGGGACGATTATTGATTTATTGTGCTTACGGACTACACGTTACCGCGAGTGTACTAATAATCCTAAATATATCCATAATAACCATCGAAAATGGGCAAGCAACAATCTAAAGAGGAGACCGTGATCGTTCAAAACGCGGCGGCTGGCAATAACCAAGCAACAGCAGACGAACTTCGTTTTCATATGTCCACATCTAATATTATTTATCCTGTATCCTGCTCATACTACTACTCGGATTATTGGGCTTCATATATCGACTGTATAAAAGGTGCCATAAAAAATGGATCACCAATGAGATAAATAGGACGACTATGAGGAGATCTCTTTTCCGTCGACGCGTACAGTTGGGAGCCACGGAACCATCTTCAAAAAACTGCGAGCATGAAATGGTGTAACAAAAATTGAAAAAAAAAAAAAGTGGAAAAAGTGATAAAAAGTGCTAAAAATGTGTTTAAAGTAAAATAATAATTATAATACTTAGTGCTTCTCTATAAAAATAATCAAATCAAATATTAATCGCGTTCCCATTTCAATACAACATAACTAATCTCTTACCAAATAAGGACGATGCGATGATTGAACTTTGGACTTTGGTATTAATTTCGTGCGGTGTTTAATTATAATACTTGTACACTTACATTTATGTTTAACAATGCACTATAATAACATAGTCATTATCCGTCTACGTTATGGTGGAAATAAGGTATGGATATTATATTAAATTTATACAATGATTTAAAGAAAATTAGAGTTTATTTAATCAAGTTAGGATCGAAAAGAAGGACAGAAAGAGTATTAGAAAATAAATTAAAGGAGGTTGATGTTATTTATGACCAATATGAATCTTGGTTAATTGATTTTAGAGAAAATGTTAAGAAAAAATATTATAATGACCAAGATATTGCTTTAATAGAAAATTATTGTCGTCAATTTACAGATTTACATGAGGATATTTTAGTGTTGTGTGAAACTGATACTTTAGAGACGTCGTCAAAAATGAATACATTTGATTTGAAAACAGCCTTGAACCTTTTACCGGTTATGACAAATGATGAAGTTAGCATAAAACAGCTAATTGATAACATAGAATATTATAACTCTTTACTGAAGGATACCGCTTGTAAGCAAAATTTAATTAATTTCGTGTTAAAAAGTAGACTTTCACAGGAAGCTAAGATAAAGTTAAATACAAAGTATGATACTGTTAATGACTTAATTGATGATTTGAAAAAAGTGTTACTGTCTAAGAAAGCTGCAACGGCAATACAAAATAAATTATTAAAAATGAGACAAAATGAGTTGTCGATTGCTGATTACGGAAAAGAAATCACGGAATTATTTGTTGATCTAACGATTACGCAAGCTAATGGCAATGAACCGAACTATAATATATTAAAACCAATTAATGAAAACATAGCCATCAAACAATTTGCCGATGGTTTGCGCAATCGTAGACTTAGTACGATTATTTCTGCAAGAAATTACAGCTCATTAAAGGACGCAGTCCAGGCAGCTCAAGACGAGGAGGCATCGACAGAAACTTCCCATGGAGAAATTATGGGTATGTATAAGAGACCCTATAATAATTTCTATAATAGCAGAAACCGTGCAAATAATTACAGAGGCCATCGTGGTGGAGGTAGAAACTTCTATGCATACAGAGGTCAAGCACGAGGGCAGCAGCAACGATACCGTTCTACTTCACGAGGGCAGCCGACTCGAGGAGGACCTAGCAGTCGCAGATGGCAAAGAGGTAACTTCAATTATTCTAATAATAGAAATCAAGGGATACCTAAACAACGTGACGTCAATGTTCTAAATAACGCGGAACAATTACACTCGGAATCAGAATTAACATCCAATCAGTTTTTTCGTGATTAGTGATAATAATAAATGTATTTTAGCTAGTGATAGTAATTGTTATATTTCATTATGTTCATCATTACATAAACGTAACATTAAGAAACATTATTTTCTAGTAGATTCTGGAGCATCGGTGTCAGCTTGCACATATAAACATGCTCTCGAGTGTGGCATTCCAATCCATAACGAGCATGTAGCCATAAACGGTTTAGGTGGCAAAGTTCAAGCAATAGGACACTTGTATTTATATTTCGATTTAAACGGTGAGATAATTAGTCAGAAGTTTTATGTATTTTATAACTTACCAATTAAGGGGAATGGAATTTTAGGTCGTGACTTTTTAAATAGATATAAGGCTCAGTTAGATTTTAATAAAAGTTCTTTAACTTTATTTACAGATAGGACAACTATTTGTTTTCCACTAGTTAGCAAATATAATGATACTTTTAATGTACCTGCTAGGAGCGAGTCTATACACTACTTACAAACGAACTTTAATGAGGATTGCGTAGTATCTTCAAAAGAACTAGCACATGGTGTATTTTTAGCAAGTTCTATAGGTACTCCTAAACATGGACTAATACCTATTAAAATATTAAACGTTACTGAAGAAGATGTATCGCTAACTGAAATAGAACCTAACATTCAAAAACTTAGTGAATTTGACATCTGTAATTATGAAAAAACGCTAAACGACGCAGACAGGGTTAGAACGTTATTTTCTCAATTAAAATTGCAACATTTAAATAACGAAGAACAAAAAACCATTGAAAATATTTGTGCAAAATATTCAGATATATTTTACCTCCCTAAAGACAAATTAAGTACTACAAATATATACAGCCATACTATATCCGTAAAGCCTAATACGACACCAGTATTTTCAAAACAATATCGTTTGCCACATGCTCATAAAAGTGAAATAAAACGACAGATTAATAAAATGCTAGAGGAAGGCATTATAGAGCCAAGTAAAAGCGACTGGTCTAGTCCAATATTATTAGTGCCGAAAAAATCAGATTCAACCGGAGATAATAAATGGAGACTAGTAGTAGATTACCGGAAACTGAATAATTGCATTGAGGACGATAAATACCCATTACCGGATATTACAGAAATTTTAGAATCATTGTCAGGCAGCATTTACTTCTCACATCTTGATTTACATCAAGGTTATTATAATGTTAAATTAGAGGAAAATAGTAGAAAGTTCACAGCTTTTCATTCGGGTCAGTACCAGATGACACGTATGCCTATGGGTTTAAAAACCAGTCCCAGTTCATTCTCGAGAATGATAACAATAGCAATGGCCGGTCTAAACTATGAAAAATGTTTGATATATTTAGATGACTTAATAGTGTTTGGCCGTAACTTAGATTCCCATAATAAAAATTTGCAAGATATTTTTGAAAGATTACGGACCGTTAACTTAAAACTGAACCCCGGCAAGTGTGATTTTCTTAGGAAACAGATTTTGTACTTAGGACACATTATTTCAAGTGACGGTATAATGCCTGATCCTGCAAAAATAACTGTAGTGCAAAATTATCCGTGTCCAGCGAGCACAGATGAAGTAAAAAGATTTGTAGCATTCACCAATTATTACAGAAAATTTATACCAAAATTTGCTGAAATAGTTCACCCCTTAAATTCATTAACTAGAAAAGGTGTACCATTCGAATGGAATGACACATGTCAACACGCGTTTGAAACATTAAAACAAAGTTTAACTCATCCACCAGTGTTACAGTATCCTGATTTTTCAGAACAAAATCGATTTATTGTTCAAACTGATGCATCAAATAATGCTATAGGAGCAATTTTATCAAACAGTAACGGACGACCGGTAGCTTTCGCTAGCAGAAGTTTAAATAAAGCCGAAAAGAATTACCCTATCATAGAAAAGGAACTTCTTGCAATTGTATGGGCTGTTAAATACTTTCGTCCATATTTGTACGGTCGACCTTTTATGATATTAACGGACCATAAGCCATTAGTATATTTGTTCAACATGAAAGACCCATCTAGCAGACTAATGAAATTTAGAATGACTTTAGAGGAATACAATTTTGAAGTACAATATATTAAAGGTTCTGACAATGCAGCTGCAGATGCACTGTCTAGAATTACTTTAAAAGACTTAAAGGAAATGCATGAAAGTTTAGTAAACGTTATGACAAGAGCACAAGCAAGAAATCTAAATAAAACAAACTCAACGGTAGATATGAATATTTCAGACTCGAGGCCTGATCAACCAAAAGTCGTAAGTACTCATATCAAACCGAGAGAATCAGTAGAATTAAATTTTATTGGTGCTAAAGAATTAGGAATTTTAAAGAAAATGGGAGTTGTAACTAAAGAAAATAAAATATTCTGCTATGTTGAAAATAAATCTATAATTTACGTGAAATTTCTAAGTTCTCAATCACAAATGGCGCGAGACGACTTTGTGAGAGAGTTAGATGAATTTTGCAATCAATTAAAATTGAAAGAAATATACATATTAAAAAATAAAGACAATGAGGACTTTATTAAAAAGTTAGTAACAACGATAAAAAATAATAAAAGTAGGTCCGGACTACGTATATGCATTTTGAGTGATGTAGAAAGGATAGAGAATAAGGATGATAAAAAAGTTATTCTAAATGACTTTCATCTCTTACCTAGTAGTGGCCATGCTGGTATGAGGCGAATGTCAAATAACATAAAGAAATATTATTATTGGCCTGGTATTGATAATGATGTTCGAGACTTTGTAAGGCGGTGTGACAAATGTCAGCGGCAAAAGTATTCAATACCTAAGAAGGAACCCATGGTGATTACCAGTACAGCTAATACTGCATTTGAAAAAGTATATCTAGATTTGGTTGGTCCTTTGGAAGTAGATAATGATAATTTTTCGTATGTACTAACTTTGCAATGCGAACTTACAAAATATGTAGAAGGTTATCCCTTAATTTCTAAGAAAACAGAAGAAGTAGCGAAATGTTTTGTCAACAACTTCATTCTCAGATACGGTGTGCCGAAAGCAATAGCGACAGACAGGGGAAAGGAGTTTCTCTCAGAAATTTTCCAACAGGTATGTAAATTGTTAAACATAAAACAACTAAATTCTACAGCATACCATCACCAAACCATAGGAGCATTGGAGAATACTCACAAACATTTAAATGCATTTTTGCGTATCCAAACCGAGAACCATCCAGAAATGTGGAGTAAGTGGATTCCCTTTTGGTGCTTTTCATATAACACGGGCGTACATACAGAAACAGGATTCACTCCATATGAGTTAGTATTTGGTAAAAAATGTTCTCTTCCTAGCAATCTGACAACCAATTTAGATCCATTATATAATTACGACAGCTATCCTCATGAATTAAAATACCGATTGCAACTTTCACAAAAAGAGGCAAGAGAAAATTTATTGAAAAGTAAGTTGAATAGAAAGATAGTATACGATAAAAATGTTAATCCTGTGCACTATAATGAAAATGATTTAATTTTAGTAAAAAATGATGCAGCATGTAGGAAATTAGATAGCTTATATTCAGGCCCTTTTAAAGTTGTAAAAGACATACCACCAAATGTAGAAATAATTAATCAATTTGGAAAAAAGGACATTGTTCATAAAAATCGAACAAAACCATACTGTGTATCATAGTTTAAGGAAATGTGTAAGTAATAAAAAAAAAAAAAAGAAACAATATATTTTTTTTTTCTTTTTTTTTCTATTAGTACGGTGATGTGAGGGTTGTATTAAGTACCTACTTTAAGATCTACTTATATTATTATAATCTATGCACCTTTGTAACCATTTATATGCACTATTGTACGAAATATATCTTAGTCTTGTTCGAGCCTTCACTAGTTTCATTTACCTTCAACACCGCACCTTACAAAACCTTGAATCTTAAAATTATAATCGTACACGTGTTATGAGTCATATTCCTTTGACTGTACTTACTGACGTAATAGACGGTAGCTTTCTTTATACCGACGTCAATTAAAATGATGTCTCTTTTTTGCACGTGCTCCACGGCAAGATACTTAATAATGCAGAAGGTAGAATTAAATATGTTGGTAATTGTGTACAGCTGTCAGCTGAGCGGCAGCCATCAAAATGAGATGTTTCCAAATTATAATATGTTGTTTCACACATACATACACACATATGATAATATAATAATTATCAAATATGTTTAAAACATTAAATTGTAAAATATTTAAAATCCTATTGAAAAAAATGGCTCAATAACCATAATTTCTATAATATTAATTTTTTTTTTTTCGACTGCATATTGTATATACTGCATATTGTGGCTTAAGTTTGCATGCTTTAATTTTGAGCAAAACATGTAAGATCTCATATTTTATAAAAACACCTTGTATACCATGTTTTAAGCATATAAATATATTCTATTCTATTCTATTCATACATACATAACCTCACGCCTCTGTCCCATGACAGAATCTCACTGGGATAGATAGAAATTACGGTTTCCTCACTATTTTAAAGCTTGAAGTAAAAAATACGCATGAAAAAACGTAAAAATTGGGATAAAAGCTTTCAGTACTCATGGTATCTTACTGATATAGGTTGTGAATCGATGATTCCACCCTGTGTCAATTTAGAATCGCGTTATGTGTAAAATTTATACTGATCTACACAAGGAAGGAAGTGGAAACAGTTAATACAACAATTATCTATTATCAACAATATTTTATTACTTTCTGTTATTGACATTGTATTTTTATCTTTATTCCTAATCATTATTTATATGTATATCAATTGTTAATGTTCTGCTTGTTTTTCGGTTTTAAATTATTTAGTGTTTTAGTGTAGCTATTTTATTTTAAAATGTTAATTATCTTTTATAATAATGACTGACATTGAAAGAGTGTATACCTTTAAGGTAGATTTTTGAGGAACTTATTATTATTTATTTTTAAGATCTCATATACAATGTACTAAAAATCACACCAATAAATGAATTTGAATTTGAAAATAATAATAATTTGAATTATCATTTCCTGCATGCGTTTCATTTATTTACCCTTTACCACTTCAACGTCACAACTGTCACGTCAGGGGTGGGGCAGAGTGGGGTTGTATACTACAGTTTATTTAGGGGCGCCGCCTTTATTAAAATCATATTCATTTGCGAATATGGGTACAAAAGAAAAAAAAATACTTGGTGGTCCGTCAAAAATTTATGGGACCAACGGCTTTACGTTCTTTCGAAGCACGGAGGACTCTCAGTATACAATAATAAAAATTATACTCACTTATACCCGGTCCCAACTCGCCAGGTTAAGCTCCTTCGATCAAACCGCGTGGCTATTATTATTAACAACAACAACAGCAGCACAACAACAATACAACTAAAAATGATCTACGGCCGACTGGATTGCGTGATCGTTAGCCGGTACTACAAAATTTCTGCTGGACTCACAGATTGATTAAAATTTCACTATTTGAATTTAATTTAGTTTACTAAGATAGGTTTAAGTCAAATTGTTACTAACACTATGAGTTATGTTGCTTGAATTAATATTTGATTTTTTATTATGTTTAATGTTAAACTAACTGTCAATATGTATGTCAATTATCAGGATCAATAACATCGAACGTACTAGTCAAAAGATACCTAAAACAAAATGGTTGCAAGTGAACCGTTTCGCCGTCGGCGCGGCGTCTGGGGGCAGGTAACTGGTAATTTACTTATTACAAATGCAAATAGCGGCTATTATAATAACCTACAATTTGGTTAATACTCGCTTTGTAAGGCTAGCTTCGAGTCCTGAAATAATTATAGGTTGTTGTGAGTACTGAAGAAGCGTTTATTTAATAAAATTGCTGGTTGAAATAGTTGTTGAATAGATGTTACTGGTGGGTTTAATTTACTAGTGTTCTAAGTATTTGAATAATATTATTACTTGTGTTATTATTGTAGGTTTTATGATCTGTATTGTGTATTTTTTTTTCTTTTCGTGTATTTTAACACTAAACGCGAAGTGACCGGAAATCAATACATTTTCTATTGTATCTCGTTTTTTTGGCAGTTACGGTGCATTTTGCATGCCGTAAGATAAAATGTATTTCTATTTATATTATGCTGCTAACTTTCTGGGCACTTTTCCCGTTGACAGTGATGCAGATGATTTTTCCAATGCCCTGTGATTATCTATTTTTCTTTTTATGTATTCATAATTTTATCATGGTTTAAGAAATATTTTTTTTAAGACGGTAGCTTCGTGTACCTTGTTTTTTTTCTTGGGATAGTTTCCAGAATTTTATGTTTATTGCTTAAATAGGAGTTGTTACCTGAGACTTTGCTGGCGTAGAATTTAACAAAGAATGAGTTTTTTTTTCTAGAATAAAAGTAGTCTCAGTTACTCCTTATAACATCATTTATCTATTAGTACAAAATTAGTCTAGCCGTTTCGGAGATTAGCCGGAACAAATAGACATACTGAGTGTTTTTTTTTAATCTACCGATTATACTTGTAAAATTATGCATTTAGTAAAAACTTGTTATATTGAATTACAAACAAATACATCCATTGTATTTATTCGTTTTGTATGTATACAACAACGTTGCTATCACCTTTTATACCTTGCAAGGATAGCTTTAATTGGTATTAGGAAATACGTACAACTACAAATTCTTAAAATATAATGAAAAATGTCATGAAGTACAAAAATATTAATAAAAATAGATCTTGTCGAACATTTTAAAAGAACTCGGAACAATTTCGAAAATACAAAAAGAGAACGTGGCCCATGAGGGGATCGAACCCGCGACCTTCGCGTTATTAGCACGACGCTCTAACCAACTGAGCTAATGGGCCGATGTATGAGACGTCGAAATATCTGTGCAGTTGCCAGATACATAGTCAGTAAGTGCAATATGCATAAATATGGTTACGTCATTCATTCTATTCGTGATGATTTTGTTGGATATAATCCAACTACCATTTTCGTTGCTTTTAGAATGTAATTAATATGTTCAGAAACTTTAAACAAGCTCTTAGTTTTTTTTTACCAAGAGATTGGAAAATGTAACGATAAAAATAATATCACGCCTGTATTCTCGAAGGGAAGGCAGAGGTGAACTTTTTGCCAGTTATGTTTAAGTTCTATGTAATTGGGGGCGAGCCTATTGCCATAAATCGGGCACAAATCTAGACTCTGGGCTGCTACAGAGAAATTTGAGACGGAAAAACCCAATTACACTTTGTACGACCTAAGAATCGAACCCGGGCCTCATGCTCAGCAGTAGCGCTTACAACCACTAGACCGACGAGGCAGTCTTAATTATTTTAGTCCAAGATAAAAATGTATACAAGATAATCTTGTACATTTATCTGCTTATGTAAAAATATCTTTCTATTATTGCACGGCACGGTAGACGTAGTGGTTAAGCGATTGGCTGCTGCGCTGCATGTCGCGGGTTCGATCCTCGCACGGAACTTATATTTGTTTGGCCTACAGGTAGCTGTTCCGGGCCTGGCGGTTTGTATATGTGAGTTTCTATGTTTGTATAACGAAACCACGATACAGGAGAAATTTCTAGTGTGTGGCAACGTTGTTTTTAAAAAAGATATAAAATAAAAACAAGATATTTTAAGATTACAATGTCAGATAACGTGTTGTGTTGTAACCGATGTAGGAGAGTCACTTATCATACCAGGCTATCATTATATAAGTATATGTTATGAATTACATAGATTTGAAGAATTACTTTGATAAAACATAATCTGTGGTCCAACTCGAGCACGAAGAAGTCCGCGATATCGTACAAGATTACAGTTAGAGCCATTGTTAAGGTCGAATGAGAAATGCCGAAAAACCATGTTTCTTGTTTGGCCCCCTTTTAATTTAACTTTTATATCTAAAACTGAACGCGGTCAGCACATCGACTTGAACTTCAACTCTTCATTATTGGCTTGTGTGGAAGAGACAACACAAAAGCCATTAATTAAGCAATTTTAATAATATCACGTTGGTACAGAACACCAAACCCTGGAGATTAAATAAATAAAAAGAAAAAAAAATTGTCCCTTTACAAGAGAGAGAGAGAGAAAGAGAGAGATAGAGATATTATTGAAATTACTTAAACTTAAAAATCTTTTTCTGCACAGTGCACCGGTGTTTGAAATAAAAAAGATCAACATAATATCAATCCGCATTTAAGAGCTGCCAGTTTCATCATTATTGTGGAATATTGACACAGGTCATGATGTCCCAGTCGTTTAGGCCTCGCCTCTTGTGCACGAGGTGGTGGGTTCAAGCCTGGGCAAGTACCAATGCGACGTTTTCAATTCATGTGTTCTTTCTAAATTTATCTTGGACATCACTGACATCAGTGAAGGATACATCGGTGGAAACCTGGACTTATAAATTAATTTAAGTCTCAAATCGCCAACCCGTCTTGAGCAAACGTGGTGATTAATGCTCGTGCTTTTCTGTATGAGAAGAGGCCTTTTCCCTGCAGTAGGACAGTAACAGGCTGGTATTATTATTATTATATTGACACTGACAGTTCCTGATCATAATTGAAATGAGCCGATCACGTTAAGTTTAATTGGTGAAATACGCCCCAAAAAGTTTTAAACGTACTCGTAGTTTAAGAGGCAATGCCTATAGGATATCTGATATAGTCCTTAAGCTCCAGAATCTTAATAGACCAGAGCCTTCTTCCTACAGAGTTGATAGAAATATTATAGTATTTTCGAAATCATACTATTATGAAATTGGTTTTTCTCAAAATTGCAATCGATATTTCACGACAAAATTTTGAATTTTGCGTAAGCATTTATGTTCGAGACTGGACTTAAACCTAATCTCTTAACCTCAACCTTCTAAAAAGCTTAAGAGCCTTGACCGACAAACGGTCTAATAGATAAGTAAATAAGTCGCTTCGGTCAAGGAAAAGGAGTATTCGAAGGCTACGAACCCAAGAAGACAGTGATTGTATCTGAAGCTACGTAAGTAATTACAGATTACTTCATGAAGGTAATGTAGAACCATTGAACCTGCATGGTATTTAATAGTTTATGGTTATGTTAAGAGATAAACACAAATTCATATTTAGAATAAGGAAAGAAAGAAAAAAAATTTACTCAGCACAGGCTCAGGCACACAACGAAACAATACTAAACACACAAAACAAAAACAAAAAAGGAGTAACAAGAAATACATTTACAATATATATACGAGTAAGTATACATATATTATTAAGTATGTGCCTTACGGCTACGCTAAAAGGGTCCAGTTCAGCAAAAATGCCAGACAACTAGTGCCTGACGTTGGTTTTCAACTGGACCTAAGATTGTGAGATGTCACGATTAGAAGGAAAGATTGGAGTGACAGCCGTTGGCTGACAGGCGGTTTGCATGTAATGTAAAAATAATTCATTCACAGGGTAGAAGGTACTTCGACACACCACCAGCACGCGTATTATGAATACCATAGGAACGGGATGACGACGGAACAATATGACAGATTGTTGAAAGATTTCTACCGTTCTAAGCATGGCGATGTTAAAACTAAAGAGAGTAAAGTTTTCTATTCTCTACGGTCTACGGGGTGCCCCGTGCTCAGGTAGAAGAGATGTCAAGCTGGAAAGAAAGAACGTTGTCTATTCTTGGTACTCGTAGAATAGATATAGAATTGGTCATACAACACGTGTTGTGTTATAATTCCCGTATTTTAAAGAACGCTTGCATTATACTCTCAGTCCCAATTTGTCAGAAAAACGATAAGGTACTTCACCTACATTTTTGACAAGTTTTTGACATTGATTGCCGCTGAGATGAGATTGCGAATAGATTTTGAAGGATTTTAATAACAGGATTGACCTTCTGATACAATGACTTCAGTACATCATTTTGGACGGCCCCGCGTTTACATTTTGCGTCAACTTTAACTTAATGTTCACGTTGATTCTGTAAAAATTATCATGATCTAACACTTACTGCAGACAGCATATTAGACTGATCGAAGTAGTCAGCAACGGGCACGACGTTCTTGTAGAAGTTGTTGAGCTCCATCTGAGCGAGGCTCAGCACCACGTGGCCGAGACGGGCTCCGTACTCGATCTGACGCTCCAGTACGCGCTGACGCCAGTTGACGAGGACCACGCCGTTTATGGTCTGGATCTAGGATGAAAAGAAAGTTTTCATAAGCCTGATGTTCAAATACGCTGTTCGAGATTATGGACTTCGCCCCTATATCTACTTGTACATCGTTGTCATCACTACATATTATGAAACAAAGTCCTCCACCGCGTCTGTCTGTCGGTCTGTTCGCGATAAACTCGAAAACTACTGCACCGATTTTATGCCAATGGATACCGGACATGGTTCTCGAGGAAGGTTTAAAATTGAGTATATAATTTGTCAAGTTTTGTATACATTGGCTAAAATATAATGATATTAGTTGGAGGTGTCGTCGAAAATTTCATGATTACTTTTGGTCGCGATAACATCCACGGGGCGAAACCGCGGGTATCAGCTAGTAGGTAATAAAAGTCGGTTGATATTTCTCATCTTGGATTGTGATGCTTGAAACTTGCATGCTTTTATTAATTCGTAGTAATCGACGGTACGGTTGGCGCAGTGGCTGAGCGATCGACTGCTGCGCCGCGTGTCGCGGGTTCGATTCCCGCACAGAACAAATATTTGTATGACCTACAGGTAGTTGTTCTGGGTCTGGCTGTTTGTGTATGTGAGTTTGTATGTTTGTAAACGCACCCACGACACAGGAGAAATTCCTAGTATGGGGCAACGTTTTTCAAAAAAAAAAAAGAATTAATTTTCTTTAAAGTAAAGTGTGATGGTTGTGAGTGCCGTCGAAGGGTCGCCCCTTCGAGGGCACACACAACCATCACAATGGAAATAAGAAATAAGCCTGGTTATACAGCATGCTTAATAACGAAATGTGTTCCCGTTGACCCGTAATTGTATAGCGTCCATACATGGGTGCTAGTTAATAAACAGATAATTCTTCAAGAAACTCGTGACGCATGTGACTTACAAAGAATTATAACCTATAAATACATAGACTAGGTACCCTTCAATACAACACAAAGCCAGCTTTTTCACACTGTCATGTTTCGCAGGATAATTATAATGTAAGCCCCATATGACTCATCATTGCGAACATAGCCAATATCTATATGAGTATCTATACTTATATTACGTCAGTACAATAATAATAAATTCAGTTCAAGCACGCATCCTTGATTGCTAGAGCCAAAATCAAGGGAAAAAAAAGCCCGATCGCTTTTGGAACGAAGTTATCGCGCGTTGCGAAAGGGGCTAGACGGAAAAAAATAAGACGAAAAGTTGTATCGACACTTTTTGCTATAAGTAGTTGTAAGCCGTACGCGTGTTTCTCTGTCTGTCTCTCTCTCTCTCTCGTAGAAAGCAAGCCAGTTATTTTTGTTTCGTCTTTCTATTTCGCATAGAACAGTGAGGTGTCGCGACGATTATTTTTGTTGAGTGTATAAAGGTTTTTTGTACATAATAAATAATAAAAAAGGAGCTTTGTTCCATCCGGGTGTCCCTTGACACCTCTCAAGTTTTTTTAGAAAGAATCTTGCCACCAATTTTTATTTTAACTTTAATGGCGATGCAGATGCGATACACTTGCAAAATAAATGTTGTACAGTCGCTACGCTATCGTAGGTCTTATACCAGCGCCCACGTAATTACGATTCTGCATCGCGACTAACACAATACAGCATCGATACAGACGCGACGCAATATCGATATTAACGCAATGCTCATCGCTACAGTCGCGATTCGATACGCTGGCACTGTAGTGACGGCATTGGTCGCGTTGTCTGTGTTGGTGCTTTTACGGAAGCAACCACAGCGTAGGCGTGGGCAACATTGATACAGGAGGACTCATGAAATAAAGAAAGACCATGTGATGGCCATTACCTAACAACGTTTAAAAAACGAATAGAGTACAAGAAATAATTTAGAAAACGTTAAAATAAAAATAAATAAATAATGCTGGACAATCCACACACCATCATCTAGCCCCAAGCTAAGCAGAGCTTGTATTATGGGTACTAGATGACTGATTTACGAGTACTTAATACAATACATTACATAGAAAGATATTTTTATTTATACATAGCAAATACCCAGAACACCCGGAACAAATCTTTGTAGAACGTACAAACATTTGTCCCAGGGCGGGAATCGAACCCGCAACCTCCTGCGTCGCAGGCAGACCATCGCCCGCCGCGCCACATCGGTCGTCATCACATTCAATCGATACAGTCAAGCGTATACATCAATGCAGACTCGATGCTGAATTGATGCAACCGTGCATACAAACAACTACCAAAGGAGCGATGCAGACGCTCGCACGCTCACGAAATGGGCGTCTGCATCGAAGCAAAAGGTCACCTTCGGCGACCGCCCTAAGGTTCAGCGCAGGCAGCCGTTGCAGCCATAGATGGGCAATCCACCGGGTTCTTTAAGGTTAAGCCCGGTTCTTTAATAAACATCGGAAAATCGGCTCCTGTATAGTTGAGCATGATCGAGGAAAGACCCGCGCTTGAGGTTTCTCGTGGATCCGCGCACGTAAGTATATCCTCCACGCTATTTTCAACTCTTTTACTATTGCATCATCTTTATCAGTTAATCAATAAAAACTTTTCAAGCGTTCTTCGCACGTCTCCGCTGACCATTGATGACGTCATCTCATAAAGTGAAGGTGGGTTTAAAAGCTATCTTTTGTGACTGCGACGCACAAACTGCAAGCACGTATCATACCTTTCAAACTGGTATAAAATTCCTCAATCATTCCATTTTGGGGGACGTGACGTACTACCAAACACCAGTCCTTACTGGAGACTCCAAAGCAGGCCGAGGAATCTGCTAGAGAACTGATCATGAGTGTGACGGCTCAAGGGCCCACCATCAGCCCCAAGGGAACTCCTTAACCTTTGGTCCCATCGCCCCCGTGTTGAGGCTCATCAGACTTGGGACTTCGAGTCCTTGCGTGAGCCACAAGCCACCAAAGTCTCCCTTTCTCCACGCCCCCCCCGCCCCTCACCCCCTGCCTCTATTCGTTATTCCCCTTCAATTTCCAACTTTCCAACGGGTCATGGAGACTCCACTGACATCATAAGTATAAGTAAATAAATACATCAGTCCACGTCATTATGGCAGAAGGTATTTATTTATCGATAACTATTAGGTACCTGTGCCTCACGCTATCTAACACGCGACTATGTGAATAGGGTGACAAATTAATATATAATTAGGGGTTGCGTTGGTATGGCCATTTATATGCTGAACGGTTTCAATTTGACGACCTATGTGGCGCAGCGGGCGAAGGTCCGCCTGCGACGCAAGAGGTTGCGGGTTCGATTCCCGCCTTGGTCCAAATGTTTGTACGATCTACAAAGATTTGTTCCGGTTGTTCTGGGTATTTGCTATTTGTAATAAAAATATCTATCTATCTTTGTATTAAGTATATCAGTCATCTAGAACCCATAACACAAGCTCTGCTTAGCTTGGGGCTAGATGATGCTGTGTATCCGCACAGCTGTTGCCCTGCAGCTGTGCTGTTGTCCAGAATTATTTATTTATTTATTTAATTTGATAGCTGATAAGGGTAAGATGTGTGTTACATAACTATCTGGCGGTTTCTTTAGATCTAATTGGTGAAGGTATGTTTCACTGCCTCCGGATAGGTTTCGGTTAATTGATTGATTGATTCATGTAAACACTGTTACGTATGCGAATATGTACCTGCCGGTACAACACGTAGTGAATATAATCGCAAGAAATAAGAATAAACGTGAATCACTGTTGAACTATCTAAATCGGAACTTAATGGATGTGGGCCTGATTCAAAATATTTTCTGTTACCCAAAATGCCAAAAAAACTATATCGTTTAGTAACAACACCGTTACCAAACAATCATACGAGTACATATAAACAATCTAATCTAACCTCTTTAGTTATAAATAAAAAAAATAAGTTCAGAAAACAAAACTTGAATTTTAAAATTAACAGTCTATTATCGTGTAATGTCAATTATACATTCTGTGTCAGTCTTTATCATATCATCTTGTATTAGAAGTTGACTTCTTCGCCGCTTTCAATATAGAACTTAAGACGTTACCCTGAATAATTCGCAATATTAATTCTCACAATAAGCAGCCATATTGGCAATAGTTATTTATTTACAAAGTACCATCAGAGTACCTACTTTACACGCTTCAAAAGATATTATCAACTCTTTTGGTATCTATTATATCAAATAGGAATTGGAATACTGAAAGATAATCTCAAAATAGCGCTCGGGATTCTAGAACTGTGTTTACCTAATATCGAGAAATATAAAGCACTTTGATCCATTACCGATGACTTGCGTAACCCACGAGCAACACAACGCAATCGCTGGATACTAATAAGCAGAAACACACACACACACACACACACACACACACACACACGCACCCTTACTCACATATTCATATACTACACACACAAAACATCAAAATCGTTTTACCCAGACAATTCACAAAAATCACGTACTTAAACGTAAACGAAGTAAAGTATGTAAGGATCGTAGCTGGTGGTTCAGTAGTTTCTGCTTCCATGGAAAAAAGGCGTGAGTTTATGTTTGTATGTATGTTACCAACTCTCACCATATCTATATACCCATATTAGTACATCTCCGTTAAAAGATTTCGCTGTTAGTTTTAGGCGATTGGCACACTGCACCGCATCCCGCAGCGGGGCACGTGGCGACGAACGACGCATACTGCGCGTGAATACGTTTTCTGTGTGTTACACTACACTCGTGTTTTCTATATAAACACAGATACTTGGAAAAAGCGTCAGAACACGCACTCCCGCGCTACGCTGATACGGTGCAGTGTGCCAATCGCCTTCACTGCAAAGATCCCGCAAACTAGGATAATGTTTAAAAGGGTCCTGAGCCTGGATATCATATAGGTCCCGTGCCTAAAGTACGACTTTTCATTTAATGCAGTAACTTGACAGAACTAATGTCACAGAAAAAACGCAAAAAAATGCTCTATGTCCGTATATCAAATAACCAGCAAGGTACTGTAGAATCAGGACTTCTACGGAACCGGGTAGTATCACAGTTGTAATTAATAGGGCTCCGCTAAGTAAATTGCGTTTATTAAGAAGAGAGCATTATACCATTATTTCACAATCAAGAATCCTCCTGCGCTTGACACAGGACACGTTCTATATTTTGAAACATTCGAATATTGCTTGACAGTTTGAAACCAAAGAGATCTAAAGTTCTACCAGCCTGTATACAATAAGGTCTGCTTTTGTATACAACCTTTATAGTACTGTATTTAACTGTACTAGAATCTGATTTGTACATTATTTTATTTACGACACACCAGTTTTTCTTATTTTATTAAGTTACTGCATCTAATTAAAATTCGTACTTTTGTTCAGACTCCAGCTTTTACAAAGGTATTGTTGTCCAGGGTTCGATTTCCAAGTCGGGCAAAGTGTTATTGAGATTTTCCAATAGAAATTTTCTAATTACCAGCCCGGAGCTTGGATTTGTGCCCGGTTGATGGCAATAGGCTCGCCCCCCATTACATGGGACTAAATCAAGTGGCGAAATGTGGGTGTTACTATAGGTGCACCTCTGCCTTACCCTGTGGGGAATACAGCCGTGATGAAGGTGCTTTGTATTAATGACTCATAACCAATTCGCCCAATAACCAGCTCAATAGAACCCGCTCTCTAACAAGCCTTGGAACACCCCCTATCACTAAGGACTTTAACCTTTCAGTGACCAGCTATATTGTACCACGATTGTCACCATAACTCTGAATGGAACTAAAGTAAGTTAAGCCTTAGGGGGTGTGGTTTAATCACGTGATAGCATCTAATGTCGCCACATGCCGACTACATTAAATAGGTGATAATTAGTTTCGATATTATTTTATTAAAACGTAAAGCGATAACTTGGGATCTCTTTTTGACTGACGTAAAAAGGTGTTGGTTCTCAATTCGAAATGTATAGTTTTTTAACCACGTAAAGCTTTTTACAGCGTAGTCCGACTTCGACCATTCTTTTTTTAATAAATAGGGGTTAACACAAAGTTAGTCTAATTTTAATTTGAGATTAAATCCACCACTAAGTGTAGAAAATAGGGGATGATTATTGATACAAGAGGCTACACATGACGTAATAGAGTTAGAAGGAAAGCTCACCACGCGCATAGATACATACACACATCTCAGACCTAAGGTAACTAATTAATCATTGATTTTAATTAATTAATTATCCTCCTAAAAACTTTATACAAAAAAATCAATTGACTTATAAGAAAAACACTAATTCTTCTTTTCTTTCGTTCACAAACATTTTTTTTTTTTTTTTAAACTTTGCCCCACTCTAGGAATTCCTCCTGTATCGTGGGTGCGTTTACAAACATTTAAACTCACAAACAGCCAGACCCGGAACAACTACCTGTAGGCCATACAAATATTTGTTCCGTGTGGGGATCGAACCCACAACACGCGGCGCAGCAGCCGATGGCTCAACCACCGCGCCAACCCTGTCGTCAAACATTCCCACAGGATATAATCCATTTTAAAAAGTTACTGGGAGACGGCAACAGCGTCTTTGCAGCATCTTATCACAACAAAAATCCCTTTGTTTCCCACAAACGATACTCAAACGCCATCAAAACGCTGGACGATATAATTATCCACACAAAACATATGTAAGGGCGGCTGTCGATGTTATAAATTGTTACTTCACCCGTTACTTTGTCCTTGACATAAATATACCGATTTTTATCCTAGCTGTCTTCACTCCATCGATCGACAATATAGTTAAATAACCTCCTTTATCAAGATGATAAACTTAAATGTGATGTCTGATAGAAAAGTTTATATTATTCTGTTACGACTTTGCATTGATCAGATCGATATGCTTGATTGAGTTGCTTATCTCGATTCTGTAAGATGTGCCTACCTCCCCGAAGAATGTCGTCGCGTTTAATACATGCATATATAAACTGAGGAGCACGTGGCTAAATAAAAAAAGCCGCACGGGTTGATCGAAGTTTAAGCTTCGCTTGCCGAGGTCAGTCTGTAGATGGGTGACCATTCGTAACGTATCGAGACTCCTCCGTGTCTCAAAAAGCAAGTTAAGCCGTTGGTCGCACGTTATAAGCAGTCGGTTTGAGTAGCCAGAAGCCCGAAAGTCTGACGACCAGTCTTACCAAGGGGTATTGTGTTGTCCAGTAACTGGGTTGTGGAGGTCAGATAGGCGGTCGCTCCATGTAAATTACTGGTATTCAGCTGCATCCGATTAGACTGGAAGAGACCCGAACATAGTTGGGAAAAGGCTAGGCAGATGACGAGTTCTTTATTTGCACAGAGAGTAAGTAGTAGGTGGGTACAGAGGACAGCACATCTAGCTACCCCAATATGTCAAATTTCTTTGATATTTTTTCAAATTTATTACAAAAGAATAAGGTTCGTGTACAATTGGACATATTTGACAGTTTGGTATAACTCGATGTGCTGGCGTCTGTACATGGTACAGATGTTGGTTGGTTGATGATGATCTGTGTACAGTCTACCAAAGATAGAATACCCTTATACCTTAGAAAGTATTCCACAATAGTATATTATATATATTTTACACGGAGCGACTGACTTTCACAACCCAGTTACTGGGCAACACTACTCAATCTTACACATTTTATTCGTCAGAAAATTAGGGACGTCTGACGGCCCTGGGATCTTGGAATATTTCAGAGTAGAGCGCGTAGAAACAAAAAAGAAACAAACGAACTCAGCTTCACATTATATCAGACTAGATAATTTCAGGTTTCCTCTCGATATTTCCCCTTAACCGATGTCCAAGACTAACGTAAAAACTTCATGATATTATAAATTGAAAAAGTCACAAAATGTATAACTGTTTATACTCGTAATTATCTTGGATATAATTAACTGAACAAAATATTGATACCAATCATAAAACAGACAATCAAAATACCTATTATTTATCTAAAAACATTATGATACGCTTTATAAATTTTATGGTGATTGAAACGACATGTGATTTAGGGCTGTACAACATAAATCGATTATCGTTTTTTTTATAATTACTGTTAAACGTATTACACAGTGTAACAAATAGAAGTTGGTATTGTAAACCTCACTCCATCATCATCATCATCCTTCATACAATACATCCATCGTCTCTTTGGTCTTACAATCATCTGCATTTATACTTTTTTTAAATGGGTCACGCCAATCGTTAAATAACACTCATGGCAGACTAAAGCTTCTGCCTACCCCATAGTATCCTCCGTTATAATTTCTTTCTTTAAAAACACGAGTCTATGTATACTACATTTGCAAACTAGCTTCCAAAAATTTAAACAGTTATTTGTTTATGATAAAATAACCTTAACACGTGGGTGTTAAGGTTATTTTATCATAAACAAATTTGCAGATGTAGCGCAAACTGGACCTTATATGTGTGGACATATAAGGTCCAGTTTGCGCTACATCTGCAACAAATTATACGACGTTTTCCATGTGCTCATTACGAAAACGACTTAATTTACACTAACACAAAGTTGATATTTGTTCAGCTGGAAATAATATCTATTGGAAATAAAAAATGGAATGCGTATAGCTTTGCTTACATTTTCAGAGTACTCAGCGACATCCCTCATGGAGCGTGGGTAGCCCGACACGAGGTAAGTCTTGGCCGTGGGAGCCAGCTTCATCTCCAGCATCAGCACCTCGGTTACCGTCGTGCTGGACAGGGTGCCGAAGTCTTGCATATCTGTTTGAAGAGGAATCCAGTTAGTAATTTGTAAAAGGCGAGGCAGTATATGAGACGACACCAAGAATACAAACTTCATATGTAGTATGGTCGGGGGCCTTATTATTAAAACTCATTTTAATTCCGATTTAAAGCCAATACGATTCCAATGTTAATTTTGCAGTCTTGTGATTATATTATTGGGCGAAATACACAACTGTCAAAATAAACACAAGAGCGCCAATCCCGATCCCGAATTTGGCGCTAGCGTCGAGCTCAAGAGTACGAAATGTCTAAATTTCAGTGTTGATACTCGTAGATCGGAATTAAAATCAAGATTAAGCGCGCTGTACCTACATGTACTCGTACATGCATGATTTAAGTACTTACGTAAAATATTATGGGAAACAATACATTCTAAGGATATATGGCAGCAACATTTTTTCTCCATTTACGATTAAATTTAATAAAATAGTGCAAAAGACAAAGACGAAAATAACTTAAGCCGACGGCACTACGTAGATCGAATTAAAAGTCAAAACTGTGACCAAAAATAATTAATTAATAATTAAAAAAAATAATTAATAATAATTAAAATTAATAATTAAAATATTAATACAAATTAGACTGAGAAACAGCACTTTTTGGACGCCAAAAATTACATAAGGCAGTCCTCCAAAACGCCCGTCTTTCACCACTTCCTAGTGCATTATGCTTGTAAAAATAAGTCACTCAACATAATCCCCAGAAACACATCTGTCTGATACGGAAGCAGTAACTTAAATCTATACAATACTAGCAGACCCGACAGACGCTGTCCTGCCAGAGCAGCGTCACCTACCGGATTCAACGGTGATTCCAAATCATCCAAGGACCCACAAAAACACGCACAAAAAAAAATCAAACTAGTTCAGCCTTTTAAGAGGAGATTACATCCACACACAGAGGAATCCATCCTTATATTTGTAATGCGAAAGTAACTCTGTTTGATGGTATTTTCAAGACTAAATGGCTTATCGGATCGCAATGAAAGTTAGCAAGGAGATATATCCTGAAGAAGGACATAGAATAGTTTTAAATCCACGACTTTGTTTGCATCCGTGATAATCGACATTATATTACAAAAGCAAAAAAAGAAAAGAAAAGACAGATAGAAGATAAGAAGGTATAGATTGTAAAGATAATGCAAAATCATGAATCTATGATAAACGTACACCTTCAATCGAATTGCATAACACACCTCGCTAAACTCGCAATTCCAATGGGCTTTGGCAGTTCAACAATACCCATTGGGCTGTCAAGAAGTCAGATTTTCATAACATCGTTCGGCGCAATGAGCATACTTGAATCGTCAAATTGAAGCAAAATATTCACTTAGCTTATGTTGCCTGCTATGAACGGAACCCGGATACGTGTCACCATGAACGAGTATAGAGTATGAATGGTTCTTGAGAATCGGTTGTATTATAGGGATGTCGGAAATATTAAAAAGGTCTATATTTTTTCCGTTGGTCCCGGCTGTCATTCATAGATATTTGACAATCGTTATGGGTAGTCAGAACCCTGAACATCTAACAACCAGTCTTACCAAACGGTATGTTACCCAGTTAGTGGGTTGTGGAGGTCAGGGGTAGGCTGTCGCTCCATGTAAAATATTTGTTTTTAAACTCCTCACTAGGAGTTTCTCCTGTATCATGGTGCAAACATTCAAACTCACATACACAAACAGCCAGACCCGGAAGCTGTAGGCTACCTGTAGGCCATATAAATATATGTTCCGTGGAGGAATCGAACCCACGACTTGCCACAGCGCCAACCGTGCTTTCAAAAATTTTCTCGACGAGCATATTGTATAACTAGGATAATCAGTAGGGCTATGCTCCTGCTTTACTCCTCGTGAAAATGTGGGTGAAATGAAGGCGAAATGAGCAATCATCCCATCCCTAATGCTTGGGATTGACAGATCACTTCACTTAACAATGCACCGAGATTTTTACTGAATCCACCGGCTGTACTTTAAAAAAGAATAAAACAATAACAAGTTAATTAGCGCTATACCACACATAGAAACGATGCCGTGTTTTTACTCGAATTAAGCTATTGTATTTTTTAACTAACTTCTGAAAAAAGGTCCAATCAAAAAAACATCACATTTTTAAGCAAAATAACCAGCCAAGTGTGTGACGGATCCCGTACAATGAAGGGTTCCATAGTCGAGACGAATACCAACTACTAGCACCACCAATAAAATATAGCCTATGTTACTCGCTGATAGTGTAGCTTTCTATCAGTGAAAAAATTGTTTAAATTGAATCTTTCCTTCCGGAGATTACCCCTACATACAAACTTACAAAAAAATTTTACGTCTTTATAATATTAGTATAGATAGAGTATAGATGAAAAGCATTAATTTTGTCGACTGCAAATGCAACTTTGTATTTCAAATACAAACTATAATAAAAAACTAAGTTGTTTTATGATTGTAATCGAAAATGTCCAGGATGGAAGGGAAATCGACGCCACAATCTGATATCATGAGTTCAGTATATCATTCTGAAATTTAGTGACCGCTTTTTCTGATACGTTCTTTCCGATATTTTTCTTTACTCAAACAGTAAAAAATAATAGTTTAGTGGAAAAAGTGTTTTTCATCAAATATCTTATCGTTTACCGATTCATACTACATACACGATACATAATACTTCCAAACTACAATTGGCTTTGTAACATCCAGACGAAAAGACGGACAGTCTAAGAGACTGTCCGTCTTGCTAAGGTAAGGTAAGTGCTAAGGTTTCCTTTTATCCAATTGGTTACGGAACCCTATAAACTATGCAGTCGGAGCAAATTACTAGTGAAGTATGAATAAATGAGTCTTCGTTCAAACACATACCTCAATTTTGCTTGTTTACACAATGACTCATTTAACAAACAAAATACTAGCATACAATCGTATCGTAGGTATGATATTTCCCAGAAAAACAAACATTCGCTTCATTATTTTCAACTACCAACTAATATAGTTCCCTATCGAGCAAATACAAAGTTAAAAACTATAGAAACAATTGATTTTGAGTGTTACTACCACGTTGATAAAAACTTGTTGTGTTTTTTTTTCTAAATCATGGTGACGAATGGCTTGCCGGTTCCCGGGTCTTTGACCGGGTTTAATTTCATAAATTTTACCACAAGTCTACTATGGAGGAGCTCGTGGCTAAATACAAAGAGACGCACGGATTGATCGAAGGTACAGCAAAGCTTGTTGAGGTCAGTCTGTGGATCGGTGACCGTTCGTAATATATCGTGCCTCGGAAAGCCCACTAAGCCGTTGGCCCCGGCTGTCAATTGTAGATCTTTGACAGTCGTTACGGGTAGTCAGATGCCCAAAAGTCTGACAACCAGTTTTACCAAGGGGTATCGTGTTGCCCAGTAACTGGGTTGTGGAGGACAGATAGGCAGTCGCTTGATGTCAAACACTGGTATTCAGCTTCATTCGGTTAGACTGGAAGCCGACCCCAATATAGTTGGGAAAAGGCTATGCAGATGATGAACCACACGCCTACGGTTGGGCAGAGCTGTACTTACAGTGCACCTACTTTTCGCCAGTTACGTTTAAGTCCCATGTAATAAATGGTTTCTAGTTTTAATGCCTTAGGTGACACTAGATCCTGTCGAGTTACTGCAGCTTTTTTTTTGGGACAAACCCGCCACTCTATTCCCAAACCACTGCAACTCCTGAAAACCAGAATCAACAGTGGCAACCGCCAGAAATGCGTCAAGACAATGAAGCCCGACGTGTCCCGGAGAAACGATTCAACTATCTTGGATCACGCAACGAAATTAATCAGAAAAGTCCAGCTAGGTCCTAAATAATGAGTTACATTTTATTCCAATAGTAGGTATGGCAAAAATGCTTGAACGCACGGAAATTTGATCTAGTTTCTGCAAGGTCCGTATAGTAAACAACTCCGGATGCAACGTGCACACTATCTAACATTATATTGCGATCATTCTGCCAAAGAGTACACCCCCATAAGACATGATGAGCAGATTGTTCGTATGCACAGTCTGATGTAGAACATTGACACAAAGGTGATGGAACAAGCTTGAAAGAAAATAATTTACTTTTAAAGTTGCCATGGCCTGTGAGAAATTGGGCAACACAGTGATCTACCTCCAGCCAAGTTTTATCCAGCCGCCCTTAGAGGCTTCCGGCGACTGGGACCGCAATTAACTAGGACCGCGGTCCCAGTCGCCGGATCCGTAAAAAATAAATATTTTTCTTCCGGCGACTGGGACCACTCATAGATAACTTAAAAAAATCTATAATTCAAGCCAAAATCGGTACAGTCAAACGAAAAAATTTCTAAATTATTTATATGAATATCATTGGACTCGTTCTAGACATGATTTTATCCTATGAAGCCATAACGGCCATTTTAAACTAATTGTGATTGACATAGATAGTACCTACGTTTATAATTTTTATTGTGATTTATGTTATTTTTTTATTATATTTACGGTACCACTTAAAGGCTGATTTTGTGATAAATAATTACTTTCTGATTCTTAATTGTTTAAAAATTGTTGATTATTATTATAAGCACGATTTATGTTATTTTTTTATTACTATTATTAGCATGATTTATGTGTATGTTTTTATTATGAAAGTTTTAAATAACAGAACTGTAGTCAGAGGCTGTTTTTTTTATATCAATAAATGATGTTTTTAAATCAAAAAGGATTTTTCTTCAATTATTACATCTAAAAAATTTTCGTTTGACTGTACATTTTTTTATTTCAGTTATCATTTATGAGTGGTCCCAGTCGCCGGAAGAAAAATATTCATTTTTTATGGATCCGGCGACTGGGACCGCGGTCCTAGTTAATTGCGGTCCCAGTCGCCAGAAGCCTCAAAATTTTCACACCTACATCGCCATTCGGTTAATAGTTCCTCGCAGACATCAGGCTGAGGTTTCAATAATCTTCGAGTTCTATCGAGTTACTGCAGCTAATTAAAAGTTAACCTAACGCGAAAATGCCCTCAAAGTTTATTTTCTATTCACTTCTGCGATTCTATTCACCTCGTTTTACAATACCTATGTACTTGCAAGTGTTTTTACTAGACCTTGCCATTATTATAATTCCGTTTCTAAAACAATTTTGCACTTTTTCAACTAGTATTTAATTAGTGTGAACATTGTACAATGCATGCAGTTAATTTACTTATTAATATTAATTTATTTATTTATTTATTTATCATAAGCACACCAACAGCACAGTCACTTACAATTCAAATTAAATAACATATAAAATTAACATTTCAGTAACCATGCAAATGACAGGTGTGCATGACATTCACACATGAAAATTTGAGACAATGAAGAACAAAATAAAATGTGTCTACACCAAAATAAGCAAACCTAAATCTACAAAACTATAAAACAATATAAAAAATATAAAAAATCAGTGATGGGTCAGTATGATGGGCTATTACACTGTTTAAATAGGGAGCGTCTGTATGAAGCGAAAGTCATGGAGAAAACATCAATAGGGCAATCCGTCAAGTTGGACCTTTCATTATATTGCCTTGCCATACGTGTAAGGGGGCTATTAAATGTAGTATTTAAGGTGGATGTAGGTAATTCAAAAACACGATGATGGCGCTTACTACGTTGGCCAGGCCTAAAGTTAAAATAGTTTATTAATTGTGCATCAATGGAACCATTTATAATTTTATGAAGTGTAAGTAAGTCAGAATGGTTACGTCTTTCATTTAAGCTAATCATATTAAAGTGCTTTAACCTGCTTTAATGTCAAAGGGGGTACGATTTTTGACAAATGCTTGCACGGATTGGAGAGGTCATCTCATATCTGTGTGGTTCTTTCTTCAAAAGACCACCTCGGACACTAATCTGCATGGTCCTCACATGATCTCACCGCGATACTGTCTACACTTTGAAAGAGACTGTGACCTCTGAGTTTGTTTCGGTGTTTCTTCTCAGAAAAGTCATGACAGACACAGACATAATCTAAATCCACTTTATTTATTCAATTTTATGACGTGTGAAAGTTGTTATTTTTTGTAATCTACTTACACAAATAAATAAACATCATTTCATTGCATTTAAAAATTCTATCTGCCTGTTTGTGATTGCTATAGTTAAGAGGGTGTATTAGGACTGCAAAAATGTCAGCTCTCACCACAAGATATTAGATTCACGAATAAATTGTGTAGGAAAATTACAAAGAGGAGCGGCATAGAGAAAATCTACATAGCGAAAGATATCTGAGAGCAGTATTAGACATCTGCCTGTGCCTTTTCCCAACTATGTTGGGGTCGGCTTCCAATCTTACCGGATGCAGCTGAATACCAGTATTTTAGATGGAGCGACTGCCTATCTGACCTCCACAACGCAGTTACTGGGCAACACGATACCTCTTGGTAAGACCGGGCGTCAGACTTTCGGGTTTCTGCCTACCCGTAACGACTGTCAACGATCTGACAAATGACAATGACATGACATGGTACCGGTTGTCATTCGGGGGTCAACGGCCTTTTGTGAGTGCAGTATTGGACACAAAAACTAAACCTAACCTAATAACAACGCTACTACCGATGAACTACTAACTTATCACATAATTACGATGAAATTTAACACCGTCACCTATCCCAGTTATATCAGTTGCGCTATTTCATAATGTTATGTCAAACTGCAATATGCTTTTAAAATTAATGCTAATAGTCACGATAGCCATGAACTTGCACCTTGTTTGCTTGTTATACTATATGGTAATATAATAATACCTGCTTATCGAAGAGTTTTGACGGAAACCTAGAGACATTATCGCTACACAGCTGGGTCACTGTGAGATGCAGAAGGCGGTCGTCTTCGACGGCACGCATTGTGAGGAGGGTCCTCAGTCAAGAATACTGTAGATCCCTAATCGTCGTTAGCAATATATTCAGTGTCGTTTTCTTTTGTTTTTACTTTTGATTATTATGGACACGTTCTTTGGCAAATAAACATTTACGTCTCTCTTTCTTCTTTCATTGTTTCCATCTAACATGTAAACATTTCTTGAAAACAAACACTCATTACCTTTACTAGGAAGCGCGGACATGTAGGTTCATGGCCGCCTCAATAATTCACGTAATGTTAGTCAATTGTTTTAGGGTCCCGTAAGGTTTACGATTGTCTACAGTGCATTTCTATATTCTACTTCTACTTCTTAGCAAGCAGGGTGAGACGAGAAACTACGTTGCGTCGCTCAGTTCCTTTTCTTTGCTATCTCAATGGCATTTCTATACAGGGTGGAAAGTACAGAGGCCAGCACATCAAGTTACCCCAATGTGTCAAATTTCTTTGAAATTTTTACAACTTTATCTCAAAAGTTAAGATAAAAGGAAAATTTGAAAGTTACGCAGTTATGAAGTGAGCTCATGGTATCAGTTAGATACCATGAGCTCACTTCATAATTCTAGACCTTACATTAAAGTGTAAAAAAATATTATTTCTATTTAACCTTATGGCATTTTTAATATTTGACGACACGGTTGGCGCGGTGGTTGAGCCATCGGCTGCTGCGCCGCGTGTTGTGGGTTCGATCCCCACACGGAACAAATATTTGTATGGCCTACAGGTAGTTGTTCCGGGTCTGGCTGTTTGTGTATGTGAGTTTAAATGTTTGTAAACGCACCCACGATACAGGAGAAATTCCTAGTGTGGGGCAACGTTTTTTTTAAAAAAAAAAAAAAAAAAAAAAAAAAAAAAAAAAAAAAAAAAAAAAAAAAAAATAGAAGAATTGAATGATTGACTTTAATTCTCATTGTAGTAAAGTAAAAAAAAAACAACAGAACAAAAAAGAAATGTCGTCGGATGTTTTTGATCTAGTTATGCGTTGTACATACGCCCTTCCACCCTGTATCTATATACAGGGTTGCCTGGCCGCCAAACCTAATAGCCGGACAGACCAGCCAGTTTGGCCAGACATTTGGGTAGAAAAGCCGGACACCCTACATTATTGAGGATTTGATCTCAGTATCTAAATACTGTTCGTATGGTTTGTTGTACTAATAAAAATGAAATGTCTATCTTATCGTGTTGGGCAGTTGAGGAACATCGGTCTAAGTATGCTAAGCTTAGTCTTACAAAAGCGGGACAAGCCGGACACCGTTTATTTTGGCCGAACACCTAATCAAAAAGCCTACCCATGTCCGGCTTTATCTGGACGCCTGGCAACGCTACCTGTATATATATCAAGGCAATGTGTATGTCGTCACTGAGGGGCACTGCGCTCCAAATATCACTGAACTGAACTGGCATTGAGTTGCGCCATTTCGCGCAATCAAGCCATGATTGTTTTCGTCGAAGATGGCACAACAGACGCCTTCGATTTCTGTGTCGTCGAACTAAGTGAGTACTCTTATTTCTTTACAGTAGCGACATCTATAGTGTCACATACAAACTAAAATAACGTATCCTAGATCGCGGTTTTCAAGTTATCCGCGTGATTGAACATAATTATACTTGCACAAGAATCCGACAACACCCGTCGGACAGTGCCCACCAGACACAAAACCCGCCTGGTCGGTCAGGTGTTATCTAGTTGACTTCTCTGAGAAGAAACACCGTAACAATTCAGAGTTCACAGACTCTTCTAAAGGCCAGAACTTATCTTGGCCAGATCAATCGTATGAGGGGACCATGAAGATTAGTGTCTGAGATGGTCTTTTAAGGATATATATATTTATTTTAATTCTGTAGCTCGAATAAACAAAAAAATATTAATGTTAATTACAATGGACAGACAGTAGAACCGGTAACAAGCACAAGATTTCTGGGAATTTATATTGATCACAGACTGTCATGGACAACTCATTTAGACAATCTGTGTAAAAGAATTAACAAATCCTCATTCGCGCTATATAAACTAACTAAATTAGTAAATAAAGAAGCCGTGTTAACGGCCTATCACGGACTAGTTGCACCATTACTACGGTATGGTTTAATATTCTGGGGAAATTCGGTAGACAAAGACGTTGTATTTAAAGCTCAGAAGAAATGCATCAGAGCAATGTGCCAAATAGATAGTACGACAAGCTGTCAACATCACTTTAAAAATCTTAAAATTCTCACATTACCCTCCCTGTATATTTATGAAGCTAATATTTTTGTAAAATCAAATCCAGAGTACTATAAGACTGCATTTAAAAGCGTTTATCGAAAATTAAGAGATAAAAAAAGGTTAGAGGTAGAAATACCCTATGGTAAAACGGCACTCTTAAATAAAAGTATTTTATGCATGACATCGTTAATTTATAATAAACTGCCTGATGACATAAAACAATTACCGATAATTCAATTTAAAAAGAAATTACAAACATTCCTAATAAATAAATGTTATTATGATGTTAGGGATTACTTGGGTGACAAAAATATTGTATTTCAATGATAATAATATGTATATATTGGACATAAAATATTGTAAATTTGACATAAATAATTTTGATAGATATAATTTCTGGACTGTATGACATTTGCACACCTTATTGGTTATTAACAGTGTACCGTTCGAGCTTTTGTAACATCTTCTCAACCTGTTCTATGCAAATAAATGATTTGATTTGATTTGATTTGAATCAAAAAGTCATAAATATTAGGGTCTACGTTGAACGAAAATGCAGGATGTATCTGTTAGCAGACAAACTATCCATCTTATTCTTTTCTATAGATCATTTTAGATCTGTTTAATCAATTTTGATTTCATACTTTCAAAATAAAATGTTACTGTGATCCTGTCTGTTGAAAGTTTCAAGTGACTAAAGGGGCGAAGGAAGAATGATTCTGGACCGTTTTTAGTAGATACTGGTACTCCGGGCATCGTGACATATGAAGGGTGTCCTCCGTCTGACAAGGAGGCCGTGATGTGTGAGTAACATCTGGGCCCCAAAATTTATAGTTTCTCTAAGTAATGCTACTTCTATCTACAGTGTAATCTAACTCTATACTACATAAAGTGCAAACCGGGATTGGCAGTACCGTTGCCGATGGCGTATTGTTGCAGGAGGTCGGTCATGTTGATGTGCACCACCCCGTGACGCTCCTGAATGAAGTTGTCGCAGTGGGTCACCTTGCCGCTGCCTGGACCACCTGGTAATACAGATAACAGATTAGTCAGTAGCCCGTCCTCTCCTGATGGCTGCATACTGGTCGGACAAAGTTTTTGAAGAAGAAGAAGGAGGTTGTAAGGTTTTTCGGATGCATTTCCACGTTTCCAGCTGAATTAGATGTGTGGTCCTGACCACCTTTTGTTAGTCTTTTAACATTTTACCAATTACGCAGTCGTTTCATGTCAGCGAGAAACGTCGTCTTTCACCAGAAACATATTGTTGATTTTTTGTTTAAACTTATTGATATACTATATTACTATGTCTGTTATGTTTTTCCGCATTAAAACGTTTTTAATCATTCATGGAAAATTCTGTGGGTTGTACGAGTATGTTTATCCTATCTCATTTATTATTTCATCATTAATCTGTGTTTTAGCATACAACTGTTTTTTGTCCAAATTAAAAAAAAAGTAGAAGTATTGTACTCTGGAGATACCAGTATTTTTTTCATTTTTTTTGCTTATCGTTGCCTCACACTAGGAATTTCTCCTGTATCGTGACTGCGTTTACAAACATTCAACTCATATACACAAACAGCCAGACCCGGAACAACTATCTGTAGGCCATACAAATATTTGTTCCGTGCGGGAATCGAACCCACGACACGCGGTGCCGTGCCGTCCAGTACCAGGATTTGCAGAATTCTTTTTGCATTTGATAGCTCAATTCTTGAGGTATTTAACATCACGCCACGGCTCTTGGGAGCGGGGAATCAGTGGGGCACAGCTAGTAACAGATATAACTATTGTTCTGTACCAAGCAACGATGAGATGTTTACAACACATACTGTATCTTCGGCAAAATACGCTGAATGCGACTCAACAGTGTAACAGTTTGTAAGTACAACTGCAAACAACCCAGACATGAAACTGGAGCTACTACTAACAAACTCCTAAATGAAAAGCGCACTATTACGCTACCCGAATCGGGGATCAAAACCGCGTCACACATTAGATAATAGAGCCCCTTTTCTTTAGTAGCAGCGCTTGCGACGGCGGACGAAGCAGATTTTTGTTTTATTTGACTGTCCCGCTGCTTGGCAAAGATCTCCCCAATGCTTCTCAATCTATCTTTATCTGCTGCATTTTCCGACCATAACGGTGAATAGGTCGTCTCGCCAGAGATTTTAACCCTGCCTCGGTGACGACACCAGTCTCCAGATACCCATTTCGTGACACGCCCGGCGCCGTAAGACGCATTACTCAATCGAGGCAGATATTCATGATAATTAATTTTCACATAACATCATCGCGTCTATCTTTTCCGACGGTTTAGGCAAAAGCATATCCACATTTCGCAAGTTATGTTAAGTTTCATGTAATACGGGACGAGCCTATTACCCTCAGCTGGGCACAAACCCAGACTCCGGGCAGCTATTATTAAATTACTGACGGAAATACCTAACAACACTTTACCCGACCTGGGAATCTCACCCAGGACCTCATGAACTACTCAGCAGTCATACATTGTAGTGTTTTACTTACCCAGTACGAAAATAACAGGCACATTCGGCGGCTCGAATTTGACGTGGCTATTGTTCTGCATTGGAAAGGCTGCAGCAGGAGGTGTTGTCACTCGGCCGGCCCATGCACTCGCACCCCGGCTTCCCTCTCCACCCGTCGTCTCCAACTCTTCATTTTTTTGTTCTGGATATTATTTACCGGTCGTCATCGTTTAATTAATATACTAGCGACCCGTTCGGGTTTGCACGTATTTTATAAAAAGTTCACCCTGCCTTTTTACCACCTTAAAGTTGAAATTCGCGAATATCGGTTTTTTACCAAATGCTAAAATTGTAAAATTAACCTCATTTTCCAAATTTCAGCTTTCTAGACTTAGTAGTTTTTGGTGTGCGTTGATAGTCAATCAGTAAGTATAGTCCACTATATTTGATTTAACTACTGAAAACGATGGATGGATTGAGTGAAAGATGATATGGCTAGAAAGGAGGTGACTATTGAGATAACGGCAAGTAGAGATGTATGGAAGAAGAAGACATGCTGCGACGACCCCAAATGAATTGGGATGAGGGAGGAGGATGATAATGTTCTTTATACGTACACAGATATTAATATAGCACTGCTTCATGTTGGCCGTAGACCATTAATTAAATTTAGAATTATGACACCCACCTACGAGTGAACAAATGTTCCTTAAACAATGAAACTATTGTGTTTTGGAAGCTGCCGAGAATAAAGAAACGACTAAATAATATTTTTGGAGAATCTTTACAAACCTATTTTCTAAGTATGCGCCACAGACGTCTTATGACAATATAGTCCTGGCGATGTCTCTCAAACTTTTTGATAATATAATTGACAAATTAAGAACCTCATAAGATTTTACTATACAGGGTGGTAGGAATGACGCACAACTGGATACCACGACTTCATTGCATGATAATGGACCCCAGCATTGACATTTTTTGTCGGCTTTTCCTAATTACTACGTTTTACTGATGTTGTTTTTACTTGATACTGTAAAAAGTAGCAACTTAACACCATCCAGTAACTCATGGTAGCGGGTTGTGCGTCAGTGTCCCATTAACCCCGTATGAATCTCTAGGAGGTCTTGACGTGGTTTTTCAGCTATTGGAGACGATTATATGGTATTAAAACATAATTGGACGTTATTTGTAAGACCCGCGTCGGGCGCCATTTGCAATTTTCTTTGAATATGAAAAAACTGTGAAAATTATGTTTGGTGATTATTTTCTAAATCGTATTGGAAAATTCTAAACAACAGGCGATTGAGAAAAGTGGTAAAATAAAGAATTGGAATAGTTTTAAAGAAATTTAAAGTGACAGTAAAATTTAATTTGAAAATTCTTTTTCATATTTAGCCTTTAACACCTTAACTGCCAAACAACGAGACACAATAGAAAATGTATTGTTCGTCGGTCATTTGGCGTTCAACGTGTTAAATCGCTTTCCAAATTAAATCATGTAACAGAAACTGATATCAAGCTGGAAGTTATCTTAAATAGCCAGCAGTAGTGCTTGCGACCACCATACCAAAGAAGCAGTTAAAAAACTACTCTAAACTAATATTATACAAAGATTTACTTGTCTGTACACTGCTCTAACGATATCAAAAGTTATTAGAAAGCTACCTTTTCAGCAAGTAACATAGGGTATAATTTTCATTCAACGACCGATGTGGCGCGGCGGGCGTAGGTCCGCCTGCGACGCAGGAGGTTGCGGGTTCGATTCCCGCCCTGGGACAAATGTTTATACGATCTACAAATATTTGTCCCGGGTGCTCTGGGTATTTGCTATGTATAATAAAAAATATCTATCTATGTTATGTATTGTATTAAGTATATCAGTCATCTAGTACCCATAACACAAGCTCTGCTTAGCTTGGGGCTAGATGATGCTGTGTGGATTGTCCAGCATTATTTATTTATTTATTTATTATACAAAAATTTACTTGTTTGTTTGTAATTGATAAACTAAAAAAACTGCTCTAACGATATCAAAAGTTATTAGAAAGCTACCTTTTCAGCAAGTAACATAGGGTATAATTTAATTTCAAAACTACGCTATGGAGTGGTCGGATTTGTTAAAGTACGAAGGAAAAAGTACGAAATCCACGTGCTAGTATATTATATAATATACATTAATTCTACGTATCTACTCCAACTGACCAGGTAAATAAAGTTTCAGCTTTAAAATTACTGATGAAATTACTTTAGTCGCTATACTCAGAACTGCAGATTGGTTTCAATGGAAATTTAATGAGCCTGTAGATGTTTGGCTGTTTGAAGTGGAAGAACTGTTTTCTAGATGATTCTGTCATTTCATTTCAGGTTCTCTAGGGAAGTTTAAAAATAATAGATAAGTAAAACCGAAGAACCTGGGATAAGGGCAGGAGAATGATAAGTAAAACCGAAGGGGACAGGTCGCGCGGCCGTTCACAAACAATATAGAGCGATCAGGGGAAAGACTTGTGATCCTCCACATTCTACACGGCCTCAAGAGACGCAATGGATAGGAACCAGCGGAGGCAGATCATCCGCTCCATATACAACGCTGATGCTGACTTCTATCCTCAGTTATGAAGGACCAACCCTAGAGAGAGAGAGAGAGAAGTAATATAAGCTTTAGCTGTCTTTTCCTCTTTCATAATTATATTGTTACTAACTGACCTAAATATTGCAGCATAATTATGAGATAAGAGGATTTTGGCTTCCCTCAGCTCTTTTTTTTAATTTTCATTGGTAATCTTGTTAATTTTAGTTCTTTTTTCGTTTGCTGATCCTGTGCGTGTCCTAAACCTGTATTTCTTTCTTACTTCTGTAAATATTCTAATAAATGCGTAGGAGCGTTTTGTTGATTGGAAATGGAAGTTTTGCGAACTAAGTACCTACCTAATTAACTGCCTTCAGTTTCCTAAAATTATTAGCTAACTATAACTTACTTTTAGGCTTGTCAAACATCGGTTTATAGAATCTATTAAACATCCAATGGGTACAAATATCAATGTTTTTGGACATAGGTACATAATATTTTGATGTAAACTAAGTACCGAAATATCGATATGAAAAAATACAGCATCCACTAATCTTGTCCAAAAACTACGTATAAATTGATATATCGATATTTTTCGACGGTTCCAACATCCTTGCCTACTTCTTAACTTATCGCGTTTCTTTGAAAAGTGAACAATACAATCTCGAGAATAAAATCTTGAGCTCCTCAGGAACCCGGGCCTTTTCATAGACTATGACTAGTTACGGGCGTACATTTTTGATAGTTAACTCCTGGTAAACCCTGTTCATCATAATCATCTGACTAGTCCCTAACAAAGTTGGGTTCGGGTTCCAGTCTTACCAGATGCAGCAGAAAACTAGCATTTACATGAAACGGGTGCCTGTCAGACCGCTAAAACCCAGTTACTGGGTAATACGATAGTCCTTAGTAAGACTGGTTATCATATTGTTGGGCTCCTGACTACCAGTAACTCGGGT
Source organism: Phlogophora meticulosa (assembly GCA_905147745.2). Lineage (NCBI taxonomy): Eukaryota > Metazoa > Arthropoda > Insecta > Lepidoptera > Noctuidae > Phlogophora > Phlogophora meticulosa. The sequence continues at coordinate 16,709,925 of LR990522.1, read as the reverse complement.
TCATATGTCCAATGACTAGAAGCTAGCTTTCAATATGAATCCAATTTGTAGCTTTTATTAACTAGGTAGTACGTTAGGAGGTTACTACAAGTAATTTTAAATAGATAACACAAAACGTACTTTTGAAGCTTACCAATGTTTACAATGGCGCCCTACTGGGACGGCACTTGTGTTGATAAACAAATATGAAAAATAATAACACGCCATAATATCTGTGTACATAATAATGATTAAAATGGTTTGTCTTCTTTATTTGTCATGCATTTTGATCTTATCAGTGTAATTGGAAGTTACTATTGGCGCCCAACGTGGTACCTGAAATACACGTGCAGACAACAGAGTCGGCCATTAATAATTCAAATTAGTTTTAAAAATAAACTTGCTCACCAGTGTCTAAACAGATGCCCATTATATTCCATGAAGATGCGAATTAACTTTAAAGTATTTCCACCAACTAACTTTACGACATAGGTTCCGCAATAAAAAAGTATACTTAACTAATGTTTTTAATTGGCACTTTACAAATAAAGTATACATCCAAAACACGCGTGTAGTTCCGTTGTCTACCGGCCACGGGCAATCACACGCGGCAATTAATAGTTTATCGATTGAAGGACGCGACCTTCGTGGACGAACCACTAAACGAAACTAAACATAAAACTCTTTAACTTCAAAATTATCTCATCTTACAAAACTTTTAACTGATCGACTTCGTTTGAGTTATTCGGAAGTTGTGTCTTCGTGATAGCATTTCTGCGAGCGGTTTGAATCTTAATGGCATCGCGGGCCAACCGCTCTGTCGCAGCTCTTACACACGACTGAAAGAAACTCCTTCCCTCGCTGGTGCGACGGACAAAACACTTTCTGTCTCGTTCTATCTCTCAGTAAGACCCGCGTGGGAATGGGACAAACAATCAATTGAATTATTAAAAATGCGTTCCCCTGAATAAATACAGAATAAACTGCAAGACATGCTCTTGCAGGTGACTAATGACGTTGTTTGCTGAATAAGAAACTAGTTCGATTAGGGTCAAGATAATATTTCAGATCGACAGCCCCAAGGTAATGCTATTTTATTCATGTCCATTTCATTTATGATATTTGTCACGTTCAAAACTTTTGAATTGTATGAAAAGTATGTTACCAATTGCTAGGTACGATCGGTAAATATTCGATACGGTAGAAAGTTTGTGGTGGTCTGTAATTATCTTATTAATTTTTTAGTTGGTATGATTCATAGACTGGCTTACGGTTTCCACTCCTAGGTAAAAGTTTTTTGAAGTTTTTTTCTTGTATAAGCAGTGTCAGGCGCTCTGCCTTTCTTGTAACTTTTTTATTATTAATGTTACAAACTAAGTATTGTTTTGAAACATCAGAAATGAGGTTGTGTCTAGACTGATTGGAATTTATGCACGTGTTCGCTAACACTAGACGACAGCGGAATGTATCTGTATGTATAGACACATCAAGCTATCAAATTTTCCCAATTGAATATGAACCATATTCATTTGTAATAAAGTTGAAAAACTATCGGAGACATTTGACACATTGGTGTAGCTTGATGTGCTGGCCTCTGTATCGTATAGAATCAGAGAAGACTGGCATTTGAATCCAAAAATATATCTAAATAGGTGTTGTGTTTGGTATTGTTATTATTAAAATTACTGCATATTATGTGCCTATAAAGTGATTAAATTTTCAAAGGGTAGGTAGGTAAGGTATAAGACAGCAATGTTTTTTTTTTTTTAAACTCTGCCCCACACTGGGAATTTCACCTGTGTCGTGGGTGCGTTTAAAACATTTAAACTCACATACACAAACAGCCAGACACGGAACAAGTACCCGAAGGCCAAACAAATATTTTTTCCGTGCGGGAATCGAACCCACGACACGCGGCGCAGCCACTGCGCCAACCGTGTCGTCAAATTTATCTTATCTTAGGTTAAAAAATTTAAATAAAAAAACATATTTTTATGAAACATTAGGTTTATATTTCGTTTGGAACACCTTTGCACGGTAAACAAGTGAGTGCAGAGATTCGGAACAGTATGAAATTAAAAATAACAGATCCTGTAATCACATTTCTTCATAAATTATATAAATATCAACCTTAAAATTAAGTAAGTAGCGTCTACAGTTGTGTGATTGCTTCTACTTAAGTACAACTTTGTATGATAAAGAACAATTAACATTTTTTAAGCATATTATTTAGTATTTTATTTACAGTTTTAAGAAGTCACATAGTAGTACTTAACCTTAGGCTCTGGCATGAGTCAGTTTGGAAATCTTAAAAATCTTTAGTTTATTTTCTATACTTAAGTAAATAATTGATAAATCTCCTTCTACGTGTCCTTAACAATACTTTTTTATTGTAAGCACATGGAATTTCACTGGCCAGATTTTTACCAAGGAGTTTGTGATAAAATCCGTTTGTTCTTTTTCTCTTTTGTTTTAACCACAGAGCACGAAGACGCCTCGGCGACCCTGCTAGAGGCGGTACTGTCACAGCTTACAATATGACACCAATGACGTATCAAAACTGACAGCTTTAAATGACGAAAATGTCAGAAAATTTGACATTGCCTCATGCCGTGGCGGCAATTCTGTGCTCTGTGGTTTTATTAATATTTGTTTTTATAACTGAAGGGGGAAAAACAGCCCTCTCCACCCCGTGTGCTAGAAGCATCTACTTCGAATTGAAACTATTATTGGTAAGTATTGTGAAACACGAGACATAAAGTTTAAAAAAAAATAGGTGACTCGTTCACTTGATGTCACAAATAATTAAAAAAATATTTTAAGTCGAGTTTTACAATACTTCCAATATTTGCAAGAATTTTAATGGTTTTAGAAATAGTGCGTGCCACTTCTAAAAATATATACAACGATCTTCAATAGGTACACAAGTACCTATTGAAGATAAAAATAGGTACTATCTTTTAATTAAGTATACAAATAAACTTTTAGTAGAACCATTAAATATTTTACTGGTCCACAGTTAAGTATCTAGGTACTGTGTTTTTTTTTACATAAAAATCACTTTTACATAGTAAAGGGTTATGTACAGACGCCAGCACATCAAACTAAACCGAACTGTTAGATTTTCCCAATTGAAAATGAACCTTATACCTTTGTAATAAAGTTGAAAACCTATTAAAGGAATTGGACACATTGGGGAAGCTTGATGTGCTGGCGTCTATACATCGCAAGATTAGCTAACTAATATAACACGATTGGAAGAACATGGTCACTTACACTAAATAAATGCGAATTTCTATTTACAATAATTTTACATAATAGTTATATACTACTGCTGTGTGAGTATACAATTTCTAGTAAGTTTGTCTCATATGACTACGTCTTTATTAAAAAATTCTAGGATAAATAAGCGAATTCAATTGTTAATTAAATAACATAAAGATTATAAAATAAAAATAAATGTTAGAAAAATATAATGTAAGGATGTGCAGTGAAATGGATTTCCTTTTGACAGTTTGATCTAGATATAAGGAAAAGAGTTAAGTTGTAAGTATCGCAGTAACATTACATCAAGCCTGTATTCCCTGAAGGGTTGAGCAGAGGTGTACCTATAGTACATTCCACCAGTTATGTTTAAATACCATGTAACAGCCCCCCCCCCCCAGCGTCGAAATTTTTGTCGGTTTTTACCTCATTTAACATTTCTCCGGATGTGTTTTTTTTATTTAAAACAGTAAAAAGTCATAAGAGGGAAACCTTGGGGGGTACTTGTGTACGTACGGATACCCATAGCCCCGTTCCCAAGGTTGAATTGCCTCCCCATAAATGTTGATTTAGGCCAAGAGCTGGGTACGCCCATGTTACCACATTAGCTCAGCAACGGTAACATGTCACTGTCAACCATGCCCAGGACCTCGAGACTAACGACTTAAACACCTCTAATGGTATAATAAACGTTCGCTTATTGAATTTTATTTTCAAAATGCAAGTCTAGCAAACATAATTAAGTGCCGCCGCCATACTGACGTCAATTTATTATTTGTTTCCGTCAATTTATTATTTGTTTCCGTCAATTTATTATTTGTTTCCGTCAATTTATTATTTGTTTCCGTCAATTCCATTCCTATTGGTGAACACCCGGTCGATTCTGGTAAAGTCTTTTCGTGATAGCTTTGTGTAAAGTGAGAATTCAATGTTTCAAATTTGACAGCACAATAAGATAGTACTTAATTTAAACAATTACAAATTTTAAGTCTTCTTTAAAGACTTCAATTTGTAATTGTTAGTTTTGACAGTTTGAAAAATAAAATATAAATTACCGAATCTATGCTGTCTTTGAGGCCATTAGGGATGTGTACTAGGTAAAAAATATTAAGTCTATTTCGTCCGCCAGTAAGATTACCAAAAAATATTGGACACGTATTTTTTGCTTACTTAATTCAATAAAAAGTGACAATGATAATAGCACATCAAAGTTCAGGAGAAGGGGCTTGTGACGTCACGCCGTGCTACACTTTTACCGAAAAGTGTAGCACGCCGTGACGTCACGCGCAATTTCAACGCACTATACCACCGTCATTTTTAGTTTACGTGACAAAAGAAAAAATACGTGTCCAGTATATTTGAGTAATCCAACTTTCGGACCAATCAGTTTTCTATTACTGGAAGCATTTGATATTTTAACATAAACCATAACATCACACCTGTATTCGGTAAAGGGTTAGGCAGAGGAAGTCCCTGTAGTAGACTCACATTTCGACAGTTATGTTTGAGTCCTATGTCACAGTGGGCGAGCATAGTGCCACCAATCGGGCAAATATACAGACTCCGAAAATTCTAGATAGAAAAACCTAATAATACTGCCCGCCTCGGGAATAGAACTCAAAACCTCATGGTCAGCAGCAGTGATTGCGACCACAAGACCAACGAAGCAGTGACATTGTTTTAGTAAGTTATTACGTAAGAATTTCAACATGAATAAATTATTATTGGTGAATGAAAAAGCGTTAATACAGCTGCTGTAATTATTTTATAGTGACTAACACAAACAGTTAATTGATATGGTTAGATAAGTACAACAGAAAAAGTTTTGTCAAAATTAATATGACAAAAAATAACGTCCAAAAAAATAGGTAAGTTGCCGCGTCTATTCTTAAGCTCTGACGCCATAAGTATCCATAAAAAAGTATTATAAAGAATTAGAAAATGTCCATGACCAAAATGTATAGAGCGTCTGTGTCTTAATTATTTTCGGCCGATTTTTTTTTAAATTAATTTATTAATTAAACTTTGAAAATAACATACAATATTGTAACGTTACTAAAGAAATATTGAATCAGAATAAATCATAAAAATCAGTCTAAATTGGATATAATACTTTATACTAAGGGACCGTCCACTAATCACGTGAGGCTCGAAAGATGGAAGGGGGGTGTAGTAAGATATCACATGTATTTATTATTTCGTCAAAATATTTAAGATTTTTGGTAGGTACTATAAAATACATGTGATTTTGGGTATTGGGTGGGGGGTAGTCTCAAACCTCACCACGTTCCACCAAGAGGGGGGAGGGGTTAAAAAATGCAAAAAGCATCGTATGATTTGTTTGTTTTGTTGAAAGATTTCTAGCACCATAAGCATAGCGATGTGAACTGAAGAGACGAAAGTTTGCTATTCTCTACAGTCTACGGGGAGTCCCGTGCTCGGTTAGAAGAGATGCCAAGTTAGAAAGAGCTGACGACACGGTTGGCGCAGTGACTGCGTGTCGTGGATTCGATTCCCGCACGGAACAAATATTTGTATCGCCTACAGGTAGTTTTCCGGGTTTGGCTATCACAAATAGCCAAACAGTGTGACTTTAAAAGTTTGTAAACGCACCCACGATACAGGAGAAATTCTAGTCTAGTAGTTTAGTCTTTGTTCTACGTAGAATAGATAACCGACAGTAAAGCGTATATTATTATATTAGTATGAATACGTAAAGCAAAAAAATGGGATTCCTTTTTAAGAATATTGCGCGCAATGTGAAATTTAGCATTTTTAAAGTTTACATGGAGAAAAAGTGAGTGAAGTGGCTAAATAAAAACAGCACACGAGGCACGGGTTGATCGAAGGTTAAGCTACGGTTGCCAAGGTCAGTCTGTGTATGGGTGACCGTTCGTAACATATCGAGACTTCTCCGTGTCTCGGAAAGCACGTTACGCCGTTGGTCTCAACTGTCATTTGAAGATCTTTGACAGGCGTTACGGGTAGTCAGAAGCCCGAATGTCTGACATCCAGTCTTACCAAGGCGTATCGTGTTGCCCAGTAACAGGGTTGAGGGGGTCAGATAGGCAGTCACTCCATGTAAAATGCTGGTATTCAGCTGCATCCAGTTAGACTGGATGCCGATCCCTAGTTGGGAAAAGGCTAGGCAGATGATGATGGTGCAGAAAGCTAAAACCGTCGGAATCTCGACTAGGTACTGAGCGACCACTAGCTTACATTATAATTCTCAGTTTAGACTGATTTTTAAACTTCACTGAAATATTAAAAAAATAAAAATTGCGGTATTCTCATTCTACATCATTGATAACGTATCATCAACGGCCACATAAGAAAGAAAAGCTACCAATTATTGTCATTGGCTTTTCAAGAAAGAAAGAACTTACACGGTGTGAGTACCTATCATAGACTAGTTGTGCCATCTGGTAGACAAAATCATAATAATGATTCTGTTTCAGATCAGTACTGAGACATCATACGACGCCGATACTGATCTGGGGATCAGTAACATTTCTACCATACTACATAGTTCTAAAGTACACAAGTACTTACATAAATTGGTCCAAGCATCAGTAGCGTCACCTAGCGGACAAAATCTGAAACATCTGCACAAAATTTAAAGAAACCACAATAAAATAACAAAATAGAAAACAATTGCGCATCTCAAATAACATTAAAACAACTATAGCATTATTAAATTGAGATAACAAGTCGTTGGATGGACTTAAAAATATCACAATGTTCATTAAGTAATATGATTTAAATTAAAATATTTCAGGAGCTAATATCGTCACTGGCAACTATTAAAAAAAATAATTAGGAATATAATATCGATTAGAAAAATTATAAAACTATTGGAAGTGACAACTTTAGCTCCTGGATTTGATTGAATACACAATAAACACATAATTAATAATTATCAAAACAGTATTCAGAAAATATAATTTGTGCAGTGCTGGGTTATAAGCCTACGGCTTAACTAAGACGGTCCCTGAGGTAGGTGGTGAGGTGTGGGAGGGGAGTGGTCACGTGACGCGGTAGCTTAACACCCCTCACCCCGCGCCGCTTCCTAAGACACCATCTTAGTTTACCAATAGGTCTATAGTAACTAACATTTGGTATTTTAAAACAATTAATAACAAACAAAACTCTTTTATAATGATAACTTCATATATTTCATAAAATTGTGTTTTTATTAAAAAAAATTGTGTCAAAAAGATGCTTAACAGGGGGTTACTTTTAATTCACTGGTAACATTTTAGGGGGCGAACAATTTTCACTAAGGGAAGTGCCCTTAGTGAAAATTCTTCGCAGCATTCGCTTTTGGGGTCCGACCCTGAAGGGCTTAAAAGTAAAAGTTGTTCATATTATTATTTATTAAATCTTTCACCCCCTGAAATTTTTGTCAATAAGTAATTTAAAAGTAACCTTAAAAATATATGAGTAGATCACTACAAAAAAAATCTTTCCCTATTAGAGTTAGGTGGAAGTAAATATACTGAACAGCTGTTTTTTTCTAATATTTCAATGAAAATATGAATTTGATAAAACAAAAATATTTTTTACTGCTAAGTTCATTGCGGTTTAGTTCTAAAGGTAACTTAAATAACAAAAAAATAACCATTATTTAATATTATCTGTGTAAAAACAAACGCGAATGTCAAAATTCATTGAAATATTTCATATCGATACAATTGTCAATTTACTAACATGAATTATTTTCATCTACAGGTTTCACACACTGTTTTTAGAAATTCGTTCGATTTTTTACAAAATTATAAGATTCAAAATATCATCGCAATACAATGCAAAAAAAATCTTATCGAAAAATGTCTTTTCTTAACATAATTTTAGTGTGAGCAATGTTATAAACAGTGTCGTTGGAAATTAAATCTAAATTCGATAAGTTAAGGAACTAAATCCTATAATTGTCTATTAAGTATTAAGGCCTACTTTTTCTACTTACTAAAACTTTTAATTTTGTTATCTATTTTATTAGAAGGCCTAAGTTGAAGTACCTAATAATATAATAATAATATTATCTATCTAGAACACAACGTTGCTGGCAGCTTTTGAGCGTGGTCAATATTTTTGACATAACATTTTCACTTATGGCAATTATGTGTGACCCAACAGATTTTTTCCTGTTCCAATTTCGATTAATACTAAATTCCAATAAATAAAAGCAGCGTTTAACGTAATTTCCAGTATTCTAATTTTTCTTTAGTTAAAAGTCTTATTGGGACAATACTCCCAATAAGTGACCGATAAACGAAAGAAAAATGAAAAAAATATATTGTCAAATCGGTCGTCGTTCTCACGTGATGTGCTTACTAACATACGGCAATTATTTATCATTCATATAGATAAATTCAAGATAAAAATGGAACAGATATTCGTAAAACTCCATAAGACACTAGATTTAATAGATTAAAAAAGAACATCGTCGCAAATAGTCTCTTACGAGTACATACATTATAATTTTGCATGCTTTAATTTTAAGCAAAGCATGTTTGGTCTCATTTTATTTTGTAACATCTTTTTATACCGTTTTTTTTGCAAATAAATATTATTCTTATTAACATTATAAACAATCTGCCTCTACGCCATCACTTTAGTTGTATGACAGATACATACTTTACTAAATTGTAGATAATTAGGTCAGCCACTTAGCACAATTTTGTTCAACATTGTTCCATGACTCAATTAAGTATTTAATTTTTAATACCACGCTCAAACAGTACCCACATTATTACTAATTGTCCTATATTCCCTGTTCAAATTACTAGAACCAATGTCTTAACAAATATACTCTCTATCTCTGGAATGATAATTATAACATAAATTCTGTAATAAGAGTACGGACATAATATCGTCAAAGAACTTATTTACTAATTAACAAAAATAATATTAGTACACAAAATATAATATTTAAGTAAACACAATCTTGCCGGCAGATTTGGGAACTAAAAAAATGAAGTCAGTAAAAATACCTCAAAAAGGTAATTTACACGGGGTGATTTGAATTGATGGGCAATCTTTAAGGAGGTGCAAATACTCGTGCATATGAATAACTTTTTATATGATCCCAACAAAACAGTCTAAAATATCCTCATGAAAATAGGTGCAGTGATGGCGTAGTCAGCTGTCAATCCATATTGCTAGGGTTTGACAGTACACTTCATGCTCATATCACCTAAGTTTTAACGGGTTTTATTTTTACAGAATATACCGGCTCAACATAATTATTTTGTCGTTACTAGTATTGTTGTTGGGATTGACAGAAAATCGTCACCGTTTTTTGTGATGTTCGAAGGAGCGAAATATTTGTAGTGTAGCTATATTATTTGGCAATAGTAGTCTGTGGAATATATCAATAGGAAGCCGGATGGAATCAAATGTATGCATACAGCTGCTACTTTTTTGTATGTCAAGGTTGATCCCATACGAAAACTTGTTAATATACATGAGTACTATCACCCCCTAAAAGATTGCCAGTAAATTAAAACTCACCCTGCAGTGTGTCCATACCCTAACAACAACAATACATTAAAATTACTGTAAAGCTTATTTAGGCCGTATTTTCTCATAGAAATATATTTGTGCGACATTATTAGCCTCTTTCGCTAACAATTTCCTTTTGACAAAGTTAAAATGTTCTAGCGCGAATTCGTAAAGTTCATTCTCCATTTTCCAGACGGGGGACTGCTGTATTTTGTCTATGGTAAGTAGGTTAGGTTGTATCTTAGAGCTAGTTTGTCTTAGATGCGACTTGTTGCTGTTCATGTAGTACTCCGTGGCACCTTTGAAGAAGCGAGGTAGTGTGGCCTCTAGGACAGTTATGAAGTCGAGCATTTGTTCCGTTACGCCCACTAATAGATAGTGGTTGACTAGATTGTGTTTTGCTTGGTTTAAGGCCCATTGGTTGCCGGGTTTCCTAAAATAGAATGTCTGTGTCATTTTTTTAATAATCGATTAAAAAGAAAAAAAGATTGAAACTAAACGTTCTTAGATATTTCCATCGGCACGCGTAGCATTACCAATTCTATATCTATTTTACTAAGAATAGACAACGTTCTTTCTATAACATTGACATCTCTCGTACCTGACCACGGGGCGCCCTGTTGAGCATAGAAAACTTTCTTCTCATCAGTCTAAACATCGCCATGCAACGGTAGAATTCTTTCAATTATCTGCCATGTTGTCTATTCTTCCGTGGACAAAACCAGTTTCTATGGTGGTCATGCTACGCGTGCAGAAGGACTTATATGACTAAGGCCAACTGTATAGAAATGAGGAGTGAAATTAATACAAGCGTTAACTCAAAAGCGTTACGTTTTGAGCCAATATTGGCCATAATATCAATGTTGGTCGCCTTTAAAGCCTCCTCTAAACGATGGGCCAACGAAAGCCAATGTACGCCACAGTATAGTTGAACTATTAGCAGAATATTGACCTACCGTCATTTGCGTAAATTGTTCTTTGTTTTGTAGACTATCTGTGACTAGTATTGGCGCATGTTGGGCCAACGTGTGGAGGCAGCATAAGAGTAAACTCCAGTCGCGCGTCGGAGTTGACAAGCTCATAATTCTTGGCGGGTAGGTAGGTTAGTCATGCACCAATATTGGCGGGGAATCGGTTGAGCTCAGAATAATTAACTCACGTAGTGGATTTATTAGCAGTCAATGATTTTGTTGTAACCTTGATTTTTTGTGTAAAACTATCATTTCCGTCATTTAGCAAAACATCCGTGTACAATTCTAGATAAAACTAATTAAAAAGTCTGTGCACTGTACGGCGTCACAAATTAACACAATAAAAAGGAGTGTTTTGAGATAAATAAGATTACGAACAAAACATACTCTTTAAAGTGATTCAAACTTGTGTTATTTGTAAATTGCAGCGCTGTTTTACGTTGTATTGTGATCAAATATCATTTCGCAGGGGTTCAGACTAAAATAATCACCAAATTAGAGCAAAAATAAATGGTGGAAGGACAAACTAATACCATGAGTTAATTAATTATAATTAACTTTGAAATTTGTAAAAAAAACCTTGAGAGGTGTCAAGGGACACCCGGCTGGAATGAAGTTCCTTTTGTTATTATTTATTTTGTAAATAAAACCTATATACACTCAACAAAAATAACTGGCTTGCTTTCTATGAGAGAGAGAAAGAGAGAGAGAGAGAGAGAGAGAGAGAGAGAGAGAGAGCTACCATCAGAAATTCCCAAGATTATCTTTACTACACTAGTGGTATTTCGTTTAGATAAAAGGGAATAACTATAGTTGTTTATTAGTGTTTAGAATTTTCAGTTAATTATGTTTGTATTAGCTTTAAATCTGAATGTAATGTTTTATGTTGAACTGAACTATTGTGGTATTTGAATTGTTAGAATCTTATTTATATTTGTTTGTTATTCTTTTTTTTTTAATTCTTATTCTTTTTAGTTTAGTGTGTTTTTGGCAACTTTGGCTAACAAGGTTGACATATTTTATTTTGTTTTGTGATTTGTAATAAATACTATTTAAATTACTTTTCATTATTTACATACCCATGTGATGGTCAAACATGGATAACGTTATTACTTATATGAAAAAACATCAATGTATATTTTTACCCATGTTTAGCAAAGAAATAAATGATTTCTGATAAGCTTTTTATTCTGACTACGGAAAGTAAGCGTGTTTAAACCAATTTCGTAACGCGTACTGAGCGGCACATTACGCGTTGGCTCAATCAATTTAATTTAATTTATTTTCAAATAATCAGATAACAGAGAACCGTAGTATTAGTAAAGTACCTTATACCTAGTGTTAGTACATAAATTGAAATAGCAATTTGGGTATGATTCACTTTGTAAAGAAGACGAAACCAGATTCTCAACCGGTCATCCTCTCCACAAAATGCTTCATCAATTAAGCACAATAGAAATAAACTATATTTTCTTTTATTTCTATTGGTTCTTTTCGCTGCAGTGTATTAATGTGCGTCCAAAAACTAGCACCATCGAAGTATAATCCATTAAAAAAAATTACACAAGAATAATAAGACAAGTGGCGCCATCTCCACGGGCGAGAGATTCGCGGCGTTAGTCTCGCCGTGCCATGAAATTTAATAGAAGCTCTTTGAACCAATCTCCACACGGCGATATCGGCGCGATTCTCTCGGCCGTGAATACGGTGCCTTACCACAACCATACCCCATGGTAGTATTATAAGGACACCATTAGGGGGCGTCCATTAATAACGTGAGGCGTTTTAGGTGACCCCCCCCCCCCCCCCCTAGTGAAATAAATAAATAAATAAAATAAATAAATATTGCTGGACAATCCACACAGCATCATCTAGCCCCAAGCTAAGCAGAGCTTGTGTTATGGGTACTAGATGACTGATATACTTAATACAATACATTACATAGATAGATATTTTTATTATATATAGCAAATACCCAGAACACCCGGAACAAATATTTGTAGATCGTACAAACATTTGTCCCAAGGCGGGAATCGAACCCGCAACCTCTTGCGTCGCAGGCGGACCTTCGCCCGCCGCGCCACATCGGTCGTCGTAAGATTTCGAGAAACCACTTCCCTGACCCCTAAACAGACGTGAGATTAAAAAAAATGCGTTTTACTAGTGCAAATTCGTTGGAATAAATCTAAAAAACAAAAAAGATTTGCTTTATATTTTAATTTTACTCAATTGTCTCGCAAAATTTACTCTGTTTCCAGCGGAAAAAAAAACTTGATAGTCGCCCTCCTCTCCTCTAATTGAGATTAGATGAGATTCGTCTCCACCCCTCCCGCCGCTGAACGCCTCACGTAATTAATAAGACGCCCCCTTAAAAACTAATCTTAATAATTGCAGTAGGTACATACCAGCACTCGGCAGCATGCCCACAAAAGAAGGGTACTTGCAGCCACATATTGTTAGGGTCACAGTCCGCCTGACCCCTCTCCACGCATTCGTCGAACGTCTACGAATTGATAACGGAACATTATCTATCGTGCCGAGGTACTGTATTAGGCATGACGTCATTGGTTAGGTCATTGCCGAGATAACAGACTATATTATAAGAGTTATTTAAAGAATCTAGGTTACTTTACATGTTTTATTCAACTGATTTTCGTAGCACTAATCTCAAATACCCAGACTATACAGATACAGATAAATATTTACGCCTCGTTGATGTAGTAGTCGCAAGCGTTACTACTGAGCATAAGATGCTGGGTTCGATCCCCGGGTGGGGCAAAATGTTATTAATTCTTTCCATCTGGAATTTCTCAGGGCCGGAACGCAGTCTGGATTTGTGCCCGGTAGATGGCAATAGGCTCGCTTCCTACTTTATGAGACTTAAACATAATTGGCAAAATGTGTGTGTACTATAGGTCCGGCTACATATCAAGCTATCCATTTCCAGTTTAAGCTGACCTCGTTGTATGGAAATCCTATACAATGAGAGGTCAGCTTATACTGGATATGTATAGCTTGATATTTGTAGCCGTGTGTTGTGTACGCTTTTGCCAAACCCTTCGCGTATTTTCTTCGTTATGTTTGTGTACAGATATGTATTTATGACGTGCGAGAATCAAACCCGCAGTTTGCAACCTTTTTCGTAATTACGATACTTATTTAAATGAAGAGCCTCTTCATACTCCATAACATTGCTTCAAGTATTCGACAACTCCATCAACGCAATATAATCATCATCTGCCTAGCCTTTTCCCAACTATGTTGGGTCGGCTTCCAGTCTAACCGGATGCAGCTAAACACCAGTATTTTACATGGAGCGACTGCCTATCTGACCTACACAACTTAGTAATTGGGTAGCACGGTAGCCCTTGGTAAGACTGGTTGTCAGACTTGCGGACTTTTGACTAACCGTAACTACTGTCAAAGATTTAGGAGTTATAGCCGAGACCGTCAGCTTGCGTGCTTTCCGAGGCACGGAGATGTCCTGGTATATGCAGTATGTTATTTAACAGAGAGCGTTCTTAAATACGTTAACCTATATCATTGCCCAGCTCTTTGCCCGCGACGTCTTCCGCGTGTATTTTGTACTTTTCCCTTCGACCTTTAACAACCCCTTGAAAGCGTAGTTTTGAAAATAATAATAGCTTATAGCACTCAGAAATAATGAAGCTTTATAACAGAGAAAAATAATTAGAATTGGATCATGAGTTCTGGAAATTACCCCCTACATACAAACTTACAAACAAATTTTACGTCTTATAATATTCGTATAGATAACAATAAAAATAACAGAATAGAAAAATACATACATACATTAACACACGCCTTATCCCATGAGGGGTAGACAGAACCTACAGAATGCCTGATACGATCCAAAATCTAAATATTACCCGCGCGCATCAATTAGATCGCCGCACACGCAGCCCGTCATTCATGAATAAATGCGACAATGCCGTACTTCGTACGTTGAAACACAAATACGCGTGCGCAGTGTTGTTTACGTATAATTTTAATAGAAAAAAAACAAACATTTTGTTTCTAAACGGTAATATTTTTTTGCTCGTATTAACGCTATACTATTGCGGGTTCAAGGGAACGCCTTTCGTTAATTAACATACTGTATAATGTACGGTCACCCATCCATGGGCTGACCTGGGCAATCGTAGCTTAACCTATGGTTGACCCGTGCGGATGATATTATTAAAATTACTATTTTATTTAAAATTTTAATTAAATTGAACTGATTGACATCTTAAGGCGATTGGCACACTGCACCGCATCACGCAGCGTAGCACGGGAGTGCGTATTCTTACGTTGTTTGCAAGTATCTGTTTGTATAGAAAACATGCGTAGTGCAACACACAGAAAACACATTCAACGTTCGTCACCGCGCACCCGCTGCGTGATGCGGTTCAGTGTGCGAATCGCCTAACGCAAAACGACCTGTAATCGGTAATAGCTCAGTACCCAACAGCTAAACAATGCCAATGTCATGATGGGCCAGTGGTTTAGGCCTCGCCTCTTGTGCACGAGGTTGTCAGTTCAAACCTGGGTAAGTATCAATGTGAGTTTTTCAATTCAGATGTACTTTCTAAATTTATCTTAGACATCACTGACATCGGTGAAGGAAAACATCGTGAGGAAACCTGGACTTATAGAATTGATATAAGTCTGAAATCGCCAACCCGTCTTGAGCAAGCGTGGTGATTAATGCTCGTGCCTTCTCTGTATGAGAAGAGGCCTTTGCCCTGCAGTGGGACAGTAATAGGCTGGTGTGTTCGTCGTTCGTCACCGCGCACCCGCTGCGTGATGCGGTTCAGTGTGCCGATCGCCTAACGCAAAATGACCAGTAATCGGTAATAGCTTAGTACCCAACTGCTATTTTAAAAATAATAGAGGATAGAGGTAATTGTGAGAGTGACGTAGGCCTCCAATTTACTCTTGATAAAGTGTGTAGCCATTTAGATTACAATTTAATTAGTCAACTCATTAACCTCAAGGTTAGTTTTAAGTAGTAAAAAATCTATGATACGAGAGTAATGAGATTAATTTTTAATGACAAAACATAAAATTAAAGTAATATAGTTTTATGTTTTGTCATTAAAAATTAATCTCACGCCTATATGCCCCCGAGGGGTTAGGCAGATATGTACCTATAGTATGCTAACATTTTGCCAGTTATGTTTAAGTCTCATTCAATAGGGGGCGAGCCTATTGCCAACAATAGGGCATTAATCTAGAATCTAGGCTACTGAGAAATTCCAGATGGAAATACCTAATAACACTTTGCTCGACCTGGGCATCAAACCCAGGACTTCATGCTCAGCAGTAGTACAGATATGACGTATGTGCTGGTTTATACATAGACTCATTAAATTTGACCAATTAATGTATAATACATAAGTTTGCCTGTTTTAAATAAATAAATTATATTAAGAACCTTTTTTGTGGACTTTAATTTATCAGCGTCTGGGTTTTGGATATGTAAGTTTTCTTTTAATACTCTTTAAATGCTATCAGAAGTCTGTGATAAAAACATCCAAAATCTAGTTGGAATTTCATCTCTGCGACAATCAATGTCAAAAATGTATCTAAAAAATTACATATTGATCACAGATTGAGATAGATCAGAATGTGACCACTCTTAAAAATATGGGAAGAGCCCGCTGTTTAAAGACTATTAGTAACTTACCATTTTATCACCATGCTTTTTCCGCACCAAGTGTGGTCTATAATTGTCACCGTTTCTTAAGAAGTAATAGTATGATACTAGTCTATCGAGGGGTTTCCTTACTAAATTAATAAATATAGGCTTTGACGTGGCTCCTAACCTGGAAAAAATAAAAATTACAAGTTAAATTTTTGTAAATAGGTCTGATCTTTCAGAAAGATTTGACGGCAACTTAGATTTGAGTTTTATTTCAGAACTTGCTGTGGTTTCACCCACATCCAGGGATCGTTGTGTGATGTTAAATACAAAGTTGGCGCTCAGCCACTGCGTCAACCTTGTTGACTGCTGTGCTGCATGTCGTGGGTTCGATTCCCGCACAGAACAAATATGTGTATGGCTTACAGATAGTTATTATGAGTCTGGCTGTTTGTGTATGAGTTTGTATGTTTGTAAACTCACCCACGATACAGGAGAAATTCCTAGTGTGGGGCAATGTCTTGAAAAAAAAGAGAAAGAGATGAGAAAATAGAATACCTTCCTCAAGAATTGGGCTGTCAAAAGCTAAAACAATGTTTGGAATCCATTAGCATGTGTAGCATGACCACAATAGAAGTAAGTTTTGTATTCTCTACAGTCTACGGGCGCCCCATACTTTGGTAGAAAGATGTCAAGTTGGAGAGAAAGAATGTTGTCTATCCTTGATAAAATAGATATATAATTGATGCTATGCATGCTGGTAGTTCCTAGACAAAGCTAGTTCCTCACAAAAAAATCAAACAATCTTTTTAATATATTAGTATATATTTGCCTAGTCTACTTCAAGACTAACACATTACTATGTGTTATAGTTTTACAGTCAGGGATAGATCAAGTAATCTGACACCACAACACCTGGCAGGAAACTTTATACCAATCTAAAATGATTGAATTGCAGAAAACAGCAACTAGCTAATTATTCTACTTAATGAGGCATATATTCAAGTATGGCGCACATGTACCTACTTACTTAGTTCTAAGAGCTTATAGAATTATAAATAGGTGGTGTAGATATTAATCATTCTAACATGGAATCTGTGTGAGTTGAATACAAATGGATTCTGCTCGGCTTAGGGCTTTGTTAGGGTTGCCATCGGTCCGGGTTTCCCCAGATTTGTAATAGTTAACACTTTTAATGCCCAGCACCAGGCTCCCGGGTCGAAAAAGAGTTTGTTCATGTACCCAGAACTATTTTTTTATTTGCAAGTTTAGACTTGCAAAAATCAAATGTAAAATGTATAAACATCATCACTGTCCTCCTGCGCTTAGCACTATTTATTTAGGATCAGCGCAGCATGTCTAGTTCTTCTATACATCTCTATTTACCGTCATCTCAATAGTCACCTTTTTCCTAGCCATATCATCATTCACACAATCCATCCATTATTTCTTAAATAATAGAGCATTTTACTCACCGATCAAAGTTAAGGAATGCCATATGACCATGATAAAGTGCTGGCTTCACCTCATCCCACTTGGTGACGTTCTGAACAAACTTATACTGGTTGTTCAGAGACATGATATGTCTGTTGGCAGTAATGTTGATATGTAACACTTTGAAGTTGTTCTTCTTACACAAATCGTACGCTACGCCCACGAAACTCGTTGATCCCGTCTTCGGGACCCTGTTGTATATCACCACAGTATCATCGTCGCTTCTTTCTACACTTGTCGGGAAAAACTGGCGAGATTCTGAATGACTTTGTACCAACTTAAACTCTGAAAATTTATCACATTGTTATACACTAATTTCCACAATAATCATCTTAAACACACCACAGATATACCAGCTCACCTTGCTTACGATAACTTTCTTCTAAACGAGCAATTTCTGATTGAAAATACAGGACAATAACAACAATAGTGCAGAGGCAAGAAAACAGACATAGTTTGTTTACGTTGAACATATCGGTATGCGCCTCCGACCGTGCAACTTCACGCCGAAATCAGCACTGGCATAATTAACTCGCGTACATTATAAATAAACATTATTTGGGACACATAGAATTGAAAAATAGTTCTTCGGACGACAAACGCCATGTAATAACATTCCATAACTTTATTAGAAACGGGTAAATATTAAGCATTCCTTCCGATGCTCTCTTTCATTTCAAAATGTGACAGAAAAGGACCACACCATATTCGATGCTATTGACTGCGTACGTGTTAAAACGCAACTCAGACGTATTATGTCAACATCGGTATGTCAATAAAACAAAGTTAATTTTGTTGTTGTAAAAATTACAACGTAATAAAATTATCCCGCATTTTTTCTTTTTTTAAACGCAATATAATATTGGTAGAATTTTAACTCATTGGACATTGACAGGAGAAACGTTTCATTTTGTGTCGCTGGGTGTCGGCACACAGACCGTCATCCAGATATTTTTTATAATTGTTTTAGTTAATAAGTGCCAAGATTGTTTTATTTTTGTTTTGTGTTTTTGTTATTATGGATCCATGGTCTGAAAATAAAGATATTATTATTATTATTATTATTATTTTATGTCTTCTAAACGTTATCCGTCACGTCATGTGAAATATGATTACATTACTCTATAAAAAAGTATGTTTACGTGTAGGTATCAAAATTTTCTTTCCCTCAATATTTTATTTACCGATGTCAGTGATGTCTAAGATAAATTTAGAAAGTATATACAAAACGTTACATTAGTATCAAAATGGCTTGTATGTTGTAACTTTTGTCGGACAATAAAAGGCTACTCTTAGGTGACTGTAACCTGGGGCCCTCTAGGTATGGCGGACTGATAGGTACCAGTCAGGGGTACGCGCTCATGTACAAGTATCTCACGGACCCCCGACTCATGGTAGATTGGTACCTACTAATCGAAATGATGGTAGGAATCGTGATATAGACATAATTCGACATAAAACTCAGTTCTCCCGGGACGAATCCATACCACCTACTACCTGGTTGTTACCTACCTAATAAAATCAACATGAAAGAAAAGGTGACTAGGCGTTTCAAAGCGAATCGTGTCAATTTATGGTATTGGCGTAAACCGCAGTTCCGTGCGAGTTTTCAGTACCCAACCAGTGGCGGAGCTACGCCATTGGGGCCCTGAATTTTTTTTATACAGGGCCCCAATGGCCCCATTGCGGCAAAGCTCAAAGATTGTTTTTACAAAAGGAATAAATCAGCATCCTGACTCGGAAGTTTTAGCTGTGATTGTGATCATACTAAGATAACGCAAGAGCGAACGAAGAGAGCTACAATATTAAAGCATCCTGACACTTATACTTACTGGATAAGTTAGGTATTCGTAAGTTTTCATTGAAGAGTAAGATAGTAAAACATCGAAATAAATAATAATAATGATGACAGAAGTAGGTAGTTCCTTACGGCTGCGCCAAATGGTCCAGTTCAGCAAAGATGCCAAACGTCTAGTGTTTGACGCTGGTTTTCAACTGGACCTGAACGAGCAAAGCAAAGTATTCTGCACCGAAATAGGTAAATTTTCATATGATTAAATAAGGGCATGCAATAGCGTGCGAAAAGAACTAAAGTATGAAATATATCTTGATTCGGATAAGCTAGATTTTCCATGTGATTTTCGCAAATCTCGGAAATCGATAATGGCGCGGCGCCTGTAGCTTGAAACCTTTTTTTAGCTATAAACACATTAAACGTACGTAAACTTTCATATTTTTTTTAGGTTTTAAGTACTTCATGACGGCCCTCTTAATAATAAAAACTTGAGGTTGTGGATAACATTTTACGATTTTTATGGGGGCCACGTAGCTCGGGGGCCCGTTTCATTAATATCGCGGTAGCTACATCCCTGTACACAACTAATAATGCAGCTGTACTGTACTGCACGGTAATCAATGCGATATGGCAGGCGAGTCTTATTAAAATTGTTATTTTATTTCTAGGAAGGTATGTGAGCTATTTCATCTTAAATACCTTGGGTGGCCGTAAGACCGAATCCACGAACACCTCGAAAAGATGCTGAGCATGGGAGATGGGACTGAAGAAATCCCACTGGATTCTTCCATCATCTCTGATATGTTTGCAGAGTGTTTTTGAAGGGGTAAAATAATGCGTGTACCTATTGTCTGATATTCTGCGAGTGACAGTTTACGGGGTTTGTGATGACAGAAAGTGCATTGATTATTTTTTTAATTTTCCAATATAACTTAGTATCAGATTGATTTGTACTTTTGACTGCCTTTCTAGGTACTGAAACGTTTTGCCACGAAATTATAACATGAATGTTAGCAATTTGTATTTGTTGAACTTAGACAATTTGGTTTGGAGCCGCTGGGAACAAATGTCGTATTTTATTATTTAACTAATAAAATTGTGGACCTCTTGGGAATCAATGTATGGAGAGAAATTTGGAACTCCTGGAATAAACCGTCCACTAAACCTTCCGTAAAAAAAACTGCTGTCTGTCTGTTGGTACTTGTCTCTATGCTGTTTGGTGTTCAACCGTTTTAATTAGCTATAAATAAATACAACTTAGTAGCCTAGAGGATCGGTTTGACGTTATTTCATTTTGAAGAATTCACAAAATATGCTAAGTTTCATAATTATCTACTTAAAAAAGCAAAAATGAGAGAATTGCCCACAGCTAAACCATGATAGAAGCGTGTGATCAATTGTCAATTTCATGCAAGTACGTACACGGGATATACGGTCAGTTGTAGACTCCAAGGTGAATCCTTCATACATAACAAAACACTTCAGTTCACCTCAGTGTCCAATGGCGCTTCGCCCCACGCAGCCGGTTGCGCGCGCAAAATAGCGCTGACATTAGTTTTCCCGCCAAATGTGGGTCGCCGAACGGTCGCGTTCCAATTATTGCGCAAAATAATGATAACAACGTTCAGAATTTTATTAAACTGTTTATTTTAATGTCTGCCGCGATGTCACGTCTTTGGTAATTTACGATTAGTACATTATTGTTTTTCTCACCAATTTAAAATCAAGGCCGCTCACGGGATGGAAAAAATAAAGACATGGTAATCGATCTACTTGCGATAAAATTACTACCTATTTCTAACCTAGTAGGCACCTATTGTGGCTGTTTTCTCGTATCCAAAAGAGCGGATCTCAATTCCCTTAATACCTAAGTTTAATTTAATTAGACCGGAAAGGGGCCAACCAATATCCTCAATGAAAATTGAACCTTACGCAATCCTAATAAGATTTTATACCAAAAATAGTGTTAAGTGTGTATTTGGTCATACAAATGAACAGTTTATTGGTTCCTTTTCCGGTCATAATGGGTTCTCGATTGAGTTTGCACGTGCTATAAGCAACATCGATTGGTGCTATTAATGATTCGGTGTTACATTTCGATAATAATCTTAATGTGAAGCTGAATGTTTGAGTTGAAAGGGGTTGAGTACATTAATCTCGTTTTAACTGTGTAACTTACTCCTGTTAAAGTTGCAGTTGTGCTGGCTTCTGCTAGGTATATGATAGGCTCTCTATGTCCGTAGGTCTTGTGTCTTTGGATAAAAATCACGCTAATCGCAAAGCACACGAAAAAAAATGTTAGCCGTCACGGGACGCCTGGCAGATGTGAGACATTGAAATTATTATGTACTAGTAATATGCATAAAAGAACAGATTACGACAGGAACTAAATATGGCTTAGTGAAAAAATAAATTAAGTATTACTAATTTTTTCCCTGAAAATGATGACTGTTTATTAAATAATCATTTATTTTCATTAAATACAAAAAATTAAAACACCACGGCATGCGTCGCCACGCTAACAATCGGATTTACCCGCGGCAATAGATGTCTGACATAAAAAAAAAACTTTAACCAAAATAATTCGATACCTATCCAATAAACTGTGTAGAAGGGTGAAGAATATGTATAATTATCTATCCAAGTACGTAATCTGCATGTTGCTTACAAGCAGAGCACATATTAACCTTATAACCACCTAATTTAATATCAGTAGCGGTACCCCCAGGCAGTATAGCCCAGCTTATAAATCGTAATAAGGTACCTATCATTATATAATTTTGCCTGAAATAAGTTATATTTAGATAGAATGTAAATTAGTACCTACCTACAAATCAATTTGGACAAACAAAGGAATAATAACCTACGAAAAATTTGGTCTTGGAAGATTAATGGGTTAACCGTCAGTACCTACACAGGCGATTATTTAACGTACCTACATATCTAATCTATGAAAACACGTAAAAATCAATTAAACAGCAAAGGAAATGAGAAATAGCAGGGGTGGTTGAACAAAAATAACTTCTTTCTTACAAGCCTCATCCCTCAGCGAGGAAATTAGACGGGACATGCATCACGCGTGAATGGAACTGCCAGTTATGAAAGGAAGCCAAGGGTATTATTAAAGCTAATAATAAATTTCAGTAAGTCGAGGATGATATATTGGAAATAATTTACTTTTGTACAAGAAGTAGATTGTTTCTGTGCGGTTGAGAGATGAGGGCTTTCGCCATGTACATATGAGATAGCTAATAACTTAGGCTTCTTTCATACCAAAAGCAAATAGACTCTTACTAGAACACCTTAGGTATTATTAAACTCTGAGTAAATTATGTCAAATTAAACTCGAAAAATGTATGGCAAATATAAATGCAATAGATATTTTACTCTGCAGTCTACGAATTTTCATTTCATATCATTCATTAGCCCAGTAAAGAAAAGAAAAACGAAAATCAAGCACCATTTTGCTTACTTTTTGTTTTTCTTTTCTTCGTCTTTCTTCCCGACCCAAGAAGGTGGGTACACTAGGTACATAGCATAGCTCGAAATAGGATGACTCCAATGTGATGAGCATAAATATGTAGTTTTGACGATACCCATAATCACCACACTTATTGGTTTTTGCAAATTATGCATCGGCTTAGGTAGGTTATCCCTGGCTCAATGTACTTATTCGTGTTCTTTAGCTGCTAACTGCGACTGCAATTTTGCACTTGCATGCGATTGTCACTAATTTGTGAAAGACACCGCTCTTCGAGGACCTAATCTCTAATAGAAAGATGATCAGTAATACATTGTAGACATTGCCGCGTTGTTAGTTATTCTCTCAGGACATTTAAGCTACTCCTTACTTCGATACATCGGCTACATATGTTATGTTTGTCCCGCACCAATGTGTGCCAGTCGTATATCGCACGTCTTGCCGGGTGCACGTTTATTTATAACAACGCCCTTCACGTTCGGGACGCTTTCGAAATATAGATCAAGTTTACAATCACTGTTATTTTAATACAAAAACTTAGAGAAAACAATCGCAGAAAAAGATGGCGGCTTGATTTTTGAAATAACGTTCTGTAGTTCTGTTCGAATTAAAAGTCGCGTTCAAATAAAATAATTCTTAATTCAAATAACTGAGGATAACATGGAAGTGGACCGTATTCTATACATTTTCGGCAGCTTTACGCGGAAGAAGCAAGACAAGAGAAAATCTTTGGAGCAGCTGTCCCTGAGTGCTGGGAACAGCCCTCTGCACGCCAAGGGTTCTCGTAGACCTGTCAGCCAGAATCTGAATGTGGCTCCAAGAACGTCAGCATACATCGATGGGAGAAAGAGCAAGGTGAAAGAGTGGGACTGCGGGATTTGCAAGAAGGAGCTAGTGGAGCCGAGGCTCCTGGGGTGTCTGCACAACTTCTGCACCAGATGTCTGCAGGGCCTGCATCAGGAAGGCGAAGCGGAGGTGTGGAACGAAGTTGATGGTGGTAAGTTTATTTCTCAACATCACCTAATTCTCTGTAAAAGGCCCTCTTGTAGTATCGAAATAATTGCATGCGTCCTTTTTACCTTTTTCTTCTTTATTAAAAGAAGCTTAACCGACTGTACATATGTATACCGTTTTGTGTTAAACAGATTAAAGAATCGGCAAGGTTGTCAGCAGTTCTGAATGTTCAAGGTTCGCTGTATCTGAGTATCAACATTCGTAGAGTTTCCTTTACTTATAGAGCACTCTTAATAAGCCATTGAGCCATCACGTGCAGTAACTAAATGAGATAGATCTGCATCTATCTCATTTGCATATCTCACATGCCCCTGCATAGAACTCCTGCGAGTTCTATGCAGGGGCATGTGTACAGAGAGATCTATGTCCAACAGTGGATAAAGTCGGGTGTGTCTGATGATAATTATGAAATTACTAACTGTGCCCCGTATCCTAAGGGTCGCAATAAAATATGATGTTTAATAAACCTTCCTCAAAAAGATAACCCCTGACCAACTGACCAGGCAACATGATGTTAAATGAAACCTTCCCGCAAAAAGATAACCCACCGACCAGAATTAGGCTATCTTCAAAAAGATTTTTTCGAAATCGACTGTTAGATCCAAAGATTAGGTCGTTTAAAGAAAAAAACAAACGAACTCTGAATAGTTTGACAGATATTAAACCTGAAGGTTCATTTGTAAAAAATATTAGCATACATTAGGAAAGTTGCACAACGCCAGACGTACACTAAGTAGGTAATTACATTTTGCCATAAGTTTAATTAAACGTGTTACTCTTGCCAAATCTGTTGGCAGTCTTGATTGATCTTTATCCAGGTACTGTGGTACGATGTAGACTAGCATGCGAGAAATGCTTTTGTTATGTATACCCAGGTTCTCAACCTTTAACCTAATTAAATAACACAACAGCAACCAATAAATGTCATCCCGAAATAGAAATTTTACGGTGTTTGATCCATTTTCTAGAGTCCATGTGATTTGCGAACGGATTTGCTCTATTTAGGAACATTAATATAATAAAGTCGTATGATGAAAGTATTAATGGCCAGGGCCGCATCTAGGGACGAATAAATATGGAAGAATGGCAGGAGCGAATAAATATTAACGCAGATAAATTAAATTAAGAACAAGAATAAATAAGAATACAGTATAATTTTCCCATTGCCGGAAAAAATAATAATCTTACTATTCAACTATTATCTTACTAGACATAATTAATATTTAAAATAAAAAAATGGCGGTTATGGGACGGACTTTCAATGGTTTATCATGTCCTATAAAAGTGTAGGTACTAAATAGGCGCCTGCAATTTAACGGGTAACACCCTAATGACGATTTTCAGCAATATTCTTTGAGAAACTTTTAATTGCGAAAATTCTGTAGGTAAATTCTGTGTTCTATTCTGTAATTGCATATTCTGTCCTTCGGTTATAAAAAGATTTGTTATTTTCTTTATGGTTTTACCTTCTCATAAAAAATGAAGTTATTAAATTCTTAACTTTTTTATTGTATCAACATCGACCTATTAAATAATAGTTATTTTAAGACAGTCTGTTTCGCTGGCCACACATAAAAAACCTTAAGAAATAATTTCTTCATAAAAAAAAATCTTGTCGTATATTTTTGAGAGGCCATTTTGTTTTAACGTTCATAAAATGATCTTTTAACGGTTTTGCTCAGAGTTAAGTGCAAGTGGCGCATCTGAAGAAGCTATCAAAGTGGTGTTATGGGCCATTAATGGATCAATACGTATCGGTTGGTGTATTTGCTAGTAAATGTCTATTTGGATTCTATTTAGCGCGTTATGAGCTGGCTAAATAGGTTTATCACGCTTGTGTTCTGCCAACAAAGAGAATATATACCGTGGAAGGGACGAAGCACTACCTGATACCATGAGTTCCGTACAGTACAATTATGTATAAAAAGTAAATTATTCCCTTCTGTCATTGAAAATATCATTGGATAGAAATCATGGTTTTTACAGTTCAAAGTAAATAAACCGATGAAAAATTTCAACGTTGGAGGTCCAGAATTTCGTAAATAGGTACTGAAATCTGTTAGCGATCCTATTGCAATCAACCGGGATAGACTACAGGCTGCTACTAAGTAATCCCTGAAGGAATAACTCATGATATTGACTTCCCCCAAACTGGAATCATACCCAAGACTAACAAAGCAGGCAGTTAACAAATACCATGCCAAAATTCGACAATGTTGCCACACACACCTACAACATTGAACTAACAATATATTTTATACAATGTATTTAAGACCACTCATGCTTGAAGTACGTTTGGACTATGGGAAGCCGTACAATGGTCAGACTTCTGACCTGGCTACGTAATCCCATCATTGTGATCGAACGGAAGGCTCTAGGTACCTACCTATGTCAAGTATAATGTGTCAGTTTGTACTTTTATACCTGTTATCACTTTCACTAGGGAACACCGATAACAATGCCTGTTAGATTTTCAACTCTTGGTGGACATCAACATCAAAAGGAAGTCTGAAACTGGCGCCTGTGACAGAGAAGTTGTGTGGAAATCAGCTGTCATGGTATGGACACGTGATGCGAAGGAATGAGGATCATGTTGTGAGGAAAGTTTTGAGTATGAATGTAGAGGGTTGCAAGAGTAGAGGGAGATCCAGGAAATGATGGATGGATTGTGTGAAAGATGATATGGCTAAGAAGGAGGTGACTTCTGAGATGACGGCAAATAGAGATGTATGGAGGAAGAAGACATGCTGCGCCGACCCAAAATAAATTGGGATAAGGACAAGAGGATGATGATGATAGTGGACATCAACGCACAAACCAATACAGTGAGTTCAGTACATGATTGTGAAACTCATTTTTGCATAATCAATATAAATATTCATCTATGCGGAAACCCTTCCTGTGCGTGATGTCCATCACGCGCTTGGTAGGTATTTTTTTTCGGATAGATTTTTTTAAATTTAATCTATAAAACGTCAAAATTTCTATCTATCAATGTGACTTTTAAAGAGAGACGTATTGTATTGTAAAGTATTGCATTGTATTGCTAGCCTGCTTCATCCAACTGCTGGGCAAATTCCTCTCCCCCCAAGATTTCAATCGTTGCTTCGATCCAGGGCTAATGTTGGCCAGTAAAGCATAAATTCAAAATCTCATTGCGTTTCACAGAAACGATGTTTGTCTCATGACTTATTACTTTTTTAAGTAAAAAACACATCAGAAACCAAAATTTCAACGTGGGGGGGTCCAAAATCATGCACTGAACTCATTGTATCAGTTTGTGTATTGGTAACAAAATCAAAACAAGCAAAACCATTTTAACTCCGACAAGCCGTGTCCAAAAACATCATAAAACAGAATATAAAAAGGTATGTGTGTTGTGTATCTAATACCTTTAAACGAGCAATTCTTGTATATATATGTCTGTATATGTACATATATAATCTGAATCTCGGAAACGGCTCCAACGATTTTTATGAAACTTAGTATGCAGGGGATTTCGGGGGCGATAAATCGATCTAGCTAGGTTTAATTTTTAGATTACGTCGTTTTATCCGATCAATGCTCGGTCATCCAGATACTAGTTCTTTACACAAGATAAATAGCCTAACAACACAGGAACAAGTAACCATAATGTATCTTAGTTATGTCTCATTGATTCAAACAGGAACTAAGCTAATGTGTTTCTAAATATAGTGCTGCCACCCGGCGCGCTATGACAGGACTTACAAACAAACATGCAGAGACTTCTACAATAGTTATCTACGTTATTTCGGCTTTCGGTCGCTTTTGGATAGCGGCTTTTTTTCACGTACCTACATAATCATAATCATCATTTATTGCATTCATTTTGACGACCTATGTGGCGCGGCGGGTGAAGGTCCGCCTGCGATGCATGAGGTTGCGGGTTCGATTCCCGCCTTGGGACAAATGTTTGTACGATCTACAAATATTTGTTTCGGGTGTTCTGCTTCTGGGTATTTGCTATGTATAATAAAAAATATCTATCTATGTAATGTATTGTATTAAGTATATCAGTCATCTAGTAGTACCCATAACACAAGCTCTGCTTAGTTTGGGGCTAGATGATGCTGTGTGGATTGTCCAGCATTATTTATTATTTATTTATTATTTATTTATTTAGTTTGCAAGTTGTTACAAATTACCTATCGGTTTCATACATGAACCCTGCTAGAGCACAGCAATATAAACGTTTTTAAGTGCTACAGTGTCACAATTCGTCGTTCTAACTTAAAAAGACTATATATAAATGATTATTTGATAAATCATCATCTGTCTAGTTTTGCCAATTATGTTGGGGTCGTCTTCCAGTCTAACCAGATGGAGCTGAATACCAGTTTTAAATGGAGCGATTACCTGTTTGAGCTCCACAACCCAGTTACTGGGCAACACGATAACTGTTTGGTTAGACTGGTTGTCAGAATTTCGGGCGTCTGACTACCGATAACGACTGTCAAAAATCTACAAATGACAGCCGGAACCAAAGGCTTACCGTGCTTTCCGAGGCATAGAAGAGTCTTGATATGTAATGAACGGTAACCCCCAGGCTCACCTCGGTAAGCGTTTCTAACCTTCCATCGACCAGTGTTTTTATTAAGCCAGTTATAATTGCTCAAAAATAGTACTGCCTAGCTAATAATATGACTATTTGACAGGTTGGTTAGCCTTAGTTCAGTGACCTCCAAAAATTCATAATTAAATTAAGAATTTTACTATCTGCCTAGCCTAATCCTGACTATGTTGAGATCAGCTTCCTGTCTGATCGGTTCTAGCTGATCATACCAAATGTTTTCTGCTATAAAATGTTCTACCTAAAAATCATCTGAATCTCCCTTACCATCTCACAAACTGATTCAAGATCCACTTCAAACGATGACGAATGGTAAAACAATTACACAAATACAGCATCCGCAATTGAAGAGTTCGTCGAATCATTACTTATTATTACACAACTAGCTGCGCCCGGCGGTGTTACCCCTGGTTTAGAATTCAACTAGAGGTGATTCGAAATTACCACGGAAATACTTCTCTTTTTTGGGTAGTAAAAAAAGTAGCCTACCTATGTATTTATCCAGGTTATGAGCTACCTTTAACACATTAAATTTCATCTAAATCCGGTCAGACGTTTAGCGTGATGGAGTAACAAACATACACACACGCATGCAGACAATTTTTGGCATTTATTTATATCTAGCCTTTGCCCGCGACTTCTTACGAGTGAATTTCAGCTATCGTAGATGCACATAAAGTCGCGGATTAAAAACTGTCGTATGTTCTTCCCAGGATCTCAAACTATCTCCACATCAAATTTCATATAAATCGGTTCAGCGAATTAAGTGTGATGCTTCGGCCGCGCGGTTTGTTGATAAAAAACCGGGAAAGGACATCCTTTCCCGGGGTGCAATCTATCTCTCTGCCAAATTTTATCGTAATCCGTTTAGTGGTTTAGGCGTGAAAAGGTAACAAACAAACTTACTTTCGCATTTATAATACATACTAGCTGACCCAGCAAACGTTGTTTTGCCATATAAGATGTTGGGGTGGACCACCCTCATCACTTAGGGGTATGAAAAATAGATGTTGGCCGATTCTCAGACCTACTTGTTGTGCACACAAAATTTCATACAAATCGGTCCAGCCGTTTCGGAGGAGTATGGGAACGAACATTGTGACACGAGAATTTTATATATTATAAGATTAAAGTTAGGATTAATTTGGACTAGCTTTTGCCCCAGACATTGTTCGCGTATATATCGGTTATCGCAGTCAAAAAGTGGATAAAAAAGTAGCCCATATAGTGGATCGCCCAGCCGCTGCGCCAACCACGCCGCCAAA
This sequence comes from Phlogophora meticulosa, assembly GCA_905147745.2. NCBI lineage: Eukaryota > Metazoa > Arthropoda > Insecta > Lepidoptera > Noctuidae > Phlogophora > Phlogophora meticulosa. The sequence continues at coordinate 16,679,920 of LR990522.1, read as the reverse complement.
AGTCAAAGAGTAGTTTAGCCGTGAACAGCGTACCAGACAAACAGACAGAGTTACTTTCACATTTATGATATAAGTACGGATATTAGTGTGATTGGAACAAATCCTCTTGAGTTATAAAACGTTGGAACTTCCATGATTCATCTCGAAGTGTAAACCATAACAATAAGAAATTGAACAGACACCGAACGTTAATACACAGATTGTTTATTTGTGTTATCATTCACGGAATCATCTTTTATTAAGGCACTGTATAAAATCAAACTTGTGGTTTATTTTAATAACGACCCCGAAATACTGTTTTAAGTTTTGAAGTTTGATGCTTAGCGTATCTCTTCGCCAGTTGTTTACATTAATACCTTTTGGGGGTTTGGTGCGTAATAAAAACAAAAGAAAGATGGTTTAATATCTTATGACGTAACAAGATTCTTTCACGTTTAATAACTTGAAGGAATCTTGATACTTAGTATTAGCAGCCTATTAAGTAACCCGTTTTCAAGTTTTTTTAGTAATCCAGTCTGAAGGAAATGTTTAATCCATTACTGAAGCAATAAAACTATGAATACCTACATAAAAAGAAAATATTGAATCACAGGGCATCGAAAAATTCATCCGCAATCACTGTCAACGGGAAAAGTGCCCAGAAGGCTGGCAGCATTGCTACGTTGAATGGCAATGCTGATTCTTTGGCCAAAAAAAGGCCAGCCCTCTGGTCATGTGAAGAGTCGACCTAACGCTTCGCGATGTCCCGAAAAACTAAATGGGCACACGGATCTTATGGCCGTAGTGTTTCAACCACAAACGGCTCAAATGTATAATTCCCAATTACTTAGGTTGTTATATTTTCGCCTTTCGGAGTTTTTCATCCGATACTTAATAAAATTATGTTTGAAAAATTCGTTTGCTTAGCTAAGTAAATATGATAAAATAAAATAAATAAATAATAATGCTGGGCAATCCACACAACATCATCTACTACTACATTACAATATTTACTTTACAATTTCTCGACGACTTATCGACACTTCGCTTGGCTAGAGGGCTGGCCTATTCTTTGCCCAAATATTTAGGACTGCCATCCAAAGTGGCAGTGCTGCCACTCTTTTGTCCACGTTTCCAGATGACAGCGATGCGGAGGAGTACTGTGACACTTGAGTGTCTTGGGAAATGCAGTACCTAGCTATAGTGATATACGTATACACACAGGCAGGTTCACGAACATAAAAAAAATCAGTTTGAGTTTTATCTATTTCAAGCAACTCTAGTAATAAGCTTTAATAAACTTATGAACTGCAGGCCTTACGTAAAAACCCCTTTCCATGCACCCATCTTACGTACCGTAGTCCGTCCCTGCAGAACTAGTTCATCGACACAATTCGCTTTACATTAATAAACAGCTTAATTATTATTAGTATATGAATCACGCTACTCAATGTCAAAAGCTGTACACCATCTTCCGGTAAAGCGAACGATTTCTTTGCCAAAAACTCTGACTCACCAAGAAACTTGTAATTTTTCTACTCGGCGGTTTGTCTACGCGTATTTTGTGTTTACGCGAGCGAAAATGTTATTTCACCTGAGACAGACAAATTGTTTTATTTTGTTCTTTTTTTAATTTCATTGTCGTTTATTTTTGGCTTTCAATAGATTGGCTATGCACGCGCTTTCATACGTATCCATCTAAAGTAAACTAATATTATAAAGAGAATAGATTTGTTTGCTTGTAATGGATGAACTCAAAAGCTGCTTAACTGATTTTAATCGCTCTTTCACCTATATAATAGTAAGTTACTATTTAAGTTATTATTTATTATCAATTATGCTATTTGAATCTTCTTTTGTTGATTTTTTTTCTTTTTTTATTTAAGTAACTAATTATATTTGTGTGTTCTTTTGCGCTTATGTCACAAATCTGTTTTCATGTATGTTTTTTTTTTTTTATATAGTAACATCACAAAACTTGAAAATATTGCAAGTGCTGTGCACACCTTTAAGTGGCAAATTCACCCTAGAGTTTAAGTTTGATATTGTACCCCTAAAATGTTCAAGTGAATAAGTCGTTGGAGTGCCGTAATTAAATAAATAAATAAATAAATAAATAAGTTACGTTATCAGCGAGTTACTTAAGCTATATTTTATTAGCAAAACTATGCTTTAAATGGGGCGTAGGCGATGTTAAAGTTCGATGGGAAAAGTACGAAATCCACGCGGACGAAGTGTAGGACGCCCTCTGACCAGGTGGGATGACGATCTGCAAAAGACTGCAGGCAGATGCTGGATGCGGCAAGCTGAAGACAGGGCGCTATGGCGCTCATTAGAAGAGGGCTATGTCCAGCAGTGGACTAATAGCCTGATGATGTGATGTGTGAAGTCGCGATCGAAATGCTAGTACTAATATTAAGTTGAAACGTTCGTTTGTTTTTTTTTGTTTGAACTTGCTAATATCTGGAACTACCATTTGGCTTGAAAAATCTTTTTGGATTTGATAGCCCAATTCTTCATGACGGCTATAGGGTATTTAACATCACGCTTCGACCTTTAGGAGAAGGTAAAACCGCGGGGCTCAGCTGGTGTATAATATTAGTCTCTTTACGAGGTAAAGGGCGTTCTCTTTACCGCTCTTTCTTAAGGTGTCTACCAGGTCGAGTAGCCCACGGGGTAGTGTGAATGAATGAAAAAACCAATGTGACTTTTTCAATCCATAAGTGTTTTAAAGTTTATCTTAGACATGACTGATATCGCTAAAGGAAAACATCGTGAGGAAAACCTGTACTAATAGTTTAGCCTTTCGCAAGCGTGGTGATAGTGATTAATGCCAGTACCTTCTGTGTATTAGAAGAGGCCTTTGGCCTGTAGTGGAATATTCTATTATGCATCTAAATATCAGCTTGCTGGTTAGTAACACGCCAAGAAACTTGATGCCATTCAGGTTTGGCCTTGATTACTGCGTGCAAGTCTTTTCAACATGTCATTTCCTCATTCCAGGTTCAATCCAGCTAGACCCAGGGGGATCGAGGTCAGGATCAGGCGCTGGTTCTGCAGGCTCGGGCTATGAGAGCGATCTTCGCCATTCAGGGTCCGAAGGCACCTGGGAACAGAAGCAACAACAACATAAATATGGAATATTGACTAGAAAGGTAACTGCTTCCTGCTCTGAAGTACCATATTAGACTAACAGTAGATACTGCATCGTTGGTCCAGCGGTCACAAGTGCTACTGCTAGGCACGAGGCCCTAGGTTTGATTCCAAGGTCGGGCCAAGTGCTGTTAGGTTATTTCTGTTGCCATTTGGAATTTCTCAGTAGCAGCCGTGAGTCTGGATATGTGCCCGGTTGTACATTGCATGGCACTTGAACATAACTGGCGAAATGTGGGTGTACTACAGGTTCACCTCTGCCTAACCAGTCGGGTACTACAGGCGTGATGTTATGCCAATAATCACCTCCTCTTAAACCATATCATCATTCACACAATCCATCTATCGCTTCTTCGATCTTCCTCTACTCTTGCAACCATTTTTGAAACTATCACCATTTTTTCCAGGTATCAGGCAAAAGCGTGCAGTTCCTCCTATGCCCGACCTGTGGTTATGAGACTCAGCTGCCTCTCGGTGGCATATCAGCACTGCCCCTCAACTATGTGCTGCTGCGGAAGATGGCGGCTGCCCAAGACAGCGAGGGGGTCAACTTGCTCTGTGATCTCTGTAGCAGTGATAATAAGGTAGAAAACAGCTTGAATGATATTTATGTTGATTAAAGTATGATACAAGGACGAATATTTTGGATTGGGTATACGTATTTTTAATGCCATATATGTTAAACCAAAAGTATAAAATATCGAATATGGCTAAAAATATCGAAACTCCTCCGTGCCTCGGAAAGCACTTTAAACCGTTGGTCCCGGCTGTCATTTGTAGATCTTTGACAGTCGTTACGGGTAATCAGAAGCCCGAAAGTTTGACAACTATTACTATTATTAACTTTATTTATTTAATAAAACATGGAAGACTTACAGCTAAAAAACAAAATAGAAAGGTACACATAGTCGACAGAAAGCCAATTACAAGTCCTCACGTGTAGAAATAGACTGGATATTGTAAAGTGAGCACACAAGGTAAAATAAAATGTAAAAAACAACTCTTAAAACTATTTGGTTTACGATATCAGTAGTTAGATAAGTCCATAGCTCTTTGTCTTAAAAATGCTTTCTTTTCAAAAGTATTTAAAGATACTTTAACACACGTGAAGTATCTCAACCGTGACCCATACGCTTCAAATGTGGGATTTCAACAAATTAGGTACCATTCGTTCCGTTCAGATACATTTGACTTACGGAATGCTTGTGTATTATTGTATTTGAACATAGATTGGGGTGTTTGGAAGTCTTTCGTATCATTGAACTTGATGAAACACTGGAACAGTTGACAAAGGATGTTTGGCTATTTCTGTAATATTATTTACCTTTAAACGAGCAATTCTTATTCTAATTCGTACATATACATATATGTAATATATGTATATTCTTTATATATAAAATTCTACTGTACGTGTGTATGTCACTGAACTCCTAAACGACTGGACTGATTTGAATGAATTATTTTGTATCCGTTTGGGTGGCGCCCTGCATGGTTTAGATTCACAATTGGACCCGGTAGGTGGCGCTGTACGGGCAGGACGAGGTTTTTTTTTTTTTTTTTTTGGAATGGGCATCTCGCAGTTTATCCTTTAGGGATATTTACTGCTCAACCGAACTTTCCTGTGGGGGGCTTAATTAAAATTAAGGCCTCCAGCCAGGCATAAAAACTTATAAGCTAAGCGACTATCGCTAAGGGCACCCCCTGCGGGGTACGAACCTCGGCTTAGGACGTCGCTGAAGAGGACAGCAAGGGACAGGCTGGATCTGATTGTTCCATTATTTAGGGACATTTTAAACATTAATCGGCTCAGCTTCGCGGGCTGGCTCTAGCAAAGGGTCGGGAGGGGGGCATCGACGGGGTCGTCGCGACGGGCCTCGGCGGCGAGGACGGAATGTCCGTTTTTGTATGCGAACAGTGCTGGTGGCCTTATCGCTCTCCTGGAGGAGAGTGATAGGATCATCTGGCTCTGTGAGTGTATGTCTTGGTCTTCGAACTGTACTTATTCGCGAGGGAGTGTATCGGGCGGCCGATGACACTAAGGCAGGACGAGGTTTGTTCGGTCCGCTAATATATATGTATTATATTCTGAATCTCCGGAACGGCTCCAACGGTTTTCATGAAATTTAGTATGCAGGGTGTTTAGGGAGCGATAAATCGAACTAGCGAGGTTTTATTTTTAGAAAATATTACATTCGAGCAAAGCTCGGTCATCCAGGTAATAATAATTATGAATACAAGCCTACTGTTGTCCCACTAAAGAGCAAAGGTCTCTTCTCAGACAGATAAGGCACAAGCATTAATCATCACGCTTGCCTAATGGGGGTCGCAATTTCGGACCTTTATGAATTATAATAATAATAATAATACGTTTATTTCGGAACTTGCCATATCGTGTTAGTAACAATTTATACTTAGAACTAGTGTTAGTATTATAAGTCTTGAACTTAGAAAATAGATATGAATTTAAAAAAGTAAAATTGGTATTTACCCGGATTTGATCCTACAACCTCATGTATTAGAGGCGAATCCTTGACTACTGGGCCGGCCGGCGGCCACTGTTATTTCTGTTAAGGTGAATACGTAGTGCCAGCACGCATTTTTTTTTCATAAGTCTTGTTATTTGCGGTTTTTTATTATTTTTATTTATAAAAAAATCTGCATTGAAATAGGTACCTAGTCACCTACCTATCTTCCGATATGTGACTTCACCTCTGAGAGGTGGTCGAAGACGAATAGGAAACACTACAGCTAACTCGTTCATTTTTATTTTTTATTTTAATTAATATAAGTCTGAAATCACCAACCCGTCTTGAGCAAGCGTGTTGATTAATCTTTGCCCTGCAGTGGGACGGTAACAGGCTGGTAGATACGTTTTTATCTGATGTGATTTTTGTTTTAAACAATAAAAAGTCATGAGAAAGTTATCTTCTTTTAGCAAATAAAACTTTTTGTTTTCAAGATTTTATTTAATCACTTTATTAGCGTGGTTGATAGTACCAGGTAGTTGACAGAAGAACAGACAGGAACGGCACTCATATATATTATTATCTATAGATAGACAATTTCAATAGGCTATTTAGCATCACAATACGACCCTCGAGCGGGAGGAACCGCTTGGCACAAATAATATAAAAAATACAAATTGTAACTTAACCGAAACTTGTTTAACAGGCAGAAACACGTTGCAGTCAATGCTTGGTTAGCATCTGCACATCATGCGGGGAGGCGCACGGCAGACAGAAGGCCACTGCTCGCCACTCACTGCACCCCCTGGAGCCTGCGCCAGTCAAGTACTGCAGTCAGCACCCGAAGGCTGAACTTAGTGTTTACTGCGCAACTTGTCAGCAAGTAAGTGAAGTTTTATTGACTGCTCAGAGATGAGGAGCAGGGTGTTAACTGTGTAAAGTTCCCCATCCTCCAAGGAAAAGGAAAAGGTTGGACCGTCTGACCAGACGGGTGCTGTTCCCTGTCGGGGTCTACAACGGCTTTTAGCTTTAAGCCTTTCCTTAACATCTATTTTTACCTTGTGGAACGCAAATAAATATGAATATGTGTTGTGTGTGGCAGTCTACTGCTAGACGGTTCTTGTATAACGTTCCGTAAAACGGGGTTAATAGAAACGCAGGGGTGAATAGATAACATTGTTTGTTACTACTATTATTTTTTTAAGGAACTGCAATTTATCATTTTTCCACCACCTTGTCAGGAATGAATATTATTGAATCTACGTTAAAATCTCGCGTTTCTGTTATCCCCGTTTTACCGATATGCTTACGCGGATCTATGATGTCGCGATCTAGGATACGTCAGTTTTAGTTCGTATGATGCGAGATAGATGTCACTACACACGGCTAAGAATAAAATCACTGTTTAGCGATAATACTTTCGTCTCAGCTTGATATTATTTTATTTTTTCGTACAGTTTAAAGACTGATCGTAAACTTATTAATATTTAATTATAAGTTAAAAGCCAACTTTCGTATTAACGGTAAAACTGTCCAGCACCAACACAAAACTTCAACAGATGTCATTGTCTAGGTCGCATTAGTGACCAGGACTGAGTACCGAAGACCTTCAACCACTATCAGAGACCTTTGCAGTCTTTGGTAACTAAGAAGGTTATCTGCCTAGCTTTTTCCAAATTATTTGGGGTCAGCTTCCAGTCTAATCAGATGCACCTGAATACCAGTATTTTACATGAAGCGACGGCTTATCGGACCTCCACAACTACTGGGCAACACGATACCCCATAGCAACACTGGTTTTCAGACTTTCTGGCTTATGATATTATTAAACGTCTGTCAAAGATCTACAAATGACGGCCGGGACCAACGTCGTATCGTGCTTTCCGAGTCACGGTGGAGTCTCGGTCGGTCACCCAGTACCTACATCGGCAAGCGTTGCTTAACCTTACCTAACATTGGCAACAAGGCATGTCTCACCGTTGCGCCAAAAAGGTCAATTTTATTGTCTGACGCTCTGGTGTTTGGTATAAACCTATGTCCTATACGGACGAGTGACAGATGTGCATATGACATAAGTAAGTACATAATTTATTTTTCGTTTTTTTTAATGGTGCCCAAAAAACAAAAACGTTGCCCCACACTATAGGAATTTCTCATGTATCGTGGGTGCGTTTGCAAACATTTAAACTCACATACACAAACAAGCAAATCCCGGAATAACTAGGTACTACTACAGGTACCTAGTTACAGGCCATACAAAATATTAGTTCTGTGCGGGAATCGAACCCAGGACAATCGAATCGTGTCAAAATCGAGCCATGCCACAAACAACATAAGTAAGTACCAATTTTTTTTTATTAAATATTATGTACTTATAAGTTTAATAAAGTGAAGAACTAAACAAGTTCGAATCAAAATAAAGATATCATCTTATATAGAAGGAAGGTATATAGAAAGTGATACAAATTTATTAATTAGGTACTGAAGTAACTAACAAATTAAAAAGTTAAAAAAACTTTTATAAAAATTCAACCGACTTCGTGTAAAATAACTTTAGTTTCAGAAGTCGGTTGCTTTGTTTGTTTCGTTTGATTTATTTTAAGTTTTTTTATAACACGCGTTTTAGTGGGTCGGTTTGTATCGATCTAGGTTAAATAATAAATAAACAAATAATGCTGGACAATCCACACAGCATCATCTAGCCCCATGACAGATATACTTAATACAATCCATAACATAGATAGATATTTTTGTAATGTACATAGCAAATACCCAGAACACCCGGAACAAATCTTTGTAGATCGTACAAACATTTGTCCCAGGGCGGGAATCGACCCCGCAACTTCCCGCGTCGCAGGCGGACCTTCGCCCGCCGCGCCTCATCGGTTGTCACTGTCGTATAAAGATTTTTATTTATTAATTACATACTCGTATTAACCTTCATTGTAATCAACTATTGATTCAAGTTACATAACTCATAGTATTAGTACTGACATTTTCTAAGTCAAATTGTTATTTGACTTAGAAAATGTCAGTAAACTAAATTAAATATAAATAAAGAAATGTTAATCAAGCAGTAAGTCCAGCAGAAATTTTGCAGAACCGGTTAACGATCGCACAATTGATTCGACCGGAGATCAGTTTTAGAATGCTGTTGGTGCTGTCCCGCACCCTGAGTACCAGGAATGCGTATCTCAAACGCATTACTGTATAAAATCAATCTACGCGGGCTTCTGCAAACATCCATAAAGCACTACAAAACTAATGAATATTCACCATAATATTGGTAATCCTGCCATCTGTGAGATATTTTTACAACCATTACAACACTTTAATGCGTTAGATGATCATATGCGACACTAATCAACGCCATCTATTGGCTTGTGTGAGAATTAGAACTAAACAAGTATTGGTGGAATACGTTTGCCCTTTTCCATAGGTACTCAAAATCAGAAAAAAAATCTCCATACCAAATTTCACTTAAATCCATTCAGCAGAAAAGGAAACAGAGTTACTTTCACGTTTCATAATCACACACACACACACCATAACACATTTAGTAAGGATTAAAAAAAAGAAAAAGAAAAAAATGTTGAACAATCGTTAAAAATAATTGATCTAGGTTAAATAATAAATAAACAAATATTGCTGGACAATCCACACAGCATCATCTAGCCCCAAGGTAAGCAGAGCTTGTGTTATGGGTACTAGATGACTGATATACTTAATACAATACATTACATAATATGTAGATAGATATTTTTATTATACATAGAAAATACCCAGAACACCCGGAATAAATCTTTGTAGATTGACAAACAATGTCCCACTACCAAAGACACTATAATTTGTGCTCATAATGCAAAAAAAACAACAGCAAAGAATGATAAAAACATAACATAGCGCCAGTATCCCCCAAAGGGTACGGCAGAGATGTAGGTACGTATGGTACACCCACATTTCGCACAGTTATCTTTAAGTTCCATGTAGGTAATAGGGGGCGAGCCTATTACCATCAATCGAGCACGAATAGAGACAACAGGCAGTTGAAGACTCGAGAAGAGAGGAGGGAGGGTGGAGAGGGACGGGGAGGGGGGCGAGGCGGAAAGAGCAGGGAAACACGATAAGAAATCTATAAAAAAAATCTTTAACAAATCACATCACACAACAAACCAAGTCATTATTTATTACTACTACGTTACTATGGCATTGAAATGAGTAGTGAATCACTAATAATATATTGCTATCTATTTTTCCTGAATTAAAAATAGAAAAAATGTTTATGTATACATGTAAACCGCTTGTCTTAACATGGAGATTATTATTGGCGCTCTTTTCCTTAACAAGACAGTGAAAATACGGATCAGAAATTACATAACATTGATAAAGAGCTTGCGTGTCAAAAGTTCATCGTTCACAAACAAAACATTGACCTTTAACTTAGGAATTCTCAGTAAGTCATCATCTGCCTAGCCTTTTCCCAACTCTGTTGGGGCCGGCTTCCAGTCTAACCGGGTGCAGCTGAATTACAGTATTGTACATGGAGCGACTGCCTATCTGACCTCCACAACCCAGTTACTGGGCAGTATGAGACCCCTTGTTAAGACTGGTTGTCAGACTTTCGGGCTTCTGACTACCCGTAACGATTTACTTACTTCTCAGTAAGTATAAAATATATAAACAAATAATAACTAGTTTATTAATGTATGCATATTGTTATCAGAGTTCGGATTCAGCCATAAAATCGTTTGAAGTGATACATACTTCAAAAGATTTGATAACATTAAAATATGTCAACACGTTTATTGACAAGCCAAAATGCTGAACTCCATACAAAGTCAAAAAAAAAAAGTTGATTGTGATTTTGATAGTGCCAAAACAAATACCAGAACCCAATACGCTGCGGCGACTATTTTATGGCTCAAACATAATAGGGTAGTTACTGTCCTTAAAAATTCTGTTTGGTCCAAAAGTTGGATTTCTCAAAAATACTGGACACGTATTTTTTCTTTTGCCACGTAAACCAAAAATGACGACGGTATACATAGTGCGGTGAAATGGCGGGTGACATCACCCCGAGCTACACTTCTAATGTAACAGTGACGTCACGACCTCCTGAACTTTGATGTGCTATATCATGGTCACATTTTATTGATTAGAGTAAGTTTTTGGTAATCTTACTGACGGACTAAATAGGCTTGATATATTTTTACCTAGGACACATCCCTATTGTAAGGCACCATTACGCGACGTCGACGCCGGTAGCTGACGTGTTAAATGACTTAATTTAGTAGAAGAAAAATTGTAATTATGAATTTATTATACTCTCATGGTAATAGTGCTACCGATAAGCCCGGGGTCTTAGGTTCGATTACGAGGTTAAGAAAAGTGCTTTACCATATGTAGTTACATATGGTGAAACACTTTGCCAGCTAATCCAGGTCCTGAGTAGTTGCCCAGGACCTGGATTTGTGCCCGGTTCATGGCAATAAGCTCGTCCCTATAACATGGGACTCAAACATAACTGGCGAAAATAATGTAGTAGGTGTGCTATAGGTGCACTTCTGCCTAACTATTTGAGGAATACAGGCGTGATGTTATGATTGTTTGTCACCCGCCATCTAACGTATGAGTGTGACGTTAGTGGTCATTATTCCAAGCGTATATTAACCGAATATGCTTTGTTTGGCGCTCCAGTCTAAGCCGACGCGCGACGGCGAATGTACGTTATTCAAGTACTTTTCTATTTTCAAATTTGACTTTAGTTTTTTTTTTTATATTGGATTGAAGAGTGCTTTGTCTGTGAAATTGTTACAAATCATTATAGTTGGAACTCCAAGGTAAGATACGTTTTTTTTTGGTTTCATTTTTTTTAATATTAGAAGGAATCGGATAATCGGATGCATGTTTACTTACCGAAAGTTATTTTTGGTGTTCGCATACAGCATTATGTTGATATAGGGATATCTTTGGCCACGCACAGGTTCAGTGGTTTTTATTTGTTCGTAATTGTGCCGGTTGGTGGCAATAGACTCGCCCCATAAAAGCCCAGCCCAGCCCAGCCCAGCCCAGCAAATAAATGTTTCTCTTTCTGTCGTTCTTTTCATACATTTTTACTGTTAGTTAATTTAGTTTTATTAGTAAAATAGTAAATCAGTCTGTGATTTTAGATAATAGGGGGCTTTTTAAACACTATAGCTGTGTTTAATGTGTGGAGAGCAAAGTTACAACCTATAAGGGCCTCACAAGATGGGAGGGGTTGTGAGATATCTCGTATATTTGTAAAAACGTTTTTATTAGCGAAATGGTAAGTTTTATGATAAAAATAGCTAAGACAAAAATTGTAGATCACAAAATTATGTACAAAAAATGTCCTAACACTTTTTCCCCTAAGATTCATTATTTCGGCGAAAAAGCGGTTCTAGAGTTTAGTAAATTTGTATTATAATGGTATTTAACGTGCAAGTCAATTGTCAGCTTCTTGAGAATGTATGCAAGGGTGAATGTCTATTTATTTGTATAAAGCATACTGTTATCCGATTCCTACCGGTGTATTCTGTAAAAATCACCCCGCGACAAGTTAGCTAAAGTGAACGTGAAGAGAACTGTCAATCCCAAGTAATAATATGTGATGTCATGACAGATCCTTTCATCTACATTGTCACCGGAAAGATTTTTACAGAAGAACGGTGCTGATTAGGTAATAAAGTAGTATCCTTAAAAAGTCAGATTGATCCGAAAGTTGGATTACTCAAAAATAACGAACGTATTTTTTCGTAAACCAAAAATGACGACGATATAGTGCGTTGAAATTGCGCATGCCGTGACGCCGTACTACACGTTTAATGTAACAGTGACGTCACAAGCCCCTTCTCCTGAACTTTGATGTGCTATACCACTGTCACTTTTTATTGATTTGAGTAAGCAAAAAATACGTAATATTTTTTGGTAATGTTACTGACGGACTAAATAGACTTTATATATGTTTACCTAGGACACATCCCTTAGCGCTACACTGTGCAATCAGGCTCACAAAGATTACGTACAGAAATAGGTCAACTTTCATGATAGTGATGTGAGTTTTAATGATTTATCATTAATTCATATATTTTTTTCTAATACACAAACATAAAATCACGCCTTTTTACCATGGGGGTAAGCAGAAACTACAAAACGCCACCTGCTACGATCCTTACATACTCCTGTTGCTTCGTTTACGTCCATACATCTGGTCATACACGCACGCCGGTTGCAAGTACTACGCACCTGACCTTTTTGTTTTGGCCATTAAGGTCTTGTAACTGATTTTTAATATTTTTCAGATGGGTTCGGAGCATATAATGTACTACGTGATACAATTCCTGGAGCCACCTTACAATAATGTTGATAAATACGTTTGTGTCCCATCTTCTTGGACTAAACAGGACAAAAACACATATCCTACAATTTCTGTAGCATATCCGGATGAACATTTACCATCAATTAGAGAAGATGTAAGGAAAAATCGTGGAAGACGTCGGGACTGGAGCTTTTATCGCGCTGTAGCTATATATGTGAGCGGTGAGTAAGAACTTATTACCCCATCCGACCCTTTGCTAGAGCCAGCCCGCGAAGCTGCGCCGGTAAATGTTTAAAATGTCCCTAAATAATATATCTATTTGATCTAGCCTGCAACGTCCTCTTCAGCAACGTCCTAAGCCGAGGTCCGTACCCCGCAGGGTGCCCTTAGCGATTGTTCGCTTAGTTTTTAAGTTTTTATGCCTGGCTGGAGGCCTTAATTTTAATTATTCCCCCCACAGGAAAGTTCGGTTAAGCAGTAGATATCCCTAAAGGATAAACTACGAGATGCCCATTCTAAAAAAAAAAAAAATATTATTACAATGATTAAACGTGACCAATTAGACTCACAGCGTTACTAGTACAGTAGGTCTGTACGTTGTTGTGGTTTTAATTTTTTTGTTTTTCACATAATATCTCTCGGTTCACTCGTGCAAAGTGACGGAGAAATAGATCGAGCTGTCAAGCACCGAATTAACATAGGGTGGTTGAAATGGCGGCAGGTAACGGGAACAACTCGTGACCCCCATATTCCCCTTAAACTTAAGGAGAAGATTTACAAAACATGATGAGACCTGCCGTCTTGTATGGATCAGAATGTTGGGCCGCATGAATGAAAGGCCGTGACAATGCTAAGGGGGATGTGTGGTGTTACGCTAATGGATAGAATAAGAAATGAGCATGGAAGAGGAAGTCTGACAGTGGTGCTGTGACCGAGAAGTAGCGTGGTTATCGGTTGTCATGGTATGGGCATGTGATGCGAAGAAATGAGGACCATGCTATAAGTGGAATAAGTATAGAAGTATAAAGTGGTAGGTCACTTTTACTTTCAGGCTGTTACGGGATAATTAATAAGGTATTACTTGAATGTTTGAGAGCGAAGAGATTTTTTTGTGTGATCTGAAAATAACTGATAAGAATGTGGAACAAGTGAATGAATTTGTACTTTGGGGATTTTGTTTTATGATAAGGCAGATGTAAGTGGAGGGGGTGCCTGAGCACAACTGACACTGACCTTATTGTTGATAAGCCGAGTTGATGCCCGCGATTTTGTCGTCTTGACAAAAATAGCCAGAAACAAACAGCAGTTTCGTATATTACCTCAAACAATCAGACTGACAGATAGACAATAATTTTAAAAATTGTTTATTTTTTTATAACTACCGTAAACTTTCATATACAGGATGTTTGGTGCATGGACCAACAGGATTTTGTGGGGGATTGCCTTGGGGGGGTAATGCGCTAGTTTTCGCAAGTTATGACGGTTTAAAGGCAAGATTCCGGGTGATTTAAAAAAAAACTAAAAAATAACATATCTAAACTATCGTGACACTTAGGACATAAGATATATCAGGGAAACTAGCGCATTACCCCCCCAACCCCCCAAAAAATCCTGTCGGTAAATAAATAAATATAAATATTGCTGGACAATCCACACAGCATCATCTAGCCCCAAGCTAAGCAGAGCTTGTGTTATGGGTACTAGATGACTGATATACTTAATACAATACATTGCACAGATAGATATTTTTATTATACATAGTAAATACCCAGAACACCTGGAACAAATATAAATGCACCAAAAACACCCTGTACATAAAAGTTAAAAGTTTTTTTCAAAATACATATACCGCCGCTTCCGAGTGAAAGACTCTCAGGAGTGCAATTTTGATAATTTCTATTTTATTGCATATTTGGAAAGAAAATCTCGGGACGCACGCCTTAATTTCACACATAAATTTTTTACTAACCTGTAACGCCCTTTATCACGGTTAGTGAGAACCACTTAAAAACTCGCCAGTGTGAATAAGCTGTATAAATAAAATTATACTGGATTTAGTTATTTCTTCCCCCTGTAAAATTACCTTTTTTGCATAAGTATACGAGGTTTGCAATCTAAGGCGACGATATGCATTTAGAAAAAATATGTAATTTTGACATTTCAAACAGACACTTTAATTTATTTATTTGTAATAATTAGCTCTTTTTACTTTAAGTTTTTTTTTGTCGTCTAGAAACACCGGAAACTCTTTGTTTTCTTGCTATGTTTTAGTCATTAATTATTTTAATTTTCTTTCTGTATTTACTTAATATTCTCTGATCGTATCTCCAGCGTTTGATGGTCTATCATAGTACCTACGTGATATTTTCCACTAAAGATATTAATGAAAAGTTGAAGTGATGTTATAGATAACAGATTTGTATAGATGTTCTTCAGAAAGGTCAGGTTCGTGGTAGGCACCTTATTGCAATCGGCGTGCGTGTATGACAAGATGTATGAGCTCAAACGAAGCAAAAGGAGTATGTAAGGATCGTGGCGTTCTCGACGACCCCGTCAATGTCCGTCCCCCGACCCTTTGCTCGAGCCAGCCCGCGTAGCTGAGCCAGTAGTTGTATAAATTAGTCCCTAAATAATATATCTATTAGATCCAGACCGTCCCTTGCTGTCCTCTCCCAGCAACGTCCTGAGCCGAGGCTCGTACACCGCAGGGGGTGTCCTTAGCGATTGGTCGCTTAGCTTTTAAGTTTTTACGCCCTGGCTGGAGGCCTTAAGTTGTAATTAAGTCCCCACTGGAAAGGTCGGTTAAGCAGTAGATATTCCTGAAGGATAAACTGCGAGTTGCCCCTTCCTGAAAAAAAAACCTTTCTGTCCATTCTGCCTATCCCTATGGGAAAGAGGCGTGAGTTAATGTATGGTTTACGTGTCACTTTATTTCTTCGTTATTATGTCAGAAGGTACGATAAAAAAAAATGTATTTTTATTTTTTTTGTATAAGTAAGTAACACGTAGTTCTTGTTCACAGATTCCTTCAGTTATGCGGAAAATTTTATAAAGAAAAATAATAATACTGAACCCAAAGATAATAATCAATGTTCAGAAACGAAACCAGCCCAGTCAGGTCAGTACCTACTCAACACCATTTTCAAGAAATAAATAAGTGATTGATTGTGAGTGAGTGTTCATCTTTTCGAAAAAATAAACACCTTTAGGACAGTTAATGAGATATGCGCTTCTAAAGCAGCGATTCCTAAAATGGGTTCCGTATAAAATTCACCAGGGCACCGCGAAATTATAAATTTTTGTTTAATATAATACCACAGTTAAGTAAAAATATTATTTTGAAATAGCGCAAAATATGTAATGAGAAGACCCCAAGAAAATAGGTTTTTTTATTTTTTATTATTAGGGTTATTATTGAATACTGTTATGTAGATAAGTAGGTAGGTAGGTAGCGAGAATCCAGCCCGTACTATCGCGCAAGCGCGGGGACATAGCGCATACTGTTCTATATAATACCGATAATGTGGACATCAGAAGAGAAACTAATAAAAACAGGTTTAAAAGATTATTAAAGGTACACCTATTGGATAGTATACACACACCATGAACTATAGTATACATAGTAAATTATGCATAATCACAAACTATATTATTAAATTCCCAACCTAAAACTTAAAAGACTCACCTGAGTCCACAGACAAACTGTTTAGAACAGTTTTGTGGACCTATATATTACACTAAGGTTAAGCACTATTTTGTAATAATAATAATAATTTAATAATAATAAATAATAATAATAAATAAATAAATAAATAAATAATGATTCCTCACATTCTAAATTACCTTAAGAACTAAATTGTTTTCATTTTTTTTTTTTTAAAGAAGTTCTTATTTAAATGACAGTGTATTTCATTTGTAATAACTTGATGTGGTATTTGGTATTATAATGGTATTTGCTGAGAGCTCCGTTATCTTAAAAGTTTGGGAACCCCTGTTCTAAAGCAACACTGTGTTTTTGACACACATCACATTAGCCTAGACTGCCTCATTGGTCTATTGGCCCCAAGCAAGACTGCTGAGCATTAGATCTTGGGTTAGATTCTCAGGTCCGGCAAATTGTTATTAAGTTTTTCAATATGAAGCTTTGATGTTGTATGATTCATAAATTGCCCCTATCAAAAATTGCTCACGTTTTCGCTTCAATAATTTATCTCTCACACAGATCATCATCATCATCGTCTTCTTCTTCCATACATCTCTATTTCCCGTCATCTCAAAACTCACCTCCTTCTTAGCCATATCAACTCTCACAGATATTGATAAAAATATTTTATTGCAGATGAAAAAGACTCAGTTCCCAAAAGAAAAATACAATGTTCAAATCACAATGTCTCGATGGATCCTGTAGTAAATAAATCTCAAACAAAGGACCCGATTTTGAGGAACAACGAAAGTTCTCCAATAAGATTATGTCCCAAACGACCAACGCCACTTATTTCCAAAGACATACCTTTTAAAAAACGACAAAAAACTACGGAGACGTCTAAATCGGTGAATGAGCCCTCGGCAGACCCAATTGAAAAACAATTAGAATCAATGCACGGTGATTGTTCAAATGAAGAACACCGTGATGAAACAATTTTTGGAACATATTATACTGTTGAAAATAATATCACTAAGAAAGTATACCCTAAAAGTAGAACAGAGAGTACGGTCAACGGAACAGAGAGTTCTTCAGATTCAGCAAGTTTGTCTTGTCACCCATTTGAGCATACTAACAAAGAGAAATCACCAACAGATAAAGTGAACTTTTCAAATGAAAAGCCACAAGATAAAGATGTTGGAAAAGGTAAGGATTTAAATGAAATTAAGGTAAAGGAAAGTAAGATTGCTGAAAATTCTACCAAATCAGCAAATATGCCTGCTTCAGATATGCAAAATCGATTTAAGTCGAGTTCTGCAAAAATCAAGATTATTGATAATAAAACTTACCATTCAAGTAATACGGAGAATGTGATGCAAAATTATCCAGAAGTAGCAGATCTACCATCACAGGTACCTAACAGCTCTTACAATAATCCATCTTTAACAGTAAATATACCCATTTTGTATCAAGAGCAACATCAAAGAGGAACATCAGTTGGGAGATCTGTGCACACGTTTAATAACGTTCAACAAATTTGCACAGACGTTACAAGGATTACTCCATCTGCTCTCCATCACTTGCAACATTTGTTGAGTTATTGCTCTCACTTACCTGATCATACACATAGTAAGCAATCTTTAACATTCAATGGAAATAATCCCCATCAAGAGCCACGCACACAAGAAATAATTAGTGGACCTACCGGAGTAAATCCTATAGATCAAAGAGCCAGGTGTTCATGTAATTGCTCAAATGAAATACTAGATTCACAAGTAATTCAAAACCAATCTTACAAAGAGCAGCGTAGTCAAGCAACACCTATTGAAAAATCGCCTGAAACTAATCCCACTGCGAAAAGTATTGGTTCCAAAAATAATACAGAAAATGAACCATCTACATTACAAAACCTTCCAAATAAAAATCAGCATATTGAACACTCAACACAAGAACAACTTCCTTCAGTCGTCAAACCTACTGTGGTGCAAGAGACGCCAGAAAAAATAACCGTCGAAAAAAATAGCGTAGTCAAAGATATTGAGGGAAATACTAAACCTAAAAGTAACATAGACAAACAATCAACAGTTAAACAAAATGCACGTGTCTCAAGTCACGACTTACCTGCTGTTAAATTAATAACAGAGCAAGCCTTATTAAAAGGATTTCGAAATATAGTTGAACAAATGTGTTTAACTATTGTCGATGAGCAAGATGATGGCGAATGTAATACATCCAATGAATTCAATGAAGCAATCTACGAAATTCTGAAAGCTGTTGACGGATATTTTGGAAAGACAACTAATAATACCTTTGCGTCTGCATCAAAAGATGGGTCAGTAAAAGCTGAAATGAAGAAAAATAAAAAGGATACATCTAATTACAATGCTGATGATGACGATGAAGACGATGATGGTGATGATGATTCTGATGATGGCTGTAATGAAACTCTTAAAAAAAAAGGTGGTTCGAAACGTCGGTTTGTTTTACCTCCGGAATACGATTCAAAAGACTCGAGATGGACACTGAAATATCAAAGAGCTGTACCAGAGATTATAGAACTTATGCCTCATAGTAATATATTTATAGATAGCGTAAAATTGGCTAATTGTAAAAGATCTGCAAAAGATTATAAATCATTTGGACGAATGTTACTGACAGAAATATTTACTCAAAATGCATTAAGTGTGTGCTCCTTGACTGGTGCTAGAGCAAATTCATTCAGTGTTGACAAGTCAGATGTACGACCTGGCCTGAATGAAAATGCGAGATCAGTTTTATTGACATACGTTGAGGAATACGGAAGTTCTAAAGGCTGGGGTCTGTTTGATTCACACTCAGTTATAAATAGCATTCGCAGCAAAATTCAGGAAATGCGACCTAAAAAATATGATGCCAAGGCTTAATTCTTATGTTTTTTTTTGTAGTTATCGTTGTGTAGTTATAGTTATTGTCTTACTTATATTAGTAGTTACAATTATCTTATTTCAACAAACAGGAGTGATTTAATAAAAAGCATCCCGTGTGAATTCACTTACTAGTACAATAGGGATGTGTCCTAGGTAAAAATATATTAAGTCTGTTTAGTCCGTCAGTAAGATTACCAAAAAATATTGGACACGTATTTTTTGCTTACTTAATTCAATAAATAGTGTCAATGATATAGCACATCTAAGTTCAGGACAAGGGGCTTGTGACGTCACTCCGTGCTACACTTTTAACGAAAAGTGTAGCACGGCGTGACGTCACGCGCACTTTCAACGCACTATACCGTCGTCATTTTTGTTTTACGTGACAAAAGAAAAAATACGATGAGCAATAGTACCGTATGGTAGTGGCTCTGAGTGCTACATTAATAAATTTATTTGTGATGTTTCAAAGGTCATATCGCACACCCAGATCAAAACTGCGACAGATAAAAAAGAAAATTCAGTGCTTTGAAAAAACGTACGCCTCATTTTTTTTTGTTTGTGAACTTATGAAATAGAATTTTAAATTACGTCATAAACATGTGGATTAATTGCCACTGTGTCTTAACTGGGCTAAGAATGAAACTAAACTTTATATCGATAATTAATTTATTATTTATGCGTTATAACAAAAAAAATCGAATTTTGGGTTGTCTCAGTTTTGATCTAGCTCTATATAAATGTAATAAATGATTGATTGTTTAAAACAGTGTATGAAGATTAAAATTTAATTGTGAAATTGTGGAATAGTAATCAGTACAAAAACACAACCTTACACTCACACACAACTGCATGCCATATTTATTATAAGTTGTTATGTCTGGAACAATGTTTTCTAAATATTAAGATGGGCGTTGATAGTTGCGACACAGTTTCAACTTTTGCAGCTATCATCGATTCCTTTATGTATCTGTACCATGCTGTTTATGTTCCAAAATAAACATTTCGTATTTGTATTTTGTATTTGTAATTTTCCATATTGTTGTAATATTATGTTCGTACTGATTCAATAGTACTTTAAGTGCTATTGAATCAGTATCATAAGTATTTAGAATTAAGACAACATTGTCCTCTTAATCATACAATATAATATGAGTAATAACATCGGGATTTATTATTTCTTTTGATGCCTGATGCCTACCACCCACCCTAACGCCCTCCCACGTTAGTAAAATTAGCAGACCGAGGCATTCACTGTCCACACTCACACTCTCTTGCCTCTCCTGTCCGTATGAGTACTCATATGGTAGTAGGGCCAGTACACCAAAACAATCTTAATGCGATCCAGCTTGTCCTTTCGCTGCCCTCCCCCAGCGCCCCCTTTTACTGAGGTCCGTTCCCAACAGCTTAGCTTATAAGTTGTTATGCCCTGGAGGCCTTAACCCTTTCGCTGCCCAGTTCAAAAATACGATTTAACTCGTATGTTTGGAAAATTACATAATGCGTAGGTACATGGTAGGGGGTGATGGGCATGTTCACATCTCATCTATAGCTTTTTACATGTACGACTTGGGAAGCGAGTTCTGGATACATGAACAAACTATTTTTCGTCACGGGAGACGGGTACTGGGTACTAAAAGTGTTAATTTATTTTAATGTATCTCTGGATACTGCTGTTTAGCAGCCGATAACGTCCTTTGTTGATCTAAGGTTGCCATCAGACGGACTGCAGCGCAGCGACCGCGTGTAATCGCTATAGTCAACTGATCTGCAGACGGATCTGACTTTGCCTCTAGCCCTTGAGCTCAGTGTAAAAGTGATCAATTTTTATTTAAACTCCTATGACTTTCACACGTTGCACACTAACTGTAAGCGGTTGGCAGTAGACACTACACGACTGCGACCGTATGAAGTTGAAGTCACAACTGTATGCAGTTAATATCGACTGCACACGACTGCAGCTGACCGCGTGAAGTTGAAGTCACAACTGTATGCAGTCGGAAGTACAACTGCATGCAGTTTAATATATCGATTACGCGCGGTTGCTGCGGTGCAGTCCGTCTGATTGTAGCCTAAGAGATGCCATTCCCAATAAAATATCTGCTGACGTAGGTGTAGTAGTGGCGAGGTGTCAGTTTTTGTCAGAGGGAAGCCGAAGATTAAAAAAAACTTATCAGCAATAACATAACATCACGCCTGTATAACCCGAAGAGATAGGCAGACCTTTAGTAGGTAATCCCACATTTCGTCTACTATATTTCTAAGTCCCATGTAACACAGGGGGCGAGCCTTTTGACACCAAGATATAGGGCACGAATACGGACTCCAGACTGCTACTCAGAAATCACAGATGGAAAAACCCAATAACACTTCGTCCGACCTGGGAATCGAACACATGCAGGACGTCATGTTCAGCAGTAGCGCTTGCGACCACTAGACCTATGAGACAGTCGACCCATTTACTTGTACATAAAACTAATTATAAGGATCTTCTGAGTGTAAGTTTATTTATTACAACGATGATTAAATAATGATTATACGGAACTGAATACCAAAAACAAGGTTAAGAAGATTAAATAAAGAGTTCAATTTAAAAGTTTATACCTATTCTTGGGATTCTAGTAATAAAATTTAGCAAAAACAAATGTATAAATTTCAATAGACATTTATTATGTCACGCATTTAATGATGCAATGTTGACCTTGACTCTATTAGTGTGTGTGGGGAGCGCCAATCGTGGATAGTAAAAAAAAGGCGTTGCGAGACGCCAAACGGGAACATTGAAACTATTTTTACAGAAAATATGCATGAAGCTAGTATTGCCATCCAACGTGGCAATGCTGCCAGTCTTTTAGGCACGTTTCCAGGTGACAGCGATGAGGTGGAGTACTTTGACGCCTGACTGTCTCGGGCGGCTTTTTATTATTTTGTTTTTGTATGTATGTAAATTATAGTAACGATAAAATTTGGGTGTCAAAAAAAAATATTTATCTCATTTTAAGCGAACTGTTATTTATAAATTTTAATGAGAAATAACAAGTTCTTTATCTAAACCCAAAGAAATATGTCATACTCGTCTAGCGGTCCCAAACATTACAGGCGCGATGTTATGTATATTAGGGGTATCGTGTTGCCCAGTAACTGGTTTGTGGAGGTCAGATAGGCAGTCGCTCCATGTAAAATACTGGTATTCAGCTGCATCCGGTTATACTGGAAGTCTACCCCAACTTAGTTGGTAAAAGGCTAGGTAAGTCAAGTCATGTATATTAGTTACGAAGCTTTCTTATAAAAATCTTATTATTTCAATTATCGACTGCCTCGTTACTCTAATGGTCCCAAGTGCGACAGCTGAGCGCGTGGTCCTGTGTTCAATTCCTAGGTCGGGCACAGTGTTATTGAGTTTTTCCATTAGGAATTTTCTTATTAGCAGCCCGGAGTCTGAAAATAGTGTCCGGTTGATGGCATTAGGCTCGCCCCCTATTACATGGGCCTTGAACATACCTGGCGAAATGTGAGCGTTACTATAGAAACACCTCTGCCGAACCCTTCGGAGAATACACAATGTTATGAAAACATATATCGCACACCTAGATCAAAACTGAGGCAACTCAAAAAATAAAGATTGATGCTCTGATGAAAAAAACATACTTCTCATTTTTTTTGTCCGTAAAGTTATGAAACAGTACGTTAAATCAGGTCATAAACATGTTGTAGAATGTAATTGTATTTTAACTGACGGCACGGTTGGCGCAGTGACTGAGCGATTGACTGCTGCGCTGCGTGTCGTGGGTTCGATTCCCGCACGGAACAAATATTTGTTTGGCCGACAGGTAGTTGTTCCGGGTCTGGCTGTTTGCGTATGTGACTTTGAATGTTTGTAAACGCACCCACGACACAGGAGAAATTCCTAGTGTGGGGCAACGTTTTATAAAAGAAAAAAAAAAGAAAAAACTTGACTGTGAATCAGTAGGTACTTTTTATTGATAACACATTACTTTTTTTTAGTTGTTATTGAAATTCTTGAATTTTGAGTGGTCGTAGTTTTGATCTAGCAGTGCAATATGTAAAGTAAGTACTCGTATTTCAATTTATTACAGAAACACTCGGAGTAATCTAACAAAAATGCACCAACCTTAAAATAGGTTTTATTAGGCATAAAAAATATTTTACTATAATGTACTTTTCAGAGATTCTCGGAACTAAAAGAAAAGCAATCAACAACAAGTCTTATAGAATGGTACTAGATTTGTTTGGGCTGTTTGCCAAGTCAAATAAAAATAGTGTTCAGAGAGTACTAGTTAACACAATACATCAAGTTAATAAATCTAATCAATATGGCAAAAGAAATGGATGTTGTGAAGGATTGTGTGGCACATGCTAGAAAGGAGATGACTGCAACTAGATATATATGAAATAAGAAACTAGATGCGGACACCACAAATAAATTGGGATAAGGGCAGGAAGATGATAATGATTGATGAATTTGACGACCCTAGGACAAATGTTTGTACGATCTACAAAGATTTGTACCGGGTGTTATGGGTATTTGCTATGTATAATAAAAAATATCTATCCATGTAATGAATTGTATTAAGTATATCAGTCATCTAGTACCTACCCATAACACAAGCTCTGCTTAGCTTGGGGCTAGATGATGTTGTGTGGATTGTCCAGCATTAATTATTTTATTTATTTAATGATCTTATGGTAAAGAAAGCATTCGTCCTCTATCCTATATAATACTAGTAATACTGAAAAAAGCTGTTGCCTTTTTTATTAAAAAAAAAAGTTACCTTACACTAGGATTTTTTTCTGTATCGTCGGTGCGTTTACAAACAATTCAATTCACAAACAAACAACTACCTGTAGGCCATACAATTTTTGATCCGTGAAGTAATCGAACACGCTACACGCAACTAGCGTTGCTAGGCGCCCGGATAAAGCCGGACATAGGTAGGTTTTTAGATTAGGTGTTCGGCCAAAATAAACGGTGTCCGGCTTGTCCCTCTTTTGTAAGACTAAGCTTAGCATACTTAGACCGATGTTTCTCAACTGCCCAACACGATAAGACAGATATTTCGTTTTTATTAGTACAACAAATCATACGAACACTATTTAGATACTGAGACAAGATCCTCAATAATGTAAGGTGTCCGGCCTTTCTACCCAAATGTCCGGCCAAACTGGTGGGTATGTCCGGCTATTAGGTTTGGCGGCCTACACGCAACGCAGGAACCAGTCGCTCAGCCACTCATTGCCCTCAAACCATGCAGTATTCTTAGCACGTTGAACGCGAAATGATCGACAAACAATATATTTTCTATTGTGTCTCGTTGTTTGGCAGTTAATGTGTTAAAGTGTAAGTGAGGAGTTTCTTGCCCTTTCTTCTCCATACAAAACTACCTTTTCGAAAGGGCCACTAAACTAACCTTATTGGCAATGTTCTTCAGAAAGGCCAGGTGCGTAGTACTCGCGACCGGCGTGTATGCAAAAGGAGTATGTAAGGATCGTATCAGGTGGCGTTCTGTAGTTTCTGCTTACCCCCATTAAAAAAGGCGTGAGTATAAGCATGTAAATGTAGATACGGGAGCAACCAACTCCATAATAAAGAGTCATCAAATAACATTAGTATAATAAGAAATGAGACCATTATAAATGTTAGCAGGTGGTCAAACTGAAGCATACGGATTTATTTATCTTAGCCTGACTCATCGAGATGAGCAAGAATGTGTTTTAAATAACATACCATTAAAGGCAGATGGAATTTAAGGTTTAGATTTTGTATGTAGGTAAATACACATCGAATTTCAACTCGAAGACTAACATGACTTGTCCAAATATGTGAATCGAATATTCATTAGTGTTAAGTGACACTATAGATTATTCAAATGAAATTACACATTCGAGCCAGAAGTGAATTAATTTATTATTTGAAATTGACGGCATCGTTGGCGCATTGGCTGAGCGATTGGCTGCTGCGCTACGTGTCGCGGGTACGATCCCCAAACGGAATTAAATGTTTGTAAACGCACCCAGGACACAGGACAAAATATTTAGTCTTTTATAGAAAACATTGCTATCTATGAGACAAAAATCAATACTCCGAGTTTCTACTGAAAAAATTCAGTTGGAAAAACCCAATGGCTTATTCCCGAAATCTCAAAAAATCTTCAGAAAGTAAATTAAAAATTAGGAAAAGTTAACTAATGCATTAGTCAAATAAATCCTATTTGTAATATTGATACAAAAAAAACCGCCCCCGGATTACGTTCTATCCCACGGGCAGGAACAGTACTTTGTTTCTGTATAAAGGGTTCATCATCATCATCATCAGGCTACTCACTACATAGCACTAGTCCACTGCTGGACAGAGCCCTCTCCTAATGAGCGCCAGAGCGCCCTGTCTTCAGCTTGCCGCATCCAGCATCTGCCTGCAGTCTTTCGCAGATCGTCATCCCACCTGGTCAGGTGTTATGGTATAAAAGGGTTCCCGGCATTTAAATACTTAATTAGTTTAGGCGATTTTGGATTCCCCCCCACTCCGCCGATAGCTCAAGTGTAATGCCGGCAACTATACTCTATGTCCTTATCGGTACCCCAGACAACGTGTAAGCACAATTTGATGATGATGGGTTAAGTTTAGGTGTAAAAAAATGATATACCAACAAACTCACATTTGCATTTTTTACATTAGTTAGGATGCTTTTTTAAATCTATAAAGCTCGTGGCTAAATAAAAACCGTTGCATGGGTTGATCTAAGGTTAAACTACGCTTGCTGAAGTCTGTCCATGGATGGGTGACCGTTCGTAGCATCGAGACTCCTCTGTGCCTCTGTAAGCACGCTAAGCCATTGGTCCCGGCTCTCATTTGTAGATCTTTGACAGTCGTTACGGGATTACCGACACGGTCGTCAGAATTTCGGGTTCACAGAAGCCCGAAATTCTGACGACCAGTCTTACCAAGAGGTATTTTAGTGTTGCCCAGTAACCGGGTTGCGGAGGTCGGATAGGCAGTCGCTCCATGTAAAATACTGGTATTCAGCTGCATCCGGTTAGACTGGAAGCCGATCCCAACATAGTTGGGAGAAGGCTAAGCAGATGATTAATTATAAGTCAAGATTTCCTCAGTTGACGTCAGTGATTTCCTAGATAAACTTAGAGAGAGAAGATAATATATTCTTTTGAAAATTTCAAGAGCGCAACGAGGGAACTATAGAATACTGAGGGGGATGTGTGGTGTTACGCGAATGGATAGAATAAGAAATGAGTATGTAAGAAGTTTGAAAGTGGCGCCTGTGACCGAGATGTTGTGTGGAAATCGGTTGTCATGGTATGGGCATGTGATGCGAAGGAATGAGGACCATGTTGTCAGGAAAGTTTTGAGTATGAATGTGCAGGGTTACATGAGCAGAGGAAGACCAAAGAAAAGATGGATGGATTGTGTGAAAGATGATATTGCAAGAAAAGGGTGACCCTTGAGATGTATGGAAGAAGAAAACATGCTGCGCCGACCCCAAATAAATTGGGATAAGGGCTAAATGCCAAACAATCATAGATCTTTGATATTTTATCGTGAACAGAGACGCAACGCCAATTTCGCCCCAGCTTTCGTTAGAAAGAGACAGCGTCATTACTCATTTAAGACAAAAAAGATTGAGATCAAAGAGAGATTGTTTGGCATTCAGAATTCAATTTGACAGAATTTTGAATTACGTCGATATTCTCGCAAACCAGCGACATGCCGGTTGCGAGTACTAAGCACCTGGCCTTTCTGAAGAACATCACCAATACGGTCAGTGTATGTCCTTCTAGAACATCCTCTCCCGGCGTTTCCACTTACATCTGTCTTATAGTATTATTTAGTTACGCAATGAATATGTAAGACAATTAAGGATTCACTCCATAAATCTCACTCTAGAAACACAATTACTTGTACATTCATCGATACAAAAAAAAACAAAGAAATCACTAAATAAATAACTAACTAAAATAATAACTAAATAAAAGTAACTATTTTTTAGTACATTTTACATTTTCAAAATGGGTATTTTTTTTATTAAAACGTTGCCCCGCATTAAGATTTTCCCCTACATTGTGGGTGCGATTACAAACATTTAGACTCACACACAGAAGTAGCCAGACCCGGAACAACTATCTGCAGGCCATACAAATAATTGTTCCGTGCGGGAATCGAACCCGCGACACGCAGCGCCAACAAATCGCTCAGCTACTGCGCCAACCGTACCGTCAAAATTAGTTTGAATAATACGAAGGAAATACCTAAAATAGCGCGCCGCCACGCTTCCCTCTTATCAGCTTTAATCATACCTCGGTCGCTGGCCTGTGTCGCTTGCGCTTGCGCTGTGCCTTATGCGCACACACTCGGAATACCTAAAATAAATTAGCGCCAAAAGCTCGGTGCGTCATAGTATATTTGATAGTCTATAAGAGCATTGTAACCTCCTTAGTAGCTCCTAAAGTTATGAATTGTTAGTCTTTATGGTGTACACTAAAGAGTATTTTATTCTATTCTATTTAAAACAATGTCTCCATTGTCATTTCGGGGCCCCGTCACCCAGTGAGGCCCATAGGCACATGCCACGTGTACCATTATGGTACAGATGGAATTGCCTACAAGACAAGTGCCACGTATGATCGCGTAGTATATTTTAGATGTGAAACATTTATTGGCGCGCCTCTTGCGTCATGCCCCCTTGTGCGCGCGCGCATACTGCTATACAGTTTGTTGCTTATCTGTAGGAGCTGCCGAGACTGACCGATCTCACCGATTGCTAACTTTTCGACATGGGTGTCATTTTCATGGTTTCTGGGGTCGTTTATAATTCGCTAATACGGCCAACTCTTTTTTGTTATATTGTTTACAAACTCTGATAATTTTGAGCTGCACAAAGATAGTCGGGATGTATCAAAATCACAATTCATGTATTCAAATTAGGCTGAAAATCAGCACTTTTTGAACGTCAAAACGTTTACAAAAGACAGTCCCCCAAAACACCCACCCTTCACCACTTCCTAGTGTTTTTGCTGGGAAGAAGAAGTGGCGGAACAAACTCCCCAGCAATAATAATGATAGACCGTTATCGCTTAGGGGTGTTCATTTATTACGTGAGATATTGCTGGGGAGGGGCCGAGCCAAATCTCATCTAATCTTAGAATATAATAAAATACTCTTTTTTGAACGTCATAAAAACTTACAAATAATAACATTTAGAGCTTCATATGCTTGGTGTTACAATGGGCTTAATCTTACTTAGGGAGAGGGGGGGGGGGGGGGGATCTCGGCGAATAATTTCTCGAAATATATATCTTTATCTTTGTCTTTGAATTAATGGACACCTCGTTATCCAGCTGTAACTATGATAATATTAAATGTTTATGGCCCAGTTCTGGAGTAGTTAATTTATTTACAATTTGTTTATACATAGTCTGTGTTTTTGGTAGAACATTAATTATTATATATTATAATAATAAATTATATTTATTTCTATGATTTGACAAACACTTTTACGACACAACGGGAAAAGGCTAGGCAGATGACCTAGCCTTTTCCCAACTATGTTGGGGTCGGCTTCCAGTCTTACCAGATGCAGCTGAATACCAGTGTTTTATATGGAGCGACTGCCTATCTGACCTCCACAACCCAGTTACTGGGCAACACGATACCCCTTGGTAAGACTGTTTGTCAGACTTTCGAGTATTCTGACTACCCGTAACGACTGTCAAAGATCTACATACGAGTATAACAGCCGGGACCAACGGCTTAATTTTACGTATGGTCACCCATCCACAGGCTGAACTCGGCAAGCGTAGCTTATCAGACATTACCTTACTAAAATAATAATCTGAGTTATCGAGAACTCCACTCACGAGATGGACTTTGACCGAGGGCTCCTGAACGGTAAAACAACGCACAAAAATAGATCTGACGCCACTTTATTAGATAACATTGAAAAAACTGCACAGATGTGGAACAAAGCCGTTCTAAATACTTACTATACACTATCTACAAAACAGCAGATGAACAAGAGTTTAAGGTATAACGTTAAGTGCAGGTTTTTTTAAACCTGTGTTAAGTACATTCATAATTTGTGCCTGAATTATTAATCTTGTGTTTCAGGCGATAGGAGGTAACATTAATTATTTACGAAATTTTTAAAATCACACACAATTAAAATCACAAAAAATCTTATTTAACCACAATGTAAAAAAGGTGTGTACAATAATAATATCTTAACTTAGCTAACTGATTGGAAAAACAAAATAACAATTTAGTAAGAACAAAATAATGGGCTTATTATTTTTCTTAAAGAAAAACGTTGCGCCCCACTAGGAACATCTCCTGCAACGTAAATGAGTTCACAAATATTTAAACTCACATACAACCAGACCCGAAACAAGTACCTGTAGGTCATAAAAATATTTGTTCCGTGCGGGAATCGAACCCGCAACACACAGCGCAGAAGCCAATTGCTCGACCACTGCCCAAACCGTGTCGACGAAATAATAATAATATTCCTGGACAATCCACACAGCATCATCTAGCCCCAAGCTAAGTAGAGCTTGTGTTATGGGTACTAGATGACTGATAAACTTAATATTTTTTTTTATTACACATAGAAAAAACCTAGAACACCCGGAACGAATCTTTGTAGAACGTACAAACATTTGTGCCAAGGCGGGAATCGAACCCACAACCTCTTGCGTCGCAGGCGGACCTACGCCCGCTGCGCCACATAAGTCGTCAATCGACATCAATCGAAATAGAAATCAGCCGAATGTGGCGTCCTAATACCGTCATCATAGGTCCTATAAAATAGGGATGTGTCCTAGGTCAAAAGTCTATTTAGTCCGTCAGTAAGATTACCAAAATATAATGGACACGTATTTTTTGCTTACTTAATACAATAAAAAGTAACAATGATATAGGACATCCAAGTTCAGGAGGAGAGGCTTGTGACGTCACGCCGTGCTACACTTTTAACGAAAAGTGTAGCACGGCGTGACGTCACGCGCAATTTCAACGCACTATACCGTCGTCATTTTCGGTTAACGTGACAAAAGAAAAAATACGTGTCCAGTATTTTTGAGTAATCCAACTTTCGGACCAATCAGATTTTTTAAGGACACTATCCTATTGTCAGTAACATGCAGCAGGCTAGACAGACCCACCATTCATTAACATAACATCACACCTGTATTCCCCGTAGGGATGGGCAGAGGTACACCTACAGTAACACCTACATATTGCCAGTTATGTTTAAGTTTATGTAAAAGGCTAATGAGAAAATTCGTATTGGTTAAACTCAATTAAGCCTTGCCTGACCTTGAAATCGAACCTAGGACCAAAGAGGCAGTCTTTATATATTGATATTGTACTCATCAAGACGAATCATTTGATACCAAACTCGAGGGGTATACTATAGTGGCCACTGAAGAGTTCCACTCTCCACCTCCTGGCTCCATCATCAGAACCTCGACACCAAGTGCAACATATTGTACTCATCAAGACGAATCATTTGATACCAAACTCGAGGGGTATACTAGTAGCCACTGAAAAGTTCCACACTCCACCTCCTGGCTCTTCATCAGACCCTCGACACCAAGTGCAACATATTGTACTCATCAAGACGAATCATATGACACCACACTCGAGGGGTATACTAGTGGCCACTGAAGAGTTCCACTCTCCACCTCCTGGCTCCATCATCACACCCTCGACACCAAGTGCAACATATTGTACTCGTCAAGACAAATCATATGACACCACACTCGAGGGGTATACTAGTGGCCACTGAAGAGTTCCACTCTCCACCTCCTGGTTCCATCATCAGACCCTCGACACCAAGTGCACCATATTGTACTCATCAAGACAAATCATATGACACCACACTCGAGGGGTATACTAGTGGCCACTGAAGAGTTCCACTCTCCACCTCCTGGCTCCATCATAAGACCCTCGACACCAAGTGCAACATATTGTACTCATCAAGACAAATCATATGACACCACACTCGAGGGGTATACTAGTGGCCACTGAAGAGTTCCACTCTCCACCTCCTGGCTCCATCATCAGACCCTCGACACCAAGTGCAACATATTGTACTCATCAAGACGAATCATATGACACCACACTCGAGGGGTATACTAGTGGCCACTGAAGAGTTCCACTCTCCACCTCCTGGCTCCATCATCACACCCTCGACACCAAGTGCAACATATTGTACTCATCAAGACGAATCATATGACACCACACTCGAGGGGTATACTAGTGGCCACTGAAGAGTTCCACTCTCCACCTCCTGGCTCCATCATCAGACCCTCGTCACCAAGTGCAACATATTGTACTCATCAAGACGAATCATATGACACCACACTCGAGGGGTATACTAGTAGCCACCGAAGAGTTCCACTCTCCACCTCCTGGCTCCATCATCAGACCCTCGTCACCAAGTGCAACATATTGTATTTATCAAGACGAATCATATGACACCACACTCGAGGGGTATACTAGTGGCCACTGAAGAGTTCCACTCTCCACCTCCTGGCTCCATCATCACACCCTCGACACCAAGTGCAACATATTGTACTCATCAAGACGAATCATATGACACCACACTCGAGGGGTATACTAGTGGCCACTGAAGAGTTCCACTCTCCACCTCCTGGCTCCATCATCAGACCCTCGTCACCAAGTGCAACATATTGTATTTATCAAGACGAATCATATGACACCACACTCGAGGGGTATACTAGTAGCCACCGAAGAGTTCCACTCTCCACCTCCTGGCTCCATCATCACACCCTCGACACCAAGTGCAACATATTGTACTCATCAAGACAAATCATATGACACCACTCTCGAGGGGTATACTATAGTGGCCACTGAAGAGTTCCACTCTCCATCTCCTGGCTCCATCATCACACCCTCGACACCAAGTGCAACATATTGTACTCATCAAGACGAATCATATGACACCACACTCGAGGGGTATACTAGTAGCCACCGAAGAGTTCCACTCTCCACCTCCTGGCTCCATCATCAGACCCTCGTCACCAAGTGCAACATATTGTACTCATCAAGACGAATCATATGACACCACACTCTAAGGGTATACTAGTGGCCACTGAAGAGTTCCACTCTCCACCTCCTGGCTCCATCATCAGACCCTCGTCACCAAGTGCAACATATTGTACTCATCAAGACGAATCATATGACACCACACTCGAGGGGTATACTAGTGGCCACTGAAGAGTTCCACTCTCCACCTCCTGGCTCCTTCATCAGACCCTCGTCACCAAGTGCAACATATTGTACTCATCAAGACGAATCATATGACACCACACTCGAGGGGTCTACTAGTGGCCACTGAAGAGTTCCACTCCACCTCCTGGCTCCATCATCAGACCCTCGTCACCAAGTGCAACATATTATACTCATCAAGACGAATCATATGACACCACACTCGAGGGGTATACTAGTGGCCACTGAAGAGTTCCACTCTCCACCTCCTGGCTCCATCATCAGACCCTCGTCACCAAGTGCAACATATTGTACTCATCAAGACGAATCATATGACACCACACTCGAGGGGTATACTAGTAGCTACCGAAGAGTTCCACTCTCCACCTCCTGGCTCCAGTATCAGACCCTCGGCACTAAGCGCAATCTACCGGTCTCGTCAAAACGTATCATTTGATACCACACTCGAGGGGTATACTAGTAGCCACCGAAGAGTTCCACTTCCACCCACCAGTTCCACCTTCTGGCCCCAACATTAGACCCTTAACCTGTTTGTTGCTTGTTACAAAGGTCTCCAAAGTTCTGATAATTATATAAGTTTTAACTATAATAATAATAATAACGGAACGCAATTCCAAGAATAACTGCTACTTGGTCACAAATACCTACTCATCCCGTCCCTTGTCGGTATTTTTCCACTAGCAAAAATAACAGGAAAATCTATACATATATTTTTTTTGTAGTTGGTTTTCGTGTATCCAGAACGGAAACAGCCTATCTCACATAGTTATATAACAGAAAACGAGTTCCCACATTTCTTGGAATTCATTAAAATAGTTGATAATATAGACTAAAATATTACGTCACCATCTGATATTTAGTAGTTAGTAGCATTTTTTAGAGATTTGAATACAACAAATAACATGACGCTCGTTCTCAGTCCAGGGTTCGGCAGAGGTACACCTCACAATATATTGCAATCCATAACAATGTATTGTTATTGCATTGTAATGTAATTATAGTTCATTGATTAACTAATTTTTACTTGTTTTTTTAACATTAAATCCCTCCTTTCTTCAAGGGATGGGCAGACCCCAGAGGTGTACCGTACAGTACACCCACTTTTCACCAGTGATGTTTAAGTCCCATATTATAGGCGGTGAGCCTATTGCCTTCAACCGGACGCATATTCAGACTCCGGTAAGCTACTGAAAAATTCCTTACAAAAAATCCCAGTAACAAATTGGTAGAGTCTGGAATCGTACCCAGATCTTCTTTCTTCACAGTCGCGCTTGCTACCACTAGGCTAACGAGGCAGATTGATTAATATTCAACTATCAAAATACCAAAATAAAGTTGTAAATATAACAACGATAAGTCCGCCCATTGTTTTAGTTCTTTCCCTATTCTATTATTTCCCTATTTAGTTCTTAAAGTTAAATGATTCGTTAGTTTTTATGGTGTACAATATAGAGTATTCTATTCTATTCATAAATCTAATCAAATAAATTAAAAACGTGTATTTTTCTTAGGCTAACAACAAACTTATTATTGCGTTACCTCAAAATTACGTACCCGATTTTTTTTAAAGATAATTAAAAGAGACCTCATATACGTGGATGACACGTGATTTTCTTCATGACTCAATACGCTCTGCGAGTGCCGTGCCACCCACTTGATGATGTACGTATATATTCCTCCACGCACCTCGGTCGCTCGCCAGAGGCGCGGCGGCTCGCCAGTGACATAACGTGTTTACAGTGATCAGTGTGTTCGGCAAACAAGTGACTTTTCGTTTTAAACTTCTGTTTTCCTTTCAAGAAAACCTGAAAAGAAGTTGAAGTTTTTTTTTAATTTAAAGGTAAGATTTATTTTTCTTACTCTATTTATGAAGCGTGGCGAGGTCAAAGTGTATAAGTACAATCTATATTTATAATATGGTATAAATGAATCCCTATTTACCTTGGCAATGGTCACACCATAACTTGAGAACGACTTTACCGATTTCATTCATCTTTTTTTTTAAGTTTCCTAATACTTTGTAGAATTTTCAAATGGAAAGAAAATTTAAAACAATTCCGCAGGAAATTGGAAAATATCAGAAAACTTAACGACGATTTTAACTTCACGCGTTTGACAGTTCGCGCGTTTGATAGTTCTAAATACTATTCAAATAGGGAAGTATTACTAGGTACTTACACTCCCTCAGGGATGTGGACGCCCTAACAGGCGTTGCACAGAGGGGGTCCCGGAGTAGTCTCTTAAGAGGTAACGGGGCCCCTTCCTTGTGCTGACAGTGATCATCGGGATGATTTTAGTGGGGTAAGAAAAGACCAGGCGCCCTTTGAACAGCTAGTATATAATAGAAACTAGTTTGATACATATAGTTTAACACGTTTTTTTTATTTTTTATTTTCAGATGTATACGCTCAATGAAAACAACTATTATGTGATTGAATTTCTGCGTTTGCCGTATGAAAATATTGAAAAATATGTCATGGTACCTTATTCTTGGATAAGAGACCGCCTAACACCGACAAGTTTTTTAGTATCATATCCTATAGAAGATCCGGTGAAAACAAGAAAGCGAGTTTTAAACAATAAAAAATTTCGTGATAAATGGCGAATTTTTCAGGCTAAAATCATATACAGCAGTAAGTTATAATTTATTTTAATTTTATTTAACAAAAGAACGCCAAGTGACCGACAAACAATACATTTTCTACGAGTATTGTGTCTCATTTACTGGCAGTTAAGGTGTTACCAATCATTTTCTTTTTTCGTGTTCAATGGATTGAAATTTTCTTTGGTCGCGATGAGTGAATTTTGGTAGGGGTCAAACTTATGGCGTCGACGTGTTGCGCTTGCGCCAGACTGACAGCTATTCCATAGATATTTTTTTCACTTCTGTGCAGTGTCAAACAATGCGCAGTCCCCATGTCCATTGTTTTAAAAGATTAAGACACATAACATTACGCCTGTATTCCCTGAAGGGTTGGGCAGAGGTCTATAGTAACACCCACATTTCGCTAGTTATGTTTAAGTCCCATGTAATAGGGGGCGAGCCTATTGTCATCAACCGGGCACAAGTCTAGACTTCGAGTTGTTTATAAGAAAATTCCAATTGGAAAAACTCAATAACGAAAGATAAAGATCAAGAATAACCAATTTTGACGACCGATGCAGCGCGGCGGGTGATTGTCCGCCTGCGACGTAGGAGGTTGCGGGTCCGATTCCCGCCCTGGGACAAATGGTTGTACGACCTACAAAGATTTGTTTCTAGTGTTCTGGGTATTTGCTTTGCCTAATAAAAAATATCTATCCATGTAATGTATTGTATTAAGTATATCAGTCATCTAGTACCCACAACACAAACTCTGCTTAACTTGGGGCTAGATGCTGTGTGGATTGTCAAGCATTATTTTTTAAATTATATTGTTTTTATTGTTGCAGGTGATTTTAATGACGTATGTCTTTGGATGACAACAATAAACGGACAAAATGAAATTGGGAGTTGGGCAGAGGACGTAAAAAAAAGTAAGTTTCTGTTTTTGATGTTGCTATTTTAAATAATTGCACATATAGATTTTCAACGTTGAATTTTAGTAACATAATTTCTTTGAATGACATAAAATCTGAAAATTATAATGTCTGCTAATTTCTGTATCATTAAAAAAAAACAATATTACTTTTTTAATTTATTTTTTTATTTCTGTTTGTTTTTGTAGGCTCGTCTGATGATTCAGGATATAAACAAGATGAATGTATTAATAAAAGACATCTATGTACAGACATGAATAATAATCCAATAAAACAAGATAAGGAACCAGCAAGTAATAGTGGTATGGAAAATAAATCGTCCACTTCAAACGCGAACCAACCTAAGATGAAGGATAAATCACTAAAAGGTCCAGATGAGCAAAAAATGGGGTTGGCTTCTACCACAGAATCTCGGAAAAGAAAATCAAATGGAGTTAAGAATATTGATGATGTCTCAAAGTATCCAAAAACTTCATCTGTAAGTCAAACTGACAGTCAGTTATTATCAAAAGCTGAATATTCAAAACAGGACCTAAGTCCACAAAATACTCAGGAGAATATGATAAGTGTTGGCTATTCAAGCCAGTCCTGTATACCACCTGAGGATTTAAATCAGCGGGATATGCCTGTGCTCAATCCGATTGATTATTTGCATCAAGATGAGACAACAACTCCTCAAGAGCACACCCAATCTGCTGGGCAACAGTCAGCAAGCTTAATGACCCAAAGTGCTCAAGTCTGCGAACAGTTTCATGAAATATTATATCCTAATACTTTTGATGTTCAACAACAACATTCGCAAGCTCACAGAATTACGAAACACACTGACATGCAACAAGTTAATCAAATCACATCTTCCCAAAGTCTCCAAGGACCCAATACAAGCACATCATTTTCTTATAATATTTTACCTCAGCAAAATCATCAACCCTCTAGGGCTGGCGAAATATTGCGAGAAAATCCAAGGAATACAGGATCACTTGTGCAATATGTTCCGGAAATTAATTATCAAACCAACCACCAGCCGTTGGGGTTTCCGACAGGTTCATTGACCTATTCACAACAATTCACATGTTCACAAACCTTACTTACTGGAGGATTGTCTGAGGCAGCTCAGCTTCAAGGAGTTACCAAGACAACAAAAAACTTAAAAACAGAAAAAAATACCTTACCAATCTGTGTACCACAAGATCCAAGGTCAAGAGCACTGTTTACCAGTAGATCAAACAGTTTATCAGGTTTAAAACAACCACCCACCATTCGAAATGTCACATTAAATTCATCATCTGCTGTACAAAATCTTCCAACTCAATCACGCAAAACACCTGTGCCATCTTATACCGATCAAGTATTACCAAATCTACAAGGATATGATCCTAGAAGACCTACCTATATGAACAATCCTTATCAGAGACATGAACAAACTACCTCACGTAACACTCCAGCTGTTGTATCAAAACCAAACTCAATAACTCATTGCTGCTGTTCATGCAAATGCTCGAATGGAAAACAAATATCGCCACCTGTACCAGGTCAATCATTCCAAACTGTACTAAAGAATCAATGTTTTATAAAATCTGGAAGTTCTTTACATCACGCGATGGCTACAGAAGAAACACCTGTTGCAGCATTAAATAAGTCTAATCTTTATGCAAGGAACTGTCCTGAGCACGCTGCCTATTCAGAGCGTACTACAGCATCTGTCAAAACTATTCCAAGTGCTACCAATATGTCACTTGATGACAAAAGAATGGCAGAAAAAATGTTGACGAATGAATTTAATACTCTCTTTGCACAAATGGATGCAAGTTTTCCTGATGGCTATGGACCATTCACTGGCATGCGTAATACGTTTTATTCATACGCTCTAAAATTCCAAACAGTAATGGAAAAAGTAAACCATTATTGCGAGTCGAGAATGGAAGAGTTCTCATCGATCAATAGGCAAGCGACAGAAGGGGTCACTTCATCTACTACGGAACCAAGAGATAATGCACAACAGAATGGTCATAACAATGATTACAATAATGGAACTACAAAGCCTCAACGTTCGTTTGTTCTACCTGCGGAATATGATCCAAAAACTACAAGATGGACTCTAAGATATAGAGAACCAGCTGTAGGTACTGTTGAACTGATACCTCATTCACGTGTGTATGTCGAAGCCTTTGGACTTGCCACAAGTAAAAGTACAGCAAGGGATTGTAAAACTTTGGCACTTCTGTTAATGGAGGAAATCTTTTCTATAAGTGCACTGAGGGTATGCTCACTAACTGCTGCAGCAGCTAAATCCATTGATCTTGAAGGTTCAGATGTGAGACCTATATTAGATGAATATGCATTAGAGATTATATTAGATTTCGTCGAACAATATGGAATCAGGAATCGTTGGTATATGTTTAATGCTAAACATATTTTATTGAGTATGCATAGGCGCATTATGGACTTTAGATCCATTGCCATGATTTAATAATTAACATATTTTTTCTAATATTTAAAGTACTCAAATAAGTGTTTTTTCTACCCGTAAGAAATAGTAATAAGTTAAACTTTAAGTACAAGTATATAATCAAAACAAGAGTCTGATTTTTTTTTTAGTTTTTTGTATTTAAATATTTAAAAATAACAGTTAATAAAGGAAATAATAAAATAAATACCAAGTTTTTTCTGTCCCAACTCCCACTACAAGGCGAAGGCTTCTTCTCATGCCGAGAAGGCACGAGCATAGATCAACACGGTTG
Source organism: Phlogophora meticulosa (assembly GCA_905147745.2). Classification (NCBI taxonomy): domain Eukaryota; kingdom Metazoa; phylum Arthropoda; class Insecta; order Lepidoptera; family Noctuidae; genus Phlogophora; species Phlogophora meticulosa. The sequence continues at coordinate 16,640,893 of LR990522.1, read as the reverse complement.
CTCCAGACGGGTTGGCAATTTCATACCTAAAAATACTAGCGGTACCAGTGGCTCTCTTCCCGTGATTGCCTCGTTGGTCTAGTGGTGGAAAGCTCTACTACTGAGCAAGAGGTCCTGGGTTGGATTCTCGGGTCAGGTAAATTGTAATTGGGTTTTTATATGGAATTCTTCAATGACAGCCCAGATTCTGGATTTATATTCGGTCATTGGCACTAAGCTCGCCCTCTATTACATAGGACTTAAACATAACTGGCGAAATGTGGGTGAATCCCAAACTATTAAAAATATTCAATATATTTAATATCTTATGTATAAAATTCTCGTGTCACGGTGTTAGTGATTAAACTCCTCCGAAATGGCTCGACCGATTTTCGTGAAATTTTGTGTGTATATCGGTTAGGTCTGCGAATCGGACAACATCTAATTTTCATCCCCCTAAATGTTAAGGATGGTCTACCCCAAACATTTTTATGGCAAAATAACGTTTGCTGGGTCAGCTAGTTTTGTAAAATAAAATAAAAATAAATAATGCTGGACAATCCACACAGCATCATCTAGTCCCAAGATAAGCAAAGCTTGTGTTATGGGTATTAGATGACTGATATACTTAATACAATACATTACATAGATAGATATTTTTATTATACATAGCAAATACCCAGAACACCAGGAACAAATCTTTGTAGATCGTACAAGCATTTGTCCTAAGGCGGGAATCGAACCCGCAACCTCCTACGTCGCAGGCCGACCTTCGCCCGCTGCGCCACATAGGTCGACATATATTACTATTAATGTACTACCATATTAAACAATAAAAAATATGTCGCAGTACTTCATTTTGACATGCGCAATTTCATGAACTAGGATTCAAACAGTTAAATAAAAGAAGCGACTGTATTCTAATATTCTAAACGATAAACCTCATTTATATTCGTCAGTTCAAAGTATGACGTGACCCAGCATAACAAAGGCGATAGACGCAATGTATGTTTTAAAATATGGTAATGTACGCCATATTTTTTTGTGGGCATCCATTGGCGGATATGACTAATATAAGATAAGAGCTATTATCAAATCCCGCGTTAGAGGTTAAGGGTGAGTTGATATACCTAAAGTTACCAGAATATAATTATAACATATCGTTTATGTTATCCACAAGAATTCCCAAGTTAAAAGACAGAGGCGGTCGCAATGGGTCGTGACCCGCCTAAAATCGTCAAGTCATTTTGATAAATCTTCTAAAAATAGACATTTATGAACTACTTTTATTATTAATCATTAACTTCCAAGTACCAATTAATAATAATAATATTTTATTGTTCAGAAAAATACATATTTAGGTCAGACAGATCACTGGTCTCCACACTAGGATTCCCTGTGTCGTGGAGGCCCGTCTCTTTCATCATTGTTCAAAGCTACAATGTAACTTAAATTATTTGTAACAATTAACAAAAATTATAACAATCATACGAATTTTAGGGGGATACATGGCGTCTTGCAGTAACTGTGTACAAGAGTGTGGAACATGTTTTGTTAGGGTGAGTGTATGTTGTGTGTTGATGCGTGTGTGTGAGTAAGTGTATGTCTGTATGTGGGGTGTGTGGGTGTTTGTTGAGTGAGTGTTATGTCTCTGAAAAATAATATATCATGGTAGCATTTAATAAGACGTTCAAGAAGTGCTTAATAGTTTCTCTGTATCGCTGTAATCCAGATCTTTTAGGTAGGTCATAATGTGAGCTTTGCATTTCAATTTAGTCATTTGTAATACAAAAAAAAATTAAAATACTGTTTATTTCTGTTTGTCATCTTATTTTGATCCCCGGCCCTTTTTAGTTCATAGATTTCATATGTTTTGAAGACAGGAGCCTGTACTAGGTAATACCTGTGCTACATTATTCAGTCAAGGACTACTTTGAAAATAAAATGTAACACAAACATTGCTAATAAATAATTTAATTAGTTAGTTATCACTAATCCAAAATTTAATTGTCATATTGAAAATAATTAATACGCAGCAATGTTTTTTTTTCTTTTAGATTATTTGGATTAATTTATATTTAATTAAATGTGACCATTAATTTTAACATGATGACTTTTTAGAAAAAGATTGACTATCAATGTTTTTAATTTTTTTTTATATTTGATTTCATAATAAAATTAGTAACCATAAGTTGAATATGGCTGTGTAACACCTTTGTAAGCCCATATTATGCAAATAAAATGATTAGGTGTCTCCAGGTCTCAAACTCGTCCCAGAAATATTTTGCATAAAAACTATAATTAAATCTTGACAATTACACTAAAAAACGGCGGGACGGTTGGCGCAGTGGCTGAGCGATTGGCTGTTGCGCTGTGGGTCGCGGGATGAAATCCCGCACGGAACAAATATTTGTATGGCATTCAGGTAGTTGTTCCGGCTCTGGTTGCATCTGTGTGTGAGAGTAAGTGTTTGTAAACGCACCCACGATACCGGAGATATTCTTAGTGTGGGGCAACTTAAAAAAAAAACATGAATCAAATTACTTTTCAGCTACAAACACCAGTTTTGTATGATATGCTTACGCGTCCTTTCAGCTGAACGGATGTGCATCCGTTCAACTGAAAGGTTAAAAAAATGTTTTTTTTAACTCATTATTTTTTATTAATCAAATGCAGATAAAAACTAAATATAAACAGAAACATCACAAAAAGCTTATCAGTTTTATCAGGATGTTGAGGCACTTGACACACTTATAGTCATACAAAACAAAACATCACATCACACCTGTATTCCCGGATGGGTTAGGCAGAGGTGTTCCTAGTTACGGTACACACATTTCGCCAGATATGTTCAAGTCGCATGTAATAGGGGCCAGCCTACTGTCATCAAGCGGGCACAATTCCAGACTGCTATTGACAAATTCCAGATGGAAAAACCCAATAACACTTTGCTTGAACCGGGAACTGAACCCAGGATCTCATGCAATAGTATTGTGTGTCGTTTTTATTGTATTAATGTATGTGATTATAAATTATTATAATTATCGTTACTGACATGGTTAATGAATTGAATTATAAGATGACAAATATATATGTACTAATACTAGTTTGTAAGTTGTGTATGTCTTTACTATGCTACTACTATGGATACTACTATTATGGATTGTATTATCTGAATAAATAAGTTGATTGATTGAATGAATTGAAAATTGAAATTGAATGACGGCACGGTTGGCGCAGTGACTGAGCGATTGACTGCTGCGCCGCGTGTCGTGGGTTTGATTCCCGCACGGAACAAATATTTGTATGGCCTACAGGTAGTTGTTCCGGGTCTGGCTGTTTGTGTGTGTGACTTTAAATGTTTGTAAAAGCACCCACGATACCGGAGAAATTCCTAGTGTGGGGCAACGTTTAAAAAAAAAAATCAATATACCATTGAGGCAGCATAAACAACTTTGTCTATGGAGCAAAACTTAAAATCGCAACAAAAATCTACTTTACTTACGTTTTGATAACTTACCAAATGTAGGTAACTGCTGTTTTTATCACCCCGATTTCAGTCGTCCTTATAATAAAAGTTGTTCTCTTTTAACATAATATCACGCCTCGTCCGCCGAAGGCTTGGGCAGAGTTGTAGGTACATACAGTATACCCACATTTCGCCAGTTGTTTTTTTTAAGTCCCACGTAATAGGATGTGAGCTTATTGCCATCAACGGGGAACACATCCAGACTCCGGGCTACTATTGAGAAATTACTGATTGAAAATCCCAATACCACAATGCTCAACCTGGGAATCTAACCCAGGACCTCATGGTTAGCAGTGGCTTTTGCTACCACTAGACCTACGAAGCAGTCAGTTGTTCCCTTTTATGAGTACTAAACGCCTTCTTACAATCACGAATACTTCTTCAGCGTGAAATATACTTATTCTTATTATACCTATTCTTCCATCAGGTGGTATGCCGCGACTGTTGCCTCGTCTCCCACAGTGGGCACGCTTTAGCCAACGCGTCACGAGCTGCCGCTGAGCGTGCTCGGCTGCTGCGCGACGCAGCTGAGCGCGCCAAGCTGGTACCGGAGAATGTGGAGCGAGCCACCAGGAACCTTAGCGCACATGCCTATGAAATTGATGTGAGTAGAGTACCTCAGGTTTGGGAGTCCGTAAGGCTCGTATATAGGCCGTAGTAAGTACAATCTAAAAACACAAAAATTTTGTAAAATAGTTAGGAAAATTGAGGAGCTCATAGCTCAATAAAAAAGGCCGCACGGGTCGATCGAAGGTTAAGCTACGTTTGCCGAGGACAGTTTGTGGATGGGTGACCGTTCGTAACATATCGAGACTCCTCCGTGCCTCGGAAAGCATGTTAAGTCTTTGGTACCGACTGTCATTCGTAAATCTTTGACAGTCGTTACGGGTAGTCAGAAGCCCGAAAGCCTGACAACCAGTCTTGCCAAGGGGTATCGTGTTTCCCAGTAACTGAGTTGTGGCGGTCAGATAGGCAGGCGCTCTTAGTAAAATACTGGTATTCAGCTGCATCCGGTTAGACGGGAAGCTGACCCCAACTTAGTTGGGTAAAGGTAAGTGATGAGTTTGGAGAAAAATGTTAAGTAATCTTTTGCCTAACTGATGACAGCTCTAGAGATGCAAACTTTTACCTACAGTAATGCCATGTAGTACTCCAATTCTTGAAGAAGGTTATAGACCATTTAATATCATGCTACGCTCATAAGGCGATGGTGAATCTGCGGGGTACAACAAGTTATACAATAAAGCTGAAGAGTTTGTTTGTTGGAACGTGCTATTGTATTTTCTCTCACTCTACGACCCTTAAGAGCGGGGGAAACAGCGGGGCATAACTTGTTAATTAATAAGCAGTACGTGGATAAAACGTTTTCTAAAACTTAAACATAAAAATCTTTGGAGCCGGTTCCGAGATTCAGATTAAATATACATATATGTACATATTTTTTATTTGACGACACGGTTGACGCAGTGGTTGAGCCATCGGCTGCTGAGCCGCGTGTTGTGGGTTTGATGCCCACACGGAACAAATAATTGTATGGCCTACAGGTTGTTGTTCCGGGTCTGGCTGTTTGTGTATGTGAGTTTAAATGTTTGTGAACGCACCCACGACACAGGAGAAATTCCTAGAGTGGGGCAACGTTTATTAAAAAAAATGACAAATACAAAAAGATATATGTAGGTACATATATACAAGAATTGCTCGCTTAAAGGTATTAGATATTGAATGCTAATGCCTATAAACTTACTGTTTCCTTATCCAGTGCCAAGCAGCCCGCGTAGAAAACGAAGTCCAAGAATGGGCAGTCCAGTACCGCCGCGCGGTTGACACGCACACTCGCACGTTATGCGCAAGCGCCGCACGTGCTAGGGAGAGGCATCAACAACGCCTGGATCAGAAGAGTCGAGCGTTAGATGACAGGGTCAGACATGCGGTTGATGCTGTGAGGTTTGCTGAAGAGGTTTGTGCAAAATATCTGTAGGAACTTATCAAACCATCAGTTCTTCTAAACAAAAGAACGATGATGCCTCCTTCAATGACTTCATCAACTAATGCGATGTGTAGCTATATTTTACCTCATCTACTAGTTCGGTTTCATAAAAATGAATATCCTATTCATCTTGTAAAGATTCATCTCTCTCTGACACACAAACTCTCATAATACGGCCCTTGAAAACCAGAAACTCGGTGTTATTTGAGCTACCCTATTTAATTGCAAATGTGGTGTTCACTTGGATCATAAGTCAAGACTTTGGTTTTATAGTTAGAAAAACAAATTACTAGTTAGTGTCTACACAACAACTCAAGGGGGGCGTCTAGTCGCCAACAAGGAAAGATCGGGACTCCAGCACCATTGAGATATTTTTTTTTAACCGTCTTAAAAAATTCGGTTCCAAATTCAACTGTGTTTTTTTTGTATGTTTGTTACGCGATCATTGCGTCAATTATGAATTGATTTTGATGATTATTTTCTTGTTTAAACCAACGTTAAGTGTAGAAAAGAGGGGATGATTGATTTTTCACGTACTGAATTTTTGTAAAAAGTGATGAGTTGACATTAGGCCATTGTAACTTAAATAAATATTAAATTATCCGCTAAAAAGCGAAAAACACTTGGGCTGCATTTATTTGTATTTCATATCTCTGTCTTGGCACAGCACAAAGCAAGTTCACCAATGGTTTGTCCCAAACCTCTTACCAGAAACACCAACTAAGACCGCGGTCATAATAAAATAGTCAGAGCAAAAATTTAGATATGACAGCACGGTTGGCGCAGTGGCTGATCGATTGACTGCTGCGCCGAGTGTCGTGGGTTCAATTCCCGCACGGAACAAATATTTGTATGGCTTACAGATAGTTCTGGATCTGGCTGTTGTATATGTGAGTATGAATGTCTGTTATCGCACCCACGACACAGGAGTTTCCATGAGGGGGGAAAGTTAAAAAAAAAAAAGATCTAGAGCAGTCTTTTTAAGAAATGGCGAAAAACGGTGTATCTCATCCTCAGCTTCTTAAAGAAGGCAAAGAAGACGAGCTTCTCTCCCTGTCCGGCTCGGTGCTGCGGCGCCTGGAGCGGCTGACGGAGCTGCAGCCGCTGTGGGAGGCGCCGCGCCTCGAGCTGCGCTTCGCCCCGCGCGCGCCCGCCACGCACGACCCTACCGTGTTCGGGAGGCTGCTGGCGCACGCTCCGGATCCCGATATGTGTGTGGTCAATACTGAAGGTGAGGGTTTTACAAATTTAAACTTATATAATACTAGCTGTCCCGGCGAACTTCGTACCGCCTCAAAAGTTAATTTACACTATCTGTTAGAAATTTATGGAACTTATTATAAGAAAACATTTAATTTGCAATAAAACAATATTAAGGTCAATAATCGAAATAAAAACTATCCTATCTTTTAAGTTTGACCAAAACACACACTGTGTGTTAAATTTTATTAAAATCGGTTCAGTAGTTTAGGAGCCCATAGCGGACAAACAACGTGACACGTAATTTATATATACTAAGAGATAGCTGAAGACTATTTACGTTTTTGTTGTTTTTGGCCGTCGTATTGGAAAAAATGTTTATGCAGCCTTCTTTCTTGAGGAAGGTTGTAGGCTTTTTGAAATCACACTGCAACCCTTAGGAGCAAGTTAAACCGAGGACTTTAATTAGCTAGTATTTCTATAATTATTTATGATCCTCAAACGCGATCGAAGAAACGTTAACTACTTATTCAATACTCTCTGTACAAACTTAATCAAGAAAGGAATCATGATGGTGATCCGGCTATCGAATAAGTACATTTCATAGCCCGGTGTGATTGGACGGTAGATATCAGATGATTTAGATGAAATTAAACCAGGCTAAATTAAGAAATCAGAAAGAGCAGGCAGCAGGTTGCGTTATGTAGTTTCTGCAATGGGGGAAAAGGCGTGAGTTTATGTGTATAGTTTTTTGATAAAGAACGGTTCCTCAAAATAATTCTTGAGAAGCAGTTGATTGAAAGCCACGAGGATGATGGTTACTTTTATATTTGTAGGTCTACAAGATCTCCGAGTGGACTGTGAGCACGAAGTGACTTTGGAGTTGAGAGACTGCAACGGTGAACGTATCTGGTGCGGAGGAGAGCAGGTGAAGACTTTTTTTAGTTCCTAGTATACCTAACCAATATTTAAAACACATCTGCCTCATGACAGACGATCAGTGGACCAAACGTACGACCCAATGGGTTCCTCTAAATGGCTTGAGACTTGCAAGCGTCGAGATAGCGTAATGAGCTAGACTTCTTCGATAAAATCTGGTCCTAAATAGCCCTCGATAGAGAGAGATAGAGAATATAACTCGGAAAGACCATGCCTCGGAAAGCACGTTAAGCCGGTGGTCCCGGTTGTCATTTGTAGATCTTTGACAGTCATTAGGGGCAGTCAGAAACCTGAAAGTCTGACAACCAGTCTTACTAAGGGGTATCGTTTTGCCCAGTAACTGGGTTGCGAAGGTCAGATAGGTAGACGCTCCATATAAAACACTGGTGTTCAGCTGCTTCCGTTTAGACTAGAAGCCGACCCCAATATAGTTGGGAAAAGGCTAGGTAGATAACGAGAGGTAGATAGAGAGAAGTGGAAATTAAGTAGAGAGACATTTGCCCTGCAGCGGTAAAATCCAGGCTAGTAATACTAGTAATTATAAAAATGTGAGAAAATTATTTATTTGTGCAACAGATGTACAATGATCGACGACCGATGTGGCGCAGCGGGCGAAGGTCCGCCTGCGACGCAGGCGGTTGCGGGTTCGATTCCCGCCTTGGGACAAATGTTTGTACGATCTACAAATATTTGTTCCGGGTGTTCTGGGTATTTGCTATGTATAATAAAAAATATCTATCTATGTAATGTATTGTATTAAGTATATCAGTCATCTAGTACCCATAACACAAGCTCTGCTTAGCTCGGGGCTAGATGATGCTGTGTGGTTTGTCCAGCATTATTTATTTATTTATTTAATGGTGGGCTTAATGCCTTAGGCATTCTCTACCAGTTAAATTTGGTTTAGTCAGGTAGAAGAAACAACTTGGCAAATATGAAATAATTGGAATCTATAGGAAATTAAGGCAAATATAATTCTAACAGAAATTTTGAATTGTTAAAAGATTTTTTTTTGTTCCATCTATATTCTTTAACGTCCTAGGTGGCTGGTTACTTCAGACGTCGCGATTCAAGCGCCCGGCCAAGCGTGGCTCGCGTAGAGGACAGTACTGACGGTAGCTACACGCTGAGCGTCACTCCGCGCTCCCCTGGGGCGTATCTACTGGCTGTCACCATCAACAACAAGCCGATAAAGGTTTGTATTTTCTTCATCCTCATCAGAAATCATTCCACTTTTGGAACGAAGTTCCTTATCGCACGTTGCGAAAGGGGGCTAGACGGAAAAAACTAAGACGAAAAGTTGTAACGACACTTTTTGCCACAGTTGTAAGCCGTGCGGCGTGCGCGTGTTTCTATGTCTGTCTCTCTCTCTCTCTCATAGAAAGCAAGCCAGTTATTTTCGTTTCGTCTTTCTATTTCGCATTGAACAGTGTGGTGTCGCGACGACAGTTGTTGAGTGTATACAGGTTTTTTGTACAAAGTAATAAAAAATATTCTTTTATTTTTATAATAACTTGAAAAAAACTTAAAAAAATAAATTTTATTACAATTCCTTCACTAATTAATCGAAAGGAACTTCGTTCCATCCGGGTGTACCTTGACACATCTCAAGTTTTTTCAATATTATTACACCTGATTAAAAGTTGGATTAGCGACAAACTTAGCGGCCATGCCTGTTTTTTTACGGCTATTTTTTATCAAATTGCAATAGCTATGGTTCTTAGCTGTACAAATGAATGCAGCAGGGCCCGATATTTCCATCCATAGATGTTATATGCCAACAAACAGCGGCTTTTCGATAAACTCATGTTACGTAACGTAGGTCGAGAGCCCATTACTAGGTAACCCCGCGGTGTTCCGCTGATTTATTTGCCTATATTTTTACACAAATCATATTTAATTAAAATCTAAGCCAAAGTAAGTCGTTACAGCCCTAATGTTTGTTTTAGCCGGGCAGTAAATATTACATCACTAGCTGACCTGACAAACGTCATCCTGTCAATGGCGCGAACTGTCAACGCGCGAAATTCAATTAGCAGTTTTGTTTTCTGAAATTTTCCAATTTTCTGCGTAATTTTTTAATTTTTTCTTGTCGTAAGAACCTTCTCCTTACAATAACAGATACGACAAAAAAAGAATTAGCGAAATTGATGCAGCTGTTCACGCGTGTTGGCGTGACCAAGGGACATAGGGATTCATTTTTATAACCCGCTGGTCTATACTGTGTTTTGAATTTGGAACCCTAAACTAAAAGTTTGAATAAAATATTGTAGGTTCCGAAAAGAACTCATTTGAAAATCGAATAACTTTTTTTTTTCTCACAGGTGTGAAAAGTAGAGTATTCACTTAGTGTTTTATTTCCTTTGGCATACAAAACGGCACTATACTGCTCTTCGCACACAAAAAAAAAGATTGAACTGCAGCTGTGGCAACCATACATATAATCTTTTTTTTTCTAATTCGTTTCCAGGGAAGTCCGTTCGCGTGCTGCGCTCGCGCCGGTTCTGCTCACTGGGGCACGTTCCACTGCTGCGCGTTCTGCTCGTCGGGCGGCAGGCGCGACGCGACCTGCGGCTGTGGAGCTCGCATGCCTGGAGGATATCAAGGTTTTCTTTTTGAGTAAAACAAATATTAGTGGCGTGACGGCTCGTTTCGAATCCGGGCAAGCACCAATGTGACTTTTTCAATTCATAAATACCTTCTAAGTTTGTGTTAGACATCGGTTAAGGTAAACTTCGTGAGGAAACCTGGACTTACCTATAAAACCTATAGTACCTAATTATTAGTCTGAAATCGCCAACCTGCTTAGAGCAAGCGTGTAGATAAATGCTCGTGCCTTCCCTGTGTGAGAAGAGGCCTTTGTCATGCAGTTACAGGCTGGTATTATTATATAGCATCTATATTATTATATGTATGGAAGACACCATAGTGAATGCTAATTGCTACTAATTTATCAAATCCTAACTAGGATACGCAATATGAAGTGAAAAAGCCATTATTATTGCGTTGCGATAAGGGGGCGCTATTTTGTGTCCTGTATAGCTCGATCTTTTTCTACCATTGCAGCACTGGAGAAATCAATCCCTCTCAAGTACCGTAGGTACACATATGTACCGCGCTCCCCAAACCATTATACACTCTATAGGCATTTGTTTATGGTTTAATTTCTTTTAAACGTTTTTAACATGTCAAAATTAGGTAGGTATATAAAAAGCCTTTCAAACAACCGCCGTAAAGCCCGTTTACGGCAGTTGAGAGACTTTACCAGTTTGGTCTGACCCTATGCTTACACATACAAAAGGTACGTAATTTGATGCGACTACACGGATCTGGAGACTGAACTGGCTGTGGAAGAAAAAATGGGACAAGGCCTTAAGGCGCATTTTCTTAAGGCCTTGTCCCATTTTTAATTGGGGTCGGCTCTTCTAATCATTATTCGCCAGAGATACCGTTTCTGGGTCTATCTATAGATGATCAGGAGTATTACTGTCCCACTGCAGGGCAAAGGCCTTATCTCATACAGAGAAGGCATGAGCATTAATCATCACGCTTGCTCAGGACGGGTTGGCGATTTCAGACTTATATTAATTATATAAGACCAGGTTTCCTCACGATGTTTTCCTTCACCGATGTCAGTGATGTCCAAGATAAACTTAGAAAGTACATATGAATTGAAAAACTCACATTGGTACTTGACCAGGTTTGAACCCACAACTTCGTGCACAAGAGGCGAGGGTTAAACCACTGGGCTATCCTGACTCAATGATCAGGAGCCTTCTGCGTAATAGTGAGTGTTCGTCCCGCAGGCTGCGGGCACGGGCACGCGGGCTGGCCGGGCACGCGGCACTGGTCGTGCTGCGGCGCGCCGCGGCGGGGCGCCACCTGCACGCGCGCGCGCCGCCCTATGACACAACTGTACCAGTTCTCCCTGTAATGTCGCTAATTATACTGTATGTTGAAATGCGTGTGTGGTTTTATTCTTATTTGCCTACCTGTTGAGATGGTTTCCTATGTCTTGAAGGCTATCTTCTCCGATGCACCAAGAGAGCTAGAATACCTACTTAAATAATGAATAATGCTGGACAATCCACACGGCATCATCTAGCCCCAAACTATGAAGAGCTTGTGTTATGGGTACTAGATGACTGATATACTTAATACAATACATTACATAGATAGATATTTTTTATTATACATAGCAAATACCCAGAACAAACCTTTGTAGATTGTACAAACATTTGTCCCAAGGCGGGAATCGAACCCGCAACCTCCTGCGTTGCAGGCGGACCTTCGCCCGCCGCGCCACATCGGTCGTCGTGATAGCTAGCGACTTGATAGCTCAACACGAATCTTGTTAGAATAGAGTATTTCTTTATTTGATTCGAATGTATGTAGGTACATAAAAATAAGTTGTTTAATTATATGATAAAACACTTGTACATTCTACCTTTATTTATTTAATACTTTAAGCACACAAATGTACAGAGGCGGACTTAATGCCATAGGCATTTTCTACCAGTCAACCTTTGGGTGATGCAGAGACAAACAGTGGCAGGTGCAATTTCTTAAAAGAAAAGTGAAAAGAAATATATATATTATTATAAACTATAAATATAATACCTACATAGAACATATACACAAATAAACATATACACAAACACATACATAAACAATAAGAACAGTTAATGAGAAAACATTAGCGCTGTGATGAAACCACTGCCAACTTCTTACGAACATGCTCACGCACTTTAACTTTGAAGGCCAATCGGCTGGTTGCCATCCTGATTTCCTGCGGGAGCGCATTCCACAGAGAAATAGCTTGGACGAAGAAAGAATTGTGGATGAAGTCAGTACGGTGAGTCGGGCATTGAAGAAGACGCATGCACGCACGCACGCACGCACGCATTAATATAGCATGCAAATGTAATACGAAGTAAAATAAATAATAAAGATAGTAAAAACTTAAAATTAATATTTAGAAATCCTGCACAGAATATTAACATTTATTGACAAGTAATTCTGTAAAACATTTATTATTATATTTATACGCTCCCAAGGGTCGTAGCGTGATTTTAATAGCCTATAATCTTACTCAAAAATGGGCTATTTTATGCAAAAACATATATTCAAATCCGAAAAAGGTTCCACTTTGCACGATCAACAAAATCTTCAAACAGAATCAACAAACTATTCAGCCAGAAGTTGAAATTTATAATGAACACATACCTACTTACTTATACCGCACATATAGGCTCAATTTACACCGCTGCGGAATGGAATGGAAGCGTCAATTTCGCCTCATGACGCGAGAATGCTGGAGTATTCTCGCGCACACCCTGTTTCGTAAATGCTTGGCACCGCACTGCAATGACTGACCCAACCGTCTCCCCGTTCACGCCACTCCCCGCGGATTCCACAGACGGTGCCGACAGTAGCTAGGGGAATTCTCGAGAATGCGCGAGGATTCCCCGGAAGACGAGCGACCTTTTTTTGGCTCCTATTTAGTTTGTATGTTATACAATTGACATAAAGTTCATTATGCTATGTACAATTTCGTTGCAACAAGTCGCTTCCATTCCATTCCGCAGCGGTGTAAATTGAGCAATAGTCAGTAAATCGCTTTATAGCGCTGCCGCACCAAGAGTTTTATGCATGGTCCAACATTGTTCGACCAAGATAATGTTTGGACTTTAAAAGCGACTGTGATCTCTGAGTTTATTTCGGTATTTCTTCTTAGAGTTGTTGTGTTTTAAAAAATATTTTACTTGTTGACGTATAAAAATGTTTCTAAAAACTTTTTTACGAAAATAAATATCGGTGTTTGAAAAACAAGTCTGTGAAATTAAACAAGAACATAAAGTAAATTACAATTTATTTAAAATTACAAACAAGAAAATTATTGCTTATCTCATACACTTTTACAACAATTATATCGATAAAACTCCATCAAAAAGGGACCCCCGTGATAAAAATATAAATATTTTTGGTCAATTTCCCGCCCTCCGGATAGGTCCCAGTTAGCTTATCCAACCGACAACTTCATGCAAAATGTCCTATTTTTATTATTTACTGGTGGATAGTGCCTATCCGGAGACTGTGAAATTGGCCCATAATGTCTATTTGTTGAATATTTGGTTCAATTTAATTCTGATAAAAATTGTTCCCTTAACTTTGAAATCTTGGAAGAATGTTAGGATGAAAGATTATGCCAGATAGAGAACATATTGTAATATCTTATAAATTCATTTTTATCAATTTCGTGGGTAAAAAACAGGAGAATTGCGTGTTAACAAATTTAAGATTTTAACATTTAACTATACTTTTCTTTTTCAATTGATTATCAACTTAGGCAACACAGTTATAAGGTTAAATATCGTGTAACAGTACGAATACTTCTTATTAATGTTATTTTCCAATACACAAGATGGACGGTTAACAAATAAAGTATTGATAACAATATTTTGTAGAGCAGAATAAGGTTCTTAACTATCCTTGTTAATACTAAGATAATTAATTTCCACGAGTACATATTTGTAACTTCATCTTTCAAATTATCACAGATAAATATCACATCTGCAAAATATAAGCTTTTTAAAATGAGAAGATCCCTCGATTATATTTTAAAATTAATTTATACTTACCACTATTTCACAAAGTTTAGTGAAAACAGTTTAACGATTTTATGTTCATACATCATTAGACCTTATTGCGACTGTTTACAGTTCGAAATACATGCAACAATTTAGCGGCACAAACGTCCATTTCATACGATTGTAAACTGGATTCCAAAGACATAAGGTACAATATTGCATGGACAGCCAAAAATATATTTGGTTTTATATAACAGAATTAATAATATTGTCTTACAATTCCTATCTATTGAGACAATTTCGTTTATAGACCCGAATAAAGGGTAACGAAGTAATAATGCTTGACGTAAGTTATTGCATTTCATACATGCATGATTAACATAACATAACATCACGGCTGTATTCTCAGAAGAGTTAGGCAGAGGTGTACCTGTACAGCTTAAACTTTAAATGGTTGATTTCCCGCGACGAAACGATTTACCCTCAGTAACATTATCGAAACGTTGAGACAAACTTAATTTTCAAATTGGAATTATCTCATTAGCAGCCCGGAATCTGGATCTGTGTCCGAGCAAAGATCATCCACCAACCGATTGATGGCAATAGGCTCGCCCAATATAACATGTATTTGGGGTATATGTATTTTTATATATTTTGCATAGTTTTATTTTACATCGATCGCGCTACCAAGACCAAATCGTTTCGCAGAGGGAAAACAACTGTTCCATCATATTGTATAACGCCAGTTGTATTTTAATCCTATGCAACTTGATTAATTCGTTAACATTCCGATCTTAGACTGGACGTCAAGAAAAGTTGAATTTAATAAATAAATAATATTTTTAGGTGACAACATGATTGGGGGCGTTTCTCTCCTCCCACAAGCTGGTCGATCTTCAAATTTGATTTTGGTTAGGAACTCCAAAATACCATAATACTCTATCACTGACCTCGGCAAGCGTGAGAATAGCCGCCCGGGTTGATCGAAGGTTAAGCTATTAACCTTCGATCAACCCGTACCAACGAGCTCCTCTCTATCAACGGAGTGTAATTGAAAATATTGTAAACCTGTAAATTACCAACAGCATACAGAGTGGAAGGGAGATCGACGCACAAGCTGATACCATGAGTTCAGTACATGACATACACTTTTGAAATTTTTCCTCAGCTTATCCTCTTTTCTTGTTTTGTATTTTCTTCTATTGTAGACAATCTTGATTTACATCTACTCTTTCTATTTACTTCTTTCATTATCACCTTAACTGCCAGACAACGAGACACAATAGAAAATGTATTGTCTATCGGTCACCTGGCGATTAAGGTGTTAAGAATTTCATTCGGTGTTAAGATTCTCAATGAAAGAAGTGATTTATTTGTTTTTTAATCAGACTGATCTCCGAAGACATTTTAACCCTTTCGCTGCCCAGTTCAAAAATACGATTTAACTTGTATGTCATAATTTTTGGCAAATAACATAATGCGTAGGTATATGGTAGGGGGTGATGGGCATGTTCACATCTCATTTATAGGTTTTTACATGTACGACTCGGGAGGCGAGTTCTGGGTACATGAACAAGCTTTTTTCGACCCGGGAGCCGGGTGCTGGACACTAAAAGTGTTAAGTGACTCTGTATACTTTTAGTTGGTAATAAAATGTCGTTAAATAGATATGTGTAACTCGGGAGTGTGGCCTACAAGCCGAGCGCAGGCACGGGGGTGTAGGACAGCGCAGTGGGCGCGCAAGCCTGGCGCACGCTCATCTCCCACGCGTCCAGGAGTTGACCCACAGAGCAGCTTTTCGGTAACCTGCAGAAAATTTCAATTTTATTAATATGGTAATAGACCGTTTTTGTTACCGAGAAATTGTGTGGAATGTAGACCATGTTGTGAGGAAAGGTTTGAGTATGAACGTGCAGGGTTACAAGAATAGAGGGAGACCAAAGAAACAATGAATGGATTGTGTGATAGATGATATAGCTAGAAAGGAGGTGACTTTTGAGATGACGGCAAAGAGATGTATGTAAAAAGACATGCTGCGCCGACCCCAAATAAATTGGAATAAGGGCAGGAGGATGATGGTGGTAATAGACCGTTTTTAGAATAAATATCATCTCAAAATTTGGCTTTTATATAGTTTTACCAATCTATATAAATAAACGTTGCGCTGTTCGTTTGTAAGCGCATCACTTGGGAATAGCTAGACTGACTGGCTATTTTAAGGGTTCAGTACCTCAAAAGTGGAAAAAACGGAACCCTTATGGGATCACTTCCTTGTCGGTCTGTCTGTCAAAACCCTTTTTCTCAGAAACGCGCGGAGGAATTAAGTTAAAATGAATATCAAAAACGTAGGTCTACCTAAGTACCGAGCTCTAAAAGCTTTTTTGCTACTCGCAAACAAATCAAAACCGAAAGAGTACTTTCCGTTGACCTAAATGCATGAAATTTGGCAAGAAGCAAGGTCTCACACCACAAGTAAAGAAAAAGCACGAAAATCGCAAAATTGTGATAAACATATTTAGAAAAAAAAATGCGGGCTAAAACCTATATTTCCAGTGCAAATGCCCGCCACGTATTGTGACGTAATTTATTCGACGTTTTTGCTCGATATGGTACGGGCCCCTGGTGTACAGTTACAGTTTGATAAACTATAAGAGAAGAAGTAAGAGACCAGTCTCCTAGTATGTTTGAGGTTTTGGCCCGTAGTGGGACGTTAGTGCCAAGCTACAACAAAACCAAGCGAGATCTTACATTTATGGGGATATTTTCTGGGGAGTTTGTTCCTCCACTTCTTCTTCCCAGCAAAAACACTAGGAAGTGGTGAAGGGTGGGCGTTTTGGGGGACTGTCTTATGTAAACGTCTTTGACGTTCAAAAAGTGCTGATTCTCAGCCTAATTTGAATAAATGAATTTTGATTTTGATTATGTATTGTGCGGTGAGGTTTAAGCATGTAATCCTTGAAGATTGGGAAAAAAATGGTATCAGATCGCAGATTTGTGATAAATAGGGAATGGTGGAAGCCTGGAACATATGGCCACGTGCACGCCGGCCACGCACGGCGCACAGCGGTACTACAGCGCAGCTCTCACCTGGCACACCTGGCGTCCATGGCCCGCTCCAGCCTCGCCAGGAAGGAGTCCGGCGCATGTTGCTTGGCGGAGCGCGGCTTGAGGCGCACGGGCGGGCGGTTGGGGTAGTCGCGCGGCACGGCCACGTGCACGCCGGCCACGCACGGCGCGTGCGGCGCACTGCGGTACTACAGCGCAGCTCTCACCTGGCACACCTGGCGTCCATGGCCCGCTCCAGCCTCGCCAGGAAGGAGTCCGGCGCATGTTGCTTGGCGGAGCGCGGCTTGAGGCGCACGGGCGGGCGGTTGGGGTAGTCGCGCGGCACGGCCACGTGCACGCCGGCCACGCACGGCGCGTGCGGCGCACTGCGGTACTACAGCGCAGCTCTCACCTGGCACACCTGGCGTCCATGGCCCGCTCCAGCCTCGCCAGGAAGGAGTCCGGCGCATGTTGCTTGGCGGAGCGCGGCTTGAGGCGCACGGGCGGGCGGTTGGGGTAGTCGCGCGGCACGGCCACGTGCACGCCGGCCACGCACGGCGCGTGCGGCGCACTGCGGTACTACAGCGCAGCTCTCACCTGGCACACCTGGCGTCCATGGCCCGCTCCAGCCTCGCCAGGAAGGAGTCCGGCGCATGTTGCTTGGCGGAGCGCGGCTTGAGGCGCACGGGCGGGCGGTTGGGGTAGTCGCGCGGCACGGCCACGTGCACGCCGGCCACGCACGGCGCGTGCGGCGCACTGCGGTACTACAGCGCAGCTCTCACCTGGCACACCTGGCGTCCATGGCCCGCTCCAGCCTCGCCAGGAAGGAGTCCGGCGCATGTTGCTTGGCGGAGCGCGGCTTGAGGCGCACGGGCGGGCGGTTGGGGTAGTCGCGCGGCACGGCCACGTGCACGCCGGCCACGCACGGCGCGTGCGGCGCACTGCGGTACTACAGCGCAGCTCTCACCTGGCACACCTGGCGTCCATGGCCCGCTCCAGCCTCGCCAGGAAGGAGTCCGGCGCATGTTGCTTGGCGGAGCGCGGCTTGAGGCGCACGGGCGGGCGGTTGGGGTAGTCGCGCGGCACGGCCACGTGCACGCCGGCCACGCACGGCGCGTGCGGCGCACTGCGGTACTACAGCGCAGCTCTCACCTGGCACACCTGGCGTCCATGGCCCGCTCCAGCCTCGCCAGGAAGGAGTCCGGCGCATGTTGCTTGGCGGAGCGCGGCTTGAGGCGCACGGGCGGGCGGTTGGGGTAGTCGCGCGGCACGGCCACGTGCACGCCGGCCACGCACGGCGCGTGCGGCGCACTGCGGTACTACAGCGCAGCTCTCACCTGGCACACCTGGCGTCCATGGCCCGCTCCAGCCTCGCCAGGAAGGAGTCCGGCGCATGTTGCTTGGCGGAGCGCGGCTTGAGGCGCACGGGCGGGCGGTTGGGGTAGTCGCGCGGCACGGCCACGTGCACGCCGGCCACGCACGGCGCGTGCGGCGCACTGCGGTACTACAGCGCAGCTCTCACCTGGCACACCTGGCGTCCATGGCCCGCTCCAGCCTCGCCAGGAAGGAGTCCGGCGCATGTTGCTTGGCGGAGCGCGGCTTGAGGCGCACGGGCGGGCGGTTGGGGTAGTCGCGCGGCACGGCCACGTGCACGCCGGCCACGCACGGCGCGTGCGGCGCACTGCGGTACTACAGCGCAGCTCTCACCTGGCACACCTGGCGTCCATGGCCCGCTCCAGCCTCGCCAGGAAGGAGTCCGGCGCATGTTGCTTGGCGGAGCGCGGCTTGAGGCGCACGGGCGGGCGGTTGGGGTAGTCGCGCGGCACGGCCACGTGCACGCCGGCCACGCACGGCGCGTGCGGCGCACTGCGGTACTACAGCGCAGCTCTCACCTGGCACACCTGGCGTCCATGGCCCGCTCCAGCCTCGCCAGGAAGGAGTCCGGCGCATGTTGCTTGGCGGAGCGCGGCTTGAGGCGCACGGGCGGGCGGTTGGGGTAGTCGCGCGGCACGGCCACGTGCACGCCGGCCACGCACGGCGCGTGCGGCGCACTGCGGTACTACAGCGCAGCTCTCACCTGGCACACCTGGCGTCCATGGCCCGCTCCAGCCTCGCCAGGAAGGAGTCCGGCGCATGTTGCTTGGCGGAGCGCGGCTTGAGGCGCACGGGCGGGCGGTTGGGGTAGTCGCGCGGCACGGCCACGTGCACGCCGGCCACGCACGGCGCGTGCGGCGCACTGCGGTACTACAGCGCAGCTCTCACCTGGCACACCTGGCGTCCATGGCCCGCTCCAGCCTCGCCAGGAAGGAGTCCGGCGCATGTTGCTTGGCGGAGCGCGGCTTGAGGCGCACGGGCGGGCGGTTGGGGTAGTCGCGCGGCACGGCCACGTGCACGCCGGCCACGCACGGCGCGTGCGGCGCACTGCGGTACTACAGCGCAGCTCTCACCTGGCACACCTGGCGTCCATGGCCCGCTCCAGCCTCGCCAGGAAGGAGTCCGGCGCATGTTGCTTGGCGGAGCGCGGCTTGAGGCGCACGGGCGGGCGGTTGGGGTAGTCGCGCGGCACGGCCACGTGCACGCCGGCCACGCACGGCGCGTGCGGCGCACTGCGGTACTACAGCGCAGCTCTCACCTGGCACACCTGGCGTCCATGGCCCGCTCCAGCCTCGCCAGGAAGGAGTCCGGCGCATGTTGCTTGGCGGAGCGCGGCTTGAGGCGCACGGGCGGGCGGTTGGGGTAGTCGCGCGGCACGGCCACGTGCACGCCGGCCACGCACGGCGCGTGCGGCGCACTGCGGTACTACAGCGCAGCTCTCACCTGGCACACCTGGCGTCCATGGCCCGCTCCAGCCTCGCCAGGAAGGAGTCCGGCGCATGTTGCTTGGCGGAGCGCGGCTTGAGGCGCACGGGCGGGCGGTTGGGGTAGTCGCGCGGCACGGCCACGTGCACGCCGGCCACGCACGGCGCGTGCGGCGCACTGCGGTACTACAGCGCAGCTCTCACCTGGCACACCTGGCGTCCATGGCCCGCTCCAGCCTCGCCAGGAAGGAGTCCGGCGCATGTTGCTTGGCGGAGCGCGGCTTGAGGCGCACGGGCGGGCGGTTGGGGTAGTCGCGCGGCACGGCCACGTGCACGCCGGCCACGCACGGCGCGTGCGGCGCACTGCGGTACTACAGCGCAGCTCTCACCTGGCACACCTGGCGTCCATGGCCCGCTCCAGCCTCGCCAGGAAGGAGTCCGGCGCATGTTGCTTGGCGGAGCGCGGCTTGAGGCGCACGGGCGGGCGGTTGGGGTAGTCGCGCGGCACGGCCACGTGCACGCCGGCCACGCACGGCGCGTGCGGCGCACTGCGGTACTACAGCGCAGCTCTCACCTGGCACACCTGGCGTCCATGGCCCGCTCCAGCCTCGCCAGGAAGGAGTCCGGCGCATGTTGCTTGGCGGAGCGCGGCTTGAGGCGCACGGGCGGGCGGTTGGGGTAGT
Source organism: Phlogophora meticulosa (assembly GCA_905147745.2). NCBI lineage: Eukaryota > Metazoa > Arthropoda > Insecta > Lepidoptera > Noctuidae > Phlogophora > Phlogophora meticulosa. The sequence continues at coordinate 16,620,143 of LR990522.1, read as the reverse complement.
CGCGCGGCACGGCCACGTGCACGCCGGCCACGCACGGCGCGTGCGGCGCACTGCGGTACTACAGCGCAGCTCTCACCTGGCACACCTGGCGTCCATGGCCCGCTCCAGCCTCGCCAGGAAGGAGTCCGGCGCATGTTGCTTGGCGGAGCGCGGCTTGAGGCGCACGGGCGGGCGGTTGGGGTAGTCGCGCGGCACGGCCACGTGCACGCCGGCCACGCACGGCGCGTGCGGCGCACTGCGGTACTACAGCGCAGCTCTCACCTGGCACACCTGGCGTCCATGGCCCGCTCCAGCCTCGCCAGGAAGGAGTCCGGCGCATGTTGCTTGGCGGAGCGCGGCTTGAGGCGCACGGGCGGGCGGTTGGGGTAGTCGCGCGGCACGGCCACGTGCACGCCGGCCACGCACGGCGCGTGCGGCGCACTGCGGTACTACAGCGCAGCTCTCACCTGGCACACCTGGCGTCCATGGCCCGCTCCAGCCTCGCCAGGAAGGAGTCCGGCGCATGTTGCTTGGCGGAGCGCGGCTTGAGGCGCACGGGCGGGCGGTTGGGGTAGTCGCGCGGCACGGCCACGTGCACGCCGGCCACGCACGGCGCGTGCGGCGCACTGCGGTACTACAGCGCAGCTCTCACCTGGCACACCTGGCGTCCATGGCCCGCTCCAGCCTCGCCAGGAAGGAGTCCGGCGCATGTTGCTTGGCGGAGCGCGGCTTGAGGCGCACGGGCGGGCGGTTGGGGTAGTCGCGCGGCACGGCCACGTGCACGCCGGCCACGCACGGCGCGTGCGGCGCACTGCGGTACTACAGCGCAGCTCTCACCTGGCACACCTGGCGTCCATGGCCCGCTCCAGCCTCGCCAGGAAGGAGTCCGGCGCATGTTGCTTGGCGGAGCGCGGCTTGAGGCGCACGGGCGGGCGGTTGGGGTAGTCGCGCGGCACGGCCACGTGCACGCCGGCCACGCACGGCGCGTGCGGCGCACTGCGGTACTACAGCGCAGCTCTCACCTGGCACACCTGGCGTCCATGGCCCGCTCCAGCCTCGCCAGGAAGGAGTCCGGCGCATGTTGCTTGGCGGAGCGCGGCTTGAGGCGCACGGGCGGGCGGTTGGGGTAGTCGCGCGGCACGGCCACGTGCACGCCGGCCACGCACGGCGCGTGCGGCGCACTGCGGTACTACAGCGCAGCTCTCACCTGGCACACCTGGCGTCCATGGCCCGCTCCAGCCTCGCCAGGAAGGAGTCCGGCGCATGTTGCTTGGCGGAGCGCGGCTTGAGGCGCACGGGCGGGCGGTTGGGGTAGTCGCGCGGCACGGCCACGTGCACGCCGGCCACGCACGGCGCGTGCGGCGCACTGCGGTACTACAGCGCAGCTCTCACCTGGCACACCTGGCGTCCATGGCCCGCTCCAGCCTCGCCAGGAAGGAGTCCGGCGCATGTTGCTTGGCGGAGCGCGGCTTGAGGCGCACGGGCGGGCGGTTGGGGTAGTCGCGCGGCACGGCCACGTGCACGCCGGCCACGCACGGCGCGTGCGGCGCACTGCGGGACTACAGCGCAGCTCTCACCTGGCACACCTGGCGTCCATGGCCCGCTCCAGCCTCGCCAGGAAGGAGTCCGGCGCATGTTGCTTGGCGGAGCGCGGCTTGAGGCGCACGGGCGGGCGGTTGGGGTAGTCGCGCGGCACGGCCACGTGCACGCCGGCCACGCACGGCAGGCGCGGCTCGTCCAGCGCCGCCACCAGCGTGATGGCGCCGCCTCCGCCGCCCACTCCGCCGGCGCCGCACGACGACATGGGCTCTAGCGACACCTGCGGGCAGGGTTACCATTTCCAAATTTGAAAATCCAGACAAAACATGACCGACTGACCGAACCATGACGTAATGCGTCAACGCCATGCTAAATTGCTTACTTTTCAAAAGCAAAATCGAAGATGGCAGCGACGAAATTTACTAACTTTTCGACACGGGTGTCATTTTGTTGGTTTCCGGGGATGGTAATAACGATTACGGGGTCAAAATCAAAATCCAAGATGACATCGTCGAAATTTTCTAACTTTTTAACATGGGTGTCAATTTCTTGGTTTTCGGGGATGGTAATAACGGTTACAGGGTCAAAATCAAAATCCAAAATGGCCTCGACGAAATTTACTAACGTTTCGACATGAGTGTCATTTTTTGGTTTTCGGGGTCGCTAATATTGATTATGGGGTCTAAATCAAAATCAAAGATGGCGCCAACGAAATTTGCAAAAGTTTCGATAAGGGTATCATTTTTTGGGTTCCGAGGTCGCTATTAACAATGATAGGGTTAAATCAAAATCCAAGATGGACGACGATCGATAGTCGACGGAATGGTCTAACGATTCGACATAGGTGTCATTTTCTTGGGTTCCGGGGTCCTTAATAACGGTTATGGGGTCTAAATCGAAATCCAAGATGGTGTCGACGAAAGGAGAATACCTATGGATGTATGGAATCCCGTATCATACTGCATAATATCAAGCTTAGTTTTTTATAGACTACTTTCGTAATATGAACTCCTACAAAAGTAATTTTTGCAAACGAAACCCGGGTTTCAGTTATTTTATAAAATCATAAATAACATAAAAAGTCGGTTAGAATTAAAATCTAAAAATGAATCTGTAATACCGCCAGACAACGAGACACAATAGAAAATGTATTGTTAGTCGGTCACCTGGCATTTAAGGTGTTAACTGAAAAAAATATTTGATTAAATAAACTTACCTTAAACCTCGAATCTAGTCTAGCTATTTCTCCTTGTAGAACATCTGGGATTTCCAGAGGTGGCTCATCCAACTTTGGTACCTTTTGTGGTGTCGGTAGATTTCTGCAAAAATAATTCACAGTTCCATGTAATAAAATAAAAGCATAACATTACGCCTGTGTTCCCTGAAGAGTTTGGTAGTGGTGTGTCTATTAGTACACCCATATGTCGTCCGTTAAGTTTTAATCTCATCATCCCATATAAAAGGAGACGAGCCTGTTGCCACCAAGCAGACACATGTCCAGTCTTCGGGCTGCTGAAAAACCCAAATCACTCTACCCGACCCGGGAATTGAACCCAGCACCTCACGCTCAGAAGTAGCGCTTGCAACCACTAGAACATTGATGCAGTTAGGCAAAGTTTATGTCTTCAAATATTATCCCCTCACCTCATTTCTGGCCCATTGAGCTGGTCGAGAGCTGATCCGAATGTGCGCTTGAGTGTATGGTTAGCCAGTGGCGACTGCAAGCAATTGTTCACCACCTCCAGTAACGGGTTGAAGATTTGTTCCTGTAAAGATTTTCAAATGATGAGATAACGTTGGAATAAGATTTTGTCATTAATATAATCTGGGTACTTATAGATTGACCTGTGGCGACATCTTTACCGCCACATATGAACAAAAATAAATTGACATATCTTAACCCAATGAGATTTTTAATGAATGGAGTGAATTACTTTTTAATTAAAAATCTCATCGAGTGAGATAGAAAACATGGTTTTGGCTTAGTACAGTAGAACCATGAGTTCAGTACATGTTCTGGACCTTCCATTGTTGAAATTTTTCGTCCTTTTTATGTTTGTTTTACTATAAATTCTGAAAAATCAGGATTTCTACCTAAACCAATAACATTACTTACTTTTGGAACAAAGTTCCTTATTGCGCGTTGCGAAAGGGGGCTAGACGGAAAAAAATAAGACAAACGACACTTTTTGCTATAGTTGTAAGCCGTGCGGCGTGCGCGTGTTTGTCTGTATGTCTGTCTCTCTCTCATAGAAAGCAAGCGAGTTATTTTCGTTTCGTCTTTCTATTTCGCATTGAACAGTGTGGTGTCGCGACGATTATTTTTGTTGAGTGTGAACAGGTTTTTTGTACATAATAAATAATTTCAAAAGGAATTTCGTTCCATCCGGGTGTCCCTTGACACCTCTCAAGTTTTTTAATTTAAAATCTTTAAAGGTACGGTAAGTTTTTAGTAAAAAAAAAAACTGATTTAAAAAAAAAAAATAAAGGTAAATGCCGATGACCAAAATGATGATGACCAATTTCAACCCTGGGGGGGTCCACGATCATGTACTGTACTCATGGTATCAGGTAGTGTGGCGATGTCCCTTTCAGCTTGTAGTTACCTTTCCGGCGCTAGGCACAACAACTCCCTCACTGCGCTTGAAATCCAGCTTCTCCAGCACCACCTCGCACTTGATGAGCGTCTCCAACGGCATGCGTTTGTTCGGGTTGGATAGTATGTCCAGTAGATTCTTCATCTTTGTCAGTTTCTCAACGTCTGCGGATAGATGAGAAGATAGTAAGGCAAGTCCAAGGAATTAAACACATTACCCTCTTTCTGACATACTCGGGTAAAAATAATAACGCCGAAGCGATCAATTGAATCAGCATTTATATACCAATTCGTGAGAAGAAAAATTTTTGTAACCCTTTTTAAGCATTCCGGGCAAAGAGAACTGGAGATTGACGATTCATGGCATAGTTAGATTGTTGATATGGAAAAAGAAATGCGTTATGGGTGACCATTTACACCTGAGGCTTGTAGGACAGCTGAGAGTGATGTCCTGGGCACAATTCCCACAGGTTGGGCTAAAAGACTTGGATTTTTCCATGAAGAATTTCTCAGTAGCTCGATAACTGGATTTGTGCCCGGTTGAAGGCCTTAAATATTTCGCTAGCTAAGCGAAATGAGGGGGTGGGGATTACCACTATTTTCAGTTAAGATCTTACCCTAGCCCTTGATAGATAACGAGTCAGGATTGCACGCGGCACGGTACTGACTGGCTTATTTTATTTCTTATTTTTTCACCAAATATTCAACAACAATACTCACTCTCTCCTTCACTGACCATCCGTTGCACCATCCGTCTGAGAGGTTCGATGTACTTCGAGAGCTGTCGGACCTTCTCCCTATAGGCCGCCTCCTCACCCCCCGGGGAGGCCACGCTGGCCCCGACCGGCGTGTTGAGCGACGATGATGGTGACGCCACCATGCCCATACCGACGCCCCTAGGCGACCAGTATTCAGACAATAATAGGCGGAATTGTTATAAAGAATTACAAAACAAAACCTTTTCTTGAAGTCGGTTAATAAGTCCTCGCGTAGGGGCTGCTCCAAAACAAAAAAAAAAACTGTCTCATTACAAAATGAGGTTTTACTACGTTTAATTAGCCTTAGATCAAACCTTCGAGCCGGATACTATATTTTTACTCAGACTCTGCTTTGACATCGGTTTTTGTAAGAACGTTAAGTTTTATTTGCCTTTTTCCTGAAGCAAGTAATGTTGTAAATAGAATAAAGGTAAAACTTGAACTAAGGTTGAAATTCATTTTACATAAAGCATCATGAAGTTAAAAGGGTACAAGCATTAATTTAAACAAATTTAGATTTATCTTTCTATCACTGTATGTACGGACGCCAGCACATCAAGCCACCCCAAACTGTTAGATTTTCCCAATTGAACATGAACCTTACTCTTTCGTAATAAAGTTGGTAACATATCAAAGAAATTTGACAAATTGTTGTAGTTTGATGTACCTCTGTACATTACAGAGACAGAGAGTTAACATTATTTTTTTAAACTTTCTGCAACCAACTTTTTTATCATCTGCCAAACATCGCCATAATTCCAATTTTAAATGATCCCCTCATTTGAATATCAAACTTTTTTTAGTGGTCCTTCGTGCCTGATTCGAATATCTAACCGAAATTGTTGGTCCTTGTGTACGCTAGGTTTTTCTTCAGCCAGGTTTCACACTTTATATCATACATACCTCTGTGGTTGTTGAACGTGGTGTCCCAGATGCTGCGGGTTGGAGGGCGAAGGACTGCCAACGCTGCCGCAGGCACCGAGCCCGCCTAGTGACGACATCGGTGACGTCATTGTTGCGCCCATTACACCTGGCATGAGCAATATGTAGATATTATGGATGTTTTGTGTGTTTTATGGAGCTATTTGTAGCATAGACAACAGATTGTTTTTTTTAATAGTCATGGGGCTGCCGACAGAAGTGATCAATTAAAACTGAATAACTGTTTTTGACACATGTCAAACCCACAAGTTTTTCTACTACCAAAAACCGCTCAACGCGGTTAAGAAGTTTTCATTTCAAAAATGTTTGAATGATGTATTAGCTCTATGGTTGTGCGTTGTGGACTGTTAAATATGCCGTGTTTTTTAGCAGATACAAAACACTTTTTTTAATAATCGGCTGGATGAAGGCCTCTATCAAAATGGCAAGATATCCCTGGACTCAAGCAGTTTAACGATTTCGTAGTATTATGCAAAGAATCATTAGCTTGCTTGTATGCACTAGGGTTAAGTGTGTGTTGTGATGAGTGAGTTTGTGAAAATTACAAATATGTTGTTAAAATCTACATAATTATTCTCATACAGATAAAAGAAGCAAAATAATATAACTAAGAAAAAAAACTACAACGTAAAACACGCATAACATAACATCACGCCTTGATCCACTAAAGATAAGGCAGAGGTATATCAAGTACACCCCGCATATCACCAAAGAGAATCAACAACACGGTTTTCTTTTAACATATTCATAAAAACAAAAATGTCCTGATTTATTGGCTGTAAAAGTAAACAAGGAAAAAAAAATAAAAGCAAAAAAAAAATAAGATAGATTTTAATTTACATTATTTACAAAAAAATAAAGTAAGTAATAATTATAATAAAAATAATTATATCCAACTAACATAATAAAAATGCAGTGATTCGTAATAGTCTACTCAAGTAGATAATAAAAAAAAATATATAAAAACGATTATACCTTCTTCATTTAAAAACCGACTACGTGGCACTGATTGTCACTACATTGAGAGTAGTTTATCACAAATGCTGACTTATATCTGAGATCTTTGTAACACATAATCCTTAATAAAAAATCTTTAAAGAAAATATTTCTTAACTTTTGTGCCCAACCAACCTAAAGCCGGACTGAGACAAGAAGAATCTCGCGCAGGGTGTGAGACTTGTAATACAATTGCTGAGAAGTTTATAACACCTGCGAAGGATTCACTTCAGTCTGTTCCAAGTTTTAAAAATGGCGAAACACACTTGTAAAGATGAAAATCGACGCAATAGTTTGTTTGTCAGCCCCTACAGCTAGAGGATATAAAAACGATATAAAAACTAAGGGTTAGAACTAAAAATAATCATCGATTCAAAAATAAAAGAATGAAAAACTCAACATCATTAAAAGAAATCATCATCTGCCTACACTTTTATCAACTATGTTGGGGTCCGCATCCAGTCTAACTGGATGCAGATAAGTACCAGTGTATTGCATGGAGCGACTACTTATTTGACCTCCACAGCCCAGTCACTGAACAACCCGATACCCTTTGGTAAGACTGGTTCTCAGACTTTTGGGCTTCTGACAACCATTTACGACTGTCATTCAGGCGGTGAAATCGGCAAGCTTTGCTTAACCTTTAATCTACCCCGTGCGGCTACTTAATTAGCCACAAGCCCCACAAGTTAACACCTTAACTGCCAGACAACGAGACACAATAGAAAATGTATTGTTTGTCGGTCACCTGGCGTTTAAGGTGTTAAGATGAAATCGATTGTCAGAAAAAGTGTGTCACGCAACGCCATTTTGGTTTCACCAAGTCATTCAGATCAAATAATAGTAAAACTAAGCGCCATAAACTAAGGGTTCAATTTCACAGGTGTGTACAGTTTCACCATGAACTCAACCTGCTTCCACATAGCTGATAGCTTTTCATCAGGAACGGCACTGACTAGTTTCCTAAATCTATGCGTCATTGCATTGCGGTGGCGATCCGATAGGTCTGAAAACATTTAATAGTAGTCAATGATATCGTAGCTTGTTTTTCTTTCAAGAGGCTCAATCAGTGTGAATTAGGTGTGAAATGAGACAGTTTGTGCAGTCGAAAATAGATGAATTCGCTAATTCTGATTTCAATAATCTTGTTATGATAAAATATTAACTCAAAAAGAATATATTTAAAAAGTTATTAACAAGACAAAACTTGCCCAGTCATAGAGAAAAAGTAGGCGAAAGAGGTAAAGAACTTGGCACACACCTCGTGTCTTTCTAGGCAAGGCTTGAAAATCGATTTTGTACTGATCTCTCATATGTATGTTGAACTGCACTCAGCATACACTGGCCACTAGATCGTCACCGTAATGCAACGAATAAAATGAAGAAAAAAAAATAGCGACCCGGTAGATAAAACACAACCATTATTTCATCATTTTGATAAAAATATGAGGCTCGACTATTCATCTTACTACACGCAATCTAGTCATACAATTTTAAGTTTAAAATATGAATAGCACTTACCCATAGGGCTAGGCCCGCCCATGTTAGGCGAGGGCGCGGAGGGCGAGGGGCTCTGTCTCAGGAACTGCGCAGGCGGCGGCGCGCGCGCAGCCGGGTAGGCCCCACCCATCATGCCGCCTACTTCCTGCTTGTTGCCCACGCCCACGCGACCCATGTGGAGCATGTTTAAGCCCACTATCTGGCTGTTACCCATGCCTCCCACTGCAAAATTAAAATAAAAGGATATTTGTAAGGTTCAAAAACTGATAGAAACTTAGTGGTATTTTGTTATTATGTGTATAGCAAAAGAATTGTAAGCTTAGTTCTACTTTCATGTTTCCTGTTTAGATCATCAGTTAGTGAGTACGTTTTTCGCTACGTCGTGGAGTTGCGGAAATCGGCCCGTCTAACAATACAATACAATACAATGATGAGTACTAAAATGACTAGCCAAAATCTGTATGGAGTACTTATAAAATGTACCATTTATAGATTACATGGTAAGACAGCAGAGGTTGGCAGCGAGTCATGCATACATCCTGTTGGTTTGGCATGAACTTTGGATTGATAATAATAGGAAAATGAGTATAAAACATTAATCTTGTGTAGAGGCTTGTTGTTTAATAATACAGCCGCACAGGTGACCAAACTACGCTCGCCAAGGTAAGGCCGTGGATGGGTGACCGTTCATAACATATCGAAACTCCTCCATGCCTCGGATAGCATGTCTGACAACCAGTCTCACAAAAGATTATTGAGTTACCCAGTGACTTGGTTGTGGACGTCAGGTAGTTGGTCGCTCCACGTAAAATACTTGTACCCAGCTGGATCTGGTTAGATTGGAAGCCAACCCCAACATGTTTGGTAAAAGGCTTTGCAGATGATGTAGATAGTCTACACTTACCCATTTGTCCAGGCATTTGTCCTTGCATGTTGTTTGGAGCCATCTGTCCGCCCATACCTACTTGGTTACAAGGCATCTGCCCCATATTATTTGACCCTGTCATGGGCACCTGCATGGAATTAGACATGGACATATTTGGCATCATCTGCCCCTGCATCCCACCAGCCAATTGACTCTGCAACTGACTGCCCATTGGATTTCCCATTCCCCCCATTCCACCAACCATGTTGTTCCCCATTTGTCCTTGGTTACCCACCATCCCCATGGGCCCACCCAATTTGTTTTGCATCTGCATGTTCATTTGTGGTCTCTGGTTGAGTGTTTGAAGCAGATTTGTGGCTGTCTGAGCTTGTGGTCCTTGGGAAACAATTGGTCCTTGTTGTCCCATTTGGCCTTGCATGCCCCCCATTCCAGGGTTAGGCCCCATCACCCCTTGTTGCTGCATTTGACCTTGTGGGCCCATGTTCATCATTTGATTCCTTGATCCTTGTGATGCTAAGTTTTGGAGGGCATTGATTGGGTCTGGTGTAAGCCCTCCTTGGTTGTTGGGACCCTGTTGCTGTTGTCCTTGTGGGGTCTGAACCTGAGGACTGGGGCCAGGCTGACCTTGATTGGGACCCTGCATTTGTTGCTGACCTTGATTTTGTTTGGATTGAGCTGAAAATTAAATTTAACAATTTAATGGCACAGCAATCAGGATATTATTTCCTTACAAATACCATAAATAGTTAAAAATTAACAAGCAACCTTATACTTAAAATAAAGACATATCTGAAAAACTAGCAAAAGTAGATTTAGTGTCAATCAGTACTATAAATTTTAAATCAATATCGCTATTTATATAACAAAGGTCATAAGGCAATTAACATGTTTACTGGGTAGGTAAGATTTTGGATAGAATCCCCTTTTTTTTTAAAGATGGGAAATCATCCAATGACTTCTCCCATTCTGGGTTCGAACATCCCGCAACCCCACCAGGCTTCGGCCCTCTATTGGGCCCTGCCAATTCTGCTGACACGGCTCCTTTACTTACACGACGCCGTTGACTTGGGTGGATACAACCCCTTACATGTTTATGTAAAATGTTGGTAAGCGTGTGAAGATAACATTTACTTACACATTTCTCTGACATGCAGTATAAGTTTAGCAACCATGTTCATGTACTCCTCACGGGTCTTGGCTTTCATGAATACATGGTTCTCCATCTCACTGCTGTTCCTAGCCACTTGGACACCAGAACGCTGGATCACCTCCTCACTGGCATAATATCGAAAATTATTAGTAGGTATTATTTGACGACCGATGTGGTGCGGCGGGCGAGTGTCCGCCTGCGACGCAGGAGGTTGCGGGTTCGATTCCCGCCTTGGGACAAATGTTTGTACGATCTACAAATATTTGTTCCGGGTGTTCTGGGTATTTACTATGTATAATAAAAAATATCTATCTATGTAATGTATTGTATTAAGTATATCAGTCATCTAGTTAGTACCCATAACAGAAGCTCTGCTTAGCTTGGGGCTAGATGATGCTGTGTGGATTGTCCAGCATTATTTATTTATTTATTTTATTTCTTTCTTTATTTCTAGCTTCTGCTTGCGACTTTGTGTACGTAAATGTCAGTTATCACGGATGCAGAGAACATCGCAGATTAGAATACGGCATATGTATTCTTTCTTGCGGTAAAAGCTTAGTCTGTACCAAATTTTATTGAAGTTGGTTCTATAGTTTAGCCGTGAAAATGTAACAGACAGAGGTAAGTACTTTCACATACTATTAGTATGGATTTACTTTAATGAACACAGGATAATTAATGTCAATAGAATATGGAAGCCCTAAAAATGTATTGTGGCACTACTTAAGGTGTAGTAATATTTCCTTCTAATGGACAAAAGACTATGTGGCATCTATTTTTAGTTGATTTACAAGAAAGTGCATTCATGTTATAGACTTTAATATGTTTTTTTTTTAAATACTACATTTCTAAACATAAATTCACCTTCTCACTATTTCTGAAGGCAGAAGTTATACTATAAAATCTCTTTAATTTTTACATCATGTCATTTAAAAAAAAAACCTAATTACACACTGAAATGACTGCCAAAATGGGGTCATAGACCGAGTGTCTGGTCATACCCATGGGAATTTTGAATGTAAAAGTGTGAGTCATGAGTCATAGCCTTCTAAATTTTCCTGGTATCATGCATTTACATACCGTTCTGATATTGTTAGCTATATTATACATCTCAAAGAAATAAGATAATGACTTATTGCCATGATTATTTAAGAACATGTGTTATGGCCCAATTACCATCTTTGATCAGTTCGATTCCAGAATAATAATGAATGTGATCCCTCACAACACAGTTATATATTAACAAACTTACATTTTCGACACCACACTCTGCCGGAAGGCCTGAGTTCTCCAATTATCGTCTGAAGCCATTGTGTTGAAGTGTTTCAAATTATCCATACGCCGTTAAAACCACTTGAAAGTAAATGATGCCGCTTCTATCGACACATTTATTACAAAATAAAAAGAAACAACTATGATTCACGAAATACACAGCGTTCGATATCAGAACGAGCGCTTTGTTTTTTCCAAATACACCAAAAGAGGTGAATTAGAACACTGGACACAGACAATAAATACAATAATCATAGACTAGGGGTGGGCTTTGCAAAAACGAATCGTTTACGATGGCCGTATTGTTCCGCGACGTTTTTTCTGAAATCTATGGAATTGTTTGGCTATAATGTTTATTTTTTTTTATTTTTGGTGAATCAGTTTTAATGTAGGTTAGTAACAAGAGCCTAATGGCAAATGCTCATTTCACCTTTTATAAAAATTCACTAGGTGGAACCCGTGGAACCCAATCCCTATTTTCTACACTTAGAGATTCCTTTTTTCAAACTTTAATGGCACTAACTTTTGAGGTATTTGCCTCCGTACTATTTCATAGTTTCAAACCAGTTGCGTCAAGAACTGGTTTTACGACGAGCTTTCGTTCTAAGGACGCGTTTCGTCGTTAAAAGAATTACAACGACCCACCCCTATCTAAGACGCACTTTGACTTTATCGCAGAAAACCTGTGTATTTATTTATATTTGATTAAAATGGCAGCATTCAATCGATCGTTTCAGATAGAGGTTTGACTTTAAACATGCAAATCAGATAAAATGAGTCAATTTTTAACCTACTTCCAAAATGGAGGAGGTTCTAAATTTGAAGTTCACCGATTTCTACTTAAATTTTAAACCTATTCTGAAAATTCTTCTGATAACATTTTTATCTTGCATCTAATATGTAGGGTTAAGGGGATTATACTGTTATGATGACTACAGTATTTACAAGTCATAGTATTTTATTCTACAACCTTATCCATTCGTTGGTTGACATTATTATTATTATCTCCTGCACTTATCTTTATGTGTTTGGGATTGCCACATTTGCCGTTGTCTCAATCGTCACCTCCTTTCTAATCATATTACATCATTCATCCAATCCAGACATCATTTCCTTAGTCTTTTTCTACATTCCGTTCACTTTTACGACAAGCATTTATTAAGATTCCTGTACTGACCTATACTGGTGACTGTTTATATTTAAATCTGACTGAAGTTGAATTTGACCTAATTCTTCCTATCTGAGTTAAAATTTTACACGTTGATTGAATTCCAAGAGTAAAAGATTTTTATGATAAGCGTGACCTGATTCCGTACCCATGATTGGCTACAAGAAAAATCTCTTTAGCAGTCAACAGCACACAAAATGAAACAGACACTTAATGTTGTGTGCGTATTTAATTATGATAGCACGCTTTAACAATGAAAGCTTGTCTTGTAAAATCATTTTTTAAATTAGAGGCTAGTTTTACTAATTATTTTCGTACCACATTGTGGTTATACGGTTGCTGCCATGTTTGTAAAACAATAATGAACGGTCTCTGTTCTCTTGTAACCGTAGACAGGGAATGATAATATGTACTAGCTTTCTCTACTTGTAACCCTACACATTCGTACAATTGTTTGACATAGACATAGACATTGAAAAAAAAAAATTGACAATGTCACTGTCACATCATCATTCTGTCATACTCTGCCTAGATAGCCCGCGAAGTCTGCTCATTTCAGCTGTAAATAATAAACATTCGAGAATGGCTTCATCAACTGTGTTGAGGGTAAAACGGAGGCTCGAGGAAAACCCACAAGACACATTGGTGCTCATGTGCAAACGAATTAAAACGGACAAGGAAGAGATATCACCATCACTTTTCGTGTTTCGGGGAACCGTAGATGATCAGGTAAATACTGATGTTTTGAATTATCAGACGCCTAACAGACTTGAACTTGTAGAACTATCGGTCAGAGATCACCTTTAAAATAGCTCTTGCTATTCTATTTTGAACGTACTGCAATCACTAACCTAAAGGATGTGTACTACCTTGATTACTGCCTATTCACGTGTTCGTGTCTATATTTCCTGACTAGTTCAAGTGCTGTACACATAACATCATTATTTCTCATGTTCTTGTTCATTAATGATGACTATAATGCCCCATAATGTTTTTAGTGCTCCATAGAACTGAACAGCTGACCAGTGATGGAGTAACCTCCATGATATCATCCTCCATTCTCTTCTGAAGTGTAGGATATAGATTCTCAAATATAGAGAATACATATTGATGTTCTTAACCATAACATTTAATGGAAATCCCTTTGTATAATGTATACCTACATATTCTAAACTCATAATGTTTACAGGAGACCACACACGTCAAGAACTTACTGCCTAAGACAGACCTTAAACAGAAGTCATTGCCAAATGTAGACAGTATAATTGAAAAGTTGAGGAAAGAACGCAAAGAGGTTGTAACAAAAAGTCGCTATGAAATAGTCAACTGTAGTAGGGGGCTGACAGATGGCGATAATGATGACGGTGAAGATGTACTAAATTTAATTGATCTACAGAAGACCGATGATAAAGATTGCAATGAACAATATGCCTATGATCTGTACACAAGTTTGAAACAAGAATTTGATATAAACATGATTGATAACTTTCTTGGGTAAGTGTTTTATTAATTTTGACATACTTTTTTGATCTTGCTTATTACCCTAGCATAACATGCTGTCTGTATCTTGCAAGTAATAAGCTTGCTACTTCTATCATTCAAGTAAATTTTCTTTTATTGATTTTTCTGTTTTTATTTATTTAATACTTCAAGCACATAAATGTACAGAGGCGGACTTAATGCCATAGGCACTAATAATTAATTAATTATAATTTAATTTTAAATTAATTATAATTTTAAATTAATTATAATTTTTGATACTAATGTAGGTATTGGTTTTTCAGATTGCTAAATTTGCTAAAAAAACTGTAAAACTTGGTTAAGAAAATAAAACACTTGCATTATCCATTCAAATAGTCTTTATTGTTAATACCCATAATGTCCCACTGCTGAGTAAACCGAAATGCATCCAAGAATTCTGTTATTACACCATCTTGAACCAGGCCTTGCAGTATGCATGCAGGTCCTTGCCACCTCTGTCTGGGTCCGCCTCCATGGTACTTTTTCAATCTTCAGGCAGCTGACGTGAGCTGCCGAATTCATTAAACGAAAACGCAACTTATTGTGTGCTGTGTTTCAGAATTATGCCCATCATGTAACACAGCACACAACTAGCTGCATCCCGAATACTGTTATGTCTTGAACACCAACATTGCCGCTCCATTTCATTCAGTCCAAGCCGGAACTTTGGAGAGACGCTCAGACAGAGCACCTATGCTTCAAGGATACCGATGCATGAAGTCCATCCATAGGTAGTCTGAAAGAGATTTTTGTTAGCAATAAACCTGTGTATTGTAACCCCCAAGTATTGTGATATATTCTATTCTATTCTCTAATCCCAACTATCTATCATATTTATCACCATTTTTTCCATGCTAAGCTATTACAGCTATGTTTGTAGATCTAGAACTGCAGCAACAAAAAGGACTATATCGTCAGCAAATCCTAGTTGCCAATTTCAATGGCCTTGGTTTTCCGTGACACTGCCAGTGTCTGAAACATCTCTTCCACCATCCTCTTAAAAACTTTGGGAAAGAGAAGTCAGTCTGTATTACCAGTATTAAATTGTGTGTTTCCATTACAGTGTAGAAGTAGGCTTAAACCTAGATTCCTATGACCCAACACAAGATTCGGACAATGAAGCTGACGATGATGATGATTCAAATGATGAGAATAACTGGAGGAATGAATACCCTGACTCAGAGCCTAGCAGTGTAGAGTTGGAAGATATTGTAAAAGCCATGGAGAGAGTCGATATTGGTAAGTTAATCTCTTAATTATATAGTTTTCACTAGAGACAACACAGTAAGCTTCTTTTCAGTTTGCTTTAACTATACCATGGTAAAATATCACCTAAGTCAACAACTTACTGATAGAAGTAGTATTTATTCTGCCGTGTTGGTATAAGGCATGTAAACTCCTTAAAGAAACTTGTTTTAACCTTTAAAAGAATTATTATTATTGTTCCAAGACATTTTAACACATTTCCAATTTCATTTTTGATGCTGGCTGTTGTGTTATTACCCATCTTCAGCGTTGAGGACTTCACCATTCGGTTTGGGTTTATTTGTATTAAAATTTTCAGATGATGACCTATCCAGTGATACGGGTGAAGACAAGATATACGATGATCCACCGGACTTATTCAATGAGGATGTCCAGAGATACGGTGAAGCATACGCTAAGTACAAAGCTAAAGTGCTCTCAGAAAACCCTGACCTATCTGACAGTAGAAATCTGGTACATTATACGGAGGTTGATAACGATCCCGGATATAAGAATGACAGTGATGATGGATTTTACTATGGAGAAGATGAAGACACAGAACAGTTTAAGGAACAATATAGAGAACAAGAGTCATCAGATGAGAACAGTCTGGGTTGAATTGTGATAATCCGGTTTGCTGGTCATATTAATAAGTGGAATTATTTCTAGGCTCCGTAATATATGTTGCTGTGATTGTAAATACAGTTGAGCATTGTTTCAGAATTCTAAGATTAAGTAAATAAATGTTTACTTTTACATTTTATGTGGTTTTTTTTTATTTATGAAAAATAATTCCGTGATTGTTTATACAAATTGGATGATATCTCAAATTTCGAATTTCAATCATTTTTCAAAAGTCTATTCTATGTAATGAGTAATGAATTAATGTACCTGCATTACTTAGACGTCTCCACAGTAATCATCCTTAGAAAATATATATCACGCGCTTTTCCCCTATAGGGCCGACAGAGTTGTTCTACAGTTCGCCATTTAAATGTGATGGGGGCGAAAACCTTAGAAATAGTGTTGAATAACTAAATAAATACAGGTATCCATAGTTAAGTATGAGTGAAATAATCATAATGATGATTACGTTGCCCTTTACTCAGTTAATACATGAGCAGGTGTTCGAAACCACCCAGGTGGCCACTGTGGTTGGGAATGATCATCACCACTCCTGAAATCTTGATGTCCGCAGCTAATGTCCCTCTGCTGGGTAAACCGAAATGCATCCAAGAATTCTGTTATTACGCCATCTTGAACCAGGCCTTGCAGTATGCATGCAGGTCCTTGCCACCTCTGTCTGAGTCCGCCTCCATGGTACTTTTTCAATCTTCATGCAGCTGACGTGAGCTGCCGAATTCAGTAAAAACGTAAACGCAACTTCTTGTGTGCTGTGATTCAGAATTATGCCCATCATGTAACACAGCACACAAATAGCTGCATCCCGAATACTGTTATGTCTTGAACACCGACATTGCCGCTCCGTTTCATTCAGTCCAAGCCGGAACTTTGGAGCACCTATGCTTCAAGGATATCGATGCATCGCCCTTAATCAAGGCCATCCATAGGTAGTCTGAAAGAGATTTTTGTTAGTAATAAACCTGCCTATTGTAACCCCCAAGTATTCTAATATATTCTATTCTATTCTCTAATCCCAACTATCTATTATATTCATCAGCATGTTTACCACGCTAATTAGCTATTACAGCTATGTCTGTAGTTCTAGAACTGCAGAAACCATCCTCTTTAAAACTTTGGGAAAGAGAAGTCAGTCTGTACTACCAGTATTAAATTGTATGATTCCTTTACAGTGTAGAAGTAGGCTTAATCCTAGAGTCTTATGACCCAACACAAGATTCGGACAATGAGGCTGACGATGACGATGATTCAAATGATGAGAACAACTGGAGGAATGAATACCCTGACTCAGAGCCTAGCAGTGTAGAGTTGGAAGATATTGTAAAAGCCATGGAGAGAGTCGATATTGGTAAGTTAATGTGTGTATGTGTGTGTTAGTTACGTGTGTATGTATGTGTTATTTTAATGTCCCACTGCTGGGTAAACTGAAATGCATCCAAGAATTCTGTTATCACGCCATCTTGAACCAGGCCTTGCAGTATGCATTCAGGTCCTTGCCACCTCTGTCTGGGTCCGCCTCCACCGTACTTTTTCAATCTTCAGGCAGCTGACGTGAGCTGCCGATTCAGTCAAAACGAAAACGCAACTTTTTGTTTGCTGTGTTCCGGAATAATGCCCATCATGTAACACAGCAAACAAGTAGCTGCATCCCGAATACTGTTATGTCTTGAACACCCACATTGCCGCTCCGTTTCATTCAGTCCAAGCCGGAACTTTGGAGCACCTATGCTTCAAGGATATCGATGCATCGCCCTTAATCAACGTCATCCATAGGTAGTCTGAAAGAGATATTGTTTAGCAATAAACCTGCCTATCGTTACCCCCAAGTATTCTCATATATTCTATTCTATTCTCTAATCACAACTATGTATTATATTCATCAGCATGTTTTCCACGCTAATTAGCTATTACAGCTATGTCTGTAGTTCTAGAACTGCAGAAACCATCCTCTTTAAAACTTTGGGAAAGAGAAGTCAGTCTGTACTACCAGTATTAAATTGTATGTTTCCTTTACAGTGTAGAAGTAGGCTTAATCCTAGAGTCCTATGACCCAACACAAGATTCGGACAATGAAGCTGACGATGATGATGATTCAAATGATGAGAACAACTGGAGGAATGAATACCCTGACTCAGAGCCTATCAGTGTAGAGTTGGAAGATATTGTAAAAGCCATGGAGAGAGTCGATATTGGTAAGTTAATGTGTGTATGTGTGTGTTAGTTATCTGTGTATGTATGTGTTATTTTAATGTCCCACTGCCGGGTAAACTGAAATGCATCCAAGAATTCTGTTACTACGCCATCTTGAACCAGGCCTTGCAGTATGCATGCAGGTCCTTGCCACCTCTGTCTGGGTCCGCCTCCACCGTACTTTTTCAATTTTCAGGCAGCTGACGTGAGCTGCCGATTCAGTCAAAACGAAAACGCAACTTTTTGTTTGCTGTATTCCGGAATAATGCCCATCATGTAACACAGCAAACAAGTAGCTGCATCCCGAATACTGTTATGTCTTGAACACCCACATTGCCGCTCCGTTTCATTCAGTCCAAGCCGGAACTTTGGAGCACCTATGCTTCAAGGATATCGATGCATCGCCCTTAATCAAGGTCATCCATAGGTAGTCTGAAAGAGATATTGTTTAGCAATAAACCTGCCTATCGTTACCCCCAAGTATTCTCATATATTCTATTCTATTCTCTAATCACAACTATGTATTATATTCATCAGCATGTTTTCCACGCTAATTAGCTATTACAGCTATGGCTGTAGTTCTAGAACTGCAGAAACCATCCTCTTTAAAACTTTGGGAAAGAGAAGTCAGTCTGTACTACCAGTATTAAATTGTATGTTTCCTTTACAGTGTAGAAGTAGGCTTAATCCTAGAGTCCTATGACCCAACACAAGATTCGGACAATGAAGCTGACGATGATGATGATTCAAATGATGAGAACAACTGGAGGAATGAATACCCTGACTCAGAGCCTATCAGTGTAGAGTTGGAAGATATTGTAAAAGCCATGGAGAGAGTCGATATTGGTAAGTTAATGTGTGTATGTGTGTGTTAGTTATCTGTGTATGTATGTGTTATTTTAATGTCCCACTGCCGGGTAAACTGAAATGCATCCAAAATTCTGTTACTACGCCATCTTGAACCAGGCCTTGCAGTATGCATGCAGGTCCTTGCCACCTCTGTCTGGGTCCGCCTCCACCGTACTTTTTCAATCTTCAGGCAGCTGACGTGAGCTGCCGATTCAGTCAAAACGAAAACGCAACTTTTTGTTTGCTGTGTTCCGGAATAATGCCCATCATGTAACACAGCAAACAAGTAGCTGCATCCCGAATACTGTTATGTCTTGAACACCCACATTGCCGCTCCGTTTCATTCAGTCCAAGCTGGAACTTTGGAGCACCTATGCTTCAAGGATATCGATGCATCGCCCTTAATCAAGGCCATCCATAGGTAGTCTGAAAGAGATTTTTGTTAGTAATAAACCTGCCTATTGTAACCCCCAAGTACTCTAATATATTCTATTCTCTAATCCCACCTATCTATTATATTCATCAGCATGTTTTCCACGCTAATTAGCTATTACAGCTATGTCTGTAGTTCTAGAACTGCAGAAACCATCCTCTTTAAAACTTTGGGAAAGAGAAGTCAGTCTGTACTACCAGTATTAAATTGTATGTTTCCTTTACAGTGTAGAAGTAGGCTTAATCCTAGAGTCCTATGACCCAACACAAGATTCGGACAATGAAGCTGACGATGATGATGATTCAAATGATGAGAACAACTGGAGGAATGAATACCCTGTCTCAGAGCCTATCAGTGTAGAGTTGGAAGATATTGTAAAAGCCATGGAGAGAGTCGATATTGGTAAGTTAATGTGTGTATGTGTGTGTTATTTTAATGTCCCACTGCTGGGTAAACTGAAATGCATCCAAGAATTCTGTTACTACGCCATCTTGAACCAGGCCTTGCAGTATGCATGCAGGTCCTTACCACCTCTGTCTGGGTCCGCCTCCATGGTACTTTTTCAATGTTCAGGCAGCTGTCGTGAGCTGCCGAATCAGTAAAAACTAAAACGCAACTTATTGTGTGCTGTGTTCCAGAATTATGCCCATCATGTAACACAGCACACAACTAGCTGCATCCCGAATACTGTTATGTCTTGAACACCAACATTGCCGCTTCATTTCATTCAGTCCAAGCCTGAACTTTGGAGAGACGCTCAGACAGAGCACCTATGCTTCAAGGATATCAATGCATCAAGTCCATCCATAGGTAGTCTGAAAAAGATTTTTGTTAGCAATAAACCTGCCTATTGTAAACCCCAAGTATTCTAATGTATTCTATTCTATTCTCTAATCCCAACTCTATTATACACATCACCATGTTTTCCACGCTAAGCTATTACAGCTATGTCTGTAGATCTAGAACTGCAGAAACCATCCTCTTAAAAACTTTGGGAAAGAGAAGTCAGTCTGTATTACCAGTATTAAATTGTATGTTTCCATTACAGTGTAGAAGTAGGCTTAATCCTAGAGTCTTATGACCCAACACAAGATTCGGACAATGAGGCTGACGATGATGATGATTCAAATGATGAGAACAACTGGAGGAATGAATACCCTGACTCAGAGCCTAGCAGTGTAGAGTTGGAAGATATTGTAAAAGCCATGGAGAGAGTCGATATTGGTAAGTTAATGTGTGTATGTGTGTGTTAGTTATCTGTGTATGTATGTGTTATTTTAATGTCCCACTGCTGGGTAAACTGAAATGCATCCAAGAATTCTGTTATCACGCCATCTTGAACCAGGCCTTGCAGTATGCATGCAGGTCCTTGCCACCTCTGTCTGGGTCCGCCTCCACCTTACTTTTTCAATCTTCAGGCAGCTGACGTGAGCTGCCGAATCAGTCAAAACGAAAACGCAACTTATTGTTTGCTGTGTTCCGGAATAATGCCCATCATGTAACACAGCAAACAAGTAGCTGCATCCCGAATACTGTTATGTCTTGAACACCCACATTGCCGCTCCGTTTCATTCAGTCCAAGCCGGAACTTTGGAGAGACGCTCAGACAAAGCACCTATGCTTCAAGGATATCGATGCATCAAGTCCATCCATCGGTAGTCTGAAAGAGATTTTTGTTAGCAATAAACCTGTCTATTGTAACCCCCAAGTATTCTTATGTATTCTATTCTATTCTCTTATCCCAACTTCATTATACTCATCACCATGTTTTCCACGCTTAGCTCTTACAGCTATGTCTGTAGTTCTAGAACTGCAGCAAAAAAGGACTATATCTTCAGCAAATCCTAGTTGCCAATTTCAATGGCCTTGGTTTTCCGTGACACTGCCAGTGTCTGAAACATCTCTTCCACCATCCTCTTAAAAACTTTGGGAATGAGAAGTCAGTCTGTACTACAAGTATTAAATTGTATGTTTCCTTTACAGTGTAGAAGTAGGCTTAATCCTAGAGTCCTATGACCCAACACAAGATTCGGACAATGAGGCTGACGATGACGATGATTCAAATGATGAGAACAACTGGAGGAATGAATACCCTGACTCAGAGCCTATCAGTGTAGAGTTGGAAGATATTGTAAAAGCCATGGAGAGAGTCGATATTGGTAAGTTATTGTGTGTATGTATCTGTTAGTTATGTGTGTATGTATGTGTTATTTTAATGTCCCACTGCTGGGTAAACTGAAATGCATCCAAGAATTCTGTTATCACGCCATCTTGAACCAGGCCTTGCAGTATGCATGCAGGTCTTTGCCACCTCTGTCTGAGTCCGCCTCCATGGTACTTTTTCAATCTTCAGGCAGCTGACGTGAGCTGCCAAATCAGTAAAAACGAAAACGCAACTTATTGTGTGCTGTGTTCCAGAATTATGCCCATCATGTAACACAGCACACAACTAGCTGCATCCCGAATACTGTTATGTCTTGAACACCAACATTGCCGCTTCATTTCATTAAGTCCAAGCCTGAACTTTGGAGAGACGCTCAGACAGAGCACCTATGCTTCAAAGATATCGATGCATCGCCCTTAATCAAGGCCATCCATAGGTAGTCTGAAAGAGATTTTTGTTAGCAATAAACCTGCCTATTGTAACCCCCAAGTATTCTAATGTATTCTATTCTATTCTCTAATCCCAACTATCTATTATACTCATCACCATGATATTTTCCACGCTAAGCTCTTACTGCTATGTCTGTAGTTCTAGAACTGCAGCAACAAAAAGGACTATATCGTCAGCTAAGCCTGGTTGCCAATTTCAATGGCCTTGGTCTTCCGTGAGACTGCCAGTGTCTGAAACATCTCTTCAACCATCTTCTTAAAAACTTTAGGAAAGATAAGTCTGTACCATCAGTATTAACTTGTATATTTCCATTACAGTGTAGAAGTAGGCTTAAATCTAGAGTCCTATGACCCAACACAAGATTCGGACAATGAGGCTGACGATGATGATGATTCAAATGATGAGAACAACTGGAGGAATGAATACCCTGACTCAGAGCCTATCAGTGTAGAGTTGGAAGATATTGTAAAAGCCATGGAGAGGGTTGATATTGGTAACTAGAGACAACCCAGTAACTATAATCCATGGTAAAATATCACCTAAGTCAACAACTTAGTGATAGAACTAGTATTTAATCTGACGTGTTGGTATGAAAGCATGTAAACTCCTTATAGAAACTTGTTTTAACCTTTAAAAGAATTATTATTATTGTTCCAATACATTTTAAAACATTTCCAATTTCATTTTTGATGCTGGCTGTTGTGTTATTACCCATCTTCAGCGTTGAGGACTTCAACATTCGGTTTGGGTTTATTTGTATTAAAATTTTCAGATGATGACCTATCCAGTGATACGGCTGAAGACAAGATATATGACGATGACGATGATCCACCGGACTTATTCAATGAGGATGTCCAGAGATACGGTGAAGCATACGCTAAGTACAAAGCTACAGTGCTCTCAGAAAACCCTGACCTATCTGACAGACTGCAGTTTGCTAGTCATATTAATAAGTGGAATTATTTCTAGGCTCCGTAATGTATGTTGCTGTGATTGTAAATGCAGTTGAGCGTTGTTTCATAATTCTAAGGTTAAGTAAATAAATTTTAATACATTTTATGTGGTTTTTTATTCATGAAAAGTAATTCCATAATTGATTATACAAATTGGATGATATCTGAAAATTCGAATTTCAATAATTTTTCAAAAATCTATTCTACGTTATGAGTAATGAATTAAGGTACCTGCATTACTTAGACGTCTCCACAGTAAACATCCTTAGAAAATATATATCACGCGCTTTTTCCCTATAGGGCCGACAGAGTTGTTCTACAGTTCGCCATTTAAATGTGGTGGGGGCGAAAACCTTAGAAATAGTGTTGAATAACTAAATAAATACAGGTATCCTTAGTTCAGTATGAGTGAAATAATCATAATGATGATTATGTTGCCCTTTACTCAGTTAATACATGAGCAGGTGTTCGAAACCACCCAGGTGGCCGCTGTGGTTGGGAATGATCGTCTCCATTCCTGGAATCTTGGTGTCCACACCTGAAACCATTATTGATAACATTAATATATTATAACTACGAATAGTGTCACCAGTGGCGTAACTACAGGCTGGCAGGGCTGGCACAATGCCACGGGCCCCCGACCCATGAGGGCCCCGGCCCAAAAGGCCGCAAGCGCAGAAATAACTTTGTAACATTGCACCTGAGTTACACGAGTAGGTATTATATCTTATTTTACTTAAAAAAAGATATATCATTATTTAAAGCTTAAAATCCATTTAAGAATTTATTTAATAGGGCCCAAATTATATAGTTACGCCTCTGGGTGTCACGGTCGATAGCTTATTAACGTGTTTCGGTAATACAAAATCAAATAATTTATTTGCAAAAAATACATATGGGTAGAAAAATGCATAGATACAAAATAGTCATAGGTAGTGGCGTGCACAGAGATCTCAGGCAGGGTATGCACAAAAAAAACTTACCAGTTTCAGCTTATTGTACCTATGGTAGGTACAACAAGCAAGTACCAAGGTAGGTATGTTTTTTTTAGAGCATTTTTTTACCTAAACAATTAAATTCCTCCATAACATTGATAATAAACGCGCTTAAAGCTAGAGATGTCCTGATTGCAGGGTATGCACAGCTTATTTGCATGTATGGAGTGCGCGCCACTGGTCATAAGTTCAGGCTGGAAGGGGTATTAAGACACAAACTGATACCACGAGTTAAGTACATGATTCTGGACCCCCCAGAGTTGAAATTTCTCATCTGTGTGCTGATGCCAACACAGCACGAGTAACTACAGCGAGTACTACGCACCTGACCTTTCTGAAGAACATCACCAATATGATCCTTCTAGCTTAATCCCTCCACTTACAATTATCTTTAGCTAGATAACCCTCATTCATTCCCTCAACGTGACCAAACCGTGTATGCAGACTCCTGGCGGAAAGGAGAAAGTAAATCGAGAAATATTCCGAATAAAAATGTGACTCACCCAACTCCTTGATATTTTCGATGATGCAGATGATCAAGATCATGTACATCGGTTTGGTGTTGACTTTCTGGAACACTCCGTTCTCAAGCTCGGCTCCAGTGCACTGCAGCTGAATGCCCGTCTCTTCGATGACGGTGTTCCTGTATGGGGAAGGGAAAATATTATGAGGCTGTCTTTAGTGAGGTGGTTGTTGAATTGTGAGGTTATCGTGTATGTAGGTAAATACACACAAGAACATCATCATTATCATCTGCCTTGCCTTTTCCCAACTGTTGTATTTCAATTATGTTTTATATATTGACGACCTATGTGGCGCAGCGGGCGAAGGTCCTTGGGACAGTGGGAAAAATGTTTGTACGATCTATAAAGATTATTTGGGTATTTGCTATGTATAATAAAAAATATCTATCTATGTAATGTATTGTTTAAGTATATCAGTCATATAGTACCCATAACACAAGCTCTGCTTAGCTTGGGGCTAGATGATGCTGTGTATATTGTCCAGCATTACTTATTATATCTATGTACTTGTCTATGGTTATAACCATGATTGTCTACCGATGCGCACGACGAAGAATCAGCCCGTTGTAAACGTTGCATCAAGCTCACACGTATCTATTTCTATAGGGATGTTTGTGGTCAGCTTCCAGTCTCGGATTTTACATGGGGCGACTGCCTATCCTACCTCCACAGTCCAGTTATTGAGCAACGCGATACCCCTTGGAAAGACTGGTTGTCAGACTTCCGGACTTCTGACTACCCGGAACGACTGTCAAAAATCTACAAATATTAGACGGGATCAACAGCTTAACGCGCTTTCTGAGGCACGGAGGAGTCGATATGTAATGAACGGTCACCCATCCACTGACTGACCTCTGCAAGCGTAGCTTAACCTTCGATCGACCCGTGCGTCTGTTTTATAAAGCCCTGACCTCCTTCCACACACAATAACTTCACGCCTGTATTTTGGCAGCACTGCGCATATAGTTACTAAACCACATCCTGCCAGTTATGTTTAAGTGCCATAGAGTAGGGGCGAGCCTACTGGTTACCATAGTAACCGGGCACAAATACAGACTGCGGGCCGCCATTGGAAAATTCCTGACTGGAAACCCAATAACATTGCCTGTATATATTTTTTAAGCCGACTTTTAAGAGACGCGGTGCTGTCCCGAATCAAAATTGATTACACGAAAATAATCAACAATAACTCTAATATATGTATATAAAAAAAATATCCGGACTCCGGGCTGCTACTAAGAAAACCTAGATGGGAAAACCTTATAACACTTTGCGCGACCCAGGAATCTAACCCAGGACCTCATGCTCACCAGTAGCGATTGCGACCACTAAATCAGCGAGGCGGCCGTGTGTTAATTCTAGACTAAAAAAATCATTATTAAGTATTTAAACGTTCCAAGCAAGATCATTTTAGAAGAAGTCTGATGCACTTGGTGGCAGGTAGGTATTTCAGTTCAATCTCAGATTTGATGCTGAACTATACTATCAGACTGTTTGAAAAGTCATATAGTTTGAAACCTTTGTAATTAAAGAAAATTAACACTCAAAATGGCGGCCGCCACGCGCCATGTTGCTTCGCAACATTTGCGTTGCGACCGGGTGTGCCATGGAGATACCTAGATACATAGGTACAGACATATACTCGAAAACCATCACCTTCCTCTTTTTCTTATTATCCTGGGCAGTCGGCTAAAAGGAATAGTATTTTAAGGTAATTGAAGCTCGTGGTAGGTACACCAAGTACTTGGTCGTAGGGGATGCGAGCGGTGAGCGGGGGCTTCGCCCGCCTACCGCGTGGCCTCAGGGAACACCGTGGCTAGCTTATACTGCTTTTCACGTGCTGCCCTAGGTACCTATATCTAAACATACTTACCCTAATCATTTATTTTCTCCACATGCATAGGTATTTAAGATAATCTTTTGTCTTGGTATGTAGGTATGAATATCTAGGTATGTACTGCATGATATTAGATAGATAGAAAGGTAGGTATTAGGTAGAAAAACTACCATTAGGTACTTTTAAAAATCAAGTGCACTACAACTTACAGCTTGTCCACCATGGACTGCCTGAAGGCCGGAGACTTCCAGTATCCATGTTCGTAGTACGGCGACGCGTTCAAAGAGGACTTAACTTTTTCAATCGCCATTGCTTGCAACCACAAACACTACCACGTACACAAGAACCCTTAAGATGCTCAAGAATGACCGAATTGACTCGATTGTTCAAGAATATTCGCGTTATGATAAATTTTTCTCCTTAGTCACGTTACCGGAGGCCGACAGACTATGGAGGGACCATTAATCAATGAATTTATTCGCGCAGGCGCGCTGTCGGGCGCGGCCGGTGCACGCGTTTTGCGAAGTGCAGTACAGCACAGTGTTGTAAACAAAATATTATTAACATTACATTCGTAGAAGGTTGAAATTATTGTAAAATACGGTTAAATGATTTTCGTCTTCGCTGATTTTTACTTTCGAGGATTTTAGGTTAAGTTCTAAGCTTATTAAAACTTGTTGATATTATTTAAAGTGATGGGTCAACTGTGCAGCACTGCACTCCTGCGCGAGCTCCCCCCTTCAGCACCGCGCGTCGCTGCGCTGTCCTCGAAGCAGACGACGCGATCAATTTATTACTTATATAATACTATATTTATAGCGATGGACGCGCCTAATAGTACAATCGCCAGCACATCAAGCTATCCCAAGCCGTCAAATTCTCCCAATTGAACATGAACCTTATCCTTTTGTTATTAAGTTGAAAAACTATCAAAAAATATTGTCAGATTGGATTAGCTTGATGTGCTGGCGTCTGTACCTACAGCAATATGGTATCAGTCTGTATCTCGTCGTAAACTTCACGGACATTTTATTTGACTTTTGACAAACAAAATGCTTGTTTTGCCGTCGGTACCTAATAAGAAACAATACTCATTTCGGTATATGATAACGGGGACTACATTTTCTAGTCCGTGTAGTTATGATTAATGGTAATGGTATTTCTTTTGTTTTTGGAGTTCTCTATTTAAAAGGGAACCTTTAGATAAACTATGTCTGTCCGTGACTTAGCTCAGTGATTCTTAGTGCCAGAATGATGTTGATTGGCAAGGCCATTACGTAATTATTATCAATAACGCCGACAAAGTGATCAAATAAAATATTGCAAAAAACCACTACAAAACAATCACATCTACATAAGTAGACTTTAAAAAATAACGAGTTAAGTCGATCAACTTATAAAATGTAGTTGGAGACGAAATTAGAGTCATTCAGGGCAACTAATCTATGGAACCCTATAGGTACAACGCGTGGATCGACACGCACGTGGCTGATTTATTTTTCTTTGTGATTATTAAACGATTCGATTTGTAGTCGGTTTGTCTAGTAGAATCGTAAGCTCTTGTTATAGTTGTTCGAGTAAACATATAACAAAGCCCTCCACTCTTCCCAATATTGTAAATAGGAATCTTTTTTGTGACAATCAATTATGCTAAGGCTGTGGGGAGCAAAGATATACAGGGTGGATAGGACATCAACGCACAACATGATACCATATATTCAGTACACGATCCTAAAAATAACTGGCGAAATGTGGGTTTAACATAAGTGCAGCTCTGCCCAACCCTTCAGGGAATACAGATGTGATGTTATGTAGGAGCGGTTTATTGTAGAAGCAGAAGAATCTGATCTAATTTAGGCATACAATGTCACCTAAGATGCTACCTTCAGGGACCCCTAGTGTTTTGCGAAAGTACTATTTTGAACACTGCCCTCTACAAAGTGCAAAAAGACTGATCACAAGTCACAAATTCAGTATAGACGCCAGCAAATTTTCCCAATTCAACATGAACCTTATACTTTGAATAACTATCAAATAAATTTGACACATTGAGGTAATTTGATGTACTCGCCTCTGTACATTCAACTTACGTTAATAATAATATTGTAACTATTATTTTGGTGTGCAAAGTGGCGCGGAATGTGACGCACGCAAACAAAACGAAATTCGGGGGTCGTGGGGGTATTCAAAATTTCTCCAAAATATCTATTATATCAAAAGGTTTCGAAGCATACTTGGCAGAGCAGATTTCCCTTGCCGTTTGGAAAAATCATACGGCTCTCAGCTTCGTCCTTTTATGCAAGTCCGTTGTGCAAGTAGTTCTTAATCTACAACAGAGATGGCGCTTGTCAATATATTTTAAGTATTCACTTCATAGTTGATGGAGTGTATTAAAGTCACAACATCACGCTTTTATTAACTCGTTGAACGCCAAATGACCGACAAAGTATACATTTTCTATTGTGTCTCGTTGTTTGGCAGTTAAGGTGTTACCCCAAGGCAATGACGGATTAAAACAACTTGATGCCCCAAGCAATCCACTCCTGTGGGCCCCCTATCCGTATGTCAACTAGAATCGGTCTTTAAACCTTTAATATTACCGTCACGTGAGAGTGAGACGTGATGCCTTGAGCACGGATTTTTTGTGCTTTTTCTGGTGCCCCCCCCCCCCCCCCCCCCCCGCCAAGGTGATGCCCAAGACAATTGCTTAATTTGATTAAGGGTTGATCTGTCACTGCCCCAAGGTGACATGATCTGACCAACATAATGTCGGTACTTTTAAGGAGACTGTGACCATTGAGTTCGTTTGGGTGTTTCTTCTCAGAGACAGATAGGAAACAAGGACCACACCAGTAAAAAAAATATTTTGCTTCTTTGTAAAAACCAATCAATATACTTAACAAAATATCACGCCTGTAACCCCGAAAGATAATGCAGAGGTGTACCTATTGTACTTACCTACAGTGAGCCACATTTTGCCACGTTTGTGACACGAGCCTATTCCTATGCCGTCAACCGTGCAAAAATGCGCAGTGGCTGATCCATTGGCTACTGCGCTGCATGTCGCGGGATCAACTCCCACACGGAACAAAATAAATATTTGTATGGCCCTCAGGTAGTTGTTCCGAGTCTTGCGTTTGTGTATGTGAGTTTCAATGTTTGTAAACGCACCCACGATACAGGAGTAATTCCCAGTGTAGATGTAGGCAACGTTTTCCGGTCTCCGGGCTGTTATACCTCTAAACCCAACCTGGGAATCGAACTCAGGACCTCATGCTCACAAGTACCTAGTAAAGTTCCTCATCCACCATAGAAAAGGGAAGATCGTCCGACAAGACGGGTGTTTTGTCTGGTGGGCTACTGCCCGACAGTCTTGTCGGGTTCTTTTACATATTCTCAGTCGCGTAGATAACTTTAATATCGAGATGTAAGAAATGTCAGATTATAGTTCGTATGTGGCGAGATAGATGTCGCTACACTAGTATCCCGATAAATTAATTCAGGTGTGTTTACGGAGTATTTTTTTTATATATCCTGCTACTTAGCAATCTGTTTCCTTGAAGTAATAATCTAATATACTGTCAGATTTTCATCGGTCGATATATCTTCAGCTGAGTTGTGCACCCATTGATGCCATTCTTATATTCTATCTGCTACATTGTGTTTATGGGGTAAATCATCAACCTCCGGCCCTTATCCCAATTTGTTTGGGGTCCGCAATCTCAAAATTCACCTCCTTTCTAGCCATATATCTTTCACGCGATCCTCCTTTTCATCTCTCTAGTCTTGTGACCCTGCACATTCATACCCAAAACTTTCCTCACAACTTGGTCCTCATTCCTTTGCATCACATGCCCATATCATAACAACCGATTTCCACACAATTTGTCGGAGGTAAATAAAAAATAATTATTAATATGTGATAAATAATTTATTGTCTGGCGGTATTTTTACAATATCATTGTATGCCTACATCAGTTTACTTTTCATTAATTGTTATTATCACTTTAATTCAACGTCTTAATATAATAATGTTGCATTTTAAACATTGGTAGGTACACAATGGATGTCTTAAATTATTTAAGGAGGACCTAAATACTATTTTTTTTATAGAATATCAAAATGTATGTAGGTATCTAGTGAAGAGGTTAAGAAATGCTTCGAGCAGTATTTAAATGAATAAATGAAATTAACATTGGATAGGTTTTAACTGATATTCAAACTAGTTCACTATTTATAGCATAGATATACTCGTACCTTTTTATTCGTCGATAAGGTTTATTAGGCAAAAGAAAATATTGTAATTTAATTCAAAATAATTTAAGACACCCACTAAACATACGAAACAAATAAGGATTTTATTCGAGA
Organism: Phlogophora meticulosa; assembly: GCA_905147745.2. Lineage (NCBI taxonomy): Eukaryota > Metazoa > Arthropoda > Insecta > Lepidoptera > Noctuidae > Phlogophora > Phlogophora meticulosa. The sequence goes on along the minus strand of LR990522.1, from coordinate 16,589,186 downwards.
TGACGCCCCTACATTTAAAAACTATGTTTTTTTACTGAGAACACAGTTATGGCACATAACATCAGATGCTGTGTTTCGTTATTTACTTTTTACATAAAATGTCATGATTTTTTTTACGTTTATTCTACAGATTGTTAATGTCGTTTGCAGAAGTGACTTAGTTCAAGAAAAAAATAATTGTTATACCCACTCATAGAAATATAAACTTATATCTATGGTTATACTAGCGTAAATTATTACAAGTAATAATAACCTAGTTTAGTAAATGACTCGGCGAATATCGCCGCGTTTGAGCGAGGTGTAATTCGAGCAAAATTACCAACACCAAAATTAATATTAATTGAGTTGCAAACTTTTAAATTTAATGTTGCAACCTCTAAATAAACATTACACATTGTTTTCCTCTTTCAAAATCACTTCTGCCAACGACTGTCCACTAAATACGTCATAATGGAAGATCGACAACATTTTTGTTTTGTACCTATATTTTTAATCGCAACACTGATTCGAGACTCATTCCTTTACAGACAGACAAAACATAAAAGTTACACAAATTACAATAATTATACGTAGGGAACAAGTCTTGTAGTCACTTAATCTACAACTATATTAATGAGATAACTATAAATGCAAATTACGATTAATCTAGCGATGCTTTGGCATTGACAAAACATGGTATTTTACAGGTGCCCAGTATATTTTGACATCTCATGGCGCTGTATGCTACGTCAAGTGTCAACCATCTGTCAACAGCAGTATCTATATTTTTATATTTCGTTCCTTTTTTCGCCACTTACCAACATATACTGGGCACACAGTGTTTTTTTTATTAACACTTACGTTTTGATACTTTTAGTTCGGGGAATGATAAATACTGTGGTTAGCCAGTTTTACACTGTTTTAAGTAAAAGAAAAAGAAAATATCATTCTTAATATTGTGAAATTTGTTATAACTGTTATGAGAAAAATGATTATTTACTTAATACATGGAAACTGAAAGATAATGGAGATTTTTTTTTAAATATTTAAGTGATTTATTTGGCTTATATAGACACATTATGAAGACCACAAATCACTTCATTTTCAAATACAAAACCTTCTTATCGTAACTAATGATGTCAGAAATACAGCAAAAATCCGAGTGACGAGCACGCTCAAGAAAATTGAACATTGCAGAATTTTTCATAAAAATGTGTAAAATGACACTGGTAAATTAAACAGCATAATATTGAATCAGCACCTGCTTATGGGAGTACATAAATTCGCCTAATAATTAATTAATATAAAACAAAAATTAACAACAAAAATGGAACAATCACTTAGAACAAATGGTAATAATATTTAGTAATATCTTTACATATATTTACAATTTTGGTAATATTTTTTAACCGTATACTAATACAAAGACGAAGTTTAACTTTTAACTAGAAAATTTACAGTAACAGAGTAACAAAAATCTTATAGTATTGAGGGCTTGTATGTACATTAGCCAATATATTATTATGAATATTCAACTTTTTGTACTCTTATGAGCCCGTACTCATACGAGTACAAAAAGTTTCGAAGGGATAAGAAAAAACGCATAACTTGCCCTAGTTACGCCATTATTGTATGATAAAAACATACCACAGGACAAATATAAATAGCCCTATTATTTTACAAGATATTTCGAGGCGTAACCAAACGCAATTCAATATTGTATTCTTGTTTTTTTTTATAATATAACATTGAATCGAAAATTTCAAACATCGATTTGGCATTGATATGCAGTACAAGTTTAATTTAATAATCATTAATTTATTGCACATTTAATTTAATTTCAAAACGAGAGGTTACATTCTTATTCTAGGATAATTACAAGAAATTCCGGTGAAGCAACTGAAGCATTTATGTTTTTGCGAGCAATATTTTCAAAGTACATTTTGATATTAGCAGGACTTTCAGTTGATAGCTCCCATGCTTGAATTGAGATTTCATCAAAAAACATCTTTTTTTAAAGATAAAAATTAATATCTTTTAAAATAAAAGGGACCAGCGTGAAAGAGTTAGACTGAACGTTGTCTATGATGCTCTATTTTCATTCCCGAATAACAGATGGCGCTAGTTATAGTTAGAAAGTTGTTTTCATAATCTTTGATGAAATATCTGCGGCTATGGGATATAACATTGCCTGCAACTCACGCGTGTAACAGATCAGTATGCCAAGTATCTTAGAATCAAATTCATAGCACAGGCGTGTCAGTCACCCTGGCAGGAGTAGGCACGTTGTTATTAGCCGTCGCGTCCTGGTTATTAGCAGTACAGTAGAACTGCTTGTGAGCCTTATAAGTGTTCACGTACTTGAACGAAATGTCACAAGACTTGCAGTAGTTTGGGGTCTCTTCGGGTTCTGTGTCTGGTTCTTTTTTTATATCGATTGTGGTTGGGGGCGGAACGGGAGAGGTTTGTTCCTCTTCAGGCTCATCAGTAGCGTGGACAAGGCGTGCGTGCCTCACCACGTTCCCCCGGTAAGTGGAGGTGTACGCGCAGCTGCCGCAGCGATGCACGCGCTCGCCACCCACTGCTGGGCTAGGGGAGGTTGCCTCACGACTATCCTCTTCTAGAACGCATGCGATGTAGCTCTCCTCCTGGAAAATTATGTTAATTGGTTAATACTTGTTGGGATGTTCGTTGTGAGGTGCCATCTGGTCAGGGAGGAAATAATGGCAGATCAGGAATCATTAGAAATGTGAAATGTAGAAATTTATTTGTTTATATTTTATGATGTCTTTTATAAAGAAAGGTGTTGCATGATACAAACTTACCTGTAAATCAGCAGGCTTCTTGTTATTGAAGTGCATACGTATGTGCGTGCGCATGCCTCGCAGCGTGTTGCCCCTATATCGGCAGATGGTGCAGCGGAACGCCTTAACTCCAGCGTGCGCATCCATATGACGCTGCGCCGCTGCCGCCGTCGGCGACACCACGTCGCAGCATGGACACTTCCACCCACCCTCCGACCCTGACGTTGGTCGCGGTGGCTCAGGCACGCTTCGAGGAGACCGGGTCTCCCGCTTTGTGCAGTAGAACGATTGATGAGTAGTCAAGTTGTCCAGCGAACTGAAGTGGATCCCACACGCCAGACAGATCAACTGACGGTACTGTGGGGGTGGACCAGGCTCTGGAGGCGCAGGGCTTGCGCGCTCTTCCCCACCACCCGCCGAGCAATAATGACGCTTATGTACGCGGTAGTTTTCATACTTGCAAAACACGATATTACATTCTTTGCACTTAGACACTCCCTGCTTCACAAGCACTTGAGGGGATGCCGCGGTAATTGGCAGTTCTGATGCGAGACGTAATGCGAGAGCGGGAGGCAGAATCGCAGGAGGAACTATTGGCGTGTACTTTTCTTCAGGAGGCGAGGGCACACTCGGTGGTTTCGGAGTTGGCCCTCTAGAGTTAAATCTCCGTCGCTTTGGTGAACTTTCTGCACTTGGTGATGAAGATCGCCGTGAGGGAGATGGTGTTCCTGGAGATCCTGGTAGGGAAGGAGCGCATACTATTTGCTCGGGAGTCGTAGATCGTAGTCTATTCTCCTTTTCATGCTCATCAGTGACCACTGACTCTGGAGACCGTCGTACGCTGAGATCTAAGGGGGTCGCACCATCTCTTGACGACTCTCGAGGCCGATTGGCAGATTTTAAAACCTCATTTTCTTTTCCTTCCGCGTTCATGTTTGACAATGCCCGACTGATTGGTTGGAATGTTCCATTTGGTAACAGAAAACATGGCGTATCTGGGTCAGGGAGTGTCGTCCCTGGTAGAGTACTGGCGCCTCGTAATAACGAGTAGGGCACTATGAGAATGGGATTCGTGGGTAACGCGAGTGCGTACTGGTTCTGATTCTGTGCTGGAGGCGTTGCTCCAGGAGAGGGCGGCGCAGACCCTGACGTAGCAGAGCCACCCCGGGCTGCAGCTAAGGCCTGTTTCACAACTTGTCTTGTGCTGCAGTAGTGTTGTTTATGAGCTCGGTAAGTTTTGATGGAGCTAAAGCGAATGTCGCAATCAGCACAGTAGCGGTCCTGTACTGGTGGGCCCTCCGCCACTTCTCCATTAGAGGTCGGCGTCGGTGCTGGTGTAACACTGCTTACTGGAGAGGAAGAGTGCATTCTCATGTGCCGGTTCAAGCTAACTTTCTTATCGGCGCTGTACGAGCAGTAGGTGCAGGCATATTGCTTGCCTGCAGGTCGAGGAGTTTTTGCTTCACTGCTAGACTCATCAACAGCTGGATCAGATGTAGCGTTCGGCTCGACTGGCTTAGGCAGTCTGTTTGTACAGTAATGTTCTTGATGGGCTTGCAATGTACTGAGAGACGAGTAGCGAATGCCGCAAGGCTTGCATATGTAGCTGGGAGGACCAGCCGCAGGAAAAAAACCTGGGAAGGCAGCCGCAGTTAGGGCGAGATAGTCTCTTGGTTGCGGGGCCGCAGGTGGCGGCGGTGGAGATGGTGAAGGTGGCTCATGTTTGATCGCAGTTGCCTGCGGGGCCAGCGCGGGGTCTGTGGCAAGGCTGGTGTTGAGGCGCAGACGAGGTGGCGAGGCAGCTGGCGAGCCCCCAGACGCGGGCGAGGCACCCCCGCTGGACGCGGCCCGCTCGCCCTCTGAGCTCGGCGTGCGAGGTTCTCCCGGCATCGCCTCGCTCTCGTTTCCCCATTCCTCGTCCTCACCTGAAAACAAAAATAATAAAAGTCAGAATCAATTCACTGCGCACCTATGGGCAAAATGTTGGAGCAAAAAGAATGCATGCCATATCGGCTCCTATTAGTGTTGTTAATAGCTGTGCGATGGTGAGTTGGCAGCGACGTCCCGCGATAGTCGTTACTCGTCACGTTTCGTCCCGTATCTGTCGACGTCAGTCAGATGGAGCCTCGCGAGTCGAGGCATACATTAGCGCTCCTAATTGAGACGTGGCCGCGCTATGTAAATGTCGCCGCGTGGGTGGGGCGCGCGCACCGGCCACTCGTCTTAACAAATGCGAGAAATGTGGACAAGATTAAGTTCGCGCACCCGGGACGGTTGATCCGTCATTACGGCCGATGCTCGTCCATCAATATCGTGAGCGGGCCCGCGGCCAAACAGAACAAAAACTTAACGGACCCCGTTGTAATTGGATCTGATTTCCAGAAAACGCTCGCTCACCTTCCTTTTTGAGCGACAACGATCTCTACCGAGCGAGGAATTAACCTATCTTTCGCGCAGCGATCTCGACTCAAAACGCCAATTAATGAGAGGCTCAACTTCATTCTCCTGGCCCTGTGAAGATCATTATATGGGCACGACAGCGAGATGGACGCGACGATTGGTGCGGCCGCGCACCGACCGCCATCTCGCGGTAACGAACACTGCTCGGATCGGATTGCGTTCGGGTCACGCTATCCTAGTGTGCGCGCGTTCCGATTGGTCATTACGATTGGTCGGTGACGCGCGATTGGCCGACTAATGCTGCCTTTATCTGGCAGCTTAATGTTAGCGTCATACCGAACGCGAGCTTATCATGGTTCGTTAGTCGCGCTCCAGCTTCTGTTTTTCGCTAAATAAGTTATAAGCTTGTGATTGTTGGCTTGGCGAAAGGTTGTCCGGAGAATCAGATAGATGGCGTGACTCGGTGTCGTTTATGCAGCGCTCGCGAACTGAACGTCGATTCGTTAAATGATATACATCTGTGCCCTTTGTCTTTATAAACATGTCATTGCGTTCGTACAAGAGAGAAACATGCGACTCATGTATTCGTTGAAAGCTAGCCCGCATAGTTTCGACTAGAACTTCACAATGAGCTGGTTAGATTAGGTGTACCCTTTGACTGCGAAGTTGCCTCACGAATGCAGGAGAACAATACATGTTGCGTTTCTTGTATGAAAATTCATAGAATTAAATTAATTAAATGTTAGGTTGTAACAAGGCCGACAAGCGTCACACACGTGCCTACACATGTAGGGAAAAAAAAAACAAAAGCGGCCATCTTGTTGAGGTTTTATCTGGTTCGAGATCAGGGTCCAATTAAAATAGTCGTGCATCAGTGGCGTCACAATCGCATTGATATAAATCTGTGATTCTGACGCTTGTGACTGATCACCTAGGAGCGCGCTACCACAGGCTACGAATAATATCTCGATTGATAACTCACCGTAATCACTGTGCACTCAAGACTATCTCGAGATAGTAAAATAAATAAATATGGACGTTCATTAAACATTTGTTTAGGTATTTTGTGTAAATATAACGTACCTAAGTGAGCGGTGTAATAATTTATGGTTCTGACTTTGTTGAGTCCTTCACGTGTCGCGTCTAATCTTTACATTGAAAAGTTCATCAAGTAACTTCGCATAACTTATTAAGTACAGACGCCAGCACATCAAGCTACCCCAAGCTGACAGATTTTCCCAATTGAACATGAACCTTATTCTTTCGTATTAAAGTTGAAAAACTATCAAAGAAATTTGACACATTGGGGTAGATTGATGTGCTGGCGTCTGTACCTACATTTATTAACTAACTACTGAATAAATCCGTCATTTTGTATTTAAAATGTTATTTAAGCAGGCCATCACTATTCACCGTATTCTGGTATGTGTTGACATAAAACGGATCCTCAAACAGCTTTTAATATTAGGTTCATTTTCTTTTACTACCTTATTGGATTTTCCTTTCTTGTGATGCATACGTTTAATTTAATAATTAAACCACCCGATCATGTCGAATTGGTGTCAATTAGACGACACGGTTGGCGCAGTGGCTTCGTGGGTTCGATTCCCGCAAGGAACGCACCCACGACACAGGAGAAATTCCTAGTGAGAGGCAACTTTATTTTTTAAAAGAAACAAAAGAACTGAATTGCATTTACGACTTTTCTGTTAATTTCCCAACTCAACAATTTCCAACAAAATATTACTTGTGTACCCATGTGGTACACAAGTAAAAGATATTGCAACTGGCCATATTTTATTTTTCATATAAATTAAATTTCTAAATAAATAAAACTCTTTGATTGCCTTCACAAACTTACATTTGCGCCTACCTATTGGGTTAACATAAATCGATATTTTATTTATACCTGGCAACCCCAAAAATAGTCACATTCCATCCGCCATCAAAACTCGAGCGTCAACTAATAGTAGTGGTCACCATACGCCATACGACCGACATACACCTTGAAATGAGTCGATTGTCTGATAACACGAGATAAAAACTTATTCATTGAATATTAATGTGCGTCTAAGTATTATTATTATCTTGTTCTGCATCGACAAACAGACTGTCCTCCCTGTGTGTACTGTCTTAGAATCTTTAATAAGACGTTCATTTTGGTTTGGGTCGCTAGATGGCGGTAGTAGTATTAAAGAACTTATGAATAGTTGTGTTTAGCGGTTGTGGATTTCGGACACTTGAAATACCAAATTCTCTTCTTATTGAAGCTGAAACAGCAGGATTGATGCTTAGCAAGAAACACCGCTTTAATTAAAAAGGTATGTCGAAGTGATATAAAACTGTTTTTAATCAGTAACCGCGGGATGCCACTAACACGTAACGTCAACCCGCGATTTTCAAATTTTAATAGTTTTTTGCGATTTACAGCTCAGTATTAGGTTGCATGTTATTTTAAGTCATTAATCATTTTTACCTTAAAACTTTAAAGTTACTGAATTGAACTTTTTAAGCCTAACGTCTAACACAAGTGACAATCTTCTCTTATGTCCTATTAAACAGAGCTTAATGCACATGCACTTCAATATTCAAAAGCTTAGAACAAAACCCCTTCCCATACAAATGATTAAAATGTCAATCAACTTAGACAAAATCTTAACAAAACCAATCTTTCCATCTTAACCCAAAACATTATTTTATCTATTACTTTTTTTAAACATGTCGTCTTAACGTCACTACACAACATTATGACCGCCATTACCAGTGTTGCCAGATTGAGAATAAAAAAAGCTACTAAAAAAGTTACTAACAAAGAGTTGAGTGACAAAGTCGGACGAGATTATCGTTGCACACATCTTGATTTATTTGTGTTTGTTGTGCTAGGGAGTGTGTACATCTATCATGCGTGTGGACTGCACGATAATATCATAGGTGTTTAATACTTACAGTGGGAATGAATTGAATGGAGCTGATGTTCTGTAAGTAACTCGTTTCGCGATACTTATAGATAAGTTCCCAAACTATGTATTGTTACCACGTTTTTTGTTATTAGACCTGAGATAGAATAACGTTGCGCTAGATTGTATACTGAAATCAGAGATTGGTAAAACAAATCTTGTCTGCTTAAAGTTTAATTAAAATATTTTGTACATAAATGAATTTCGGATACTTTATCTTGATTGCTTTACAATGGTTATGTTCGTTTTAGCTAACACCAGGCGACACCTAATGAAAACTAAGAGTGTGAATAACTTCGCCTTTTTTAGCACTGCGCAACAGTGTGGTCATATTTCGGCATTAGTTAAACTACATTTTTTTTTTCCATTAGTTAAACTACAATTTTTTTCTAGAATTTACTCCAAAAATTAAGTGGAAAAGAACAATTACAATAATAATACGAGTCTGTTACTGACCCATTGCAGGGCAAAGGCCTCTTCTCATACCTACAGAGGAGGCACGAGCATTAATCACCATACTTGCTCAAGATGGGTTGGCAATTTCAGTCTTATATAAATTATAAGTCCAGGTTTTTTCCCGATGTTTTCCATCACCGATATCAGTGATGTCGAAGATACTTAGAAGGTAAATGTGAATTGAAAAAGTCATATTAATACTTGATGCACAAGAGGCGTGGCCGAAAAGATTAGTTTTACGAAACAAACTCCTCGCCACCACTTAGTAAGATAGCCCCCGTATAATAAGCAATGCAGCATCTAACCCCATTGCGCCTCATTACTTCACAAAACCATAACAAACCCATTGAATACAGTTTCCAACGACTCACAGCCACGCTATTTACACATAAAAAATATTCTCAAGTACATATCAAGGTGGTGATCTTCAGCAAGTGTCCGGTAGGATGAACGTCGTGCGTCACGATCGGACGCGCATTAACATATCGCCGGTTCGATTCCGCTATCGTTACGCCCTATGCTGTGCTGAGTCTGACTGTGAGACACGTGTCCGTTTCGTCACGATACGATATTTTGCTCGGTGTGCTTGTTGAATGGGAACGCTTTTATATTTAGACTAGCTGTGAACGCGACTTTGTCCACGTGGGATTCAACTAAACATAAATTCTCTTACCATATTACTTTTTCTAAAATATAATAGCCTAAGTTACTCCTTATAACATTTGCGATCTGCCAAGTCCCGTCAAAATTGGGTCCGCGGTTTCAGAGATTAGCCCAAACAAACAGTCAGACACAAATACAAAATTAAAAAAATATATATTTTGGAGTTACTTCCGCGTATAATTTCATATGCATTTGGTGAAGAAACTGTTTATTATAGTGATATTAACATTACAGACACTTCAATTGTATTTATTTGTATAGATGGATATCTACCACATAAGGTAGGACGTATATCGACGCACAACCTGATAGCAGGAGTTCAATAAAGGATTCTGGGACCCCCCAGCGTTGAAATATTTCTGTTAATGTTGTTGTTAAGTCTGAATAATGTTTTATTCTTATGAGTTCGTTTCTTTAAACTGTAAAGAACATGATTATTATTTATTCAGTGAGATTTTTTGAGAAATCGCGAATCGTTTGGTCGACTCTTCACGTGAACAGAGGGCTGGCCTTTTTTGGCCAAAGAATCAGCATTGCCATTCAACGTGGCAATGCTGCCAGCCTACTGGGCACTTTTCCCGTTGTCAGCGATGGGGATGATTTTTTCGATGCCCTATGATTATTTATTTTATTTAATCTCTTCATATAGTGAGATTTTTAACGAAACATCTGAATTGTACGTTGATGTCTATACTGCCTCGTTGGGGTAATGGGTTTATCGCTCTGATATGTCTCTGCAGCAGGCTGAAGACTAGATTTGTGCCTAGTTAATGGCAAGAGGCTCGCTTGATAAAATATGAGAATTGAACATAACGGGCAAAATGTCGGTAAACAATAGGTACACCTTTGCCCTACCGTTTGGAGGATACTGTCGTGATGTTATCTGATGACGTTGCGTTATTTGTATATCTGGTTTCTTAGTTAGAGACTAGAATTCAATGTTCAGTTACCTAATGACAGCCAGTCAGCTTTTGACAAACTGTGATTGTAACTGTGATTCAGAGTTCCTGTAGAATCCTCAAAAGTATCAATCATCATCCTCCTGTTGGGGTTGGCGCAGCATGTCTTCTTCTTTCCATCTCAAACTTCACCCTCTACCTAGGCATATCATCTTTCACAGAATCCATACATCGTTTATTTGGCCTTGCTCTACTCTTGTTATCCATCACATTCATACTCAAAACTTTCTTCAGACATGGTTCACCTTATAATTGGATGAATGGGAGATGTAAAAACATTTAAACCCTTATTAATAAACATGGATCAAAGTAATACCAACATTAAGCCTCGAAAACCGTATGACTACTCGAAAGCTAATACTGTTTGTAACTTTACTCCGTTTTTATTGATAAGGGATTAAAATTAAAAATAAAACAATGAAATTCTTCATTTATCAAAAATCATTTAGCATTATCGTCAGTATCAATCAACTTTAGCAAGCATAGAATCTAACAAAAAATGACTTTGCATTGCAATGGAGACGTGTCGGGCAAAAACGTTGGCAAGTAAGCGTAGTACGTAGTAGATAAACATTTCCTTGTGGTGTCCACGTCCTACCTCATGACGAATAAATCTAGATGTCCACGCGGCCGGCGATAACAGTAACGTACAGCCGCGATGTTGGTATGAGACCGCGATAAATGTTGCCACGCTTAGTTCGTTATCTTCGGTGTTGCTTGAGGAAAAAATATTAAGTTCTACCGTAGAAATTGTATGAGGGTTTCTCGGAGAATTTTGTGCTTAAGTCATTGATAAAACTGTAAAAGATTCCGTTGTTTTGAATTACTAGTATCGTGTTTATTCTGACCCTTTGACAAGTAGAAGTAGTATTTACCAAATAATCCTTGAAAAAGAGGTCAAAATAATTTCCTATAAAAAGTACTGCTGGTAGTAACATACAATTCCTACGTTAAAAAGTTTATAAACACTCGGAACTCAAGTAGGTACGTGAGGTACACGTTTGTACAATATTAATTACACACTTTAATTAACCCAGTTTTACGTGCTAACTAAATATCGTCAAAGCAACCCCTTGCCGGCAAACGAGTGGTTGTAATCGTATCGCGAAATCTCAACCTCCGTGTATGATTGATGTAGGATTTAATATTCATGAGGTGTTACCACATGTGTGAGGAGGTAGTTTGGTAGATTTGATGCGGTATATGGCAGCACTGTGTCACGGTAAAACTTTTTGCATCTAATCTCTTTGAATTAAAAGTGTCGATCATTTCACGGCATTGCTTTTCTTTCTTTTCTATTTCTTTTCTTTAAAAAAAACGTTGCCCCCAGTAGGAATTTCTCCTGTATCGTGGGTGCGTTTACAAACATACAAAGTCACATACACAAACAGCCAGACCCGGAACAACTACCTGTAGGCCATACAAATATTTGTTCCGTGCGGGAATTGAACCCATGACACGCGGCACAGCATTCAATCGCTCAGCCACTGCGCCAACCGTGCCCTCGTGTTGCTAGATGCGATGGGATGCTTTTAGGATGTTCTTATTGATGAACTCGAGTGGTCTATATCCCTACAAACACTGTTTTAAATAACATTTCTACCTTTGAATGACGTTGATGCTTTAGCGTGGACCACCATACAATCACCTAACAGTATTATACTTTTGTGAGTTTACCGCTGATAGAAGATCAAACTTTTAATAACAGACTATCTGGCTGATCAACATTGTTTCGACACGTATCTGAGTCATTAAAGTTTAACATATATTAACTATGTTGTGTACATGATTTGGAGCTAAGATCTTATCGGCCGAACGATCTTTTGATCTCACTTTCACATCTTAAGTTCGTGGGATGGGTTAACTTAAAAAGTTGCATTTAGTGCAGCTTTTTCTGTACATGTGAATAATGGATCGTGGGTGTGAATCCAGGCAGGCATCATTGCTGGGCAAAAATCATCATTAGCCTAGCCTTCTTCAAATATTTTGGATTCGCCTTCCAGCCTAACCGAATGCAGCTTAAGACCAGTATTTCATATGGACTGACTACCATCTGATCTCTATAACCTAGTCACTGGGTAACACGCTACCCCCTGGCAAGACAAGTTGTCAGGCTACCCTTAACTATCTACAGTCAGACAGTCGGTGCCAATAGTTTTAAGTGTGTCCTTGCCACGCAGAAGTATCAATATTTAATGGATGGTCAGACTGACCTAAGCAAGTGTTGCTTAACCTTGAAGACCGACACGTCGGCTGATATTACTTAGCCATATCAACTAACTAGAGAAACATCGCGAGGAAACTACCAGAACCCAAAAGTTCGAACAAATGTGAGAACTACCAACTCGCACCAGCCGATTATGTGAGTTATGTAACACAAAATAAGAACTTAATTATATAATTAGAAAAAAGTGCCTTAGGGGTTTTAATATGAGGCCTAATTGCCAGTCAATTCGAAAGTCGGTAGCGGTAACTTTACATACAAAATTGCAGCTGACCGACTTAAGTGCCTCGCATTTAGAGTCCATATTAACCCCTTAGGGCTTCTTAAAACACTGTCAAAAATGAATTACGGTATCGCCGTTCACTGATGCATAGTTAATTTTCCAAATTCGGAATTAAATGAAAGAAAGAAATAAATAATGCTGGACATCCACACAGCTTCATCAAGCCCCAAGCTAAGCAGAGCTTGTGTTATGGGTACTAAATGACTGATATACTTAATACAATACATTACATGGATAGATAATTTTTATTATACGTAGAATATACCCAGAACACCCGGAACAAATCTTTGTAGATCGTACAAACATTTGTCCCAGGTCGGGAATCGAACCCGTCCAGCCGTGTCATGCCCCCTATACGCCACCGCTCTCGACTCCCTTTTGTGTGCACGCGCATGCTGTACGCTAGCTGAGCTGATAACTACATAAACACTGACCGACCGACCGACTGGCTATAAATAACCAGCTAAGTACTATTACCAACAACAACTTATAATTATACTCCATATTTATTTCTTGGTTTTAATTCTGTCAACAACCATCGATGTTTCTCATCTACCGGTCGTCTCGTGACACTTTTTTTACGAGACTGGGTAAAACAGAATGTTTCAATACAATTGGACTTCATGGTCCACACCACACTCTAATTTCAGCCACTGCTGGGCAACTAAGGCTCTTTTATCTTGTCCAAATCTCCACACCCCTGGCTTCCTCATCCAGTTACTACCCGCCATTGCAACCGTTTGGTATTTTTTTCGGAACAAAAGTACTGTGACAAAATGCCACATCCACTCACTTCTTACTCACGAGGTCTGCGTATTTAAAAACACAAGTAAGTACCCCGATCAAATGTAGATATGACTGAGGAAATTAAACATTTCACAAGTAATTGCTTCTTTTGCTTTCTTTGTTATTTATCATGCGTACTTTTGACATTGTAATAGAATATTTGGTTATACATTTTTTTGTAACGTTTTGTCAGACAATCATGGCTAAAGATTCTGGACAATCCACACAGCATCATCTAGCCCCAAGCTAAGCAGAGCTTGTGTTATGGGCTAGACCCATAACACAAGCTCTAACCAGATCTAGCTAGATCCATAACATAACTGATATACTTAATACAATACAAAAAAAAAAAAAAAAAAAAAAAAAATACATTACGTAGATAGATATTTTTTTATTATACATAGGAAATACCCAGAACACCCGGAACAAATCTTTGTAGGTCCAACCTGAAATGGTAATCTGTAAGAATTCCTCTTTGAAACTATAGGTGAATTATTGAAGGCGAAGAGAGCACTTACCCCATAGGTACTAATTGAGATAATAAGGGATTGAGAGTTCACTTCACGCTCAGTTTACCTAACTTTTTGCGGGAGACTTGTACAAAATAGACCTTTGGGGTTATGAGGAACAGCGTGTAAAGTTCCTCATCCACCATTGAAAAGGGAGGATCCTCCGATCAGACGGGTGATGTGTCTGATGGGCTACTGCCCGTCGGTTGCAGTTGGGTTCTTGTGTATATTTTAAATCTCTTGGATAACTTTAATATCGCGATGTAGGATACGTCAGATTTAGTTCGTTTATGGCGGGATAGATGTCGCTACAGACTGGCCGGTCACTTGGGGCTTGGTGTTGATGGATGACCGTTTGTTGTAATCGATGCGACTTGCAGGGTCAGCAAGAGGCAGATTGGATTATAACAAAAGAACACACACTTCTGCCGGGCGTCTCGTTACCGCAAACTTTTTTGGTAATATTGAGTAGAAGTATTACTTAAATACGAGGTTATGGGTTCAAACCCATAACCTCGTTTAAGTCAATATGAATTGAAAAAGTCACATTGGTACTTGCCTAAGTACCAATGTGACTTTTTCAATTCATCTGTACTTTCTAAGTTTATCTTGGACATCACTGACATCGGTGAAGGAAAACATTGTGAGGAAACCTAGACTTATAATTAATATAAGTCTGAAATTGTCAACCCGTCTTGAGCAAGCGTGGTGATTAATGTTCGTGCCTTCTCTGTATGAGAAGAAGCCTTTGCCCTGCAGTGGAATAGTAACAGAGGCTGGTGTTATGGTGTTTTTACTTAAATATCTAGATCACAAATCCCTGAAATCTTAGCACATAGATGATAGAAGTGCGCTGTCTTACACCCACGGTTGTCGATTACGGTTTAAGATCCCATTACGATAAGTGGTGTGTTTATCGTTACAAATAAAGCTCACTGCAGTTCATCCTGGGATCTGACTTTTACGTTATAGTCAGAATAATTTAAACATATCATCACATATCCTGTATTTCCTGATTAGGCAGAGGTATACCTGTAGTACAACCCCAGTCTGCCAGTAATATGTACGTCCCATGTTGTAAAGGGCAAGTCTATTGCCATCGACCGAAAATCTGCTGAGAAATTCCACATGGAAAAACCTAATAACACTGTTTGATCTGGTTACCGAACCCAGGACCTTATGCTCAGCAGTAGCACTTGAAACCACTAGACCAACGAAGCAGCCAGAATAACATTGATTTTCAACAGGCAGCATTAAATAAAAGAATTTCAAGTTATGCTATTTACCAAGATTAGAATTTATTTTTTCAAGTTGTAATAGGCATTATGTTTTTTTAAATATAACCTACGAATGACATTAACAATCCGCATGACATTAGCGTAATAATGATTGCCAGCACAAAAATAAACTTGGTAGTTATGCATATTACAAATAAAAATCACAGGTACTGTGATTACTTGATTAGTAGTTATGGGAGTAGACCTATGAAGTAATTAATTAGATTTATGCACCACACCCGTTCTTCTTTGACATACTGAAACACGCAAGCTACTTTTTAGTTTTAAATCTTTTGATAACAAGATGTTTTAGAGCCATGTAAGTAGGTACCTTATCTGTTAATTAAGTAAGGAATTTCCTAGCCTCTCACCGCTTGTTTTCTCTAGAACACATAATTGACGGTTGAGCTTCCAACAGTACCGTAAAACGGGGTGAATCGAAAAGCCAGGGTGAATAGAAACAAAACTTTAAATGAGATTTAATCGTTGATTCATCATTATTAATTACATACAAGGTGTTGAAATTAACGATTTCAATTCCTTAAAAAAAATAAGAGTCCTTATAGTAATAAACAATGTCTTACTAACGCGAAAATGCCCTTCAAAGTTTTGTTTCTATTCACCCTGGCTTTTCGATTCACCCCGTTTTACCGTTATAGTGTTATATTCATGAGTTAATTTAGGAGACTACACCTATTGTATTACCTATTGTTGCATGCTGCATGCTTGCTTGCAAGCAAGCATGCAGCATGCAAGCAAAATATATTTTAATATTATTTTATAATTTAATATTATTTTAGCAAAATATGTTTTAATATTTTTATGCGTTATTTATGCTTAACTTTTATGCTTTAGGATATTATGCTTAAAAAGATATGCTTTAGGATATTATGCTTAAAAAGTTATGCTTAAAAAAGTTATGCTTTAGAACTTTATGCTTAATAAGTTTGTAGCGACATCTATCTCGCCACATATGAACTAAATCGACGTTTCCTACATCGCGATATTAAAGTTATCCACGCGACTGAATATATATAAACGAGCCCGACAACAATCGTCGGGCAGTTGCCCACCAGACACGACACCCGTCTGGTCGGAGGATCCTCCCTTTTCTATGGTGGATGAGGAACTTTACACCCTGTTCCTCATACCTCCAAATTGGTGACCCCGAACATGAACGTCAGCGCAGCCTTCGAGCAGAGCTACCTCAGCGTGACGTCATCATCACTTCCTCAAGCTTTCAAGCAGAGAGTCATACAGCCAGTCAGCAACTACGACTTCTACGGGTATCCTGACCACTAGCATGCAGCGAACGCGCATGCCTGGTCATCACCCACAACCTTCTCAGCAACCTTGGCACCGCACGCTGCACTTCGGCCGGTCAGCAAGCAGAGACGCACTTCCTCTCCTGGTCGACCCGAGCAGCCAGCCTATACGCAGTACCACCGCAGACAGTTCCGACTCACCGCGAACTATGCGGCATCCGGTTCCGACTCACTGGAACACTCAACTGGCCCGGCAAGCATCACAAAAATGACTCATCAAGCGATCGACCTCCGGTCTCGGAGGGGAGTGATGTAGCGACATCTATCTCGCCACATATGAACTAAATCGACGTTTCCTACATCGCGATATTAAAGTTATCCACGCGACTGAATATATATAAACGAGCCCGACAACAATCGTCGGGCAGTTGCCCACCAGACACGACACCCGTCTGGTCGGAGGATCCTCCCTTTTCTATGGTGGATGAGGAACTTTACACCCTGTTCCTCATACCTCCAAAAGTTTATGCTTTAAAATATTATGCCTAATCATTATTATGGTTACAGACATAATGTTTAAAAAAAATATGCATGAGCTGTTATGCGTAATTATACTATGAGAAAAAATAATTATGCCAAACAACATTATGCTAAGTTATATTAGGTCTTAAAATTTTATGCTAATGGATAGGGAACCCGTAAAATGTTGTCAAGTTAGGGCGAGATTGTAGGTGGACGTACGAATACATTTTATAACATTGTACTGGGACAGGGAACGTGCTAACACGATGGACAAGTACGGCCCGAAATAAATGAATCGATTTGAATGTGAGCAACACAGGGAACACTCACATGCCCTCTCGTAATGCAATCTACACTAGCAGAAATATAAAAAAAAAACTCTTTAACACACAAAAAAAAGTCTAATTCTGATAGGCGCGGGTCTATTACGGTGGCACGCCGTAACTCAGAAACAAGTAAACACGGCAGTCTCGACATTTGCATAACTATCGAGTTTTTAAATCTATGCAAAACTCGACGATACGTTGCACGGGCTCACGAGTCGACCCCCCCACCACGCCTTCAGTAAAAACACATGCGATTTCATAATACGTCCCCCCCCCCCCCCCACCCCATAACTCCACGTGTGCCACGTTTTGATTAATAACCCAGGATTACGGCGGACCAGATTATAATATAATTTGAATACACACTTTTTGAAAACAATTATGAAACTATAGGGCGCTCATTTGGGTTATTTGGGACTTCACAAAGGATCTTGTCGACTCGTCACGTGACCAGAGGGCTGGCCTATTTTTTGGCCAAACAACGTAGCAAAGCATCCAGCATTTTGGCCACTTTTTCCATTGACAACGATGCCCATAGAACCTCCTACTCCCTTCTCTATACCTTTTACGTAAATTATATTATTATTTTAATTAAGATTGTATAATGTACAATTGTATGTTGAATGGTTGTTACAATGCTGGTAATACACCCGCGAAATTGATGATAAAGTGATAAAACATATAAATAAACAGCTTAAAAGTTGCGTCCACGCATCGCTGGAGGCGTCAAAAGTAGGCGGTACTTATGATGAACAACGTGACGGAATCCGACGTCCAATCGGATCGATCTCGATTTTAATTATACGAATCGAGAACATCGAGACGCCTATAGATCGAATATTAATATGTCGATTGCGCACGCGGTGATATCAACAGGCTGGCCTTTGATTCCGCCGTTCGAATTTCGAATGCGTAATTTGATTTGAGTCCGCGACATTCCGCGAAACAGATGCACACGATAACGGTCTTCCGCAAAAGATTGAAGATAGTTATTGCCAACTGAGAAAAATAAAAGCACAATTTATAACTGCTAGCATCGAGTGATCTTGATTTTAGTTTATTTGCATTCCGTGGACGTGAGTACTGTCTGTATTTTATTCACGTGAACATGACAGTGCGACGGGCCTATACGTAATAAAAGAAAACGGATTAAATTAAAAACTAACAAAGCATTGTTACAGTGAAACGGTCACGTCAAACCGATCCATTTCCTTTTTGTATTACGGCACAATCTCGATGTCGATAGCATCTAGCAGTCGCAGCACGCCTACGACACGAAAATAATTAACTCGGTCCACCGTCAAACATCATGTTTAACATCGGCTACTCCCATACCAATTACTACCGACAATCGATCCACTCACAAAAACAGGCGCCCAACACTAGCCCAGACTGGTTTGAAAAAAGAAAAAGAACTCGGCCGAGGCTCGTCGCCCGAGAGCGTGTTAACGAGCGTTTGATGGATCGCGCTACAATCTAATACCAATGTTCTTAGCACTACTACAATTTTCATGAACCTATAAACTGTTTTTACGACACTTTATTACCTGACACCCTTCATAACATACGGCTGTGTATCCAAGCGCAACCGGACAATAACAGATCCCAGATAAATCGAAAGAAATCAATTGAATTCATGAATAAATCGCATAAACTTGTCCCGCTCTGTTATCAACGCGACATAATATTTTTTACAGCTGTTTCATAAATGCGAGAAAGCGACGCACGAGGAC
Organism: Phlogophora meticulosa; assembly: GCA_905147745.2. Taxonomy (NCBI): domain Eukaryota; kingdom Metazoa; phylum Arthropoda; class Insecta; order Lepidoptera; family Noctuidae; genus Phlogophora; species Phlogophora meticulosa. The sequence goes on along the minus strand of LR990522.1, from coordinate 16,570,043 downwards.
GCGTCGGTATTTATTTTTTTAATAAATTCACGTTTAATCGGTATCCGGTATCTTTGAAATTGCTAGCGAGACCCGAGAGATGGAATCGATACGGGGCCCACAATGTAAATTATATAATTAAAGAAAACTCCCGATTGCGATCGAATACTTATACGATGTTAATCGAATAACGTGACTTTTATCGGCGTTTGCGTCAAATTACTGCTCAAATTGCCGTTTAAAAAAAATAAAGAGTAGTGTTGTAAGCGCAAAGGGGTAAAGGGATAAAAATCGGTTTGTTTCTTAAAATAAAAAGTGTGCGGTGTCGTTTGGATCGCGGGCGGGCGAACGCGTTGGAGATTTGAAAATTAGCATTTTTGTCGAATAACTCTGTGGCGGTGTCTCGCTGAGCACAGTGAGCACCCGATACCGACGAGCTGGCCGAATCTCAGCTTTTTTATACTTTTTAACAGGATTGGACTTTAAAATATTTCTCTATTCTTTGGCAATCACTTGTTTAACGAGCTAGGAATAGAACTGTGCACAAATTTAGAGTTTTTATTGGTACTTTGACAGGGTTGTAATATGTTTTACAGACCGCCTACATTTACTTTTAAATCACCTTATGACGAGCTTTAGTCTAAAAAAGATTGACTATTGCTTCATTTTCTTTTTCATTAGAATATCTTTCTTAAATAAAATTGTGATACATTCCTTATAATTATAACGAAACAAGTAAGAGTACTCTGATAAACGATTTACTTTCGACTCAATTCTTTCCTAGATAAGTATCTAACCGTCAGTTACACCTACTAAAGAGTTTGACGTCAAACTGAGAACCTAACTCGTGAAGTCCTGCCTTATGGAGAATCACCAATAACCAGCCGACTTAAAAATGAAGCAAAAACACAGCTCTAAAAATCGTTGACCCTTTATCTTTTGTAGCAGCTCTCATTGGGCGAGTAGAAATTTATGTCGCCGAGTAATCCGGGCCCATTTGTATAGATAATTTTTATTATTGCCATCTCCCCGAGCCGGCCGCGGCCGATAAAATGCCGAACGAAAGAGTTCGTAATGACAATTTAAATAAGGAAGACGTATTCGTTCTGAACGATAACCGGGATTTGAATTTAGAAAATTTGTAAGTGGTAACTCTGGATAGGGCTGCTCATAGTTTTGTATAATTGGTATGAAATATCGATAATTGGGACTGTTACGTTGATATTTTAGCTTTTACACATATTTCTCACATGATTCTAGTGAAAATCTTTTTGGGAGATATCACCAGGCTCCTTAATAATATATATGCGCAGCCATAGTTTTACGCCTTTTACATTACTGGGGAATAATTAAATTAATTGTTATTTTAAACTACGTTTGCATATTTTCTCCATTTAAAATTTTATTGTTTCAACAACACGAGAATCCATTACAATACTAAACCAATAACCCTACCAGACAACAAACTAAGCGTGTAAACTATTTTTAACATGGCCACACCGAGTTTATCGGCTCCCGCTCTTATGTCCGCGTTATCTCGGCCAGTGCATTAGTCTTCGATAATACAACGATAAAAACAGATCGGCCGGCGCCATGCTCGATACAGATTGTATTTAGTCGATTTAAAAGAAAAAAGAATCGATTCAACCCCGATAAAGATGTTATGGCGTGTTTTCGTAGTCGAGTGACTTAATTGTGGATTCCTTTGCTATGTTTACGTGGGATAATAAATTTTGTGATTAAAAATGTTTTAAGCAGATGGTTCTGTTTTATGTTTGAGTTCACTATATTTAGATAATGCAGGTTAAGTGGGAGGCAAAGGAATGATCGGTATTCTGTATCTTAGTATTAAAATAGTTAATGTTTTACTAATTTTTATAAGTATGATATCGGCTCATTATAGGTACAATTAAAAATGCTGGCAGCTTTATGACTCTAGCTTTTGGCTTTGAAATAACCATTTATTGAATGTTAGTAAGATATGAAATAAACTAAAGCATTGTAAATAAAAATAAAGCGTTGTGCTTTTCGTTTTAAAAACTTTTCGTAACAGTGTAAAGCTGTTACGAATTGTTTTACAGTGTAAACCACAATACTGTCATTTGCATTTTTTTATATTATTGTGATTGCAGTCTGCATAAATTATAATCACTATACGCATAAATGAAAGATTATCAATTGAGAACAGCGCAACCAATTTGGCTGATGATTTTTTGTAGTTTTTGTAATTGAATGGTTTTTAGGAAATATTGTTTTTAGAAATCTTCCACGCAAACCTTTTAGGTAAGTCGGAAATCAGTAGTTGTTTAGAATCTAACGATCGCCAGAATTCGACGAATGCTGTTTTGAATGAAGCATTTTTACATCTAGTGCGGCCTGCTGAAGATTATAAAACTGTTAATATCTAGAATGAGTTAATTGCGCCTACGACAAGGTGGATGCTCTGTGCTCTTAGCGAATTGAAGATAAAAGTGAATCGACCCAGACGAAAAATAATTAAGTATAATGGTGTTATCCTTTATAACGACTTGTTTCTAAATCGGTCGACTTAACATTATTCTATTAGGTCACATCACTACCCTAACAAAATGGCGCTCTAATTTCCCTCCAAAATTAATAACCCGCATCGCTCGTGTCGTTTTTCATCAACCTCATTTTAGTGGGTTTATTATTTATCGTGTTTTCCTCAAAACATCATTTACATCGCTTTCATAACGCCGACGCACGTTGAAAGACTGAAAATTTTGTCTATTCGACAAAATAGTGCGATAACTGTGCTAATGACGCCATCACGGTCGCCATTTTCCCGCAGCCATTTTGAATTTGTAACGTTTTGTTTGTTAAGTTGCGTTGTGTGTAATAGTATGAAAAGGTTTAGGGTCCTAGATAATGGGGTGTGCACATCAGTTTTTGTTAAAAGGTTCAAATATATCCAGTACACTCCTTTTTGCGTATAAAACAATACTAGTTGGCTTTTTTTCTTTCATGTTCAAATAAATCTAAAGTAAAACGATCGGAACATCGATACAGTTTATGATTTACAAGACAGTGGACATTAAAAAAAAACAAAGCTGATTCAACATTCGAAAAAATAAAAAAAAAACAATGAGATCGCACGGGCTGAGTTTGAGCGCCGAAAGTTGAATACAATCCCTTGCACAGTGGGCCGAAAGCGATCCAGATCTGGCTATCGGGATCTCAGTTTGTTCTCACATCATTACCCGCGCCGACGGCTACAAATTTACATCCAACACAATGGCTATCCACCATCGAGACATCATTAAGGTGATGCCGATAGCGCCAGCATAGCCGCAGAACAAATGCCTTACAGAATCTCAACCTTCCAGTCAAATAAGAACCTTATGAAAAAGGCACATAAAATCCGGTTTAGAGGTGGTCAAACTGGCGGTTATGCGGGAAAAGTCGGCCGGCCGTAATGACGGAACGTCATATAAGTTAGAATGGAGCGAGCGATTATGAGCGCAAGTATGAACGCTTGTAGAGTCGAATTTAAATTGTTAGGACAGGATTACAAGGCTGGAGGGACGGTTTAGGAAAGGATCAGTTTGAGCCGAAGCCTGGGGCTATCGCGGCCGCACAATGGAACTTATAATATGGGTGATTGCGGAAAAATTGATAATAAGAATTTTGTACGCAAAACGTGGATTTTGTACAACTTTTTTCTTCCCTTCAGTATTGTTTCTGACGCTCCTGCTGACGTTTTTACATTTTTTCCCCAATATAATCCTTTTGAATCAACAAGTGGTATGCATGCGTTTATTAAAGAAAAAAAGTCGTCAAGGGAAAACGCAAACAAAGCGTCCGTCGATGTTAAGTAAATAAAGGTTACATTATTATCGTATGTAAGAGATTCTATATCTGAGTTAGGACATATCAACGCCGGCGTTTGCATACAATACTCGGTTCGTTACGCGACACGATTGACGCGCGATCGACGCGCGATTTGTGTCGCCGCTGTGACGCGCGACCGTCGCCTTATCGCGTCATCGCGCCCGCCCTAATTTGCTTCGTGCTTTATTCAGCACCTGTTTAGTTATTGCCTGCATTTTAAAATTTATGGTTTTATTATAACTGTGTTCTTACTTTTGCGTGAATAGAATAAACTATTCAGTGTGATTGTCAAGTCAGGGGTATTTCTTTAATTGGAATGCTCTCTAGCTAACATTCACGGTATTTTTGTGTCAAGGGGGAAAAATACCTTTTCTTTAAGCCGTAACGCCAGCGGAAATATCCAATTTTATGTAGTTAACATTGGCTTTAGAGATGTCACGGGACTTCTTTCCACATGTAATGTCATTGCCATACATTTTGACGTTAGTGTCTGGCGTTTTACGCTACAGAATATTTTTTTGTCTAGGCCTGCAGATCAGCTCAGAACTTACACAATAATGTGGTAATAAATTACGGATATGAAAGTTTTTTTTGTGTAGTAAAAGTAGACGTACCGTCACGCCATATTTATTATGCTAACTATCATTTGTTTATAATCTCGTATCGCGATCATACGTATTAAAACAATCCAAATAATTACACAGCCCTCCAAATCCTACATTGATTAATATCAAAGAATCGCGAAACAATAACGAGATCGCGCTGACGAAAAACGGGGGGAACAATCGACGAACATCGTATACGAATGTATACAGATAAGTAAAACATGGCTACCGTACAAAAATAGCTGAGATAACACCGCGATCGCATCTGTAAACAATGGTAGTGGTATCCACGCTCTCATTAGCCAGCCTTGTCGACTCGACGCGGGAAATTGTGCAATTCCGCGGGAATCCGCCGTATCGAGTATCGATAGGCGATTTGTAATCGATCGATTCTTGTGCGATTGCACTAGCGTTTGCATTTTTAATGGTCTGTTTTTAGTACCTTGTTGCTTGCTTATTGTTTCTACCTATTAGTTATTAACTTAGATATATTTTTTGTACTTATTGGTAATAACCTGACTGCATTTGCCAGCCTAAATAAATATTCTAAGTTACCTGGGTTAAATTGACAATAATTTATGGATATTGAGCCTATAAAGGCCATCTTTAATAATTAAAAAAGTTGCTAATTAATATAAAATACTTACTTCAACACCTGATTAATATTAGTAATTAATGAATACAAATGTCCGAAGTTCCGTCTAAAAATACAGATTTGAGTGGGATCATGACATTTGAGACGTCAATAATTCTAGTCTATGGTTTGCTAATAAGTCTGTGGACAAGTCGGACTTGTGCCGTTTCACACTTATCTCGTGAGATTAATATTAAGATAAGATAATTTATGGCCAATGAAATAATTGTTGTCCAAGTTACTTTTAATTCACTATTAGTTTTTAAAATATATTAACATAGCTGTCTTGAATTCTTTCAACAAGTCGGCACGGGGCTAAAATGAGGAATGGCATTGCTTTTAAATATGTATTTAGTTTATCTATTAGATATGGTATTGGATATCATTTATGGATAAAGCCTTGGTAGAATAAGGCGCATCTTTAGCGGTAACCTAAGTTATTAAAACAAGTTGACAGTAGATAATGACTTCCAAAATGACAACTTCTATTATTTCGTGGTGAGAAAAGTCAGCTTGTCCATACATGGATTTTAAAAACAAGTAAGTTTCCATAAATGTTTATAGTCTAATCACAATCTAAATCATTTATTTAAATTAGGCTGTAAATCTGCTCTTCTTAAACGTCAAAACGCCCGGTCGCGAAGGGCAGGCGTTTGTGCTGGGACGAAGAAGTGGCGCTTTAGACATCCCAGAAATTGGATAATAGAAGTTGAAATAATAAATTTAATACAATATTGATTTAATTAAACGTCAACGGAGTAAAAGGAGTATATATCTTGGAGTTATTAGGGCAACTCAGGGTTGTGTGAACATACACGAAGCAAAAGGAGTATGTAAGGAGTATTTAGTAGGTGGCGTTCTGTAGTTTCTGCCTCCATGGAAAAAGGAAAGAGGAAGGAGTTTATGTATGTGTATGCATGTACTGATTTAATTACTACTTTCACAAGAAAGAACGCCGTAAAAATAAAGTTATAAAAATCATACGGCCACCATCCTTGACCGCATTCTCAGTAGAACAGCTGGCTGGAAAAAGCGGTGTTTTAAAAAGCATGTATCGTATCTGATTAACTTTCATTTTCTGCATCCTTGCATAATTTTTGACCCACACTAATGCTTAACATAAGATGATAAGAATCAGGAATCTCGGATTTCAAATTCTATTTCTATTTACTTATCTATCGAAAAATTTATCTCCGGTAAGATATTAGATAACTATGAAATAAGTATCTATAAGAGATAAGATGCATAATCTGCCTAGGCAAGTTCGATTCATGTCAAAATACATTTCGTAACCATATTTTTTTTTTAATGTTCTTGAATGTAGGTAATGAATTAAAATAATCCCGGGAGGATTAGGGAAAAATATTTGTAAAACAGGGTTTAAAAAAAAAATCCTCAAGTACCAAAACGTAAATAATAACAGACAAAAAATCATCGAATGTCATGCTTTTTTCGGATCGTCTTTTTTATACTTATCCCCAAATTGTAACATCCGTAGCTTCATAATATAGGACATTAAATGTAACCCACCAACACAAAAAAACACGTTAAAAACCGCAACATCAAATAAATCCGCACCGAATGGCGTTTAAAAACGCACAAAGCTAGCAAATCGACTACAAATCTGCACAATGCCACCTCACTATAAATATCTTAGGCCATACAACGGATAAATCTCCAGAAAGACTCGTGGACATACTTTGAAGTTTTCATGAGGTGGATTAAAACCTTATCTCGACTGTTTAAGGTTCAAAATCTCTTGGCTTGGGTTTTTGTTTTGGTTTAGGGATGCCAACGATATTTCGCGAGGGCAATTAGGGTTGTCCATACTGAGTTGTGGCTAAGAGATTGTTGGCAAATGTATTGGGGGATATGCGTGCAAGTTGATGCGTTACAGACCTGGTGAAAATGTTGCTATTATTTGTTTTCAGAATTGTGTTTTAACCGTTTTCAAGTCTTAGGAGTTACGTTACATTTTGATAGACTGAAGAATAAAGGTTTGGACACACTGGTCCCTTTACTTCTTTATCTATTACTCTCCGATTGCATCGCAATGGCCCCTTCTCATAGAGAGAAGGCATGAGCATTAATCACCACGCACGCTCAAGGCAGATTGCTGATTTCAGACTTTTTTAAGGTCCGGGTTTCCTCACGATGTTTTCCTTCACCGATGTCAGTGCTGTTTAAGATATACGGAGTACAATCGCATCGCAAAAGTCACATTGGTATTTGACTTGGATTTGGACCCTCAGCATAAGAGAATCTAGCTACTATCTAGCATCAAGTAATTATCTTTAAATACACTTTAAACTGGCAAGTCAATGAGTTTCAATTTAATAAACGTAAGCTGTTCTCTAAATCAATAATGCCCTGAAACATACACACATATAAAACTCACGCCTTTTCCCCATAGGGGTAGGCAGAAACGACACAACACCACCTGCTACGATCCTTAAATACTCCTTTTGCTTCGTGTACGTTCATACAACCCTGAATTTCCCTAAAAACTCCAAGATATATCAGCAAAATCCTTCACCAACATGATCACCATTCATTGTCACTATAGCATTTAATTACGTATTTATTTACTTCTATAAATATTTATAAAAAACCGCTATTTATTATCCAGATCGTATCGCACATAGGAGACGATTTAATTTAAATCATATGCACATATATTAAACATAAGAAATTAAGGTTATACTTGAAACGATTCGAGTTTTTATATTATAGTCAATATGGACGGAAATATAGTTTCCTCAATTGAATTTAAAAGTAATTGATTGGTTATAAATATATAATGTATTGATTTGGTAGAACGTGGCAATATTACCATATACTCGTGTTAACGTGTTGGACTCTAATTGATTGATGGTAGATACATTATTACACTTAAAACGTATAGGCAATGTATTATACAAATTAATAGTATAATAATATATGCTTAGTAGTTTTTATGTAGGAAAATAACTGTAAATGTAATAAACGTTAATCAATATTAATTCGATGATCAAATATGGTTGAGTTTTATTTATCTTTAAAAATGACTTAGTACTCTCATTACATGGCATGACTGCTTCGTTGGTCTAGTGGTACACGCGACTGCTGAGCGTGAGGTTTCGGGTTCGATTCCTAGATTAGGTAAACTGTTTTTTCCAGTTAGCTCGTTAAGCCGTTGGTCCCGGCTATTATTTGTACAACTTTAACAGTCGTTACGGGTAGTCAGAAGCCCGAAAGTCTGTCAAGCAGTCTTACCTAGGGGTATCGTGTTGCCCAGTAGCTAGGTTGTGGAGGTCAGATAGACAGTCTCTCCATGTAGAATACTGGTATTAAGCTGCACCCGGTTAGACTGGAAAAGGCTCAGCAGATGATAGTGGTACTTCAATAAAATTGGTATTTAGATGACAATAGGTTAGGTGTCCTTAAAAAGTCTGATTGGTCCGATAGTTGTATTACTCAAAAATACTGGACACGAAATTTTGCGTGACGACACGCCGTGTTACACTTTTTACGTGTACGAAAGTGACGTCAAAACTCACAAGCCACTTCCCCTGAACTTTGATGTGCTGTATCTTTGCCACTTTTTATTGATTTGAGTAAGCAAAAAGTGTAAAATATTTTTTGGTTATCTAACTGACGTACCAAATAGACTTATTATATTTTTACCTAGGACAGATCCCTATTGTTTAGTACAGTCGAGGCATTTGTCAAGGAAATAACTTTCATTTCGAGTTAAATTTAAATCCTCTGTCAACTACAAAACCGACAGCTTTAATATTCCGTCTATTTGAAGCGAAGTTTTGACTGATGGTATCATTACACCGCGCTGACCTGTCTTCGCTTGCGAATCGAAATTCGCGATCGTCGCCGTGATATCGCGAATGACAATAAACAGACAGCCACGCGATATTCCGTCGCGATACACGATGTGTGGTCACCCGCACTTTTTACTCGATTCCAGATTGTATTGTGTTATGGATAGGGTTTACGATTGTTTTTTTGTTATTGATTTATTTGATTTGAGTATTTTTTGATCACGAAATGTTAAATAGAAAAGAAAAGTGCTTTAATAAAAATATTTTCTAAATAGCAATTTGGTTCCTAAAACTGTTTACCGTATTTTTAAAGGATTTGATACATTTACATTAAAATCTTGTCAGGTCACATCTCCCAGGAAAAGAATGCGCTTCGTCAAACTTAGCTTATCTTCAGAAATAGGAACGTGCGGTGATGATACTTGCCTATTTTGCTATTCCCAAATTTCTATAGTTAGAAAATTATAAATAAATAAATAAATAAATATTGCTGGACAATCCACACAGCATCATCTAGCCCCAAGTTAAGCAGAACTTGTGTTATGGGTACTAGATGACTGATATACTTAATACAATATATTACATAGATAGATATTTTTATTATATGTAGCAAATACCCAGAACACCCGGAACAAATATTTGTAGATCGTACAAACATTTGTCCCAAGGCGGGAATCGAACCCGCAACCTCTTGCGTCGCAGGCGGACCATCGCCCGCCGCGCCACATCGGTCGTCAAAAATTATATACAAATAACTCCAAGAAAATTAAAAAAAAACTGTTAAAATTTTAGAGTGACAGATGGCGTGGTACGTCCGGAAACTTCACAAAAATACGCAATGATAGGTGCACTTTTAAAAGCGCGGCAATACAAAACTTGGCGTTCGTGTTAATTCGGAAACGCGAAAATTACTGAAGCACATAGTTTTCCTAGTCTAACTGTAATTATGACAAGTTCTAGAGAATTCCCTATTTATTTATTGAAATGGGTTTTTCTAAAATCTTAAAACAATTCCTCGATCTGGTAACCCTAGTGTTATGAATCGATATTTATTTCGGCTTTCCATTCTACGTTTTTATGCGCGGGTTATTCTGTTAAAATTGAATGGAGCCTAAGGATTAATGTTACATTATGCTGTAAGGAGGCATCCGGACTATTGGCTGTGGTGAATTTAAAACGCATTTTGTGGTCGTTAGGCACTTGTCCAGTTCGGCCGCATTATGCAGAATGGCCGGTTAATATGCACGTTACCTTACACGGCGTTGTTTATCTCGTCCGTTTGTGTGTACTTACCTGAAAACAAAATACATGGTCAGTTTGACGGTTGCAACACTTATATACAAAGGGATCATAGAATTTGTTTATAATATTTATACATATGTAGTTGTACGGAATTACTTACTCTAATTACTATATTTTAAATATACGACTAACTATTTTTACTATGAATAAATAAAATTAAAATCATCATCTGCCTTTTCCCAATTATTTTGGGGTCGGATTCCAGTCTAGCTGGACGCAGTTGAATACCAGTATTTCACATGGAGGGACAGCCTATCTTACTTCCTCAATCACTGGATTAAACACCAGATTACAGGCTGTGACCAAGGGGTACCGTGTTGCTCTGTTACTTTACTGGGCAATACAATACCCCTTGGTAAGACTGGTTATTGAATGCATTCTTGAGATAATGGCAAATAGAGATGTATGAAAGAAAAAGATATGCTGCGCCGACCCCAAATAAATTAGGATAAAGGCAGGAGGATGATGTGTAGGTAAGACAAATAATACAAGACCTATCTCTAAATAATCTACATATCCTAATTACATGTAGCGAAGTCACTCAGCTATATTAATGACATTAAAATACCCATAAAAACTAACTACTAAGTACTGCAATAACCATCCAAAGTCATGACCCACTTCTGAACTTTAAACTACCCTCGAAAGACATGTGACACGACACACAAATACGTCAAAGTTTGCACCCTGTCACATAATGTCACCTTTACATTAGCTGTATACACATAAGGCCTCGTCCAGAGTGACTGGCGGAAGAGGGCTCGATAGCGGGCGCGGTAAGGTGACTCCAGAGCACAGTGAGTTGGTGTAGCGGGCATCACCGTGTTCAATAAAACTGTTAGGTTACTTTCTTTTCAAGCATTATCAGCTTTATTAAACACTAACATTTCGCTCGGTCTTCGTCCGCGTAGATTACATACTCTTCCCTTAGTACTTTAAAATTCCTTTCACTCCCTTGTATTGAAAATAAAATATAGCCTATATTACTTGCTGATAATCTAGCTGTTTACAGTTGAAATATTTTTTAAAGAAGCTAAGTACTTATTGAGTTATTCCATTATAAAAAAGCAAACAAACAAACATTTTTTTTGGATCTTTATTAATATACCTTAATAATATTAGTTAAAGATTTATAATTTATTTCCAAGTATGTCGCATTACCATTTATATATACAACAGGATTAGTACACACTATAGATGGCGTTGCGTAGGTCAAAACAAAGAAAGATCGTAATATAGCTTTGCCTGTCAGCTTGGTATTGTTTTCTCTCACAGACGAATTAATACCTAGGTCAGAAGCCATTCAGGAATCAACTGAGCCATGTAAAATACCTACTATAATTAATATTATATATTTAATATTGTGTGCATTCTAATTTGGTTCGAATAAATATATCTTCTTTTTTTCTTTAAAAGCATCCGCTTAAGCTTATCACTCTGGGCTCGTCCTAAGGCACGAGGAAGTGGGAATAGATCTTTATCGTCACGCACTGCGCCCTCTGTGTGTCAATAAAAGTACCAGCGTTTGTCAACGCACACTATTCGTGACATTTTATTGGTGGTTATGTGAAATATTCAGATATATGGGTGGGGGAAGGATGAAAATTGGGGATATTTGAATGTGAAGTGTGTTCGATGCATTTAGACGGAGTTGTTTGACAGTTAGACAGATTTGTTACATTCTAATGACATAACATAACATCACGCCTAACATCCCCGAAGGGTTAGGCAGAGGTATCCATAGTACACCACAGTAATAGGAGACGAGGCAATAGGCTTAAACGGGCACAAATCCGGACTCCGGGCTGCTACTGAGAAATTCCAGATGGAAAAACCCAATAACACTGCCCGACCCGGGAATCGAACGAAAAACCTCGCGCTCAGCAGTAGCCCTTCCGATTACCAGACGACGAGGTATCCAATATCACTATAATCATTTATATTTAATAATTTTATAAACTAAGAGGAAATCTTGTCCACTATCTTCAGGGGAGGTCCACATAAAACCATTAAAAAGCGTCAAGTATTAATGAAATAAACACACAGACTGTTTATTTCATTGATACTTGACATAAATCATGATTTAAATTAATTTATTACACTCTGACCTCCATAAAAATAATTCAAAACTAATATTAAATATTAATAAAACGATAAACCGAATCTTATTACCAAATTAAGCTGTCATCGGTATACATAAGATGCTGAGTAATATATTGCTGCTGGTGCCGTTTCTTAACTAATGTTATAGCGTGATGAAACTAAAAACTATTCGTATTTACATCTGGAACTCGTTTAATAAGATTTCTTTGATGACAGAGAAATATGAGCTGTTTTACGTGTGGTGCAAGTTAGAAGAAAAAGCGACTGAAAAGAAATCGTTCGGCTTATTCTCAAAATCAAAATTAAAATTCATTTATTCAAATTAGGCTGAGAATCAACACTTTTCGAACGTTCAAACGTTTACATAAGACAGTCCTTCACCATTTCCTAGTGACATTGCTGGGAAGTGGTGAAGGGTGGGCTCAGAAGCCGCATAAGCATAACCTTAAGTTTTTTTCTTATTTTTGTATACATCATTGATCCACAATCTGATCCCATGAGTTCAGTACACGATTCTGGACCCCCCAGCGTTGCAGTTGTTCGTCAAATTTCATCGTCTCATTTTTACGTAGTTTTCAGACGTGTTTTCACTTCAATAAATAAGTAAAATATGTTTATTTCAGACCTAAGCAGTCCATACGTAGTTAGTGGTTAGTAACAAACTGTGCTTACATGCTATGTTATTGTTGTTAGTACTTAATTCCATTTAACATAAACTTATACCTAATTCTACCCAGTGCCTTTGGATGGGGCAGTCCACTCTGCTAACAATCATTTTCAGGATGCCGCGGCCGTTCCGAGTGCTACGCAAACGTTGCAGTAGAGAAGCCGCTTTCTTACGCATGATGGCGTAAAAGTCATCCGTACTTACGTAACCTTACGTACGTTAAAACTTACCTCTGCCTAATCTTTCAGGGAATAAAGGTAAGATGATAACATCTTGATATCTTAGATCAGTGACAACAGGCAGTCCAGTATCAGAAATGTTCACTTTGTCCTCTCGTCATCTGATCCCTTTAACCACTCCCAAAAGGCACTACTATCACTATCTCAGCACAAGGTTGTACGCATCGCGTGCTGACTACCAAGCTTATCACGCCATCTTGGCACGCAACTGACACGCGTTGTCATGCGTGACGCGTGACGCCAATGGCGTGTCAACGCACCTTATTTTCAGGCTTTTTACATACTTGATGCGTATGTGTGACGATCAATCAGACGGGAGTTGAGTTGTCAGACACTGTGTAGGATGTTTATTTTGTTTTGTGTTGAAAAGTTGGTATTAGTAGTTTCTTTGAGTATTTGTCTGTGTGACTGCGAATGATATGCTTTGCTTGTGATAGAATTAATTAAACTTAAGGTGTCCTCGAAGTAATTGACGTTTTGATTCGATAGTAAAAGGCTCTTTACAATTTTGCCTATCGATAATTGGCTAATTTAATGGGAAAAAGGCGCTGCTACCTTTGCGGTAACTAAAATCAAATCGTAATTCACAGGGCGCCTTTGGGGCACAGTTCTATTATCGTCTAGCTAGACAAGTTGTTGCTGATTTCACAATCACCAATATTACGTTATGCTGTTTAAACTCCCTCTGTCCCTGTTACGGGTCACAAAATCTTCAATATAAATAAAAATCCAATGCTGCTCCTTGGTAAGCATTACTTAAGAACGGATAGACCGATCTGGATTTTTTTTTCAGGTTTGCAATATTCCAAATAAGGGTTTCAGGAAAAGAACAACTCGAAAAATTGCCCAGAAAATTGAGAAATTCGGGTAAGTCGAAATGTGTTTTCTTTTCAATGGAACATTTTTTTAAATCGCATTTCGGACGTGACAACGTCAGGTTCAGCTTGTTAAACAATTAAGGATCTTGTTGCTTAAATGTATGACCAGACCAAAGTCGCTCTGGTTCTTGGAAGCTGCGTTCGACGAACCGGCTCTAAGGCATCGTATAAACTAACAGAATCCTTTGACATACCCACATATGCACACAGCATCCTCCACGATATTTAGTACCTGGAAGCGTATTAAAGCTCACAGGGGTCACAAAGCAAGGCGTGGGTGCTAGATACACATCTATGCATTGTCCACGTCTGCAACCCTGGTCTCAGTTAATAGATTTGCGTATCAAGTCGGCCTCGCCAGCCAATTTATATGTACGTACGAGATTTCGCTGAATTTAGTGATGTTTTGGATGTGGATTTGTGTGTAGCGATACGTCTGGGGAATATAAGAACAAGTAAGTTGCTCAGTACCTGAAATTTGCTTAATAGACCAGCATAATGCTGAGATAGGAGCATTTTTGGCCTCAAACTACAACTAGTTCAGGCCAAAAAAAAACCTGGTAAAACTCAACAGTTTTAGTTATTGTACAACTATTTTTATAACTATTTTGTTTCGTTTGAATTTCCAGTACGCATCCCAAATAAATGTTTTTCTTTCTTTCTTTGAATTCGACTGTTTCAAACTTTCTTCACTTCTCCGTTCCGTGCGCGCAATATTCTTAAAAAAAGGGTTGCGTAGTTTTGCTTCTCGTTTTAATCACAAGAATGCATAGTAATAAAATATAATAATAATTAACTAACCTAAAAGAAAGAATGGCGATCGCAGGTAAGATGGATACATTTTTGTATGTCTGTCATCATCATCTACCTAGCCTTTATTGGGATTCAGCTGCATACCCGTATTTTACAAAAATCGACTGCCTGTCTGACCTCCATAACCCAGTTAATAGGTAACATATATGATACCCATTAGTAAGACTGTTTGTCAGATTTTCAGGTGTCTGACCCGTAATGAATGTCACATATCTACAAATGACAACCGGGAACAACGGCTTGACGAGGCAAGGAGGAAACTAGGAAACTCCAACGAAATATTTCGAGGTTGGGGGGAGAATCATTATCTGAATTCGTGGTGTCAATTCGTGGGGCTATGTCCCTTGTACCCTGTAGATCTAGGACACGTCAGTTAAGTTCATTCATGCCTGACGGTATAGATGACGTTACACAGTCGTATACATATATTAAAAAACAAAACATGCAAAACATCACGCCTGTAATTCTTCGAAGGTTTACCTAAGTACATCCACACCTCACCAGTTATGTTTGTAAGTCCCATGTAATAGGGGGTGAGCCTGTTACCATCAACTGGGCACACAGCCAGACTCCGGGCTGCTACTGAGCAGCTCGTAAAGTAAAATCCCACTAAAACATTACTCGATTTGGGAACCCAGGCCCCCATGCATACCTTCACACATTGCTCATACATTTTCATTCCCTATTTAACCCACTACAGTGCTCAAACATAATTAGAACGTAAACAAAATAGGCCTGTATATATTAATTAAGCATGCATCCATATGACGGCACGATATAAACGGGCTTGGCAGGCACACCCAATACTTATCTGTTTTGATAATAAACTATAGTCACCGTATTACCATATTATGCTGTCACATTTTCAGCTGAGTAACTCGTTGAAAAATGAGGTGTATGATAATATTTTGTAACCCTTACATAATTAACAACCTAACCAAACGCATTTGTGCTTCTATCTTGAACTAGTTAAAACTGCAACTCGTAGAACTAATAATCAACCGTGGCGACCACCAGAAAAGCGTCGAGTCAATGAAAATGAATAACAAAAGAACAACGGAGGAGATAGAAAAATACGGACATTTAATTTGCACTAAGAACAGCTAAGTCACCTATAACTTAAATATAGCATAACAACAACACACCTTAAATTATTATGAGTGAAAGATATGAGATGTAACCAATAATATTTTTAAAATTTTCCATTTTCCTCTAACTTTTTTGAATGAGAGAATTCTTCTTGAGAAGGCTTCCCTACCTTCCTTTCACTTCTTTCTGCCTAGGGTTATTGTGGATCAGTCTTTATCGAAGAACAGCTTATCCCGCCATCTTCGCCTGGGCCTGCTGCGATGTCGCTTGCAATGTAAAATTTATTAAATCCATCCCCACTACTTCATCATCTACCTAGCCTTTTCCCATCTATATTGGGGTCGGCTTCCAGTCTAACCGGATGCAGCTGAATACTAGTATTTTACGCGAGCGACTGCCTATCTGACCTCCGCAACCCAGCTGCCGGGCAATGCGATACCCCTTGGTAAGACTGGATGTTAGACTTTCGGGCTTCTGACAACCCGTAACGACTGTCAAATATCTACAAATGACAGTCGGGACTAACGTCTAAACGTGATTTCCGAGGCACGTAGGAGTCTCCAATGTAATAAACGATCACCCATACACAGACTGACCTCAGCAAGCGTAGCTTAACCGTCAATCGACCCGTGAGGCTGTTTTTATTTAACCACAAGCTCCCCCATCCCCGCCACTTAGTTATCATCAAATAAGCGTCAAGCAAATCGATAAAATATAGAATGAAAAGATAGCAAATTGCAATAACTTATCGAGTTTAAATGTAGCAATATCTACTGGATAATAGTTTAGCGTTATCATGAAAGATCGGAAATCATTTCCCTCTAAGTATGAGTGCTTAGAGCCTTTCAAATGACATAGTTGGTCAAGCTAAAGATATAATTTCACTTCTCCTCAACTTAACGACTTAATTCTTTCAAACAAACCTACAATTTTTAATCAGTTTATAAACAGAATCTCAACGGTAACTATCCACTGCCTCGTTGATCTGGTAGTGTGCATAGTCTTGGGTTCAATTCCCGGGTCGTGCAAAGTGATATAGGGTTTTTATCCATTAGGAATTTTACAAAATAAATAATTAATAATAATAATTACTGCTTTGTTGGCCTAATGGAGGCAAGCGCTACTGCTGAGCATAAGGTCCTGAGTTCGAGTCTCGGGTCGGACATAGTGTTATTAGGTTGTTCAATCTAAAATTCTTCAGTAACAGCCCTGAGTCTGGATTTGTGCCCGGTTAGTGACATAATAGGTTCGCCCCCTATTTCATGGGACTTAAAACATAACTGGCGAAATGTGGGTGTTATATTCCTAGGTACGTCTCTGCCTAGCCCTTCAGGGAATACAGTCGTGATGTTACGTTAGTCTAATACACAGGCCTTTGGCGCCTTTTGGCAATATTACCAACCACCAATCTCCACCGCTCTCAACCAATCAGCTTGCAAGCCCACTGATAGCTTGTAAATATCCTTATATCAGCCAGTCGCGTTTATTTTTAACGAGTACAAGATTGAGTGTGATGGCTGCCGAGTGGCCCCTATCTCGAGCTAAAAGCTCCATATCTAAGGCATCTGGAATGGGCAACACGTGTTTAGATAAGGCTGGTCTAGACTGCTCGGATGTCTACGTTATATTTGATTTATTTGTCGAGGGTAGGATGATGGTATGAGAGAATCGATTTTGTGTTCGTTGCTTTGGATGTTATTGTTATGTACTGTGAGGAAAACGGTTTGAAATTTGATTTTAAAAGAGACTGTAAAGATAAAAAAAAAAACATAAAAGATAATTTATTTGTCAAACTTGCGTTTACATAAACTAACTAATCAGACATGCAAGGTATTACATTAATATGTCGTGAGCGTACCTCTAAGTTTGTTTGTGTTTCTTCTCAAAGTAGGGTACGGAAACACCGACCCAATCTAATTCTAATTTATTTATGACGGTTTTTTTTTAATCCTATTTGCATTTTATTTCATTACGATGTTCAAAAGTGCTAATAAAAATATTGAAAACAACAATACAAAGTGAATGGGTTTATTTTCAAAACTTATTTTTGCGACTGAAAAAATCTTAAGCGTCCGGGATTTGATATTTGGATTTGATGCTTTACGCATTAATTAAAAAAAACCTCATTACATTTTAGTTTTAGATGCATAAATACTAGACATGTTTTATCGCCAAACGGCACTTTGCATGACCAAGTTTTATATTGTTTTTCCGGTAACCTACTCCTAACAGTTTTCGTAGATAAAACTTAAGAATAAACAAATTGGTTGGCATATAAGTGATAGTTAAGATAAATAAGAAAATCGTGATGGAAATATGTTGTGGGTTCGAACCCGGGAAAGTACTTTTGTCGCTTATTAAATTCACAATTGTACTCTCTAAGTATACCTATCTTAAAAATACTGACTTCGGTCTTCGGTGTAGGAATTAATTGTGAGAAAATCTGGACTTATTTTTTTTTCTTTTCTTAGTCTTTGCTGTCTCACTGTGTGTGTTGGGCAAAGGCTTACCCCAAGTCCATCCAAACACTCTTTTCCCGCGCCATTCCTCATAATATGACAGCCCTCATTTTAAAATTAATATAAGCATAAAATCGCCAACCCAAAACTTGAGCAAGCGTGGTGATTAATCCTCTTATCATACAGAGAAGGCACCTTATGTCAGAAGAGGCAGTGGAACAGTAACTAACTGGTGTTTTAAACCAAATCAGGTTACCAAGTCCAACTATTTAAAGCTGCAAGAAGTATAAAAATAATTTACCAACATAAAACACGGACCAAAATAATCTTCCTATTTTTTTTCTGTTAAAGTTATGATCCAGGCACAAGCTAAAAGCTAACTATAAATTAAGACAGTGCAGATAGACCGCATAAATCTGGTGTATCGACCAATAGACGATCGCTATCACCCCCCCTTACACCCCTATTCCACCCCCTACGGTGGGGAACTTTCGTTATCCTGCACACGTAGTGCAGCTGAGAATTAATATCTAGATATTTTGGACATTGATAATGTTCTTGTGAATGTTGGAGACAAATGGAATGCTGTTCCAGGTATCAAAATGGAATATAGCTTTCATGTAAAAACTGATGAGAAATGATAGATTGAGGAATGATGTGTTCTAACAACGTTGTGGTTGAAAAGAAGACATAGTGACCAAAATAAAAGAGAGTGCTTATTTATTTATTATTTATGTAATACTTTAAGCACACAAATGTACAGAAGCGGACTTAATGCCATAGGCATTTTCTACCAGTCAATTTGGGTGATGCAAAGACAAAGAGTGGCAGGTGCAATTTCTTAAAAGAAAAGAAAAGGGAAAGAAATATATATGTATATATACATGGTTAGGTCATGTTGAGAGGATGAATGACAGGTGACAAACAAAAGATGTTTATTAAATAGATATAAGAGGAAATGCCAGAAGAGGACGCCCTAGAAGGACTTATACTAACCTTATTGGTGATGTTCTTCAGAAAGGTCCGTTGCGTAGTACTCGCAATCGGCGTGCGTTTATGAGCGGAGAAAAGGCGTGAGTTCATTTGCGTATGAAAAGCTATGTTACTGGATCAAGATGACCTCCCATGTGCTACGGAGGATTCTATACCTTACGCCAGGCAGCGTAGCAGTTCTCGTCTAGTCAATGTTCTAAAATCTTGGTGGACAGCATATCTCTGCAATTGTATCTTATGGCCAAGTAGCTTTTATAGCTAAGTCGAAATCAATTTGTAGTTGACTTATGTTACCCCACAGTCAAATACGTTTCGCCGTAGTTCATTTCAAGAAACATTGTCTCTATTAATATTATCTCTAATACAATATTCACGAACAATTCGCTATAACTTGTCCGTATCGAGTATCTAAATCTCTGAATATGACAAAGCAACAAATTTCCACACTTCAATCTGTATGCGCGTGGGCATAATCGCGAACATCTACGAGCGGGACCGAAGCCGCCCGACGCGACCCGAGCGCGCCCGAACCTATCGCCGAGTGTCCTGTGCTATCTGACGGACGTGGGTGGCCGATCTATCTGAAATGCCAAGTTGAAGGGAATGTGAATTTGACGGTCAAATGGCCGGCTTGATAACTTGTGGCTATTTATTTAAGGCTAGCAACCCGCGAGCCACTTAACTTCAGGACGTAAAGTACTAAACTGATGAACACCTTGCGTGCATCTAGAATATATATTTAGTAGTCAGCATTAAGCACAAATAATCAAACCCTGAAAACTCTAAATAGTAGACAATATTACAACTGCAAAAGGAAAACTTTATCCCGCGCAATTTTGCACTTGACAGTTGACAGTGACAGTTATAGGTTTACTTTTTTTAGAACCAAAGAAAAAGCGCGCGCAAGATTTTTTTGACAATAGAACAGAATCTTTAAAGGTTCATTCACAACAAATGTAAAGAAAATATCCCACAAGATTATGATGCTGGTTATTTTTAACGCTAAGCGGATGACCAGACACACAGATAGGCATCGTTTGTTAGAGTGAGCTAATCGATTCGCAGGCAAGCCCTTATCTCACGGTAAATATAAAACTGAATGCGGCCTTATCGCGAGATTTTGGGATGGAATGTACACTGTGAGATACGATACGGTTTTCATAAGCTTTTATGTACATACCTAGTTGTTTGAGGATTTAGAGAGCGTTTAAGTAAGGCTGTCTAAACGAGCGTTGATAGAATTCGATTATGTGACCTCAAGTCGTAAGGAACAGATTAGTCGAATCGTTGAGAGCAGGGTTGGAATGGCAAAGGATGCAGCAGATGAAGAGATTTATTGTAAGGCTGTCTACACGAGCTTTAACAGAATTAGCTCATGTAAACTGTACTACTGTGTGTAAACTGTTACAAGAAAGAGATTAGAGCTAGTTAGGAAGGTTGAGAGCAGGGTTGTAACGGCAAATGGCGCGTCAGGCGTGCTTTTGTTTCGACAGGACTTTGTTGAAGTCGAGAAAGATGAGAGGTGTATGCGAGTGAGAAAGAGACTGTTCAGAAGACAGTTAAAGACTCTGGAATTCCAGACACAGGAAGGCGACCAGCTATCTCAAACATCCACCCACGCCATTATGTATTTCTGACGAATATCGTATCGCATCATCAAACGGACACACACAGCACATAGTCGGCCACAAACAAATCAAGCATTGCCTTTTTTTCTTAATATCTCTCATATCTGCTTGAAGAATTTATTGCCTAATTACCAGTCGTTATTGTTCAGTATATTATTTATATATTGGACCGGTTCACATTTTTATTGAGCGAGATAAGTTCAGATTTTAATGGTAATGGGAGACACGTAGATAGGATAAGGATTGCCTTAAGAGCGCCGATTACGGAGATATGGCGAGCTCTCGTGAAAATCTTTTTCGTTTCTTTTTTTAGGACATCGAGTCTGGCTTTTGTCATAAGTAAATATTGTAAGTAGGCACTGTATTATTTTTGTTATTAATAATTTTTGGGTATGGCTAAGTCCAGCTTGTGATAAATGAGATAATTATTGTCAAGTCTTTTTCTTTTCATGTACTACAAATAACAAATAATTGCTGTTGTGTCTAGACGACATCTTAACTATTTTTATTGATCTGCAAAATCGTAAAACAAAATAATGAAAAGCAGTACTAAAATTTATCTGATATAAAATATTGGAAAGGGTTCACTAGGTAAGACTAAATTAATAAGCTAATTACGACATACCACTGAAATATAGTATATTATTATTTTTATTTAATGGTAAAGATGTGCATACAAATTATGTTGGTTTCTTTTTGTCATAACGATAGATAGTGCTAAGCGTCGTCTCGTATTTCCAAGATAAAGATACTTACTGTTTAATTAGGGCCCATATCATGCCATAAGTGGCGTTTTATACAGCAATTTGCTGTCCACTATACATGACAGGATCCTATTTATAATCTGTGGTCGTATAAAAGGCGGGCTTATTGTGGGATGACGTGTCTATGGTTGCATATGTAATCTGTGGGATCGCAATGTTTTGATTTGAATATGGAAGTTATGGAGGTTTTTTAGATTAAATAAATAAGTCTACATAATAATATTTTGTTTTTTAGTTTGATATATTTTTGAAGCTACTATAGTAAAATTATTATCCTGATTGACGGGCAAGTGATAAAAAAGGAACTGTACGAGTATCCACTCTTTATTTAGATATAGGGTGGAATCCCGATATCGACACACAAACTGTTACCATTAGTTTAGTACCGGTTTTTGACCCCCCAGCGCTAAAATTTTCTGTCGGCTTTTCCTACTTTCTACTTTTCTGTCTGTTACACTTTAAAATTTAAAAAGTAATGGTTTCTTCCTGAACCAATGACATTTTTAATGATAATGGTAAATTATTTAGTTTAAAAAAACATCTCGTAGGCTTTGATCGAAATGGCAATGTTTTCATGATTTTTTTTACAGTACCAAGCGTCAACTAATTAAAAAAAAAATGGTAATGAGGATTCCGTTAACTCATTATTAACAAAGAATTTGAAAAAAATACTCTCAAAACGAACTAATAAAAAGACGCAGAGTTAAGTTGTTCCAAATTTAATTATCGGAAAATGTATGGTTTACTCTCCAATACCGAATTTATTCTACGTTTATTAATATGGAGTGTATAGTTCAGCATATCTGTAATATATATTAGTCTGTTGATGGCCAATACCCATGTATGCACATATGTACAGAGGCCAGCACATCAAGCTACCCTAATGTGTCTAATTTCTTTGATAGTTTTTCAACTTTATCGCAAAAGACATAAGGTTCATATTGAATTGGAAAAATCTGACAGTTTGGGGTAGCTTGATGTGCTGGCGTCTGTACTACTAATACTGTATGGTAATGTCACAGTGTAAAATTGAGAGAGGCACTTAACAAGGGTAACATCTGTCTGTCTTATGATAGCTTTGTTTCGCGGCATTTAGACGTCATTTTTAAAAGAGTTTTGTCACTAGTTAGTAGATTATTATAAAATGTGAGATCGTCACAGAACATGGGGATGCGCCGCCATAAAAACCAAGCGTGTCACTGTTCACTCGCAATACGACACAAATGACGTACATACACTGACGGTTTTGAATGGTAAATATGACAGAAGCTTGCGCTCAACGCATTTTAAGCGCCACGAATTTTATTAACCCTCTTAAGAAGCTATCAGCGACGCGATTTCATAATGATTATGTTAACTAAAATGAAGTTAATAATACAGAGGTGTGATATTAAATCACTTGTGTCCCGATTTCTTAAATACCTGCACTCAGATTACGGTATTTACAGGTTAATAAAAAGTTAAGACCTAACGTCATACGTCACAACCAAAAACAAAAGCCAAACCATCAATTTCAAATTTAGAACGACAGCAAACCGCAACAGAATAACCGAAAAAGCGCGCCATAAAACATGCGAAACGCGTCACTTTCCGAAAACATGTTACAAAGCATGTTGACTTGACCTCAAGCATTAAAAGGCTTGGGAGTGTGAAGTTTAAACAGGCTATAGGTAGCCTGAAATAAAACGCGACAAACGCCGGGTGGTGGGCGCTGATAACACGAGGCGAGTGCCGAGCCGCGTCGCGCCGCGTAGTGTTGCCACGTTCAACGTTTTTATGTTGCTCTATGGATTTTAGTTGGGGTTAGAATGTTGTTGCTGTTTGTTTATTGGTGGAGTTTGTTTATTGAACTACGAGCACTGGGTTATAAAAATGTTTGGGTTTAGAAGAATGTTGTTGAGAAGTTTTTGTTGATAATTCAGCAGTTTCCTAAGTAAAATGATATTATTATTAATTTTAATTGTCAACATTTACATTTCATTTCTATTTGCATGAAGAATTTTCCAAAAAAATATCAGGACCGTTGTACTGCAATATTATTTTATCGTTTTCTTGTGCTTTTGCTATGTGTAATTGTGTATAAATGTGTTGTTAATAAATTTATAAACCAACTCACTGTTATTTACTACTTACTATTACTGCAATTAACTGAAACAACTATTTGTACCTAAAACGAGTTAGAATCTCAAAATCAAATACTAACTCCAAAAGAAAAAAAACTCAGAAAATAAATATTATTTTCTACACTGGCAACCCGTTTGCCGAGTGATGGATGCACCACACAGATAACACCCTTTTGACTTAAACGCGCGGCCAAAAGGTAAACACACCTCGAAATAACTCCACATTGTTATAATCTCCCTTTTTATAAATAATACTCAAGATTGTGAGCGTTTTAAGTTATCTACAATCATTTCACACTTAGATATATTTAAAAAAGTTGTGGGTAATTAAAAACGTTTTTATACATTTTGTCTATGATGTGTGGTCACCCAGAGCCGGTCAATATGTGACCTCCTTAACAAAAACGGAGTAGGTGGCTTTTTAAGATAGGTGTGTTTTTAAATAAATCAATTAATTGTTTTTCTGTAACCCCTTCCCATTTTTCTTTGCATCTTGTTTTTGAAGAGAAAAATCCTGTAGCCACGTTAAGGGTTCACTGGTAGGGGTAAAACTTATAGGTTCGTGTTATTCCAAAGTTTAACGTATTCACTTCCGT
Organism: Phlogophora meticulosa; assembly: GCA_905147745.2. Classification (NCBI taxonomy): domain Eukaryota; kingdom Metazoa; phylum Arthropoda; class Insecta; order Lepidoptera; family Noctuidae; genus Phlogophora; species Phlogophora meticulosa. The sequence continues at coordinate 16,545,504 of LR990522.1, read as the reverse complement.
CGGCAGTTCCTATTTTTTTTTAAATTACCCTTTTTGCTGACGCAAGGCTCTTGAATGATCTTGAAACTGAAGTATAAATAAATCTCATGCTTACTTATACATTTCCATAAATTATTTCACAAAACATTACCATCCAAAAACCAAAACACACACACTTAAAATCTAACTCACTCACACACACACACACTTTAACAAGAACACACACATAAAATTTTACACAACTTGATATTTGCACAAGTCCACGTGGTGTGTAGTAAAATAACGAGTTGGGCGTGCGGCGCTGTGATAAGGGCGGGCGGCGCCCAAGTGATGTATAGAGCGATAGACTGGTGCTGGGCGGTAAGATAACCTGCCATTGACGCAGTGCGTGATTGACTGCTGCCTCCAGAAATTATACTAGAATTTATGGCTGTCTGGGTAGATTGAGGGTTCGGATAGGACGGGAAGAAAATTGTAACCAATGTTATTTTTTTTAGTCCCAATTTCAAAAAGGTTTTGATATCAATAGCAATTTAACACCCTTTCGCTGCCCAGTTCAAAGATACGATTTAACTTTTATGTCATAATTATTGGCCAATTACATAATGCGTAGGTACATGGTAGGGGGTCATGGACAATAATGGGCATGTTCACATCTCATCTATAGCTTTTTACATGTACGACTCGGGAAGCGAGTTCCGGGTATATGAACAATTTTTTTTCGACCCGGGAGCCGGGTGCTGGGTTCTAAAAGTGATAACTGTTAGAAAACGAGACACAATAGAAAGTGTATTGTTTGTCGGTCACTAGGCGTTTAAGTTGTTAAGAAAAACGTTAAAGAATGAATCACAAGTTTAAAAACAAAGAAAAAATATGTGTATCATACTGCATGTCTGTTGGTTTGAATCCCTGGTGGAGCAAAGTGTTACCTACTGGGTTTTTCCAATAGGATTTTCTCAGTAACAGCCGGAGTCTAGAAGTTGGCGGTGTGATACCCCCGTGCCACGGAAAGGATGTTAAGCCGTTGGTCCTGCGCCTGATCTCTCTTCTTCAGGCATGTCGAATTGCCGTCCCATCCGACTACGAGAATGACGGTATAGTGACAGTACCCACAGTACACCCACATTGCACGAGTTATATTTTTAAGGCCCATGTAAAAGGGGTTGAGCGTATTGCCGTCAATCGGGCACACATCCAGACTCCGGGCTGCTAGTGAGAAATTCCTTGTGAAAAATCTCAATAGCACATTGCTCGACCCGGGATTCAAAACCAAGAGCTCATGATTAGCAGTCGTGTTTATGACATCAAGACCACGAGGCACACACTTCTGCCCAATCCTTCGTGGAATACAGGCGTGATGTTACGTGTGTTATGTGTATCAGAGAAAGCACCTGAAATATCAATCAAATCATCTCCCGCGCTCATGGCGAGGAGACTACTCCACTGAGATGATGTCATAACCGAAATTCGGTCAGGACGACTTTCTAATATTAGTTTTAAAGGTGACAGGGAAATTGTGTGGAAATCGGTTGTCATGGTATGGACACGTGATGCGAAGGAATGAGGATCACGTTGTGAGGAAAGTTTTGAGTATGAATGTAGAGCGTTACAAGAGTAGAGGGAGACCCAGGAAACGATGGATGGATTGTGTTAAAGATGATATGGCTAAGAACGAGGTGACTTCTGAGATGACGGCAAATAGAGATGTATGGAAGAAGACGACTTGCTGCACCGACCCCAAAAAAATTGGGATAAGGTCAAAAGAATGATGATAGTTTTTAAGCCTCATTGTTGTTTTTCCTTTTGATGGATCTTCACAACTAGTTTTAAATCAAACGGCCTTCACTCTCCCAAAGATACCTATATAATATAACTTTTAATTCTAGATCGCTTATATTAATATTAATTTGCCCATTATTCAGATTGAATGATACCGCGATCGCTTTTACGACGTTTTATAAAAACCGCGATTTTAGTGAATATTAGTGATTGTTATCGCGATATTATTAATTCAATTTTTTGTCCAACAGATGAACAAAAATAAACCATCGAGAATTTGTAGGTGAGTCGTGATGGCTTAGTGGGTAAGGCCTCGCCAGTCAAGCACGTGGTTGTGGGATCAAAACTGGGCAAAACACCATTGTGACATTTAAAATTAATGTGTACTTTCTAAGTTGATTTTCAACATCTCTGTTAAGGTGAATAAAAAAACTTGGAAAGAAAGCTGGAAAAGCTTCCTCAATCATATTATATTTACTGCAAAACAAAAACAGTGCACTTTTAGTCAAGCATTAGAAAGAAAGAAAGAAAGAATCTTATATTTAGCACACACTCAGGCACACAATGACAATACAAAATATCGAAAACAAAGAAATAAATTGTTATGATGATGACACAAGTAATAAAAAAAGAATATATCTACATGTTTTCACTGACATCGGTGAAGGAAAACATCGTGAAGAAACCTGGACTTAAAATTAATATAAGACTGAAATCGCCAACCCGTCTTGTGAAAGCGTGGTGATTAATGCTCGTGCCTTCTCTGTATGAGAAGATGCCTTTGCCGTGCAGTGGGACAGTAAAAGGCTGGTATTACTATTATTATTTTTATAGATATTTTAATTATGTGCCTTGCAATACATATAGTTGTCGACTAGTGTTAGTGAAAAGTGACATAGATGTGGGAAATAATAAGTGTGTCAATATCTAAGAAAAGACCCAGTTACCTACCTAATGCCTGACCTGGCATTCTGACCCATATAACATACCAGCTGATTTGGAGATCAAGAAACTCATAATGATTCTTATTAATTTATACAGTAATCTAATCAACTAATTCTTATCTCGGAGATATCCTCCGGAAATGGACCGGCCCTATCAGAATCAAAAGTGCGTAATCTTGGAAATTTAATAAAGATTAGATTTAGATTGGCACACATTAAATTAACAGAAGTTATTGCTGCTTCATTTAAATATTTAATGTGGACTTCTTACAGTTATTTTTATGTGAATTTGGTGTTTTTGTTTAAACAAAAACTTTCTAGCGGAATTATCTAAGCACATGACTTTTTTTGGGATGAATCAAGGCACGGTTTTCCAACCTTTCTTTCGTGATGCTATACCCATGTCCAGCATTGGTAATAGATTCGGAATTCCACAATTAATCCTCTTCTTAAAATCATTATTTGAGCGACTGTGTACTGACGTTATATTTTATGTGACATTTTTAACCTTGATAAAGAAACGAAGGATGGAATGTGTGAAAGATGATATGGCTAGGAAGGATGTGACTTCGGATATGCAAATAGAAATGTATGGAAGAACGAGTCATGCTGCGCCGACCTCAAATAGATTGGCATAAGGGCAGAAGGATGACGATGATGATTTTTATCCTTAATAATATAATCTGTTAAAATTTTAGCTTATTTTTTCGCCAAGTAACAGTATTCAGTAAGTAAGTTTATGCCTTAGTATATGGTGATACAAAATTATGTATTGTTCGTCTTGCAAGTGTGTGTTTGTAAACGTACCCACGATACAGGAGGTATTCCTAGTGTGTGGCAAGGATTAAAAAGAAAGTATGATGTGTAATCTCTTTTCTCCCAAATTTGCAAATTCTTTATTTGAATTTCAAAAAAAGCACATGAAATCGCAAGAATATCAGCCAGCCTGTGGTGTAAGCTGAATGCACACAGAAGCCGGTAAAGCTATTCAACTCAAGAACATCAATTAGTAATGTACAACCCACTCTGTTCGCAATAAAAACAATCCTTGACGAAACACGAACACTCCCAAATGACTCATTGGCCGTCAATTAACCACAATATGTTAATACCATTCAGCACACGCGCCTAACATTATCTCGTAATAAACCATTGACATTTTGCACCAGATAAGCCACGAGGAGTCATCAAAGATATGTATGTATTTAAATCATACTTGGATTTCGTCTCTCACGCAGGGTTGTTATCTTAAAAAGCACTCTCTGTTATCTGGTCAGGCGCAATCTCACATATTATGTGCCTATGTCCTTTGTAAAGGCAGGGGCACACGCTGACGGCTTTAGGAGATGGTTCTTTAATATTTACACGTTTTTGGTGTAGTGAAAATGTTATTGGCATGATGTCCTGGGTTCGATTCCCGCGTCGGGAGAAGTAGTATTGGGTTTACCTATGTGGAATTTCTCAGTAGCAGCATAGTCTGGATGTATGCCCGGTTAGAATAGGCTCGTCCCCTATCATACATACAATGTGGCTTAAACATAATTAGCGATGTGTGGGCGTACCTCTGCGCAACCCTTCGAGGAATACAAGCGTGATGTTTTGTTAAAATTAGGTCAGGGCGAGGGAACTTGGTTCTGTATAAAGCAGTAATTAAACAGACGGATTAACCTATTTATCGCTTTACGGGACCATAGGCATATTGTCTGATTATTAGAATCCCTCAGACCAGGTGGGATGACGATCTGCGAAAGACTGCAGGCAGATGCTGGATGCGGCAAGCTGAAGACAGGGCGCTATGTCGCTCATAAGGAGAGGGCTATGTCCAGTAGTGGACTAGTATAGCCTGATGATGAGGCATATTGTCTATACCTACGTCATAAACGTGACATTAAAAAAAAGAAATAGTAGTCATGGGGACTGCCGACATATGTCAAAACGTCAAAAATTGAAATAACTGTCAGTCGGGCATCAGAAGTCACCTTAGCCGTCACCTCACTTTAAAAATTTGATAGATATTCGAGGGCAAACAAGCTTAAGGCCCATCTGCAGGAAAGTGGTCACCACCTGCTATCATTCATCATCATCATCATACCAGCCAACGCCTTATATAAATACCAAGACAACTGCATAACAAAAGGCTTAGAAGATGCGTTGTTATCCCAAGGACAAAGCTGAAATGTCGCATGTGACAATAATTACACCGAACTATAACCACCAAATCGACTTCAGATCGTCACTCTTCATTAAGACACTTTCAAAATCGACTTCAACCTATAAAACCTTAAGACCCCTTCACACTGTACACGCAACTCTTAAATCGCAGAGTGATTCATTTGTCTCACAGACTCACAGCTATCCGTATGTTTTAAGTTTTCACAGATAACTGTGGATGGGGGCACTAAATTAATGCTTCGGCGTTAGTTGACTATCAGACAGATAAAGTGTCTCGCTTGGGCGCTGAGGAATGTGAGTAATTAAGTTACGGGTATGCACTTATAATAGGGGGCTCGTGGCTAAGTTTTAACAGCTTCACGGGTCGATCTTATACAAGGTGGAAGGAACATCGACACGCATTCTGGTACCTTGATTTCAGTACACGATTCTGGAAAATTTTCGTGGGATTTTCCATATTTTCTTACGTTTTTTTCGGATGTGTTTTTTGTTTAAAGCAGTAAAAAGTCATGTGAAAATCATAATTTCCATCTAACCTCCTGAGATTTACAATTAAAGAGATAATACTTTTAAATATATAGGTTAAGTTAAAATTCTTACGTTTGACAGTGTATATTACAAATTAACATCAGCTGTTGGCTGTCATTTGTAAATCTTCGACAGTCGTTGCGGGTAGTCAGAAGCCCGAGACTCTGACTACCAGAGATCAGAGGAGCAATTCCCGTATTCTTAAGAACGTTCACATTATAATCTCAGTCTCGATCTGTCAAAAATACTTAATGCATAATACTAAATTTCCCTACATGTTAAAGCTTTTGACATTGATTGTCGCTGAGATGATATTGTGAATAGATTTTAAACGTTTTCAATCACGGGAATTGACCTTCAGATGTTTTCACCACTTTGTAATGCTTTTTTTTTCAATTCGTTTGTTCTTCTTTCTTTTGTTTATGCCATTTACACGCTTGTTCTGTATGTACTTCACCATTGCAATGATTGCCATTTTGACAGATAACATAAAAATAAATCCCTATTTTCCTTGGTCAAAGGCATCACACGTGAACGGCTGGAGCAATTTCGCTAATTCTTTTTTTGTTGATTTTGTTATTGTAAGGAGAAGGTTCTTGCGGAAAGAAAAAATAAAGAAAACTTAACGTCTATTTTTACTTCGCGCGTTTGACAGTTCGCCCTATTGACAAGATGACGTTTGTCAGTTCAGCTAGTTACGAATGTTTTCAAAATCAGTCTTCAACGTAATTAGCAGGATCACAAATGCAGCGCTCGTGTAGGTAGCTACCAGATATGTAGCTCTCCGATACTACCGGTTCCTGGAAGATACCATTAAATAAAACTTAAAAGGCTTTTAAAAATATCGCCTACATTTAACCTACAGGATATGTTAATATCAAGATCAGCTGTTCAAGATGCTCTGACCAAAATCATAAAGAAAACGAGAGTGGATCAATTTAAGTTGTTATCGGAACCAAAATATCTCGCAGTGACACGCACATTGATTTGGATATAACTGTACATTAAAATAGGATTCTCTCAAATAGGTATCATAGATACCAGCCTGTTACTGTCCCACTGCGAACTCAATGCGGGTTCGCGATTTCATACTTATATTAATTATAAGTCCAGGTTTCCTCACGATGTTTTTCTTCACCGATGTCAGTGATGTCTGAAGATGAAGTTAGGAAGTGCTTAAGAATTGAAAAAGTCACATTAATACTTACCCGGATTAGAACCACATCCTCATACTCGTATATGAGAGGCGTGACCATAACTGGGCCATGAGGACCAAAAAAAACACACAACTTTTTATCTCCGAGGAGTCTACATAAAAGTATTATTATTGAATCATTTACCAGGTAATTTTTAAAAGTAGACTCGAAATAATTTTCTGAATATAATAAAACACATGTAAATCGGGCGATTTGTAACAAATGTCAGTCAAGAAATAAAATTCAATTAATTCATCATCTGCCTTGGGTTCGGCTTCCAGTCTAACCGGATGCTGCTGAATACCAGCACTTTACTTTGAGCGACTACCTATCTGACCTCCACAACCTAGTAACTGGGAATTACGATACCCCTTGGTAAGACTGGTTGTCAGACTTTCAGGCTTCTGACTACCCGTAACAACTGTCAAAGATCTACAAATGACAGCCGGGACCAACGGCTTAACATGCTTTCCGAGGCACGGAGGAGGAGGCTTGAAATGTTTGGAACGGTCACCCATCCACAGCCTGACCTCAGCAACCTTTGATCAACTCGTGAGGCTGTTATTATTCAGCCACGATCTCCTCTCATAAAACATTTAAGTCATTTAACCAAATAAAACAAATTCTGATATTATCGCACCAATGCCCTTGATAACTAACCAAACTAAAATCAGAGAATTAATATCACTTTCCGACAGATATCTAGACTAGAGAAAAGGAAGGCCATAGATAAGAACTAAGTTACAACCTTGAACTTCAGCGTGTTTAAAGTTGATGCGTTCTGAAATGTCATCTATGATTGTAAGGAAGCTTTAGTTCAACTAAAATTGACAGTTCTCATAAACGTCCGTCCCATCCTTGTTTTAAGAAAGAGATAAAGATGGTAGTAGGTTTAGTTTTGTTTAGATTCTAACCAAGTTGAACGGCATCAATGCTGTAACATCTGTATAATTCCCTAAAAATATTAGAGAGTTATTTCGCCGCGTTAACATCTTAACTGCTAGTGTCAGACAACGCGATACAATAGAAAATGTATTGTTTGTCGGTCACCTGGCGTTTAAGGTGTTAAAGATAGAAAAAGCATCCATGCTGAATCATTCTTTATAATTCCCCAAACATTTTAGAAAGGACTTTTACAGCGTTAAAGATGCTTCTACCGCAAAAGCATATACTGACTACCAAAACACAAGATATCACAAACTTCGAAGCTTAGAAAGAAGCCAAGACTACATCTAAGATATGATAACTATCCCACGCCATCGACACCCAACCACGAAGCTGAATAGCTCCGTATCCTCATGTAAAACAATGTTATCTCACGTTCCTAGTGTTAGCGGAACATTGGCGCGACGTCCCCGCCACATTAGACAGAAACTAACATAACAGTTTAATTACAAGTGCATCTAAACCGTATTAGTTGCAATGTAGGCGGGGCTGGGGCCGAGGCATAAGCGAAGAGAGTTTAAATAAGAAACCTGTCTGACAATAGCATTAGAACCACTGAAGATGTGGATAGAGTTATGCTGAGATGAGCTACACGATTATTTGAAAACGCGTACACTGACTGAACAGATGCAGTTCGTTCAGATCGTTTATCCTCAAAACAACATCTCAGGTTATCTGCATGGTCCTCACATGACATATATAAATTTACATTATTTTCCCATGAGGGTAAGCAAAAACTACAGAACGCCATCTGCTACGATGTTTGGACTTTAAAAAGAGACTGTGCCGGTCCACTATCATTTAAAAAATTGAGTAAGAAGTGCAACCGTCAACCAGTAATCTTTCAATAGGCTACATGACGATCTCACAATTGAAAACGAAATAAATTATAATATTTTTGAATTGAAAACTTCTTTAGTAGCGAGCGTTGAGCGATTCTGGTACGGCTAGAACTTATGGGTTCGCGTAACCGACATGATAATGTGCGCCAGACTGACAGTTATTCCAAAGGTATAACTTCTATCGGCAGTCCGCAAGACGTCCTATTTTATTTTGCAGGTAGCGACATCGCCCGCTACCGCCCTACACTTGCACCAAATCCAGTTAGAACAACTTTTGGTGTTTCGTATTGGATCTTGCGAAGTTGGTCGTATCGGCAAACGTATCGTTGTCGATGTCTTGAGCACTGTAAACGGTTGCAAATACAATGTACCACGTTATGGCTCTAAGACTGTTAGTGCTTTTGTAAGTCTAGATAATAATAATTGTTGTAGGAAGAGAAAAATCTTGATTATGAGGAGAATAATAATAATTTAAGCCTTCTTAAGTCCTCTGCAAGCTTATCCACAGCTAAATATAACGGACAACATAGACGGGTGATAGGTATAAATAATATGTTGGTCAACATATTATTTATACCTTAAAATCATCATCGTCATATGCCCAGCCTTTTAACAACTATGTTGGGGTCGGCTTCCAGTCTAACTGGATGCAGCTGAATACTTTTTTACATGGAGCAACAGTCTTTCTGACATCTACAACCTAGTTACTGGGCAACAGGATACCCGTTGGTAAGACTTTTGGGCTTCGGTTGTCTTACTACACGTAACGACTGTCAAAGATCTACAAATGACAGCCGGGGGCTAACAGCCCTTAAAAATAATCATCCTAAAATAATGAAACTTTGTTCGTTTATAGCTTATATTCAGAACTACCAGTCGGATTCAAAAAACAAATATTGCATTTGATAGCCCAATTTCTGAGATAGATTATAGGTTATTTAACGATCCTCTACGATCCTCAGGAGCATGCAAAACGAGAGGCATAGCTAGTACCTTATCAATTTATTTCAAACTAAAACAAACCAGTATTAAAGAAGTATTTCCTGACACCATCTACCGTTCATCATAGAAATAAAAACTTCGAACCGCCACTCCCGTTAGAGAAAGAGCAAAAAGCTAAAACTACTGATCGGTATCTTTGCACAGCCCAATGTATCAAAGCTGGTTTTATCTTCAGGGCTTATCCGGGTACATTGTGGATGAAAAATGTTGAGCAGCTTAGAGTGCAGTTTGAAATTTTATACGTCCGAGATCTGGGCTGTATCTCGATGCACTGCGCTTCCCTCCAAAACTTTTACTTTGCCAGCCAGTGTTGCTAGTGTGGGAGTTCGCGATCTCCCGGAAAATGCGGAATTTGATTATTTGCACCAAGGAGTTTTTATAAAAAAAGAAACTTGGGCTATCAATTTTCATTATGAGTTATTTACAGTCAATACTTAAGGTATTATACAATTTTTTTTTTTTTTTTTTTTTTTTTTTTTTTTTTTTTTTTTTTTTTAACGTTGCCCCACACTAGGTTTTTCTCCTGTATCGTGGGTGCGTTTACAAACATTTAAACTCACATACACAAACAGCCAGACCCGGAACAACTACCTGTAGGCCATACAAATATTTGTTCCGTGTGGGGATCGAACCCACAACACGCGGCGCAGCAGCCGATGGCTCAACCACCGCGCCAACAGTGTCGTCAACTAAAATTGAAGTACATATTAAATTGATGAATTAAATCATAGATAAATTACAATAGAGAAACCGAATGTTTATTTATTTTTATAATTTTGTCAACTGCTGGTGCAATTCAATCTTGTTACCTTTCATCTTTATCCAGTACCAGTATTATTTTAGCGTAGCAATGCTGGTAACCATAGCTCCACAACTGGCAACACTACAAGATACTGCGCCCTGATATATTCGAGCGCGATACCAACTTCAGAACGCGGATGCTTCAGATTTCGACGAATTGTTCTGAATTTTAAAGTAAATAAGCTAGTTTGATAGATAACGCTAAAAGATACAAGATAGTTTGTTTAGATTAGACCTCTGGTTTTACAAAGTTTCCGAATTGTTGTAGAATTTTTGTTTTAGGTTAGTTTTAGCTGATAAGACTTGTACCTGAACTGCACTTCTTATTCTTAGAATATTTTAATGTCGTTGGTCTAGTGGTCCCTAGCGCGAGTGCTGAGCTTGAGGTCCTGAGTTCAATTTTTGTTTTTTTTTTCTTATTTTTGGAATTGCTTAGTAGCAGCCCGGAGCCTGGATTTGCTGTCGAAGTACCGGATGGTGGAGATAGGCGCGCCCTCTATAACATAGGACTTAAACACAACTGTCGAAATGTGAGTGTACCATAGATACACCTGCCTAGCCCATCGTGGAATACAGGCGTCATGTTATGATTGTATTAAGTGGTTATAAAATGTTTTATTAAAGATGCAAAAATGAAATAAAAAGCACCATTTATATCTTAGCTATTACTTATTTATTTTATAAAACTACTACTAGTTTTTCAGTGCAACCCCGCTGCGCGTGCGTCGCGTCGGTGGCGGCGACAGCGGAATGTTACCAAGTTAAATATATTTTTCTTCTTTTCATCACCTGATTAGCGTTTTTTCAACTATGTTGGGGTCGGCTTCCAGTCTAACCGGGTGCAACTGAATACCAGTATTTTAAATGGAGCGACTGCCTAACTGACCTCCAGAACCCAGTTACTGGGCAACACGACACTATTTGGTAAGACTAGTTGTTAAAATCAAAATCAAAATTCATTTATTCAAATTAGGCTGAGAATCAGCACTTTTTGAACGTCAAAAACGTTTACATAAGACAGTCCCCCAAAACGCCCACCCTAGACCATCGGGCTTCTGACTTATCGATTGTCAAAGACCTTCAATTCGGAGGAGGATTGATATGATTGTATACATTTTTCTTCTCTTATTTTTTTTTGTTCAGTCACTCTTTTAAAATGACGCCATTACAATAAGTTTAAATAAAAGATTCTAGAACACATTGTTGTTTGTAGATAATTATGTGGTTGAGTTTTTTTTTTATATTCATTCTTTCAACTAAAAACAGCGTCTATTTAATAGTTAAAAGGTACTTAAAACTAATCAAATAACAAAAAATATCCTGCACAATCTTCCCTTTAGTCGTAAAACCTATGTATCGGAGTACAATTTATAGGTCGTGTCAAACAAGTTTTTAATGCACACAATAGTTGTAAAGGCAACGGGCTAATAACTTCAGTTTTATCCGCTCGTAAAACCAGGATACAAGCATCTATATTAAGGTGATCACGATTTTCTAGAGCCTTGGAAATAAGTTAGTCCCTTGAACATATTTGACTGTGTGTATTCTCTTGTTTTTTTTTTTCAAATACTTTTGGTTGTAATGGACGTGTTCAGCTTTGTTCATGAAAATTATAATGATATCATTATTCTACGATTTTTTTTTTTTTTTAAGAAATTGGCAGTCGCTCCATGTATTGGTATTTCTACATCTGGTTAGATTGGAAGCTGACCTCAACATAGTTGGGAAAAGGCTAGGCGGATGATGATGATTAAAAATACATACAATCCTAAATCACCTTTCTATCACAAATTCCCTAGAAATAATTTATTAATAGTCAGCTAGTTTTCTAAACAAATGTTCGAAAAGATGAAGAAGAGATTCAAAGTAACACATTTATTACATCAAAATGGACAGAGATTAGCTAAACACATACCTAGACCGAAAAATAGCAATAAAGACTACATAAAAGAAATTGCTCAAAAATGCACATAACATTGCCAGCTCATAAAAACCATTTAAGTTATGGTCTTGCAAATAATAAATAAAGAAAATAATGATAACTACAATAATAAATAGCAAGTACAGTCAAACATACGGTTAAATCGTTGAAATGTATCATTTTAATGGACATTGTCTAATATTAAGATCTAGATATAATCTAAATCGCAATATCTAGCCGTTTTGAACGCCTGTGAAATTATTATCTGTCTGACATTGGGTATTCCCAATTGAAGGACATTTTGGTGTTATAAATTATCCATACTAATATTATAAATGGGAAAGTGCGTGTGTCTGTTTGCTCGTCTTTCACGGGAAAACGGAGCGACGAATTGATGTGATTTTTTAAGTGGAGACAGTTGAAGGGATGGAGAGTGACATATATTACTTTTTGTCTCTTTCTAACCCCCCACTAACGCGAGCGAAGCCGCGGGCAAAAGCTAGTTGTGTTATAACTTATTCCATGAACATATCTTCACACCTGTGTTTCCCAAAGGGTTAGGCAGAGGGCACCTAAATTTCGACAGTTATGTTTAAGTACCATGTCATATTCCAGATGATTAGTTTCAGGCTGGTAATTGCTGCTTTCAGGGTGTGTCATGTCGATTTTAAAAGATTTCAGGTATTTTTTTTTAATTAATCGTTGCCCCACACTAGGAGTTTCTTCTGTATCGTGGGTGCGTTTACAAACATTTAAACTCACATACACAATCAGCCAGAACCGGGACAACTGCCATACAAATATATGTGCCGTGCGGGGATCCAACTCGCGACACGCAGCAGCAGTCAAGCGCTCAGCCACTGCGCCAACCGTGGCGACAAAGTTCCCTGCCATTCGGCTAGATAGATAGTATAGGTACCTTTACCACGAAGATAGTACCTGCATGGTACTTACTTAGTACAACTTGTTGACCATCAGCCTCTCAGTTCATCTCAAGACCACGTAAAGGAGCAACAGCATCACAGATAACAAATTTAACATGGTCGTTGATCGCTGAACAAATTTACGACGACCACCGCACGACCATTTTAGAAAGTTCGGCCACTCTATACAATGGCGGAGGAAGTAACCTCTACTAACGGCGTCGTTACGCCCGCTAACGCCCGTTAACAGCCGTTAACGTACGTTATCAGCGATACAGGGCGGGCGGAAGATCACCTGAGGCTAACGCCCCGCCCGCCCTAATGCATCCGCACTTATTTATTCCCCTGTTAGGCGGCCGATATGTTTCCTGAGATTTTTATCTACGGAACCCAGGTAGGGTCACCAGGAGTTCCGTAATATTGTTTTTCTGGATTTTAAATGTTGTTGTAAATGTTTATTGGGTGCGCTTCCGCAGAGTTAAGCGTCTTCAATTAAATTTGATGGGGTGGCGTCAGCCATTTTTGTTTCAGGATGGGAGAAAAAGTTAAGAGTAATTTTCATAAGAGTTAATGGGCAACGTCTGCTATTAGACCTTCGAAATGCTGTTGAAAATGGAAAAGCTGGTATTGAAATCCGGCGCCGGCGTGCGTGTATGACCAGATGTATGAACGTAAACGAATCTAAAGGAATGGTAAGGTCCTTAACTTACCCTTCCTTTAGCTTAATTCCTGGTGCATACCTAGCCTAGACGACTAAGTCATCATCTGTCCAGTCTTTTGCCAACAGGGTCGCCTTCCAGTCTAACCGGATGCATATCTGACCTCCACAACCCAGTCATTGGGTAGCACGAAACTCTTTGGTAATACTTGTAACGACTGTCAAAGATCTACAAATGTCAGCCGGAACCAACTGCTTACCAAATTGCTTTCCGACACAGACGGGACCCGATATATAATGAATGGTCACCCATCCAACGACTGACCTTATCACCTAAGATCAACTTTTGCGGCTTTTATTATTTAGCCACGAGCCCGTCGGCCCCATAAAATTAAAAAAAAAGTCCATAGAAAAAAGCCAACGACGTGCAAGGCACTGCAAGGCCCACATTATCTCTGTCCAATACAAAATCCACAAGGAACTACAAAACTACGTTCCATAATTCAACTACAACTACACACAAGATAAAGCTGGCACTATCAGACCATTAGCGGGCGTACCTGAGTCGATATATATTCAATTAGACCTGGGCGGGCGGCGATACCATCAGGGCGGGCGGATACTAACACCTTTTAATTTCGTGGTAACTGGTTACTGGAGGCTTTGTTTGTGTTTTGAGTTATGGTTGCAAGGAAATGCTTGTAGCTTTAGGGTACCGGATCTAGATTTTTTCAACATTCAGTTTTTGAGATCTTAAATTATTTTTTTACGTGCGTAAAGCACGTAAAAAAATAATTTTGTGTTTTCCCAGACACAAATGTGGTCTCGATATATAATGGACGGTCATCCATCTACGGATCGCCCTCGGCAAGTGTTGCTTAACCTACGATTGCCCCGTGAGGCTGTTGTTATTTTGCCACGAGCCTTCCAAACATGTCATTTATAAGATCTTAAGAAGATGAAACACTATTTATTTTAGTATGAAAAATACAGGGGGTGAATACTCGAAAACAATTGACGGTATTGAAAGTTTAAAAAAATGGCCAATATTGGTATTCAATATCATGTTCTTGCTTATGAAACATGCATTTTACCTTACAAATCACTGAACCTGAAATGGTGCGGTTCGTCTCATCTCTTTCGGTTGTTGTACTTACCTGAAAACAAATTAAAATAGATTACTTTCATGTTTACACACTGAAAAAATCGTTCAAGTAAAGAAATCATCTATACCAATAAATAAAATTGAAATGTTTATTTGTAATGTCTAAATAACAGCTTTTTACTAAATGCATATGAATGTGTGTAATACGGCAGTTATACCAAAAAAACATTAAAATAATATATTGTCTGTCTGGATCGATTTTGACGGGAATATCATCGGCAGATAAATGTTTTAAGGAGTAACTAAGCCTACTTTAATTTTAGAAAATAAAATACGTTTTCGATCGGTCAAAGTCGCAGGACAGCTAGTTAAAAATAAATTCTTAAATAAACAACTCAATCTTCGCCGTAACAGCTACCAATACAAAAAGAAAAAAGAAAAGAAAGTCGAAACAAATTGCAATGAGTCCGACACGACACTGCACCACTTAACATCAAGTGTTGAGTGCACTGGATTCTTATGTTAATTCTGATAACGTACTAACTACTCAGCGTGCAATCTGTCAAACAGAGTGGGTGTACTGTTCGTTATTTGGTATGTGGTGTGGAGTTTACAGGGTATTGATAAGAGAAATTATTGTTTTCATTCTTTTTTTAAAAACAAACGTTGCCCCACACTAGGAATTTCTCCTGTGTCGTAGGTGCGTTTACCAAAATTTAAAGTTACATACACAAACAGCCAGACCCGGAACAACTAACGGTGCCTCGGAAAGCACGTTAAGCCGTTGGTCCCGGTTGTCATTTGTAGATCTTTGACAGTCGTTACGGGTAGTCAGAAGCCCGAAAGTCTGAAACCAGTCTTACCAAGTGGTGTCGTGTTTCCCAGTGACTGGGTTGTGGAGGTCCGATAGGCAGTTGCTCCATGTAAAATACTGGTATTCAGCTGCATCCAGTTAGACTGGAAGCTGACCCCAACATGGTTGGGAAAAGGCTAGGCAGATGATGATATTATCTAAAAATACTTTGGCAGGGGTCTATATAAAGATGTTTAATTGATTTTCCAAAACGACTGTGTTTTAAAGCCGCGTGTCTCAACTCCAAGTTTGTCTTTGTTAAGTCCTTGCCTTCACAGTCGGCGCCGTGACTTCAAGCAAGACTTGGAGATTACAGGACCTCATTTATTTTTTAATACGCTTTACTTGCCTATTAAATACATAGAAATAAATTATAGAGGAAAGTGGATCCGCTTTTATAGATGAATACATTATGGCTTCATTTAAAATACAGGTTGTATTTTTTTCATGGTTTTTTTTGTGTCTGTTTATGTTTTGACCATTATTTTAGCTAATCTTGCAATAAGGGTCGCGTTAACATAATGTAACATCACGCCTGTATACTCTGAAGGGTGAGGTAGAGGTGGATCTATAACAGGTATCTGAATTCTGAATTTCGCCTTTTATGTTATAGTTCCATGTAATAGTTATTGCCATCAATCGGGCTCAAATCCAGACTCCGAGTGACTGTTACTGTTACGGATAGGAAAAATCACGAATACTTTGCTTGATGGAATCGAACCCAACTGCAACAGCAGGCAGTAGGCTTCAAAAGGCTTATCAGAATTGCTAAGGTTCAAACACTTATATTCAATATCTGCAACGCTCTCGCCAACGTGCAGCCCTTATCTTTTCACAAAAGCACCTCAAGACCTCAAAAATCAACCTTAAAAAAACCTGACATACTCTTCATGTTATCTCGTGATAAAAACGCAACTAAGCCGTGACGTGTGGCGCTGGCAGAACAAACGTTGTTACTGCGTTACTAAATAAATCGTTAGCGGCGCGTGAGCCAACCTCGAGATACGGCACGTAACTCTGAGGAGGTAGCGCGCTGGATGTGGCAGCGAAACTTAGCGAGAAATATCTTAACACTTTAACTGCCAGACAACAAGACACGATAGAAAATATATTGTTTGTCGGTCACCTGGCGTTTAAAGTGTTAACATAAGGCATGCCTTTTTTATGGATTGAAAATCACCCAATCCAGGAATGGGAGAGAGTGTCAGTCTTTTACTGAGTAAAACCCATCCGTGTTCCGTCCTTGCCCTTAACGTTCCAGGGTCATGGTAACGGGTCTGGCTGTTTGTGTATGTGAGTTTAAAAATTTGTAAACGCACCCACGACACAGGAGAGTGTGGGGCATTTTTTTTAAAAGGAAAGAAAGTATTCTTTCGTACGTCCCGTAACCCCGTCAATTCTGCTGACTTGACCCCTTGAGGCGCGCGTGGAACACGACGCGTCATCGACTTGGGCCTGGTCTCTGATCGAATAAATACATCATGCCTGAATTCCCCGAACGGTTCGGCAGAGGTGTACCTATAGTACACTCACATTTCAAGTCCCATGTAAAAGAGGGAGAGCCTATTGCTATCAACCGGGCACAACTCCAAACTTCGGGCTGTTAATGAGAAAAATCCTGATGGAAAAACTCAATAACACTTTGCCCGTCCTGGGAATTGAACCTCTACACAGTATTTAGTTATATTAATAGACAATTGCAATAAGATTGTCGGTTTCGTCCCATGTTTTTACTTAGTCAGAGGATAAATAGGCATACACGACGACACGGTTGGCGCAGTGGTTGAGCCATCGGCTGCTGCGCCGCGTGTTGTGGGTTCGATCCCCGCACGGAACAAATATTTGTATGACCTACAGGTAGTTGTTCCGGGTCTGGCTGTTTGTGTATGTGAATTTAAATGTTTGTATACGCACCCACAATACAGGAGAAATTCCTAGTGTGGACCAACGTTTAAAAAAAAAAAAAATACGTTTATGTATTCTATTATACAGACGAGAGTTGTAGTTACCACTTTTTTTTTAGACAAACCATTGCAACTCTTGAAAACCGGAATCAACAGTGATGACCAACAGAAAAGCGGCACGACATTGAACCCCGACGATTCCCGGAGAAACGATTCAACTGTCTTGGATCCCGCAAAGAAAATAATCAGGCAGAACAGCAATAGTTACCCCGAATTGCAAGTGAATCGTTTGAGCGTACCTGTGTGCACTGTCGCTTCCATTCCGTTCTCACCTCCGTGTCCAACCTAAAACCGTGTCGGTTACCAAACAAACTAAAACTCGGAATTATTAGTGTTTTTCGTATTGTAGATTGTCTGACGTTGTGCTACTGTGTACTGTGCTCACTGTGTACACTTGTTGAGTTACTGGCGTTTAATGTATCGCTACAATTTGCACTGGGGTCGGACAGATAGAGGTGCTGTGCCCACTGTTTTGAAATTCTGTTCATTTACAGGAATTAGAATTAAGTATCTGTTTGGCTGCTCTATGCTGTTGGACTGTCTTGATGGTCTAGTGCTCGTAAGAGCTACTGCTGAGCATGAGTTCCGGGGTTCGATCCCCGGGTAGGGTATATTGTAATTAGGTTTTTCCATCTGGATTTACTACTCAGCAGCTCGAGTCTGGGCTTGGGCCTGGTTGTTAACAGTAGACTCGCACCCTACTACACGGGACTTAAATATTTTTTATTACTTTGAGATGAAAAAAATCATTAACACTTTAGCGTACTGGAAATCAAACTCGATACCTCATGCATAGCATTAGCACTTGCAACCACAAGACCAACGATGTAATAGTTTTCCAATTAATTAATGATTATTTTTTTTGTCCTAGCAACATATCAGTCTGTTTCGTGTAATTTTTTGCCACGTAATTATGTCTCAATCTATTGAAATTGACAATTAATCTTCATGTTCAGCCTGTTTAATGTCACGTAACGATAACCGCTATCTCTCTGCTTATCCCACCTTAAAGCAAGCGTGATCGTACAAGTGTTATCTTTCTAAAGAATACAGAACACAATATTATAGTCATATCGTATGCCCGCGGGTGCATTGCCGCGAAACTTAATTACTATTAGCATAAAGATAACGAGAAGAAGCGATGTAGTTTGCGCTATCAAATTATATCGTTTCTTATAACTTGCTTAAATGGTTTGGGCACGTTGAGAGGATGAATGAAAGACGACTAATAAGGCAGATGTACGCGGAAACGGGACATCCTAGAAGGATATACACTGACCTTATTAGTGATGTTCTTCAAAAAGGTCAGGTGCGTAGTACTCGCAACTGGCGTGCGTGTATGACCAGATGTATGAACGTAGGCGAAGTGAAAGGAGTAGGTAAGGATCGTAGCAGACGGCGTTCTATAGTTTCTGCTTACCCCCATGGGAAAAAGGCGAGAGTTTATGTATGTATGTGTATAACTTACATGAGAGTATTTAGCTGCTTTAAAGAGGTAATTGGGCAAGCCAGGATGAAGGGATACAGATCTCCAACTCAATTATTGAATTTCGGTTGTTTCCATCTTTTTACATGACGTCTGTATTCTTCGGTTAGGCAGAGACGTAGGTACCTATAGTAACACCCACATTTTGCCTGTTAAGTTTAAGTCCCATGTAATAGGGAGCGAGCCTATTGCCATCAACCGAACACCTCCAGACTCCGGGTTGCTATTGAGAAATTTTCAGATGGGAAAACTCAATAACACTTTGCCCGACTCGGGAGTCGAACTCAGGAACTCGTGCTCAGCAGTAGCGATTCCGATCAATGAGGCAGTCAGTGGGTGTATTAAACTTAATAAAGATAATGGTCTTGCATGCAAGCTCTCAAACACTGCGATCTTCCACACTGTCTCACAAAATTATCTGGGATATACCACTTAAAGGAGTCCAGACTTTATCAGTAAAGCATTTCAATTCAATTTCGATTGGGACCTCATTGTGCTTATGTCGTTTTGCATTGGAATTGATTTTGTGAAACAATTGAGATGTGAGCCGATATGTTGGTTTGCTATACATCGATAGGTAAATAGATACCAACTATTCTCAGTTTGTTTGATTATTGATAAATCGAAATGATTCTGTTTATAAGTAATATGTTATTGTACCATGGAGGAGGCTCGCACAGTGATTGTAATTTATGAAGTATACATATGCAGTCGAAGTCACGGGTGGCTGTTAGTTCAACGTAAACTTAAAATTACAAGAGGAAATTATGCATTTTTCTAACTTCTCCGCTGTTCTTTTCTGATTAATTTCGTTGAGGGATCCAAGACAGTTGAATCTTTTCTCCGGGACTCGTCGGGCTTCATTGTCTCGAACATTTTCTGGTGGTCGCTACTGTTAATTCTGGTTTTCAGAGTTGTTTGTTTGGGAATAGTGTGGCGGGCTTGTCCCAATACAAAAAAAAAAAAGATTTTATGACGAAAAACACAGATTTTCCAACCCAATGTGTTTCTATGTTAATTCAAAAATTATAAAAGCAACGTGAAAACATTCACACATCGCGTTAGAAAAGTTAAAGCGGCTGGGGCGGGCTGATATGCGGCGATACCGGCTGGGCGCGCGCGATAACTCCCGCCCGCCCTGCGACGCAAGACACTGCATCTGTTAGACGCAGCCGTCCGCCGAACTGTGACTACGATTTGAGATGAACGACGGGATATCCTACGTGGATTCACTTCCTTCTTTATTTTGACTAATAATTATTTTAAATACACGACTTCAACTATACACACACACTCATACACAAACAACCACACCACACACTTTCATTTGCTTAGATAGTGCTAGTGAATGCCTCAATGCAGTGTAGCTTTTTTGTGCCTCAATGGCGAGACATAGCAGACCTATACTTATAACTATATTGTAGCATCTTACTTTACCTATGTTCTACAATAAATTAATTTGAATTTAGTCATTCCATTTCAGATGCATATAATAAGCTCAGTTAGTAAATTGTAAATCCTTAATTGGCTATAATTTAGTTTATTAATTTTAAGAAAAAATGTTACAGAGATTTTGTGAATATTTTTTTTAAATATATTTTTGCAACATCAATATTTTGCAAATAATCTGAGATAAGTACTACTTGTCCGAGAGGCTTATTAGAACAGTCTTACCAAAGTGTATCTTGTTGCCCATTAACTGAGCTGTGGAGGTCTGATATGCATTCGCTCCAAGTAAAACACTGGTATTCAGCTGGATCCGGTTAGACTGGAAGCCGACCCCAACAGAATTGGGAAAAGGCTAGGCAGATGATGATGATCTTGTATCATGCAGCATGGTGGCAAAATTTGTGGTGAAGAATTAAAGATTACGTTGGGTATGAGATTACTTATGAAATCGTGAAAATGTTTTGTATGGGTACTTGGGCGGGATGATAGCTCACAGTAGCTCCCGCCGGGCCCTGTGATGATACGAACACTGCATTTGCTAGACGCAGCCGGTTTGTGACGACATATTAAGATGTGTAGAGGATATTACTGATGATATTACTGAGGATATTACTGAGGATATTACTGATCTTATCTTGAATTTGATTTAATTGTATTTTTTTTTAATGAGGAGGTTCTATGTTCCTCTGTGTGTATGTTTTGTTTCGTAATTTTACCGATTTCGCTTTTTTTAATTTCACTCGAATTTGTATTGCCATTCAACATGTCAATACTGCCAGAATTTTGGACCCTTTTCCCGTTGACAGCGATGCGAATGAATTGTTTGATGCCCTGAGATTCTTTTTACATGTAATTAGTCACACTGAAGTTTTGGTAAATATACAACCTTTTTTATTTTGTTTACTTGTTGTTCTGATTATTTTATTTACTTTTTTTTTCTTTTGTCCCTTAGAAAGCTGTAATGTGTGTCCGTGGCATCACAGCGGGTCCTATCGGGTATTTTTACTACTTGTTGAAATATCGCAGAATCCAGTACAACAGCGGATTCGTGAATGTTCTGCAGACATTCGGCCGCAGACGTGGACCCAACTGCAATTTTTATATTTATGTTTTTTTTTTTTGTAAATAAATAATATGCTGAGATAGGAGCCTTTTTGGCCTCGCCCAGGTCCTTTTATTTTATTGTTGAGTTTTATTTTTTTTTGAATTTTTTATTATCCCAAATTAATGTTTTTTTCTTTTCTTTCTTTTTCTTTTCTATTATCCGATCCCTGGTAATGACAGACTAATATCGAAGAAGCTCCGTGACATGTGTCAAGTCTCCGTTTGTCCCGGCAGCGTGGCTGCAGTACGCGGGGGGCGAGGCGTCCGAGCGGGGCAGGCGACCCGTTATCGCCTTCAAACACCCGCCGTATCGCAGCGAACATTGTATCTCCTGGGTTTCGAGATTCTCTGTACTACTCAGTACTCTATGAATTTTGATAAAGATTTGTGGCTACCAAAGATACTGTTTGTTTTGTGGGTGAATTGTAAAGGTAAAGCTGAAATGCATTTATTATTAATACTAGTTGTGTATGAATTTCAATTGTGCCTAATAAGTTTATCTTAGACATCACTGACATCGGTGAAGGAAAACATCGTGAATCGCTACCCGCCTTGAGCAAGCGTGGTGATTAACACTCGTGCCTCCACTGTTTGAGAAGTGGCAGTGCAAAGGCCTTGCAGAGGGACAGTAACAGCCTGGCGAGGCCTTAAACATAAGGCAATTACGATAATCACTTGTTAATCTATAATGTAAATCAACTTTATGAAAAGAAATATTTGATTGAGTTTGTTTGTTCAGATGGCGTTTGTAATGGATAAGCTCCAAACCACTGAAACGATTTCAAAAAATCTTTCACCTGTTAAAAGCTTCATTATCAGCGAGTATCATAAGGTGTATTTTATTTTTAAAATAACGCTTAAAAGGGAGTGGAGGGGATATTAAAGTTCGAAAAGAATACTCGGGGAGGAAGTCACGGTCGAAGTGCTAGCTAGTGCTATAGTCAGATAAATCTCTGTTAACCTGACCCCACAAAAACCGAATTTAGAACACCCCTAACCCCAAAACCGCATAAACCCGCAACATTCACGAATCAAGAACATTTATTTAGTTTATTTTCGCAACCCTATTCGCGCGATATCGGGAGTGCAGCCGCGCGATAACGCGCGACACCGCGCTATATGTCGCGCCGCGCCGGTCCGATTCACGCAGATAGCGTACGAGCCGTAAACGGATCGGAGCGTTTGAAAGAAATTGATATGAAGTGCATGTTTTAAAGTCTGGTGGAACTTTATAGCCGATTGCTGGGTAACGTGTTTTATCGATATTGGAGTGGTGTTGTGAGAGAAAAACCATATCGATGATACATAACATCAGGCTTGTATTTCCCGGTGGGTTCGGCAGAGGTTACCTATTGTAAACCCACATCGCCTGTTTTCGCCAGTCACATGTGTTAGGGCTCAATAGGGATACTAAGAAATCCCAGATGGGTAATTCCTATAACACTTTACCCTACCCAGGAATCGAACCCCGGACGTCATGCTCAGCAGTAACGCTTGCCACCACCAGGCAGTTTTATCTACGACTAGGAGTTCACCCTCGTCTTCGTACTTTTTCCTTCAAACTTTAACAACCCTCCACACGCTTCAAACCGTAGTTTCGAAAATTAAATAAAGCATATGTTACTGATAATGTAGCTTACTATAGGCGACATAATTTTTAAATTCAGTTAAGAAGGTTATGTGTTTATCCATTACAAACAAAAATACAAACAATAAAATCTTTCCTTTTTACAATATTAGTATAGATTTAGAAGTGATAGTAAATATCTAGACTTGTTGTGATAGAAATTGATACTGAAGCTGCGCCACTTCTGAAGACCACAAAGTTGCATTTTATAATCTTTATGATATTAGGAAACGTTCAGATGTTTAAAACTTACAAACTTGCTATTTTATGTATTTTTGGCGAACGCCCCGTCAAAACTGTCTGTCAATTAATTTGAAAGCTCAGGATATTGATTACCAAAGGGGTTATGTGTACCAGTACCTACTTCTCTAAAGAGTAAGGTGGAGAGATTTATTTATTTGCCTATTTATTAAAAGAAATATAATAAATAAAAAAGTAAATTTAATTACGACTTTGAAATGGTCTTCTTAAGAATAATAAAAAAAAAGATCACTACGACTGTTTACTTCATAAGCGGAGGCTAGCACATACAGTCAATCTTCACACGGGTCAATCTTCAAGGTTAAGTAGTGCTTGTTGAGTTCAGTCGGGGATGGGTGACTATCCATTACATGTCGTGCTTTTCTCCATGCCTCGGAAAATACGATAAGCAGTTGGACTCAGCTGTCATTTGCAGATCTTTGATAATTAGTTACGGGTAGCCGGAAGCTTGAAAGTCTGACAGCCAGTTTTATCAAAAGGAATCGTGTTACCCAGTAACTGGCTTGTGGAGGTTAGATAGACAGTCACTCAATGTAAAATACTGTTATTCAGCTGCATCAGGTTAGACTAGAAGCCGACTTAAACATATTTGGCGAAAGGCTTTGCAGATGATGATCAAGTACTCCCTAAATAAATATTTCTTTAAACTTAAGCAAGTCGTCGCTTCCTCGCATTGTAAAAAGACACTCACAAATGACACTGACACTCCAAAACTCCCACTCACTCAAATACAAACTCACATCACAAACACCCGATCGAGAGTGGTTATTTAAACGCGGTTATTAATTTTATAACCTAAGTAGTGAACCGTTAGGTTTACGAGCTGGGGTGCACAGAGCGTTCGGAAGTGGATATTAAATCGTTTTATTAGTCGTCGCCGACGCGTTGTTGGGCCCAAGTTGAGCGCGTATAGCGGGGACTTTTGCAATGATGCTGTGGAGATATTACAGAGACAAGCGGGACTACAATTAGAGATAATTTTCTTAAGTAACTATCATGAGTGCACGTATCCTTTTCAAGGAAATTTCTCGCCGACTGATTGACACTACGCGTGACCAGGGGGCTGGCTCATTCTTTTCCCAGAGAATGCTTGGCAATGCTGCCAGTCTTCTGGGCACGTTTCCAGATGACAGCAATGCGGAGGAGTACTTTGACGCCTGAGTGATCTTAGTCGGGTTTTTATTTAGTATACTGCAGTGTAGTATTTACCAAGAAATCATTTATTTTTTTCTTAAATAATTTAATGTTTTCTATTCCTCTTATTGCTCAGGAAGCTTTTTTATAAATTCGTTTTTGAAAGTAGGGCTGTTTTTGACTTTCAAAACTTTCTACTCCATTTTCCATCAGAGACTTGGGCCAGCCAACCAGTGTGGTGTGAAATATAGGCGAGTCGAGCGAGCCTTATCGTTCGAGCGCACGCCGCGCTATCGGCGCAGCCGCCGATAACTACTCGATCTATGTGCGTGATGCATGTGGTTGTGCATTACTTACTACTGCTAGAATCCTGGTAGCTAGCACACTACAAATTGCCAACGTGTACTGGAGCAAATTCTGTGTTGTTTACGCTTTGTAAGAACCCGGAAGATTTGGTTTTCCTGATGGAGCAAGTCTTGGGACACAACGATGAGCCTGAATCTCGATTTGTATGAGGTTTGATTGTGGAATGGTACAGCTCTGTTGAAATTAATTACAGGTCATTGGAAGGATCCCCGATTGGAACATATGAATACCGTCTGGAGCCGTGAGACCTGCCATTTTGTTTTTGTTTAAATTCTAACATACATAACCGCCTCTATGCCGCGAAGGGTTGGTCAGAGGTAAACATAGAGTAACACTCACATTTGGTCAGTTATGTTTAAGTCCCATGTAATAGAGGTGACCCTATTGCCATCAATCGCGCATTAATCAAAACTTTTTGCCGGACCTGAGGATAGAACGCAGGACCTCACTATCCGCAGTCGCATTTGGGACCACTAGACCAACGATGCATGCATGTTTCAACCTGTTGCCAACAAATATTTCTCTTTCTTACTTTCTCCTATGTCGGATAGTCATCGAAACAGATATCCATCGCAAAATTGGAAAGACCATTGTTCGTCACTATTTTATTTTGCTTTAGAATACTTACAGCTGAAAAAGTACAATAGATTGTTTGTGGCAATTACAAGTTTTCTGGCTTGTTGTCAGACTTTCGGTTTTCTAACTACCCGTAACGACTGTCAAAGATCTGTCAATGACAACCGGGACCAACGGCTTAACGTGCTGTCCAAGGCACGGAGGAGTCTCCATATGTTAATAAAGGTCACCCATCCACAGACTGTCCTCGGCAAGCGTAACTTAATCTTCGATCAACCCGTGCGGCTGTTTTAATTTAGCCACGATCTCCTCGGTAATGAATGTTATAAGTATTTATCCGATTTTAAATGTCACTAAGCAGCCAACATCTAATATTCCCATACAACGACAATTGCTTCCATTGAAACAGTAATCACGTGCACTCTATAGACTATGATGCACTTCCCAATTTAACCTGTCGAACGCGTGCTAAACCCGAGCTAATGAGACGTGGTATCTAACCGTCGCTTGGCTGCGCGTGCTATCGCTAAATTGTCGGCTAACAAGAGCTTTGTAGGGTTAACCGGCTCTATGATCTGGCTTCCGATTCGAACATAGAGGTGACTAGCATGAAATAGGATGTTGGTTCTAAGGATAGGATACAATTGTATGGAGCAGTGGCGAGGTGTCAATAGAGTTCTGTTTGGTCATAAAGTTGGCCTACTCAAAAATACTGGACACGTATTTTTTCTTTTGTCACGTAAACCGAAAATGACGACGGTATAGTGCGTTGAAATTTCGCGTGACGTCACGCCATGTTGCACTTTTTACGTAAAAGTGACGTCACTAGCCCCTGCTCCTGAACTTTGATGTGCTAAATATTTGTCAATTTTTATTGATTTGATTAAGCAAAAATACGTCCAATATTTTTTGTAAATCTAACTGACGGACCAAATAGACTGATTATATTTTTACCTAGGACACATCCGTATTGTATGGAGCAGTGACGATGAGGCCTCAATTTTCGTATGCGTAAAGCCGAATCAAATTTTTTATTAGAAATCTTATCAGTTTTTGTTATTTGAATGTTTCAGAGTATCTTATGTTCAGTATACCTATATTATTTGGCTGTCATTTTTGAATGGCAGTTGGAATCTTAGGAATCTCCAAAGGAAAGCAGGTAGGAATCGAGTTGTATGGATACTTCGCCTGTGATGAGGAGATAAGGAACTATGCGGGGTGGAAGGGACAACGACCCCCAAACTGATACCATGAGTTGGTTGGACATCATTATGTTCAATAGAGTTAGTAGTTTTTACAGTTTAAATTAAAAGAAAAATATCAGAAAATTACGAAAAATTCTCTCTCGACGACAGATGTGGCGCGGCGGGCGAAGGTCCGCCTGTGACGTAGGAGGTTGCGGGTTCGATTCCCGCCTTGGGACAAATGTTTGTACGATCTACAAGTATTTGTTCCGGGTGTTTGCTATGTATAATAAAAATATCTGTCTGTGTAATGTATTGTATTCAGTATATCAGTCATCTAGTACCCATAACACAAGCTCTGCTTAGCTTGGGGCTAGATGTTGCTGTGTGGATTGTCCAGCATTATTTATTTATTTAATTAGGAAAATCCGGAATTTCAACGTAGGGGTGTCCAGTAATCATTTACTGAACTCATGTTAACATATTGTGTCTCGATGTCACTCCTACCTTGTAGATGTTGTACGGAATAAAATAGTTGCTGAAATGTTTGATAAATGAAGAGACCAAATAAATATATGGCGTATGTGTGGTGAGGCCTAATATCCTAGCTGTTACATGAAAGAGAAGATGTGGTCCACCATGGTTTCTATATAACCGAATTAGATTTTTTTTTTTATTTATTTGTTGGCCTATCTACAATTGTTATACTGTTTATCCTAATAATGCAAGCAATATGATATAAGAATAGTATACAATATAATGCGATAGACACAGCATGCAAACATTTTAGTGACAGAAGTGAATTATTTAGTTTTGATTTGGTCCGATAGTAAGTAATCATATTTTTATTACAGTTTAAAGTGGAAAAAAAATCAGGAACAAACGTAAAAATAAGTAAAAATCCCGATAAAAAATTTCAACTCTGGGGTGTCCTAAAGCTAAGAAAATATGCGTTTCGCGGGCTGCTGCTACGCATTAGCCTTAAGCAGAACATCTGTGTTGCTAGGGCCCGCCCATTCACACGCCTAAAAACATAAGCATATAAATACACAATTTATGTAAAACCACCTACGTATGTATGTATTTGTTACGATTACAGGTTTGATCACAATCTTATAGGATTTGGCTCAATAAATAAATTCTCGACGACTGATCGACACTTCACGTGGCCAGAGGGCTGGCTCATTCTTTGCCTAAAGAACCAGTATTGCCATCCAACCTGTTAATGCTGCCAGTCTTCTGGGCACGTTTCCAGATGACAGCGATGCGGAGGAGTACTTTGACGCCTGAGTGTCTTGGTGGGCTTTTTAATTTATTTTGTTTTTGTACATGTACCTATATCGTTAGTTTTATTTAATAATTGTATATATGTAAATTTTAAATTTAAATAAATACCAATTAAAATAAAATATCGTATGACGTTGTAGTTTCATTAATTTATTTATATAATAATACTTTAAGCACACAAATGTACAGAGGCGGACTTAATGCCATAGACATTTTCTACCAGTCAACCTTTGGGTGATGCAAACAGTGGTAGGTGCAATTTCTTAAAAGAAAAGGGAAAATAAAAATATATAAATTTATATACATAGATTATAAACTGTAAATATAATACCTAAAAAAAATATATGATGATTGATTAAAATATATACGAGTAAATCTTACAAATGACAATAATTAAGCGTTGGATATTGATAAAGACGGAACAAAAATATGCTTTTGAAATATGATACCTATGTGATAATATAACAGTTTTTTATCTCGTCGTGATAGTAATGGCCAGTATTATTGTGTCGGTCCCCTGTGGTCAGCAGAAAATATGACGTTCTTTAAGAAAATATTAACACCTTTTGAACGTTGTCAAAATGGTGAATTAATTAATTTTAGTTTAGCTGCGAAACGGCGTAGTTAGTTGCTGTAACTGGTTTTGTATCTTGAGTATTAATCTTTGGAGATTAGAATCACGGATTTAACTGGTATTTTGTGTACGCAGTTTTTAACTAGATACTTTTAAGGTATTTTTTATTACCCTTTTCTTATATTTGCTATTTGTCGCCTATGCTTAGTTCTGTCCTAATTCACTGGTACGGCGTAGTTACTTAGACGTAGGTAACTGGTTTTGTATTGTGAAATAAATATCTTGGTTTTAAATATTCGTAGATTGGAATCACGGATTGTAACTGGTATATTATTTACGCAGTTTTTTACTTTAAGAGCAGTATATAACTACTAATAAAAATGTTTTGTAAACATAAATGGCGAAATGCTGATGTACAGACGCCAGCTTTTCAAGCCATCCCAAGCTGTCGACTTTTCCCAATTGAATATGAACCTTGTTTTATAAATTTAAAGTTTTTTATTTATTTATTTTTATACATCTTACGACTAGTTGCAAACTATCAATGAAATTTGACGAATTCGGGTAGTTTCATGTGCTGGCCTCTGTACTTACTATAGTGACACCTCTGCCTTACCCTTTGGGGAATACAGGCGTGCTGTTATATTGAAAATTTTCATACATTTACGATCATAGCCACCGATGCTGAATCCTATCCCAATTCAAGATCAAAATAATAAAAACCAAATATATCCCGGCCATAACACACATAATTTAATTTATGATATATTCAACACAAGCATACGATATAAGGCCGTCCATTCACGACACAATAAACAGCTACCCACGACGCGACATTGTCGTGTCATTCTGCTAAATATCGCGCGCGTACCGCGTGTAATCGCGGCGGTGGATCGCGCGACGCGCGGCCACCCCGCGCGGCGATATCGCGATAACGGGCGCACGTCACACCGATGCGAATGTTCGTGTGAATTAATAAGAAAATGGCTAAAATAGACAGATTAAATAAATCCCAAACAAATTGTGTTAGAAATTATTTTATTAAAATAATTAAAAAAAAAAATAGTACTCGCAACCAGCGTGCGTGTATGACCAGATATTGTATGAATTTAAACGAAGCAAAAAGAGTATGTAAGGATCGTAGCAGGTGGCGTTCTGTAGTTTCTGCTTACCCACATGGGAAAAAAGGCGCGTGTTTATGTATGTATTGTGTTAGAAATCAGCCTAAGTAAGTCCGTCTAAGATTTTGCCTACTTGCAATTGATTATTCGTCATGTTCGTTAAAAAAAATCGGTTCTGACGTAATTAGAAATTACGACCAGAAACTAGGAATTGGATTAATATTTCGATATAAATCTAAACCACTAAGCGCTAGCTAAAATTCAAAGAACAAAATAATCATGTTTCAATTATTAAAGTCAAAATTAATAATGTTTTCAATAGCTACTGTGTAACACGCGGCCGTTGCACACAAACTTTACAAAGAATCCATCCAAATCTACTCTTACAACCACTTCCTAAAGTTCATTTTACCTTACCCACATCCTAGGGAGTCTGTAGGTTTGGGAGAGCCTGAAGATTTGTTTCGTTCCTAGAACTGAGGCCTCACCGCACGACCTCTTGATAAGGCCTCGCAGAATATTATATTTATATAAGAAGAATTTCACTAAACGTGTTTAAAATTGAGTAATAAGCATGAGTAAAGACGTAACCTTTGTATATGAGGAAAGATTCTTCAGAAAATTTCAGTAGTAAAGTACAGATGCTAAAAAGCCGTCTTGAAGATTAAAACGATGTTCTCTTTAGTCAAAACTATTATCCCTCATGACAACTTGAAGTGTTACTGGGTTTTTACATCTGGAATTTCTAAAATAATTTGCAGTTATAAACGTCTTTTTACCTAATGATAGGCTGGCCCTCTATTACATACTTATCTGGCAAAATGTGGGTTTTCTGTACATCCCTGGCTTACCTATCTGGGACCTGCATCCCAGAAGAGACAGCCAGGTCATACTCCCGTCACGTTAAGAAATGTAGTTACTTTAAGCGCTTTCTCTCAAATAGTTTTTGACAATATTATCCATAGACTATTAGATTTTAAGATAACGAATAAACTTTTTTTTTTGTTTAAATTGTTTTTATTAAATTTTACTAAACTGTATGTAATACAAGCTAGATAAAGAGATAAATAAAAAGATTATTTATTTGTAAAAACATGTGTCGATAATAATACATGGTACGATGCTTATTATAGGTGTTACAGATATTTTTGGCATAACATGTTTGACCATGGCTGGTGTACAATTTAGATCGAAAGACCAAAAACAAAAAAATAGAGTTCAACAAATCAAACAATTAATAAAACTAGTAACATTTGGAAACGTAGTGGATTTCACATTAACTTACACCTATAAGATATAATACAATATACAATGTACGATTGTATGTTTTCCCCAATAATAACAAAAATAGTCATAAACGCCGTAAGAGGTGATTTGAATTTGGTTACGAGAGATTTGACCTACCTACCTTGTCATAAAATCGTGTTGCGCAAAATCCTGATCTTCTTATCAATAAAGATCATCGATTCTCAAATTCATTTGATTATTCCGGCGACCTTTATTTGGAAAATGATTGGAAATCAAACAATCCCACTGTTTTTACCTGACAGCAGAGCCCAAAAGAATACTTTAGAATTTAATTTTGCCACTTCATCTGGCACCTTCTCCTGTTACTGAAGGTAAGCCATTCAGAATATGCATTTCATTGGTTACGACCTCGCCTTTCATGCATAACGTTGTGGGTTCAAATCTGGGCAAGCATCAATGTGACTTGTTCAATTCAAATGTCCTTTCCAAGTTTATCTTGGACATCACTGATATAGGTGAAGGAAAACCTCGACTTGTATATAATATGTAACATAATAAAAAAATAAAAAGTATTTCACGAAAAACAAAGCGAGTATATGTAATATGTGTCTGAAATTGCCAACCGCCTGAACAAACATGACGATTAATGCTCGTGCCTTCTCTGTATAAGAAGAGGTCTTTGTCCTGCAGTGGGACAGCAACAGGCTGATATTATATGGTTTAGCCTATCGTGCTGTGTGTCAGTTTGTTTCCTATTAAAGCTTTGACTACTAAACAAATATCAGGATTCGAGTCGTACATTTTTCAGTCTATTATGACGTCATATTTCAAAATGGTGGATGCAATACTAAACTTGCAGTATCACATTTTGGATTGATTTCTTTTTGTGTTCCAGAAAACCAATTATATCTTGATTAGAACCGAACCGTACTATTGAAATTTGGGTGTACTGTAGGTACATCTCTGACTAACCGTGCGGGGAATATAGGCGTGATGTTATGTGCTTAGAACCCAACCGTAACCTATATTTCATAGATTTTATATCAATAGTTTTGCAATTTTCACAGTCCGTTACTTGCTAGGAAGGGGTCGCGCTCTTAATGAGCCGAGATAGCGCTCAATGGACGCGGAACGCCATCTGATTGTGGCAACAGGTGTCTAATGTACTAATGTCTACTGTTTACCTTTCTGCAGTTCGTGGGACGCTAGTTATGTTACTGTTTGAGGGTGGGCAGAGATGTTGGAGTAATTTTACACAGTGTTCAATATAAAATTTATTCTTTACCTGCAAAACTCAGTCTCAAACTGTCAAAAATGTGTCATTTGTCATTTTAGATATATATTTTGACATTTAATTTTTGACAAGTTTTTGACATTGATTGTCGCTGAGAGGAGATTGCGAATACATTTTGAACGTTTTAAAATTACGGGAATTAGCCTTCTGATATCAATCAAATTGAAACGTAATATTGTAGAGCTCCTGATTAGCATGGAGGGGCTCGTTGCTACGTTATAGCAGCCACTTACGTTAAGCAACATTGGCCGAGGTTGGTCCATGGATTGGTGACCGTCTAATACACACCCAGACTCCTCCGTGTCTCTCATATACAATATAATTTGTACATTGACAGTCGTTGCAGGCAGTCAGAAGCCCAAAAGTCTGACAGCCAGTCTTACCAAGGGGTGTTATCTAGTAAGTGTGTTGTGAAGGTCAGATAGGCAGTCGTTCCATGTAAAATACTGGTATACAGCTGCATCCGGTTAAACTGGAAGCCGATCAAAACATAGTTGAGAAAACGGTAGGCAGGTGATGATGATTAGTACGCAGGACAGGTGCTGCCATCTGCGTAGGATTCGAGACGCACATAACTTCAACACTACCATTTTTCCGTCAGATCTTATTCTTCGATAACAAAATAAAATATCTTTTGCTACAACAATACATTGTATTAAAATTATCGATAGCAAGTGACAAACAAAAGCTCATTTTGCTAGTCGCGCCACAGTGGGGCGACGATCGCGCGATATGTATGACGGACGGGCGAGATTGCGCGGGCGCATGCAGGGTGGCCACGCATTGACCACATATCCTGCGCAGTTAGCCGAAGGATTTATTTTAAGGCTCATTTCCTTGGCAATACGAATGTGGTCTTTAATATCTATACATACTGCAAATAAATATAAATAAAATTGAAGTGTCTGTTTGTAATGTCAAAATAGCAGCTATAACTATTTTTATACCAGTTTTTTTCAGATAAACCAAAAAACCGTGTTTTTTAAGTATTTTTCTGTCTGAAACAGCTGAATCGATTAAGACGGGAGTCGGGACTTTCATTGGCTGATAGCTGATGTGACAAGGGCTAACTTAGGTATCTTTTATTTTAGAAAAAGAATTACTTCGCGCAATAAAATAAAAACCCGTGTTGTTAAATTCCACGCGGGCGTAGTCGCGGGCATAACTAGTTTATTTTAAAGTTCGGTATTTTTTTTTTGTGTTTCCTAAAACATTTTTTATTTTTTTATTAATTATATTGATGCTTAAAGATTACTAAATATAACTACAACATTCTGATTACGATGTGTTTGTTATTCATTACTTTTATTATTAACTGCCTCATTAGTTCAGTGGTCGCAAACGCTGCTGCTGAGGTTGTGGTCCCGGGTTCGATTACCGGTTCGGGCAAAATGTTATTGGGCTTTCCATCTGAAATTTCTCAGAAGCAGCCCGTAGTTTGGATTTGTGCCCGGTTGATGGCAATAGGCTCACTCATAACTCGCGAAATGTGGGTGTATTGTAGGTAAGCACCTCAGAAAAACCCTTCAGGGACAATATTATCAGGCGGGAAACTATGCTTATTATAAAATTTGTTTGAGTCCGACAAGTTTACATTGATCCTCTATATAAACATTGAGTATAATTATTAAGATCTTGTTTAACACAAGTTATATTCAATACAGAATTAAATTAAATAAAAAATTGCTAATTTTTGAACGAGGAGTGTTAATTGGGTTCGGTGTCGAGCTGAAAAACACACCTACCAATTTATCAAACATGGCTAAAAGTATTTACAAACGACTTTAATTAATTTGACTCACCATGACATGAATTCTTTGAGTGCCACAACTACTTAAGAAACACATACGGGTTTCATTAGCCCAGCCCAATTAACAACATTGAAAATATAATATTAATTAAATTAACATTAAATAACATAATTCATTAGCAACACCAAAAAGTTTCGCCCTAAAACGGCGACAAAAATCCAAAGGGCGCACAAAGTCAACACACGCGGAGAATTTTTAATGCTGGCAACTTATTAACATTATACTGGCCACCCTATCGGAACAATGACGCGATAAACTCGCGGCAATATTTTAAAATCGATGTTTTTATGAATCGATAATTTGTTCGGTGCGTTTCGGCGCGACGTTTCGCGAGCCTATCGATTCTTATCTCGATGTCACAACGCTTTGTTTCGATTCGACCCCAACATCGTCCATGTTTCGCTTGAAATGTGTTTCTTGCTAACGTACGAAATGATACTATCTCGGCCAGTGCGGCAACTTTATTCGAACCGTTCCGAAATTGAAATATTATTCGAAATTGAGTCTTCTTGCTTAGGGATAGGAGTTTGGTTGTGTTTTCGGGGGTGTTTTGGTAAGTTTGTCGTCGTGTATCTGTCCTCTTCATATGCATGCCAGGCTGTCTGGCTTCAGGTGTGTCCGATGGTTAATATTTGATACTTTCTTGTTCGGGAGAGGTCCTGAGAATGCAGTGTGCCGTCATTATGCTGAATGGTGGTGGATGTTCGTTACATTTCCAAGTTTCTTTCTCCTTGGAATGCGTGGTGTTAATTGATGTTTTGGCATTGGAACCACACGATAGTATGTCGAAGAAAGTGAGTAAATTTTTGGCTCAAGTTTGCATACTCGAATCTCCATTACCTTTAGCCAAATACGGCTTCAACGTTTATGTTGAAAAAACTTTAAAGGTATTATTATTGTAAAGGAATTTAAGTATTTTATCGCCGAATGCCAATGAACCTAGATGATATCTTAAAAATCGGCAAAACATAAAAAGAATAAATAAATCGAATACGCTAGAAATTCCTTCCTAGTATTTTAAAAAGTTTTACCCACACGTGGGCGACTAGAGTCCAAATAAATAAACCGCAATCTCCTCATCGAGATCCGCAAGATAAAATAGATTTCGAATAATAATTTATTCGAACTAGCTGGCGAATATTATGCGAACGTATAAATAAAAATCGAGACAGATGGCTATCGGTCGGATGCCAAAATTGGTCGCGTTGTGCGGGCTTCCTTGGTTGATAAGCAGGCTCCTAAAATGGTATGTTTTAATGTTACGAGAACTGATGGCCTGGATGGAATCATTACCTTGGTTTCTTGGATTCTTTGTTACATATATTGGAGTAGGAAGTCTGTGTACTTACTGAGAAGACAAGTTATTGGAAAGAAGGAAGGAAGTCTTAAAGTTATGATACGTTTTTTGTAACTACTTCATTATTTGTTTTCGATATTCAGTATTGTCATTGTGTGTCTGGGTGTGTGCTAAATAATTGTTTTTTCTTTCTTTCTTTCTTTAAGAAACAAAAGATGAAAAAGAGGAATGGGCACTTTTTAGATGTGGAAGTACATTAATTAAACAAGCAGGACTGTAAGATATACAAATTACAAGAGTATAGCTTTATGATTCTAGAAGATATAGTTTCAATTGGGTTCCAGTTCAACTTGGGTTACATTGGGTTGGGTATTTGTTTAAGTAAAAATAACAAAGGAAAATGTGGATTTGAATAAAGAATATATTTAGGTGTCGCCTAAATTTGTAAAAAATGGCATAAGTTTTACTTTGGTTAGTTAAAGGCCAAAATCAAAATTTTGTTGTTTAAATTAGGCTAAGAACCAGCACTTTTGGTGTCTTCACTACATCTTAGTGTATATGCAGTGATAAATGATCGATCTTTGTCTATTTACGAACTATGAGGTGCACCTAAGGTAACACCCACATTTCGCCAGTTATGTTTAAGTAGTATGTAATAGGGGGCGAGCCTATTGCCATCAATCATGCACAAATCGATCCGGGCTGCTAAAGAGAAAAATCCTATAAGACTACCTCAATAACACTGCCCATCCCAACCCAGGACCTCATTCTCAGCAGTCGTGGAACTTAGAAACATGAGATCAACGGCTTTTTTATTTATTGAGTATTGAATACAACAAACTCCCCAGCAACACATCCGTCTTACTATTAGAGGATCTTGAATAAGGTACATTCTTTGTCTCCAATTTCATCAACATCATGCCAACCATGTTGGGGTCGGCTTCCAGTCTAACCGGATGAAGCTGAATACCAGTATTCTAGATGGAGCGACTGCCTATCTGACCTCCACAACCCAGTTACTGGGTAAGATACCCCTTGGTAAGACTGGTTGTCAGACTTTCGTGCATCCGACCACCCGTTACGACTGTCACAGATCTATAAATGACAGCCGGGACCAAAGTCTTAACGTGCTTTCAGAGGCACGGAGAAGTCTCAATATGTAACGAACGGTCACCCATCTACAGACTGACCTCGGCAAGCTTAAACTTCGATCAAGCCGCGCCGCTTTTTTTATTTAGCCACGAGCTCGTCCTTTGTCTCCAACTTCCTAACATTATATTATTTTTCCCATCAATATAAACTCAATAAATAATGCCTATAGAGGGGGTTGATCATTCATACATGCTGATTCTCGAGATAAGCGGTATCCGTTAAAAGGTTACCTTGTATGTGTGCGTGTTTGTGCGTGTGTGTGTGGGCGTATCGGGACACCATCTTAATTTACAATAGCGTTCTTTGTAAGCACGTTGTGTGCTGATGACAGATGTGGAGAGTGATTGAAGTATGGTGTGTGTGTTTTAGTGGTGATGTGGGTGGGTGAGTAGGGCTGATCAAATATTGGGTAACTGTTTCATTGTTTTAACTAATGTAGATACAGTTCTACAACAACGAAAGTTATTTTGCACTGACTACGAGTATATTGGTGATGTTCTTCAGAAAGGTCAGGTGCGTTGTGCTAGAAATCGGCGTGAGTGCACGACCAGATGTATGAACGTTAAAGGAAACGAAAGGAGTATGTAAGGATCATAGCACGTGGTGTGCTTTATTTGCTGCCAACCCTTATACGAATAAGGCGAGAGTTTATGTAAGTATGTAGTGTGTAACAGAACAGAACAGTTTCAAATGTCCATTTTTTTTGTAACGGTTTAAGCCACAAAAGCTTTTAACGAGGTCTAGTTCTAAGGAGTTGATAATGATAGCCGCATAGCCTATCGTGACACTAAACACG
Organism: Phlogophora meticulosa; assembly: GCA_905147745.2. NCBI lineage: Eukaryota > Metazoa > Arthropoda > Insecta > Lepidoptera > Noctuidae > Phlogophora > Phlogophora meticulosa. The sequence goes on along the minus strand of LR990522.1, from coordinate 16,508,125 downwards.
AGTCGAGTTACTTTGTGTCACTTCATTAACTTTGGAAATAGCTCAGTCCGAAAGAGCCATATCATCCAGCAAACCATCCATATCCCTCAACTGACGTTATATCCCGGTGTACCTTTACAGATAAAACTTAACTTCCTCTTCAAAAGAAATGCAAAAAACGTCCGACTCCACCACACGACTAACTAACGTTTAACAAAGATTAATGCCGCCCGATATATCATTCGCGACACGGAGAGGTGCGCGAACTTTCAACGATAACTTTTTAAAGACTCAACTTGCTACAGCTTTTATATCGCCCTGAAAAATTGTGTATCTCAGGCCTTGCCCTGTGGCGACGAGATAAAAGGAAAAAATCGCCCGCACTGTATTTGTTAAAGTGGAGTAGATATTAGTCATGGGATGCGCAAACTTTAGTAATTGCTCTCTGGGAACCTGATCGTCGGATCTGTGATACGAACTAGATGTTTTTTTATTGCTCATTTTTAATGCTGTGTATTTAGGTCGTTTAAAAGGTTTATTGTACAGATTTAAGGAGTTTTTTCTTTAAGTTTTATTGGCATTACAGTTGTTTTAAAGTCATTTAGAGTTATTATGGGTTAGTGTTATTTGTTTTATGAGTAAGTCATAAAACGTGATATTTTTACAAGGTTTACGAGAGTTTTAAATAAAAGTGATCAAACGGATAACGTATTGATGTTATCAGTGCAGCTGGATATAAAATTGTTGACAGGTTTATAACGTCAGCTACTGCCAATGCTCAGTAAAAAAGGGCAATTCGACAACAAGTCCCCTTTTACCCGGCTTTTTCAGCTTCATAAAATTCACAAAATGTATAAAAAACTACAGCAATATTTACTTCCCCAGATTACACAATTAAATACGCCCAAAAGCTCGTCATATCTCTGCGATGTGTCTCGACAAAGTGACTTTATTAAACTTTTTTTTTTACCATTTTTTGCGAGTTCTGAGTACGTTCCGCGGATAAATTGTCGTGCGATAAGTCAGCGGGCTAAACGAGGTTAATACATTAAACTGAGTTTAAGCACAGTTCAGGTTAACTTGTTGGTGCCTTCGGGCGGGCCTCGCTGATGGACTGGTTATAACAGTAAAGAAATGTGACCTGACACAGTTGGACAGTTTGGGTTTTAAATGCAGTAACCAAGGGGTTGGTTTTGTAAAAAAAAATGTGGTTTATATAGGTGAGTTAGCTTTTAGAATTGCCTTTAGAAAAGGGGAGATTTATTTTGTAATTGTGGGTTCAAATCCGGGCCTGTGCCCATCAACCGGGCACAAATTCAGCCTGGATTTGTGGCTGCTATTGTAAATAAGTATATAGGTTGTGGTATTCGTATATATAAATCCTATAAATAATATAAAAAAGCCTTTTTCATTCCATACAACTAATTAGGTTGAAGAAGTAATTTAAACTAACTCATAAATCACTCCCAGAACTCCTTCGCAATTAAAAATTGATAAGTACCACCGGAGAAAAATCAGCGAAAACTCAAAGAGAAATCCTTTCGGTAGTTACCTATCTAAAAATATGAAAATGTATGTAAAGCCGACCACCGATGTGGCGACAATAAATCGTGCGACACCGGTATCGGCGTCATTAGCGCCAGAAGTAATTGTTGAGATTTGTCTTGCGGTCGCCTGTGGAGTGGGACGCTTTATCTGGCCTTCTGACAAGATGTGGGCTGCGGAGATTAGCTGGTTCGTGGCTCTTCATGGAATGGGGTAGGTACAGTTTTAGGGATGTTAAGAGTTATAGAATTAAGGCTGAATAGAATAGAATATTGGTTAGAAGTTGTGTCTAAACCAGTTGTCATGGTATGGACATTTGATGCGAAGGAATGAGGATCATGTTGTGAGGAAAGTTTTGAGTATGAATGTGGAGGGTTACAAGAGTAGATCGAGACCTTGGAAACGATGGATGGATTGTGTGAAGGATGGTATGGTTAGGAAGAAGGTGACTTCTGAGATAACGGCAAATAGAATTGCGTAGGTACAGTTAAACGCTTTGGTCCCGGCTGTCATTGATAGATCTTTGACAGTCGTTACAGGTAATCAAAAATCTGAAAATGTGACATCCAGTCTTGCCAAGCGATATTATGTTGCTCAATAACTGGATAGTGGAGGCAGTCACTCCATGTAAAATACAGGTATTCAGCTTCATCTGATTAGGCTGGAAGTCGATCCCAAAATAGTTGGGAAAAGGGTAAGCAGATGATGAAGCTGTGACCTAGGTGCCACATTGTGGAATATAAAGGCTAAGATTTTCACTCCAGATAGGTATTCAAATATTCTTGCACAGTGCAGTAGGCTGCAAGTCGACCTTGAGCAGACCTGGTGTTGTATGTTGTTTCGATAGAATAAGGGGCCAGCTTTTACTGGCTACCAATTTCGTTGACCTTATTCAAAGAAATTCGTTCATTTAAGGCGATTGACACACTGCACCGCAACACGCAGCGTAGCGTGGGAGTGCGTGTTCTTAAGTTGTTTGCAAGTATCTGTGTTTGTATAGAAAACACGCGTAGTGCAACGCACAGAAAACGCATTCACGCGCAGTGTTCGTCGTTCGTCGCCACGCACCCAGCAGCGTAGTGCGAAGCAGTGTGTATTTCGCCTAAAAAGTCATACTGTTAGAATCTGATCTCAAAGGAAAACTGAATAGCAAGCTGTAGCTAATAGTTTGGGATTACCGTATTAGCCGGGCAATGTGCGATGTCGCCGACGATTCGTGACGTCACTATCTGACCTTACCGTATCTTACGGAATTAACTTACAGAGGGCACACACAGATACATTTCGGACTTTCGGATAAAAGTAAGAAATCTGTGTTTCATTTAGATTTATCTTAACACTAGAGATGCCCACGATTTCATCCACCTATGTACACATGATTATCACCTTAAATATTTTAGATAAAATTAGTTCATAAATATTCATTATTTCCAAGACTATTAACAACAAAGCTTTGTAGGTGCTTGCACTCTGCTGAATTTCAAATGAAGTTTGTTTTTATCTCAAACCGGTAGAATAACCCCAACACGACTCCGAATGACTAACACATTAATACCGAGAACTCGATATAATATAACACATTATTCAATTCAAAATCGGTAGCACATTATAAGAGCACACGCGTCCATTTTAAATAAGTATACAAATTTGTAATATACGACTCAAATCTTAATGTTTCCCGTCATACATCTTGTTTGGCGCGACTTTATACGTTATATGACACTACATGTACTAATGATACCTGCGTCTATGATGTATGTGCAATCGAACTTACCTGTAAAGAAAAAAAACATAAATAAGTATTTTTAGATGGAACATTATTTATGAGGTTCGAAAATTCACATATTTAACATTGTAAAAATAGAATAGATGAGAACAAATTTATTTATATCGAATTTAGGTATTATAATACAGATTAGTTGACTAAATACAGTGTTTTTGCTGGGAGATCTTAATACAATTTACCATTACTACTAAATTAAATCTAAGTATCGAATTTAGGTATTATAATACAGATTAGTTGACTAAATACAGTGTTTTTGCTGGGAGATCTTAATACAATTTACCATTAATACTAAATTAAATCTAATTGGCGTCGAAACGTCATCTCACCTCCTTATTAGCCATATCATATTTCACACAATCCATCTATGCTTTCCATGGTGTTCCTATATGCGGTCATACTCAAAACTTTTATCATTCCAATATTTTATACTTCCATGTTTTATGTAATTTAGTGAGCGATAATAGTGATAAAAAATATTTTATTCATAACTAATTACTCCACACCAACTATCTACAAATAAGGAATGCAGTTTGTCCAAATAAAACAGGCTGTATTTGCAAATTAAAATTCACATTATACACTTATCTAAAACTGGCTTATTCAATTATCTAATATTAGCCATTTTGTACACGTGTCGGTTGTTATGTATAATAATTATCCAGGATATCGTTGACGTAAAGTGTTCTTGAATTTGTCGAGGAGCAACATGCGCACGCGTCGATGCTCAACGCTTCCTGCTTTTTGGTTTTTGTCGACATTAGCCATTTAATCTTTAAAATTTTGTTATTTACATAGGATTTATTAGTTTTTTTTTTTTGTTGGTATTCTATAATATTTAGATTTAAATCTATTCGATAAGATAACCTAAAGTTAGAACAGAATGACGTTGTTGATGTGTGACGTTGTTAGGTTTCTTCATGTGTGTGGGTGTTTTATTGTTTTGTGCGTGTGCGATTGTTTTTTTCAACCATTGTGTTAATTTTTAACATAATTATATTTGATGTCTTTTTACGCGTAAACGACACATCTATATTTTTTTCTTAGTTTATATGAGAAGTTTTTAGTGCAGTTGGGGTACAATTCATTACTAGAAAGAAAATATTAGAATATGGATGCTTATTCAAATTAAACGCTGTTGCCGTTGTTAATTAACTAACTAATAACCTAAATTTGGATTCCGTGGATGGGTGACCATTCATGACATACAGAGACTTCTTAGTAACTAGGAAAGCACGTCAAGCCGTTGATCCCTGCTGTCATACGTAGATCTTTGACAGTTGTTACGGATAGTCAGAGGCCCGAAAGTCTGACTACCAGTATCGCAAAGGGGTCCCATCGTGGCGCCTAGTAACTGGGTTGTGGAGATCAGATAGGCAGTCGTCCCATGTAAGATACTGATATACAGTTGCGATGATGGTGTAACATACTGATGATGGTTTTTACCACATAAAAGATTTAATATTAATAACACACGGAATAACTGTTAAATCTTTAAGTAATGCAGACACAATCTACTACATTATTAACTAAGGATAATACCAATAAACATTCCGGCCCGTAACAGATCACAAAAATCTATATGAAAACAAATAATTCACGTTTATCGATCAGTAATAAATCGAGTCGGGAGCTTTAATGATATTTAACGAGAGTAGATCCTGCTGATAAACCTATGTAGTATTTTTCGAATTTCTCATTCGAGAATCGATTTTCCTAATCGATTAGTAAGTATTCGGGTGGGCCGTAACGGTGACGTAAGTGACAGACATATTGTTTCTCGACTAGCTTGTTAGGCATTCCAATCGAATACAAACCGATTGGGAACAAATATGTAGATTCTTAAATTGGATATCAAATATTTTATTACATTATTAAATACGTATTTTTGAATTGAATTTATTGGTTTGTATCAAGTTTCCACGCTACTGTTTGATGTTCATATTTATAAATCAAATGTTTAACAAATTATGGCAGCGATGGGAATTTTCCCATTTGAAGTGATATTAGTTGAATTTATAACATTGGTTTAGAAATACCTAATAGGCAGCTATAAAATATTTCATTCATATTCATTCAGGTATTGGAATGGTAATTTTTATAACGATATTGATATCCTTCATCTATTGCGATCTAGCGACATCGCGGTAGATTTAGGCAAGAATAAATTTGATAATCACTACCCACTCAAATATTCGATTTTTTACTATATAGCTTGACAAACTGGTAACGGAAAAACTATTTTAAGATTTCTTTCGAGCTAAACTGTCACACACAGACTAGAAATATATTGTATCTATCTAGATTAGATCTTAGAATTTGGTTTAATCCCTAGTAGGTACTTAGTTAACCAAAACAGATATATTAAGTCACTCCTTTTCCTCTGCAGATAAGCAGAAACTATCGAAAGCCACCAGTTTTGTTACTTACTCAAACAAAACACATTCCATCTTTATTAAAAAATTTAACAAGTAAGCAACTCTCCATTTCGATACCCTGGATAACGTCACAGCAGCTAACACAATCCCACCAATCTATTCCCAAACCACTGCAAAGCTGAAAGCCAGAACAAACAGTACCAGTACCACCAGAAAAACGTTGAGTCAATGGAGTCTGACAAGTTCCGGTGAAACAATTGGATCTTGGATCCCGCAACGAAATTAATCAGAGAACAACATCGGTAAAGTCACTTAGAAATACGTAAGTTCCACAAAGCACAGCCAAGACACCCATAGCTTAAATATAGCATAACAACGACACACCATCAGATTTCTTCACAGCCTCCACAGATAGTCACACATCGACTCTTGACTCCAAGATAAGCAGATTCACTCAAGCTTCTCTTTGCAAAGATGCACAAGATAATACACGAACAGTTTAAAACTCATGTGAATTGGAACGGTGACATTTCATGGTTTTATCTCTGAAGCACGAATTACAGGTTAATTGGCATACATTGGTTTTGTACAATTACATACAAGTGATCTGATCTTAGTAAAGGACGAGGATACGTGAAATGTAGCAGTGTATTGGTTAGATTCCGATTATTCCGTATTTTAGAAATTAATTGAAAGATAGGGTTGATATAGTGAAGAGTATCGACGAGTCATTTTTAAGCCCTAAAAGTTAGAACAACTGCGGTGGATGTTTGACTCAAGATATGAAGATAGGAAAAAAGAAAGACAGAAATAAATAAGGAAAGAAAGGAAGATTGAACCGGAATTGATTCTGCTATTGTTTGTCCCTGCTTCGTTCATAGGTTGACCGGTAGAATTTTTCTATGGCTTTAAGTCCGCCTCTGAACATTTGCGTGCAAACTGGTGCTGTTTTAACCCTCAATTTATTGATTTATTTAATCCTTAAAGCACGCAAATGTTCTAAGGCGGACTTAAAGCTATAGGAAAATTCTATCAGTCAACTACAGCCAAGTTCAAGTAAGGTATAAGTTAAATCATCAGAAACAGATCACTGTGTGTGAATAACATGCTTAGATATAAAATGAATATGACGACGAAATACGATTACTATCACAGTTCAGACCGTGTCAAAAGTGAAAACGATTCGGACATTACATCACCCACAATAAACAAACCACACATATGTGAATCCCACACTAAACTTAAGAAATGACCAGAAATAGTAGAATGATAGTGATTTTATCAACGCCATTCGATACGATAGAAGTACCTCTATAGATTATATCTCAACCAGTTTGTATGTTAATAACTTTAAAGGTGTCAAATTAACCAAACATTGTGTGAAAATTATTAATTTTTAAACTGTTACCTCCATTGAGATCAAAACTAACGGAAATAAAATAAGGATTACTATCGATGGGAATTACTTTCATCATTTATATCGCAACGACATCATGTTCACGTTTTATTAGTAGAGTTGTAATCGATATTTGAAAATTACAATCGAATCGGTATCTAACGATTATTAATCGATTGGGAAACGGAGTTTTTGGATTTTTGTAACGATTATGATGATCGGAATCAGAGTTTTGATCGAAGTATCGGTGTAAAATTACGTTCAAATGGCACCTGATCTGTATGGCATGAGAAGATGCGTAGGTTTAGTTAAAATTGGTATAGGTGTACTTAAATTAGTTTGATTGCGACACTTCATTAATTAAAATTGGTTTTAATGAATGAAGATTGATGAAAACTAAGTCATCATGTATTGGATCGTAATATAACATACCGCTTTAGTATTACACCTGTGTTTCCCGAAGGGTTTAGTAGAGGTTTATCTATGGTACACCCACATTTCGCATGTGACGTTTTTTTTAAATCTCCATGTAAAAGGGGTTTAGCCAATTTCCATCAAAGCACCCATCCAGGCTCCGGACTGCTACTACTGATATCCAGACGGTAAAACTTATTCACACTTTCCCGGCCTGGGAATTGAACCTAATACCTCACGCTCAGCTTGCAACTACTAGTCCAAAGAGGCAGTCCTTTCGTTCTCCATCCGTTTTTTTCATTATAATAATATAATATAACCAACACATCCGAGTCGTCACAAAAAAAAACCTAAGACATTACACTGCGAGTCCGATAAGATTATTTTAGCAATATTATAGTTAGAAATGTTACTACTGTTATGTAACATAAGATAAGTATAATTTGATTAAAATATACTTTTTTTATGACATTTCAAATAACTGATTACAAGATATTAATGCAATTAATTACGATTATGCTATCTTTTGCGTTGTCATTGATAATATTCAATATCGACATCGTGTATTAGAAATATTGTCTTTTGAAATATCTTTTTCGATTGACATGACGTCGATTTTTTATTAATATTATTACGTCATTATTATTATTAGCTTGGGGCTAAATAAAAACAGCCACATGGTTTGATCGAAGGTTAAGTGACGCTTGCCAAGGCCAGTCTGTGGATAGGGTGACCGTTCATGACATATCAAGACTCCTCCGTGCCTCGGAAAGCACGGTAAGGCGTAGGCGTTGTTATGGGTAGCCAGACGCCCGAGAGTCTGACAATCAGTCCCACCTCAGTGGGTATTGTGTTACCCAATAAGTGGTTTGCGGAGGCCAGAAAGACAGTCGCTCAATGTAAAATACTGGTATTCAGCTGCATCCAGTTAGACTGGAAACCGACCCCAACATAGTTGGGAAAAGGCTAGACAGATGATGAGATGAATTACTTGCTAAATATATATTTCTTTATGCTCCATGTAAATGAATTGTAATCATATTTATTTCTGTAAATAGGTTTAAATAAAACAATTTTACTCCTCATCAAATAAAATAAATGATTTAGAATTCGATTTTAGGTCGGTGTTTCTCAAACTAAGAGGTCACAGTTTCTTTCAAAGAGAAATGATTTGGTCAGAGCCTGTGGGGATCTTGAAAATTAGTGTTTGAGATGGTCTTTTATGGAAAGAACCACAAACATATGAGTGGACCTGTCCAGCCAGAGGAAGCACTTGTCAGTAATCGTAGAGCTCAACACTGGTACTAAATTACTGGTCTTTTGTTTTTTTTTTAATTTAATATAGGGCTTCACGCAGTTCAGCACTAGACAGCTGTTTACTGCTTAACCGGTCGATCCTGTGGTGACCTTAAATTTAAGGCTCCCAGCCAGAGCTAAAATACTGGTATTGGGCTTAATCTAGATAAACTGGAAGCTGACTCTAACATATGTATTTAGGAAAAGGCTAGACATAACTATAAAACTTGTCTTGTCACGGTACGTAGAATACTCACATTTTAGACTTGAACGTTATCAGATACTAGAGCGAACAACAGAATAAACGCAAACCTCCAAGTCTATAACTAGAAATAAGTCCTAACACTAGTTATTGATTGAAAACAAAACATCACATAACCAGTAACGCGTTGGTTATCGGTAAAGGGGGTGAGGGGAGGTAGCGTTGCGGGGGGAGGGGTAGAGATAAGAAAGAAATCGACCTTATCGTGCGGTAACACGCGAAAATCGGTAAAGTGCATGCTGCGGGTGGTTGGGGCCAATGTTGGTGGCGTATGTTTGTGGAGGTGGTGTGTGGAATATAATGCGTAACCCAATGTTCAACTAGGAAATAATTTCCATACCCAACGTTTGATTGGATTTTAAAACTGATTAACGAGATTTTCTCTCGATCTAAACCATTTAAATGGCAGAGTGTATTTTTTTAACAAATATTTATTTATTTCTTGTTCGGTGTTCGAAGTATGTTTCTGTAAATGTTCGTGTCTTAAAATGTTACATTTGTATTCATGTAAATAGGTGTCGTACAAGCCTTGGTTTCAAAGGATTTAAATATTAAATTCATTTATTTAATTTATCGTCGCAGAATACAAATTAAGAAATAATAAAGTGGATAATAAAAAGACGCAGAAATTTAAAAATTAAATTAACGTTATCGAATCGTTGAATCAAACATTATTGATTTTTTATTTCCCCACACTATTATTATTAAAAACAACAATAAAAATGCGTCACAAAAGTCATTTGAAAACTGGCGTTTGCGCCAATATTTGTGACAATCTTTGTTCAAATGTTTGTCCAAATATTTGCGATATGTTTGGTGATAAGAGCCCGTACATCTGTTATCTATTGCCACTGAAACAATTTTACATGTGAAGATAAAAATTAAGTGTAAATATACAATAAATTGTTTGATATAGGCTATCTCGGCACCCGGTTATCTATCAGGCGCAGAATAGAAATTTAAACAACAACATACTTACCGTATTATATCCAATATTGTGATACAACTTTTTTTTAACGAGACAAATGGCATAAAGAGCAATTTTATTTCTTGTTTTGAATTAGGAATTATTAACCAGTAGGTTGATTCTATAAAATTTAAAATGAGCGGCAAAGAGAACTGTCAGAGTCTTACTTAAAGTGGGTGACAGTGACAGATAACTTCACTTTAGTTTTTAAGGGTTTTTTTTTTGACAGAATAGCACTGCTGTTCCTTATAGATTTTTTCCTTATTTTTGATTTGATTGATTCCTTATAGGCTTTTAGGTAATGTTGATGTCTTGTTTGAAAAGAACCATGATGAATATCTTACTTTTCAGTGAGCTTGCTTACGATTATTCCAATATCCTTTTTTTACATATTTATTTCAACAAATGTAGTTTATAGTGAATTGTACCGATAATTTATAGAATGGTATATCACTTCCGAATGATTCAATATTGTAACTTTTTTAATAATTATAATTTTCTTTTTCCTTTTACTATTTATACCTTTTCACAGTGTTGCCAGTAAAAATATTTTAGCATCTTAAATAAAACGGTAAAAAGTAGAAATCAAACAAATTATCCACTGTGAAAAAATATAAATAAGATAAAGAGTGTTAATCCTAAAGTCGGATTAAAGTGAGGCTAAAAAAATAGATAATAATCTTTAAAAGATTATCGCAAAAATATAATGTACAGGACGTAATCCATGCCCTTCAGACAGTGATAACTTTGATAAAGGCTAAGCAAATCTAATGTATTTTATTTCCAATCTACGCAGATACCCAGTGATAACGCATTTATTACCTATCTTAGCTTTTAAAATCTTATATTTGAAGTAAGTAGATAGGTACCCAGTGGCGGACTAAGCCCGTCAAGGCCCGGGGCCGCAAAGCTGAATGAGGCCCCCAGCTTTAAAAAAAATGTAGTTTTACAAGCTTTTTTTCAGTTCACATTTTTATGTAGTATTTATGATTATTTCGTTAATATCTGGCAAGTGAAATTAATTCCCACAGCGTATTGGACGGGTTCAGCAAAGTTAAAAGAATATTAGTACCGCGCAAAAAGTGTAGATGGCTGTAGTGTTTTGATCTTGATGAAATTATGTAGGTTAGGTACTTAGCACATTTTTAAAGTCTTGTTTAGGATTTGATCAGGGGAATGCGGAGGCATTTGGGGGCCCCCCAAGACCGGAGGCACGGGGCGAGCAGCCCCTACTAATGTTGTAATTTAATTAAAAGAAGATTTTAGACATCATCAACATTTTAACTGTGTAATAGTCTGGTAGCAAAACCGTTTCTTTCAAATGATTTACGATACCATATTCGTAATTTAAATGTTTTCGGTTTTCATTTTTAATTTTCTCAAAATTCAAATACCATAATTGTGTAAGTAATCACCGTGTGAAAACTTGGGTGATGGTGAAGTGAGCGATGATGCGAACTGGTAGTGATACCCAACTTAAATAAGATACTGACAGCAAATTTTCACGGGGCTGTTTTGACAGAATCAACCTAAAGTTCTATAATTAAATTTTAAAACACATTTATTTATTAAACGTAGTTAACAAAACTATAAACAAAAAAGAGTTCTTAAAATCAGTTCGTCAACTATAGGCGAAATTATACACAATCTTTAACTTTTTTAAAGTCAGTTAATAATGTCCATAATTTTGGTGGAAAGCATACAAAAAATATTACAAACCGCTAATAAGTTCCGTCCATATCGCACAGTGGGCTAACTCAATCACATGCACAGTGTGTAGCGTCGACAATCTGGCGCGCACTAACTGCTTTCGTCCAAGCGCGACTCTTATCGTTGAAAAAACCGATAAAAACTTAACTGAGCGCGATTTTTACGATTTTTTATCAAACGACATGCTGGATTACACAGTCTGATAGCAATCACAATTATTGTGGGAGCACTGTGTAGATTATTATCTTTACACCCGATAGCATAGTTGGATGGGTAGAAAATAATATCAGGTTTTTTTCTGATTAGGTATTGAAATCTGATAGCAACCGTTTGTGGCGTCACTGATACCGATTGATTTCGTACTTAGGTACTTTAAAGTGTACCTATTTTACTTCTCGAAGTCCACCGTTTTGTTGATTTTCGTGAAAAGTGAAACTGCGTACGCGCAAATGCATAGGGTTTAGTAAATGTTTTACTTAACAATGATGCAGAATTAATATTAGAATGGTTTCTAATTGATGAAGGTATCACTTCTCAGATTTTTTTTCAGTTTTCGTTTATCGCCAAATTCTTTTAGTAAGTAGTTATAGTAACAATACTTTTTGTGATATTTTAGCTAGGATTCCCGAGTTTTGAAAATCTAGCACACGTTTTTCACTATTTCGATAAGAATACAACATTAAAAGAAATTTCGTCACAAAAAGACATTTAGAAATAAAACTTCGTATCTTTTTTCACATATACCACAGAAACTATAAGTAAAATAGTATATCTAAGAACTTTTATCGTACATTAGTAGTGCCTCAGAAATAGCGATAAGTATTAAAAAGAATTTGCTTGGCGACAGCTGGATGAACAATTTGGTGGAAAATAAATTAATCTAGAAGATAAAACATATAGTTAAATTAGTCCGTCACGGTACATGTCACAAGCGATAGTAAAGTAGTTTTAATCGACAGTTTATAATTACACAATGTAGTTTACCTACTTTACTGCAAAATTTTATTGCGCATTCAATGCGACAAGAAAAAACATGTAAAAAAAAAACATTGTGCCCACAAAGGTCTTAGAGATAACACATAACAAAAATAAATAAAAGTAGTCAAATAGAAAAAAAAACTAAATTATAACTAACACGAAACGAATCCAAGCCGATACGCAACATTAGTTTAAAAAATTGCACGACGATAACTAGTGTCGCACTGTGGTGCGAAGCTTATCTCGCGGGGACAAAAGAATTTTTGACGACTGAGCAAACATAATGTGGCGCGGATCGCGATCGGAATCTGTTCGGACAGGTGACGTGTGACGATACAGTGCCCGTAGAAAAACATAAATATATTTTATACCCAAAAATGTTTATGAAAGCCCCGTTTGTGATGTATCAAATGTTAGGTGATATTAATGAGGAGCTTATAGTTTCTGCTACTATATGTGTATCGCTGATCTCATTATCTCACACACCGGACCACAAATACTATAAAGCTAGCTCTCAAACAGATTCAAATTTTCAACTCCACTGTGGCTTTTAATAAACCTTCTTTATTTTGTTCTGAACTCTAGTGCGAATGGTGTCGCTATCACACATAACAGTCGAAAAGTTTTTCAACTCTGTACAGAATGGCGCGGGCTTAGCTCGACGGTGACGAGACGGCGACAGGTACGTAGGTAAATACGTGGATATCTCGCAGCCGCCTGCCGCACACTGATACGTCACTCATGTAAGTTTTCTTCGCGTTTCCGCGAATTATCGAATAGAAGTTGAAATTGGAATTTCGCGTGGTTTTTTGCTAGGATGGAGCGTGGTTGGCGCACTGTGCGATGTCTCTCAGCGATATTGTCATTCAAGTTTGGGATGAATTTTAATATAAAGTAGGTATCCTTTACTTCCTTTACGGTGTAATATGATACTTAATCGTGTGTCACTCATCTTATTGAATGTTTGGGCTCTGTTACGGGTTAGGTTTTATCAAGGCACACTTACAGAGGTGTTCATGCATTACTATGCGAGCGATTTATGGCCGTTGTGTTTAAGTGATGAACTGGTTCCAAAAGATATTGCGTGTTAGAATGTTGTGATTTCGTGGAAAAGGTAAGTCAACAGGGGGAGATGAGTCATTAGGGGACAAACGATGACCCTACTGCTTCTACAGGCTGATTCAAATCTCTAGCAAGCAGCTACCCAAAAAATACAGGCCATACTGAAGAAGGCTAGGTAGGCTCCAGCAACAAATCGCCTATTCATCAATGAATTGCCGTTAATTTGCTTCGTACAACGCTCCCATATTATATGCGTTGCGATAATAGACTTGTCTACTGGATGGACTTTCATTTCCGCGCGCACGTCCCTCGATAACAAAGAAGTGTTGACATATTTAGAACAAGCCTGAAATCGAACTGGCTGGCAGCGCGGCCGGCAGCTGCCGACAGCCGTCACCACTACCAACATTGCCAACTAACGCGAGATTTTAATTTTCGAATCCATCGTCACTGACGCGCGCCCTTTTGTTGCCAACGTCACAGACCGATTGGTTCCTTCGCCATTTTTTTTAAACTGTCAAAGTAGGATGACGTGTGTCAGAGGATTGAGTTGATTGATTCCGAATTGGAGTTTCAACAGCTTCGACGATGACGTTCGTTGGCTTTTAGACGGTATTTTTTGGTTAAGGCAATTTTGTTTATTGCGTTTCTAGAACTCTTTCCATATTCAATTCCGAATCCTGTCTGAGCAATATCTATGTTTGCCTACTTTTACTACACTAAAAAACTGCCTTAGTGTACTATGTGTTAACAAAATGGTCTTATCTATAGGAGGCTGAAAGTCTGACTCAAAGCTTTCACCTGCGTTCAAAATTGGACGAAAATTGAAAAATATGAATAGATTTCTGGCGTGGCGCGCCTTCTATCGTATCAGTGGTTGCCGTCCACCGTCCGTCACTATCTATATTCCACACGAGCGCTCTCGATACTCGCTTCCTCGATACACCTACTCGATTAAAATAAGAATATTTTAAGGCACAACACTATTGTGAGGCGCACGGACCTGCCGAGAAAGGTTGTAAGCTGATATCGCATTCAGAAAGCTGTGAATACTTTACACGTGTTTTTGTGTTTGCATGAAGTTCTAGGCATATTATTATTGGACTTCTTTATTAATCCACAACGAATTATTTACATAATTACGAATGAATCCATTTGTCTTGTCATTATCACCTTCAAGTGTCAAAATAATACTTGAGTAACGAAATTTACATCAAATAAATAAAAAAAATGTAATATTGTACACAGACTAATACTAACAGAAATAAAGAAGTGTAAACACAGGACTGCAAACTAAAACGAAGCCGTCGAGAGACTTAATCGAAATAGAGGTGCGCAATAATCCAACATGGCGTCTGCAATTCGACTGCAGATGCAATTGTCACGGGCCGATGGGCGCGCTCCCGCTCCTTCTGTTTTTACTCGATTGCTCGATTACTCTATTCTCGTTTTTCGTCGTGCCCGACTGGCGATACCGTTCCTACACTGAGACCTGTCATATCGCCTTTGTTCGACGTGTACCGAAAAAATAGCAAAAAATGAGATAAAAAGTCTCTCCCTAGCAAATTGGGCGTCTCTGTTATAAACAACAGAGGTGGAATGTAACGATAGCGAACAATAAATGTCCGATCCGTTTGTACGATGTGAATTTGTTGATTGTTTCGGCTCACCGGTGCTTTGTCAACGGTAGTTTTGGCGCGCTCTCCAACTGTCACTTTGACGTTTCGACTTTTTTTTAAACAGGTTTATTTTTTTCGATGGCTACTCATTTAAGGGGAAAGGTTATCATGTCTATGAACTTTTTTAAATGTTGTTACACTTTTGTTATTATTTGCTTCTTTTTGTTATTAAATTCGGGTTTCTGAGTGACAACTTTTGCTGCTATCTTGATTACGATTCTCAGTTGGTTTATGCGCTCTGATGTGACACTGCTGAACATTGGAAAGTAATGCAGAGCTCTATTTTTAATTCGTTGGCGATATCGAGAAAACAAACAGAACGAATCCTAAAATGATTGATTGTAGTAATTAGCATACTGCATGAGTTCCTACTTTTTGCATGCAGGTTAAATTTTAATAGGTATATTGGGCGGGCCGTTATCTCAGGGAGTAGGGGTGTTGGGGGTGTCAGGGTGTGCCGTGGGGTGTCGGGGGTGTTCGATATGAATCACCAGGAGTAATGGCTGCAATATCACGTAGTGCAGTTTGTCAACTGGTTGTAGCCTCCCGGTCGCATAGATAATACAGAGATTGTGCCCGCAAGAGATACGCTTGTTCTCGATAGACTAACGTCTGGTGTTACCAGGTTGAAATTTTCATGCGCATTCATGTAAATCATGTTCATGGAAGATTAGATATTTTCCTTTTATAAATTACACGGAAACTACACCCATGAATCTAAAGCTGACTTCTTCTATACTAATATTATAGAGGTAGAATTTGTTTGTAAGTTGGTTTGTAGGCAGTAATCTCCGGAACTAATGAACCGATTCTAAAAGTTTTTTCACTGTTAGAAAGCTACATTATTCCTGAGTGCTATAGGCCATTATTATATTCAAAACTACGCTTAAAAGGGGGTTGAGGGGATGTTAAAGTTTAAAGAAAAAAAAACGAAATCCACGCAGATGAAGTCGCGGGCGAAGACGAAATACGAATATTCCATCGTTGGTAACAATAGAAGATCATACTGTCACTGAAATACGACTTTCAGTTAGCTGCATTAACTTGACAGGATTGAATGTCGCCTAAGACACTAAACCAAGAAAAAATACTGGTGTGCCATAAATAAAATAACCTACAAAGTAGATTAGACCATAGAGCATTTTCCAGTGTTGCATATGACGTAAGCACTGTCAACATATTTCACTTGCATCGAAATAAAAGTCGCTCAGAGGCCAGCGCATCAAACTACCCCAATGTTCAGATTTCTTTGATAGTTTTTCAACTTTATCGTAATAGAAATAAGGATCATGTTCTATTGGGAACATCTGACACACTGGAGCAGCTTGATGCGCTGGCCTCTGTACTTTACTTTAAGTTGTTCCAAACTGCTCACTAAGAACTCTTGCTTATCCACTTTGTGTATCAATGAGGCCTCTCCGCCCACACAGCATTACCCTCACCATATCTCCCACCCAACCTGGCAGAACGTGATACCCCCCGATCTAATTCAACGCCAATACTAATTGTCGACCAGCCTCTCAGAGCCGATCGTCTTCCGAACGCAGATTACCCGCGCTCAGCCTCTTGAGCCACTGAGATGATGATGCTTATGAACGATTGTATCGGAACTTGCTCTTTCCATGCCAGTTGAAGAGGTTTTTGATACAGGGTGAAATCTTTTTGTGGGAGGTTGCCTATTGTGCTGTGGGATTGGACGAGTCACAGGGAGGATTGTGGTTTGGTTCATTTTATGCGGTCCTGGTTTTTCTAGTGGGAAAGTACAGAGGTCAGCACATCAAGTTACCCCAAAATGTCAAATTTATTTCATAGTTTTTCAACTTTATTCCAAAAGAATAAGGTTCAAGTTCAGGCATCTGTACATACTACGGGGTCACCGTCCAACCTACATATTGTCTATGTACAGACGCCAGCACATCAAGCTATCCCAAACTGTAAAATGTTGTTGATTGAACGTAAAACTTATCTTTTTTTTATTAAGTTGAAAAAACTGTCTAAGAAATTTGAAAGATTGGGGTAGCTTGATGTGCTGGCCTTTGTACAATTGAGTAATATATTTTTCATTTTTTATATTATGCTCCGTAACAACAGACTTAACGATATCTTACGAAGACTGTCTAGTAGTCGCAAGTGCTATTGCTGAGCATGTGGGTCCTGGGTTCAATTACCAGGTCATGCAAAGTGTTATCGGGTTCCACCATCGGAAATTGTGCCTGGTTGATGAAAAATAGTAAGGGTAAAGGTAGGTGAAATAAAGGTGCCTCTGCCTACGCCTTTGGAGAATACAAGCGTGATGTAGTTTTATGTTGTCAATATTGGGACTAAGAAAAAACGGTTTCATTTAATATCTGAACAACAAAAAATGTAGCCTAGATAAAACAGTAATTAGTAACTACAAGATTTCACATACCCATATAAGTACATCGTCAACCTCTAATTGCATGTAATGTAACATTCATTCTACAATCGATAACGCGCAATCGAGTAACTCGCTAACTCGATTAATATCTCGATTAGATCCTGCGCTTGCGCAACGCTCGGAACAAATGTTAGGATATTCCCACGCTGTTGTGTACCTAGCTTTAAGTTTAGTGTTACTTAATAACGGTGTTTCAGTTAGAAAATTCGTGATTATCATTTTAGAACTTGTAGGGAATTCACTTTTATCACTGCAGGGATCAGTGTAAGTATTAATGGAATTTGGGTCTGGGATTTGGTAAAATAAAATGGCGTAGATATTGGTAAACAGGCTGGCGGTAATCCTGATAGAGAATTTGTTAGCGCCTGTAAGCAACTTCAGGATGGAGATCAGACCGACGGAGGTCTGCCGTTGTATTTGAAACCTTAAAAATATGCTGTCTATATTTGTATGTGACGGATAACAAGATTATGTAAGTAAGTATTTTGTCCAGGAGAAAAGTACGAAATTCACGCGGATAAAGTTGAAGGCGAAGTGCTTGTAAAAACTATAAAGCCCAGCTTTCTTTCAATAATTTTCATCCATCAGTATCAGTAAAATAAATAAATAAATAATGCTGGACAATCCACACAGCATGATGTAGCCCCAAGCTAAGCAGAGCTTGTGTTATGGGTACTAGATGAGTGATATACTTAATACAATACATTACATAGATAGATATTTTTTATTATACATAGTAAATACCCAGAACACCCGAAACAAATATTTGTAGATCGTACAAACATTTGTTCCAGGGCGGAAATCGAACCCGCAACCTCCTGCGTCGCAGGTGGACCTTCACCCACCGCGCCACATCGGTCGTCAGTATGTCTAAGATAAACTTAAAAAGACTTTCTGATGTATTCAATGCGAATCATAGAGATCTATCTCTTTCCTCTGCTCAAGTGTGAGCAGGACGGCGTTAAAGGCGCGAGAGTGGTTAATCTACCATCACGCGGGCCTCGATGGGGCTTCAGCGCTTTTGAAAGGTTCGCCTTTTGCAGTATCTGAGAGAGTACCTAAATATATGGAAGTGTGTATATTATGTAGATAACTTTAGTCAGATCCAATAAATGATGCTGTTTCTAGTAATAGGGATGTGTCCTTGGTAAAAATATATTAAGTCTATTTAGTCCGTCAGTAAGATTACCAAAAAAATTTGGACACGTTTTTTTTGCTTACTCAAATCAATAAAAAGTGACAATGATATAGCACATCAAAGTTCAGGAGAAGGGGCTTGTGACGTCACTTTTACGTTAAAACTGTAGCACGGCGTGAGGTCACTCGTAATTTCAACGCACTCACATGGTCGTCATTTTTGGTTTACGTGACAAAAGAAAAAATACGTGTCCAGTATTTTTGAGTAATCCAACTTGCGGACCAATCAGATTTTTTAAGGACCCTATTGTACCAAATGCATCAACAGAAAAATCATATGAGGTACTAACTTAAAAATTCAATAACTAAATATCGGCAACTTAATTTCGATAATTTCTAAGTCAAGTTTTGTGATGTTACCTCAAATCAACTCTGACCAACTGGATACAAGGTGTTGTAACTTACCTGTAAAGAATAAAATTGATTAAGTACAAATTAAAACTCAGATTCATGACAAAATCTTCAGTAAAATAAAATAATTTATCAATTTAGTTACAAGTAATTATGTTCAAGATAATTCATCCATCATTTGCCTGCCCGTTTCTTATTGTCTTGTCTAATCACAGGGCATCGAAATATTCATCCGCATCTCTGTCAACGGGAAAAGTGCCCAAAAGGCTGGCAGCATTACCATTACATATAGTCATCATCTGCTTAGCCTTATCCCGACTTTATTAGGGTTGGCTACCAGTCTAACCGGATGCAGCTGAATACTAGTATTTTATACAAAGCGACTGCCTATCTGACCTCCACAACCCAGTTACTTACTGGGCAACACGATACCCTTTGGTAAGACTGGTTATCAGACTATCGGGCTTCTAACTACCTGTAACGACTGTCAAAAATCTACAAATGACAGTCGGGACCAAGTTTTAGACCATGATCTAGATTAGTATATCCCAGTAGTACATTCCCTTGGGATGATCATTGATAACCGCGCGGTCGAAGCCGCTGTCAAAAGCTAGTTTTATTATAATGTAGGAATGGAATTCTCGCACCAAACTGATCGATCCATAAACAAATACACCAGCTTTTTATTAATAACCTCTCAAAGATAAACAATACGTAAATCAGGGGTACGGTAAATAGTGAACATAGAAATATCCGATCGGTGCAAGAAACGTAATAAATACGAAGTTTATGAGAACAAATGCAATGAATCAAAAACAAAACAATGCGATTATCCCTGCGTTGTAGTGTTAGTGGGGGGTGTAAGTCATGAGCTGACAGCGGGGACTAAATAATAATAAAAATCATTTATTTGTATAACATACTCGTACATAATAATTACATATAAGATCTTGAAAATAAGGTGAAATGAAATGATATTTAATAGTGTGAAAAAAAAACGACCATATATAACCTCCTTATTTTTCGCTTCAGGGTAATAACCATACACTTTGTCAGTGCTAATAGACATATCTTTACTTTATTAGTTAAATCCACAATGTTTTGAACTTCTGGTACCGGTAAAACAGGGTGAATCAAAACGCGGAAGTGAATCGAAACAAAACTTTAAATGCGATTTCAACATTGATTCAATATTATTTATTACTAAAAAGAAGTTGAAATTTTTGATTTCAATTCCTCAAAAAAATCTTTGTAATAAGAAACAATTTTGAAGTTTTGTTTCTATTCACCCCTGCGTTTCTATTTACCCCGTTTTACGGTATGCTCCATTAAATAAAAACTTTGATGGCCAGTTTCATCGTCTCCGAATAAATTCCGGTTAACGTTCTTATCTGACTGATAATTAGGCATCTTTTACTTTTTAATTAATCTAAAGACGCCCGTGTCTCTAGGTTATCGTAACATTAGTAGTAATAGTAAATTAATAGTGTCTCATAAGTCAAGAATTGCTAGGTACAGAACACGTGCTAATACCCTTGACCATTCCTACCTTGTCCATTTTAGTTTGTACAGTCTCGGTTACCATCGTTAAAATCAACCACTATTTCATACTACCGCTACATCCTACATCTTGGACCTCCCATAAGTTCGACAAGAGGCGAGCTCAGGAAATGAAGCGGGCTCGGGAGAAGCCGATAAATCCAGCCTCACACAAAGAACTTGCCACTTCTTGCGTCTTTATTAACTTGCGACAAATTGTCTAGCAATAATTAAGTTTACAAATATGGTAAGGTATGGCCCGCGTGCCTCTTCGACGACAGATAAGTATTTGAAACAAGATACAGACATTTATACATAAACTCACGCCTTATTCCCATGAGAAAAATAGACATGGAGCTCGACCATAATGTATTAAATCTGATGAAAAATTACTTATTGATTGATTGAGAAAAGGCAGAAAATACAGAACAGCACCTGCTTCAATTCTTGCATACTTCTTTTGCTTCATTTACGTTCTGTTTTTGAATAGAGAATGTAATAGTCAAATTAACGGATCTTATCGGATAAAATTTATATGCACAATTAGCACCCATAGACATGAATAAAGTCTATAAAATATTATGTACGAAACGACTATTTTAAATGAGTTTACGTTACGTTTTGGTCGTAGGTTCGTGCTTGGCACACTAGTCATACAAGACGTTTATGGCAAGAAATGATTACCCCAACATAGTTGGGAAAAGTCTAGGCAGATGGTGATCTGTGAATTCCTGACTTCTAAATGAATGAACAAGAAAGTATTCCTACTTTTACCCAAGCGTGAGTGTCACAATCTTTTAATTAAATAAAACAACTGATTTAACGGAAAACAAGTGAAGTTATTCAGCTGTTATTAATATAAAGCGGGTTCCTTACAGTACAGGATGTTGTGACTAGCGTTAATCCGCGGCGTGGTTTACTTTTGTTTCGTTGATCTCGAGAAAACAACACCTTTTACTTACGTAGGTAAAAGGTGTTGTTTTTACCCGACTTCACGACGCAAAGGAGAGAAAATTTCTGCGACTATTACGTTGGAAGCCATTATGGAGAAGATTTGAGCTGGTCTCGATTTTCAATGGCTACTGTAAAAGTAAAATAAACTGTATCTATAAACTGTAAAATATGCCGACTGTAAAAGTCGCAGAATTCTAGACTACTGAACTTGTATTTTTCTTTTTAGTTTATTTTAAGTTTGTTTTTTACACAGTTTGGTTTCAGATTTTTTGTTTAAACGTAAATTGTTACGCAATCGGGTTTTTCGATTTTTAAATTGTTTTTGTTCGGTTATGTTATATACGGTACCTATTGTAATATGGGATGAAGAAAGAAGAAATACACAGATAATATGGCTGTAAATGCATTAAGTAAATATTTCCGGTATTAAAATAACCAGTAAAGGAAAATAACCCAAAGTATTCATTCATTATTATTACTTTCTATGTTCACCTTAAAGATCACTGACATGGGCCAAGGAAAACGACGTGAGACAACTTGGACTTAACACGTTGAACGCCAAATGACCGACAAACAATACATTTTCTATTGTGTCTCGTTGTTTGGCAGTTAAGGTGTTACATAAATATAATACCTTTAAACGAGCAATTCTTGTATATTTGTATATATACGTACATACATAATCTGAGTCTCGGAAACGGCTCAAACGATATTCATGAAATTTAGTAAGCAGCGGGTTTCGGGGGCGATAAATCGATCTAGCTAAGTTTCATTTTTAGAAAACGTCGTTTCAAGTCGTGGCAAATCTCGGTCATCCAGGTATTAAACATAACTGGAGAAATGTTGGTGGACAAGAGGTATCTATCTGTTAAGTTGATGTTATTCTTCTTAGTTTATATCATATACCTAATCCGAAAGTTAAATAAAACGGATCGAACAGAAACACAAACAAACCATCTTCAGTAACTACATCATCCAAATATATCCTATTTGTATTCAAAAACGATCCTTTATTGTATACATTTGCGCTTAAAATGGTACACTCAGCGTTGTTTCATCTCTTTCAGGAAATTACCACAGTTCCTAGCGGATTATTGCAAAATAAGATATTGTTCACTCAATCTGTTCACTCGTTCACTTCATTCGTTTGAATGATGCTCCTTTGTTTCGAAATTTGAATTTGTAAGTTCTGATCCGTTATTAGATCGGCTAAAGGTTGGTTTCAATTGTGTTTATCTTTTTAAATGTTTAATCAATTGTAAAAGGAATAATGTTTAGATGTGAAATATCCAATTATACGTTGGCTGTTTATAATGATTTGTGTAGAACTTTATGTTTCATATTTACTTTCTTTAATATTGTGTTGTGTGCTTGAGCTTGATGAATGTTTTTTTTTCTTGAAACGTTATTTTATTAAACTTGAATAAAATGCAAGCGCTAGTGCTTAGCAGGCTATTTCCATCTAAAATTGCTCCCCTCATTACATGGGACTTAAAAATAACTGGTGAAATGAGGGTGTACCTACTATAGGTACATGTCTGCCTTACCGGAGTATAGGCGTGATATAATAATGAACTAAACGCCACAGAATTTGTAATATTCTAGAGTAGTCGTATGGTTACACTCAATCACTCAAAAGTTTCATAGCTTTCCTCAAAACCACACTATTTGCCATCAATCACTGTCCAGAAAACAACACAACAAAAAAAGGATTTTTTTGTCATGTTACAAAACATTTTTTATAGAAAACGATATCGAAGATAATCATGAAAATAGAACATGAAAAATAGTCATGAAAATGTTAGAAGGAAATAAATAAACATGGTTGCCGCACTGACGGACGGACGGACGGAATAGGAAATTGCGGAGCCAGATCCCGCGATCTTGTCAACTCGTCAATGTACTAATGTTATTCAATATTTTGTTGTATTTCATACGCAACATATTTTTCTGTCTGACTGTACTTTTTGCTTTTTTTTCAGAAGATTTTAGACATTATAAATAATTGAAAATTCAAATTTGGAAATAGAATCGAAAGGCGACAGGTACGAATATATAATAACCAACTGAGCCCCATGGTGTTACCCGCAATTAAAAGGTCAACATGAGACGATTAAAATTCTTTCTCAAGTAAATCCGAATAAGAGCTACCTCCACAATAAATTTCACCCAAATCTGTTCAGCCGTTTTAGCACGAAGGAGTAACAAACATACACACATATAAGTACATACCACCAATCTTTCGCATGTATAATATTAAATTTGATAAGTACTTATATTGATATGTATCTACCAGTGCTGTCCCACTGCAGGGCAAAAGCCTCCCTTTTCTTTTCATATACGGACCAATATCACCTATGGGTGCCAAGCTCATCTCGCCATCTACACCTGGGTCTTCCGCTCAGGGACCCACGTAGTGGTGGTCTTACCCCACAATACTTCCGTCTGGAAAACATGTCCAGCCTAGCACCACTCGAGACTGGTTTATTTTTGGGTTCTGTCCGCGATTTGTGTAAATGCGAATGCATTTCAAGTCTTTGACTTGTTTTGTCGCTTTGAGTGATTTTTGGGTGGGTTCTCGTCACCGACATGCTAATGTGACATGTTAAAAAACACAGTTAATCTAAAGCTTGAAGTTTTGACTTCTGTCAGCGGTCCACATGACTTTCTTTTTTATTATTTTACTTACCCCTGTTTTGAAATCTTGAACAAGTTTCTGATTAGAAAATCTGCCGTCAAAATATCTCAGTTTTGTTAGTAACTGTCTTTCAGAAGGGGCAAGATTTATTTTCAGTATTTAAGTACTTATAAACTTGGATTTCTTTGGTGAGCTATTTATAAATCTTTCTCTTGGCTCCACAGGTGTCGCAAGTATTATCAATAAATAAGATAAGGCCAAGCATCCACCTGTGAATTTACTATGAGAACGATAAAAATAATCTAATCATCCATTCAGTTTTCGTAAAGAATGTGGTAGTCAAGCACCAATTTAAATTCATGTTTGTTACCGTTAAATATTTCAGTATATAAGCAGGTATATTGTGTAGCTACTTTTTATGTAACCAAGTTTTCAAAACTGGATAATAATATGTTTTATTTAATATAGATTTCTACAAAAGACAATCGTAAACTTTTCAAATTTGAAGTTTTTATTCGATATTTATCTATGTATTTAAAAAAGAAAAAAAACAGATATACCTACATACATATTGAGTTCCTTGATTTTCAATAGCAAAAAAACAAAAGACAATCGTGATCTTTAGAAATTCCAAGTTTAAATTCGATGTTTTTCTTTTAAAAGTATAAAAATTATATTTAATGAGTTTTTTTATTGGAGATAATAAAAAAAAAACAAAAGACAATCGTGAACTTTTAAAATTCGAAGTTTAAATTGGAAATTTATTTGCGAATATAATAAGCAAATGTCAATCGGCTAGACACGTACGTAACCAACAGAAAAAAAGAGGCGGCAATATATTTGCAAACCACACATCCGTACATAAAGAGCTACCCGTCATAACTTACATAGCTAGCACACACAAGATTTTAATATTATGATAAGGCGGGGGCGATCGCAGATGTATGCGATGTCACGACACCCGCCAATATCCGACGGAGAATTGAAATATCTGACCCGTTCCCAGCACATCCCTAGTCACCCCGAGAGCTTGCATGTTATTTAATTATTTCATGTGTGTTTGTGTGTGTGTAGTGAAGAATCTTGGGGTAGTGGAAGGGTAAGGGAAATTGAAACTGATGGCACGTAGAGGTATCTATCTATATGTATCAAAAAAGTTAAAAGCTGTTTGTTGATCTCTTGAGCGGCAGGAGATATTTGGATATTTGTTTACCTTTTTCTGTAACATAAAAGGTTTTAAAAGAAAAGTGGCTGGAATATTGAAGAATGCAATACTCTACTACAAGTTATTTTTTATGAGTTTTTTGTATTAATGGAAATTTTTACTGCAAGTGCTTTTTTCTATGAGATTTTTATGTTATTGAAAATTTGAACAGGACGACGTTCGTCGGGCCAGCTAGTCGATATCTATAGGTATATTATTTGTATTTTGTTTGTTATTAATAAACTTGAAAACGACGGATCCGATTTAAAAAATTCTTTCACCTATTGCAAGCTATATCATCAGCGATCAACATAAGTTATATTTTATTTACAAAAATACGCTTTAAATTGGGTGGAAGGGATGTTAAAGTTCAAAGAGTACGAAAATAAAGAACGAAATCAACGCAGACGAAGTCGCGGGAGAAGAGCACTATTTCGCATTTGATAGTCCTTTTCTGTTAAGAAAAGGACAGAAGGATGGGAAGTGTTACTTATATTTGGCTTAAGTATTTAAATACTAACACGAATTGTATTTGTTTAATATTTATAAGTATATTATTTTGAGTAAAAAAACAAAACAGAATGATGAGATGTTGGGGAACTGGGTTGGACAAAGGTTAAGCTACGTTAGCCAAGGTCAGTCTGTGGATAGGTGACTGTTCGTAACATATCGAGACTCCTCCGTGTAGTTAAGCCGCTGGTCCAGCCTGTCATTTGTAGGTCTTTGACAGCCGTTACGGGTAGTCAGAAGCCCGAAAGTCTGACAAGCAGTCTTACCAAGGGGTACCGTGTTGCCCAGTAACTGGGTGGCGGAGGCAGTCGCTCCATGTAAAATACTGGTATTCAGCTGCGTCCGGTTCGACTGGAAGCCGACCCCAACATGGTTGGGAAAAGGCTAGGTGGATGATGATGATTTATAAGTTATATTATTTTGTAAGTTATGTATATTGATGTGAAACATCTTAAAGCGATTGTTGGCGTGGCGAGATTGTTGGCTTGAGGAAGCATCGTCATGAAACAAAAGAAAAAAAAATCATTTGTTTTTGATATCGATACCCAACAATCTGTTCTTTTATGCATATAATACCAGCCTGTTACTGTTCCACTGCAGGGCAAAGACCTCTTCTGATATAGATAAGGCACGAGCATTAATCACCACGCTTGCTCAAGACGCGTTGGTGATTTCAGACTTATATTAATTACTAGCTGACCCGGCAAACGTTGTTTTGCCATTTTAAGCCAAAAAAATCCAAAAAAAAATAAAACAATATTTAGGGGTCACCCTTATCATTGAGGGGGATGAAAAATAGATGTTGGCCGATTCTCAGACCTACCCGATTTTCACACAAAATTTCATACAAATCGGTCCAGCCGTTTCGGAGGAGTATGGGAACGAACATTGTGACACGAGAATTTTATATATTAACTAGCTGACCCAGCAAACGTTATTTTGCCATATAAGATGTTGGGGTGGACCACCCTCATCACTTAGGGGTATGAAAAATAGATGTTCGCCGATTCTCAGAACTACTTAATATGCTCACAAAATTTCATGAGAATCGGTCAAGCCGTTTCGGAGGAGTACGGGAACGAACATTGTGACACGAAAATTTTATATATAAGATTATAAGTCCAGGTTTCCTCACGATGTATCTCTTCACCAATGTCAGTGATGTCCAATATAAACTTATAAAGTACTGTTAGTATGTAGTTTTATGCATATTACTTATGTAATACGAGTATAATTTTGATGTCTCACATCTGAAAGGTGTCCCGTGACGGCTCACTTTTTTTCTATGGGCCTTGTTTGTCTGATAATAAAGCAGTTATTATTATTACCTAAGTAACTTTAATATCAGCAATATCTTTGTTTGTCTGTCCGCATGTGTGGGTCGCTATCAGTGCATCGCTGATTCACATTGTTGACTCACAATCACAACTGTCAGCCACGATGCTATTAGTCATCTAGCTGCATGCTTGACTGTAATTTTTTTTATCTTTCTTATACTGGGAATTGATTAGAGAAACATTATAACCTCCTAAGCAGTACATATTATGTGGGACTTAAACATAACTGGCGAAATGTAGGTGCACTAAAGGAACACTTCTGCATAACCCTTTCGGGGATAGAGGCGTGATGTTATTCAATTAAGAAGTGTTAAGAAAAATCTGGACTTATTTATTGCATTAATGGCGTTTGCAAGGTCTTGTTTTAAATATAAGTTTCGTACATGAACCCTGCTAGGGCACCGCAACATTATGTTTCTTAATTATTATAAATTAAAATATTATTGCGTGCATTATTATATGAAATACTTATAATTAATATAAGGTTGAAATCGCCCCCTTATAAATCTGATATAATGTTCCCCACATTATGACACAACCTCTGTTAATTATTCGCTCCTGGTACATGCAAGAGTGAAAGATACCGCATTCCGATGACACGCACCGTCTGTACACCGTCTAGCCGCTTTGCAATGGCTATCTGCGAGTACGCAGCCTGCTTTCGCGCCAACACGCCCTTACTAAAACCGGGACACTGTAAGAACCAAATGCTTTCCGTTGAAATATCAGCCTTGAGTGACAAAATATAAAGTGCAATATTGAATGCAAGTACGGAAAACAGTTTAAACGAATAACGAACCTCGGTGCAAGTCGTTTGAAATTGGAATCGAATGCAATCCATGCAGCAAGATTTTGTTTAAACAATGCAATTGATTTTGAACTTGAGTCCTGTTAGTGTAGGGTTGATTTTTCTTTGAACTAGGTTGGTGGGTATATTATTTAGGTGTCAGGAAAGGTGGCGTTGCAAAAGGTGAGTTCACACGTGCAAAGACTGACAAATTCTGCAAATCGATGCGATCGGCGATCGGTAACGGAACCAGATGCGTGTGAGCAGACTTTTTAAAATGATTCATAACGTTTCGAATAATGCCGAAGAAAAACAGGTGGCAACTAAACTGTGGTTTTTATGCCATCTTCTATCTACTGGGATCTATTACCAATTCATTGAACAGAACCACTGTGTGTGAGCCATGACGGCAGAGATTCTAACCAGATCACTGGTGAGACTTTCGCAACTGCTCAGAGCATCCGCAAGGGAATTCAGCGATCCTAGGGTCTGGTTCGGTGATGCCTGTTCACTTGAGGCACGTGTTCCTCACTCCTAAATGTTTTCTCATCCTCCGTTCATGCTGTGCACGGATCACCAGGAGCAAGGTGCCTTTGTCCAGTCGCAGTAAGGCAGTAAGGTTAGGGTCTCGACTCTCACGCACGGGGTCGTAGGTTCAAATCTTGGCAAGTACTATTGTGACTTTTTTATATAAATGTAGTTTCTACATTTCTCTTGGACATCACTGACATCGGTGAAAGAAAACGTCGTTTAATCTGGACTTATCCATACTAACATATTTTTAATTTTATCTTTTTTACTTTACTTTTTTTATATTTACAGAATTACTCAATCTAATTATCTTATTTAACTAATTATAAATATACATATATGTTTAATATATTTGTTATTATTATACGTCTTTATATTGTGTGCCTTCTATGTAATATACAGCTGTTTGATATTCCTATAAAATAAAAAATATACTTATATAAAAACAAAATGAAATTATTATTTAATATTATAATTGCAAAAGTTACTTTGTTTGTTACTTTTTCACGACTAAACGGCTGATCGGATCTTAATGAAATTTGGCAAATAAATAGATTATATCTTGGAGAAGGGCATATAATAGTTTTTAATTCGCGACTTTGTCTGCTTTCGCGATAACCGCGATTAAGACGCGGGCAAAAGCTCGTAAAAGTCTGAAATCAAATCGCCAACCCGCATTGAGCAATCGTGGTGACTAATGCTCGTGCCTTCTTTATATGAGAAGAGAACTTTGCCCTGCAGAGGGATAAATAGACTGGTATTACATCCTCAAAGACTGTAATAGAATTGTATTATACAGTGTGTACTCATTCTTAATGACTGCTATAAGCGGCCGATAGTACCTACATATGTGCTAAGTCAATACTTTGAATATTTAAATACTATGGTTTTGTATTTAACGCTTGAAGGCCAAAGCCAGAAAGGAGTCCATACTTAAATAAAAATCCTTATAAATAAAAAGTATGTGAGTAGTTACTAAGTACAGATTCCAGGACCTCAAGCTATCCCAAACTGGTTTTTTGTTCAATTGTATACCAGGTGCTGTTCGACTATTAGAGTCAGGTCTTCTGCAAGTCAGTTACAATTCCGGCCATCTTGTTCAAAGCATAGGTACCTAGTAAATGTAATGTGAATATTTAAATAGAGAACTAAGTAAACGACTTTATAAAAAGACTAAAGTGTGTCTGAGAACGACGATTAGATTTTAATCTAGATGAAAATAGTTTTTAATTGTATTTGGACAGACAAAAGTCAAGGATTATTGTTTAATATATTTTTAGCCGAGTTTACACGTTTTTACACAGCCAGGTTAGTTTTATCTAGACCTAGAGTTAATTCAGGGTGCTGACGGACGATATAACCGCTGTGCTACGCAGATTCACCCCCTCTTAAGGGTCGTAGCGTGATGTTAAATAGCCTATTAGCCTCCTCAAGAATTGGGTTATCAAAAAGTAACAAGATTTTTTCAAATCCGAATGACGGTTCTGGAGATAAACGCGAACAAAATAACATTTAGTAATATGAGTAGTATAGATAGATATAAAGATACAAATATGGATGTTTCAGCAGCATTTTTAATTAGGGTAAAGATTAAAGTGAACTCCCAAGTTGAATGCCTAATACATACACCCCATTCCAAAATTTATATCGTCATATACGCGAAAATGTTGGTCGATCACACGCAGACAGATAAGAATGAATAAAAAAAACAGAAGACAAATAATATTGACCAAAAAGAAAGCTTCTAAACACACCAGAGTAACATAAATCTGTCTGAATTTATCAGCTATGCACTTAGGTTCTAACATTAATAGAAATCACACCAACACCAACAACGAACTAAACGCTAAACAATGACTAACAAAGTTGTTTTCACAACTGACAAACAACTAGAAGCGTCTAAACAGACAGTCTCAATTATTTTTCCGTCTATACATCACGGCGTGAACGCCATATTTCAAATAGAGCTAGCCAGCTTCACTGACTAACTTCCCACAATGCATAAGGAAGGGAATAATTTTAATTGGCACACAATAAAATATGGTGAGTCCGTTGCAGTATCGATTACGGGCCGTTCTCTCGATGGTTTCACTAGTGATGGGAAAGAGTCGGTAATTTAGTTCTTTTCGGATCTGATTTTGTTGCGAATAGTGTGGTGGTCATGTCGATGGTTTGGAAGATTTACATAATTCATTGTTGAAATATAATGAGTCTGGCAACGTCAGTTTTATGATCCGGGAAGATAAACGATCGAAAACACCGATTGCGCACTTGATTGAAATACAGTTGAGAGCCGAATACAACACTTAAGAAAGCAAATTCTCTTAATGACCCATCACAAATCAGAATGATTGTCAAAAAGCCCTTCAATTATGCCAAAAATGGTTTCAATGCGAAATTTAAATACCCAATAATTCCCAAAAGGAAAAAAGTCCCCCCTCCCGTCAATATAGCGTGCGCGGGCGCCGATGGCAGAACCGATTGCACTCGCAGGTGCGACCACGATCGCCACATTCGTGACAATATAATTGTACCGCATACCTCACTCCTCGTCCCTTAATTTATACCTAATAGAGAGATAATCTTATACTTTTTCAACACGTCTCATTTACATTTTAAACCTTTATCTTTCGGTACAGTCGGTTGTAAAACTTATAAAGCAGTTTTACTGGTTCGCTTTAGTGTTCTTATTTTGCAGTTTTAAGATGTCTCAAAGGAGATTTATCGTTATTATAATATGGCATTTTAACAAGAGGATTTTGACTTGACTTATCCTCTTTAACACTTCGTATCATAGCTGTCAATTTTGTTTCATTTATCTGAGCCAGTGTATTCTGTACCAATCTCCCATATGACCATATCTTTCACCGGGAGATTTTTACAGAATAGCATTGCTTTTCTTAAAGCGATCTTCAGGTATTTCAGAAGCTCTTGTCAGCCATTGCATTTTTAAGAAACTTTCCCCGTCCCTTTGTGCCTATTGGCCTAGCTCTATTCTGTCTTCTGCTTGATATGGAGTGAAGTGGAAATTATGTAATTTTTCTAACTTCTCCGCTGTTCTTTTCTGATTAATTTCATTGCGGACAGTTGAATCGTTTTCGGGAACTCGTCGGGCTTTGTTATCTAGACGCGTTTCCAATGGTCACCACTGTTGATTCTGGTTTCCAGTATAGTGTGGTGAGTTTGTCAAAAAAGCTGCGGTTTAAGTATATTTATATATCCGCACTATGCCTCCACCATTATGTTGCTTAGTTATCTACGTACATATCAATATCAATTGTTGTTACGACTGTGATGAAGAGCTTCAAATCGTTTCAATTCCAGCAACTAAGTCTCTTAAGCTTTAAGACCTTAACAATTTGTTTATCCTCAATCCGTGTTCACGCCTCCATACAGATCCCCGTGATATTTCCGTGTTGTTCTTGTACCTACGTATTTATATTCCATGTTTCGACCTGACGCCTTTGAACAGTATAGCAATATATTTTTGTCACTTAACCTTACCACACGGTCTTTTTACTTTTGTTGGGTAACTATACAGTACTCTAGAGGAAGACCAAAGTATTGTTGATGGATTCTGTGAATGGTGACATGGCTGCAAAGGAGGTGACTATTGAGATGACGGCAAATGGTGATGAATGGAAGAAAAAGACTGAAAATAAATTGGGATATGGGTTAGGAGTATGATGAATGATGATGTACACGATTTGTTTCGGTATAGTTTTCTAATATAATACTGGCTAGATCAATCTGTGAAATTAAGCAAGATATGCTGTGATACTATCTTGCATGGGTACTCCGCACATCAAGGATAGTATACCATTTGATAACCAGTCATACGAACTTTCTACAGAACCAGTCGTCGACATATTTGTGCTTGGAAGTCGCATCAGTCAGGTTTTGAATCTGATACAACTTATTTGCAGAAATGGTTAAATGATGCCTATAATGAATCCGGGAAAAGCTTAGCTTTTCGAAACTACAATTTAAATGGATGTTAAAGTTCGAAGGTACGGTAAATCCACGCGTACAAAGTCGTGGGTCAAGTGTGTGTCATAAAAACCTAACTGATATATATCTATTCGAATAATCGATTAATTAAGACTCATATTTAATCTATTAATCGGCTATTGCAAAGAGGATACTACGATGATGCATGAGAAAGGATGTATGTGCCATCTGGAAGGGCCACAGCACAGCACTGGCTTTCAGTGGTCGCCCAAATATTGTGACGTACGCCTCAATACTTTGACGTACGTTCACCTATAATACACTACGACGATGCAACTACACTATTTGACGACCGATGTGGCGCGGGCGAAGGTCCGCCTACGACGCAGGAGGTTGCAGGTTCGATTCCCTGGGACAAATGTTCGTCTGATCTACAAAGAACTGTTCCGGGTGTTCTGGGTATTTGCTATGTGTAACAAAAAAAAAACTACCTATGTAATGTATTGTATTAAGTATATCAGTCATCTAGTACCCATAACACAAGCTCTGCTTAGCTTGGGGCTAGATGATGCTGTGTGGATTGGCCTGCATTATTTATTAATTTATTATTTTTATTTACTAGACACTTGAAAATCCAGACGATTTTCTTCGATTCTATCAGCTTTTAACATCCCTGCTTATAAAGTTTCGGCCGTAACATAGACCAGCTGTAATACTATTAAAGTTTTTATAACCTTAAAGATGTTATTATGTCAAGAATATTTATAAGTCGTAGGTATGTAATAAGTTACAGATCGCGTTATCTTGGTTTTAATTAGAATTTAGGCACAAATATTATGTTAATAGGGTATGGTGATGATTTTTTTATTGACGTGACTACTTTTTACGATTATTTTGTTGTTTCTGATTACAATTTACCAAGGTTAATTGTGATTTTGGAGGCTTCACTTGCAATAACTTTGTATCCTAATGAAAACAGAAAATAATCATGTTGGAGGAGCTTGTGGCTACGCTTGCCGAGGTCAGTCTGTGGATGGGTGACCGATCGTAATATATCGAGACTCCACCATGTCTTGTTAAGCCGTCGGTCCCGGCTGCCACTTGTAGATCTCTGACAGTTGCTACGGGTAGTCAGAAGCCCGAAAATCTGACAACCAGTCTTACCAAGGGGTAGCGTGTATCGTGTTGCTCACTAACTGGGTTGTGGAGGTCAGATAGGCAGTCGCTCCATGTAAAATACTGGTATTCAGCTGCATCCGGTTAGACCGAAAGCTGACCTCAGCATAGTTAAGAAAAGGCTAGGCAGATGATAAATGGTGGTCGATCATATTTGTGCGGGACAAGTGAATAGTGTTAGAGACACGTAAACAGTGATAGTGTATATAGCAAAGTATAGTAAATAGTAAACAGACTGATAAGATAGTGTTAGGATTTAATTTCGTATTATAATTTGTGACTCTAATAATTTGTTAATTTTTAATAGTTTTGTATAGCATAATTTGTTCGGCTCTCGTTAAGGTAAAGTTTTGTTATAGTTAAGCAAACTGTGTCGAAG
The DNA here is from genome assembly GCA_905147745.2 of Phlogophora meticulosa. Lineage (NCBI taxonomy): Eukaryota > Metazoa > Arthropoda > Insecta > Lepidoptera > Noctuidae > Phlogophora > Phlogophora meticulosa. The sequence continues at coordinate 16,473,703 of LR990522.1, read as the reverse complement.
CCGCCTTTCTCTCATTGGCTAAAATTCGTGCGCTCTGATTGGTCGACCAATCAGAGACTCTACTTTTTTTTGTATAAATATCGGGCATATTTTCGGAATCGACACAGTCGGCGAGCAGCAGTAATACTAAGAACACTAGAAGAAGTAACCAGGAAGAATAATAAACTTCAAGCAGTCTCAAGTCTAGCAGTGTTTTATTCACCAATCCAGTGATAGCAATGTGTCCCACACATTAATGGTCCTTCGAGCCGGAATTGTGAAGAATACTGCACGAAGATAGTACTACAGTGAGAAAAGTTGAAGAGAGTAGTTCGTGTTAGTGTCTGCGTATCATCGAATTTGAAGATCAGCTGACATCATGCCCGTTACACGCTCAGAGGGAAGGGGCCGCAAGCCGTCGAGAAAACAGAAGCCGTCTTCGTCAGAGGCCACTACAGAGACCTCTGCGACCGGTACCAGCACGGAAGTCACATCCGAATCGATACAGACGGGGACAACTGCCACAGAGAGTTCCGAACAGACCTCCACCTCCGTGACAACCGACCCCACCACCGTGACCTCCGCCGCTACCGCCTCAACCGCTGCATTCGCATCAGCCGCCAGTGCGCCCACCGCGCCGGCAGCCACCGTGCCCCGTCCCTCGGCCATCAACGTGCCCTCCGCCTCGCACCCCGCCGGCGCCGTCGCACCTTTAGTTACCCCGTCCGCCGCGACAACGCTCACCGCAGGTGCGAAGTCGAAGAAGCTGATGAAGCCGCCCGCTGCTGTCGCATCGAAAGATAATCGCCGCGATACTGACGCCTCAACTGTGAAGCAACGAGTCGTCAAGAACATCGCCGCCGGTACGTCGAAACCAACCGGCACACAGCCCCATGGCCCCCCTAGCAAGAAGGGGGGAGGGGGGGGATCTACTCATAGCAAAACAAGAAAACTCAAGCTTGCGAAGGCGAAAGAAGACTTGCTACGCCTTCAAGTTGAGTTAGCCGCAGCACGCCTAGCTATATTGGAAACAGAAGACTCAGAAGAGGAAGAAGATGACGTCTCTCTCTACTCGAAGTCACAAGTTAATGCAAGAGTCGACGACTGGTTGGAGAATCAAGTGAATCGTCCGGCGCGACCGACCGTCAACGAACCTCAACACCCACCAGAAGAACCAACGGTCGTCCACATAGAAAAACCAATGCAAGCGAAGCATCAAGAGACACTTCAAGCACCGGCGGGAGGTCAAACCGACCTAGCCCTCCTAGCTGAAGCCATCACCCGAGCTGTCAGCGCCGCTCAACGGCCCAAGTTCGTCGAGCTACCGATCTTCAGTGGGGCCCATCAGGAATGGCTACCGTTCCGCGCCGCCTACTACGAGACAGAAGCAATGTTCAGCACGGTTGAAAATACGAATCGATTTAGAAGAAACTTGAAAGGGAAGGCCAAAGAAGCGGTTGAAGGTTTACTCATGACCAACGCGCATCCAGCTGAAGTAATGAAGACTTTGGAATCAAGATTTGGAAGACCAGAGTCAATAGCCATGCTGGAGATGGAGACGCTTCGAGGTCTGCCGCGTCTTACTGAATCACCGAGGGACATCTGCATATTCTCCACTAAAGTCTCTAACGTAGTGGCAACATTGAAGACTTTGGGTTGTTTCAACTACATGTACAACCCTGAACTCGCGAAGACAATAGTCGACAAGCTGACGCCGACGCTACGATACAGATACTACGACTTCTCAGCCACGCAGCCACGTGAAGATCCTTGCCTCATCAAGATGGAGAAGTTCTTCAAACGGGAAGCAGAGTTGTGCGGACCTTACGCGCTGCCTGAACAGATGGCAGCACCTACTACAGCCGCACCACAGAAGAAGATGCAACGGGTCAACAACGTGACTGAGAAGACGCAACCATTGAAGTGCTTCATATGTGAAGAAACGGGGCACATCAACGCAACAGAATGCGAACAATTCAAGAAGTTGGACGCGAATGCAAGATGGGACATGGCCAAGTCGAAACGCCTCTGCTTCAGGTGTCTTCGCTACAGAAACAAGACACACAACTGCCGACCCAAGCCATGCGGTGTCAACAGCTGCAAGTACTCTCATAACAAGCTGCTGCACTATGAAAAGAAGACAGAAACAGCAGAAGCTAAAGAAGAAACGACAGAGGTCATCAACTCAACTTGGACAGTCAAGAAGCAGTCGTACCTGAAGATCATCCCGATCCAGGTGAAGGGACCAAAGGGAGCTGTCAACACCTTCGCATTGATGGACGACGGGTCAACAGTTACGCTCGTCGACGACAGCATCGCAACGAGCATCGGAGCAACAGGACCCATAGATCCATTGAAGATAGAAACCATCAATGACTTAAAGGCGTCAGAATCCGCATCCCGAAGAGTCACCATCAAGCTGAAGGGGCTCAACGATCATGAAGAACAAATACAAGCACGCACAGTGAAGAGTCTGCAAGTCTCATCTCAACGGGTTCCACAAGAACTAGTGGAAGGGTGTCAACACTTATCTGACATCCGAGGACATCTCGCATACGTCAATGCGAAGCCACGAGTACTCATCGGTCAAGACAACTGGCATCTTCTGCTGACATCGGAAGTAAGAAGAGGAGATAACAACCACCCAGTGGCATCTCTCACGCCGCTAGGTTGGGTACTCCACGGAAGTCAGACGCGAACCTTCGGTCAGAAGATCGACTTCGTGTCACACATCACAGAAGACCCAGAAGAAAACCTAGAAAACCTCGTGAAGCAATACTTCGAGATGGACACACTCTGTATCAAACCCAAGAGACCGAAGACTGATCCAGAAGAACGAGCTCTTCATATACTAGAGAAGACCACAACAAAAATAGAAGAAACAAGATTCCAGACCGGTCTTCTCTGGAACAAAGAAGATGTCAAGTTTCCAGATAACTACGAAAACTCACTGAAAAGGCTCTTCAACATAGAAAAGAAACTCGATCGTGAACCCACATTGAAGAAGAAGTATGTCGAACAGATGGACGCTCTCATCGCGAAGGGATATGCGGAGCCTGCCCCCAAACAGAAGACAGCTGACAAGACTTGGTACCTGCCTCACTTCGCAGTAGTGAACCCGATGAAGCCAGAGAAACTTCGGGTAGTGCACGACGCCGCAGCCAAGACCAAAGGGGTAGCACTCAATGACATGCTGCTCAAAGGTCCTGATCTACTACAGTCACTACCAGGCGTCGTCATGCGGTTCCGACAACACATGGTCGCAGTCACGGCAGACATCAAGGAGATGTTCATGCAAGTCAAGCTACGAACAGAAGACAGAGATGCACTGCGGTACCTATGGCGCGGGGATCGACGAGATGGTCAACCTCCAGAAGAATATAGAACGAAGTCGTTAATCTTCGGAGCATCGAGTTCGCCTTCAACTGCAATCTACGTCAAAAACCTGAACGCCAGACAGCATGAGGAAACTCACCCAGAAGCCGCAGCTGCCATCATACAGAAGCATTACGTCGACGACTACTTAGACAGCTTCAGAAGCCTTGAAGACGCCAAACGTATCACGAAGAGTGTACGAGAAGTACACATGAAGGCCAGCTTCGAGTTGAAACAGTGGAAATCGAACTCAACGTCACTCCTAGCATCACTTGGAGAAGACGACCAGACTGAAGACAGGGAACTCTACAGAACAGAAGAAAAGACTGAACGAGTCCTAGGAGTCATCTGGAAGATTAACTCAGACGAGCTCACCTTCAACCTCGACTTAACCAGAATACCTTCAACACTCATAGAAGGCAAGAAGCCAACGAAAAGGGAAGCACTGAGAATAGTGATGACTCTATTCGACCCGCTTGGATTCGCCTCGCCTGTCACAATCAGGGCGAAGCAACTCCTTCAAGAAGTCTGGCGCAGAGGCACAGCATGGGACGACGAAATCGACGAAGACTTGGTAGAGCAATGGGAAACATGGATGGGGCATCTGAAAAACCTCAACGAAGCAACGATCCCGCGACAATATCTCCACTACAGCGACGCCGCCTCCCTAGAACTTCACGTCTTCAGCGATGCCAGCGAGTCAGCCTACTCTGCGGTCCTCTTCTGGAGAGCAGTAACAGCGGACGGCGAGGTCGGCCTATCCCTCATCATGGCCAAAGCGAAGGTGGCGCCACTGAGGTTGACGTCGATCCCGAGACTGGAGCTACAAGCAGCAGTCATGGGCACCAGACTCGCAGAGACAGTGGTCGAAGAACACGAGAGGAAGCCTGATCGCAAAGTATTCTGGACAGACAGCAAGACGGTGCTAACCTGGATAAGAACGGGGTCACGATCATACAAACCGTACGTGGCTCATCGTCTAGCAGCAATAGAAGAGAGTTCAAAGGTCAACGACTGGCGCTGGGTTCCGACGAAGCTGAACGTGGCGGACGACGCCACACGAGATGTGCCGACAGCATTCAACAGAGATCATCGGTGGTTCAAAGGGCCAGACTTCCTATATCAAACGGAAGACTCCTGGCCGACCGAAGCCATAAGGGCAGCAGCAGAAGAACCGTCCGATGAAGAGAAGACTCATCACGTGAGCGACAAGAGAAAACCGAAGCTCGCAGAGGGTCTGCCTGATCCAGCGAAGTTCTCCAACTGGGACCGACTACGATACTCAACAGCACGCGTTCTGCAATTTATTGAACTCTGCAGAGCCACTAAACAGAGAGTCAACTACAGAAGAACGAAGAAGAATAAAGAAGCTGATCCCGCTTGGAAGAAAAATAAAACTACAGTAAAGAAACAGGCACCGACGACAACGAAGAAGTCACCACAAGAAGAAAGAAGACTGATACCAGTAACAGCTGAGCTACTCAAGACAGCTGAAGAACTCTTGATGCGGTCTTCTCAAGAAGAATCCTTCGCGGAAGAGATAGATAGTCTGAACAACGGGACGCCGATCAACAAAGAAAGTCGCCTCTACCAACTAAGTGTCGAGTCAGTAAACGGCACGCTTAGACTCAGAAGCCGTATTCGAGCGGTACAAGACATGAAGGAAGAGTTCAAGAGCCCGCTGGTAATCAACGGTGATCACCCTACAGTCAAACTCTGGGTGCAGGCTGTACACCGGCAACTCCATCACGCCGGTGTAGAAGCCACAGTCAACGAATGCAGGCAGCAATATTGGGTACTAAAACTGCGCCCTACCACACGCGCAGTACTACGAAGATGCCTGTTCTGCAGAATGAAGACGCAAGTACCACCGTACCCGAGAACAGGTGACCTGCCAGCGTGTCGCTTAGCTCACCACAAGCGACCCTTCACCTTCACCGGGGTCGACTATTTCGGGCCCCTATCGGTGACCGTCGGACGAACCCGACAGAAGAGATATGTGGCCCTCTTCACATGTCTCACAACACGAGCCATACACCTGGAAGTCGCCGGCTGGCTTAGCGCCGACTCCGCAGTGATGGCCGTAAGAAGAATGATTTCGCGACGAGGTACCCCGACTGAAATATGGTCGGATAACGGCACCAACTTGAAGGGTGCCGACAAGGAACTACGACAAGCGATCGACGCAGTGACCGCAGAAGAAGCAGCCAAGAAGACGATCTCCTGGCGCTACATACCGCCTGGAGCTCCATTCATGGGCGGAACTTGGGAACGGATGGTCCGTTCCGTCAAAACGGCCCTCACCGCGACGTTACATGAACGTCACCCGACAGAAGAGGTCCTCACGACTCTACTGGCTGAAGTAGAGTACACCGTCAACAGTCGCCCGCTGACTCACGTCTCAGTCAGCCCAGATGATCCAGAAGCCCTCACTCCCAATCACTTCTTGTTGGGAGGCCCGGGGCGCGTGCCACATCCAGGCACATTCACCGAACAAGACACCGTGTCACGATCCAGCTGGCGAGCCGCACAGAGGCTAGCCGACGTCTTCTGGCTACGCTGGGTGAAGGAGTACCTCCCTGAGCTCCAACACCGGTGGGAGCCTCATGGTCGAGGCCAAGCAGCACAGGTCAATGACCTCGTGCAGATCGTCGACCCGAACCTGCCCCGCAACGTGTGGATTCGAGGAAGAGTCGTCGCTACGTATCCAGGTCCCGACAACATCGTGCGAACAGTGGACGTGCTGACCAAGGGAGGCATCCTGCGCCGGCCTGTGAGGAAGCTGGTGATCCTGCCTCTGCCCACGAGCGTCGAGCCCGCACCGGGAGCTGATGCGACGCGGTCGCACGGCGGGAGTGATGTGCGGGACAAGTGAATAGTGTTAGAGACACGTAAACAGTGATAGTGTATATAGCAAAGTATAGTAAATAGTAAACAGACTGATAAGATAGTGTTAGGATTTAATTTCGTATTATAATTTGTGACTCTAATAATTTGTTAATTTTTAATAGTTTTGTATAGCATAATTTGTTCGGCTCTCGTTAAGGTAAAGTTTTGTTATAGTTAAGCAAACTGTGTCGAAGCCGCCTTTCTCTCATTGGCTAAAATTCGTGCGCTCTGATTGGTCGACCAATCAGAGACTCTACTTTTTTTTGTATAAATATCGGGCATATTTTCGGAATCGACACAGTCGGCGAGCAGCAGTAATACTAAGAACACTAGAAGAAGTAACCAGGAAGAATAATAAACTTCAAGCAGTCTCAAGTCTAGCAGTGTTTTATTCACCAATCCAGTGATAGCAATGTGTCCCACACAATATTTGTATTTTATTCGATCAGAAGTGCATTTTTTATGGTCTAATTGAAAACAATTTTGGTAAAGTAGTCATGAAAAGAATGTTAACATTTTATTGTGTGTTAGAATACTGTTTTACTGTGTTTCATATTAACAGTGACAACTGTTAATATGATGGTTGAATAGTGATATTTGCATCCAGAAATCGGATAATTAATCTGATTTTAATCATTTTTGATCATTTTCGTTTCTGTTTGTGTTACTGTGTGTGTGTTTGTTTGTTTGTTTATGCTTTAGAGAGCGACCAAACAGCTAACAAGATCACTTTGGAGATGTGATTTGACAAGTTCTTGAATTGCTTACAGACACCGACGACTAATTAACCCTTCAAGTTCATTAGTATTTCAGTAGCATTCCGACCGACAAAATTTTTAAATTTGAGATTTCCGTACAAAAATACCACACGAATTCCCTACTTTCCTGGTGAATTTTATAAAATGAAAATATATTAAAACAAACCTTGGCTTGTCCTGTGTCCTTGACATTTACAAACATAAAAAAAAAAGAATCTGCCATTTGGGTCAAGCTGTTCTTAAGTGATGATGTTACTTACATACACCAATTGATTTTCATTTACTAAGATTTTTTATTTAGAAAAATCGATCCCTCTTTCATAGATTCCTTTCCACAGAACAAACTGTCCTCGATAGTCCTATACCCGGGGTGGGGGGTACAATAATGATATTACGGCGCGATCGCAGCCGCCGATAGGCGCGCCGTGTGCCGATCTATCGACTCACGCGCACCTTAACGTTTATATTTCACTCTCAACGGGCGTGAGCGTCGCGCTTGTAAACCCAACCGATTTAATTGGCGGGAATGGTCGTTGTTTTAGAGGAATTGTATGAGGATGTTTGATTTTTATTGGAGGATACGTATTCGGTTTATTGTTTACACGTGGACTGTGATTGGTGTTGGAATGGATAAGATTATTTTGGGGTTATAAGCTTCAAAAATGATGCCTACAAGTTTTAGAGATATTGTTTTAACGAACTGTGTTTCAACAAATATTTGCTTTCGCTGTCTTCTTGCCTTCCTTACTTCCCCAATCATCTTAGTAAAATTAAAAGACTGATCTCACAAAATCAATTTGTTTCACCACCATAACCGCAGTGCCTATACTTGATACCCCAATAAAATCACAGTTGAACCTGTCGCAGAAAAAACCGAACTACACATACTATACAATGTAGCAGGCAACCCAGTCCCTTATACCCAGACAGGCCCACCTATGAGTGGACTATCCAGCAATGAGCGCGCCTCGCGTGCCCAATAAATCCTAGTTTCAGACGTGCGTACAAATTGGCCCGATGCGATCGCGACAAGCCGACGACGCGCTTGTCTTGCCCCTTGTTAACGCCTCAGGAAGATCGCATGCGATTTTATTGTCGCACCTAGGAACGTGAGGCGCGCCCACGTTTTGTAAGCCTTGTATTATAAAGTCGTACGTCTGTTGTTTTGGAGAGAAATGGCGGCGTATCCGCTGTTAGGATTGAATTGAATATTGTCGGCGGATAACTATGTTTCGTTATTGTTTCTCTGGTGCCAGCGATGATTATAGATACGCCTTTGTTTTAGTTTTACTTGGGTCATAGCTATGCATATCAACATTTTTTCACGGTTGAGGTTGCGGGTTCGATTCCCGCCTTGGGACAAAAAAATATCTACCTATGTAATGTATTGTATTAAGTACATCAGTCATCTAGTACCCATAACAGAAGCTCTGCTTAGCTTGGGGCTAGATGATGCTGTGTGGATTACCTACTTATTTATTTATTCTTTTCTTTCTTCACAGGCCATATTTATATGAGTGCAAACAGAAACAAGCCAGTGGTGTAACACTACTATAAACACACACCCCCATTTAACATAAGCGTAATGGTTGGCTAGCGATAAGGCCGGCGACGTTTCCGGGAGCGATTCGATAACCGTGCGATAGCGATACGACGCCGGATTGCGAACGTGAGCTGTTGTAATTAAGTACCTATTTCTATAGTTTAACAGTATGAATGCTTTTTTGAGTAATATTTGAAAGTACTCGTTGGTCTAGTGGTTGGAAGCACTACTGCTGAGCATGATGTCCTGGGTTCGATTTCTGGGTCGGGTGAAATGTTATTAACTATGTTTTTTCCCATCTAGATTTTATCAGTAACAGTCCGGAGTTTTGTGCTCGGTTGACGTTAATAGGCTTGCCCTCTATTACATGGTACTTAAACATAACTGGCGAAATATGAGCTTACTATAGGTGTATCCCTACCCAATGCCTCAGCTAACACAGGTGTAATGCTATGTTTATATTTCGAAAGAAAGACAGTTTGTAAAATATACAAAATCAAATTATAGAACCATACCACCACAAAAATAGATGATAGCATATGGTTTACGAAACTAATCAGTTAATTGAACCTTCGCAATTAGATGATGAATCCACCGGCTGATTACTTCGCCTGATAAGTCTGATGGCTTAGATTCAATTGATATGGTCCTGTGACGGATTCACTTTCAGCAATTTGAGTAACTTGAATTAACAAAAATACATTTTACAAAAAAAATCAATCGACTTAAAAAATAACTTTAAAAGATATAAAATCACTATCATTTAGGAAGTCTGTGGCAAAACATAACTCAAATAAAGAAACAAAGCAACAGACTTCCGAAGTCATTTTCACTTTTTAGTGGTCGTTTTAAAAGTCGATCGATTTTTTTATTTCTCGTTTTTTAGTGGGTCGGTTTATGATTAATCTAAGAATAAAAATATGCTAAATGCCAACTGCTAACCTTATATAAAATTCAGTCGGTTAAAAATCATCATCATCATCCTCTTGCCCTTATCCCAATTTATTTGGGGTCGGCGCAGCATGTCTTCTTCTTCCATGCATCTCTATTTGCCGCCATCTCAGAAGTCACCTCCTTCTTAGCCATATCATCTTTCACACAATCCATCCATCGTTTCCTAGGTCTCCCTCTACTCTTGTAACCCTCTACATTCATAGTCAAAAGTCGGTTAAAAATCAATCTTCCTTTATTATCTACACTTAGTGGTAGATGTTTAAAAATACAACCATATTGAGAACTTCCTCCTTTTTTTAAATCGGAAAACTATTCGTCTTTGGACGTCAGACTGAGGCATAAATATACATCTTTTTACCATCTATTCATCTATTAGTGACGCTTCGAGACATGAGTACCTCGTAATATTTATAAAGAAATCATTAACTATATGCTAATTCTTAACATTATGCCCGCTTTTAATTAAATTACAGGCAAAATTCTAATTATGACCAATACATATTCAGTAAGAAATTAAAAGAGTGGAGACATGTCAGATTTATATGCTCAGAGTACGATAAAAGTCAATCTATTCATTTAGGCAATAAACTGTACATTATTTGCATGCAAAAAACTGACAACGGTCAAGCGATAATAAACTATAAACAGGTGCGATAAGATTTAGTTTTGAGCCTGTTATAATATGACCCGGATACACGAGGTTCTTCTAATAAAATAAATGCAGTAATATTGACAATGTTTATGCAAAACCGTGTTCGTTGATCGCATAAATAAAATGGCGACGCACCCAAAACCACAAATCGAATTTAAAAAAAAATAATATGAATATAAAAGTTTAATTTAATCAGATTAACGTGTGATGTTGAAAGATTATTTGGATTTTATTTATATTTTTCCATGTTTTCTTAAATGTACCTTGTTTTCGGATAAGAGAATTTCAATGCTTATGATTACTGAGCGTTATTTTTTAACTAATTGTTGCTATTAATAATTTGTTTTACAAAATTTGTTAACTAAATGTTCGGATTTCGATCTTTATTTTTTATCAATTTTATAATCGTATACCGTATTATACATTTGCAATAAAAAAAACACTTTATTATCATTTAATAGTCTATACAGACGGCTCTTTTATGACTTTAGATTTTATGTTGAATTAGATCTTATTTTTGTCTTATCTGTTACCATAGATATAAAGAAAAAACCGAAAGAATTCCCTAAAAAAATATACGACTCGGTAGAGAGACTAAGGGACCATGCGGCCTATATCAGCTGTCCTGTAAATAACTTATTAAATGACACTAACATATGTTTTGAATAATTTAATGCAATTTAATTAATAATGACATACCTGAAGATCTTATTCTCTCAAGTTATCCGATTTGTTTTTGCAATTGTATTAAGTAGATTTTATTTTTTATATTATAAATGTACTGTGACGAATATTATTTTTAAGCGTAAACCATTATTTCATTTTATTTTTATTTTACTTAACAATTTAATTAATGTTTAATATAAGGTTTAGAGCGAAATATTTGTTCCGTGTGGGAATCAAAACCACGACACGCAGCGCAGCAGCCGATCGCTTAGCCACCGCGCCAATCGTGCCGTCGGTATTATCACTTAGATAACCAATTTAATGAAGTGCCCCTGCCCACCCTATATTGAGCTAACATCATTGTCACATACATATTTGATAGGCTAATCAGTTAGTTCTATGTATTCACATAGGGGTAAGATCGTACCGTGTCGCTTCGGAGCGATACCGCCCCTATGGCGCTGCTGTAGATAAAAAACAATTATACACTGTGTATTTTTGTGTACTAAGTAGCAGTTTAGTGTTTCTATTACGATAGTGAAGTGATGGAACTTTGAAATTAAAAAAATAAAGAAACGCAATTTTGATTCAGGCCAGTTATAAAATAAAAAGATTAAAAAATAAAAAGTGACGTAGGCGCCATCTTGAGACACTGCTAGAATTGAAGACGCAAAGAGAGTAATTAAAAGTATTTTTGACACTATTTTGACATTTGACACGTTGTTTCTGATGAGAAATGTCAGTTTTAAGGGGAGATCATTGTCACCCCAAAAACATACCTAAGTCCAAGAAAATAATTTCCTCACAAGTTAACATTACCTGGCGGAAAAAAAAAACTAATAAATATTCCTCCCACGTAAACCTATTATGAAAAGTCATTAAAACTAGATTCTAGCAAGCGATTAGAGACAAAACCTTTTTGAAAAGATACAGGCATGTTCTGGAGTGGGCTTTTTATCGCACCGAAGAATCGGTCTATATCGCGCGGGCGAATCTCGCTGCGATCGGGCGCGTTTTGGGCGATAAAACACCCCCCTCCTCCCCACCCCGCGGCTCGCTAGACGCCTTTTCGACGTAAAATGTAACTATTGGTATTGTTGTATTTTTAGATTTTTCTTCATACATTCTTGTGGAGTTTAGTTCGACTATTTATTCAATAAAGCATTTAAACTATTATGTGCTTCCAAAAAATAAAAGAATCACACGGAAACGAAAATTTCATCCGCATTGCTGTCAAGAGGTAAAGTGCCGAACACCACCTGCTACGATCTAACATACTCCTTTTGGTTCGTTTATGTTCATACATCTGGTCATCACGCCGGTTGCGAGTACTATGCACCTGACCTTTTTGAACATCGCCAATAAGGTCAGTGTATGTCCTCCTATTAATCATATTCTTAGAAAATATGACTTTAAATCACAAAACAAAGACTATTCCGTGCTTTAAACTGTGCGTAATTTGTACGTTAGATATGTGTCCTAGTTCAACCAATTAATTTCACATTTAATATTATCCCTCAAGAGAGTATTCTAACGTTAATTAGGTATTCATATTGTAAATAACACTTTCTAATGAATATTTAATTTATAATCTCACTTTAAAATCAGAATATTATCACATTGAGCATAATTTCAGTCACTCAATTAATTTATAACCGCACCTAAGCTAATATTATAATAATAAAAAAAAATAAGATCTAAATTCATTATAATTTACACACACACAGCTATTTTCATACGAAATTATCTAGTCACTAAATCACAGATGGTGTGATAACATTCTCTCCTATAATTACCGTCCCCCTCTCACACCGAAGCGCGCGTCTCGTCCTACCGGCAACACACCCCGCTTATCGCGATGTGGCGTCGCGCGTCGCGGCGTTTCTTATCAGTCGCCCGCTCTCCATCTTAGATTACGATCCGTTGTAATAAATGGAAGGTGGATTCGAGCGTGACGGTGTGATACGCGGACGTGTGATGTCGCGAGCGGTGTTGGGTGGGATAACTTTACGTGTGTTTCCTTTTTTAATACTTTTCTAAAATTTTGAAACTGACGGGTAAGCTATGAAAGTACCTTCTTTATTGTGATTTCTAGTTATTTTTAGGTTTGAAGAGTATCATCCTATCTACCTTTTAACTGATCATTGAGCCGAGTAAACAAAACTTCAAGTTTAAAATAAGCAATACCAAAAACATAAACGTTATCACTATAAACTTTCACAGTTCCGTCAACGTCATCTGGCATCGAACTCGCGACCTTTCCGTGGCCCCGCCCCCTACGATCTGGAATCAATTAGCGTGCGCGTGAGTCGGCCGGCCCACGGCGCGGCGCGGCCGCATAAATTGATGCTAAACGAGATTGACCCCGAAACGGGGATTATTAAACGTACGACTGAGTTGTGAGCATCATTTCTTGTGAAAATGTCGTTTTGGACGACAGAAAAGTGGGAATTGCGGGAAATGGGAGTTTTGGGAAGTGGGTCTATTTGAGTTTTGCAGTTAAAACACCTATCTTAATAACCGTGGAGCGCCACCAAAGTGCTAGAAAGACTTTTATGGACACCAAGATTGAATCAATCTCTACAAATTTAAAGGCTTGAATATGGAACTAAAGAATATCTGTTTCTTGTTTATTTTAATCTCAATTATTTTGGAATCGGCTTCCATTCCACGACCACTTACTGGATAACCCTTCGGTAAGACTTTCTGGCTTCAGTCTACAAGTAAAGATCTGCGAATGACTGCAGAGACTAACTGCTGCTTAGCGCGCTTTGCGTGGCATGGAGGGGTCTTAGTTTGTAGTAGACGGACGGACTGACCTCGGCAAACGTAGCTGAATCTTCAACCGACTCGTGTTTTAGCACTTCTCCTTCTCATTCCCGAGTGAAGACGGCACGGTTGGCGCAGTGGCTGAGTGCTCGGCTGGTGCGCTGCGTGTCGTGGGTACGATTCCCGCACGGAACAAATATTTGTATGGCTTACAGGTAGTTGTTCCGGGTCTGGATGTTTGTGTATGTGAGTTTAAATGTTTGTAAACGTACCCACGATACAGGAGAAATTCTTAGTGTGGGGGAACGATAAAAAAAAGGATGATAGAAAAAAAAATACCGGTCATCTAAATGATCCAATGGAATGTTTATGTAATTTGTAGCATGATTTTTTTCGTATCATGGTATATCGGACATGCTTCTGTTTTCAACCGAATTTTGGAAAAAAGATGTTTCTCAATTCGTCTGTATATCATTTTTGCTTTATATATTCGGGCATAACTTCTTAGTTTCTGAACCGATTTCAATCATTATTTTTACGTTGGATTCAGTACCTATAGCTTTAAAGTAACCCCAAAAGTTTCAATTTTTGTCTGCCCTCAAAACTGGCTCTACAATTTCATACGTTTCGTACAAGATCATACGGTTTAAAATCCATCGTTAAATAAGTTGCACATAAATGCAGCGCATGGTGTGTGGGGCGAGCCTGCACTATCGTCATGATGTCGGATAGCATGATGTAGGCCCCGTATTTCGACACCAACTGGGATATGGGTTCCCAGGAACATAGTAGATAAGGTACCTCTATGTAGAGACGCCAGCACATCAAGCTAACCCAAAGTGTCAAATTTTCTCAATTGAACATGAACCTTAGATATTCTATTGTTATAAAGTTGAAAAACTATCAAAGATATTTGACAGATTGGGGTAGCTTGATGTGCTGGTCTCTGTACCTTGCAATGTTATTAACTTAGTGTTCAGAGAAAATTAGTAAAGAGAGAAATTGCAGGGTAGAAGGAAATTTTGGGGAAATCCCGGTTGGTTGCCTATGTCTGAGGAGAGCGGAGGATCATGTTGGAATCCTAACTAATGAAACCCCTTGGTTTCTACCAGTACCATGAGCCGGGGGCCGGCCGCCCGTCAGTCCTTATACCAGTAATATCATTTTTATTTCATGAAATATGTTTATATGTCCTAAACTCCTAAGTACCTACTTCAAGAAAAAGTTACTCATAAAAAAGGTTACTAGAATTTATGAAAATAGTTACTAGACATATTTTGTAGAGTTGCAATGCAAATAGTGTTGTGAGTTGCGACACAATTATTGCAGATACCGATACCACATACCACTGTTGGAAACCGCTTGTGGATTAAACCCTCAGTATCTAATAAACAGCACAAAATATCGACGAGTATACAAAATATTACTTGAAGTTTTGAAAGAGCAATAATACAAGCAATATTTTGGACCACAAACCTTCAAGGTGCTTACAAAAAGAGATCACTTAGATAACACCACGGCGCAGCAGTGTAGATATAAGCTCCTGATAACAGCTTCGATTCCCCGGCCGAGCGATGTTTTCGTTAGATAATTTTATTATTTCGGTGGAAAAAATATAGTTTTAAAGTTAAACAATGGCATTGTTTTAGAAATTAATTTTGTTGATAAATTATCTTTAATGTTAACTGATACAGATCAGGCCAGATAATTAAAACCTTAATTACTTTAAGAAAAAGTTTTCTTATACTTTATGATATACTAGCTTTTTCGTTCGCGTTAGGAAGTGGGGAGTTAGAAAGAGACAAAAAGTAGTTTATGTCACTATCCATCCCTTCAACTATCTCCACTTAAAAAATCACGTCAATTCGTCGCTCCGTTTTGCCGTGAAAGACGGACAAACAGACACAAACACTTTCCCATTTATAATATTAGTATGGATTAGTATTTCTTTCTAAGTTTATCATACACATTACTGACATCGGTGAAGAAAGATATAAGTGATCCCCGATGGGTAAGGCAGTGGCGTACTTGTAGTAACTTCTTTTTTTTGCTAACGGGGGGAAACCTTCAAAAGGCGCCTGGACTTTTGGGGAAAAGACCAGGGAGTGTGGGAGTACTTGTAGTACCTACACTCACACCAGATATGCTTAAGGCGCATATAAGAGGGGTGAGCCTATTGCCATCAACTGGGCAGGAATCCAGTCTCCGGACTGCTACTGAGAAATTCTAATTTAAACTTCGAATTCACAATGGTGTATTTCCAATTTGGGTACATTCATTTATTTAAACAAAAGTATGACTCATCCTCCAATTGTTTTTTTTTTGTATTTATGTAAACTAGGTTATATCTACAGATAGAGAATGCTGAATAATATTGACAAATACTGGGTATCTCCTAATTGTACAGACGCCAGCACATCAAGCTACTCCAAACTGTTAGAATTTCCCAATTGAACATGAACCTTATTCTTTCGTATTAAAGTTGAAAACCTATCAAACAAATTTGACACATTGGGGTAGCTTGATGTGCTGGCCTCTGTACTCTTCGGCAAGTCCCACTATCACAATATTTAAACTTTAACGTAAACGTTCTTACTTCTTATCCGTGAAACCGATAAAAATAAATTACACTGTTAGGTATTTTGCTAATTAAAAGTCAACAAAGTTAATATCATTACCAGAACGCTTATCTCGGAGGAAATATAACATACTTCCAGGGGCGATAAGGAGTTTGCCTAATTGATATGCTGAGACCAAAAAATTCCGGTATCGGTATCAGTTTTGAGGGTATCCCTTTGGGTATATTTTTAATAAATAGTGATTTTAAACTGTCCATTTTGTGAGATACTAAAATTGGCTGAATTGTATTGAGGAATTTGTATTGGCTGAATTGTGTATTCTTAAAATAAGTTTGATTGCCACTAACCGACCACCGATTGTTTTAGTATCAATATACAGAGCCTAAAACAATCAGTATCGGTATCATTCTGGAGGACATCCCTTTAGGTACGATTATTTAAAAAAAGAACGAATCGCAACTTTTGTCTATTTTGAAAAAAGAAATATGGTGGATGTGTATTTAAAAAAGTTTGAAGAATGTTTAGAAAAAAAGAAAAACCCGCCGTCTGTTTTTAAATTTAAAACGCCTGTACTACGCTTCAACATATAACAAATTAGCTGTTGTCTCCCTGTTATAAACTATTCTAATTGTATTTAGAGTAATCATTGCAGCCTGACTTTCTTATTTATTTTAATTATGGAACATATACTTTGAAATATTATTATATACATTTTAGGTTTTTGGTTTGTATGGGATTTTTTTTCTAATATTTGACACGCAGTAGGTGCCAGAAGACGGGCGTCTGCAAAAGATTGGGCGGAGAAAACCACACGGAGAGCGGACTGGAAGGCTATGGAGGAGGCCTTAGCCCAGCAGTGGGACAATATAGGCTAAGGAAACAAAAAATTGTCAGATAGGCAGACGCTCCATGTAAAATACTGGTATTCAACTGTATCCGGTTAGACTGGAAGCCCACCCCAACATATTTGAGAAAGGCTTGGCAGTTACGTATATTTGGTTGTGCTTTTAACGCTACATAAGGTATCAATTGAACTAGAATATAACTCTCTTATCACGCCATTTTAAAAGGTAAAGTAGGTACCAAAATTAGTTTGTTTTACCCTAATTACTGTTTAATGAGATACAATTAGTTCCGTATGTTAATTACTGTCGGTCAAAATATATACGCTACTATTAGCCAAGACTGAATTTGCATGGGTATGATCTTGATAGTTATGATTAAAAATAATGGGAGGCCTAAAAGAGGCCCTTGTTAGGTAAGTCTGTATTTTTCTAGCAATTTAACCAACTTTTACTTATGTTGTCATTTATTGGATTAATAAAGAAATAATACAATTTGTAGCTGGCACACAATACACTAAACAAAAAAAATTGTGAAAAAAAAAATGGCGATACGCGACTGCGCCAAGTTCATCAATAATGCTAGACAACTAGTGCCTGACGCTAGTTTTCGACTGGACCTGATCTTGTGAGATGTCACGGCCGTAAATCAGTTGTATTGACTATGTTACACAAATGTATTTATATTTTTAATATGTTTTATTTTTAAACAAGTTATCATACCAAAGTTGTATCACTTGACATTTCCAAAACTGAATTTGATTCAAAGCCAAAATCAAATGCTTTATTTCAATTAGACATTGGTATATAAAAAACCATATTGTTTTTTGTGTGTATGTATGTATTTCTAATTGATGTGCCTTTTTTATGCTCTTTGCATTGACATCAATGCAAAGTGCATAAAAAAGGCACTTTTGAAAGTCAACTTTAAAACAAAATACTAAAATGATTCTAGTTACCCCTTCCAAAAGGTAGTTTCGTATGGAGAATAATGAGAAAGGAACTCCGTACTTACTCATAAATAGTTTTTTGATAAGGTAATTTTATGTGAAGACTATGTACCTACTTAGAACAAAAACCTTTGAAGGGGGTGAAGAGGATTTTAAAGGGATAATTACGAAATCCACACGAACGAAGTCGCGAGACAAGTGCTACTTCTTAGTATAACAGCTTTGACAGATATTCCATAACGTACCTATATCATATATTATGTGTGCCATTGGCAAATAATTAACTCATTATTTCTTAAATGACTGATAAAAGATAATTGACTAAATTGACTACTGTTATTTGTGAACGGCGAACTCATTAAGGAATCTTAATAGCGGACCTGTCTATTATAAATGCCATAACTACAGACACTAAAAACAAAAGAGCGATGAACAGTACAATATTAAAAATGTTTTATAATAACGTAACATCATGACTGTAATCCTTGAAGGATTGGGTAGAGGTGCATCTATAGTAACACCCACATTTCTCTGGTTATCTTTAAGTTCCGAGCAATAGAGGGCGAGCCTTTACTAAGAAATTAAAACCCAGTACAAACCACCTTGGCCAACTGAATAGATCTTGAGCAGTAGTGTTTGGGACCCACAGACTAGTGTAGTAGTAAAAAAAAATTAAGAAGAACTAAAACGGGACAATTTCAAACACCCTGTAGAAATTTAAAAAGAATCTCACCCCACATTATCACATAGTACACACACACACACATTAAAACATTCTCTTTCTCCCTCTGTCACCCGCACAGACGTAAAATTTGATAATGAACGTGGAATCAGAACAGAGATAACATTTCTCCCTCGCCTTATCAGCGAGATCGGGAGGCTGGGTCCCATTGAGTGGAACACACGTCATTTTTATCGTAAGCCACGACTGTCTAAGTGTACGGCTGATGGATAGTTTTTTTGTTTCTTTCTAAGATAGTAACAATGTTATTATGAACAGTAGCAGCTGTCCCTTATTAATATGTTGAAAGGTTTTCGCAATATTATCATAACATTGAAAGATAATAACAAATACATACATAAAATAAAAATATAATTGGATACTTACGTACAGACAAGCCAGCACATCAAGCTATCCTAAACTGTATTTTTTTTCCAATTGAACATGTACTTTATTGTTTTGTAATAAAGTTGGAAAACTAACAAAGAAATTTGACGGCTTGGGGTATCTTGATGAGCTGGCCTCTGTACTAATAAATACTATAATTTTAATTTAATAAAAATCTTCATACACAAATCAGATGCTTGTATAGTAACAAACCTTATGCTAACGCCGATAGTTCAACTATATTATACCGATGAAGCAACGTGATACAACTATAACAAAACATATACAAAATATTAAGACACAGTTGACATTGACAGGAGCTGTCAAAATAGGAACATGCCTCACGAGTTCGGTATTTAAAAATGGATTCGATGTCGTTGCAATGAGGTTTGGTATCAGCTTTAGATTGGTATCTTATTTTTGTAATTTCACATCACTATTTTGTGGTTAGAAGGTTTGAATGGTTTCTAAGTAAAGTGAGAGCTAAAAGAAGGTTATGGTAAAGTTCAAGAATAAATCCTAACAGGCTAAATAGTCAAAGTTTGACAGGGTGGACTAAACATGAGTAAGTTGGTTATATTTTAATAATTTGACCAAGTAACTTATGTTTAAGCAACTTTAACACACGTCAAACCTTCAAAAAATGTAGTACAGATTACAGATATTCTAATATGAACCCGCAATGCAGTTCAAAACATGAACATCTAAGTAACTCACAGTAATTACATTTTATCAATGATTTACATTCGTTCGTGTTCTGATAATGTATCTACAGGGCAATAAAAATCCTATATAATACATTAGTACCACTGTTAAGGCTATCAGGCAACAGATAAAAACCGACCAATCTTAACGACAGTCTTATCGCAAATTCGGAGAAAACTGTAACATATAGGTATTGTGTCCAAAATATATTTATTTGTTTTGATTTTTGGGCGAACTTGGCCCTTAGTTATTCTGGTTTTTTGCAGGCTGGCTCAGATGACTTGCAGCTTATTAACTTAGGATCTCTTGGGATATTTTGGATGTTACAGTCTAAATCATTTTTGCTCATCATTCTTGTACACTGTCCTGTACTGATAAGGTTTAGAGTTCATTAACCCTACCTAAAGTTCGTTTTACAATTGTTTTTATATGTTTATAACACAATTGTGAACAGTTTACAATGTTAACAGCTGTTTACAATGCGATATTACTGCTCAAGGATTTTTGGACCCTTTAAATCCACTTTAATGAACGTTTTAATACCTTACCAACACTAATTGGTACTCCAGTTATCCCAATCGTTGATAAAACGGCGGTTATTCGTCCACATGTAAATTCCAAGAATGTTTTTTTATCTAATGTCAACAAATTCCACAAACACATGCTGTTTTCCTTCAAATCAATCCGTTCTCAAGACTTGTTTAAATTAAACACTTAAGAATATACTCAGGGACTTGTCTTGACTAGTCATTATAATATGATAACTAAGAATTAACTGCAACATTGTTTTGTTTTGTTACTGTATAAATTAGAAACTGCTAGACTTCGTTTTGTTGTGTTCTCACACAAAATTGTTGATTTTACCTACAGTTTTATGTCTGAGAAGCAAATAGGTATTGGTAAACTTCTCGCCGAAGCATTTAGAAGTTGGGCAATGAATAAAAATGTCAAAGTTTAATAGATAACGACAGTAGAACGAGTTAGTAACAACAGTAATTCTTATTTGATACAACATTTCATTCAATACGCTCAAGATAGATGCTTCTAATCTGTATCGGCATCTATTCTCAAGATATTTCATTGATACCCATCGCAGATTGAATAGACAAGAAGCCAGCTTAAGAAAATGCGAATGGAATGAAACAGAGGACATTAGAAGGGACTTAAAACTGTTCGAAAACCCATAAAAATATGAAAAACAAAGCAATATAAACACCGACTGATATGTAAACAAATCTTACACATTGTTTTGAAGTCGACAGCGCCACCTGGCGGCGGGTCCCCGGCCGCCACTTCCAGCTGCTTCAGATACCGCAACCACAATAACATAATATCCACAGCACAGCACTATTTTTGGTATTTATTTTGTGTATATTTGTGCGCGCGACATTTCAGCCGTCATACTTTTGCCGCGTAAAGTGAGTGACTGGCCCGGCGAGTCGAACGCCCCTCCCCGCACACACGCGCGCCCCGTCCGCACGCTGCCGCACACAGACGTAGCCGATCCCTTATCAGGTTGGTTTAACTAGCAATGGCTGGCCCCAGATGCTATCACTCCGGGCTCGCGGTAACGTTGCATTGAAAGATAAGAGTCAGCGATATTATCGCTCTTTGAATAAACTTGTATAAAATGTCAAATAAAAAAGCTGCGCGCCATACACGTCGGTCTAGCGGCGATTTTTTTGATACCCCTGGGATGTCGGAAGTCGGACAAGGTTTATGATTTCGAGAATTTGTTATGAGCACTCAGAAATGTGGAAGTACTGGTGGTATTGTTGGTTAGTTATGTTTTTGGTAACAGCTAAGTCGAAAATAAAAATAACTTGGCTCTTATTACTTCTCAATATTACCGTTTATACTTACATTTAATTAAATATATACTCCTTGAGGCACTACATTTAAACACCGTGACTTACCTGAAAAGAGAAAAAAAAACATTAGTTTTGAAAAAAGAAATTGGAATGAAAAAATTAGAAAAAAAATTGCCACCTCAAAAATAACACAGCTGTCTGCATTTACACCGAAGTAGTAGCGACTGGCAACACAAACACGTGACGGACAAAAGGTGACATTGAGGAAAACTTCTCGATGTGGGTCAACAATTGAATGCAGGCCCACATTGTTCTGAGTCAGTTTCGTTTGACATTTAAAAGTCTTCAAGCGTAGACCTCCTTCTAGGGTTTAATAAAAAAAAACTACAAGAGTATAATTTTTGTGCTTAATATACGGGACCTTTTACTATCAATATTACGTTATTACTATGAGAATTTGGTCTTTTAAAGACTACTCTGGGCTATCTCGTTCATAATGGACACTCTTACTAACCAGATATATTGCAACTTTGATGACCTTTTCATCGGAAAGGAAGTAACTAGACTTTAAAATCTGTTAAGCGTGAACTTTGATATTTAGAAGCGAGAAAACACGTTTGTAAGATCACTAGCAATGTTAGCTGGGTCAAGTTTACTCAACACATCAGTAGGAACTGTGTCCTGTTCATTTATGGTCCTATTTTCCTCTCTTCTGTAAAATTATGCATGCGTAAGACGAGATACTTTTTTTTAAAGAAGTGTTGGTCAACTTTTCTAAATTTCCTGTATATTGCGAGTGTTACTAAGTATTTAAAATTTACATTCTTGCATAGACAATCCATCCACAAACTCTTTACTTATTATAATTTATTTCAAACTAAACAACCAAAAATATCTTCGAATCTATTCGAGTCCCCCATAATTTAAAACAAACACAGCTAGTTTTTGCTCATTGTACATTTATCTGCATATATGGCACAAGTGCGCGCACGCAGTTAATAGCAGTCTTAGATTCGGTGCTGATCCACCGATAGCTGCCAAGGTTATGATTTACTAGATACGGACGCAGGTGGCTGAACGGTAGTGAGGAGAAACATTGGGAACTTGAACGATATCCCGGAATATATGAAAATTATAATAGTTTTTATTTTGCGAACGTTTAAACTTTTCTCTTTTGCAGTTCCGGGGCCCTTAAGCCACAATAGTATTAGTTATGTCATAATATTGGTATACTTATTGTCTAGTGAAGCTTAAAGACTGGTAACGAGGGGGAGTTTTGCTAACAAAATGAGTCAACGGGTATAGATAGCAGTGTTTTACTACTGCCAATGGGAATCCCATCAAGATAGCAGGATGCACGTCACTGTAAGTTGATAATATAGAAATATGTTGGGATAGGTTCTCAGCTATCTTTGTGACTAGAATATTTGCGAAGACTAGTGGTCGCAGTCCGACCATTGCAGCTCTCTGCATTCCTTCTCCACATGAAGTTAAACTAGGCGAAATCACGTATTAATATAATAACAGCACTCATATATTAATAACAGAAATATTATTACGTTACACGGTTGAATCGAAGGCTTGTAACAGAAGGAAGGACTCCTCCATATGACTCAAATTTTAAGGAGGTTTCTGTCTCTGCAGCCCTAATCACCGGTAGCTCGGACCCTCTATCATAGCTCCTGCCATCGGTGGACCACTATTTGTCATAATTTTAAGTGTTTAGTAGTGAAATAATATTCATATTATCTTCGAATTTCATTACATCAAGCAGACTTACTCTTTCTTCATCAGCTTCTTGACTATATTTTTCACTTATATTTGTCCCGTGCGACACAACACTTGGCACTGCTTACACACACGAGGGCGACGCTTGTGTGCGATCCCCGTCTGAGATTGTGTTTATCTGACATCTCGTATGCAACGTTCATTTACATAAAAACTATTATTTTTTCGACCATGCCTTTATCTTTTATCATCGATTAACTTTTTGTTGTACTGTGTGCTTTAATAACTCACAGTTTGTGCGGTTTTTCTTGTGGTTTATTTTGTTTTGTCTATGTGTGTGTATGTGTAATTCTCTAGTAAACGTGTCTCCAAAATATTAAGGGTTTTGTTAAGAACCTGCTCGATCTAGTAGGTATTTCAGCAAGCCTTTTCATATTTAAGGGGTCGGTATCGGCCATGAAATCGTGTTATAGGATTTTTATAATTTCGGAATTAAAAGTACTACTACATTACTTCTTACCCTCAAACTAACACCCCCTAATTATTAAACGCAGAGATAAGTTACAAAACGAATATAATTTTCAGATTTATCACACATTTTTCGTGGTTAAAGATCGGCTTAACTTTACTGTGTACTTATTCATAAAGGGGTAACAGCCCTGATTTAGAAGCCCCCTCATAAATCACATCGGCAGCCGATCTTTGACGGATAACACTCAAACCATAGTAACCACACAAGGTAGACAGATTGTTGATTGCAATGCGATGTCATCAGTGCAAGTGGATGCTGGATGCTACTGCTCATTCACTTGATGCAATCCCTTTTAAAATCCATGCAACTCGTTCTCTAACCAACGATGTTGATGATAATGAGCATTTCACTTAATGCGTGAGTAAATTGTTGTATTTAGAGAAGTCTGATACTTTAAGCCAAGATATTGATGATGATTTCAAATTTGATATCGACAGTAACTGGAAATCAAATCCAAAAGACTCATCAGACACTGATTTCGTCTCGATCAAAGAATGAATCACTTCAACACAATTGAAAAAAAACAACTATGTCCTTTAAAAAACCAGGGCACAGGGCTCCATACACAAATCAAACGGCAGCCGCTAAGTACATCATATCTACTCGAAAATTCATAAAAGAAAGCTCTGTCTGATAGACGGTCGGCGCCAGGCATATGTGTTGATAAGTCCCAGAATAAATCAACCCGTCTCGGTGCCTAGTGATAAGGGCAGATAAAACATTAATCAGTATTGGTCGAAGTTAATGGATTCTTAATGCGGCGGTCGTCATGTGGACGAGGTATTTTTGAAGCCCTTGATTCGTTGTGTGATTTTGTTGAGTGTGTTAGCGCCATTTTGGAGGTCTGGATGGCGTTTGATAATTGAGAGTCCGTGATGGGGTGTTGCTTCTGAAACAATGACGGTGATTTTTCCTGGCTTCACTTTGAATGGTGCTTTTGTGATCATCAGATTCTGCATAGTTACAGTCAGGTATTTTGATTGTTGATAGTATTATAGTAGATTGTTGTTTAGGTGTTGTACAATAGACTTCCTATTAGACAAATCTCATCTTCAATACAGTCATGAAATCTGTATGAAATTTAGAAAAATAATGTATCTAATTCAACTCCCATGTAGATGTAAATAACTATTGTGTGCCTTATGGGCGGGACATAGCTGATCTCAACTGAATTATTTAAAACCTGTTTTATGTACCTACTTATGATCCGCAATAAAGATGTTGATTGATTGATTGATTGTTTGGAGTTTAGCTCGTTCAATATAATAAACCCGAAAGTCCTTTAGCCAATCTTACCAAGGGGTATCGTGTTGCCCAGTAACTGGGTTGTGATTGTCAGATAGGCAGTTGCTCCATATTAAATACTGGTATGCAGCTGCATCTAGTTAGACTGGAAGCCGACGCCAACATAGTTGGGTGAAGGCTAGGCAGATGATGATGTTTTAAATGTTATAATGATACCAGCCTGTTAGTGTCCCACTGAAGAGCAGAGGCTTCTTCTCATACAGAGTAAGCACGAGCACAAATCACGCTTGCTCAAGGTTGTTGGCGATTTCAGGCTTATATTAACTATCAATCCACGTTTCTTCACGATTTTTTCCATCACCAATATCAGTGACGTTTATCGTACACATGGAAAGATACTGAAAATGAAAATGTCACATTGGTTGTTCCCAAAATTTGAACCAACAACCTCTTGCAAGGCATACGGGGCGAGGCCTTAAGCACTGTGTTAGAAGCTTCAAAGTAAATGCACAAAGACGTCTTTACTATAAAAACTGGTCTATCGTTACATCTTCTTGAAAAAAAAGGAAACATAACTTATAACATTGCAAATGGCCGATTCACAATCGTTCTTGCATTCAGATGAGCATGTATTTTAAAAGAACACTTCCCAGTTGGTCTGTCCATCTAGATTCTTATCAGAGTGAGCTACTGTATTCATAATTTTTATCTCCATATCATTATTACCGGTTACAATTGTGTAAAATTAAATTTACATAATGACTATTAATTGTAACCTTGTTGTCTGCAATTTTAACTGTATTTTATTGTTTAAAAATTATAGCTATATGTACGGAAGAATTGTAGGGTTGAGTCCATTAAATGAAAAAAATCGAATGTTTTGTAGGCTGGAAACTTGTTCAGCAATTAAGATAAGATTTTTGGTTAAAATTAAAAAAAAAACTAGGTAGTTATAACTTGACACAGATGATGGTACACTAAACAGCATACAGACATATGATTTTTTTTTGTTCGTAAGAACAGAACTCTTAACAATTAATTACGATCTAGCCTACATAAAGGACTAATAAGGTTAGACATAATATATGTTAATGATAAATTATATTTAGTTTGTTAATCTGTTGTAACTGACATGACAATCAAGCAAACATGTTTAAAATTAGATGAGATCGGTGTTGCTCTGGGTACAAACATGGAAACAAAATCAGAAGTCGCGGTCTCTTTTAAAGTCCAGTCTAGTCCACTTTTATTTGTATGGCCTACAGATTATTCTGGGTCTGGCTGTATGTGTGTGTGAGTTTAAATGTTTGTAAACGAACCTACGATACATGAGAAATTCATTGTGCGAGGCAAAGTTAAAAAAAAAAGAAAACGAAAGAAAGACATTCTCTTGGTCAGATCAGATGGAACTGTGATCTTGTGAGGCTAAAAAGTATATTTTTAAAGCATACGATCTGTTGGTAACCAGAAACGTAAAGCCATTTAATATTCCGCTCTCGTACTTAAATGATTGGTAGACACTAGCCATTCAGTCTACCACATTTTTAACTTGACCACAGCCGCCCAAAATGAACCGCAAAATACAACCACAAACACAGGTAACGAAACGTATCGAGTTTGATGCGTTCCGTTTCGACGATGGAGCGATAGGCGGTCAATCGATACGATATCAGCACCATCTGGCCTCCCCCCGCAGTCCCCACAGGTGTGGATGTAACGGCAGCAAAAGATGGTAGTTTTAATGATATTTATAACTTTTAGGGTCATTTTTTGGAACTGAGCAGAGGCTAGGTACTTCTACACACGTACAAGATGGTCTGACCAAGTAAAAAAAGGGAAGTCCTCAAGCCAATTTCAGCAGGTGGATCAAAAGAGAGGCTAAAAAAACCGTTTTTTTAGATTGTGAGTATAGTAACCATACTATATCATGTTTTTCTACCATTTTCGGTTAATTCTGCTTCGTAACTTCAGTATCTACTTCCTTCATACTTAAACCAAATAAGTAAGTAATTGATTATCGTGTACAGAAGCCTCTTCATTTTCCTCCTTATTCTATTGAAAAACTATCAAATAAATTTTGATAGATTGGGGTAGCTTGATGTGGGTATGTAGTTACCAAAAAATCTTAGCCTAGGTAACATCAGTCTTGTTTCAATAGATATGTATATGTGTGACTATTACAGATAAGTAAGACCTTTCAAACCAGGAGAATCCTGTATCTCAAAGGAACAAATCCACCACTGGACCACCATATTTAAAACCCAAAAAATTCAAACCACTTTTTCCTATCGCTACTACCACATTTATATGATGGTGAGATGGTGCTGATAATCGGCCGATCAAATTACCTCCGAGGTCACCACGCCCGCAAGCTTCCTCTGTAAGGTGTGATGATTAAAGGAGGACAAAGGATAATAAAGAAGGTCTTTACTCCAAGTTAAGGAGGTACGAAGTTAATGGTGCATCATGTACCTATTAACACTTAAAGTCGAAAGAGTTGTTCATGTACACAGAACTCGCTTCCCGAGTCGTACATGTAAAAAGCTATAGATGAGATGTGAACATGCCCATCACCCCCTACCATATACCTACCTACGCATTATGTAATTTGCCAAACATTATGACATACGAGTTAAATCGTATTTTTGAACTGGGCAGCGAAAGGGTTAAGATAATATTTTTTCTATCTGCTGCAGTGCTTGTTAAGAAAAGATAAAAATCTCAAAACGAAACTAAAACGCTTAACTGCACCGAAAATCTAGTTCTAGGGTAGGTTCTAGGGTACATCTAAGTTTAGCCGCATGTGGCCGGCTGCATCTAGTTGTAGTCGGCTAAAACTAGATGTAGCCGCGCTTTATTAGTCCTAAAATAATACACAAAATATCCTTAAAAAACACTATAAACTATAAAAAAAGTGTTTATATGATTCAATGATTTTTTTTTCACAAACACAAACAGACAGACCCAGGCCTAACTACCTATGGGCCATACAAATATTTGTTCCATTCGGGAATCGAACCCACGACACTCAGCGCAGCAGCCTATCACTCAGCCACTGCGCCAACCGTGCCGTCGACATTATTACTTCATTCTGATGTCCCTGTCATCTCATATACAAATTCCACGAACAGTATTTTTATAAAACATTTCCCAAGACACCTTGAACGTGTAATCTGATCTCACCACATTGATTCACAACAGATGTAATATTTTTTATTCAGTTTCGACCCTGATTAGATCTAAGGTAAGATTGTGTTTCTAATAAAGCAAAGTCGGTTAACTAAGAAGGGCAAAGGTACACGGTTACAAAATAATAAAGAACTAACTATAATATTGGATACTAGCAGCAACCTGTGTATTTGTCTGCGTATGTATCTCGATAACCTTTATAGCCTATGTGTTGGACTGAAAATTATATCCAACTAGCTTTTGTTCGTGACTTCGTCCGCGTGAATGTCAGTTATCTCGGATGCAGACAAATTCGCGGATTAAACACTGTCCTATGTCCTTTCCAGGGTCTTAAACTATCCAAATTAATAATCCTCCATACCAAATTTCATTTAAATCGAACCGTGGAAAGGCCAGACGGGCAGACTTACTTTCACATTTATATTATAAGTTAAGTATTATAAATACTGTGAAATTGTTTTGTAGCTTTTTCTTGGAAGAGTAACAATTTTACCCTCTCCTTACAAACTTTCACGTCTACAATATTAGTAGGATAGGATAAAGGAGAATTTTGCTTCCGACATTTGGACGCCGTTTGTGGAAGACCGATGACTATTGTCTTTTGTTTTGGCTGAAATACCGCTGATGGTGTTCCCAGCAGCAAAGCCCAACAAGACTAACATCTCTCTACTGGTGCGCGGAATAGTTTGCTGAAGGATGAGAAGAGGCAGAACCATCCTCTTCTGCGATTATACGATGAACTGCGATAAACAAACGGATTTTTGGCTTAGAGTACAAACATAAACAGAATTTCCCGTATGGTTAGGAAGAGGTGTACCTATAGTACCTTAACATTAAATAAATAAATAATAATAATAAATAATGCTGGACAATCCACACAGCATCACCTAGCCCAAACTAAGCAGAGCTTGTATTATGGGTTCTAGTGACTGATATACATAATACAATACATTACATAGATAGATATTTTTTATTATACATAGTAAATACCCAGAACACCCGGAACAAATCTTTGTGGATCGTACAAACATTTGTCCCAAGGTGGGAATCAAACCAACATTTCACCGGTTATGTTTAAGTCCCATTGAATAGGGACAAAAATGCAAACTCAGGACTGCTGCTGAGTAGTTCCAGATGGAAAAACCCTCGACCCAGGAATCGAATCTAGGACCTCATTTTCAGCCGTAGCGCTTGCGACCACCAGACCAATGAGGCTAAGAGTACTTACTGAATAGATATATCTCTATGACTGATCCAGATCATTCCTGTATGCGTCATGTATTTCTCGTACCAGCTTTTTTTCCCAGAACTTTTATCGTCGCCCATTCCAATCTCTCAATGGATCAATCCACTGATGGGTCAACTAAAATGGTCTGGAAGCCATTAAACGACCTACCTTATTACCACTAGAGTCTAATAAGTAAACTTGATTAGCTGTTTACCTTTCTGGTTCAGTTATTATCAGTTAATTACCAATTAATGTGGAATAAGTTATTATGAGTCATAAATTGCTTACCACCTGCCGTATTGGGTCAGCTGAAGTACGGAGAACGAGACAAAATCCATTATTAAAACATACTGAATAAAGAGGTTGCTGATAGAGAGAGATGGCGTCTTACAAGCAACTTTATTGGATAACTATTAACGATCATGGATATGATCTTAGTGGAATTGGGACACAAAACAGAGGACACATGTCATTTCTGTTATTACATGTGTTCTGTGTTTTGGACTGGGCTTGAACCTAAGTAATTGTTAATGATGGTAAGGAACTTTTTAATGATGGTCTATAAAAAACAGTTCGCTGGTCTAGTGGTTGCAAGCGCTGCTGAATAGCGTGCGGTCCTGGGTTCAATTCCGAGTAAAGTGTAGTAGCTCAGTAGTAAAGCGAGTATTGGGTTATTTCAGGAATTTCTCAGTAGCAACCTATAGTCTGGATTTGTGCCCAGTTGATGAGAAGAGGATCTCTCCTCTATCACAAGGGACTTCTACATAACTGGCGAAATGTGAGTGCGTGTCTCTGCCTAACTCTTCCGGGAATAAATAATAAGCTAAACAGACAGTGAGTAAAAGTTTAGACAAAATATGGCCAGTTAAAAGTTTCCCACATGTAGTCGCAACTTTGTTCCACACGATCGTATGTTCTTTCAATAACAGAACATCCTCTTTTAGCCTTTGCCTGATTACCCAAAAAGCACATAAAACTGAAAACACACACAGTGGCCATCATAACTGCTGCTGAGACGGCCCATATTGCATTGTAAGGCTAATTGGATTGAGATGCTTATCTGTTGAACCGATAAAATGGCGTAGATAACATTCTGTAGTGACTTATTAAGGCCGTTCCCAGAATAATATTAGATCGCACGATACGCGCTGTGTGTTCGTACCGATAGCAGCGGACGAAACAGTTTTTTGGTTTGGTAAGTTTTATTTTTTTGGCTATTTTTTGTGGCTGATGTAGGTAAAAGGTGTTTTGAGTATGATTTTGTGGATATGGTGATTTTGGATTAAAATGGGATTGTCTTGTAAAGGTAAACTACTGTATAACATGCCATATATAGCAAATATTATATAGCATACATTTGGAATCGTTTACACAACGCTATGCTATAAAGTATAATTTGTACAAATATACTTATATGTTTATTGTAACAGAATGTACCACTAGCAATAAGCTGCATTAGCGAATATTATAACGTAGTCTGAACTATGATTAAAAGCTTTGAATTCAAGAAGACTATTTGAAATTACGTTAATATTGATTTGGGAACTTTAGAAGGCAAAATTAACCTAGATATGGACTGTAGGAACTGTTCAAAGTAGAATAATAACGATAAAACAATGAAAGCAGCTACACCAGAAAATCTTCCAACTCCAATCACAGACCTTACTGTAAAGAATTCACGATCACAAGTAAACCCAAATCGAGCCGTTCATAAAAAAGAAGAAGAAACCAATTAGGTCACATCTCCCCCACTTATCTGCGAACCCTACTTTGCTATCAGTGATCAGAACAACGGATCGCGTTGTGTAGTTTTTGCGAAATTGGTCCCGATCGAGTGTTATTCGCTCGTGTTGATTCCCTGGAACACTGCATGTATCGGAGACTCCATCTGTGACAGCCCTCGGACCCTGAGCGTGAGTCATCAGGACCTTTGCTTTAGGAATTTAAATATACTTTTTTTGAAGTAAAATCTTCTTTAGCGATTTTTGGTAGGGGCAAAATTTATGGCTTCTAGTCACCGACATACAAATATGACGTGTTGCGTCAGACTGACAGTTACTTCTGTCAGCCGTGCCCATGACTGCTTATTCACAAGCTTTTTTTTTGTTTAAACCGTCTTCAAGTAACATCATAACAGCACAACTCTATTCACCAGTCAGGCAGAGGTGTCCCTATATAGCACACTCAGATATAGCCAGATATTTTTTAAGTCACATGTAAAAGGGAGCGAGCCTATTACCACTGACCGGGCAAAAATCCAAAGTCTGGGCTGCTACTCAGAAATTCCTGATGGAATAACCCAATATCACATTGCCCGACCTGGTTATCATACATTTATATATTTATATGGGCCTTGATGCCTGAAATAAATGGATAAATAAAATAAATAAATAAATAAATAAATACCCAGGAACTCGTGTTCAGCAATAGCTGAGGAACTTGAGACCAGCGAGGCAGTCATAGGCAGCTGGAGTCTTCAAGTATTGGATTATTATCATAGTAGAGACCAGAGATGGTCCTACTGTAGTACTGCTAGATAACTATATATTTAAAGTTTTGGAAGACATTTTGTTTTGCCTAATCTCACTTTCGTATGCGGCAAGTGAGTTAACCGAGTATAAGGTCATGCGTACGAGACCCGGCCATTGAACTATTGACGTAAGATCACTCGTCATATCTTCAGACTTGGATAAAGGTGGTTGCAGCATAACTAAGTAGTAAGTGAGGAATGTTGGCACAGATCTTCAATGTTTTATAAATAAGTGCAAAGGCAACTGCTCCTTTAAGGGGGGTTGCGGAAGCATTGTACGTTCCCGCGAGCCCCGGAGTAGGTGTGATTTGGAACATCGGGGTGGTTTTTAGTCAGTAAGAGTTGACAGACCACCTCAGGAACAAAAAAAAAAGGCTAGACGATGATGATGATGATGACTGACTTGACTGTTCTAATCGGTTGTGATTCAGATAAGAGGACGGTGCTGTCTGTCGACTAGCGATGAAATAAAATGATGAAGAGCTGTGGCATATCCCTTTACCACACCGAATTGCTTCGAGAAATCTTACTGGGTTTTTTTTCTATCTGTAAGACAGATCTAGTTACGCCTGTGTGTTCTGTTCTGTCTATGTTTTATGTTCTGTCAGTTCTGTCTATGGTAAGTGTTATGTATGCCTATCTGTCTGTCTGTCGATATCTGTCTGTCCGTGTCAGAATGTACTATATCTGTCTGTTTTTGGTAAGTTTTTATGGTGTGCAATAAAGAGTATTCTATTCTATCCTATCTCTTCTATAAAGACCACAAGCCTTAATAAAAAGACAATATCTCAAAGACATCTTAAGCAGCATTCTCAACAATATTTACAATGATAACTGAGATATTAATAGCGTTGCTTTAATAAAATTAATACCATATCGTGACCGCACCGATATAGATAAAGATCTTTTTGAAAAAAAGGTGCATAAACTTTAATTAGAGAAGCAAGATCCATTTGAACGATAAAACGTATCGCTCAGATACACCTTGTTGTCTGGCTCTGTGTTACTTATTACGTGTATAATGGTATTAGCACCTGTGTGGATGCTTGTTTTAATAAAACTTTGATAAAATTATCATATTTTGTCGGCATCTGATGTAACTTTTAGAGGTGTCTTGAACAAAAGCTGTTAGTTAAAACTATTTTTAGGGTATTGGACAAATGATTGACTGTATCGAATGCTTTTTCAAAATTTCCAAAAGTATTCAGTTTTCTTACTAAAGGGGATTTCGTTGCCTTTCGGTAAAACATTGTGTTATTTCTATCTCAAAAATTATCCTTTGGACCATGTTTCATAACCAAAATTTAACTTTTTAGAGGAGAAATATATCAGGCAGTGACTGACAAAGATTAGGAACATATTATTAAAAATATACTACTGATTCCCGTTTTTAAAATCCAGATAGCATTCATTGTTAATGATACTAACAAATCCGAAGCATCAGAAAGCAAAAGAAGATTGGTTAAGTACTAGGCTATATCTGTCCCAATCCAGTGCAACGGCCTCTTCTCATACAGAGAAGGCACGAGCATTACTCATCACGCTAGCTCAAAACGTGTTGGTGATTTCGGACTCATATTAATTAGTCCCAGGTGTACCTTCAATGATGTCAGGAAGGATGAGAATCATAAAAACAAATGAGTATCCATTCTTGTCACTCTTATCAATGAGATCGATCTTTATAGACGGGAAGTGTTTTAGCAGGTTTTGCTTCGAAATGACATTTAAGACAAAGTGCTAACGACAGTCAGTTGTTTCTAGATCCGCCTGGTGGACATTTAAAATGTAAATGTACCACAATAGGCAGGATGTTGACTGTCTCATGTTGGGTGTCTGGTAGACGTTAGTCCGACTCCTGTGTGTGTTTCTGAGTTTCATCAGGGGTCCTAGACAAAATCTCTTTTCTGTAAGCGTTAACACCAACGGAATAATCCAATTATAAGGAGTTGACGTTAAGTTTAGAGATGTCACGTGTCTCCTTTCAACATTTGTAATCATCGTCATTGCCATATAAATTGATGTTATCATCTGGCGCTTTATGCCACAGAAAAGTTTATTGTCTAGGCTGGGGCCGATTTAACAAAACCAACAGGTGACAGATGACATATGGCAATGGGACAATTTTGTAACATCTTTTCGTGATTTTTTTGCAATATTTAACAGCACTCAACATCAAACCTAAACTCCCCACAGGGTTAGATACAGGTGTACAGAGTTACACCTTCAAAAAATCTTCAAACCAAATCAACCAATCCTTTTCCCACAGGTTGTAGTGTTGTATAGACTATAGAGATACAACACCCACATGTCACCTTTTATGTTTAAATTCCATGTAGGAGGCAAGCCTATCACCATCAAACGGGCACTAATCCAGACTCCGGCTACTGAGAAATTCCGGCTAGAAAAATCCAACCCAACATCACTGACCGAGCCGGGAACCGAACTGACGATTTCATGCCACTTAACCAACGAAGTAGTCGAGGTGATTATTAAGCTGCAACTGTCGCAAAAATGTGACATTAATATAATTTTATGACAAATATGTCGTATAGTAGTATTAAACAAAGTTCGGATGAAGAAACATTATACCTAGATATGTATAACTAACCATACGGAATCACTCTGTTGACTTACCACACATATTTCAACAAAAATAACTTTTAAACCGAAGGTAAAACATGACCTCAAACGATTATAATAAATAAAAAAAACATCAAACTGCTTTTGAATCTTGGAAATCTTAGAAATCTCTCCCATAGTAACGTGATTGATTAATAGAATCTAATAAACAGCTGTTAACTTTATGGACCTGTAAAATATGTGGGACGTAGATAATTTACGATACGGAATACTAATTGCGGCAATTGACTTACACTTGACCGATTTTCTTCGATAACAATCTGTCAATGACGATCTCCATATAGGAACATAAATTATCACAGAGATACGATCAAAATGTGTTAAAATCAATAAATCTAAGTCCGAAATCGTATGCAAATGAATTGAAATAAAGAATGGTGGTATGGACTTGTGAGCTAAAAAATAAAGGCTGGGTTGCGAATAACGATATCACACATGGGGAAACTGGTATATAAGATTTGAAGTTGAGATAAACAGTAGAAACTATGTTAAAATTAATGAATGATAAAAACGATTAAGGAAGGAAGTTAAATCTAGTGGTTCCAATTAAGGGTCAGAAAAATAATAATTAATACAAGAGGAAATACTTTAATAAAGTAGGTAACGTTATAAGTAAGCCTACACAGTAAAATAGATTCATTATTATTTAGCTTAAAGGATAAAGTAATGAAATATTAATGAATCTATTTTTGAATAGATGGTAGTAAATAATAATGATCGATAGTTAAATAACAGTGTAACACGAGGGAATATTGCGGTAGCCCCATGTCATAGGGGGTGAGCCTTTTGCGATCATCCAGGCACAAATCCAGACTTGTCGGAAACAACAACAAAATTGAAAATATACAATAGTCATAAGATCTCGCCTGTAATCCCTGAAGGGTTGGCATAAGTGCACCTATAGGAACACCCATATTTCGCCAGTTATTTTTAAGTCCCATGTAATAGGGGGCGAGCCTATTGCCAGCATCGGGCATGCTAATGAGAAACTCCTATTGGAAAAACCCAGTGAATGAAAATATAGCATAGAATAGAAAAAACAGTTCGAAGTTAGTACGTCTGTACATACTGTATCATCCATTGTACAGTACTATAAGGAAAGGAAGTTTAAATCAAACAGTGAGTAAACACAAGCAAGAGATAAAATATAAACAATACAGAGATAACATGAAAAAAAGACTACCTAATTAAAAAAGAACATACAAATTGAGAACTAATAACAACGTTAACTTTGTAACTAACATAAGGCAAACCCATTGTCTTTTCTACTCTTAATCAGAAATACCTAATTAATTGTGTATCATTCAAACTAACCACGTCATGTCCACATTTGCCTTATTCTTTGTTTTAAAATCATGTGTGTTTATAAAAAGCACGTTAGGCTATTCAATTTGAAACAAAAGGATCATATCAGTGTAAAGCTCAAAATACTCAAGTGATTCAGTTTAAGTGTGGGTGGTTGAATGATCCAGTTCTTGAACCATTCGATAGATTTCTTTGTTTTGAGTATAGACTTGAAAAATGTGGAGAGTTATAAGAATGGAAGAATACCAAGGAATGGATGGATGGATAGTGTGAAAGATGATATGGCTAGAAATGAGGTGGTGGCAAATATGGATGTAAAGAAGAAGAAGATATAGATAGTAATGATGATAGAAGCTGGATCTGTACATCTAAGAGGGAGAGATCTAACGCATTATCAAGTGTAAAAGTTCTCAATATATCCAAATTATCAGCCAGTGACAGTACACTATCAATTATTAAAAATGATTAATTCATTGATGAAATCTCTTAGATCCACATGACAACCAAGCTCCACAATTGTAATATGATACGATTATTTTTGTATGATCTGCTAAATCTTGTCACCTTTGTTCATATTTCGTTCATAGCTGTAATCTGGCGATCGAGTGAATCATTAAACACCCGATAGAGGGTGGAGGTGACGCGTCGCCCACTGTGGCCGCGCGGACATGAACCAGTCATGAGCGATGAGCGAGAAATGATTATGATTATTTCGTTTAGGAATATGAAGAAGGATACGTTATAAAGTGACAAGAAAAGTCGAATTGGCAGGACTTGAATTTAAGATATATGTATAAATTTTGTACACATTCTGCCCCTATCCCGTTATTTGGGGTCCGTGCAGTATGTCTTCTTCTTCCGTACATCTATTATTACAAGAAGTAATCAAGACGATTCCATGAGTTTTATATTTAAAGTCATACCTACTTTGGAAGATGGACGCGATAGTTTAACAAAGTAGAGTATTTCGCTGTCACCTGTCACTTGAGACGAATTTGGTTTTAGACATCAGTCTGACTCTGCACCTTTTATGTAACAGCAAATAATGAAGAAAATTAAAATAAAATCAGAAAAAAACATTCATTCAGAATGTAAACTCCCGTTTTACTTAGACCAACCCAAAAATAGAACCACAGCAGTATCTCTGTAATCGCGATCGCTCATAACTAAAGGCACGGCTACGCGAGCAACACACGGTCGATTTCATCCTTTGTTGTACCCAAGAAAAATGGCCGAACACTATCGAGCGACGATACTATTACTCTAAACAAGATCCCTGCTCCTGATAGTTAACTGAGAGGGAACATACATAAGCGTTTGACACTGATGTAGACTGCAAAGGATTAAAATTATTTACAAGAATTTGTTATTTATGTTTTTCTTGCTTTTGTAGTAAGCTGACCACACGATTATAGCTTTATATACAATGGTTACCAAACAAAATAATATAATAAATAAATAAATATAATACATTGAGCTCAAATGTTCTGGGTTCCTCAAGGAGTAATTTTAGACCTATCACAAAATAAAGAAGAAAAAAGTCATTGTTAGGGTATAGCAACAATTTTAAGTCTATGAAAGTATTAACTTCGAAATTTAACTATAATTACAGGAATTTCGTTGAGTCTACCTTCATTTTCAACAGCAATAATCAACACCAAATGGATATCTATCAGCCTCAAGTTTGTACAGCAAGAACCATTAAAACGATCTACAACCACACGTCACTATCAATTCCAAGGGCCAAACAATCCGAATAACTTAATAGGCGTCTCATAATACAGGTCCCTTGTTGGGTGGGCTCAAGCAGCTCTCATTTGTCAACTGAGCCCGCTACCACGATACGCGTCACAGTCCTTTGTGTTGAGATAGCTATCGCAGGAACAATGCCTTCTAGTGTTTATACTTCCAAACCGTTTAACACATTTGTTATAAGGTCAACCATGTTAAATTGTTAAGATCGGGTTACCTTTGATTTGGAAGGAGTTAAGGTGGTCCGTGGCAGGGTTGGGTAAATATAATTTGTGGATAATCTCGGTGAAAAATTACCAGATGATCTGAGTTGTATTCGTCTTAGACGTTTCGATTTATTTTCAAAGTACCTACATATTTTTTCTCGTGAGCTTTTCAAAAACGAAACCTCCCGAGAATTGAAATATTTTTGAACTCATTATTTTTCATCTCGTCTCTATTCAACCACTTACCATAGTGAATCCTCTTAAAATAGAATAAGTAAATCTCAACGGTCCAGAATCGAACTTACGACCTTATGCTCCACTCTTTACACCATCAACTATAAACCTGCATTGACCAATAAACAAGAAAATAATGGTGACAATCGCCAGATCGTATATCGATATGTCGTACCGTTTAGTGTTTCAAACGTTAAACAATGAACTATTTGTTACGACAAATACAACCTTAAACAACTCTCCAAGTATAAAGTAACAACACAACGAAACAATTCTATATCCATCCCTCTTTTTATTCTCATTCTAAATACACAACAACTTGTGTAGCCGTCAATGTAACCGATACAAATCGGTACGCTCGGATTTATCTGCGTTTGTTAGTAGATGCTCTCGCGCCGGTAGTCTCGGCTTTTTTATCTTCTATCCTTTTCTCTCGCGTTAGTTCGTGGTATATAGTGTTACGCCCTTTTTCCCGACGATCGATAATATTGTCCTACGAGACTTTTATTAGATTACTATCAGTCTGAACTGTCAGTTTATTAAAACTTTCATGTTTTGTTTTCTTTAAGTTTGTTTTGTTTGTTTTAGTGTTTTCTTGTTGTGTTTTACGATTGGTAATAAGTTTTTATGGCATAATTATTGTGGGTCTCTCTGAAATTAATGTTTATAGTGTGATTGGTCAAGTTACATGTGACTTCATTGAAAGTATTATTGAATATTAATACAGCCATAACTTCAGTACGGGTTCGTGTGGTCTCCAGAGCTAGATAGAATTTCACCTCTTTAAAGTTGTTAGAGGCTGCAAGAGATGTTTTTGAGTTGTGTACCACCTACTATAATTTAGCTGAGCGCAAAATTAAAAGAGAAGCTAATGGGTACATCGTTTCAGTTAAAGGAGTGAAAAGAAATCCTTCAAAGTTGTATGTTGTATGTTCATCCCAAAGAGCCATCATCATCATAAGTTTTACGAAAACGCTCAAATTGGGTCTTGATCAGGCCTATTTTATTATCCATGTCATAAAAATCATTCTTCCACCAAATATAGAACATAGCCTAAAAAGAAACTTTCCTGTCTCATCGTCTAGCTAGATCAGTGGCTCCCAAACATATTTTGACTTGAGACCACTTTGATTCAACTGTACCGCCGCATATGAACTAAAACTGACGTATCCTAGATCGTGACTTCAAAGTCATTGGCGCCACATAGCATATACATATATACAGAATCCCGACAGGAAGTTGTCCAGCAGACACAATACCCGTCTGCTCGGATGATACTCCCTTTTTAATGGAAGATGAATTAAAAAATCTTTTAAATATCCTAAAATTAGCAGCTTAGCAGAAACTAGCAGAAAAATAAACTGTGTCAATCTAAAGATGAGATTTAATAAAAGTATTTAGCGTCTTCATTAAACTTAAGAGTAACAAGCATTAACAGTACCCACTATTGAAATAAAGAAATTTCTAATAGACTTGAATCTGAAATTGATTTTAGAGTTAATACATTTAAAACTTCAAGCCTTACACAGACGATATATTAGCTCCAGCGGACCTTGGTTGGCAACCAATGGGTTAGATCTAGACAATATATTTTTAGCTGCACCATAAAACGTGGAAATATCTCCCCATACCTATCTATAGATACCGGTATATAAAGCTGGTACAATCTACAGGCTAGTACTATCTCAACATCTCCTATCTAAGTCGAGTTATCAGCTGTAACGACCGGCCAGCTTATCACAAACGTGCTTCCAAAGCTTTTTTCGTGAATTAAAATTTGTAAGCTGAAACTCGTGTGCAGATAGCCTTAGATTAATGACGTCAGATTGCAGATTTCGGATGAGCAAAATATAGCGGATAGGCATCTAGGTAATAACAGTTTTTGTTGCCATGTTTACGAGATTTTTGAGGTCAGGGGTTCCAAAGAAGGCTGGAAAGAGAATTGAGGAACTGGAGTTTGAGGTAATTATGCTGGCTTTTGGTTAAACATTGACTTTGATGATGTTATGAAACTTGCTGAAGTAGAAATGCATTTGACTGGGTTAGACAAGAGAACATGTGTGAAATCTATTAGCTTATAAATGAAAAATGCATTTCCCAATATTGTTTTAACCTGACGACTATTCAGTCGCTGAGGATGATCACAAACTATCTGGAGGACATGACATCATTACCATGACTCTTATATTGCCCGAAGAGTAAGGCAGAGGTATAATATTTATAAAACATCCACAATTTACCAGTTATGTTTAATTCCCATGTAACAGGGGGCTAGGCATATTGCCATGACAAATTCCAGATGGAAAAACCCAATAACACTTTACCCGATCCGGGAATCGAACCCAAGACCTCATTTCAGCATTAGTGTTTGCGACCACTAGATCAACGAGGTAGTGAATCTGGAGGAGTCTAAAGCTCCGTTTCAATCACAACACTTTCGCAAGAGAAAACTCTCACGCGCCTATGTCACGAAAGCTCCCGACCAATCCCGAAGACAGACGAAGCTCTCAGTATCGAACTACCCCAAATACATTAGGTTGGCGCCAAACCCGTCAACTGCAGATACACTATCAGAGAATTAAATATACTCATTATTATCTTATCGTATAAAAGCAGACCTCCTTGGTATGGGAGCTTATCAGATATTTTTGAGAGTCGCATTTTTTATTGACGCTTTCAAGTTTATTTTTGTTTCGGAGTAACTTTAGTATTGCAAGGAATTTGAAGGTTCTAAAAGCAATAGAAATACTGGTTCTGAAAGAGTTTTAAACCAAGAACACATCACATCAGATGACATAAATATTTATCATGTTTAATTCGTCAAACACAGGTCACGCCGCATGGCATGACGGGCTTTGCTGAGATATCAAAAAATATACATCGCTGAGTAGTACTGGTCTAGATAAATCTATATAATATAGTTATCTGTGGTGCACTTTCCCGCACGAGCGCGGGTCTGCAAAACCAAACGGACACATGTAAAATACAATACATTGTGTATCTAAAAGCGGTGCAGTAAGAACCACTTTTAGAGTACCTTAACATCACGTATAGGGTTAGGCAAAGGTATACCAACAGTACTACTATTACCACTATTGCTATCAACCGGGCATAAATCCACTCCGGGCTCCTACTGAGAAATTTCATCTAAAAACAACCAATAACACTACCCGACCCAGGAATCAAACTCTAGCCTTCCCGTTGAGCGGCACCTCTTGCGACCAAAAGGCAGTTACGAGAAAATATTCTACAAAATAATTATGTAACGTTATCAACAGTTACTAGGTAATGTTAGGATCGAATGGGTACCCCACAATAAATAAATAATTAAATAATGCTGGACAATCCACACAGCACCATCTAGCCCCAAGCTAAGCAGAGCTTGTAATGCTGGACAATCCACACAGCATCATCTAGCCCCAAGCTAAGCAAAGCTTGTGTTATGGGTACTAGATGGCTGATATACTTAATACAATACAATACATAGATAGATATTTTTTTTAATATACATAGCAAATACCCAGAACACCTTGAACAAATCTTTGTAGATCATACAAACATTTGTCCCAGGGCGGGAATCGAACCCGCAACCTGCTGCGTCGCAGGCGGACAATCCCCCGCCGCGCCATCGGTCGTCAAACAACAATAACACATTAACGACATATTACTAAGAACCGTGTCGGATAACACATATCTCTCCACACAACATACAGGGAAACCCCGCAAATATCTGCATACTCAATTAGTGAGAATCGTAAAATAGCATAAGTTTTTGCCATCTTTTTTTTGGCACAAGTAAATGTGAGCCATACATTGGCGCATTTTGGCAAACAACCCCTCGATGCCGGCGCGTTAACCCTCAGACCAATAGTTTATTGTGCACTATTTATATCCGACGATTATCGTAAACTCTGATTTTTGTATTATATCATTTATTTGTGTTTAAAATAGAGTTGTAAGTAGCTTGGTATGTGTTTGTCGCTTACGACGTTTTGTGGGTACTGGTTCTTTTATCGGAATTAACAGGGAAATGGACAGTAATACCACGTATCCCAATCAATATTCGTAAAATGATTAAACAGTAGTTATTTATACAGTGTCTTTTGCTGAAATAAACGAAACTTCCCTGAAAATGTTTGAACTGATTATTCCTGGAGGTAGTCAAATAGCATAATAGAATCAGCCAGTAGCATACACACAGGACACGGACATTACGACGACCTATGTGACGCGGTGGGCGAACGGCCGCCTGCGACGCAGGAGGTTGCGGGTTCAATTCCCGCCTTGGGACAAATGTTTGTATGATCTAAAAAGATTTGTTCCGGGTGTTCTGGGTATTTGCTATACATAATAAAAAAATACCTATCTATGTAAATTATCATTATTTAAGCAAAATATTTACTAACACTATCATTATGAATTACCTTTACTAAAGATTTTTTTATCTTTTTGATTAATGATATTTATTTCCGTAAATTGGTTTTTACAAACACTTTTATACGTCACCAAATAAAAAATATATTTTTTAACTAAGTCGGTGTATCCTCATCTAGCTACTCTGAGAAGAAACACTGAAATAAGCTCAGAGGTCTCTTATTCAGTCTTTTCAGTCAAATTATTTGTAAGTTTTCATGGTGTACAATAAAGAGTATACCATTATATTCTCTTTTAAAGTCCAGTTTCTTATAAAATAAAACAGGAATAGACACACATATGACAGCTGTTAATTTTAGTGAAACTATATTTTCTGCACAAATATTATCCACATTTTTAGATCATATCGACCAAAGCTACGGCGTTGTTCAAGGCATGAACTAATTTGACGTTGTGTTGTCTATCAAAGAGAGAGAGATATCAATTCTCTAATTTTAGTTTAACTGAAGTTGAGGGAATCGGCGACAATTTCTTAAATATTATAATTTAATTAGCTCATTAGGTACGTATATAAAGAATCAGCATTGCCATTCAACGTGGCAATGCTGCCAGCGTTCTGGGCACTTTTTCCGTTGACAGCGATGCGGATGAATTTTTTGATGCACTATGATTATTTATTTTATTTTATTTCTTCATATATTAATAATTGTATCATTTTAATGAAATAAACTTAAATATAGATACGTATATTGGGTTGTTCTAACTGAATTTTTTTTAGTAGCAACCCGGAGTCTTGCATTTGAGCCTGTTGATAGCAATATTCTCGACACATGAGACTTAGCCTAATGTGTCTACTAATACCATACGTCTCTACCATACCCTTTGGCGAATACAGCCGTGATGGTATATCCTTAGCTTAAATACAAAAATAACTTATTTTTCATGACGTAGATACAGTTCCTAGAAACCCGGTCGAATAACTTCATATCATCGTAAAATCTGAACTTGGAAAAGAAAAAGAGTATGTACGTATTACCATGGACATTAGAGTCATTTTTTTGTGTCGTATCGTGATGGTATCGTGAACTAGAGCCAACTAATGCCTTACTTTACATGTCACATTTACATAGCAGTTCTTGAGAACAGTGCTGTCGAATCAACGCTAACTATTCTGTTTAAGACATAAGCTTAAGCGGGAAATTGCAACTTATTTTTTGGAACGAAGTTCCTTATCGCGCTTTGCGAAAGGGGGCTAGACGGACTATATTAAAAATTAAGACAAATAGTTGTAACGACACTTTTTGCTATAGTTGTAAGCCGTGCGGCGTGCGCGAGTTTGTCTGTCTGTCTGTCTGTCTCTCTCTCTCTCTCTCTTTTTCTCTATCTGTTTCTCTCTCTCTCATAGAAAGCAAGCCAGTTATTTTCGTTTCGTCTTTTTATTTTGCATTGAACAGTGTGGTGTCGCGACGATTATTTTTGTTGAGGATATACAGGTTTTTTGTACATAATAAAAAAATAATAACAAAAGGAACTTCGTTCCATCCGGGTGTTCCTTGACACCCCTCAAGTTTTTTTTTTTTTTTATGGTAACGTTGCCCCACACTAGGAATTTCTCCTGTATCGTGGGTGCGTTTACAAACATTTAAACTCACATACACAAACAGCCAGACCCGGAACAACTACCTGTAGGTCATAGAAATATTTGTTCCGTGCGGTGATCGAACCCACAACACGCGGCGCAGCAGCCGATGGCTCAACCACTGCGCCAACTGTGTCGTCAAATTAATTAATTAACAAAAAATGCATTGTGAACACTATCGCATCAGGTAACCCTGTAAATATAAGTAAGTTGGATAAAAATAAAGATTTTTTTTTTTTCACAAGCGTTATCAGAGAACGAAAGATTTTGATACTGCTAAAGGAGTTGAAGTTTCGTTATAGCGTACCGCAGTAACTTTGAATCCCAACTTATTATGACAATATGTGTTTGTTCTAGATTTTCCCAGCAGAGAAATCCAGAAAAAGGAATAATACAAAGAAAAAACTTCCAGAAAGTTGCTGTATACTTAGGTCAAAGTTAAAGTAAAAAAAGCTTAAACTTCTTTTTTTATTTATTTAAAACGTTGCTCTACACTAGAAACTTCTCCTGAGTCGTGGGTGCATTAACAAACATTTAAAATCACATACACGAACAGCCAGACCTGGAACAATTACCCGTAGACCATACAAATATTTGTTCCGTGCGGGGATCAAACCCACAAAACACGGTACAGCAGTCAATCGCTCAGACACTTCGCCAACCG
The DNA here is from genome assembly GCA_905147745.2 of Phlogophora meticulosa. Taxonomy (NCBI): domain Eukaryota; kingdom Metazoa; phylum Arthropoda; class Insecta; order Lepidoptera; family Noctuidae; genus Phlogophora; species Phlogophora meticulosa. The sequence goes on along the minus strand of LR990522.1, from coordinate 16,428,857 downwards.
TGTCAAAAAAGAGAAATAGAAAAAAATACTTTTCAGCCTAATGTTTACAAAATAAAAACTGTTTTTAGTAGACTTTTTCCAAAAGGCAGGTCAACGCTGATGAAAGTATGTAAGAGAAGACGAAATGCTACTTTAATCTCAGATAAATAAGCATCAAGGCAGAATGATAATGAATTTAAGTTCCGCGTTGCTCACCGCTCGCCGCTCAAGCCTTACGCCACACAACCTATAGCGTATTTTAGTGCCCAAAATGGCAAATTGCATACAAGAAAATAGTGCAGTCGCATTATAGTATTAACATTTTTATGGCCCATACATTCAGTGTAAGCGTTGCCTTGAACAATTGATGGGCGAGAAAATACGAATTTAATGCATTTTTCCATAGTAATAGGTTCAACTGGTGATTAGAGGATTATACAGTTTTAAAACGGGAAATATGGGGTACGGTAGGATGGACGAAAGGTTTAAGCGTATGGTGATGGTAGATTTCATAGGAAAAGAGCTGATTGTGTGTAGTCATGTAGTCTTGAATAAATCTGTATCTTAATTTCTAAAAAGTCCACAGCCTAGATCTCCAAAAACGTGAATGTACTAGGGTGTCTTGCCCAATCTTCTCCACACGACACTACCTTTTGGAAGGGGCAACTAGAATCATTAAGGGTCGCTACTTATCTGACGGAAAATGAGTCGCGTATTATCGGTCGCGAAACGCCAGAACAGACAAATATATCATAAAATATTCAACTTTTCACACTCAACCGATGATGCGTTAATAATATAATTTAACCGAATAGACGCGACCGATTATACGCTCAACGCATTTTCCGTTGGATATGTACCGACCCTTAATATTTTATTGTTATTTTGAACTTAAAGTGTAAAGTGCCTTTTTATTGGTCTAGTTGTAATAAATGATTTGACTTTGACTTTGGCTTTGTGCCTGCAACTAAATATTTATAATTTTTGACAAAAAAAAAAACTCTCAAAAGTCGTAATGGTCCAGTGGCCTCTCATGCAAATTAGGGCAAGTACTTACCAATGTCAGTTTTCGATTCATATGTACTTTCTTAGTTTATCTTGGTCATCACTGACATCGGTGAAGGTAAGCATCGTGACGAAACCAAGACTTATAATTTTACTAGCTGCGCCCCGCGGTGTTACCCGTGGTTAAAAATCACATTCATCAAATGCGCGAACTGTCTACCCCGCGAAGTTATAATAGTCGCTAAGTTTTCCGACATTTTCAAATTTTCTGCATAATTGTATGAATATTACTTTCCGTAAAAACCTTCTCTTTACAATAAGAAACACAACAAAAAAGAATTAGCGTAATTGGTCCAGCCGTTCACGCGTGATGACGTGACCAAGGGAAATAGGGATTCACTTTTATAGATATATAGAAGATTATAAGTGTGAACACGATAATATTATCGTGTCATGATGCATTATCATGTTATGATGGCCCAGTGGTTTAGGCCTCGCCTCTTGTGCACGAGGTTGTGGGTTCAAACCTGGGCAAGTACCAATGTGAGTTTTTCAATTCATATGTACTTTCTAAGTTTATCTTGGACATCACTGACATCGGTGAAGGAAAACATCGTGACGAAACCTGGACTTATATAATTGATATAAATCTGAAATCGCCAACCCATCTTGAGCAAGCGTGGTGATTAATGCTCGTGCCTTCTCTGTATGAGAAGAGGCCTTTGCCCTGCAGTGGGACAGTAATAGGCTGGTACTTACTTCCATACTATAAGTGTGAAATCGTTAACCCGCATTGACTAATCATGGTGATTCTCTGTATGAATAAAGGCCTTTGCCCAGCTGTGGGACAGTAACTGGCTGGTAAACTATTTTGCTGAAAAAGGAAGCTCCTGTTAGGTTCATATACCATCACCGAATATATCTAAATCTAATTTATTTAATCAATTTGTAACGTGTAAACGTGTTTTTTGAAATAGTTCTACTTACTGAAATAATTTCATAAATTTAATTACCTTAAACGCCAAGTGACCGACAAATAATACATTTTCTATTGTGTCTCGTTTTCTAGCCGTTAAGGTCTTAAGATTGAAACCTTTGCGATAGCTGGAGCCTGCATGACTGATCACCAGGTTCTATTTCGAACTTAAACAATAATACCAGTAAGAAACAAGACGATCTGGAACCTTCAAATACTGGTAACTTGTAATTGTGTAATAAAACAACCACTCTTGACATTTGTTGTAGGACAAATTAACTCGTTATCACATTTGAAAAAGTTTCACATTCTATTATCTTCGAGATAAACATTATCCTGCATTAAGAGCGTCATTTATACACAAGTTGATTTATTATTATTTACCATTGTATGTCAAGGAAAAACGGTGGTAAGCAATAAATAGGTACGTGTGTATATCTGCCGTATACAATATTATGTTGTTGATGTACCTATCTGTGCTGACACACGGGATGATGGGATGGCTAGCAACATTTGAGATAAAAACTGGCCAAGTGCGTGTCGGTCTTTGCCGCGCCCCATACCAAAACTTTCAAAGCAAAAATCAGATTTATCAGTATATGTATTTGTATTTGTTAGTAAATATAGAAACCTTAATCCTAAAATTTAATAAATAATTATAAATATAAAAAATTAAAACCTACCAAACGCTGGCGTGCCGACTTAGACGCGTTTGCAAAAGATTGGCCGGAGAAAACCGTACAGAGAGAGTACTGGAAGGCTATGGGGGAGGCCTTTGCCCAGCAGTGGAACAACAAAAGTAAGAGAAAAAAGACAAATTAGTAACATAAAATACATGATCAATAAATTTCAAGTTCAAAGGTCCTCCCATTGACCACTGAACTAATTTTTTTTTGTTACATGAGTAGGGATCCGTTTCGTACTTCGGGTATGGAACCCTATAACTAAATAGTCTAGTTGAAATAAATGACTCGACTTTGACTTTAGCTTTGTGCCTGCAACTAAAAATTAATCATTTTTGAAAACTATTAAAAAAAGAAGACATTTATTTCTCTCAAGAGTCGTAATGGTCCAGTGGCCTCTCATTCAAATTCGGGCAAGTACTCACCATTGTAAGTTTTTAGTTCATATGTACTTTCTAAGTTTATCTTAGACATCACACACACAAGTCCGCCTGCGACGCAGGAGGTTGCGGGTTCGATTCTCGCCATGGGACAAATGTTTGTACGGTCTACATAGATTTGTTCCAGGTGTTCTGGGTGTTTGCTATGTATAATAAAAAATATATATCTATGTAATGTATTGTATTAAGTATATCAGTCATCTAGTACCCATAACACAAGCTCTGCTTAGCTTGGGGCTAGATGATGCTGTGTGGATTGTCCACTGTTCTTGTCGCAGTATAAAAACGAAATCTTTTCTAATTTGTTTAGAACGACATGGAAATGCGTGCGACATGGATGAACATAATATCAATTGAAAGGTTGTAAGCATATACACTGTACACGAAAAAAAACCAGTAATTTTAAATAAAAACCAATTGTGTTTTCTTTCATTCTTTCCATTTACTCTTTTTTTTTATATGCTTTAAAAACTCCACGGCTGATACCTAACCTGCTATGTAAATTATAAAAAAACATTGCGTGTTTCTTAACAACTAGTTTCTTTAAAAGTTCAGTTTAAAATGACACTAATTACTGCAGTGAACATTTTGATTACATGTGTTTATTTACTGAGAAACTTATACATATATTATGCGCTTTGTAGACATGTAATTTGTCTAAATAACTTTTCTCTTACGACTCTGTGTAGTTTTAAGCACGATAGCCTTTTTAAATTTATTTGCTTCAAGGCTAATTTTCCAATCAACAGATAGCTTCGCAGAAGACTCAATATGGCGGTTTGACATATTATCTACTAAAAGCTGTCAAACTGTCATAATGTTGACAAGACATCTGTTCTGTCAAAATAATAGGTCTTTACCTATGAAATTGCCGTTTTGTATGAAAAAATTTAAATGAATTTTTTTCACGTATTTTTTATTTGTATTAATCGAAGTAATCACCCATGCAATCAATGCATCTTTGCCAACGCAGTGGCAGTTTATTGATGCCCTTCTTAAAGAAATCAGCTGGACGGGAGGCAACAAATTCTTCAAAGGCATTTTGTACTGCCTCTCGGGTATTGAATTTTTTTCCCGCCAAGAAGTTATCCAAATTCTGGAAAAAGTAGTAGTCTGTAGGCGCAAGGTCTGGTGAGTAGGGCGGATGACGGAGAGCTTCCAACCCCAGTTCTTGCAACTTGGAGACCGTCTGCTGTGCAGTATGAGGTCGCGCGTTGTCGTGCAGGAGCAGCGGAGACGAGCGATTGACCAATGCTGGTTGGAGATGTGCCAGCTTCTCCATCATTGTATTCAATTCTTCACAGTACACATCTGCAGTAATGCTCACCCCGTTTGGTAAGAAGCTGTGTTGAATCACACCGGCGCTAGACCACCAAACAGTGACCATCACTTTTCTTGGTAAGTTTTCGTTTAGGGCATTGTTTAGGTGCTGAACCAGGATCCAACCAACTTGCTGAGCGCTTGCGGTTATCAAACAGAATCCATTTTTCATCGCAGGTAACAATGCGGTTCAAAATTCCTTCATTTGTGTGTCTGTTGAGCAGTGCAAGGCACGTCTCGACGCGTACTTCGCGCTGGCGATCATTGAGTTCGTGGGGCACCCATTTGTCAAGCTTTTTTACCTTGCCAATTTGACGCAAATGGACCAATATTGTTTTGACGCTAACGTCGAAAGCTGCTGCTAATTCAGTCGTAGATTGTGTATCATCAGCTTCCACAATCGCCTTTAATTCGTCATTGTCGACCAAAGTCTTCGGACGACCGCGAGGTTCATTTTTCAGGCCGAAATTTCCAGAACGGAAGCGAGCAAACCAATAACAGGTAGTGCGTTGGTTTGTAGTGTTAGCTCCGTAAACGTCGTTGATGTTGCGTGCCGCTTGTGCCGCGTTGCTGCCACGACGGTACTCATATTCCATAATTACTCGAATTTTTAACGTATCCATGATGACGAAAAAGATTTAAATGCGATGAAAATGTAACACTAATCAATAAACAAATGACTACTTTTGGAAAAAAAAATCCATGTTTGTAAAATAAAATTAATTTGAAATTAGAATTCTTAGCCAAACAAAAAATATTTTGATTTGAAATGGCCAGTACTGCAGAACGGCAATTTCATAGGTAAAGACCTAATATAACAGATTGACGACATTCTTCCACCCATATTTTTCACTCGTTTAGTGCCACGTTTAAAAATAGAATAGAATAGTGTAATAATTTACGCCATGACACTTACAAATAAAGACTTGAAGAGCTACAAAAGGCGTTACAATGAACGGCCTTTTCGCTAAAAGCAATTTTTCGCAGACAACCTTTGGATGGACTTGAAAGAAAAGGAGTGAAGAAATGTTGGTTGTTCATTTTGTACGCCAGCACCAAACTACCCCTAACTGACAAGTTTTCCCAATTGTCCCTGAACTTTATTTCCATTGCGATAAAGTTGAAAAACTATCAAACAAATTTTTGACGACACGGTTGGCGCAGTGGTTGAGCCATCGGCTGCTGCGCCGCGTGTTATGGGTTCGATCCCCGAACGGAACAAATATTTGTATGACCTACAGGTAGTTGTTCCGGGTCTGGCTGTTTGTGTATGTGAGTTTAAATGTTTGTAAACGCACCCACGATACAGGAGAAATTCCTAGTGTGGGGCAACGTTTTTTTAACAAAAATACAAATTTGTCACATTGAGGTACTTTGATGTGCTGGTTTTTGTACATACATGCAATACATACTATTTTTATGCATGTTTAAATATGAAAATTACAGTAGTATATAAATACTTTAACTTATCCACATTAAAGTAAAGAAACCATATATTATATCTTACTGTCATCATAAAACTAAAATAGCCACAAAATGTATCCTTCACACATCCTTGCTCACCAACAAGTCACCCAACCGGGAGCCCCGTATGTCACACAGTACAAACTTACAACAATGGCTTCCCGATAAGCTGTATACTTATAAAATAATTGGTCTACGATAATTCTAATTAGCGTGCCGATAGTATCGATATCTTGCACCAGAGCCAGCCAACAGGAAACCCTGATAGTGGTTTTATTTATAACACTTTAAACACGCTTAACTTACAAGTTGTTAAGACAAAAATGTAAAGTCAACCGTGTATTTTGTAGTTAATCTTTTAGTCACTAAATTTAATAATAGGATGTATACTTACATACACTGCCTATTAAGTCTCATAGTATCACTGCCTATGGCAACATTGACAGAACTACACCGTTACCCTATGAAGATGATTCCAATCCAAATTCAAAACTTTTATTACAAGTCTTTATATTGTGTGCCTACTATATAATATACTGCTGTTTGTTATTCCTATAAAATAAAATGAAACATTTTATCTACATAATATAATTAACGTGCCTCGGAAAGCACGTTAAGCCGTTGGTCCCGGTTTTAATTTGTGGACCTTTGACAGTCGTTACGGGTAGCCAGAAGTCCGAAAGTCTGACCACCAGTCTTACCAAGGGGTATCGTGTTACTTAGTAACTGAGTTGTGGAGGTCAGATAGGCAGTCGCTACATCTGGTTACTCTGGAAGCCGACTCCAACATAGTTGGGAAAAGGCTAGGCAAATAATGTTTGCTCTTGACTCTAGTCTAGATCAGAGATAACAAAGACAAGGTCAACGATGGAGTGAGTTTATCTAGAAGAAGCCTGTTCACACTAACTTTGAAAAAAAAATCGGGTTGAATGCGTTCGAAAACACGGACTCAGTTTTATTTGGCTAAAGAATTACAGCATTGAAGCTTATACTTCAGAATAGCACAGAGACTATCTACACTAATATTATAAAGAGGAAAATTTTGTTTGCAAGTTTGTCAGTAGGGGGTTATCTCCGGAACTAATGAACCAATTCTTTAAAAAAAAATACTGTTAGAAATCTACATTATTATGTTAAAGTTCGAAGGGTAAAGTACGAAATCAAGGGAAATGAAGTTGCTGCTAGTAACTAAATAAACTTAACATCACGCCTAAATTCCCTTTAAAGGATATGCAGAGATGTAAAGTAAACCCATATAACACGCTCTATAAGTGCAGCATCTCTATTACGTCCAGCCTTGCACAAAACCGTTCCGAAAGCTTCTAGTAAAAGATAAAAACTATTTATACTCCTTATAGCCGATATCAGCGTGCAGATAGCAGTTTTATGGCTGAGTCGCTGACAAACAGATAGTTCCAAGGTAAACAGTTATTGATCATCGCTAAAATTTGTTATGACTAACCCTGGTGGTGGCCCTTGGGCATAGAGTTTATAGTCGAAAGTTTATCAAGTAAGTTTTTTCATGTGGGCAGGTAGGTTCTAAGTAAATTATACAAAAAAATGCTTTAAATTCAAAGTAATTTTTTATAGGCTATTATGAAAGGTACTTTTGAATGTAACATTTCCAAGTAAAATAAAAAAAAAATATTTTAGTTGACTCTTCCAAAAGGTAGTTAATGTATGGTTCATTGTTACAAATGTAAACTTCCTTCTACCGATATATGTACTTGTAATTATATAAGTACCTGGATGACCGAGCTTTGCTTAATTTTTATGTGGCCAGGTAGGTTCTTAGTAAATTTTACAAAAAAAGATCTTCAAATTCAAAGTCATTTTTTTTTATAGTCCTTTATGAAAGGTACTTTTGAATGTAACATTTACAAGTAAAATAAAAGAAATGATTTTAGTTGACTCTTCCAAAAGGTAGTTAATGTGTGGTTCATTGTTACAAATAAGAAACTTACTTCTACCTATTTGTATAATAATACATATTATTAAGAGGAAAGATTAGAATGTACTCCATGAAAACTTACAAATGATGACTTTAAGAGCTACATAGGGTGTGTAGGGAGTAGGTTATTGTTTGTTTATAATGGAAAAAAATCAAAAACTGTATGTTGTATCTTGGGGACCTAGTTGTGAAAACTTTACGGAATCGAACCCTCGAGCATAAGCTCCTGGGTTCGATTCCCGAATCGGGTAGTGTTATTGGGTTTTCTGAAAAGCAGCGCTCATTATTCCTGGTTCATGGCAAAAAGCTCGCCCCCATTACAGGTATATTGGAACTGATCGGAACAGAGGGGCACACCCATATTTTTCCAATTATGTCTACATAATTGGAAAAATATGGGTGTGCCCCTCTGCTTTACCCTTTAGGGAATACAGGCGTGATGTTATGTTTTATGGATAGTAATGATATGACAGATATAACGTTTCAAACTGACTCAATTATCTGCCATGCGTACACTCAACTGACCATTTCACATCACAGACTAGAAACTAATGCTATCAGCATAAATAATAATGATAAAAACCACCGTAAATCGCAACGAAACGGTGATAACAATCAGCTGGATTTATACTGTACAGATAGGAGCAGAGTAGATAGGGCGCGCTCTATGTGGGTAGTTCGCTTTTGTATTTTTATAGGTACAGTTTTAGAGCGCTTTTTAAAGCTGGAAGCGCGATAAGGCTGTGATGTTATCACTGTTTTTAAGTATAAAGTCCGAAGTGGGTGTTGGGACTTGTTAGGAAGTGTTGTAAGCAGAAATCCGCTTCATTTCTGCTTACATACTTAATATTATAAATGCGAAAGTAGCTCTGTTTGTTTGTTTGTTAGTTGAGATTGTGATGAAATTCGGCAAAGAGGCAGACATATATTCTGAGGAAGGACATATGTAAGATAGTATTTAATCTGCGGTTGTCATCCCAGGTTGGACAAAGTGCTATTCGGTTTTTCCATCTGGATTTTTTTAGTAGCATCCCGGGGTCCGTACTTGTGCACTGTTGATGAAAATAGGTTCACCCCCTTTTACATGAGACTTAAACATAACTGGCGAAATGTGGCTGTACTGTAAACCTTTGGCTAAGAGAATACAGGCCTTATGTTCGGTTACATTTTTAAATTAACGTATAAAGTTTGAATACCAAACAAAGTGAAGAAAGTACTGTCGCTTGCACGAGTCATAAAAACAAACTGACATATAGCAGTGTCTATTGTCAGACCAATCAGCTCCGTGCTGTCAACAATGTGCCTACATCTAATATAACATCATGTGGGAACTCAACCACAACTCAGAAATAAAACCACGGTCTAAACGGTTCCATTTTCAAAAATGATGGTGGCAGAAGTCTCAACTCTATACTGCCAAAAACAATACTATTTTAAATCAATCGATAACTAATTAAGTGACGAGTATCTGTCAAGTTCAGACGAAAAATATAAGACTGAATAGACATACGATAGCTGATACTCGTAGATACTTGTCACCGTAATCGTGAATAGAAAGCTGTTAATCTTACAATAACTAAATAAATTACGTATTCAACTAGATATATTATTATTCTATCACAAAGGCTACATATTTATTAGAAAAGTATAATCGAATCCTACACAAAAACCTTAACACAAATATATCAATCTAGAAACAGAATACAATACAAAATTGAAGTCAACATGAAGAAATAACGAAACGTCCTTGATAAGAATTTATATACGGGAGCGATAAGGCTGGGCGGGCGGGCGATAAGCGGCCGCGGGCGGTGATAACGCGCCGCCCGCCCTACAGATGTTATCTGTGATTAAATAGCTCGCGTTATCAGTAGCGGGAGTCGACGATCTTGGGCTGTGCAGAGTAGTTTTGAAAGATAGAGGCGTTGATTTGGTTCTATGTATTTTTAGTATTGATAATTATTATAACGGTATTAACCATACCGTTATAATAATTATCAATAATTTAATTGGTGTTTGTTCTGTAAAATAATAACAGCCACATGAAGCCTCAAAGGTAAGCAACGTTTGCCTTAGTAGTTTATCAAATTGTCGTAATAAAAAGGCGATACTAAATTTGACAAAGTTATTATTTTTATCGTCTTCCTGTTTTTGAAGTTGTATTTAATCCTTTGTCATAGTTATTATCACATAACATCACAAACCTATAGTCCCCGAAAGTTGGGCAGAGGTATACCTATAGTAACGTAAGTAAAATAAGGCTACACTACGATAACTAGTATGTTGTAGAACATAGTTTAGGATGCGAGATAAAAGAGATTTTTTTAAAAAATTTTTATTCATCTTTTTTTTGGGATTTTTATCCTTATTTGGATATGACAACCCCATATAAAAGAGATAAAAGCTACGATGAAACGCATCAGGATTTCGGGTTAGTACTGACAAAAGAACCTACAAATACTTTCAAGTTATTTCCCTTTAACTTTTCATCGATCACCCCCAAAAACATCCCGCCACCTCTGTCTCAAACTACTCTACACAAAATATGAATACGCAGCGTTGTCGGTACGAATCCGTCAAACAGATGAGATAAGACGGACGTGAACTTTTGCTGTGTTTGTAACGTACCACCTCCCCCCCCGCTACCCCTCGTCTTTCACCCCCTCGACTTGGTGCCCCCCTTCAACCCCCTCGACACTTACATATATTCAGAAGTTGGTGTGTGTGATGATAATGTCTAGAAGTACTTTGGTTTTGAAATAAAAATAAGTTTGTTCGGTAATCTGTATTGTGGTAGTTTGGTAGATGAATGTAGATTTTTGACAGTTCGTTTTCAGACTAATGATTCGGATGTTGGAAAATGTCGCCGTGGGGTATATTTTAGCCACTATCAGTTTCTGTGTGTGTGTGTGAAAACACACTAAGAATTTCTCCTGTATCGAGGGTGCGTTTACAAACATTCAAACACGCATACACAAACAGCCAGACCCGGAACTACCTGTAAGCCAGACAAATATTTGTTACGTGCGGGATCGAACTCACGACATGAGGCGCAGCAGTTAATTGCTGAACCACTGCGCTAAACGTGCCGTCAAAAAGAATCTATTCTGTTTGCCGCACATACATGTATGTATAAGGAATTTCTAAAGATAGATCTAGTAATTTTTTTGCCTAAATTATGTTTATGAAGACAAAGAATGGTTAAAGTAACACACAGAAATGTTTTAATTTTTTTTTTGACGACGACGGTTGCAGTTGTTACGTCGCGCGGACTTGCGGCTGCGCACGCACTTAATACACAAACCACACGGGTCGTTTGCACTCTTGCCCTTCCCTGCCTTGCCTTGAAATCAAAATCAAATTTCACCACTTCCTAGGGGCTTTTTGCTGGGCAGAAGAAGTGGCAGAACAAACTCCCCAGCAACACGTCTTGCCTTGGCCGCAACGAACAATACACGAACACCGCCGTCGCTCACAGCGACTCCTCACTCGTTACCACCATGTGTCTCTACAGTACATGTTCGTTCATTCATTCATATATCTGTCGGGACTGTGGCAAGAAATATACTAATCTGCACAGCACAGCGATGGTTCTCAGTGGTGTTTGTGTGTTGAATAGTGGGTCCGAAGAAATCGTGTCCGTTTACTAGTAACGCTGTGAAAACGATTAGACTATTTTATTTCATTTATAGAAAAAATAAGGTATCAGGTCATTTTATCCTTATTTTTTTGGCAGTTACCATAGTTTATGATGTTTACTTAAAAACAATTTTACATACACAAGATCAGGTTGGACGGTGACCCCCAAACTAGGCGTAGGCCTGAATCTTGGGGGTCAGAGTTGTAACATTTGTGTAATTGTGAGTTTGTACACAATATTTTTATCAAAATAAAAAGGAGAACTTTGAATTCCAATGGAGTTTTCATACTAAGCAGTTTAAATTTTCCTTCACCACTAACCTGTTTTTTTTTTCTATTGCCTCTAAACTCAAATGGTCACTTACTTGTGCAGAGCATAATGGCATCAGATGACCTACTTACCTGAAAGAAAAAAGCGAAATTAAATTACATTATAATATCATTACGAGGTGACGGTGGGTTGACCTGCGATTGACCTGATAGCGGTAAGTTATAAGCGGTAACGGAGTAGGGAGCGGATTTGAAATCATGTGTAATGTTGTATTTTTATTCGGTATCTGTTGCTTAAAAAATAAAGTATTTATAAACAAAAAAAACCATTATTAATAAAAATAAAGAAAATAAATATAAAATCCCCAGAATCGGGAAAAAGGTAAACTGTGAGGAACCTGCTCAACAAGTGTGCCATATTTAGGAGTATTGGCGAAGTTTACAATTTTACTATCAATAATAAATTGTATTATTAGTACCTATAGGTTATATACCCTTTTCATAATAAACTTGATATTGGGTCATAATTACTTTCCAGTTCTTTTATGAAAATTTTCTTTATCGTTTGTGGAATAATCCCGATTTGAGGTAATTATTTTCATCACAACTTTCGTGGTAACACTTGTTTGCACGTATGTGTGTGATTGTGGCGCGTAAATTATTGACACTCAAAATGAATTAAGTTTGAAGGTCTAAAAATATGTAACTTTGCTCAAGGTTACATATTTTTACGATCCATATACGGGATTCCATCCGATGAATCATGCTAACCAATATTTGAAAAGCTTGGTTTGCTACCATTGCCGTCAATATATGTTTATGAAGTATGTATGTTCGTACAGAAATATAAAGAATTATTTAAAACAGTTCACGAAGTCCGCGTGACCAATGCAGACTTGTATTCGAGGAGCTGCCTAGGTGTGTTAAATATAATACAGACTGTGTTGCTATGTGTGTACGTATAGTTGATAAATTACCAAATGTGTATTTGGTAATTTACTAGTAATGTATATTTAATTTTAGTAATAATTAAAGTACTAAATTGTAGACTATTTAAAATAAAGTTGAATAACTGGCTGAATGAAAATCATTTCTACAGTATTAAGGAATTTTTAGAACATTAGCTATAATTTTTCATGCTTTAATTTTACGCAAAACATGTTTAGTCTCATTTTATTTTGTAACATCTTTTTATATCATGTTTTTTGCAAATTATTACAAATATATTTGCAAACTAATTCCAGCTTATTATTGTCACACTGCAGGGCAAACGCCTCCTTTTAAACTTTTTTATAGCATCTTTATAACCAACCCGTTTATCGACCCCGCTTCAGCTTATACCTTACACTGCCTTCCCCCATATTAGCGCACAAAGTTTATACGTATGCACTGTTGAAAAAAATCTGCGGTATTATGCAAAGCAGCGGTATCGTGGCATCTAGAGTGGACTGCACACGCGGTGTACCATGTACTGTGTTCAAGGAACACGGCTACACCGGGTTTTTGTGCAAATGTGTTATTGATTGTGGGTTATGATGCAGATTGTGATAGGCTGATAGTGTAGTTTTCTTTTGGATTTGTTGATTTTTGAATTTAGATATACTTTCGCGAGATATACGGTCTGATAACCGATGATTGGTATTCGATATGCCGTCAGCAATGTACGGATTCTCCTATCCAGGGCTTCAAGTTCCGTTTGAGTCCATTTGAGTATGCCGAAAGAGTACATCAAGACTGGCATGACCCAACCGTTGAGCGCACCTTGTTTCCGCCTGATAAAAGACTATTAAATATTTTCTTCAAGCGGACAAAAAAGTGCTCCTTCAACGATTGTTTCATGTCAGCAATAACACTTCTGACATGTCCAAATACTTATAGATTGTGTTCTTGTATACAGCTGCTTATGCCTTTCCACTGGATTTCCGTTCGTTGTAGTATTAAGGTGACCGCTGAAGACCAACGCTGTGCTGTGGGTTCCTCTTGATACAGCGTCATGCTGAATTGTATCATTGTTGCAACAGTCAAAACTTGCAACTGCCGTCAATTGTTTGTCTGCACAGCATAATTTTAGCGAAATATTTAGTAACGTTATCATAAGAAATTATTTGTACACAATATGCACGTGTCCTTCGACTCAAATAAACAGTATTCTTTCTCTCTTTCTAGATTCAAGTTCTGTGCATTTTTTCTGTCTTATAGGTACTAATTATTACTAATTTGTATCTTAAAATGCACGAGTAACTATCAAAAATAGCCTTTTCACTATAGATGTGCATTTAACTTGAATAGTTTCCTCTTCTCTTAATGATTACATCATCAAATTTCGACTTGGCGACAATTGAACAACATCAAAAATTTCCAAAATTGATTCGCAATTGACGTACAAATCGGTGAACATACAAACAAAAAGGCATAAGTTCACATACTCGAACGAACCTCCTGTTATGAAGTCGTTTAAAAACGGTAACATTAAAGTTTCAAATACTGAAAGAGCATACTACCGCCATTACACAAACATCACGATACACACGGCTGAATTTCTCCATCCTCATGCTCCCCAAAACACTAATCGAACAAACGTATTCAATAATCCTTCGACAAAATAAAACCTTTTGCACAGCACTATAACACGTTGTAGCACTCGTGTTGCCGGGGCACCCCTAGGCAGCGGTATCGGGCGGGCCGCGCGGCCAAAACTCACGTTATCTTGGTCACTTTTCACGTTTTTCACCAATCCAGCCGCGCCAGAATAGGACGGTGCCAGATCTGGCGATATGAGCTTTATTGAAGCGACTTACATAACGTTGTCTAGTAATAATTGTGTTTTGGGTTTTTCTGATAATAGTGAATGTCATGTGGAGTGTTTGTTTGTTCAACAAAAACCTCTTTGCCATATGAGTTACGAACAGCCCGCTCTGCAGAGCCTGCATGGAGGAGGACGAGACGCTACTGCCCAGAGGTTACTGCATACAGTGCTAAATACATCGGTAACTCTCCGAGAGATCGCCAGCAACATCAGATCGCCTTTCTCGAGGAACTGGGGTGGATCGAATAAGGAATTGTCCCACCCGTCACGCAAAATACGCGCAGAGTCGTGGAGTCGCGGATATCGGCCCGCCAAACAATACATGTGGAGTGCCTAGGGTCTGTGGATGAATGACCAATACCATGATTGGTAAAGAAATGAGTTTCTTGCTGATTCTGCTCCTAAGGAACAAACCGTCTAAGCTTCTGTTGTTTCATATATCCATGGTATCTTCTCAAAATTCAATGATCACTCTCTGATGCTTTATGTCTACAGGATGGATGATACATCGACGTACAACCTGATAGTATAAGTTCAAAAACCATCAGGAAGAAAATCCCACGAAAATTCAGGTCAAGAATACTGTACTGAACTTATGGTATCAGGTACGTCGTTTTCCTTGTATGAATCATGGTGTTCCATACTTTATTTTCGAAAAAAAAGCTTCGAAAATAAGCAGTTAGCTAGATAGCCCATTTTTTATACTGGCCTCGATTTTGACCAATCTGTTTTGGAAATATTTAGGTTCGAAATTTTGGAGACTAGAGCGATGAATTTTTATCTTCGAAAATGAGTCCCATTCATGTATGTGTGCAATAAAATAAAAAGGTCATACGTTACATTTTGTGGTTACATTTGTGGTACATCAGGGATATGGTCTAAGGTATGTCCATCCCATAAATGGGGAGGAAAACCACAACTCTGCGATAGTAATTTCATACATGAGACAATATTTTGGGCAGCCATAATTATGATGAATATTAATGAAATAATTGTGTATTACATCCAATTTTTTTTTGTTTTTCGCTCTAATGCACGAGGTTTATCATTTGACTAGCCTTTTCTCTACTGTGTGGGGTCGGCTTTCAGTCTAACCGGATGCAACTGAATACCAGTGTTTTACATGGTGCTACTGCCTGTCTGACCTCCACAACCCAGTTACTGGACAAAACAATACCCCTTGACTTTCGAGTTTCTGACTACCCGTAACCACCGTCAAAGATCTGCAAGTGATAGCCGGGACCATCGGCTTAACATGCTTTCAGAGACACGGAGGATTCCCCTAAAGTTACGAACGGTCACCCATCCACAGACTGACCTCGGCAAGATGGCTTAACCTTCGATCAACGCTCAAGGCTTGCCCCATATAAAATGGAATTTACACATAACTGGTGAAATGTGGGTGTTACTGATAGGTGCACCTCTGTTCATCCCTTCGGGGAATACAGACGCGATATTACATAAAACCAATATTCATAATCACACTATCTTCCATCACTAGTACTGAAACGGTTTAATACACACTAACGACCTGCCGCGGCTTCGCTTCAGTGCAAACATATTGTCTGAGCAATAAATAATTTATTATTTATTTATTATTATATTTAAAGTCACCCCCCTCCCTCCCCCCATACTTTAAACCTATATTTCAAATGTAAGCGTTCTAAACATAGTTCTTCTAGCTATGCGTTGACAGTCAGTCAAGACAAATGATTTAACAAGTTTTTTTCCTGAAATTCAGCCTTGTTTTAATTGCCACAAGTGGCATACTGCTATCGCTAGCCTTCGATTCTCCGGCTCCTCATTAACTGATAGTTATTCACTTAGTTAACAATGCCGTACGTGATAACTGCTGAACAGATAAACAGCACGTGTAAATTTCTGTAATTAGTTTCATTGGTTGGGTGGGTACGTATTTTAGTTCGGTGGGATGGGTTTGGGAAGATGGTTGTTTTGTTATCTTTTTGGGAGATTCTGCGATCTGTGCTGTTTAGAATTTGCCTGCGGGCCCTGATAACAGAGGAGCATTTCTAGTATTTTTAAGAACGTTTACATTGCAAATCCGTCTGATTCATCTACATTTTTGACATTGATTGTCGCTGAGATGAGATTGCGACTAGATTTTGAAGGTTTTTAATTACAGTTATTGGCCTTCTGCACGCTGCATTATTGACTCTACATGCCCCATCGACACGCTTAGAAGAAGATGAGCTTCGGATCTTGCGCTTTGTATCTATATACAAGCAGTGGCGTGCACAGAGATTTCAGACAGGGTATGCACAAAAAAATAACTTACCAGATTCAGCTTGCTGTAGGTAGGTACAACAAGTACCTAGGCTAAATTACCAAGTTTTTTTTATATAGTTATTTATCATTTAGAGGGGCATGTATGTATGTACATATGTATGGAATCACAGGTATGCAATGGTTATTGGCTTGTATGGAGTGCACGCCACTGTATACGTACAAGGGAATGCGTCAGAGTAATTGCACGATTTTTTTCAAATGTAAGTCTACCTATTACTGAGCTGCAAATAGCAGGAAAGGTTAGGAAATGTGACAAGCTACCCTTGTGCATTCAAAATATCTACAGCCGTGTTCTTTTTAACCATAATTAAAAATGGAGGGTTCTCTGTTTGTCAGACTAATATAATCTGATTTTAATCGTAAAGAATTCTATGCGATATGTTTTTTGATCTAAGCATCGTAAACTCAACCGAAAGTTTAGTCCATTGAAGAGCTTGACTAAAACGTTCGGTCAGAAATCTTAATCCACAAAAACGATTGTCTTACCCCAGAAACAATACTACACCAAATAAAATCTAAACACTCCTTCTGTAGTTAGTGGAAAACTGAGCAAAATCTCGCAAGTATGGCTCGTATTAACTTACACATGAAATATATTCAATCTGCGACTTCGCGATAAGGCCCCCACCCACCATCCCTGGGGGGGAGCTCCCTCTGAAGCTAAGCCGGATGCGAGGATGATTTTTGACGGTCACTGCGTATGTGCTTTTTATTTTTGTTTTTTTTTTTCTGTTATGTGCTTTCAATATTTATTCTGGAGTTGCGGGTGATCTTTATAGTAGGTGAAAGAGGTTTTAACTAACAAGGATTTGAATATGTTTTTCTTGTCTATGAACTAGATGGAAGTTTCAAAAATGTGTCTTTGTTCAAATTCAGAAGGTATTTTGAAGAAAAGTTAAGGAAATCATTTAGCAGCATACATTCACATTTGCAATATCAAGAGCACTAGTTTCTTCTTTAGAATTAAGTCATGAATATCAAATCGTAAGTTCAAGAATCGAATAATGCCTTCAATTTTTATATGAAAACCAAAATTTTCTATCAGTACTATCATCATTATCTGCCTAGCCTTTTACCAACTACGTTGGGGTGGGCTTCCAGTCTAAACGGATGCAGCTCAATAAAGCGACTGCCTATGCGTATCTGACCTCCTGACAAGAGTCACTGGGTAACAGGATACCCTTTGGATAGACCGGTTGTTGCTATGGTTACGTCTATCAATACCATAATTACCACATACATACAAAACATCACGACTGTATACCCAGAAGGGTCAGGCAGAAGTGCCTTTAGTACTCATTTCGCTGGTTTTTTTTTTTAAATCCCTTATAACGGTGGGCGAGCCTATTACCAAATATGACACACTAAAAATCCCTTATCACATCAACAACAACTTAGCACTTCGTTACTTTAAAATTCACGAGCGTCACTATTCAGCATAACAAAGAGGTGGGAACCCTGGATCGCGATAATAAAATTATTATTATTCGTGCTATCAGGGTTGCCACCCGGCGATGTTATCGGCGCTATCTCGCAGCGCCAAGCGACGCTTCACCCCCTTCTGTGAGGAGTAGGGAAGGCCAGGGGTATGTCGATACTGTAATAAATTTCGCTTTTATTGAGTGTTTGTTTGGTCGGGGGTTATGGAGTGCTCGCTAGTTTTATTTGTAAGGAAGTTACTGTGTTGTATAGATCAGCTTTGTGAAGTGAGTTTATTAATTTGATCGTGTTAGGTTAGATCATAATTGTTAAATGTATAATACCTATCGTATGTTCATTATCCCAGGTACTTTTTGATATAAATACCTTCTTCATAAATAATCATGAGGTTCTTAGAAGCGAAGCCATTGTATTGCATAATTATTATCTATATTATGAAAGTGACAATATTGAAAAATTAATCATTTAAAAATACTCAAATCTTGAGTTTATTTCCAAGAACCAACATATCGACACTTCACACACCCCAACACAAGTCTTACAAACAAACGCTATCGATATCAGCCCGTCACTAGGGGTGTAACCTGCCTTATTCCGGATAAGAATAAATACAGTGGCTCGCCGGCGGAATGTGCTAATACATCCTTATCGACTGACACCCCTACACACACAGACGGGTTTATTTGTACCAAAGCAAGGACTTTTAATTGAGGTTTGGTTTGGTATTTAATACGTAAGGAAAGTTGAGAAATTGTAGACTAAATAATACCAGTCGCAAGGTTCGCTCAAAGGACCCTTGCCGAGGTCGGTTTGAAGATGGGTGACCATCCACTACATGCCAAGACTCTTCCGTGCCCCGGTAAGCATGTTAAACAGTTGGTCCCGGTTGGTCATTTGTAGATTAGCAGTTGTTATAGGTAGTCAGATGCCCAAAAGTCTGACAACCAGTTTTGTTATCCAGTATCATTACCGACAGTCGTGGTTGTGGAGGTCAGATAGGCAGTCGCTCTGTGTAAAATACTGGAATTCACCTGCATCCAGTTAGACTGGAAGCCGACCCTAACATAGTTGGGAAAAGGCTAGGCAGATGAAGATGATGAACTATTCTATATTTATATTTTATTTTATAATAAATAAATATAAATAAATAATGCTGGACAATCCACACAGCATCATCTAGCTCCAAGCTAAGCAGAGCTTGTGTTATGGGTACTAGATGACTGACATACTTAATACAATACATTACATAGATATATATTTTTATTATAGATAGTAAATACCCAGAACACCCGGAACAAATATTTGTAGATCGTACAAACATTTGTCCCAAGGCGGGAATCGAACCCGCAACCTCTTGCGTCGCAGGCGGACCTACGCCCGCCGCGCCACATCGGTCGTCAGATAATGTAAGATATGGGATTTGTTTGTATGTGGTAGTCTTTGGATATATATATCCATAACATAAATGTCACGCCTATATTCGATAGTACACCCAAAATACTGATCTGATTACGAAAATGCTTCCTCTGATAATAAACCACACTATCACTGAACGCCATGGGCTACATTTTATCCCAAAAAATGCACGGTCCCTATGGGATAGGCCACGGTAGCGAATCCGCGAGAAAAATTTAGTGTTCAATATTATAATAGTTAGTTTCGCTTATAAATAAACTTCGGAAAACAACCTATTTGGGAGTTATATATTAGGTCTTTACCTATGAAATTGCCGTTCTGCAGTACTGGCCATTTCAAATCAAAATATTTTTTGTTTGGCTAAGAATTCTAATTTCAAATTAATTTTATTTTAAAAACATGGATTTTTTTTCCAAAAGTAGTCATTTGTTTATTGATTAGTGTTACATTTTCATCGCATTTAAATCTTTTTCGTCATCATGGATACGTTAAAAATTCGAGTAATTATGGAATATGAGTACCGTCGTGGCAGCAACGCGGCACAAGCGGCACGCAACATCAACGACGTTTACGGAGCTAACACTACAAACCAACGCACTACCTGTTATTGGTTTGCTCGCTTCTGTTCTGGAAATTTCGACCTGAAAAATGAACCTCGCGGTCGTCCGAAGACTTTGGTCGACAATGACGAATTAAAGGCGATTGTGGAAGCTGATGATACACAATCTACGGCTGAATTAGCAGCAGCTTTCGACGTTAGCGTCAAAACAATATTGGTCCATTTGCGTCAAATTGGCAAGGTAAAAAAGCTTGACAAATGGGTGCCCCACGAACTCAATGATCGCCAGCGCGAAGTACGCGTCGAGACGTGCCTTGCACTGCTCAACAGACACACAAATGAAGGAATTTTGAACCGCATTGTTACCTGCGATGAAAAATGGATTCTGTTTGATAACCGCAAGCGCTCAGCAAGTTGGTTGGATCCTGGTTCAGCACCTAAACAATGCCCTAAACGAAAACTTACCCCAAGAAAAGTGATGGTCACTGTTTGGTGGTCTAGCGCCGGTGTGATTCAACACAGCTTCTTACCAAACGGGGTGAGCATTACTGCAGATGTGTACTGTGAAGAATTGAACACAATGATGGAGAAGCTGGCACATCTCCAACCAGCATTGGTCAATCGCTCGTCTCCGCTGCTCCTGCACGACAACGCGCGACCTCATACTGCACAGCAGACGGTCTCCAAGTTGCAAGAACTGGGGTTGGAAGCTCTCCGTCATCCGCCCTACTCACCAGACCTTGCGCCTACAGACTACTACTTTTTCCAGAATTTGAATAACTTCTTGGCGGGAAAAAAATTCAATACCCGAGAGGCAGTACAAAATGCCTTTGAAGAATTTGTTGCCTCCCGTCCAGCTGATTTCTTTAAGAAGGGCATCAATAAACTGCCACTGCGTTGGCAAAGATGCATTGATTGCATGGGTGATTACTTCGATTAATACAAATAAAAAATACATGAAAAAAATTCATTTAAATTTTTTCATACAAAACGGCAATTTCATAGGTAAAGACCTATTATTTGAGCTGTTTGGGTTTGAAACACGAGGGACATGGGTTCCGTGTACGCATCGTTTTCGGGACATTGCCAAGCGTTTGATCGATTCTTCATGTGCCCTTGCGTTGACGCTTTTTTTTTTGCCAATTCACATCATCTACCTCAGCTATGCCAAACGCTTCAGGACTATCACAGAGCATATCTACATACCCACATCATCTGCCTAGCCTTTTCCCAACTATGTTGGGGTCGGCTTCCAGTTTTTCCGGATGCAGCTGAATATCAGTATTTTACATGGAGCGACTGCCTATCTGACCTTAATAACCAAGTTGCTGGGCCACACGATACTCTTTGGTAAGACTGGTTGTCAGACTTTCGGGCTTTTGACGATCCATAACGTCTGTCAAAGATCTACAAATGACTGCCGAGACCAACGGTTTAGCGTGTTTTCCGAGGCGCGGAAGAGTCTCGATATGATACGCACGGTCACCCATCCACAGATTGACCTAAGCAAGGGTACCTTTGCTAAACCCGTGCGGCTGTTTTTATTTAGCCACGAGCTCCTCCAGACCCACGATCAATACTAATTTGCACCGCCTTTCCATTAAAATATTTGACAGTAATCGATATGTAACGCGGAAACGATACTCGATAAAAACAAAAGGAGTCGCTTCGAGGTCGATTCTGTTTCCTGGTACGATACTCGGTTCTCCGTCCTCGCATTGTCCTTTGATAGTAGACACATTACTGATGTGTAACATCGGTTTTTTTACTGATAAAGCAACTGTGTTGCGACTTTAAGGTAATGTACCGACGCCAGCACATTTAGGTATCTCGAACTGTCAAATTATCCCAATTGAACATTAACCTTATTCTTTTGTAATAATGTTGAAATATCAAAGAAATTTGACAAATTTTGGTAGCTTGACTTTCTGACCCCTGTACTGGGAGCATACGAACCTCCTTTGATGTTTATAAGTTTAGTGTACCAGAGGAAAACAAACATTTGTAATTTAGTAGAGATTAGACGTGTTACCCAGTAACTGGGTTGTGGAAGTCTGATAGGCAGTCGCTCTATTTAAATACTGGTATTCAGTTGCATCCGGTTAGACTGGAAACATGTTGAAGGATAATTAGAAAATCATCTTTTTGTGAAAATAGAAGAAGGATTTTTTTTTATTTTTCCAGATTATCTATTACTAAGAAATGCTTATCAACAAATAAAACTGTTATTAAAGTTATTAGTTTTGACCCAAGATTGATTGAAAAAGAGAGAATTCAAAATTATTTTCGATTTTTATTATCTGATGTCAATTCTTGAACAGAACCCACAGTGTTTTTTTTTTCAATTGCCCAAATTCTCATAAATTACCATCAGTTAAGGTTTTATATGATACATAGCACACCTGAATTAATAACCATATGATATGGGTCCGTCTTGATGTGGGTAGCGAAGGCATATATTTTTACTGCCACCATGTTTGTTAGTGATAATTAAATTGATTGCATCTAGGCCTGGTAGAGGGCGATAAAGTCTGTTTGTAGAGTAGGTACTGAGCGAGTATATTCATGGTTGAGTAGCTGAGCCCGCGACTTTGTTCGCGTGGAATTTAACAAAATGTGGGTTTCATTTTTTTGCGCGTGACCCTCATTCTTTTTCTAAAATAAATACTCCTTTTAACATTACCTCATCATCTGCCTAGCCTTTTCCCAAATATATTGAGGTTAGCTTCCAATCTAACCGGATGCAGCTGAATACCAGTGTTTTACATGGAGCGACCGCCTATCTGACCCGGTTACTGGGCAACACGATACCCCTTGGTAAGACTGGTTGTCAGACTTTCTGGCTTCTGACAACCCATAACGACTCTTAAAGATCTACAAATGACAGCCGGAACCAACGGCTTAGCGTGCTTTCCGATGCACGGAGGAGTCTCGATATGTTACGAACGGTCATCCATCCAAAGACTGACCTCGGCAAGCGTAGCATAACCTTTGATCAACCCGTGCTGCTGTTATTATTTAGCCACGAGCTCCTTTTACCATTACCTATCTGCCAGTTAAATTCCCTTCAAATTCGGTTCTGTGGTTTCGGAAATTAGCTCAAACCAACAAACAGACAGATTTAAAAAGATGATAAAAAAATATATTTTTTGGTATTACTACCGTACTATAGTTTCATATGTACCTATTTAGTAAATATGTGTGATATTAAAATTAGAATCAAACACTCAAATTTTGTTTATTTACATAGATGTGGTGAAAAGGAATGTAAATTTTACTCATTAGCTTGTTTAGTTACTTAGATTACTGTAGAAACTTTATTAAAGCATATCATTACTTTTCACTCTTGTGTTTCACTTTTACACGAACGTGAAAAAATCTAACGTGAGTTTGTTTGTTTGTTACGCTTTCACGCCTAAACTATTCAACTGATAAAAATTATAAAAAAAAAAAAAAACATAAATGTTGTTAGGGGTACAGAAAACGACATAGCACCACACCATACACACCTTTCATCCTGATAAAAGTATCCCATCCCAAAGTATCCAATCGCTCAGGGGGATTGACAAAATCTAGGCATAGCAGCTCTATTCTGGTTAAAGATATTTAATTCTCATAAAGAAATAGTTATTTCACTGACATGCGAACAAATTGGACGACTCGGTTGGCGCAGTGCCTGAGCGATCGACTGCTGCGCCGCGTGTCGTGGGTTCGATACCCGCACGGAACAAATATTTGTATGGCCTACAGGTAATTGTTCCGGGTCTGGCTGTTAGTGTATGTGACTTTAAATGTTTGTAAGCGCACCCACGACACAGGAGAAATTCCTAGTGTGGGGCAACGTTTAATTAAAAAAAAAAAAAAAAATATAAAAACTTATCATTGTCATTCGACACTCGGACTTGCAATTCTATTACTATTTTCCTATCCTATCTAAATAATTTCTATTAAGAGTACATAAAATCTTCCGTGTCTATGACACCTAAGTAGGGATATATAAACAGCCCTTCGGACCTCTTTTTGTTTAATAAGAACGTTACTTTATATTAAAATGTTTTAATTTAACCGTTTAATAATCAATATTACTGCAAAATAATAAAGTTATTTTAAACGCAATCGATCCACAACCAACAATCGATTAAAAATCAACAAAACTAAAACGCACAACAGACATTTAACAACAAAATTACCTGATAATACATCTATTCACGCTACACAATCAAATCCCAACCTTACACCCCGTATTTCATCGTCCATATTACCTTGACAGGGATACCTTTACATCTCAAAGTTCACTTCAACTTAATTCCAACCTTATGTTACATAAGAAACAGTTTAAATCAGCTTGTTGGGGTATTTTTGCCTGTTGCTTCAACGGATATTGCCAAGCTCTATCACCTCCCTAGCGCCCTCTAGTGAGAATTACCTTGTAATTCGCCAAATTACCCACTGGTTCTTGTAATTAAATACTTTTCTTTGCGTTACCCTTGGACTGATAAGGGTTTTTGACCCGTTTTGTTAAGGAAATGGAAGAGATTCTAAGTTAACTAGCTTAGATCTGGATAAGTTGTTTTTACGAGTTGTGCAGTGTCAACTTGGATATCAGTTGGACACTTAAACATACACACAATACATACAACAGACTACACACATACACACCACACACATACTACACAAATTAATTTACACTTTTTGACTTCTTTTTGACGACCGATGTGGCGCGGTGGGTGAAGGACCGTCTGCGACGCAGGAGGTTGCGGGTTCGATTCTCGTCTTGAAACAAATGTTTGTACAATCTACACAGATTTGTTCCGGGTGTTCTGGGTATTTGCTATGTATAATAAAAAATATCTATCTATGTAATGTATTGTATTAAGTATATCAGTCATGTACTACCCATAACAAAAGCTCTGCGTAGCCTGGGGCTAGATGATGCTGTGTGGATTGCCCAATATTATTTATTGATTTATTTAGTTTTCATATATTTTTTAAACATAACATTTTTTTCCTTAAAAACGTTACCCTACACTAGGAACTTCTCCTGTATCGTGGGTGCGTTTACAAACATTTAAGCTCATACACAAACAGCCTGACCCAGAACAACTACTTGTAGGACATACAAATATTTGTTCCGTGCAGGAATCGAACCATTGCCACTTAACGCCAACCGTGTCTTCACACGCCTGTAATCCCCAAAAGGACACCTTGCCTCGTTGGTCTTGTAGTTTGGGAAAACAGCTGTTTGGGAAGTACAGACCTCATTTAGTAATTTTTTATTGCATGTTGGACATGTAAAAGTGTTTGTGAAAAAATGTATTTAATTAAGGTATTTTTACAGGAAAAAAATATAATTTAAAATTTATTCATTTATCATAAGTGGTCGCAATAGCTACTGCTGAGTATGAGATCTTGGGTTTGATTCCTGGTTTATGGAAAGTGTTACTAGGTTTTCCACATGGAAGTTTTTAGTAGCACCGCGAAGACTGTATTTCTACTCGGTTGATGATAACAGGCTCGCTCCTTATTACATAGATCCAAACAACATAAATCCAAAAAAATATGTAAAAGTTTTTTTTTGAAAGCTAGTCCCAGAAATATAATTTCATCATTCCATCATTTAATTTCACTACGAGAGAAAAATCACAATACCCAGATCTTCCTACTCAAACAGCTCTTAAAACCAACTAACCCCCGGTCCCAAGTAAAACCACGACGCAAACCTAGTGTGGGGTAATAAACAGCCCCAACTTCACTTTTAAACGTTATCTCTCGGTTGCAAGCCTGTCCCCGCCCCCCAACCTACCCCCCGCCTGATACACAGATATGAAACATTTGATGTATGTAATTTTGTATGAAAATTGTCTTGACTATGTGCCTACCATTAATAAATGGGTGTTCAATTGGGAATTTTTATAGTGAAGTAGGCTTGTGATTTTCATGAGTAAAAAAAAATAGGATTTTTTGTTTTGAGGATTATATAAATAAAACGAATAATGCTGGACAATCCACACAGCATCAAGCCCCAAGCTAAGCAGAGCTTGTGTTATGGGTACTAGATGACTGATATAATTAACACAATACATTAAATAGATGGATATTTTTTTATTATAAATAGCAAATACCCAGAACACCCGGAACACATATTTGTAGATCGTACAAACATTTGTCCCAGGGCGGGAATCCAACCCGCAACCTCCTGCGTCGCAGGCGGACTTTCACCCGCCGCGCCACATCGGTCGTCAAATGATGTTCTTCATCTACTAGCAACTTAAATCCACAAACTTGAACCACGAAGAGCACTCCACAAGAAAACTCCGAAACAACTTGAGCATACACCACGACACGTAGCTATCCTGTTATCAGCCGTCACGCTCAATTGAGTTCTTAACGATACACCTTTAAACACGTTTGCGAAGCCCCGACTTTTTATCTCTCGTAATCGTCCAAAACACGGACATTTCGCTGCTCAATGATTACGTCATAATAAAGTTCAACGTATGCTTAGTGTGTTTTTGGTTAAAAAGGTAAAATTATTGAAATACTAGCTTGTTCCGCGACTTCGTCCGCGTGAAATTCGGATACCGCGGATGTTAAGGAAATTGCGGATTAAAAACCATCGTATGTCCTTCCAAGGGTCTCAAACTAACTCCATACCAAATTTCATATAACAGGTTCTATGGTTTAAGCGTGAAAAGGTCACGCACAGACAAACAGATGGACAGAGTTACTATCAAATTTATTATATGAGTATGGATTTAGTAAAGAAGCTGGTATAGTTAGTTATTTGCTTATGAATCAAATACAGTTTCAAGACTTTTTTAATTCGAGGCGATCAAACACTGCTTCTCTTAATCGCAACGAGGCCGATATCATAAATCTGTAAAAGCAAAACTGTAGTTGTGCCAGAACGTCACCATATTTGCGATTTGTCTTGAAGAACCGGCCATTATAATACTCGTAGTTCTGATGATAGTTCACATTCAGAAGAGCTCGTGGCTAAATGAAAATAGCCGCACGGGTTGATCGAAGGTTGAGCTACGCTTGCCGATGTCAGTCTGTAGATGGGTGCGTAACCATGCGTAACATATCGAGACTCCTCCGTGCCTTGGAAAGCATGTTAACTCGTTGGTCCCAGCTGCTATTTGTAGCTCTTTGACAGTCGTTACGGGTAGTCAAAAGCCCGAAAGTCTGACAACCAGTCTTACCAAGGGGTATCGTGTTGCCCAGTCATTGGGCTGTAGAGGTAAGATAGGCAGTCGCTCCATGTAAAATTCTGGTATTCAGCTGCATCCAGTTAGAATCGGAAACCATTCTAAAGATATATCAATAGATTCAGTAAACTGCACGGTTTGGTTTGACGGCACGGTTGACACAGTGGCTGAGCGATCGACTGCTGTGCCGCGTGTTGTGGGTTCGATTCCCGCACGGAACAAATATTTGTATGGCCTGCAGGTAGTTGTTCCGGGTCTGGCTGTTTGTATATGTGACTTTAAATGTTTGTAAACGCACCCACGACACAGGAGACATTCCTAGTGTGGGGCAACGTTTTTTTTTTTTAAAGAACAGAAGAACATAAACTTTTAAATGTAAAGAATCATTCATAAGGGCCCAGGTTCTAAGTTTAACTAGGACAAAATGGCGACAATGACGTCACAATAGAAATACTAAGCAACATGCTGCAACAGTAATTGCTTACAGTATTTAGTAAAGTTTCAAATCCTTATCTGCGTTAATAGATAACAGAACATAGATAAGAACTTCAAACTTTATGTATAATGACGTATACGATAGCTTTGTTATCTAGATTTCATTGTAATCCATGTTAAGTAAGTATTTAGTAAGTTTAAGTTATCGTTATGTTTTACGAAGTGACGGGCGGCACGTAGGTAAGTAATATTTTGTGTTGTAAGATGATAAGAAATTGTCTAACGGACCTTACACCTGTGGATTTTTTGATGACGTATTAAAACCATATATACTATAATATATGACGAACACCAGCATTTGTTCCTGAGCTATAGATATTTATAGCGCCATAATACAAGCTATGCTTAGTTAACATAATATTTGTCCTTGAGTTAGTTGAAATCTTAATCAATTTGCATAGAAAGTCATCTGCCTAGCTTTTTTCGAACTATATTGGGGTCGGCTTCCAGTCTAACCGGAAGCAGCGCAATACTAGTATTCCACATGGAGCGACTGCGTATCTTACCTCCACAACCCGGTTACTGGGCAACACGATACCCCTTGGTAAGACTGGCTGTCAGATTTTCAGGTATCTGACTACCCGTAACGACTGCCAAAGATCTACAAATGACAGTCGTGACCAGCGGCTTAAAGTGCTTTCCGAGGCGCGGAGGAGTCTCAATATGTAATGAACAGTCATTCAACAAGATTGCATAGAAAGTACTTAACAAAAATAATGAAAACCTACCTTCAAAGCTTTCTAGAAGATTAGGTACCACCACATACCCGCGAGAAACATCTAAAAAGTCTATCACAAGCGTATCAAAAGCCTCCATTCACCTAAGCCTATTCAAAAATTCACTCGAGTGATTTTAAAAACGTCCTTATTCCGTAAAGGTGCGATATAGCCGAGTTTATCGTCACGCGCAATTTGGCGAGACCGACCGGCTCGTTCGAACTAACGAGCCACATCTACATCGCTGATAGCAACCTTTGTGATCGTAAACTGTTGGCTTTCTGTTTTATAGAATAGGTATATTTTTGAGGGCATATTGAGGTAATTGAGTGAGTGGTTTTAATGCTGTTATTGGAATTTTTAAGGTTTATTTATAAGATTTTATGTATTTGCCATTTTAGTTAGTATGTGTGGGTCAAATACTGCAATTGGTCTGAAATTTGCATTCACGTTTGGTTAAACATATTATTTTTACACTATTTTGCTGTCTCATTTACATAGTATCACAATATAAATAAAAAGTCACACTGAAATCTCACCTACTTCGTTTTCAAGTAATTAAAAGGTTGTATTATCAGACAAAAAACAGGTTGCAGTTTAGCAGAAGTAAATTGTAGTATTTTGTATAATGATTTGGAATTTGTCAAAAAAACTCTTTTATTTAAATATTCTTACATTTTTAAGTCACGGAAAAAATCAAAATAACGATAACTTACTCGGGAATCCAACAAATGTAACCCCTCACATACCACCACGAATATTTGACCAACCCTCCATCGATACAAACCCTATCGCGCTACCTCGCGGAACAAGAAATATTTCATACGAGATTACTTGTGAGAAGGGCCTACAGATTGATCACAGGTGACATTATCGGGCTGATACCCGCGCGCGGCCGCGACTCGCTGGCGAGAAAACGAGTTCCGATCGAGTAACGATAGTAATTGATACCTGACGCGTGATCGGGAATCGAGAATCGATTCCGACAATCGTTTTGACGTGAATCGGCAGCGTTGAATTTCTTAGTGATTGATTTGTATGTAAATCGATTTAATGGTTACCGTTTGAATTTCATTTGGGATTTATAGTGATGTTATCTCCTAGTTGTCACATTGTTTTGAGACAATAATAAATGTTAAACCTTAGTTTCCATGACACTTTATTTAAAGTTCGTAGGAGTTTAAAAATTGTGTTTATTATATGAAATGTTAATAATTATTTAGACTGAATCGATGGTCCATTGGCCGCAAGTGCGACTGCTAAGCATGAAGTTTTGGGTTCGATTCCCGGGTCGAAAAAAGTGTTATAAGGTTTTTCTACCAGGAATTTCTCAGCCAAGAGTATTCAGAGATTCGTGCCCAACTAGTGACAATAAACTCCCCCTGTTGTCCATGGGACTTAAAACATAACCTGCGAAATGTGTGTTATAGGAACATCTTTGCGTAAACCATACAGGCGTGACGTCATATGTAACAATAAACTTTCCAGCCATGAAGGCAGTAAGTTATTCTTCATTGCCTGCACTGCCTATCTTTTAAAAGAACATAAAAGCTCTTCTCTCGTGAAAACATAAGTAACTTTGTGATAATACAGACGCGACATTTCATCTGAACTCCCAATTCCCTGAAGAGATAACGCCTTATCTGCGAATAACGAACACATACATACTCTTTGGTATCTAAAGCTGATTTTAAAAGGATTTTGTCGGGCAATGTACACATGAATTCGAAGAAGCTATATACAGCTTTGCGGAACATGGTATTTTGATTGATTAGGTACTAAAATTAATCATAATAAAGGTAGTAAGTACCTTACCTATATAAAGAATGAAAATATGCTTAAAACAACTTGGTAAGTATTAGGAATTTTGAGTAAGTAGTTTTTTTTAAACAGTATATAGTTTGGGAATAGTGTAAGCGGCACACTATTCCCAAACCACTGCAACTCCTGAAAACCAGAATCAACAGTGGTGACCACCAGAAAAGCGTCGAGACAATGAAGCCCGATGAGTCGCGGAGAAACGATTTAACTGTCTTGGATCCTGCAACGAAATTAATCAGAAAAGAACAGCGAAGGAGTTAGAAAAGTACATAATTTCCACTTCCCTCCATATTAAGCAGGAGACAGAACAGAGCTAGGCCAATAGGAAATAGTCGGTAGTAAGGTAATAGTCTATCTTTTTTATTTATGTTCGGGTATTCAAGCTTTACATTGACCTTTAGACCATCTCAGACACTAATCGGCATTTACCTTAATCTATTATAATCTAAATCTTATTTTTTTATTTCATTTTTAGACGTGTAAAACTGATTTTATTTAATATTCTTGCAGAAATTAATGCATTTCATCATTTCATTTAATTACTGATTTACTATCAAATAAATAAATAAACACTGTAACTAAAATAATAATAAAAAATCAATAATGTGGACAATACACACAGCATCATCCAGCCCCAAGCCAAGCAGCGCTTGTGTTATGGGTAGATTACATTATTAGAGACAAGATGACTGGTATACTTAATACAATACATTACATAGATAGATATTTTTTATTATACATAGCAAATACCCAGAACACCCGGAACAAATCTTTGCAGATAGTAAAAACATTTTTCCCAAGGCGGGAACCGAATCTAACCCGCAACCTCCTGCGTCGCAGGCGGACCTTCGCCCGCCGCGCAACATCTGTCGTCATCGTCATTTTCAAACATAATTTATGTCGACTGCGACATCTGAATTTGATTTGGTGTTCCTTCGAGAGAGTAGTCAGATAGGGAAATACAGACCTAGTTTGAAAAAGATATCATTCGACATTTCAATTTTGTTTTTGTTTTTTTTTTAAGTATCCTTTATTGTATGTCCGTAGCTGTATCAGGATATCAGCACTGCGATGTTTGTTTTTGTTTTTAAATATGGCGGCCTTTTGTCTTCGCATAGGTCCAGTTTTTTGTGTAACCTTTTTTGTCTTCGTGTTTTTCATTTGTTTTTCCTGTACGTATAACCTAAAAATTGTATTTTCTTTCTTTCTATCATTTCTCAGTTGATATCTGAATTATCCAATGGTTAAGTAAAACAGCGATCATGACTCCACAAACCATCTTTTCCGCATCTGTTTCCCCATGACCGACACTTCTCACCTCATGGGGAAAAGGATAAATAATTTAGTATGATCCCCGGGTGGAGATAGCCCGTCAGAACAAAGGTAGGGCGCTATCGCGAGCAGCAGACTTCGCCCGCCCGCCCTCCGGTGTACGGGCGCACTGTGACGTACGGCACGAGAATTTTTGACGTTTATTTACGATACGTGTTTTTTTTTTATTACAACTTCTTTAGGTCGAAACTCATGGATTTGCGTTACCGACATATTAATGTAAAGTGTTGTGTCAGACTGACAGTTATATATTAAAAATAGGCAGTCCCATGACTGAATATTTTTGTTGTTGTTAAATGGAAGGTAGAAAACTTTAAATAATCTAATTTAAGGCATTGGCTAGAACAGTATCATTATCTACTCATTTAATGTAGGAATGATTTCGGTTTAAAATAAATTTAAATTCACACATTTTTCATTAATGCCGATCTTAGTGCATTAAGGACAAATTACTTTAACAGCTGCACCTAGAATATTAAAAAGGACTGTAGTAAATCGTGATTTCCCTATGTTATGAATTTAGAATTACCTGCCTACCTCCCAAAAGTATGACAGTGCTGTAGATTAGTATTTACGGAGGACAGCACATCAAGCTTCCCCAATATGTCAAATTTCTGTGATGGTTTTTCAACTTCATTACAATGGAATAAGGTTCATGTTCTTTTTTTTTTTTTTTTTTTTTTTTTTTTTTTTTTTTAAAAACGTTGCCCCACCCTAGGAATTTCTCCTTCAACTGGGAATATTTGACAGTTTAGGATAGCTTGATGTGCTGGCGTCTGTATTGTCAAAATTAAAGCAAAAAAACAGGTTATGGTGCCTCATCTACCTATCCTTTTCCCACATACGCGAAAAATCCGAAAGCCTTTTAAAAAATCGGAAAGCTCCTTAATACCTATATAATGGAAACAGCCCCACTCGACTGGGGGTGAGCAAAACTCAAGGTAAATGAATCTCTTATGAAAATGTGATACAATGTATTACCTACCGATAGCCGGCGAGATAAGCAGATGATTGAGCGAATGGAAGACGGGTCGACTGCCACCGAAAGGAGCGCTGAGCGGAAAAAAATAGTATAGCTTTAGTTGATGTAAAGGTGGGAGGGGGGCTTAATATCTAGTAGCGTCGGTAATTAATTATTACTAAATTTTACCCGTGAGTTCGTCCGCGTGAATGTCAGTTTGACAGCACGGTTGGCGCAGTGGGCTCAGCGATTAGCTGCTGCGCTGTGTGTCGCGGGTTCGATTGATTCACAGAACATGTATTTGTATAGCCTACAGGTAGTTGTTCCGGGTCTGATTGTCTGTCTATATGAGATTAAATATTTGTAAACGCACCCACGATACAGGATAAATTCCTAGTGTGGGGCATCGTTTTTTTAAAGAAAAAAAAAGAAAAGATCTTGCGAATTAAAAACTATCCTATGTCCTTTCCAGGGTCTCCAACTATCTCCATACCAAAATTCATGTAAATCGGTTCAGCGGATTAAGCGTAAAAAGGTAACAGACAGACAGACAGAGTTACATTTACGGAATTAGTTAATTTGCTGGTAATGGTGTCTTCTTTAACTCGTACGTGAGGCAAAGTCTTTTAAGTTAAAGTTAGATAATTTGCATATTATTTAGGGGTCAAGCTGTTGTTCATAAAAGGGCAGCTTAGCTGACATTTGAAATATTATGCAGACCTTGTTGCAACTATGCAAAAGCTTTTCAGCTTTCTCAACATAACATAACAATACGCCTGTAATACAAAGGATTGCTTATACTACAGCCTTATTTCGGCAATTTTCTTCATCTTTTTAACACCTTTGATGCCAAATAACGACACACTATTTTGAATGCATTGTTTGTCCGTCAGTTGGTGTTCAATTTGTTAAATAATTATCTTTTTCTAAGGCATTATTTTAAAGCGTTTTTATTCCATAAAAACATACCATAGGACCTATAATAATTACTGGTAACTCGGTCAACTCGCTAGGAGGCCGATAAATACATCCAAAAGCCATCTAATCACCAACCCAGCAAATCAAAAATCAACCACAAAGTCGGAACTATTATCTATTACCAGACAATTACACCGATCGGGGATCTTTAGCCCCCTGATACCGGGAGGCGTCGGGGGTGAAACTGGGGGGTGGCAGCGGGCTGAATGGGGGCGAAAGTGGGGGTGTTATCAGCGATTTTCGCGCCATTAACCGTCGCGATACAGTCGGCACTCTATGCACAACGCGTTAAGTTTCAATTTAATTGATGTAGCACAGGTAGGCTTGACTCAAGTAGCTTTTCATGTCCATCTAAGTTATTTATGGTCGTTTAAGTTAGTTAACAGTGTGACAAGTGGGGTGGATTTGTGGGTAAGTTGAACGATTCAGGTAAATGAAGTTGTACTGAAAGTGTTAAGTATGCTTCACTTATAAGATAGGATATTAGCCTTTGTGAAACAGGTACTTATATAAACTATGTGCATGGTATTAAAAAATGGTTTTCCTATATCGGACAACAGCTGACGGAGAAATCGGTGAACATACAATAAAAAGGACAGGATTTGCATGTTTTGCCGTGCAAAAAAGATTTTTATAGACGTTCTAATTAAGCTCATTATCTATCTAATGATGCGTGTTGGGATTTTCTATCTGTAATTTCTCAGTACGGATTCTGGATTAATACCCGGTTCATGGTAAACGGCTCGCTTCTTATTACATGGGAATTAAATATAACTGGCGGAATTCAATATGACACCTCTGCCTAATCCTTCGGTGAATATAGGCGTGTTATTTAATGTAAGAGTTTTTTAGACGCCACGCGCCGTGGCTAAGAAATGACAGCCGTGCGGGTCGATATTCAAGGTTAAGCAACGCTTACTGCGATCCATGGATGGGTAACCGTTAATTCCCCCTGTACCTCACCAGGCTGTTATTTGTGGATTTTTGACAGTCGTTACGGGTGGCCAGAAACCCGAAAGTCTGACAACCAGGTTTGCCAGAGAGTATCGGGTAACTGGGTTCTGGAAGTCTGATAGGCAGTCGATCCATGTAAAAACTGGTATTCAACTATGTCTGGTTAGACTGGAAGCCGACCCTTATTTACTAAGATAGTAAATAAGATAGTAGATAAGGCTAAACAGATGATTACTTATTTAATTTAAATAATTAATCATCAGATGTGACTAAGCTATCAAGTTATTTCCGTTACTTTAAGAAGCACACATTTTAGCGGTAGTTATTTCAGAATGCGACGTCGTACATCGACTATCATTGATTGATTTGATGACCGATGTGGCACGGCAGGCGAAGATCCGCCTGCGACGCAGGAGGTTACGGGTTCGATTGCCGCCTTGGGACAAATGTTTGTACACAAGCTCTGCTTAGCTTGGGGCTAGATGATGCTGTGTGGATTGTCCAGCATATTATTATTATTATTTGTCTTTTAGTGTGCACGTTCTCTGTGGCAGAGACGCATTTTCTTTTCTTTCCTTTCTTTTCGTTTTTCTTTCTTTGTTTTTTCATTTTTTCCATTTTTTCTTTTGTTACGACTATGACGATTGAATGATTTCAGATGATACCACCAAGAGTAGGCTTTATCCAGAAATATTTTTCTGCTAAAAATATTTATGTTTCTAACCAATCAAACTCCAAATTGATTCTATCTCCGATCGGTAATCCAGTAGGAATGTTACGAACAAAAAAAACCAAGAACATGAAACAGCACACCTATTAGACGCAGATCGGCACAGCCACCGATGGGCACCTGCTTATCAGCCACATAACAGCGCAGTTGATAACACAGTAGTGCAACTTAGTAATGTTAGGTGTGATGGCGCACCGATACGGCACGCCTGTCTAAATGCGTTTAAACTTGTTGATTCACTGTTATACTTAGCTACACTATGTGTTTGAAATACGAGTACTTCCGTACTTTGTATGTTAAGGTGAATTAGGAGATTTGATATAATAAGTCAGGGGAGTGCCTGTAGCATACATGTAGTAGTCGATGTATGTAAGTAAACGAAGCAAAAGGAAATCCTAAGCAGTCTATTAATCTGTTTTACCCCTATGGGAAACTGGGCTGGCGAACCTTAATACAGGTTACCATGTAACCTAGCTAGGACGCCAGATCCACCTATGTTACTATTTCTACTCTATTTAATCCTAATTTGTACAAATCTTAATATATATATTTCTTGTGTGCGTGTGTATGTGACTGAACTCCTCCTAAACGACTGGACCAATTTTGATGAAATTTTTTGTGTGTGTTCGTGGAGATTCGAGAATGGTTTAGATTCACAATTGGACCCGGTAGGTGGCGCTGTACGGGCAGGACGAAGTCTGATCGGTCCGCTAGTATACTTATATGTTTGTAACAGACTGTACCACACTTTTTGAATTAAAAAAATAAAAGGAGTATGTTAGGGTCGTAGCGTAGTGGCGTTCTGTAGTTTCTACCCATGGGAAAATAAATGGTGAAATAATTAATTAAGAGGCAGCCTGCTCGTCACGCTAACTGTCTTGTTGGGCCAGTGGCCGCGACTGCCGAGCTTGAGGTCTTAGGTTCGATTTCCCCGTCGGGTAGAAGTTAAGGAAAAGTTACATAAGTACTTGTCTCCTGAATACTGGATACTGCTGGGTTAGAGCAGAGACCTTAACCAGTGTTCCATCAGTAGTAGGTACGTGAAGGAGAGCCTACTAATTTCGTGGTAAAATAAAAGTAAAGTTAACAAGTTCTGCCCTGCGGTTTCACCTGCTCTTAAGAGTCTTAATGTGATATATTAAATGTTCCTCTTGTTCTGAATTCAAAGAAACAAAACAAATTTATCTTCAGCTCATTAAATTAGTAAATTAACAGTTATGTCCCTAAGAATTATTTTGTTATTCGGATTATTAAAAAGGGGACGCCCCTATTTCCATTTAATTCCAATTTTATTAATATTACTACAAACAATATATTTCCTTAGCGTACGACACTAACGGAAAATCCTCGCATAGAGACATCTCAATTTTAATTAACTACCAAACAAACAAAGATTAAATACATATTAAACAATAGTGTTATTTAGTTATTTTCAATTACGAAGCGCCTACATTGCGTCATTTATTACTTAAAATAGTTATCGTACATAATTTATCGCCCCGACTGGCAGACGCAATTGAATATATTGAGTCATTATCTATATTTGTGGCTCACTATGATCAATGTCCGTCTGTGGTGACTTGCTACTGAAATGCTTTTGAGATTTTGATTGGATTTTATCGGAGGATAGAGGGCTTTTAGCGTCCATATAAGTGTCTAGGTGCCGTGAGAGTATTGATCTTTGTTTATTTAGAAATAGCTGTGTCCGTGAATTTGTCCTAGTGGAATTCAAAAAGATATGGGTTTTCGATTTTTTTCAGCACGGAACACTAGTTATTTTTTCTAAAATAAAATTAGCCTTTGGTACTCCTTATCACATCAGCTATCGGCCAGTGAAATTCCCATCAACATTTTTTACGAGATTACCTCAAACAAAAAGTCAGACAGACAAAACTTTTTTTTTTTTTATGATGTAATGACATGGAGAATAATGCTGGATGCCTGTTTAGAAACAGCTACTTAAGATTGCAACGTAAGGATCAGCGCAGATACAGCTGCAAATTGTCGAGCAGGTTACATTGATACAATTGATAATGAACTGAATACCAACTTAGATAAAGTTAAAAATAGCATACGTGTCAAACTAGCGATGTGACACATGCTACAGAAAATTATCTGTTGTATTTTGAACTCTATGCTAGTAATCATTTAGTTCATAATCAAGAAATCAATGCAGACTGCTCTAGCAGTTTGCAGTTGTAAGTACTTAGACAAATAGTGATTGAAAAATTATCCTCTAGGTATATCTTGGTACATTATTAGCACCACTTACAACCAATACCACATTTAAACTATAATCATTATCGAGCCTCATCGTACAATCTAGAAACATCTATAAAACTAGAGTGATCCGGAAAACTGCAGTTCAAACTGGTTATGATGTACTTATCTGAGCGTACAGGTGTTTAATGCAAACTGTCTTGTAGCCGCCATCTTGTTAACGACATGTGCCGACAAATTTTATTGTAATAGATGTTATGGAGAGGGACCAAAGGGCAGGTTGGTACACAGAGAGGACACCTCTCTCAAAAAGGGTGATCTAAGTAGGCACATGTAGTTATACAAGGATCTTTTGGCGCTTGTCCAAAATTGGAACACATGCCTCAACCTTTTGGGCTTCTGATTATCCGTAACGACTGTCAAAGATCTATAAACGACAGCCGGCACCAACGGCTTAACGTGCTTATCAAGGCACAAAGGAGTCTCAACAAGTAATGAACGGTCACCCATCCACAAACTGACCTCGGCAAGCGTAGGTTAACCTTCGATCGACCCGTGCGGCTGCTTGTATTGAGCCATAAGCTTTTAAATTTCGGTACTAAGTTACAATACAGCTGATTTACTTTATTTAGCCCCTGTTTATGTTAATAAATAACTTTCAAGTACAAGACATTCCTAAGACAATAGGGAGATAAAATCTGAGTCTGTTTATCGCCGCGAAGATAGAAATAGGCAGAATAATCTTATCTCTATCTTATCACTTATCAGTCTTTACAGATGGCTGATATGATTGTAAATATTTACTTTTTCTATCAAGATTACAGTTAAATTTAGCTGAAGAGGCTTAAGATAAAAAATCCTACGTTCATGTCAAGACTCTAATTTAAGTTTAGTTTGTGAACGAATAAATCAGTGTCATTAAATGCTTTATATATTAAATGTTTATATCAAACAATTAATTGGTGCACTTATTGGTTTAACTGCATTCCACACTCAAATTTAGTCTCACTCTTAAGTGCCGAAGCCATTTTGAAGTTATGTAAAAAGGTTTAAGCCGAAGATGCGATGACATTTCAATTTGAATCATTAAGTAGTCTATGGTTTTACTTAACGCTGTTTTAGTAAATTGAACTGTCAAACGACTTTGAATATTTATTTTTACTGATTAACAAAATTTTTAATGGTTTTTAACTACTTAACCAGTAGTGAAATTAGTTGGAGCAATCTTAATGATTATATGCATATTTAAATGTTTATTTTAAAGTAGTTTTTTTATAGTAGGTGCTAATATGGTTTAGTCATGTTGAAAAAATGAATGAAACATAACCAACATAAGGCTGATGTTCTCGTAAGTGGACACGCTAGGACATATACCAACCTTATTGGTAGTGTCCTTTAGAGAGGTCGGGTGCGTAGTGCGAGCAACCAGCGTGCGTGTTCCTAGAACGAATGCTTGACGTAAATGTCACGTCACGTAAATTCGAACAATTAAAAAAAAACTCGAATACAATTTTAATTTGTTTTTTAGACTATATTCGTATCTATGGGTGATGCTAATTGTGCCTCATTAATCTAAACCTACATGCTGCGCAACAGTTATATTTGAAAATTTAACATCGTTCGATTTTACGTTACGCTTTCGTCAGGCATTCGTGATAGGTACATCACTGTAAGTAACATGACTTTGTTGCGTAAAGTTTACCAACCGAAGACGTCGGCAGTTTGTACTAAGATTGAAACAGCGCCTCTCCATTACTTAAGTGAAACTAATTTAGTTTTACTATTCACTGGGTAATTTGACGTTTTAGATTGATAAACTTCTCGTAAGAAATCCGTGCTGCCGTCAGGGCTACGGATGTATGAACGTTAGTTAAGCGAATAGGAGTATGTAAGGAACGTAGCAGGGTACCGTAGCTTCTGCTTACCTCCATGGGAAGTATGTAATTTACTATACATATAAATAAATATAAATCTACTAACATAATTGCCATTGATAGACGGGTAAATCTCAGACCATTTTAACAGTAGCCTGTCTATATTTTTTGTTTAGTCTTTGTCCAAGTAAATATAGAGAGCACTAAACGGTTATCTCCGAATGCAAATTTAAATTTTATCGATGTCAACTCAAACTTGAGAGTCGATACCACGCACAGCACTACAATGTTGTGAAAAGTCGATGTTTATAATATTTCGGGCAAGTATAATCTTCAAACATGTGTTACCCGTGGTGTTATCATATGAATGACTCGTACTTCGCCCGCGTCTTCGTCTGCGTGAAATTCCGTACTTTTCGGTACATTAATTATTCGTCTGTTATGTTTAAGTCACATGTAATAAAGGGCGAGTCTCTTGCCAACAACCAGGCAGAAATCTAGTCTCCGGGTTGCTACTAAAAAAATACGGATAGAAAAATTCTGCTTTACCCTGACCAAACCGGGAATCTAACCAAGAACCTCGAGTTCAGCAGTAGCGCCGACGCCCACTAGACAATAATCCATCTGCCTGACCTTTTCCCATCTACGTTGGGGTCGGCTCCCAGTCTAACTTAATGCAACTGAATACCAGTATCTTACATGGAGCGAATCTGGCTTCCACGACCCAGTTATTGGTAAACAAAATCAAAATTCATTTATTTAAATTTGGCTGGGAATCAGCACTTTTTGAACGTCAAAACAAAAGACAGTCCCCCAAAATGTCCACCCTTCACCACTTCCTAGTGTTTTTACTAAGAAGAAGTGGCGGAACAAACTCCCCAGCAAGATTATGTATGACCCCTCTTTAACACTGATTGTCAGACTTTCGGTCTTCTGACTACCAGTAACAATTGCAGAGACGCAGAGAAAATAATAATGTAAAAATCTCTTAGATAAGCCAATTTGAAACGCTTTTATGTCTAGAGTATCTTACAATACCTATAATCCTAAAAACCTTATCAAAATCACGAGCAAAAATGATCTGTAATCTAAAAGTTATGGCACAAAATCCGCCACAGCCGGGAATCGAACCGGCAACAAAGGCGACGACACCTCCGCCCTTATATTTATTGCAAATTATGAGCGTTATCCGCCGATCTCCAGCACTCGATAATGGACTTCATACGGACGGTAGGATAGGGCGGATGGGACGAGCAGGATGCGTGGGTGGTCTTACTCATTCTATAAAAGATATTGGTATGGTTAAAAAGTATATCCATACTTATATAATAAAGCTGAAAAATTGGTCTGTTTTTTTCTTATTTTCTTTCATCTGTATCATCATCATCATCTAGGAGGCTGATGATGATGCCTTGATACAAATTTATTTGGTTTCGGGCAGTATGTCTTCTATCTTTATCTCTATTTGCCAACATTTAAATAGTTACCTCCTATCTTAGCCATCCATAGTTCACACAATCCATTCATCGTGTCTTTGGCCTTCCTCTACTCTTATAACCATTAATCGATACTCATTTTTTTTTTATAAATTAATAATTACCTACGCATGAAACCAGCGAAGGAAAATTCTAAACCCGCTTTGACTTAACATCGTTTAACTAATGGCATTACCAGTCTGCATTCAAATGTTTACTAAAGTAATTTCAATCATTAAAATATTGTATCAATTACAATAGACAGTATATTAATTTGTTATCGTATTGTTCTCTCCACATTGTATATTATTAAGATTTACCCGACAAAATCACTGACCGGCCGATCCTCCCTAATCCAACGGGCCCGGCCACCTCAAAGCTATTGACAGAGGCGGCGTAACGTTGATACCAGCTGATTTATTCGCCATTACACCAGCCTTAACTGATCGGGAGATTATTGCGATTTTTATTTAACCCCTAACGACCGAGAGCTAAATGTCTGCCGAATGGTACAGGTGATTATATTATGCTCTTTTTGGCTTTGGTTTGTGCATTAGAGTCTATGTTAATATTATGAGGATAACTCTGTTTCATCATCTGTCGATCCTTTTCCAACTACGTTGGGGTCGGCTTCCTGTCTATTCGCAAGCAGCTGTATTTTTTTTAAATGGGACATTCCCGCCACAATATTCCCAAACCACTGCAACTCCCGAAAACCAGAATCGACAGTGGCGACCACCGGAAAACCGTCGAGACAATGAAGCCCAACTAGTCCCGGAGAAACGATTCAACTGTCTTGGATCCCGCAACGAAATTTATCAGAAAAAAACAGCGGAGGAGTTAGAAAAATGCAGCTGTATGCGCAGTATTTTATACCAGTATTTTACGAGGAGCTCCTTGTAAACTGACAATCTGCCCTCCACAACCCAGTTTTGGTAAGACTGATGGTCAGATTTTCGGGTTTCAACAACTGGCCGGCAACAGTGCCCTTTAAAGTTAAAGTTCGTGAGCACATTCGTAAGAAGTTGGCAGTGGTGTCGTCACTGCGCTAATGTTTTCCCATTAACTGTTTTAAATGTTTACATATAGTCGTGTATGTATGTTTATTTGTGTATATATTCTATGTATGGTTAACAATATCAATACATGTCTTATTTTCTGTTCTCTGTTCTTTTAAGAAATTGCACCTACCACTGCTGTCTATGACTGGTAGAAAATGCCTATAAATAAATATAAATATAAATATTGCTGGACAATTCACACAGCATCATCTAGCCCCAAGTTAAGCAGAGCTTGTGTTATGGGTACTAGATGACTGATATACTTAATACAATACATTACATATGGCATCAAGTCCGCCTCTGTACATTTTTGTGCTTATTAAATAAATAAATTGACAAAAATATACGAATTACGATGACAGCTCACTTCATCTTCACATCACCTACATGTTCACGGTGTGATTTTAACAGAATACCACAGCTGGGCTATCACTCGTCACAGATCCTATAAATAGAAATTATTATAAGTCATTTCATCAGGACCACACACAAACAGTAAATTCTTTTTCACTATCAGTATATTGTGAGTTGCGGACATTTCTCAAG
This sequence comes from Phlogophora meticulosa, assembly GCA_905147745.2. Classification (NCBI taxonomy): domain Eukaryota; kingdom Metazoa; phylum Arthropoda; class Insecta; order Lepidoptera; family Noctuidae; genus Phlogophora; species Phlogophora meticulosa. The sequence continues at coordinate 16,386,228 of LR990522.1, read as the reverse complement.
CGTTGATAAAAATAAGCGAGTCAAAACTCGTTATCAGAGCTAGGTAATGTACATTAGGTTCTTAGAATGTGTGTTACTGCGCAGTGGCAACGCGACGGTTTTTATTTGAAACTAGTGAGTAAGCAGAATTCGTGGTTATAAGTTGTCAATAAGGCTAAATTTTAAAGTAATTTAGGTACTGCCTCGTAGGTCTAGTGGGTGCAAGCGCTACTGCTTAGCTGCTGAAAAGAATGTGTAGGTACTGTTCTTTACGTCCCTGCTTCAGGAAAAGCAATCTTTTGTAAAAAGTGATGAACAGTTGACATTAAGCAATTATCTTAGATGAATTACAAACTGACCCACTAAAATCCTAATCCCATCCAGAGATGTTTGAAAAACTGGGAGATAAATGTACGATCAAAACCAGATAGACTTATTAATACTAGAATAAAAACGGAACTATATAGGCGAAGCTGTTATCCTATGTGTATTCAGATCTACAACAAGATTCCTAACCAAATTAAAGAACTTCCAATGGTTCGCTTCAAAAGGGCTTTACGTAGGTGGTTAATTGAGAATCCCTTCTATAATATAAAAGAATTCTTTCAATTTAAATCTAATTAATAATGTAATTGTATCTATCTATAACAAAAATTTGCATGTCATTATGTTATGATTAAATATGTTAAGCTATTAGTAGCTTAACATATTTAAGCTTTTAAAGCGAGAAAGCGAGAAATAAAAATCTTTTTACTAAAATATCATTAAGTATGTAAGTCATAATATTACGGAAAGATGGTATAATTTTCTGACAGATTGTGTACTTCATGTGGCCCACACAAATATTTTTACTTTGGTAGGGATGACTTGACATACACATGCAAGTTGGCTCGAACGATCTCTAAGAAAAAAGAAAGAGAAGTCAGTGTCAAGTGAATACTTTGTTTCAAGTTGCAATTGTACACATTAGGGGTCATGCCGGTCATGGCCTGCCAATAAAGATTTATTATTATTATTCAGCTTATGTCCATATAAAACAACGATTTTGTATGGAGACGCGTACGCATCCGTTGAGCTGAAAGAACGCGTACACATATCCTACAAAACTGGTGTTTTCCATTGACAAAAGCTGAAAAAAGCGGAATAAGTGTGTGTTGTACACTTGTTTAGATCAACTTTGGTAGGGTTGATCAAAATAACCGAGAAAAACCTTCGTCACAAAAACATCAGCATCTTGATATCATGTCACCTTAAAATAGTTAATTAAGTGGCATATTTACAAATAAGCTTTCACTATATCAGCCAATAACAACGCTATCGGGGACAATGCACTATCGGTTGTAACTTGCATCGCGGCGTAGGGCTGTCCACACAGGATTTCTTAAGGGTGGGTGGGTTTTTCCATGACGACGGAGTTCTAAGATCAATTAATATGCAGTATGGAAGGGACATCCAAGTACAACCTGATACCATGACTGGTGTACAGAGGCCAGCACATCTAGCTACCCCATTATGTCAAATTTCTTTGATACATTTTCAACTTCATTACAAAAGAATAAGGTTCATGTTCAATTTGCCACATTGGGGTAGCTTGTCTGTACATGATTTTGAACCTCCAACCTTTAATTATGTTTTGTTAACACAACCTGTAATTATTTTTCTTAAATAAAAATAGAGCCTAAGTTACTCCTTGTAATATTAGCTATCAGCCAGTGAATTTCCGTCAAAATCGGTGGAGCAGTTAAGGAGATCAGCCCAAACAAACACAGACGGACAGACAAACATTTCAAAGGTTATTTTTTTGTTGTTGTAACTTTCATATACATGCATTTAGTAAATAGCTGTTATTTCGTCATAAAAATCAATTAGTTTAGATTAGATTAAATTGGTTTTACATTCATGATTTTGTCTAACTAGGTAATTTACATGAAAAGAAAGATATAGATAGAAACAAATAAATAGTGCATGGTTTTTCCAAATTATCTTCAACATCACTATGGGGGTATATTATTTATTAGCATTATTCTTTGGCTCAACTCACTTGATAAATAAACATTGCAAAATGTTTGCTGGCTGACAGGTAGGAATAGAATACTCTTTATTGTACACCATGAAAACTGACAAATTATGAGTTTAAGAGCTACATAGGGTGTTAAAATGGGGGACCTTGTCGCTAAAAGCGGTCCCTTACAGACTACCTTAGGATAGACTTGATAGAGAAGGATTTAATAAAAGATATACGTAGCTAGGCTTACTTCAATAAACAATTGAAATCGATTTTTTTTAAATTGCAATCTTAAAAAGTGCATTCCCATTCGCCACCCCTACATATCTAGCGAAAGTGCACGTCGCCGATATCGAACAATGTGACTCGGACGATAGCGTAACGTGATCGCGGCGTTATCGCAGCGTTATCGCGGCGTTATCGCGGCGACTCGGATACCGTGCAGTTGTTTGTACTAGCACTGCGCTTTGAATACAGTGTAGTGCAAAAATTTATACCCATTTTGTTTTCGCTGTCTCAAAGAAAGTGTATGACTTTATCAGTTGGTCGGACTTCGCTGTGATATGGTCTCGGTTTGTTAAAGGAATGTTGTTATATTAATGCATTATATTGTAACTGTTGTTTTGACGGTTACATTTAATTATTCTTAGTTCGATATTTAAGATTAAGACGTATATTATGGTACAATCTGGTTTCTAAAATAAAAGTTCCGATTAATTTAGTTTTTGTTGGAACTTAAACTTACTACAGGTGCACCTCTGCCCAACTATACGGGAATTACAGGCGTGATGTTAGTAGCTTCGTTGATCTACTTATCGCAAGCTAGACAGAATCCCTTTTCTGTAAGCATTAACGCAACGGAAATATCAAATTGTATGGAGTTGACATTATTAGCTTTGGAGATGTCACGAGCCCCCTTTCCCCATTTGTAATGTCATTGCCATGCATTCCAAAGTCAGAGTCTAGCGTTTTACTCTACTTAAAAGTTTTTTGCCAAGGCCTGTTGCTAAGCTTGAGCTTCTGGGCTCGATTCCGCAATCGAGCAAAGTAATATTTGGTTTTTGTAACTGTAATTTCTCAGTCGCGGTCGGCATTCTGGATTAGGGCCCGTTTGATCACTTTAGACTCGCGTTCAATTACATGGGCCTTAAACTTATCAGGCAAAATATGGATGCTCTTTAAAGGTACGATTCTGCCTAACCCTTTGACGAACATAGGCATGATGTTATATAATTTAATTTTCACTTACATCACTATTTTACAATCAAGAATCCTTCTGCCCTTGACAGGAACCGTTCTACCTTTTGAACCGTTCGAATATTGCTTGACAGTTTGAAACCAGAGAGTACTAATGTTCTACCAGCCTGTATGCAATAAGGTCTGTTATTACATACAACCCCTACGTTTAAAAAAAAACAGAATCAACGGTGGCGACCACCAGAAAAGCGTCGACACAACGAAGCCCGATGAGTCCCGGAGAAACTATTCAACTGTCTCGGATCCTGCATCGAAATTAATCAAAAAAAGAACAGCGTCAATCAGCAGAAAAAGTTATAATAATAAATAATTTCCACCTTACTCCTAATCAAACAGAAGACAGAACAGAACTAGACCAATAGGCATAAAGGGACGTGTACAACTGGGTTGAGCCCAGTTGCCTACCACCACGGATTAAAATTAACACTGGTATAAAAGGTAGAAAAATGGCAAAAAACCTCTACAATATCATAAAACATATCATTACACTCCTACCACACCTTCACCAATAAACACACAATATAATACAACACATACAGACGTTCTTCTATATATTAACATCCCAACAGATGTTCAGATTGTAATCGTATCAAGTTTTTGTGCGAACACACGGCGTAGACGATTCGTATGCGAAACGCGTCTCGTGTTAATTTCCTCGGCGAGACGGGCACGATCCGGGGGCGGGACGGATCCGGTAAGGTTACGGGACGCTTGGACGCTCAGTAGATGGATGATGAGAGGATGTGACAGGTGGGTTTTGTTTTGCAATTTGTGTTTTAGGCGTTGATAAATTTAAAGGTAAGACTCGTTTGAGTAGCTCGTGGCAAAATAAAAACAGCCGCACTGGTTGATTGAAGGTTACACCACAGTGATCGGTGACCGTTTGTAATATATCGAGACTCCTCCATGCCTCGGAAACCACGTTAAGCCGTGGGTCCCGCCTGTCATTTGTAGATCTTTGACAGTCGGTACGGGTAGCGGATACAGCTGAATTCAAGTATTTTACATGAAGCGACTGTCTATCTGACCTTTACTTGGACACAACATGATACACGTTGGTGAGACTGGTTGTCAGATTTTCGGACTTCTGAAAGCCTGTATCGACAGTCAAAAACAAAACAGCTTTACGAGCTTTCCGACGCACGGAACGGTCTCGATATGTAAACAATGGTCTCCCATTCACGGACAACTTTGGCAAGCGAAGCTAAACCTCCGATCAACTCGTTTGGGAGTTCTTATTTAGCCACGAGCCCCTCAGCGCAACTAGCGTGTGGCCTTTCTGACAACCCGTCACGAGTGCCAAAGATGTACGAACGACAGCCGGGACAAACGGCTTAAAATCCCATCTGAGGCTCACCTGGGTCTCGATATTTAACCCCCAAAAAACGACCACACACTCGTCACATACCTATAACCTTTCAACCATACACACCACCGACCTCTCCCATACAAAACGCACAGATAAAGATCCCAACAAAAAACACAACCACAAATGAACCAACAAACAAACAAACGTAAACACAAATCAATACGGCAAAAGAGCTCACATGTTGCAAACTTTTTAATCTATTCAGACAATTCAAATGCTTTGCCATAATGTGCAAGCGACGTCGGCGGTGGACAATTGTTAAGCTGGCTGGGCTTAAACATGTGAAGTGGGGTATCTCTGCATTGTTCCCCCGTAAACTTTGTTTTTGCAACTGTTTTTTTTTAATTATGAGCTGGTACTCGATATTTTTGTTTAGCTGTATCATGAGGTGAGTAGACTTGTGAAACATTTAGAATAGATTATCTATCTCTTTATTGCATTTGAATGTCATGATGGCCCAGTGGTTTAGGCCTCGCCTCTTGTGCACGAGGTTGTGGGTTCAAACCTGGGCATGTACCAATGTGACTTTTTAAATTCATATGTACTTTCTAAGTTTATCTTAGATATGAAAATATATGTTGGTAATTCGTCGTGTTTTAATAAATAATACACAATAAATTAATGTTCATTGAGGGAAAAGAGTCAATGGTGATGCCTGTTGGGGCGAAAGAGCTCTTGTAAGTCCTGGATTGCGAAGATCACAGGAAGCGAGCGTTGTAGAAATCGCTGGAGCAGGCCTAATTCTAGCAGTGGACGACTTTTGGCTGAAATGCTGATGATGATGAGGGGAATATCTTAGGTAAACTGTAACTGACCAGCGGGGCTGTCGTGTCGTGTCTGAGCAGATACGGATCATAAAATGACTTGTGTACGTACTTACGAAGCTGTGAAGACTGTTGGTGACAGTATCGCACATCTCACTTACCTGAAAAAGTAAAACATATTGTTAATATCTTGTTACAGTTTAAATTAATAGAAATAACAATTGGAAAGTGCAGAGTTTGGTAAAAGTTTATATAACACATTGATAAAATTATAATGTTGTTTTGGTCCGTTGATATTTTTATTTTTTCATTGAAGTACTATTTTCTTTTTTTTTTAACTGTTAAAAAATATGTTGCCCCACTCTAGGAACATATCCTGTATCATGGCTGCGTTTAGTACCAGCCTATTACTGTCCCACTGCAGGGCAAAGGCCTCTTCTCATACAGAGAAGGCAAGAGCATTAATCACCACGCTTGCTCAAGACGGGTTGACGATTTCAGACTTATATTAATTATATAAGTCCAGGTTTCCTCACGATTTTTTCCTTCACCGATGTCAGTGACGTCCAAGAAAAAAGTAATGTATATAATAAACTTAGAAAGTACATATGAATTGAAAAACTCACATTGGTACTTGCCCAGGTTTGAACCCACAACCTCGTGCACAAGAGGCGAGGCCTAACCCACTGGGCCATCATGACTTTTTACAAAAGGCTGTGTTTACAAACATTTAAACTTACATACACAAACACAAACTAATGCCAAACATGACGTCCTGGGTTGTAAAGTGACTTTGGGTTTTCCATCTAGAAATTCTCAGTACCAGGTACCTGGATTTGTGGCCGGCTGATGGCAATACGCTCGCCCACTATAAAATGAGACATGATATACGTACGTATACCATAAGTAGGTACACCTCTGTGTAACTCTTGAAGGAATACAGTCGTGATGTTATATTCATAGTTATACTCGTCTAGTATTGTCCCACTGCAGGATAAAGGCCTCACCTCACACAGAGAATAAATCAAGCATTAATCGCCACGCTTGCTCAAGGAGGGTTGGCGATTTCAGACTAATATTTAATTACTAGCGGCCCGCTCCGGCTTCGCACGGGTATAAAATATATATATTATACTTATAAACCTTCATCTTCAATCATTCTATCTATTAAAAAAAACCGCATCAAAATCCGTTTCTTAGTTTTAAAGATTTAAGCATACATAGGGATATAGGGACAGAGAAAGCGACTTTATTTTATACTATGTATTGATACGTCCAGGTTTCCTCACCATGTTTCCTTTACCGATGTCATTGATGTCTAAGAGTAACTCAGAAAGTATAAATGAATTGATATTGTCATGTCGGTACTTGCCCAGATTTGAACCTACAACCTCGTGCTTTACTGGGCCCAGTGATTATGGACTCGCCTCTATAAGGATCAGGACATTCTTATGTAATGTTATTTTACGCTGTATTAATTAACTAATTACGGTTAGGTGTGAGGCTGCTGCAGGTACAGAAAACCTCAAAAAGCGAAAATATAAGAACCTAGTTGGGAGTTATATTTTTGGGTCGTTTGGGGTTGAAACTAGGGCCATGGGGTCCGTGTGCCTTTTACTTTTTCGGGACATCGCGTAGCGTTTGGTCGACTCTTAACGTGACTAGAAGGCTGGCCTTTTTGTGGCCAAAGAATGCTGCAAGCCTTCTGGGCACTTTTCAGTGATGTTTGGCAGTGATGCGGATGATTTTTTCAATGCCCTGTGATTCTTTTTTTTTCTTTTTATGTAGCAAAAAAACCCATTAACAAATCACCTCCCACGATCAAGTAAACTCAGAAAAACACCTCCATTTTCTATCATCTTCACGCGAAGTCATTACGCGAAATATATTTTTAATTGCTACGTTTTTATTTCTTGGGACATTAACAAAAACGGTGGTCGCATTAAGAGGTGAATTATAATGCCTTTTTGGACGTTTTTTTCCAATTTAGTTAATTATATTTTTTCTTCGTGTACCGCGCTTTCCTGGAGCGAATCTATTTATGACCTGAAATTATGCTGAAATCGTTTGTTTTGTTAAATGCTAGATTTTTATCTGCTAATGTGTATGATAGATATATTATTATTGCTGGTGTAGCTTTGTAGTAATAACGAATTCTTTGAAAAGCTGTCTTTCGCATTAAATATCATTAGGGAAAGCAGTAGGTAAGACTGAAACAAATAACGGCTGAAAATGCTATATGTAGTGGACTGTCCTGTAACTCATTGATGGAACGACCTCGGCAATTGTAGCTTAACCTTCGATCGAGGATTGAAGTTCAATCTATACTTATATTAATAAGAGGTAAAAAATTGTTTGTAAGTTTGTATGTAGGGGGTAATCTCCGAAAGTAATGATCCAATTCTAAAAATTTGTTCACTGTTAGAAAGATACATTATTCCTGAGTGCTATAGGCTGTTATATTTATTGAAACTACGCTTTAAAAAGGGTGAAAGTGATGCCTAATTTCGAAGCGAAAAGTCGCGGGCGAAGTGCTTGTCTAATATAATATAAAATATAAATTACAAAGAATTCAGTTTCTAAATAATAATAATAATAAGTCAGTTTCTTGTTAAGGATATGTATTCCTGAAATACTCATAAATAAAGTAGGTGGTTTATTCTGATATAATTACTCTCATTATAAAGAGGCGGTCGCAAGCTCAACGGCTGAGCTGATACGGTATCTAGTTCGGGCAAAATGTTTTTTAATCTGAAAATTCTCAGCTGTAAACACTGGGCCTAGTTTTTTTTTTTTTGCGTTGTGTGTTGTGTGCCCTGTTGATGGTAATAGGTTTGCTCTTTATTACATGGATCTTAAACATAACTAGCAAAATGTGGTTGTACTTTAAGTACTCCTCTGTCTAAACGTACAGGGAATACAGGCTTGATGTTATATTAAGATAAGATTGGAAAGATGGTGAAAATTCATGTGTTTTGATTGATAGCAATACAATATTTTCTTTTAGATATTGTGGAATGGTATCAAGTCATACCAATTGGTATCGTCCGTTCAACAGGTCTATTTTTTCAGGTTTCAGTCATCAACCCAATACTGTGAAATTCCTCTCGTTGCTTTTTTTAGATTCACGCCATTTTACTTACTAATAAGAGTTTGATGCTCAATTGTTTCAGAAACAAAACAACATTTCAAATAATCGTTTTTTAAAATCGCACGATCTCAGAACTACAACACCCATAATATTTCGTGATACAGCACAAGATCACACTCCATCAACCCCTTCCCTCTCCCCGCGCCCCCTCAAAGATGGGAGAGGTCGAATTTCCGCCACAGCCTCACCGGACGTGACGTCATGTTTACAAATCGCGCGAGAAACATCATCGCGAATTTTAAGCAGTTAACGCTTTAATGATGTTTTGTGATTGTATTTGAAAGCCGTTGGCTGTTTAAGATTACTTGAATTGGGGGCTGGTTTCTGTAAGTGGTCTTAGAAAAAGCGGAGTTGAAAATGTAAAGAAAACTAGCTGACCCAGCAAACGTTGTTTTGCCATATATTTTTGGGGTGGTCCCCTTAACATTTAGGGGGATGAAAAATAGATGTTGTCCGATTCGCAGATGTAACCGATATGCACACAAAATTTCACGAAAATCGGTCAAGCCATTTCGGAGGAGTTTAATTACAAACACCGTGACACGAGAATTTTATATATGTATGAGATAATCGATGCCGTGAAAGAAGTAAAGAAACAAACAAGAAAAACATTTATTGTAACATACACGGTACATATTAAAAATAAAATATTGTCGGCACAGTTGGAGCAATGGCTAAGCGATTGGCTGCTGCGCGGCGTGTTGTTGGTTCGATTCCCGCACAGAATAAATATTTGTATGGCTTACAGATAGTTGTTCCTGATTTGGCTGTTTCTGTGTGTGAGTTTAAATGTTTTTAAACACACCTACGATACAGGAGAAATTCCATGTATGCAACGTAAGTGGCAACGTTTCCTTAAGAAGAGAAGAAAAGAGAAATCCACTTCAAAACTCTCACCACTTCTGCTGTTAATTTTAACAGCTAATAGTCTCTGAACTTCCTTCCCCCAACTTTTAATATCAGTATCCAAACAGATCTGTCTGTAAACTCATTACGCGCCAATCTTATTGAGAATCGTTCGCGATCCGTCCAACTGCGTGTCAATGGGGGACGCTAACCGACTTGAAAAATGAAACATAATGTGTAAATCCTTAATTTATATGCGTAGCCGCGGGCCGATGCGCCGTCGAATAGGGCTGCCAATACTTTACCCAACTCAACAACCATTTATGATCGCGTCGGCTTTCCATACGTACTTATGAAAGGTTTGGATTAAAAGAACGAAAGAAGTAAGAAAAAAGCAATTGCAACAGAAGAATATGCAAATTAATTGCATGAAGAAACTTGGTACAAGAAATTTTCAATGATACTTTTAGAAAATTTCTTCTACAAAATTTTGTAGTTTCATCATCTGCCTAGCCTTTTCCCAAGTAAGTTGTGACTGGCTTCCAGTTGAAATACCAGTATGTTACATGGAGCCCCCACAACCCAGTTACTGGGCAACACGATATCCCTTGTTAAGACTGGTTCTCAAACTTTCCGGTTTTAACGACACGTATTGTCAAAGATGTAGAAATGACAGCCGAGTTACGAATGAGTCTTGCATGAGATGAATGGTACTTTAGCACTTCGTTAAGCATTGCCAAAACAGTAGTAGCTGAAACTTGTTTTCAAGTAATCGACACAACACAAGGCCTTTTTTGGGATATGCCCTCCACAATGTGACTCCCGAAAGCAAGATAAATCAGAGGTGACCACCAGAAAACCGCCGAGTCATTGGAGCTCGATGAGTCCCGTTGGAACTATTCAGCAGTCATCCAGCGGCGAAATTAAGCAGAAAAGAAGAACTGAGGAGTTTGACGAACATAATTTCCAGTTATAAAGCAGATTAAAGAACAGAGGGACCACTACACACAGGGAGACACAAGGGGGTTCTTATATCCAATAGTGTGGCAACCCTAACCATCCGTCTCGATTCATTTCTTAATAAGAGTGTTGTCAAGTCGCCGCCGGCGCTAATTTGTTTGTACAACATCGAACACCATTGATCAATGGAGAGGAGTTTGTTGACAAAAGTCGGGGTCGGGAGTTTTTGATTCGGGTTTTAGGAAAAATAGTCGGGTTTTATTATCGAGGAGGAGATTGTGGCTCAATAAAAAAAGCCGCATGGGTTGATCGAAGGTACCTACGCTTGCCGAGGTCAGTCTGTGGATGGGTGACCGTTCGTAACATATCGAAACTCCTCCGTGCCTCGGAAAGTACGTTGAGCCGTCGGTCCTGGCTGTCATTTGTATATCTTCGAGAGTCTGACACCAGTCTTACCAAGGGGTATCGTATTGCCTAGTAACTGGGTTGTGGAGGCCAGATAGGCAGTCGCTCCATGTAAAATATTGGTATTCAGCTGTATCCGGTTAGTCTGGAAGCCGACCCCAACATAGTTGGGAAAAGGCTAAGCAGATTCGGGTTTTGTTATGATGCTTGGTTGATGTGCCAAATTTTTATAGTTTTATTATTAGGAATAATACTGACTAGTCAGTCGTTCCTTGTAAAATATTGATACCAGTTTTGTAGAGCTACACTGAATTCCCCAACATTTTTGGGAACGGGCTAGGCATGTTGGTGATGATTTGGAACAATTGCCTACCTTGTTGGTCCAGTAGTCGCAAGCGATACTGCTGAGCCTTTAATTCCCGAATCAGTTGTTTTTTTTCCAACTGGAATTTCTAAGTAGCAGCCCAGTCTGTATTAGAGCCCGCTTGATGGCAATAAGCTCGCACAGTTTGAAATGGCTGACTTTAACATAGCTGACAAAATGTGGGTGTTCTTACTGTAGGTCATAAACTTATCAGGAGTGATGTTATGTTAATGAGGAACAAATAATTGCTTGCTAATCCGACGCATCGATGTAACCATGCAGGCACACACAACAGGCTTTTGTCATCTGGTCAACAACTTGCCTAACTATACGAGATTTATATGTTGTATTACTTTTTATTAAATAAAGCAATAAAACTATTAATATATAAAAAAAGGAATCACAGAGCATCGACAAATTCATCCGCATCAATGTCAACGGGAAATGTGTCCAGAAGACTGGCAGCATTGCCACGTTGAATGCTGATTCTTTGGCCAAAAAATAGAGTTTAATTTGAAACGTATAATAATAATAAATCTCTTCACACAACAATTTCACTCCAATGTTGTCAATTCTTGTTAAAATGTCGGTCTTTGGACCTGAGATCTATATTAAGTTTCTTATTTTATCCTGTCTCTTTGAGCCTACCATGCTTCTCTCCATTGACATAAGCACATAGTCAGATTTGAAACAGAATTACTGGATTTTTGTGAAGGCCATGTGCAAAACACTCCTATTTTTAAGCTTTTAGTTTTTGATTGTACCGTAATTAAATTTATTTTGAAATAGTTTTTGTTTCTTTAAGTAGAAATAAGATTAATTATTTGCAGACGGAATGTGTAAGATTTTTCCTTAGTTATGGTTGTGGCTGTGATAAACGAGTTTAAATAAATTGTGGTACAAGTCTTGAAGCACAATTTTGTAATTCGAACATGCTTATTTCGAAGTATGTCAGCTTGGATATTTTGTTTCTTTATTTGGACAATAAGCAATGGATGTTATAATCATATCCTACTCAACTGAAACCTTCATTATTTGATTGTGACTTTTTAAGTTATTTTGAAATCTTACAGTGAAGTCATTCTCTGAACTAAGACTTTGCTGTACACTGCCTTTAATCAACGCTTAACTCCCAAGTTAAATAGTAAGTAATCTATCTTTTTTCCTTATTACTACATCATGAAACAGTAATCAAGTTTGTAACTTCAAGTTGAAGAGCTAGGCCTCAGGGGCGGAGGCTCGCGATGCCCCTCCCACCAGCCATCATGCCGACTGGTTTGGCGGGAACGAACCCAACGACATCTGTGTTTTACGCGGGAAACTGCTCGTTGAGTTTATGGTTTGAAACTTTATAAGATAATATAATAAGGAGGTTTAATATAATGTCTGTTTGTGAGTTTCTTGAAGTTATAGTTTTTTTGTGTGATATCAAAACCATCGGGATACTCAAAAGACATCTACGTACAGAAAAAAACAATTGAAGAACCGTCAAGATTACTCATTATCTTGCAAATTCTTTCTAGGATTTGGTGACCTCATATTTTAATGGCTCAAGATTTTCCATTACAGAGCAGAACTCAAATAGAATGACCAGAACTCCTATGTGGAGTGTAACCGCCATTATTTGTATTCAATCAAACGCTTGGCTTGATTTGCCTCTAACCTCTAACCCTTCATCTCATTACCTATTAACCCGTCACACCACATTTTCCTGCATAGCCATTCTGTGAATCAAAATGTCCTAATCACAGGTCGAAGCAAACAAACACGTAGAACATGATTAGAACAGGAAAAGGCCCTACGGTTAATTAAAATACAGGATAAAATGACAAATTTAACGGAATATTATACACATGTTGTATCGATAAATTAGTTGGTTGTTTCCTCATGATAACTGGTAACTGAAAGGGATTTGTTCATATGTTAACCTATTAATAGGCAGTTCAATGTGTTTTTATGATGGTATGAGTACAACAACGAAGCACGAGGAAGCATGTTAAGCCGTTGGTCCCGGCTGTCATTTGACAGTTGTTACGTTAAATTGTGGCTGATGGTGGCACTGCTGGGTTTAATCCATTGGTTCCCAACCCGTGGTCTGCAAGAGCTTAAAATCAAAATTTATTTATTCAAATTAGGCTGAGAATCAGCACTTTTTGAACGTCAAAACGTTTACAAAAGACAGTCCCCCAAAACGCCCACCCATCACCACTTCCTAGTGGTTTTGCTGTGAAGAAGAAGTGGCGGAATAAACTCCCCAGCAACACGTCTGTCAGATAGTTTTGAAGAACTTGAAGCTATACTACATATGTCAAAAAATAATAATTATGTCAATCATCACTAATCTTAATGTGTGTAATCTTAAATCTTAAATCATAATCTTAAATGTGGCCGCAAAGATAGAATTAAAAAAATGTTTAACTCGGAAATTAGATGCCATGAAATTTAACTTTCTGTTAGATGATGATAATGATGTGTTTAGTGTTAAAATAGTTTCATTTAGTAATTAAATAAATAAAATCTGTATTTATTTCTCTCACAAGGTACATTGAAAACTATTTTATTAATAAAGTTTTGTATACGTCTCGAACTTTGGTGAGAGCAGTGGCCTGAACTTAGTTCGGAACCTGTATGACGATCTCCAGGCTCACACCCTTTTGGACATATTCACAGTATGCTGCATCTTTACAGTGAGTAAGTGAGCCTGAAAAAAATGCACGTTACTGTTGGATTTAACTAATGCAATAAACATTATGACTGAGTAATTTTATTTTTTTTTAATTCAACTTTTCCTGGACTCTGTCAACAACAAATAAATCAAAGTGGGTCTAGTCTAAAAAAGGTTGAGAACCTCTGGTTTAATCAAATTAGTATCTGCAATGAGTTATGATAGAAGGTTGTTTTTTCTTTACCCTAAACCTCTCAAGGAGTCATCGTTATGAACTAAATAACTTTAACTAACGGACTAAAGCTGAATACCGTAAAAAAACAACTCTTCAGTACATTTCCTGTTTCATAGATGTATGGACAAGCAACGGTTTTTTTTTCGCAATCTGTCGAGGTCTCATATACAGCTAAAAACTAAGATAAGGAAGCTAAGAATTTTGATGGAGAAGTTAAGAATACTGATGAAGTAACAAACAACAAATCTAAAAAATTGAAGAAGAAGCCAAGAATATCGGTCTTACCTCTGAAAGAAGTCATAGTATATTTCCACGATTTACAGTGTCTAGCCTCAAAGTACAAATAATATGAGCTGTAGGTACCAGCACCCATTGATTTGATGATATACAGCTAACCAAAAGCTCCCACAATTGCACAGTAAAAACAACAGTCAATCTATTCAATGGCATGCCTACGCGCAGGACCCCAGTACCTACCTAACTTTCAAAAGATCCTTCAATCATTTAAAACAAACCGCTATAAAAATCAGAAACCCGTTTCTTCGAACCATCCCATCAGAGAGCGAAGCATCAGAAGAAAATAAAAGCGAACATTGTTCTCGCACATCGCCTCCAAGAGATGTATCTCACTCGTTATTTAGTTAGCAGATCACCCCATTGTTACTTAGGAGAAACCACGAAAAAAGCATGGGCGGGGCCCCTATCTGCACTTGCATCGGGACCGATGAAACATGCTCTCTATCGCGATACATGCCTTCCAACACGACGCAACACTCCTTTCCAATAAAAACTATAAACCCTCTCTGATAAAGTTGAGTTTCCTCTGATCCAGACATAAGCAGCTTATTAAAGAAAATTAAATTTGCAGCCACGCGAAATCGAAACGAATCCGCGAAAGGAGAACACCGTTTTGACGATCAAACAATATTGATCCTTATTGCTTTCGAACGAGTACTTAACGTTCGATAATGACCGTTAAGATTCAATTTGGTCGTAAAGGTTCACAATCGTTTGGGGATGTGTGTGGCTTGAGATGTTTTATGGGGTTTTGTGAATGTTTATATAGTGAAGGATATTTATATAGAGTGGATTATAGATAAGAGGCGAACGTATTTTCATTTTATTACCAAATTACCGATGGTAAGATTGTGTGCCGGAGAGCCGATTGTGGTGCCCCGTATCGGTAACATTTGCCAACAGGTAATTGTCTTATTACTTATTTTGTGCATTCCAACACTTGCTCTCAGTGTGTTTAACTTTAGTGCCAGGATATTGTTTGAGAGTTTTAATTTACTTTTTCACTTGTTTGAAGATGATTATAATTTTGATTGAGGAGGTGCAAGACGACACGGTTGGCGCAGTGGCCGAGCGATCGGCTGCTACGCCGCGTGTCGTGGGTTCGATTCCCGCACGGAACAAATATTTGTACGGCCTACAGGTAGTTTTTCCGGGTCTGGCTGTTTGTGTATGTGAGTTTGAATGTTTGTAACCGCACCCACGATACAGGAGAAATTCCTAGTATGTGGCTACTTTAAAAAAAAAGCTTTAAAGTTAAAATATATTACCCATACAAACTAAAGTACGACTTTTAATTCTTTGCAGTAAGTTGACAGAACTAATGTCAAACAATACACATATATTAAAAAAAAAAAATACACTAAAAAATGCACTAAAAACACACAATAAAATAACCAGCGAGGTAATGTACTAAACTGTACTAGAATCTACTTAGTATGTTATTCTTTTTACGGCACACCAGTTTTTTTTTCATATTTATGTGGCTTATGTGATATTAGATCCTGGCCAGTTACTGCAGCTGATTAAAAGTCATACTAAAGGTGGGTCTGGTCTTATTCATGGTAGATACGTAGATACTCCGAAATCTTTGGGTACTTAATCCACATTTTAGACGTTTCTAAGAATCCATTTTACGCCCTCACGAAAAAGAGGAATGTTATTCGCGATAGACTTCCAGACCTCTACCTACATTTAATTTTAAATGACAAACCAAAACTCCTTTCTAAACATTCTATAAACAATTCCCTCTATTTCTCACGCACAGCCCAACACATAAAATACAAATCCTAAAACAAATACTATCGTTACAGAACACGCTTTTAAATCAGACGAGTATCATTTATGAGTTTTATAGTTCAAACAAGCGTGCTAACAAAAACAAAAATTAATAATAAGCTGTGAGCTGTCCTATCCTGCATCAGCACGACCCTTCGCCAGGTCTTAAATCATACAACGCGCCGCAAATTGATCGATCGAAATTCGAAACTCGAAACAAAGGGTAGGGCTGGCAACAATCACATAAGTCAGTGGAATAATCGTTTGTTGAAAACTAAATTTTAGAACAGCGACCTCTATTGGTGGTGTTAGACATTGTAATGGAAATTCTGATCAATAGATGGCGACAGTATTGCAATGGCGGGTAATGTTTGTCTGGATCGCGATTATGGGATTTGTGGTGTGAGTATGGGGAATTGAAATTTTATATTGAAGTACTAATACAAAATATTACACAAGAATCGATTTAGTTTTTTTTTATGTGCAGAATTTTTGTATTTCATCGACGAAAACAATTGAAACCGGTACTTACACACCTTAAAACATGGCATTACACATCACTAGTACTTAACATTAGATAAAAAACACGTCCACTATTTAAATAAACCATCTTTCTATCATTTATTCCATCGCACAGTCGTTTAATAGCGCGATTTTAATCTATGAAAATGTCACACCATGACAGGTTACTGTTATTATGACACAAAGACATACAAACCTATATTTTGCATCACACTTAATCAACAATAAACCTTACTACTACCTTATAAGAGTTAACATTATTTTTTCGGTATCCAAGCTAAGTTTGTCTCGTCATAAAGCTTTGGTCTGGCATCCGGCGCGAGCGCAGCGTAACGTCGATTACTCGATAATTTCAGAAGATTAAAATCGGCTTTTTGACAACACTAGGTACTTTTGAAGTACGTTTGAATAAGTGTTTGTACAACATTGACATGTTAAGGCAAATAATTGTCAGCCATTTTGTTAGATAATGACGTGTACATACGTACCTACATGCAATAATGAGTTAGATAAAAATCTGCCTTTTGGCTATTGTATAGATGTATTGTCTAAATGTTCCAAATTGTTCTGCCAGTATGGACATGTGAAAAGGGAAAGTAAGGGTTATTTATCTATCAATCTTAATCAGAATAAATTAGAATTGTTGGAAGGTGTTGCAGTTAATATAAGCGAAGTACCTAGAATCAGACGGAGTTGATATTGAGATATCAGACGAAAATTAATCAGCAGGTAGGCATTTAAGAGAAAGAATAAGGGAGAAAGAGAAGAAAGAAGACAAGTAGCATAGGGAAGAAACAACTTGACATGATGGAGATATTAAAACAGAAATCGACAGTAAAAAAAAAGAAAGTTTACCTATATCAGTGTACAACCTGGTAGCCTTTGCAAGCTGATAACATTACATTGTGACCTATGATGAGAGTGGGGCAAGCTATCCCCAGCTTTCCCCACTCTAAACTGGGCTCAAGAACCACGTGCCCCTTCTCAATTTTGGTAATTAAAAACTGGTCCCATGTAGCTACAAAACTGACCCACAAAATCAAAATTTTTATTACTACTCTTATTCAAACTAGGCTGAGAATCAGGACTTTTTAAACGTCAAAAATACTCGTATTTACAAAAGACAGTCACCCAAAACGCCCACCCTTCACCACTTCCTAGTGTTTTTGCTGGGAAGAAGAAGTGGCGGAACAAACTCCCCCGCTCAAACGACCTCTCATACATATTTCCTCCTTCATCAAAGAGTAACGCTGTCAGTCCAATAACGTACAGCCCCCCAATATCTTACCGACTAAGGAAGCCTCCACTTAGCCTAATACCGTTTCCCTGCCCACACCGTACACAGCTTGAAGATAAATAAATCCAGACCTATCGCACGATACTCGGATCCGTTCACAATCCTTATAAAGCCAGTGCACACTGTTTTTGTTCTCTGTACAAACGATTTTATCGGCGCATACGCAGCGTTGCGCGTTTTAGACAATAGTGCGTAGGCGAGTATTAAGGCGAACCTATCGAGTTTCCAATCGTTCTGTTAGACTGTTAAACACGATTTTGTATTTCTGTAGATTAATTGGTTTTCGATTTGGGTATTGTGCTTTTGCATGAGTTGTTCAAGTTATCTTTGAAATGGTAGTGAAACCAGAACTTTGTTTCATCTTAGTCGTTTACACACACTACACGCCTTTTGCCAAGTATTGCTGAAGGATCTAGTAGTTCAAAAACTTGATTTCTACTTAATCGTTAGTTAGTGATGATACGTACGAGTAACGGTCTCTATCATGCAATATAATTCATGTTTTTTAAAACCAACACCACCTCAAAGTCTTGTTCATCCAAGTAGATGAAATCCTATTGCTCTATAATCACTTTTGTTGAGCCACTGTTCCATTCCTTTTTCAATTCCAAACCAAATCACCATCCCTTAATCACCAAGTAGCCACCGAAGTAATAACAATCATTAATAGTTGTATAACACAAACACGTATATAATTAAAGTAAAACATTGTGTTGTTATCTTATCAGCACATCGGACCATTAACGGTGGCCACAAAAACACGGCCGGCTAGGCGGACGCGCGGGCCGATGTGTGTTCTAGTAGTTATGATATACTGGTACTTAGACTGGGTAGCTTGGAATGTAGTAAGTAGGAACATACCGGATGCCTGTGTATAAAATATAGATGCCATATTTTTTTTTAAAGAAATTCAGTCATAACTGACAAGAAGCGTTCTTAAATTAAGTTAAGAAAGGGCTAAGCTGTTATCCAAAGTTGGTGAACTTGGAATAATGATTCAGGATCACATATATTCGTATGATGTGGAGGAAGTCTAGCGGTTTGATAAAGAAAAGGTCCTCCATCAGTCCGTTCACGCTTTGGAAGCAAAAAACAAATAACAAAAAGGTTCTATATTAAATATTCAATTCAAATTTTGAAATGACGTATCTCACGTTAAGTTAGATTTAAAAGTGACAATTCCAACCCTCAACTATGAATTAAGATGCTCCGGTAGTATCAACTGAGCAGCTGTAATAAGCTTTCCGTTCTACAGAGCCGTGTGTCCACTCTCGTTATCTGTCGATCTAAAACGCTCCACACAATCGCATAATCGTAGTCACCCGTAACCGAACACTGACTGTCAAAACAAACGAACGCTGTCCTTAAACAATAAGCCCATAAAAAGTACGCCCACTGCCCTTTACACAACTTAAAACTCTACTGCAAAGAAATAAGGTTCAATATTATAATGAATTGTAGCTAATAACATCCGTCATACAAGATGTATCGATATCGAACGCAAGTGTCAAAATCCTAACCTCAAAATTATTATGTATCGCCTCTTGCCGGATAAAGCTTCAATTGATTCTAGATACTGCTGCATTTTCTGTAGAAAGCGATTTAAAATTACACCTGTCTATTTTTGACGTGAAGCGAAAACTTGGGATCCCTTTTTAAGAATATTGCGCGAACGGTAGAGAGTGAGATTTGGCGTAGTTAAAGTTTTAAGGGAGAAAGAGTCCAGAAAGCTAAAACGGTCGAGTTTCGATCACTGGAGACCACTTATTCTTATTATTCTAGGTTTATCTTAGATATCACTGACATCGGAAACCATCGAAGATAAACATCGTGAGGAATTAAAGTCCCTTGGTAATTAAATATTCAAGTAATTAATTAAATTCTGAAATCGCTAACTCGCTTTGAGCAAAGGTGCTGAATAATGCTAGTGCCTTCTAATGCTAGTGTATAAGAAGAGATCTTTGCTCAGCAATGGGACAGTAATAGGCTGAGATTATTATTCCGTCTTCTGTATTTTGAAAAGTCTGTATACATTCTTTTTTAAAGACTTTAACGATTTACTACCGTCGGTTTGTTCGTTAAAAACTTTTAGTCCTAGACTAATCCAGTCTAGGAATAATATATAATATAATAACATTAAAAGCATTAAAAGTTTAAATCTAACGAAAAGCCTTAAATCCATAACACTTCAAAAATAATTGGAGGTACTCACACTATCACATTTTAATAACGCATGATCTAAGCCTCGGGGTGAGAATCGAATAAAACAATCGAGTCGCTAGTGCGAGAAAATAAGCGACGTAATCGATACTATCGGTTCACGAGAATCGAAAGGTTGTTAACAATTGACGCCTATAATGTAGTTTATGCTTGGAAGAGATGAAATGGATCGTGAGGCCGTAGGTCGAGAAAGATTCAAACTTCAATCAAAAACCAACCCTTAATAAATCACAATAGAGTTTAATTTCAATTGTTTGGAGCACGAGGAACAATTGTTCAATGTGAGATGAGACAAGTGATTAGACAGCTATGCTTTTAGGAACGTAGAAATTGTGGCAACACCATGACGTGTATTGCACATTTGGTTTATTTATATTCAATCAATTTTAGTTGAGAATGGTCAGGTTGCCGTAAAAATGACGTATTTGGAACGGACAGTGCAAATGTGAGGCTGTTTTACTTAACTCAACATAAGCCTTCAACGCAAAGCCTATATAGTTGGTCAAATTTTAATGATCGTGGTGGGTTGATACGTCAGTTTGCAAGAAACGGTCCATGATAGGGGAAGGAACAGGTGCATAACTAAATCTATCTTGCCATATTGGTGTGTGCTAGCTAACATGAAGCAAATTATTTAATTGAATGATGTATAAAGATGATTGACATAATTACTATTTTTGACATAATATGTTGTATAGCTTCAAGTTATACAACATATAAGTACCTATCAGACAGACGTGTTGCTGGGGAGTTTGTTCCTCAACTTCTTCTTCCCAGCAAAAACACTAGGAAGTGGTCAAGGGTGGGCATTTTGGGGGACTGTCTTATGTAAACGTTTTGACGTTCAAAAAGTGCTGATTCTTCAGCCTAAATTGAATAAATGAATTAAGATTTTTTTGATTTTTTGATTTATCTAACCATATTTTTAATTCCCTATGAGTTGTTCCTCTTTTAAGGTGTGTTACCTAGTTAAAAATCCCTACTGATATTCATACTACTCCCATATTATCCTTAGGCCTGTATCTCACTAGGAGACTATGATGGCGCAACCATGGTCAAGCTGTCAAAAGTTGTATGGTTGGTTGCGTAACCAATCGGATACCAGGTGAGGTATCCTCCATAGAGCTGCATACATTTTGTTGGTAGCACGACTGGTTGCATCGCCACTAGTGTTCTAGTGAGATATAGGCCTTACTCCCATATACGTTTATGATATTACAAATGCTAATGTAACTCTGTCTGTCTGTTACCTCTTCAAGCTGTGACTTTAGACTGGATTAGGACTTTTTTAGGGCAGTTCTTATCCCGGTAGTTTCTCAAGGGCGGGTCTATTGGTCCCAAGCGCGACTGCTGAGCAAAGTCCTCATTCTTCTTCTTTCTTTCTTTTTTTACTTTTATTTTTTCATTGCCCCACACTAGGAATTTCTCCTGTATCGTGGATGCGTTTACAAACATTTAAACTCACATACACAAACAGCCAGACCCGGAACAACTACCTGTAGGTCATACAAATATTAGTTCCGTGCGGGGATCGAACCCACAACACGCGGTGCAGCAGCCGATGGCTCAACCACTGCGCCAACCATGTCGTCCTCATTAGCAATCCGGAGCTTGGATTTGTGCCCGGTTAGTAGCAATAGGCTTGCCCCCTACTATATTTGAGTTCAACATAACTGGCGAATTGTGGGTGTTACTATAAGTGCACCGCTGAGTAATCCTTCGGGAAGAACAGGCCTGATTTTATAGTTATAAAAATCAATCCATATAGGTGCTATCCAAATGCATAAAGGTACATATAAGCTATTGCCATAATAGTAATCCTTTACGAAACACATCAAAACGAGTTTTATACCCAGCAGTGTTAGAAGGGGACATCCCCATGACCATTGCCATACACAAATCCATAATTAATCCATACATTACTTTAAGATACTTTGTTATCGTTTTTATCTACGCCAACACTGCACATAACATTGTTATAAACCTATTTATGTTTTCTCTACAAGTGAATTCGTAATTCTTTTGATAAATCAATATCTTTAACCGTAAATCATAAACTCTCTCTTCTCTCTGACTCGAGCTCTATTGATGCTATATCCCTGTATAAAGTTTTTAACTGATCGATTTCAGACATGTGACATGGTAATACATAACATCTCGCTTATAATCCCCGAAGGGTTACACAGAAGCATACCTATAAGACACCCACACGTGAGATGATCTCAATTTATAATCATGTCATACCTATAAAGATTCTTTATCACTCTGACCTTACTTAATCACATGATTCTCATGCTATCAGATGTTTATACAATAATAAAATTTGTAACTTAACATGATGTGATTCTTAGTAATGTGTTGGTAATATCTAGTAAACATTTTTAATTACTAGCTTTACATGTGTAATGACGTGTGGCGTGGATTGCTTAGGGCATCAAGTATTCTTAATCCGTCACTGCCATTGATACCCTAAAACACCTCTATGTTTTAGAGGAACCAATATAAACTCAGATAATCCACCAACCATCCCAACTACAATACCTCACACTCACAACTGTAACTCTACTCAATCATAACTCCGTATAGCATCTGATATTAACACTTGTAACCAAACACGACACGTGCGTTTCTCGGTAGCGCGCGGGTGGTCGCCACCACGTCACTGCAATTACGGATTGGCCGGAGAGACGACCAGTTGCTACCTATTGGCTTGTGTGATAGCCGATGAACGGTGTCAGTGGTTGCTGTCATATTTATTGAGGTTATTTTTCGGTGTGGCTACTGTGGACCTATGTTTTTTTATGTTGTTGTCCCCAAAGGTTCATTTGGAAACTAGAGTCAAATAGCACGTGTTCGGTTCCTGTTGCCAATAAATGCTTTTTCTTTATTTCTTTTTTATGTTTAAAAGAGATAATGGCCGTTTAACCTAAGGTGAAGCAAAGCATCGTCTAGTTATTACGAGCACTAACACTCCCTTGTTCTAAAACTAAACTAAAACTGACATCAAGGACTAAGTAAGAAATGTCAAATTAGTTTTTACCTATGAACTTCGCCATGTTTTTGGTCAGTGTGTTGGAAATTAAAAGTGTTTGTATGGGAGCTTTACTTTAACTAAAATTGAAAGCTCTTTTTTTCTGTACCATTCTTGTTTTATTACAGAGAAAAAGATGGAAAGAACTAATGAGTTAATTTGCGTAACGGTAATTTATCAATCAAGTACTTGAACACACTTAACAAAAGACGGTTTTAATTAACTCCAAAAAAGTTTTATCTAACCAGACCAAACTTAAATTACCTTTGCCTTTAAAAAAAAAACAAAAATAATTAACCCCACAAATCACTATCACCTCGTTCCGTAATCGAATTATTTCAAAATTCAAACTTTCCTATTGTTCCACGGCGATGGAACGTCGCGATAACCTGGCTAAAACAAATAGTTCTAATTACGTTTGGTTAAAAGTTAACAATCGGGGCATCTCTATCTGGTGGTATTAATTGGGTGGGCATCAATCAGGCCGTTGGACAAATTGAGCAAATTATTTTTTCGATTACACGGCTATTGTTTAATCACGGTCGGGTAATAGGGGAGCAGATAACATCAGAAAGTTGGAGTTTTGTGTTACTTCGCGTTGTGGTACGGTAAAAGTGTTGAAAAAGAACTTTACGTGGTGTTTAGCTCTCTCAATACTATAGGGCGAACTTAATCATTGAATTTCAGTACTAATTTAGTCGCTGGGTAATACTATTACGCTAAGGGCTGAGTTTTCAATACTCGGTTTTTTTTTCAGAAGAATAAAAATGGTGGTTTTCTAAAACAGACATTTTATTCTTCAGATAATAGTTATACGATTAATCGAAAGTAACTAATAAATTTTGGAATATGTCAGTTTGTCCATACAAACGAGAATATCTACTGTCAAATTTTAATTATATTTTATGGATGAAAGTATATGGCTTTGGAAAAAAACAGAAATAGCAAATCACAAAAAAAACTCAATTCACAAAAGTTTTAGGTACTGTAGAGGTTTAATGCAATATCAGACCTTATTGTATACAGGCTGGTAAAACATTCGTTCTCTCTGGTTTCAACCACTCAAGAAAAATTCGAAGGGTTCAAAGTTAGAACTGGTCCTGTGTCAAGATTTGAGAAGAGATTCATTCTTGATTGTAATTTAGAAAAGTAAAGTTCGTTCCTTAAAAAATGCCATCAAATCAGCAAAGCCCTATCATTTAAAAAAGTTATATATCCCAGGAGTATGTAAGAAAAGGTCAATTTACTGTATGTTATTAATTTATATTTTCTTAGTGACAAATAAACCAAACGATGCACTATTTTCTCGTACCGTGTCTAACCGTGAGAACTCACACTAATGCTTCCGTCCATATAAGGCAGTTTCACATGAATTTATTTAAGGTACAGTTAATTTATGTACGGTAATCATCAGGTCCTCTGCCTAACGTTATTGTTTTTTTTTATTGTACACACGCCAGCACATCAAACTATCCAAAACTGTCAATTTTTCCCGATTGAACATAAACCTTGTTCTTTTTTAATAAAGTTGAAAGTTATCGAAGAAATTTGACGGATTAGGGTAGCTTGATGTTCTGGCCTCATAAATAGCGCAGTGTCAATTCAATATATCTGTCACGTCTTTGAGTTCAAATTGCAACTTGCATCTTTTAACGGGTTCCGTAGCTAACGGGACCATAAAACAAAGCATCCGCACGTCTGTCCGTCTGTCTGTCTGTCAGAGGGTCGTATCTTATAAACCATAATAAATAGCCAGTTGAAATTATCCCAGTGTGTATTTCTGTCGTCACTAAAACAACAAATAATTAAAATTAAATTACATTTTTGCATGCAAGAATGATTGTTTTTTTTATATCTAAACCAAACGTGATTTTCATTATCTTGTACGTTAGTACGGAAAACCCTTCGGGAGCGAGTACAACTCTCGCTTGGCCGGTTTTAAATTTCCGTACCCGAAAGATTGTCGGTATATGTGTTTGCTTGTTAACCCTTTACGCTGAAACGGCTGTACGGATTTGGATGACATTTGTAACATAAGTGATACCCTTAACTTATAAAAAATAAAAAAATAAATAAAAACCTAATGCCAGACAATCCACACAGCATCATCTAGCCATAAGCTAAGCAGAGCTTGTGCTATGGGTACTAGATGACTGATATACTTAATACAATACATTACGTAGATAGATATTTCTTATTATACTAAGCTTTGTAGATCGCACAAACATTTGTCCCAGGGCGGTAATCGAACCCGCATCCTCCTGCGCCGCAGGCGGACCTTCGCCCCACCGCGCCATATTGGTCGTCAAATTTATGATTAACACAAAAGCTACTTTTTTTCCCGGAAAGTTAAGAATTGTCGTCGGAAATTCATATCGCCTTATGTTATTCGTATTGTTATAACTGCGGGTAAAACCGTGAAGCGCAGCTTGTCCCATATGTACTCATCAGAGTACGTATTAACAACATCGGTCGTTTGATAAGGTCTGTTATCACGGCGTCCGATTGCTTCATTGTTTATCTAAATGTTCGTACGAATTCATATTAAACTGATAATGTGTAAAAAAAAGTATTCTGGGTAACTGTCAGATTCCGGGATGTAAGACTAACTCACTAACTGCCTCGTTGGTCTAGTGGTCTCAAACGCTGCTGCTGAGCGTAAGGCCTTCGGTTTTATTCTCGTATCAGGCTTGGTATTGGGTTATTCAAGCAGTATTTTTTCAGTCTAGATTTGTGCCCAGTCGATGGCAATAGGCTCGTCTCCTATCACTTTTTCCTATTATAATAGGACTTCAAAATAACTGGCGAAAAAATTCGTGATGTCTCGAAAAACTAAAAGGTCACTCGGATCCCTTGGCCCTAGGTGTTTCAACCCCAAACGGCTCAAACATATAACACCCAATTAGGTTGTTGTATTTTCGCTGATTGAGGTTTTCTACACCTGCAGCAGCCGCACGTGCACAGTCCGCCGTACTAGGAAGATGGGATGGCGCAAGAGTGTCGACACATGTTGCCTCCCACACCAAAGGCTTACCCATATAACACAGTATTATCAAATGATCCTACCCCGTCAGCATAGGCTTTGACTAGCAGAGTCACTCCCAGTTTATAAGTAACTTCAGGTCTAAGACCTAATGGGATCTTTAATCCAAAACTTCTCACACTTGTTTTATGGAATTCTAAAGTCTGTGAAAAGAATTACATACTAGGTTGTAAGAGATCCCCACCCGAACAAACGTCGCCAAAGAAAATACTCCGAATGCACTTATAAAATTCTGATTTGTAAGTGACATACAACCTTTTTTTCTAACTCTTCCGCTGTTCTTTTCTGATTAATTTCGTTGCGGGATCCAAGACAGTTAAATCGTTTCTCCGGGACTGGTTGGGCTTCATTGTCACGCTTTTCTGGTGGATGCCACTGTTGATTCTGGTTTTCAAGAGTTGCAGTGGTTTGGAAATAGTGTGGCGGGCTTGTCCCATATAAACCTTTTATAAGATAAATAAAAATACTATAGATTTGAATTTTCTATTCTATTATTCAAGAGAGAGTATTTGACCGCCTCATTGGTCCGAGAGGTTCAAACTCATAATCCAGACACAAGTAAAGTTGTATTTGGGTTTCCAACCAATCGAATCTCTGTATTTTTCCACAAAATCGATTGCATGGCGCGATAAATACAAATAATTAAATATAAATTTAAACACAGACGTCATGTAACGATGATTTAGTCGTCTCTCATCAGAGAGATAAGCTGGTGATAAGCAGATAGTTCTCATAATGGGGCTCGTTGTCCAACTGATAAGATATTATATTAGTAATGAATCTGTAGCGTATATTTGTTAAACATACTCTTAGGTAAATATTTTTTTTTTAAAACTTTGCCCCACACTAGGAATTACCCCTGTATCGTGGGTGCAGACCCGGAACAACTATCTGTAGGCCATTATTTTTTTCGTACGGGAATCGAACCCACAACAGTCGCCGCACTGCGCCAGCCACGGAACAGATAAATTTATCTGTTCCGTGGCGCCAACTGTGCCAAATACGAGCATCATAATCCTCTGCCTTACCCCTCAGGAATACAGGCGTGATGTTACGTGACATAAAGGCACGGTTTACAAATAACATACCTACTTGTAGATCTGGAACATAGTACCAACTCCAGTATCGCCACCCAGATTCTAATTACTTACTAAGTAACAAATTTTTAACGATAACACACCGATAACCGTCTTGTTAAGCAAATGCATAGCCACATCATTCGTTGCTTTGTCTCGGCTGATACTGTTAGCGAGATAAGTCACGTACTTACATACACACATACAGAAGAACTTAGTTATGAGCAAGGTTGTAATGGCTGCGAATTATGGCTCCTTAGATTCTGTTTGGTTTAGATTATTTATTTAAATGACCAAAGTTGTTGGCGGAGTGGCCGAGCGATCGGTTCGATTCTGGCACGGAACAAATATTTGTATGGCCTACAGGTAGTTGTTCCGGGTTGGCTGTTTGTGTACCTATGTGAGTTAAAATGTTAGTAAACGCACCCACGATAAAGGAGAAATTCCTAGTGTGGGGCAACTTTTATTTAAAAACAAAAGAAAAGTAGTTGGTTTAACCCGAAGAATTGCCAAACTTAAGTGGCAGTGCGGAGCACATTGCTCGCAGAACCGATGGCCGATGAGGCGAAAGGGTTCTCGTGAGGCGACGGCTTGGGTCCCCCACACGGTGGACCAAGGACCTGGTGAAGATCGCAGGTAGACACTGCATGAGGGGCCCAGACAAAATCCTTTTTCTGTAAGCGTTAACGCTAACGAACACATCAAATTGTATGGAGTTGAAATTAGTTTTAGAGATGTCACGTGACTCCTTAACACATGTGAAGTCATTGTCATACATTTTGACGTTAGAGTCTGGCGTTTTACGCTACAGAAAAGTTTTTTAGGTAAGCCCCCAGGACTGATTGATGGAATGGAAATCTTTGGGGGAGGCCCATGTCCAGCAGAGGACATCTTTTGGCTGAATAATGATTTGTTTAACATTACCAGTTTTGGATGTTTTCCTGCCCACACTGCTCTGGCCAATATCCAGCAATGGGCAGCCGCCATCTGATAAAAAAAGAAGATGAATTAGAAACTAATTAGAAAACAAAGTAACCCCAAGCTTAGCGTTAGCCTGTACAGCTTAACATCAGGCCTGTCTTGCCCTAAGAGTTAAGCAGAGTTTTACAGTACACGTAGGTTGCGTTTATTTCAGATTCTTCTGAATTTCAACGCCATCCAGAATCATGTACTGAACTAATGGTATCAGATTGTCTGTGATGTGTCTTCCTAACACATCCACAAGCATCTCTTCTCACCAGAGTTGGGCGGAACGAGACTTGAATTTTTTCCCATAATAATTTAAATTCGCTTTCCATCCACTCGTCGCCTTGTCGGTGTGAGACCGTCTTTAAGCACATCGAAAGAACCAAGCACATGTATTCGTACTTCGTTATCATAAAGCACGCATTTTTACCCCTTGTATACCTACGTTTCATTTTGCACGTATACAATATGCGCAAAGGCAACGACACAATAATATTTGGTATCTTTATCTACTTCCAGAACTCTACATGACACGATTCGAAATTTTCACGGGAACACTTTACTTGTCTATGCCTGGCCTATGTGTTAATCCAGGGTATGAGCTACCTTCATAACCAATCCTCTCAGCCACAAACACAAACAAACCGACAAACTTTTGGATATCATACATACATAAACTCAAGCCTTTTTCCCATGGGCTTAGGCAGAAACTATAGAACGCCGCCTGCTACGACCCTTACATACTCTTTTTACTTGTTTTACGTTCAAAAAATCTGGTCATACACGCACGCCGTTTGCATGTTCAGATGAAAATATTTCAAAGATATCGGAGCCAAATCCTCGTGATATGTCATAACGGTTCACGTGTGACCTATCCATCTGTCAATAAAAAAACTAACCGAATTGTAGCACTGAAATTATGAGATTTTTGCTAGAAAATGTGAAAGCAGATAAGTAATTGAAGTTATTATTTATAAGCAATATGATGTAAGTAGAGCAATGTCAAAGGTACGATTTGTTATGAAAGGTGTGTTTTTCATACAACTTAAATGTGTTCAAGTATTAATTTCTTTTCAGTTTCTTTTTAAGATCGCCAATGGAAGAACTGGTTTTACCGAGTTGCTGCACAAATTCGGGCTGCGAGTGCCGTCTGTGTTTTTGCGTAGACCCAATTTATTGCACACCCCGGTGGTAGCCACAACGTACAGACAGAACTCATACTTGGTGAGAGCGAGTCGTATGTACAACGCAACTTGCCAGGAAGCTGATATCGACATTTTCAATACTAGTATTGCTAATTTGATAAAAACTTTATCCAATAGCTTCTTCGAGCGTATTTAGTAATTTTTCTGTTTGGTGTTATATTATATTTATAGTCTTATTATTTTTTTGTTGCCATATTATTTATGTGGAAACTTGTAATTGGCCATATTTTGTTTAAACTTTTTACTCACTATCTGTTTAGCTGTAAGTTTTCCTAAAAATGTAATAAATAAAAAATAAAAAATGTAATGTGGCATTTGCTCCACATTACACTTTATTTTTTTTATTTATTACATTTTAAAATAGTAAATAAATTTGTTTATGGAACGGGCGAAAAGGACGGTATGTTTATTATGTAAGGATTCGCGTTTCTATATTTCTCTTGCACACCCAATAGGGAAAGAAATCTGATGGATTTTAACCAATGAGGTAGCATAAGATAAGTGTTGATACATCGCTATTTGAATATCGAATAAAAATTTAGATGGCCGATGTATTTTTTGCGACATGGTCATGTGTGGTACAAAAGTAAAGAGCTCTAGGAGACGGTTATAAAAACGTAACGCACTAAGATGCAGGATGTAAAAATATATATCAAAAAACCGTCTGTAAAGACCTAAACCTGGTTTCCGATGGTGAACGATTGGTCATATGCGCATGCCTAATTCGTGTGCTGCGTACCCTGAAACCTGCATGCTGCAGGATTTGTTGGACACTACTGATGGCGTCAAACTCGTAGCTTATTTCTGGGCCAACTCCATAAATATTGCCAAAGACACGCTAACAAGAGAGGATACGCTCACAGGCATTGTCAAACACGTCACAGTTCGTCAGTTTCTATGACAGTGACTGACAGAAGGAAAGCCCAAGTTTACTGTTTTAAAAACTAAAAACACGTCTATCTTTTTTATCTAAAAATAAACGATGCCCCACACTTGTATTTTCTTCTGTATTATGGGTACGTTTACCAACATTTAAACTCACATACACAATCAGCCATATTCGGAACACTACCTATAAGCCACACAATTATTCCGTGCGGGTATCGAACCCCCGACACGCAGCGCAGTAACCAATCGCTCAGCCTCTGCGCCAACCGTGCCGTCTATCTATGAACTATCTAAGATTCTAAGAGTGTCTACGTGAGCTCCTATCATCTCTGCTTACCCTGTTAGAGCCCACGTGACCACGTTCACGGATCCAATGTGGTCATTACACGGTTACGTGTTGATATCTCTGATTATCAGACGACTGGTTATCTTGGTTCAACGGTTATCAAAGTGAGATTAAGAAGAAGCAGTTAAGGGTCGATTGTATATTCACCAACTTGTTTTTTTTTATATGTTGATGATAAATATCTTTTTCGACGATAAAATTCTTAAAATGTATCTCGGCACATGGATAGTAGTGACGGTTTCCTTGATATTCTAACTGTTTCTATCTTCTTCTCTCTTATAAAATAAGAAAGGGACGGAGAATTTTAGTTGTATTTAAGATTCCAACTTAACTGCCTCGTTGGTCTAGTGGTCCCAGGTGCGACTGCTGAGCGCGTGGTCTTGGGTTCGATTAAAGTGTTATTGAATTTTCTCATAAGCAGCCCGTAGTCTGGATTTGTGCCCGGTTGATGGCAATAGGCTCGCTCCCTATTACATGGAACTTCAAAATAACTGTCTAATTTGGGTGGCGTTCGATAAGTAGACCTCTGCCTAACCCATCGGGGAATATCGGCATGATGTTATGTGTTATGTGTGAAGCTTCCAAACAAATGTCCGATGCCGATGTCGCGGCGGGCGAAGGTCCGCCTGCGACGCATGAGGTTGCGGGTTCGATTCCCGCCTTGGGACAAATGTTTGTACGATCTACAAATATTTGTTCCAGGTGTTCTGGGTATTTGCTATGTATAATAAAAAATATCTATCTATGTAATGTATTGTATTAAGTATATCAGTCATCTAGTACCCATAACACAAGCTCTGCTTAGCTTGGGGCTAGATGATGCTGTGTGGATTGTCCAGCATTATTTATTATATTTATTATTATTTAAATGTAGTTGGCATATCAAACGCATCGACCAATAACATGGCGAAGTTCTATACATAAACTTATTTGACATCTCTTACTTCTCATCTGTCATCGTCAGTCACCGTCGTTTTTATAGAGCTGTATCTACTTATGTCAGTGAAAGATGTCAATTCTCTAATTATAGTAAAGTTTTTGAATCGCGGCCATGACATTGTCTGATAAGAAGATAGATTTTGTTTAACAGCTTCCTAGAGATACTGTGTTTGGTAAAACTAGTAGGACAAATTATAATTATTAAAAAATTTCAAAATCAATCCGCAATCTCATCTAAGCAACAATCAATTTCAATACTTTACCAAATTATTAGTAAATTGTACGTTTTTTTGACAGATTGAGACTTATATTTGGACTAAGACAGCCTCATGTAAGACACCAGGTACGTACAAATAAATTTGAAAAACGTATTTCTATAATTCCCGCATTAAACCCATAAGGAAATGCTTGGAAAAAGTATATAGAAATAAGTTCAGAAGAATAGTTGAATATGTAACACCAGTAATTTAAATCGTCAGGAGAATACTGTAAGTGAACAAATGAAGACGCGTATTATGTCTTGATCTTCTACTCAAACTTATTTCAAAATCTCATCTGCCTAGCGTTTGCCCAACTATATTAGGGTCGGCTTCTAGTCTAACCGGATGCAGCTTTATACCAATATCCTACATGGAGCGACAGTTTTTAAAATCTCCATAGCCAATTTACAGAGTAACACGGTACCATCTCACCGCCTTATCAATATGTGAAAAAACGTGACAGGTAATTTTGACATATGTCAAATTAACCATCGCAAAACGAACACAGCATACTACCAACATTTCCCTATCACAACCAACATACGAAACCCTTTGGTAAGACTGTTTGTCAGACTTTCGGGCCCCGTAACGACTGGCAAAGATCTTCGAATGGCAGCTTGGACTAACTGCTTAACGTGCTTTCAGGGGCACGACTATCCATCACGTACGGAAACCCTCATCTCGGTATATACCTATATATGGTCACCCATCCACAGGCCTTCATCGGCAAACTTTACCTTCGATCGACTCGCGTGGCTGTTATTGTTTTGCGACGAGCCACTTTATATCACCTCTTTCTGTTGAATTTCGAACAATATTTATAAGAGCTTCCAGGGCTAAGTAACTTGCATCCTAGAGTTGTCATTGGTGCATTTTTTTACGGCTTTTTTACAGCAGAGAGAGAGTGGGAGAGAGAGTGGAGACAGAGAGAGAGAGTTTTTTATTTGTTTTAACATAATATAATATTCTGTGTTTTCAAGTTTTCCTACGTCAAATTAAAATAAATGTGGCAGCAAGGATAGAAGTATTTTTTTTTGTTCCTGAGCAAGTAATACAGAGGATACTTACGAGGAAAACGGAAATAACTACATACGTCTTAAAATATTTTATAATAATTATGCTCAGGAGTTCGTGTATACAGCAAATCAATACCTTAGTACATTTTAACGACTGAATGGAAAGTAGAAACATAATTTAATTTTATTACCTTATAACATCAGAGATTACAGACGCTCGTGCAAAACAAGCTGTAATCACAAATAGAACAGAAATCATGGACCATTGACACAACAGATGTGACTTTATCATCTCCGATACGCTGACGGATGCTGGTTGATAACACCACACTGATAACGATACTCATTATTTTATTTTTTTAATTTCGTAGCTAGCCGATAAGCTAGAAAGAGATAAAGTATGAATTTAGTAAGAGGAAGAGAGACAGGTGACGCGTGATGGCCGCATGGCCGTATCGTAGATTATCGAAGCTGTGGTGCAAGCACGGATCTTTGACGAGTTGTATCGACGCGAAAACAATCGAGAGTCGGTTAAAAGTTAACGGCATTGATGGCGCAGTGGCTGAGCAATTGGCTGCTGGGCTGTGTGTCGCGGATTCGATTCCCACACAGAACAAATATTTGTATGGCTTAGAGGTAGTTGTTCCGTGCGGATATGGCTGTGTGAGCCAGATGTGTCAAAAAAATAAAATAAAGACTCACACCTAACCCGTTTTTTTTCACTAAACGTCTATTTGATAGAAAACAAGTAAATAAAAAAACCATCAGAAAAAATAAGAAAATCCGACTTTAAATTTCCTTGCTGGAGGATATGGTATCTTGTACTGGACTCATGGAATCAGGTTAGGCGGCGCCACCCACCCTTCCACCCCGTCCCCGATGTCAGTGATGTCCAAGACAAACTTAGTAACAGAAATAGAATGGAAACGTTAAATCAAGAGATCCGCACACACCGCTGGAAAGTCAATTAAGTGCGACTTTTCCTCTCGTTTTCTCGGTTTTCCTGATGATTGTGCGCTTGCGCATCCTGAGTGGCCCGTTGCGGTTTAGGTACATCTCGGTGCAGGCCATTATGAATACAAACAGACGCAATTATTATTTTTCTCACTGAAATGTGTCTGAATGTCGACGTAGGAAGCGTTTAGTTTGTAGGTTACTTATTTCGTATTTCTCTTATTTTACGCAAGCCCACGGGCAAAGCGTGATAGCTTCTTCTTCTATTATATAAAATTCTCGTGTCACAATGTTTGTTACCAAACTCCTCCGAAACGGCTGGACCGATTTGTATGAAACTTTGTGTGCATATAGGGTAAGTTTGAGAATCGGCCAACATCTATTTTTCATACCCCTAACTAAATGATTGTTTTGCGGTTTTGGGATGTGGTCCACCCCAAACTTTTTAGATGGCAATAAAACGTTTTGCTGGGTCAGCTAGTGATATATAAAAACTATTTTATATTTTTCAGTCAGTAAATAATGTATTTAAGTTACAATAGCCTTATCTCAACTGCTCATCAACTATTAAAAAAATTCAGTAGTAGAGATTTTGATCATCCCCTATTTTCTACACTTAGGGGTGGATTTTCATATCCAATAAAAAAGAAACATCGACTACACTGTAAAAGTTATGCGTCACTCGTAAAGAAATATATATATAAAGGTACGTGTCGAATTGAGATCCTTTTGCTGACGTCGGTTAAAAAGATAATTGCGCGAGCCGTATTTACAACTGATAATGTTAACGATTGGGAGCTACGTTCATTTGTTTAATTTCTTAGTATTGTGCTGATTCTGATGTAACTGATTACTATTTTTTCTCTTCATTTGTAAATTAAATAAATAATAAATAATGCTGGACAATCCACACAGCATCATCTAGCCCCAAGCTAAGCAGAGCTTGTACTATGGGTACTAGATGACTGATATACTTAATACAATACATTACATAGATAGATATTTTTTGTTATACATAGCAAACACCCAGAACTCCTGGAACAAATCTTTGTAGATCGTTCAAACATTTGTTCCAAGGCGGGAATCGAACCCGCAACCTCCTGCGTCGCAGGCGGTCTTTCGCCCGCTGCGCCACATTGGTCGTATATTAATAAGAGGAGAAGAAGCTCAAAAAAACGGTGGGTTTTTTTATGATGTAGTTAGAAAGGAGGTGACTATTGAGATAGTGACAGCACTGTTGGCGCAGTGGCTGAGCGATTGGTCGCTGCGCTGCGTGTCGTGGGTTCGATTCCCGCACGGAACAAATATTTGTATGACCTACAGGTAGTTGTTCCGGGTCTGGCCGTTTGTGTATGTTTTTAAGCGCACCCACGATACAAGAGAAATCTATTAAATTATTTTATGAATAATAAAAGTATTTTATAAATTTCTCCTGTATCGTTAATCGAATCAGCACAAACCCTTTTTTGCAAAAAAAGGATTTTTAAAAACAATAAAATTTAACTCTAAAAAAATCAGAAAAATGGAATAATGTAAATGTGCCACACAGTATGTGCATATTATTAATAATAAGATAAATTAAACCAAAAAAAAAGATAAAACATCATTCGTCACATTCAAAAATAATGTAACTCTAATGATATTGTTAGTAAATAAATACTGCTAAAATTACGCACAAATAAATTAATTCACCTAATTATTACCTACCAAAGATGCGCCAGCGCATAATCAGAGATAGGCAATCGTGCGCAGAACCCGACGTGAGAATGTATTTATCTTCGCAGCATCCCAGCCGCCATTACTCACAGATACAGCACGAATATTAGCCCACGCTGAAATCGGATCCTGATCATCTCCGTCACTTTGACTTTTAAATTAACGGTACTCGTATCGTGAGATAGGGCCACTAATCTGCTGAGGAGACTGGCAAATACACCAGTGAAGTATCATTTAGAACAACATAACATAAGGTGTATTAATTTCTCTTATGCAACGAGCAGTTTGAGGGTTCAAATCCCAGCAATGGGAATGCTTATACTTTACTTAAGCTCTGTGAATTAATGAGTGATCTTTATTTCAATTAAACGTAAACAACACACACTGTTGATACTGGTTGCAGTCGTTTGGGAATAGTGTGGCGGGCTTGTCCCAAGTAAAAAAAAACTAAAGACATATTTTCAACGCCTTAACACCGATAAACAATACATATTCTATTGTGTCTCGTTTTCTGGCAGTTTAGGTGTTACGAAACAAGGTACTGTACTGACTAAATAAACCTTACAGTAACTAAATTATAACTAGGCGTCGAAAAATTCATCAGCTGTGGACTGGTAAAGTTCCCAAAACACTGGCGGCATTGCCACGTTGGCAATGGAAAAGCTTAGCTTCTGACCAAAGTAGAAGCTATTTGGAGTTCCGGGAAGCGTCAACTAAACGTTTTGACATCTCTTTAAAAAGAAGATGAGCACCCGGAGCCTAGGGCCCGTTGAATTATTGAATGATGCATGTGTCCCACTACTGGGAAACCGGCCTCCTCCTGTCTCCCAGCAGTGGGAAATTTTTGATTGATTATTTATTTTTATTACTTTCAAGAAGGCTTACAGGCTACTTACATGATAATATGTAACTACAATACATTTTCTAATAGCAAGCCTCCACATATGTATAATAAATATCGAATAATTAAAGCTGAACAATTTAAGTGTATTGTGTAACTGGGTAAGTAGATAAATTTTATTATTGTATGTTGGTACATATATAAGTTTGAGAACCCCTAGTCGGTGCATCATTCACAAAGATGATTTGGCTAAGAGCATTCTTGCACACAACCGTCACAGTCACGGTTGGCGCATTGGCCGAGCGATCGGCTGCTGCGTGGCGTGTCGCAGGTTCGATTCCCGCACGGAACAAATATTTGTATGGCCTACAGGTAGTTTTTCCGGGTCTGGCTGTTTGTGTATGTGACTTTACATGTTTGTAAACGCACCCACGATACAGGAGAAATTCCTAGTGAGGAGCAAAGTTTTTTTTTTAAATAAAAGAAATAAGAAACAGTATTTTGGGAAATGTTTTACTAAATTCGACCGCATATTTTTACTATCTTAAATAAAACAATCAGCCTATCTACTCTGACATTGATCAATATCTGCAATATATTCCATTTTCGAAAAAAAAATTGATTACGATATACTTAGGTACCTATATGATGTAGTATTATTTTTTATTGATTATTCGTTAAATTATTGTAAAGTGTAATCGTGACATCGGTAGCAAGCGATCTGCTGATAAGCATTGTTATCACGCTGCTATCACGATGGCAGCTAGGTACAGCAATAGTTAGCACACATTACATGTGTTGATATCTAATCATTGTGTTATATTTATGTTATTTACTTAATAAGTTGTGTTCGGATTCAGTAGGAACATGTGCCCTGTGATTTAAATAAAAGTTTTTTTTTTATGTTTAAAACCATTTTATTTTTCGTTTTATTATTCTTTTTCCTTCTTCTTTTGTTTACGATGTCCTCAAAATCTATGTCTATAAAAATAAATCCCAATTTTCCTTGGTCACGTCATCACGCGTGAACGGCTGGACCAATTTCGCTAATTCTCTTTTTGTTGTGTTTGTAATTGTAAGAAGAAGGAAAAAACTAAGAAAGTTTCGTGGAACATTAGAAAATTTAGGAAAACTTAACGACTATTTTACCACGGGGCGTAGCTAGAAGCAAATAAACATTTATTGATTCTTTTTTGCTAGATATGATTATATTACTTCCTGAAATATTCTAGCCTGATACAATTCTCATTTTTTCTAAATGAACTTAAGAGTAGTGTTGGGCTCGGTTTGTTAAGTTAACTGAAGTTGAACTTCAATCCAACTGGACCTATTAATCTTATTAGAATACGCAATTGTGCCGCAAAATTACGTTTGTATTTAATTCATTCGTTTAAAGAAACTGCGGAAAACAAATGTTATTTTGGCGATTGTAACCAAAATTATGCCATATTATTTCATAAACTGAGGTAACGCTTAGTGTTAGAGAATATCGGACATCTTTTTTTTTAACGTTGCAGAAACGGAGAAAAAGGATTTTGTCTGGGCCCCTCATGCAGTCTACCTGCGATCTACACCAGGTCCTTGGTCCACCTTATGGGGGACCTAAGCGGTCGCCATAGAGAACCCTTTCGCCCCATCGGCCATCGGTTCTGCGAGCAATATGCTCCGCACTGCCATAAGTTTGGCAATTCTTCGGGTTAAGTCGGCTACTTTTTTTTATTTAAAAATAAAAGTTGCCCCACACTAGGAATTTCTCCTGTATCGTGGGTGCGTTTACAAACATTTACATTCACGTACACAATCAGCCAGACACGGAACAACTACCTGTAGGCCACACAAATATTTGTTCCGTGCGGGAATCTAAGGTAACCGAACCCACGACACGCAGCACAGCAGCCAGCCGCTCAGCCACTGCCAACTCACACGCAGGTCTGTCAGAATTACCACTGTCCAGTAATATTCTCATAACCACACATTCATCCTCGCAACCACAGATAATATCTCTGACCCCACATATTTGTAAGAGGTCGTATTACAACGCGCTCTGGTGTTGGTCTCATAGAAAAAAAAAAAAGAATGCCCATTTTGTAGCCACTTATTTATTCACGTTGACACACATTCGTTTGTTGTGCAGCTAGTGCAGCTGGTATTTTGATAGGCTGCAAATTGATAGATTAAAGTAAACACTGATAGGCTCAAACGCTGACTTCATAAAAACTGTATGTTGATGGGTGACCGTCCGTGACATATAGAGACTGCTCCGAGCTTTGGAAAGCAGTTGACAGTAGTTACGGGTAGACAGAAGCCCGAAAGTCTGAGAACCATTCTTACTGAGGGGTATGGTGTTGCCCAGTTACTGGGTTGCAGAGTTCAGATAGGCACTCGCTTCATGCAAAATACTGGTAGTCTAGTTTCTATAACTAACCCACAATTATTGTCAGTTAGTTTGTCACAAGGACCTGTCTCAGAAACTAAAAGGCAATGAGAGTTGTTATATTCAAATATTTGTGTGAAGTGGTTTTAGCAAAACCGTTACGGAACCCTCGAAAGTTTAATATCGGCTTATCCATGCAGTTTTCATGTCATTTGATCCTTTGTAATAAACACCATTTAAATCACGCACATATCATGTAAGGTCAATTAAACCTAACTTTACCTCATCAGGTTGATTGCAAACCAAGATATGCTTAATTTATTGACCCTCAGATTGATAAACAGTTAGATGTTATCAGTCGAAAGCGATTTATGTACCGAACATGTGTCCTGTAACCGTGGGATGAAGATGTGGTCGCTCTTGTTTTGTTTTTGACAAGCGACAAGAGATGGCGTTGTTTTAAAAAAAGGTTTGTGATTGGGATCGGATTATAAAGATTGTTGGGAAGATTTCTTTTTGAAGTTTTTTTACTTTTTGGCGTGGTCTTCAAAGTATTTAATAATAATAATACTGTACAGCCTTTCACTGTCCCACTGCAAGGCAAGGCCTCTTCTCATAAACAGAAGGCGCCAGCATTGATCACCACGCTTGGTCTGGACGGATTAGCTATTTAAGACTTAAAAGATGTTTTCCTTCAACGATGTCAGTAATAAATATATATTTAAAGTAGTTAAAGTTCTAAGTAAAACAGTGGTTTTTCTACTGTTATCAAAATAAAAAATAGTGAACTTTTTCCTGGTTTCCCGATCATTCCCTTCCTTCCTGGCCTACAATAGTTACTACATTCTCAACATTTTTATTCCATTTCAAAATATTAATAATTCCCTACGTTTGAAAGTAAACGAAAAGTAATGTGTAAAGCTCACAACTGGTGGCCCTTTTGAAAAAAGGCGTGAGTTGTACATTGTGTACAGAGACCTACATATCAAACTACCCCAATCTGTAAAAAAATATTTGATAGTTTTTCAACTTTATTACAAACAAATATGGTTTATGTTCAATTGGCAGTTTTGGGATAGCTTGATGTGCTGGCGTCTGTACCTTAGTATACTTTAAGTTAATATCAGTGAAAACAAATTACGGTACAGTTATGCACGTATGTGATAAGCTTCTTCATTCACTTAAAACCTTACACATAACATCACGACTGCATTCCCTAAGGGGTTAGCCAGAGGTGCACTTTAACACCCACATTTCGCCAGTTATGCTTAAGTCCCATGTAATAGGAGGCGAGCACATTGCCATTAACTGGACACAATTCCAGCCTCCGGGTTGCTAATAAGAAAATTTCTACTGGTATCTGTTAGCCCAATCTGAGAAACGAACCCATGACCTCACGCTCAGCAGTCGCGCTTGAGACTACTGGAACAACGAGGCAGTCGAAAAACCTTCTCAAATATTACATCAAATACACATTCCATCCCTTTTAAAAACATATCGTTAACAAAACATCATAAAAACACTACCCGTACCCCGGAATTTCTAAGCCTAACCAATGAAGGTAAAAATTATAAATCTCCCTTTATCGATTAAAATCGTTATCTAAATGTATATCTGGAAATGATCGATCAAGCAGTTATCGATAAACCGGGCTCATGCGATTACGGGACATGATATAGATCAAATTACATGGATGTTGTGTGTTTACTAAGGGTACACGTGGTGGGCATACTGGTTCGGGGTTGACTTTAGTACCTAGTAAGGCAGGCACAATACGAAGAAAGATAATGGTTCACTTTCCAGAGAGGACGTGCATATTATAAGAAAACAATAAAAAAAGAAATTCTAATTATAGTGTTAGTAAATATTATATTTAAGGTGAATACGTGTGTGGCAGCCCGCGAAATTCAAATTTTAATTTTGAGGTATTTATTTTGATATTTAAATTCGCAAATATGTCACCACCGGTAATAATAATGGTGTATTACTATTGGTGCATATCAACAGGTGAGGTTTTTAAAATCTTCCTTTTATGATATTTCAAACTATTTCAAATCGTTTTTGACAACATCATTATCACGCCTATATTCCTCGAAGAGGTGGCTGAGAGGAGGTTGGTTAAGCTGAGGTGTACCTATTATAGTACTCCCCGATGTAGCACTTCGAATGTTGACATCACCCACTCCTCTTAAAGCATTTTTGAAAAAAAAATGGCCTGTTTTACTCACTTAATGTAGATTAATATTTGTGAAAGATTTTTGTTTTAATTAGTTTAGCAGCTTTTAGTTTAAACAAACATACAAATCTTCATCTTTATAATATTAATTTAGATTATCAAAATCCAATACCACTTACAGGTGTACACAGCCTATCTAGACTTCATTAGTGTGCGTTTATAGACATGCTGGTATCGATAGATCGCTATCGAGTAGCCTAGCGATTTTAATCCTACATCGATAACACTTATCGAGGACTTGCTTAATTTTTTTTATCAAGATAACGAAATTCGGTGAAATATCATTTCATAACCGTAATAATATGTATTTTTTAATTAAGAATACGAGATATAAGATGGAATTCTTCTTCTTAACTTGTCGATGGTAATCTGGATAGAGTCGACCCAGAAATTAGCTACGAGTTTGGCGCCATCAGAAGCGTTCATCAAATCCTACAGCATACAGGTGTTCGATAAAGCTGTGTACCGAGTCGTCCATCTTGCAAAGGAGACAAAAGACTTTTAATATAGGTATCCTAGCTTCCGCCCGTGACTTTGCCCGGCTGGTTTGCTGGAAAAAGTACCCAATGTCCTTCCTCGGGACGCTATCTATCTCTCTGCCCAATTGTATCGAAATCCGTTCAGTGGTTTTGCTGTGAAAACAGACACTTTCCCATTTCTAATATTAAAAGAATAGTATGGAGTTACTTATAGTGTTTACGTGTATTTTAATATTTCAAGTGTGTTGTGAACGGGTTTAATAATTGCCTGGAATAAATGATGTATAGTTTGAATTTAATTAGGCTTCGCAAGACATGATCTCAGGTGTCCCAATGTTTGTTGATCAGCACCACACTTGCACCACACTGGAGTCGTCTACAATTTCTACCTGAGCAGGCTTTCACTGCTTCGACCAACCTGCATCCAGAGATTTATAATTTCATAGACAATCGACTGTTTTGCTCTTGATTTACATCGATGTGATCACCAGATACTTGTTTGATAGCAACTAATAATTAAAGTACAGATTTTCTCTGCGATCTACTTCGCGATTAATTGAAAGATAGGTGATAGTGGATCCCTCTGATTGCAGATTGGCTGTTTTGCAGGATATCCTGCCTGGTACGTTTATAAAAAAGCCATATGCATCATTTTTAGGGTACCGTACCCAAAGGGTAAAACGGGACCGTTGCTTCGTATAAAGTACTGGTATTCACCTGCATCTGGTTAGACTGGAAGCTGGCTCTAAGATAGTTGGGGACAAGCAAGGCAAATGATGATGATGATGATTCAAATTGGCTTTTTACAAAACCTTAACCATTGGATCCGATCTATCATCGATCGAGAATCAGTTGCTGTGCTTATAGCCTGTTACCTTTTGGTTGCCATATTGAAATTTTGAAGTCGTAACAAAAAGCTGGACACTCAAAGAATTCCAAACATTTTATTTTTATCAGTTACTTTTTTTTTAAAGATATTTCTTAAAATCGTAAGTCCGGATAAATGACAAAGATAAAGATTCAAGATTCCGGACGAAGGCAAAAAAGCCGGACCTGTCCGGAATAATCCGGACGAATGGTCACCCCACCCTATGGGTCACACTTCTTATAGGCCATTTTATAATCACTACAGTAGACAAATCTAAAACTTGATTGGATGATTGAGTGTGCGCAGGAGTCGCGACGTCGAGATACTAGCCATTCATTTGAATTTCAAATAACTTAAAAATACATAAATTACTTCAACACAGAATAGGTATTAATTAATATATTTGATCCGAGAGTTCTAAACGTCAAATATTTTACCACCAGGTCATCGTTTAATCAAAATACGGACACGGAGTGATAAAATAAATTAATTTTATTATCATTAGCACAGTTAATGAATGACATGTTTTATCCTAATCTTAGAACTATACATATCACACCTATATTACTCGTATTATAATTAATGAATCTTTAAAGTCGAAAATTAAATATTCGAAAGTAGCACATAATAAAAATCGGACATGTGCGAATATGTCTCGTACACTGAGTGTTCCGTACAAACGTTATTACAAAAGTTACTAACACCAAAATGAT
This sequence comes from Phlogophora meticulosa, assembly GCA_905147745.2. Lineage (NCBI taxonomy): Eukaryota > Metazoa > Arthropoda > Insecta > Lepidoptera > Noctuidae > Phlogophora > Phlogophora meticulosa. The sequence continues at coordinate 16,343,165 of LR990522.1, read as the reverse complement.
TAACCGGCGACGACCGATGTGGCGCGGCGGGAGAAGGTCCGCCTGCAACGCAGGAGGTTGCGGGTTCGATTCCCGCCTTTGGACAAATGTTTGTACCATCTTCAAAGATTTGTTCCGGGAGTTCTGGGTGTTGGCTATGTATTATAAAAATATCTATCTATGTATTGTATTAAGTATATCAGTCATCTAGTACCCATAACACAAGCTCTGCTTAGCTTGGGGCTAGATGATGCTGTGTGGATTTTCCAGCATTGTTTATTTATTTATTAACATGATGAAACCATAAATTATGTTGCGTGGCCGTATTTTTGTGTTGCACTGACTTACAAGCTTGCCTTTTAAAGCTCCAAGGGACCTACGTTTTTTATATTAATTTAATTGCATCTTGATACCTTCACGTGCTCCTGTGAGAAAGAGTCTTGATAGAAAAACAGACAGACAGACAGACGGACAAGGAAGTGATCCTATATGGGTTCAGATTTTCTTTTACGTACGGTACGGAACCCAAACAATTAAGTAGGTACTTATATCGAGTTTGTTAGTGAAAACCGGTTGTGTTAGTGATTTTCCAAGAGCGTACAATTTTGATAAGTTATAACATAAGCATATGTCGAGATAGCCCAATGGTTAAGGCCTCGCCTCTTTGACACGAGGTTATGAGTTCAAACTTGGGCAAGTACCAATGTGACGTTTCCAATTAATATGTACTTTCTAAGTTTATCTTGGAAATCACTGATATCGTATAAGTCTGAAATCGCCATCCCGTATTGAGCAAGCGTGGTGATTAATGCTCGTACCTTCTCTGTATGAGAAGTGACCTTGGCCCTGCAGTGGGACAGTATGAGACTGTCATTATTATACAAGATAAAAATGATCAGCTTATATCGTTCTCACTACTGGGAACGTCTCAGTGAGCAGGAGTGGGTATTATCCACGTGGGGGCCGTTTTGAGAGCAGTCGTTAAGAAATACACAAACTAAAACGCCTGCCTGGGTTCGAACCCACGGCATACAACCCGGGGCTACCACTGCCAGTACGTAGGTATCTAAATATTAATACTTCGGATTCCTTTTTAAGGATATGGCACGTACTGAAGAGTGTCAAACTTCGCTTAGTTAAAGTTTATATGGAAAAGGAGTGCGGAAGTTAAACTTTCGAATTTCGACCATTTGTAATAAGGAAATACAAACATAATCTTCATGAACAGCTTCTTGCATTCTTAAGAAACAGTTGCAAATTATCATCACACTCGGGGATTGAATCTGCCAAACCGGTGGCGTAGTCAAAACTTTTGTTGATAAGCATTAACTTCAATGGAAACACTACATTGTATGGAGTTGACATCAGCTTTAAAGATGTCTCGCGACTCCTTCAGGCAGTTGTAATGTCATTGACATATATTTTGATGTTAGTGTCTGAAAAGTCGGAAAAGTCAAAAATGCCATTTAGCTGTTGGGAAAGCTCTAATAAACGAACAAGGTAGTTAATTCAATTATAAATAGGCATTGGATTTCCCTTTAAACATCCCACTAATTTCCTGTTTCCCACTAATATTGTTAATGTGAAAGTTTGTGAGGATGTAGGTGTGTATGTCTGTGACTCTTTCACACAAAAACTACTGAACAGATTTTGATGAAACTTTACGGTGTTGTTATGCTGATAGTACAGAATATATCATAGGCTATAATTTATACAGAAAAATAGCCAACAAAGCTCGTGGCTATATAAAAAACCACCGCACTGGTCGATCTAAGGCCACGCTACGATACGCTACGCTTTCCAAGGCCAGGCTTTGGACGGGTGACCGTTCATTACGTATTGAGACTCCTCTGTAACTCGGAAAGCACGTTAAGCCATTGGGTCCGGCTGTGATTTGTAGATCTTTGACAGTTAGACATTACGGGTAGTCAGAAGCCCGAAAGTTTGACAACCAGTCTTACTAACGTGTATCCTATTTCCGAGTAACTGGGTTGTGAAGGTCAGATAGGCAGTCGCTCCATGTAAAGTTCTGGTATTCAGCTGCATCTGGTTAGACTGGCAGCCGACCCCAACATAGTTGGGAAAAGGCTAGGCAGATGATGACGTACGCAGATGAAGTCACGGGTGGCTTCTTGTAGTAAATAAAGAAAATGGTAGGTATGCTTAGGTGGTTTGATAATGTTGAGAGGATGAATGAAAGGTGACTAACAAAAGGCAACGGCAGATGCGAGTGGAAACGCCAAGAGAGGACGTCCAAGAAGAACAGAAACCTTATTAGTTATGTTCTTCTTAAAGGCCAGGTGCGTTGAACTCGCAACTGGCGTGCGAGTTAGACCACAATGGCATAGCACACATTTTTGAAGTAGACAAAACGTCATTTAGAACGATTTAAAATTGAAAGGAGAACTACCATTTATTTTTTAATTTATGAGGCGTTTTATATTTATTTTACGTTTAGTATTCACCCGACGAGATAAAGTCTTAAAAATAAATTAATACTATATTGGAAACAAGTATTTCCAATTTTAAAATTGTTCGAATTGACGTTCCGTCTCCTCCAAAAGTCGTTCTTTGTACACGAAGCATAAAGGAGTATGTAAAGATGGTAAAAAGCCACGAGTTTATGTGTACTTGCCTAACTAGAAAATAATCTAAGAATCTATGAACGAGGATAGTTAAATAAAGGTTAATTAACATAGGCTTCCATTAAATTCTGCGCCATGGAAAATACGAGGTAATTGTTTCAATAAATTGATGATTACAAATAGTAAATTATTAATAATATTATGAAAAATAACTTTATTGACTTCGAAACTGAAGTTGTATTTTCCTTATGAGGTTATACGGAACTTGGAGGTATTGAAGTAACTACCGGCTTTATCGCAATATCAAACGTCAATGCTTTGAGTTAGTCCCCTTTAGTTATTTTAAAACAATGATTCACTTCAAAATGTCATCGTGGCAAAGTAATAACAGCCGCAGGGGATAATCTTCAAGGTTAAGCTACGCTTGATGAGGTCAGTCTTTAGATAGGTGACCATATACTACGTAGCGAGACCCCTACGATCCGCAGCCTTGTTCCTAGCTGTCATTTTTGACAGTCGTTACGGGTAGTCAGTAGCCCAAATGACTGCCAATCAGTCTTGCCAAGGGCTATCGTGTTACCCAGCAACTGAGTTGTGGGGTAAGATAGGCAGTCGCTAAGCTCCATGTAAAATAGGTACAGCTGCATCCAGTTAGACTGACAGCATAGTTGGGAAAACGTAAAGCGGGTGAAAATAAAATAAATTGTCTGTTAAAAAAAAATGGCGTACAGGTAGTTTGTATAAGTCAAATGGTAAGCTGAAACCATGTATTTTGAATTCTACAGCTGCCAGGTCTTATGTCATGATGGCCCAATGGTTATAGGCTCGCATCTCATGAACGAGCTGCGGTTTCGTACCCAGAAGGTGGTGATGGATCCCTATTACTAAGCCTCCTCTGTCCATGCATCCGCCTAACTGTCTATAAGCGGGCTGTATCTCATGAACGCTAAAAGGCAGATAGTTAAAATTAAAATATGAACATTATTCTTTTGTTATAAGGTTGAATACCTATCAATGAAATTTGACACATTGGGGTGGCTTGATGTGCTGACATATAGCTATTATCGCGTCTTGGGCTTCAAGACCATGTCTCTTCTTTCTTTTTCTCTTTCTATTTAACCACTGTAGGTTTGAAATACAAAAAGTGTGGAGATGTAAAAGTCATGTGTTAATTACTGAGCATTAAATTATATTGCTGACCTCATTGGTGAATCTGACACTGACATCACTCGCAACCGGCGTGAGTGTAAGACCGTAGACGAAGCGAAAGGAGTATGTAAGGATCGTAGCAGATAATAAATAAATATAATATAATAAATCTGGACAATCCACACAGCATCATCTAGTCCCAAGCTAAGCAGAGCTTGTGTTATGGGTACTAGATGACTGATATACTTAATACAATACATTACATAGATAGATATTTTTATTATACATAGAAAATACCCAGAACACCCGGATCAAATATTTGTAGATCGTACAAATATTTGTCCCAAGGCGGGAATCGAACCCGCAACCTCTTGCGTCGCAGGCGGACCTTCGCCCGCCGCGCCACATCGGTCGTCAAAGATGGTGTTCTGTAGTGCCCACGCTCATAGGAAAAAGGCGTGAGTTTATGTATGTATGTGTATATTTACAAGATTCACCATGATATCACGCCTGTAATCACGGAAGGGTTAGGCAGAGGTGTGTGTGAGGTACCTATAGTGGTTGTGGTGTAGTGTGTAGTAGTGATATATTATTATGGATTCCAGTCAAAGTTTAATGTTTTATTACAATTAGACGATTACAAAAGGCACTTTTTAACGCCACGTTGAGTAACGTAGATTCTAGTTGCCCCTTCCAAAGGTATTATTACCATAATATTGAGAAGACTGGGCAAGATACTACATACCTACTTATTCTTTCAAAATAGTTTTTGTATCCTTTAGTCAGTCATAATTAAATGTGAAGATCATGTACCTAGAATGAAAACTACTTTACTAAAATAAATACAAAATATTACTACTATTACCAAGCAATGCAGCAGATAGGTACATTACTATACTTACTATTATAAGTTTTACGAACTTATCAGACAGATAAGTTGTTGAGGAGTTTGTACCGGCAATTCTTCTTCCCAGCTAAAATGCTTGGAAGTGGTAAGGGCGGGAGTTTTAGTAGTAATTATTGACGTTAAAAAGTGCTGATTGTCAGCCTAATATGAATAAATGATTTTGATTGTGAAAGGACTTTTCAACTTTATATTAAAAGGAGGTAACGTTGTGTTTAAATATAAATGAAAGGTACTTATTCTCTGGAAATAATACGGCACAGTTAGCGCAGTGGCTATGCGATCGGCTGCTGCGCTGCTTTTCGTGGGTTCGATTTGTATGGCCTACAGTTGTTCCAGGGCTATTTGTGTTTGCGACTTTTAATCTTTGTAAACGCAGCCTCGGTTTATAAAAAAATAAATCATAAATAACGTCTTTTACTAATATAAAGCTTGAAACAAACGAACGAAGTAGCAGGCAGAAGCTACAAAGTTTTATCGTGAATGATAATAGTATGTAGCAAAAAGAATTTGACAGTAACAAAAAAAAATGCTTTTGGTAGTGCAAAAGCAACATTTTCTTACGAAATATTACAAAAAATCATCGCTCACACCAACCCTAATTGAAATAGAACCCTACACGGTCACTTATACCCATCCCTTCATAATAGCCATCGACCCTCAGAAGTCAAAACGGGCCACGCGCGCACCATGGGAACCGAGGGTGTTAAGAAAAATCACAGGGGGTTGACACCCTAACCGCTAACATATGGACATAAAGACCCCGAGCGATTTTGAGGACAATTTGTTAATGTTTCTAGTTTTAAGAATTTTTGTGGTGTTTTTAACCGACGAAAAACAAAAAAGAGGTTCTCAATTTGACCCGTATATTATTTTTTCCTTATTGACTACGCATAACCTTTTGCAGTGTAGTTCGATTTTGATGGTTAGTCCTCAAAGTTGGTTCCATTTAAATTAAAAAAAAAAACCCTTATTGTAGAATCATTGATTTATCACCTACTGAATTTTAAAAGGTGACGAGTAGTTGTCATTAATCTATTTTCTCAGAGATAACCTACATAACGAGCAACTAAAAAAGAAGAAATAAAAACGATATACAAAAAAATATAACTCGAATGAAAACGAACACTAAAAGGTGTAAAATAAATTTAATTTTGGAAGTCGGTGGCAAAAAACATTTTAACAAAACAACCAAAGCCACAACTTCCAAAATCAAAATTATTATACACCAATGAGTGTTTTTTTTTAAGTCGATTGAACTTTTTAGGAATAGACAGAGAAAGACATGACAAAATTATGAACTTTAATTCTTATATTGATTAATTTCACCCTCTCTAAGTTCATTTTTAACCCAAATGATTAATAGAAAATAACACATAATACAGCATAATTAAAATTAATATAAAAAAATTAAAAAAAAAGTCTATAACTTACTTTAATACCATATTTAATATAAATGAAGATAATTTTGAATATATTAACATACAAAACGAAGATAATGGTCATAGATCATATTACCATAATTTAAAGATTGTCACATTATTTTTATATTTTATATGAATTCACACCTGATTTGATCGTTTAAGCTACCGTAACTAATTAAATTAAAATAATAGTATTATCTTTACTCTATACAAATAAAATTAAAGTGTTTGTTTGTGATTTCAAAAGAACAGCTTTTTACTAAATGCATATGAAAGTTATACTAAATAACCAATTTTTTTTTAGCTTTTCTGTCTGTCTGTTTGTTTGAAGTAATCTCCGAAACGGTTGTACCGATTTTTATGGGACTTTCACTGGCTGATAGCTGGTGTGTTTAGGAGTAACTTAGGCTACTTTTATTTTAGAAAAAGAATTAGGGTTCGGGGTAAAAAATTAAAACACATAAATATTGCCAATAACCCTATTGCCATCAACTGGTTATAAATCCAGACTCCGGGATTATACTTAGACATTCTTAATATAATACCCTAATATCAAATCGAACCCAGCACCTCACGCTCAACAATGGCGCTTGCAACCGCCAGACCAACGAGGCAAACATATTCTAATTAGATCATCAACACGATTTTCTTACAACGGTTGTAGTGTTGTCACTAAATTAAGAAATATCGATAAAGTATCGATAGTTGCAATATTTTTTTACAACACTTAAATATCGCGTAACACGCTGATAACGATATCAGTCATATCTGATGTGTTCCAGCAATATACCAGCAATTGCTGCTCATTGATAAAAAAAATTAGGTACGTATAGTTTCTTCAAGGATTTTTAATGATTAAAAGAAAACAAACTGCTGTGTGATCGAAGTTTGGATGTTATGACGGGTTATTTCCGTATTTTTAAGATCATTCGCATTTTAAGCTCACTCTCAGTCTATCAAAATAAAAAAATAAATAAATAATGCTGGACCATCCACACAGCATCATCTAGGCCCAAGCTAAGCAGAGCTTGTGTTATGGGCACTAGATGACTGATATACTTAATATACGTACTTAATACAATACATTACACAGATATATATTTTATTATACATTGCAAATACCCAGAACACCCGGAACAAATTTTTGTACATCGTATAAACATTTGTCCCAAGACGGGAATGGAACCCGCAACCTCCTGCGTCGCAGCTTCACCCGCCGCTTCACATCGGTCGAAATAGACGTCATTTTGACAGTTCACCTACATTTTTGACAGGTTTTTGACATTGATTGCCTATGCAGAAAAGGATTTGTTTTTATTTATTTTCTCTTTCTATTTTATTCTAAAAATAAAGAGGAGCTCGTGTCTAAATAAAAACAGCCGCACGCGTAACTTAAGTACAAGCTTTTCACACCGTCAACTAATACTTTTCCTTAACAATTTTGCAATGAATGACACAGCTATTTACATAGCTCTCAAAAACAAAATACTTTCGAGGAAAATTTAACTTATTATTCACAGTATGTACTTACCGTAAGAGTCATGTAATAGACTATAGGTACAGTCATGCATATGTGGGACTTCACCACCCGAGAATCGAAACGGTAGCGGTGGCTAAAACAATAATGACCTGGATTACAATCGCTGGTCCATCTGTAGGTGTGTGACGCACTCAGTTGTTCAACAAATTTGTAGTCAAGTATATTCGTCGTATTACGGGTACTATCAAGTTAGTATTCATAGAAATAAAGAAGCTTCCTTGAATGGCACTTTATCTCCGTGTAATATTCCATGTTGAATGGGAATGAGGAAAAAAAATGTGGTTGAAAAAAGGATTGTCATTGTGAGTTAATTGACCGCAGAGGTCCCGTTTAATAAAATTCCAATACCTAGTTAACCTGTTCATTTACCTGATAAAAACACATGATTTCTGATGTTGAGTTTTGTGTTAAACAAGTAAACATGATCCGCTGTGAATGACTACAATCCTGAGAATTCAATATGTCCTCATTTTTTCCAGTTTTCAATAAAATGAACACGTCAGATTTTTAACTGGTAATCAAACTCGTACCCGTATTCTTTATAAGGGTAATGACCCTTATAGGGAACACCATTATACTAACACTAGCTGCGCCCCGCGGTTTCACCCACTTCTGAGGGTCATGGTACTCATGGTGTGATGTAAAATAATCCATACCTAATCGTCCTCAAGAATCAAATTTTCCAATGCAAAATCTTTTTTATCCGACTCCCAACGGCTTCCAATAAATCAGTAAAACAAACTCTTCAGCTTTATTATATAAGTAGGTATGTGTACCAGTAAGTAAAGTTAAATTCACAAGAAAAACACAAACCTGCGCGTGCGCATACAACCTCAAAACGTCGCCCAATACTTTACTATTGCCATCGATTCGTTTCAAGATACCCGCGGAAATCATAAGTTCTACATATACAAGTTTATGTGTCTGTTTGCGTGTATGTACGATTGTTTGTTAACATACGGGGGTATTAGCCGTTCACCTGACTGGAATTATACCGCGCGGCACGACCAAAGGCGTATTGTGCGTCAACTAAACGGACTTGTACGCAAATGACGGCGCTGCGCAGGAGCACCAAGTTGTGACAGAATTACGCACCGCCGCCGTCTTGTTCCTGGTTCATTGTTTTTTAAGGATGGGAAGATGTATGGATAAAGGTAAAGGGTTTTGTGTAAGCAATATAATGTTGGAGCGTAATTTTAACAATGTAAGGTAAAGGGTTGGTTCTCATATACGCGAGAAGAGTGCATTTATCAGCGTAAGTAATTCACTACCACAGTTTGTCTCTGCATCACCCACAGGTTGATATTTTACACAAATTCCTATGGCATTGAGTCCGCCTCTGTACATTTGTGTACTTTAAAGTACTCAATAAATAATTTCAAACTATTCCTCTTGGCCCGGTTTTCCTTCACAGTACATCAATGGTGTCTAAGATGGACTTAAACGTGGATAAAACAAACACACAAACCCCTGAAAGATTGTTCATGTAGACTTTGCAAAATAGAACATTGACTTCAATTAATTCGTTTAACTTATCATTCAGTTTGCTAGGTATTAACCTACCGCCTTGATGCCTAACACGCCGAAACCCCACCTGCATCATTTAATGCAGGCAGGATTCTGGGGTCACGGGTGCTCAGAGTGGGGACTCTGTTCGCCCACCGAGCGACCTAAGGGAAGACGGTGGCGTAGTGACCACTATTATTATTATTATTTTATAGAGGGGGCCCCGGAGTGGTCTCTTAAGAGGTAACGGGTCCATATGCTGATGGTGATCACCGGGGTGGTTTTAGTGAGGTAAGAATCCCACACTCCCTGGACTTTTCCCCAAAAGTCTAGGCGCCTTTGGAAGGTATCCCCCCGTAAACAAAAAAAAGAAGATATCTACCTACTGAATTTTGTAGAGCTATCATGATAGCCTGTCTTTAAAAGTGCCTCTCCTTTATATTCATCATCTGTGTAGCCTTTTCCCAACTATGTTGGGGGTCGGCTTACAATGTAACAGGATGCAGCTGAATTCCACTATTTTACGTGCAGCTACGGTCTTTTTAATCTCCACAATCAATTTACAGGATAACACGATGTCTTCTCTTCACGAAGTATAGTAAACTGAAATGCAACTACTACCTATCTCACTTCCACAACCCATATACTGGGTAACACGATACCACCTTTTCAGCAAAATGAGGTAAAATATGACAGATAATTTTGACACATGTCAAATGAACCATCAGGAAACGAATACAGTATACCATCAACACTTGCCTATCACACCCAACAATTTGCTTTTTCGTTGCTGGGGAGTTAGTTCCACCACTTCTTCTTATCAGCAAAAACACTAGGAAGTGGTGAAGGGTGGGCGTTTTGGGGGACTGTCTTTTGTAAACGTTTTGACGTTCAAAAAGTGCTGATTCTCAGCCTAATTTGAATAAATGAATTTTGATTTTGATTTTTTGATTTACAATACATAGAAATCTGATCTCCATAACCCATTACAGCGATAACACGACTCGTCTCAAAACCTTATTAAAATAAGACAGGTAATTCTGTCATGTGTTTAAATGAACCACCACAAAACAACCACACACCTATCACACCCAACAATTTACAAAACAGTAAACCTCACAAATAAACAGTTTCGCTAAAGTGCACTAGGTATTCATGTTTCAATCCCACATACCAAGGGGCTGGGCAGATAACAAGATGTAATTGGTATGTGTAATACAGATAGTATACAACTATTGATATCTTCAAGTGGTTCGCCATCGCGCCACTTCACTGTAATGGTGGCGATAAGCTTTGGGCCACTCTTAAAGCATGTTAGGTTCTAGATGTGTTTGTGACGTGCGGTTATTTTTAGAGACGTTTATTTTTAGATGGAATGCTAAATATTTGTGTGGTGCGAGTGTGTGGGCGCGGTATATCAATTGGCTAAATGTGTGCCCGATAATAGTGTGTGCCCGTGGTTAGGGTCTCGACTCTCCTGCTCGTGGTTGTGGGTTTCGATCCGGGCATGGTATTAATGAGATTTTTTCAATTGACAGTTTCGATGTTTGTGTGGCTTCCGAGGCACGGGGGAGTGTCTATAAGTTCGATCAACACGTGCGGCTGTTTTTATTTTGCCACGACCTCTTCTCCTCCTGATCAAGATATTATCTGGACTTATAAAAAGACTGTGATTTCTAAGTTTTTTCGGTGTTTTTTCTCAGAGTTAGTCAGATAGGAAACACTGATCTCATCTAATTTGAAATGTATTTTTGCTTGTTTGACGTATAAAAGTGATCGTTAATACCATTGACGGAAACTAATTCACAGTAGGTACTAAGTACACCGTAGTATGAATGTGTGCAGCAAAAAACTCACCCCCTATTACACCACTATAAACCTCTGCTTACTCCATCAGAACACACACGTGATGTTTAGTTAAGATTCTTTTATAAGTATTTTGTTTTCGACAAACCCGGATCACCACAATCATAATACACCTTTTATAAAATACAGATAATAACAAGTAATCATTTGAAAGTACACTTTGACATTTGGTCTCACAGATAACACATGATTCTAATTATATTTTATCTGTAATTTAGGCAGTTCTGTGTACGAGCACTGTTGTGTAATGTCTTTGACTATCGAACGATAGAAGAGATATTTTTAAAAGACAAAAATAAAACACTATGCTTTCAAAATATTAATTTACACTTTAGATTGATTTTAACATCACGACTGTATTCTCCTAAGGGTTAAGCAGTACCTACACCTACATTTCGCCAGTCATGTTTAAGTCCCATGTAATAGGAAGCGAGCTTGTTGTTACTGCCTGCACAAATCTAGTCTCCAGGCTGTTACCGGGAAATTCCAAGTCGAAAAACACAATTAGCCCGACCCGGAGTACGACTCCAAGACCTCATCCTCAGCAGTAGCGCTTGCAACTAGACTGACTAGGCAGTTTCCAATGATTAAGAATGTTATATGACCTTGACTCTGTGACAGAATCCAGAAAGCAGAAATAGATTGATAGCATAATAAAATAGAAAAAAAACTGTAGATGATGGCGTAATAAAGGTTTGTTGAATGTGTTTGCTGAATTTGTTTTTTAAAGAATAAAGTAAATAATAAACAATATAAAGAAGTGTTTTGTGTGTTAAGATATCGTTACAATATAAAATTCTCGTGTCGCAATATTTGTTACCAAACTCTTCCGAAACTGCTAGACAGATTTGTATAAAATTTTGTGTGCATATCGGGTAGGTCTGAGAATCGGCCAACATCTACTTTTTAAACCCCTAAGTGATAAGGGTGGTCCACCCCTAACATTTCTTTTTTTTTTGGATTTTATTGTTATTTTTTTTAAGGCGTAAAATGGCAAAACAACTTTTGTTGGGTCAGCTATTATAGTTATAATATTGAGTAATAATTAATATCTAAATAGATCGCGAAACATTAACAATAATACCCATCCTCATGTTGCATCTAGACAGTAATTGAAAACCTCATTTAAATCTTGATTGTTGTCTTAAGCATAAGAGTAAAGGGAGACCAAAGAAACGATCGATGGATTCTATGAAACATAATATGGTTAGAAAAGAGGCGACTATTGTGATGACGGCAAATAGAGATGTATGGAAGAAGAATAGATGCTGCGCCAACCATGAATAAATTGGGATAAGGGCAGGAGGATGATGATGGCGATGCTTCTTTAACATAATGGAGTTTAAAAATTGGCTTACTATTGTTATTGTAATAGTCAATTGACTTAATAGTCAAAAGATTAAATATTGAACAACATTACATCACTAAGAAAAAAAAGGCAACTGACACGTGCAATACCACAGCCAATAAATAGGTCACCTTCAAAGTACAACACTACGAGCCAGTGATGTGATAAAGATTACAATTCACAATAACCGTCATTAAAAGGTATAAAAATAATGAATTAACGATCAAATCTTTGTTGACATTTAAGAATGATAACAGGTCACCTAAGATACTATATCAGCTGTAAGTACATACATCATCTACTTTCTACTTGTACCTACTTACTTTTGTTTAATTTTTTTTAAACATTACGTCATTGGCGCTTGTTTTTTAGGGTTCTCCGACCTTTCGAAAGGAAAATGTAACTCTTGAGAGATCAACTTTTGTCATTGTTACAGGGGTATTTCGCGATGTCAATGCGATGTAGGAATTTGAGCTCTGGGATAGTTACTATAGTAAGCTATTTCTTAAGTACTAATAGCTTTTAAGTTACTTGTAATACTTGGAAAATATTTTTTCATGAATATAGGTAGTGTTATTTATTATTAGAAGGAGATCTCTGGGTTTCCAAAACTAAAATTTACAGTTTATTAGGTATTGAGCCATATTTTCCAGGAAATTTAATTGCAAATTTCCCCAAAGGGTTCCGCAGAGTTCTTAATAGTACATCCACATTTCGTCGTTTAAGCCCTGCTATGCTATGCTATGTAATAGAGGACAAGTCCATTGCTACCAAACGGGCACAAATCCAGACTCTGGGTTGCTACCGAGTAATCTCTGATGGAAAACCCAAACATCACTTTGACCGACCCGGGAATCGACCAGCCCTAGCGCTTGTAACTACTAGACCAACGGGGTAGTTAGCACGGTAATTTCTCATGTTGAACTTATACATACATCATCATCTGCCTAGCCTTTTCCCAACGATGTTGGAGTCGGCTTCCAGTCTAACCGGATGCAGCTGAATATCAGTATTTTACATGGAGCGACTGCCTATCTGACCTCCACAACCCAGTTACTGGGCAACACCACACCCCTTGCTAATACTGATTATCAGACTTTCGGGCTTCTGATTACCCATAAAGACTGTCAACGACGGAACGGGACGGGACCAACGGCTCTAAGTGCTTTCCAAGGCACGGAGTAGTCTCGATATGTTACAAACGATCACCCACACAGAATGACCTTGTCAAGATATACATATATAAATTCAATAAAAATAATTAAAACTTTCCATTAACACAAACTCATTTTAAAGTTATCAGCTCATAAACATATCAACGACAAGAACTCACAGTAATATGTATAAAAATAACTTAGTGTGTAATAATAAATATATCCAAGCCACTAACTTTTGCCCGCGACTTCGCTCGCGTTAGGAAGTAGGGGGTTAGAAAGAGACAAAAAGTAGCCTATGTCCCTCTCCATCCCTTCAACTATCTCCACTTAAAAAATGACGTGGATTCGTCTCTCCGTTTTGCCGTGAAAGACGGACAAACAGACACACATACTTTCCCATTTATAATATTAGTATGGATAATGACATTTTGTTACATGACATTGTACTATAAATTAAACCCGCCATAGTATTTCAAAACGTCATTAAGTTAAATTAAGATTTAAGTAGTTCGAAAGTAATCGTTGAAACTAATAAAATAACTACTTAAGTTGTCTTTATTATATAGTTTCCAAAAAGGTTTTTTATTAGTTGTTGAATGGATCAATCAGTGAAATTAATACAATATGAGATAAATAATAGATTACTTCATTAAATTTATAAAAATACATTTCTAAGCACTGCAGGTATGAACATATTCAGGTAGAGAAGTCACTGGATGATTTCCCATACTTAAAAAAATAGGTAAACATATATTTTAATACTTAGAAAACTTGTTAGAACATGACTTTTTAAAATAGTCTGTCGTAAGTTTGTCGGTATGTGTGTGATTTTTACTCCATCACAGTAAAACGGATTCGAATGAGACTTAGCTACTTTTTAACCCGAAAAAGCGTATTCCCGTGGGATTGTAACGGCATCTCATATTGACTTTTTAACCACGGGTAACACCGCGGGGCGCAACTAGTATAGTATACTTATGATTGTTTCAACAATTCTCGAGAAATGCACTCGAATAAAACAAACCGATATACTTCGCACATTCACACTTAGCTTCTGCCCCACTGAACCCCCTACCCTAAATCCCGTACCCACCCCATGATAACTAAGTTATGTATCAGAACATTTCCACAATAATTAAAGTTATAACTTTAAGTTATCTTCGCCACAGAGATAAGTAAATAATCAAAGAATATTAATACAAAGTGATAAGCAGTTTAACGAACTCCACGGCTCTTTGGTACAACGTGTAGAACAGAAAATAATTATATATCTACGTATTGTGTTACGGTTAAACTGGTGGATTAGTCATTATTTATAATTGCTGGGTTGTATGGTAAACTATACTTTTTTTTTGTAAGCATGAGTATTTTTTTTTGTGAAATGTTTTAATTCTTCATTGAAAGATTTGCTTCGTTTTCAAATACTTCGTTAGAAATGAAGAAGTCTAGTGGTTACATGTCACAAGATTTTGTTATTATTTTTGTCAATAATTAATATTTACACTTCAGAGACTTGCTGAAAAGTTTTCTTGGAAATTAAGATCCTATCTTTTGTATCTTTAAAAGAGTATCGTATCATATAAATAAATGGGAAAAAAAGGAATCTTATTTGGTGTAGGTTTCTTTTAAGAATCGAATAGAATGAATATAATTATTACTTACATGTGGTTGTAAAATAAAGATGGTCAAAACAAATAAAAAAGCAATCCCTTTTTCAAGAAGAAATTAACGTCTTACCATTTATTTACCAAGCTACTTGGGAGTGAGGAAGTATCTTAAAAATGTAGAAAGTTTGTGTAAATAGTACCTAATTACTTGTCCTTGTAATTTTAATAAAAATGGTATCTTTGTAAATGGTACCAATTATTTATCCGAGTAATTTTAAGAAAAATAGAAAAATGGTATCTTTTTGTAAGTCCGTCGCCAATTTGAATAATGTTTTACCTAAAATATTTTTAGGTACGTGTTGCTTCATACGGTTTAGTTCAGGTTATATATGTAACAATATTTTTATGGAAATAAGGATAAAACCTGTAATTTACTGCTCAATGTAATTCTTTGCCAGTATTAATAATGTGTATTTTTATAGAAATTTGAAGTTATTTAAGCACTAGTTAAGATTATCTTATTTTGTATTTTTAAACATCATTTGCTATTTTTTGCTCGCAGACAAAATGATAGTAATCATGACAATTGTAAAAATAAGTAAATGCTTAATGAATCAGTGTCTGTCTGTTTGTGTATGATCAAATCTCATTAAACCTCTTACATAGATTCATTCCTTTGAGTTACCAATACATTTAAATAAATGAGAATATAAATAAAACCATTAAGTACAGTCATAACATTTATAGTAAATGACTCATAATATTGAATTTGTCGGAAATTAACTAGACGCTAATTACTCTATAAATTAATATTGTTACTCGTCAAATTACTTATTCATAAAGTAAACAAGTAAATAAACATTAAAGCATAAATCCTGAAAAAGACACGTGCAACGAACTTTTCAAAAGTTTGGCCGCAAAGTTATATTTTCCAAAATCAGACTTATCTTGCAGTAAGTAATGAAATAAGACTTTTCATAAAACTTTTTAAAACAAGATTCAAATAAGAACCCGCCAAAACACATCCCAATTTCGAATCTTGAAAAAAAAACAAAACTAACTTCAGCGATTTTTTCGTTTTTTTTTGTTTTACGTTCGAAATTTAAAACTTAGATAAGACTTACGTTTCAGCGGTTTGGGGTTGCTCTGCTTCCTTCGTGACATGACCTAGCACGGGGCTCCAGCGATTCCCAACATGACACAAACACTCACTACACACGATACGAGTTTGTTTCCACTAACACGCGACCGGCTCCGTCGAAGGTCGGAACGCGACTGTTTCGTAGGCGTTCTCGACCACGTTGGTGCCAATTCGCGAGACTCTTGAGGGCTGGGTTTAGCACCGCCCCCTTTATTCCCCCCCGCCCCGCTGTAGCGCGTAGACCCGCAGCCGCGTAGACGATTGCTGAAACTTTTTTTTTCAGTTTTTTTCAAAGTAGATAGTAAATAAGTGAATTATTGGTAACAAGGAATTCATTTATGTTTCCAAGTTTTCAATAACGAAAATTATCAATTATTTTTATTTTGAAGTATTTTCCAAGAATACTATTTTTTGCAAGTTACCTACTGATGTTTCAGGAAATAGGAGGAATACCTACAAAAGGGGCTGGGCCAGACGTTCTGAATTCAGACACTTAAAAAAATATGTTAAAAGGAGTATGTACGAGTATGCAAGTGTCCTGGTAGGTGGCGTTCTGTTGCTTCTGCCTAGTCTCATTTATTTTGAAAAACGAAGTTTTCATGAACGAACTCACAACATAACATCACGCCTGTATACCCCAAAGGGTCGGGTACGTTGGGCAGAGGTGCACCTATACTAACACCTACATTAAGCCAGTTATGTTTAAGTCCCATTTATAGGGGTGAGTCTATTGCTATCACCGAGCACAAGTCTAGACTCCGGGCTGCTAACAAGAAAATTCCTAGTGTAATAACTCAATTTCACCTGAAGATCTAACCAGGACAACAAGATCAACGAAGCAGTCTATGAAAAAATCGAAAGAACTGGGTCACAGGTGCTTAGAGACATATTGTAAATTTTCGCAGTGGAAATAATAATACCAGCCTATTATTGTCCCTCTGTGGGGCAAATAGCTCACTCATATGCGAGAACTGATGACCACGCTTACGGATTAATGATTTTAAACTCATATTAATTACAAGTCCAGGTTTTCCCACATCTCGTATCGTCGTCCTTGATTTCTCTCTCAATTTGCCATTTTTCATTAGGGATTTCTCAGTAACAGCCCGGAATCTGGATGTGATGGTTGATGGCAATAGGCTTACACCCTATTACATGGGACTTTAAAACGTAAGTGGTGAAGTGTGGGTGTATTTAGACACACGTCTGCCCAACACTTTGGGGAAAAACGCGTGATGCTGTTTTTCAATAAAGCAATAAAATTGCAATAAGTATTGTATTATATGTGTGCGTATGTATTGTTTTATGTATTCTGGTTGCTGTATGGGTGTTTTTTAACATTTGTCCCAAGTCGGGAATCAAACGCTGCAGGGTTTGATGGTTTGATTTCTAGGCGATTCTATGTAGATTAGCATTGAGTTGAGAAAAGAAGAAATGGTGACTATCTCATAATTTTTCACAGTCAGTCAGTAAAAAACATTAGTAAAAAACGTTTAAATTTGGAATAGTCGGTGGGCTGGCTGGTCTACAATCATGTCAGAGAGAGAATCTACTGAACTCGTATAAGCTTGTGCGTCGATGCTCCTGCCTGTACATCAACAACAAGAATGGAGTTGTTTTCTAATAGTTTTTTAATAATCTTCTTATTTAGTACCAGCCTATTACAGTCCCACTCCAGGGCAAAGGCCTCTTCTCAAACAGAGAAGGCATGAGCATTCATCACCACGCTTGCTCAAGACGGGTTGGCGATTTTAGACTAGAGATATTAATTATATAAGTCCAGGTTTCCTCACGATGTTTTCCTTCACCGATGCTAGTGATGTCCAAGATAAACTTAGAAAGTACATATAAATTGTAAAACTCACATTGGTACTTGCCCAGGTTTGAAGCCACAACCTCGTGCACAAGAGGCGAGGCCTACACCACTGGGCCGTCGTGACATTTTGACATTTTTCTTCTTATTTGCGACGGTTAAACTTCACTACCGCCCCTGCAATTTCTTGTGCGTCTACGTTTATTAGAAGACTGGTACTCATAACACAAGTTAAATCTTACTTTGACGACCTGAGTTCAAAATACGCTAGTTATATATTTTCTTTCATATTCTTTTGTAGATCATAACTACTTCTTAATAGTGTTATTGTTCACCTTGTGTATAATAAAGAATGATATTATTATTATTAAAATAAATTCACCAGGATTCAGTAATAGTTAACTTGATATAAAATTTTCCACGGAGTTTCTTACCAGTAATTCTTCTCCATACATGCTGCCTTAATACATGCAAATGTAATACAAAGTAGTGGAGAATAAAGATAGTGCAAAAAGTTTACGAAAAACTTAAATACTAATTGACTCCTTGATAAATTCATGAGACTGTTAATGATTTTATCGAAATATATGCTTAGAGTTTGAGTATTGATAGCACAATTAGTTCCCACATAATTCAGAATCTCTCAGTAGCCGCCTGGCAATAGGCTCACCATCACATGAGACTTATACATAACTGGCAAATTGCGGGTGTACTATAGGTAAAAAAAGAAATAAAAGAGAAAAGAAAAGAGGATAGAAGAGAAGAGAAAAGAATGAAAGAAGAAAACAAAAATATTCACTTGAGACACACATAGGAAATAAAAACAAAAAAAAATAAACTAAACAAAACAAACAAAAAATAAAAGAAAGGACCTGATCGCCTCTGCCTGACCTTTCAATCAATACAGACTTGAAATTATGTTTATTTAGTTTCCTCGCTGTCCACAAAACTATGGTTGGTCTACCATCCTGTAACTTTTGAACAAAACACTTATTTCCTTACCCTAACCTCTGTATACACACGTAAGCAACCAGATACCACAAACAAAGGAATAAACTCCACCGAAAATAAATTAATTTATTATTACAATTATTATGTAATGAATAACAAGGAATGGTTACGAGGAAACTTAGTCTAAAATCAACTATTAATACAACATAATGTATTCTATTCAATTGTTTACTTTAACCTCAGTTTTGAGAAGGTCATTGTCCTTCTTGCTAAATTGATCATCACCAAGTTAAATTATATCATAAACGAATTTAAAAATATAGAGTGAAATCAAAAATCAAAATTCATTTATTCAAATTAGGCTGAGAATCAGCACTTTTTGAACGTCAAAACGTTTACAAAAGACAGTCCCCCAAAACGCCCACCCTTCACCACTTCCTAGTGTTTTTGCTGGGAAGAAGAAGTGGCGGAGCAAACTCCACAGCAAGTTAAGTTGCTCTTTCTTTTTTTATGTTCCGTTTTCTTTTAAGAAATTGCACTGTTTGTCTCTGCATCACCCTTGACAGACTGATAGAACCCCCAACACCTATTTACATTTGTGTGCTTATAGTATTAAATAAATGAGTAATCTTCACGTGACCAGACCGGCTGGCCTTTTTTTGGCCAAAGAATTAGCATTGCCATTCAACGTGGAAATGCTGCTAGCCTTTTGGGCACTTTTCCCGTTGACAGCGATGCGGATGAACTTTTCGATGCCTTGTGATTCTTTTTTTTGCTTTTTCTTTTTGTGTACATAAAAGTTTTATTAAATAAATAAATAAAGAATAAAATAAAATGTATTTATTTCAGGTAACCAAAAAGCACCCATACAGCAACCAGAATACATAAAACAATACATACACACACATATACAATTGACGACCGAAGTGGCGCGGCGGGCGAAGGTTCGATTCCCGCCTTGGGACAAATATTTGTACGATCTACAAATATTTGTTCCGGGTGTTCTGGGTATTTGCTACGTATAATTAAAATATCTATCCATGTAATGTATTGTATTAAGTATATCAGTCATCTAGTACCCATAACACAAGCTCTGCTTAGCTTGGGGCTAGATGATGCTGTGTGGATTGTCCAGCATTATTTATTTATTTTTATTTTTACAATACTTATTGCAATTTTATTGCTTTATTGAATAAATTCAATAAATACCTATTTACTTGCAGAGAATATTGAATACTTGAAAATTAGTATTTTATGATGGTTTGGTGGAGTTGAGAGGACGAATGTAAAGTGACTAACAAAAGGTAAGGAAGATGTGAATTGAAACGCCGGGAGGAGAATCCCGAGAAATATAAAATAAAAAAATACCGGACAAGTTCGAGTCGGACTCGCACACGTGTATGGTTCTGTACTATCGTTCAAGATTTAAAAAATCTCGTTTTTGCGCGGTGCTCCCTTTATTTCTGAAGTTTATTAATGTTATTTGTTGTAATATAGACTATAGTAACACTCCATGAAAATTTCAAGTATGAAAAATTTTGGCTACCACGTTGGTCTAGTGGTCGCAAACACTACTGCTGAGCATGAGGTTCTGAATTCATTTCTCGGTTCGGGCAGTGTTATTGTGTTTTTCCAATTTCGAAAAGTCCGGATTTGTACCCAGTTTGGCAATAGGCTCGAACCCTATTATATGGGATATAAAATCAACTGGCGAAATGTTGATGTTTACTGTAAAGGTAGATTTCTACTTTGACCCCACTTTGCAAAAATTTTACTTAATTGTGAATTGGAAGTATATAGTCCAAAATTAGCTTACAATAATCCATCTGAAGGCCGATTCCCGTATTTTCAAGAATGTTCACGTTCTAGTCAGACTCAATCTTTCAAAAATAATTCTAATTTACCTGCAGTTTCGACAACTTTTTCACATTGATTGTCGCTGAGCTGAGATTGCGACTAGATTTTGAACGTTTTCAATTACGGGAATTGGCCTTCTAATTATGAGAAGGAAGTAAAACTTCACTAGATATTAAAATACTCCACCACTAAAGACCTGATTCTCTGACAAAAATCAGTCAGACAAACTGTCAACCATGGTTGAGTACTTTAACCAAACAAAAAATGTCTAAACGTGCCTCTCTGCTGGCCGTGGAAGAAGTCGGGACTAAGTCTTCAGGTACTCCCGTCACCCACCATAAGCACTATGATCGTTCTGGCTCGCTACTTGTCTACACTTGTGTTGCACCACATCGGCGTCACCCGTCAGTAGCACACAATCTCTATAACAAGTCGTACACCGGCCGGTTAGAAGTTGTTAATAACGGCATAGCCTCCATAAATAAGTTCTGTATTAGATGTACAGGTGGCTACAGCAACGCTGTACCCCCGAAAGAGGCACCGATTTATACGGCCTAAGGTTCTACAATGACTCTACAATGTTCGTAAAATGTGTTAAAATAAGTTTTTGTAGCGCGACTGTAGTGCTCGCATCTTATTTAAAAGTGTCTGTATTTCTGGATTAGAGTTTGCAGATCTGTATTAATATACAGTTACGATATTTTGGGGTAATTAACAAAACATAATTGATATTTTAACAAAGACGTCTACTAAAAAGTGATTGATGGAACGACTTAAAATTGGTATTAACTCTCTATTGTACTTTTTTAGATGTACATCGGTAAATAATGTATTCTTTTATGAGTCTAAGGTTGTAGGTACACACATGGTAAGGTAAGTTTTGTTACAACGGACAATTGATAGTCCGTTGTAGGTAATTTTATTTAGTGGTTTAAAGGAAGCTTATAACTCCATATAACCACTTTTAACTATTAAAGCCCTCTATAAGACTTAGCGCTGTTTTTAAAGGTAGGTATTTACGACTCTGCTTTGCCTTTATTTTGATTTTGTATATGACATGTGTATGTGGGTAAAGAAAAGTAAATAAATTAATAATATATCATCCAGGACTTGGTGACAAAATCAAGTACAAAAATTTCGACAAAAAGATAAAGGTTAGCTCTATTTTTTTATAGCTGCGTAGTACGTCTATGTCGAGTGCTACGCCGCCTACGAGGCAACATCATAGTCCATTGTTTCAATTAACACGTTGAACGACAAATGACCGACAAACAATAGATTTTCTATTGTGTCTCGTTGTTTGGCAGTTAAGGTGTTAATAATTGTAATATTTGTGTGTCAGTCCATAGTCATATGTAAAGGTACCTTCCGGCCGATATGGAGTTGTGCATATTCCTATAATCTCCAATTAATTGGCACTGTATCATGTCATGATGGCCCACCTCTTATTCATGAGGCTGTGTGAGTAATGCCACTTTTCAATTATATATCGTGTACTTTCTAAGAAAAGAATAGAATACTATTTGTTGTACACCACGAAAATTTACTTAATTATGACTTTGAGAGCTACATAGGGTATTACAATGGGTGGCCTTATCGCTAAAAGCGATCTCTTACAGACAACATTTGGATAGACTCGATAGAGAGATATATACAATGCAAAACTATAAATATAAATATGAAAATAACAATACGACATTTTCACTTCACATTCATTAATTTCATTATCTCATTTTTGTTTTCATTTTTTAAATCCTATTGAAAAACTTAATGACATTTCGACCGACTTGGGAATCGGGGCCAGGGTCTCACGCTTAGCAGTCGCGCTTGAAAACACTAGACCACCGAGGTAGTGCTACCTAAGGTATATCTGGAAAATTGGCCACGGCTAGTCAAAATCGCGCGCCGCTGTTCGAAGCCTCATGTGATTAATAGCAATCCTGTAGTGGCTCGAATAATATCCAAACAATTATATGGTAGCTAGGTGTTAATAGTCTGAAATCGCCAACCACCCTTTGAAAGCGTAGCGGTTATAAGTCGTGGTTTCTCTAAAGGAAAAAAGGCCATTGCCCTGCAGTGGGACAGTAACACGCTGATAATATTATTCTCTGGTACTTTTATGATTAAGCAAACAATTATATAAAAAAGGTCGTTACAGACAGACGGACGGACGGACGGATAACAAAGAGGATCCTATAAGGATTCCTTATTTTCCTTTATATGTAGGTACGGAACCGTAAAAAGCAGAAGTTTTTACAGACTATTCAATATCTTCGAACACACAACTTCTTTACAAACCTTTTAATTAAACTAGACCTCAGTATCAACGATTATGTGGCTATAGATGCAAATATAGCGCAGCATGTCTTCTTCTTCCATACATTTCTAGTTACCGTCATCTCAAAAGTCCCTGCTTCCTAGCCATATCGTCTTTCACACAATCCATCCATCGTTTCGTGGGTATCCCTCTACTCTTGTAAACCTCCACATGCATACTTAAAACTTTCCTCAGAACATGATCCTCATTCATTCGCATAACGTGGCCATACCATGTTAACTTGATAATAAATATGCTTAAGTAAAACAACATCAATGTAACAACATATAACCTAATTGGATGTTATAATTATTTTTGAGCCGTTTGGGGTTGAAACACTAGGGCCATGGGGTCCGTGTACCCATTTAGTTTTTCGAGAAATAGCGAAGTATTTGGTCGACTCTTTACGTGATCGGAGGGCTGGCCTTTTTTTGGCCGAAGAATTAGCATTGCCATTCGACGTGGCAATTCTGGGCACTTTTCCCTTTGACAGTGATACGGATAAATGTTTCGATGCCCTGTGATTATTTATTTTATTTTATTTCTTCATATATCAATAACTGTATCGTTTTAAAGAAATCAAACCTTTTATTCACTGAAGTAAAATACAAGAATCTACATCTACAATCTACTCATAAACATACAAACATTAACACGTTAAAAGCGAAATGACCGACAGACAATACATTTTCTATTGTGTCTCGTTGTTTGGCAGTTGAGGTGTTAAATACAAGAAAATCGAAGTTAAGAGAGATCAGTACAGACGCCAGCACATCAAGCTACACCAAACTGTCAGATTCTCCCAATTGAACATAAACCTTATTCTTTCGTTATAAAGTTGATAACCTATCAAAGAAATTTGACACATTGGGGTACGTTGATGGACAAAATCTTATCAGACAAATCAACTCTGAGATTAATCTACCGGCTCCTAACAAATGTAACATTGATCCAGTTACTGTAAGAATACCATTAGAAACCGATTTTTCTGATAATTATTAATCTCTATAGGCTCGAGACTACAACGCAGAAGAAAAGACTTCAACGAGCGAAATCATGCAAAACTTTTGTGATACGAAATGGCGAATGGAGCAAGTTTTTATTTTGGTATAGTACACATATCTTTTTACTGCCCCGTTGGTTTAGTGGTCCAAGTGCTTCTGCTGAGAGTGAGGGTCTGGGTTCGATTCCAAGGTAGAGCAAAGTGTTTTCGAGTTTTTCCAATAGGAATTTTCTTATTTGCAACTTCAGTTGATGGCAATAGGCTCGCTCCCTATTACATGGGACTTAAACGTAACTGGCCAAATGTGGGTGTTACTATAGGTACCTCTGCCCAACCCTTTGGGAGATACAGGTGTGATGTTATGTTTTTTTAATGATTCTTTTTACTTGACAAAGACATTTTATTTTTCTCTTTTAAAAAAAAAATGTTGGCCCACAGAAAAATGTCTCCTGTATTGTGGGTGCGTATAGGAACACTTAAACTTACATACACAAACAACCAGACCCAGAACAGCTACCTGAAGGCCATACTAATATTATTTTCGTGCGAGGATCGAACCCGCGACACGCAGCGCGACAGCCGAAAATTGTTACGTTATTAATGTTACACTGCCAGAAGTGTTCAATAGAAGTAAATAAACAGGCAACAATATTTACAACATACGCAACCGGCGTAAAAAGAGTATATAAGGATCGTAGCAAGAGGCGTTCTGTAGTCTCTGCCTACCACGATGGGTAGAAAGCGTGAGTTTATAGAAAGATAAGAATGACATAATACTACGATCTCGGCTGCGTTGTTGGTCTAGTGGTAAGCATGAGGTCCTGGATTCAATTTCCGGATCGGGCAAAAAATAATTGGGATATTTCATAAAGAATTTTTTAGTAGTAGCCCGAAGTCTGGAAGTGTGCCCGGTTGATAGCAATAGGCTCACCCCCTGTTATATGGGACTTAAAACATAACTGGTGAAATGTGGGTGACTGCAGGGACACCTCTGGCCAACCCTTCAGAGTATACAGGCTTGATGTTATGTGTATCTCAGCTGAGCGGTACACTGCACCCTCCACGTCTCTTAAGGTCTCTTGTGCCTCAACATCTTTTAATCAAAGAAATTGTTTATTGTAATAATTCTATGAGTCATAACGATGACATGACAGACATGAGTCATTCTATGATGGCACGGTTGGCGCAATGGCTGAGCGATTGACTGCTGCGGCGCGTGTCGTGGGTTCGACTCTCGCACGGAACAAATATTTGTATGGCCTACAGATAGTTCTTGAGTCTGACTGTTCGTGTATGTCATTTTAAATGTTTGTAAACGTAACCACGACACAGGAGAAATTCCTAGTGTGGGGCAAAGTTTTTTTTTTTTAGAAGTCATGTTAAAACACCTCAACATGACGTTTCTTAAAAGCTAAATGGAGTCGACATCTACCGTGTGCCTTAGAAAAGAAACTTTGAAAAACCTTAAGGGTCTCTTCACTGTTATATTTAAGACTAGCGGATCTGACAGACGTTCTCCTGCTCGAACAGCGCCATCTATCGGGACCAATTGAAACTGAAACATCCAGGAACCCACTCAAACACACACAAATTTTTCAAGATTAAGTTTTTTATTTATTCATTTATTTATATAATCACTTACAACTATTTTTACAGGTATAACCCAATACAATAGTGAAGCATACTTAATAATAACCACTTATTTTCTAAAACTTATTACATACAATGTTATCCTTGTGAATTCACTCCGTGTACAAGCATAAATATCAATTTCCTCTGCTACAAGGTTAAGAGTGCGAAGCGCACGCGTCAGGGGAGCCTCATTTAACAGATTAGTGCGGCCACGAGGTACAGTCAGCAGCTGAGGCCGCCGCCGCCGCCACACATATCTGTCGGGCACGCTCAAACCCACCAACTGTAATATGTCGGCGTTATGTATCTTGCCTCTAATTAATTTAAATAAATATGAGACAAGTGCGCCTAACTCTCAGCTCATTGTATCCAACCATGCCTAATATAAACAAGGTTGGATACATAAGCGGGTGAAAAGGATACACTCCATAGAGCCTCAAATATAAAAATCTTAAAAATTTATTTTGTATTCGCTCCAACATGAGACTATATTTAGTCTCATGTGGGTCCCACATGACTGCGTCGCATTCTAATTGGCTTCTCACCAAAGTGGTGTATAAAGCAATAATCGCCGTGATATTTGCGAAACCACTAACAGTACGCAGCATAAACCCTAAATTTCTGTAGGCCTTCTTACAGCACTTTACTATATGATCACGAAACGCTAGCCCTGCGTTAAGACTAACTCCCAAGTCCCTAACCTCTGTAACCCTGATCATCGGCGTCCCATCAATGTTGTAATCATATACGATAGGACTACGTGCACGCGAGAAAGTGATGGTGACACATTTTTGGGTGTTGAATTCCAGAAGGTTTTCCTTGCTCCAAGTAACTACGCTATCTATGGCCTTCTGCAACCGTTCACAATCCTCATCACCCTTCACTGCCATGGATAATTTAAGATCGTCTGCAAATAATAAACAATTTGCATCCTTAACGACTTTGGGCAAATCGTTTACCATGATTATAAATTGCAGAGGTCCGAGGTTACTCCCTTGGCTTACACCAGACCACGTAAAGTACGGCTCTGACTTGTGTCCCTCATACTCTACGTATTGTTGCCTATCTCTCATGTAACTGGCGAAGAAATGAAGTAGGTGCGGAGTGAAACCAACGGCTGCTAACTTCTTGAGCAACACGTCATTATCGACCAGGTCAAATGCTTTTTGAAATCGAAGTAAGCAGCGTCAGCTTGCACCCCACTATCTACAATCGGCAACACATGAGCCATGTAACTCAGTAAGTTACTGGTGCTATTAATTACTACTATATACATATATAGTACATAATATATAGTTATTGGTCTCGGTTGTCATTTGTAGATCTATGACAGTCATTACGGGTAGTCAGAAGCCCGAAAGTGTGACAACCAATCTTACCAAGGGGTATCATGTCGCCCAGTAACTGGGTTGTGGATGTCGGGTAGGCAGTCACTCCATGTTAAATACTCAAACTCAGCTGCATCCGATTAGACTGGAAGTCGATAACAACATAGTTGGCAAAAGGCTAGGCAGATGATGGCTAATGAAATGGTATGTGGTATTATTTGCAGACAATACTTTCATACCATTCGAGATAAATTTATATCCGCCTTCTTTGATTCCGCTTATAAATAAACATAAAGAAAAAAGAAAACAAGAATAATTACTAAATTGTTCTGTACTGTTCAAAATTATCTAAACATCTAAGAATACTAAACTTTAACCCAATGAAAAAAGGAATGTTTAAGAATGAACACAAATCCAATTGATAAAAGTGTTTCTTTTTTAGTTGTTGAGTTAATTATGAACAGTCTGTTCGTTCCGATATTTTTGACGCTGACTGTACATTTTACATAATAATATGCATCGGACGAGTCGGGAAAGTAATGAGGACCATGTTGTGAGGAAAGTTTTGAGTATGAAGGTGCAGGGTTACATGAGTAGAGGAAGACCAAAGAAAAGATGGATGGATTGTGTGAAAGATGATATGGCAAGAAAAGAGGTGACCCTTGAGATGACGGCAAATAGAGATGTATGGAAGAAGAAAACATGCTGCGCCGACCCCAAATAAATTGGGATAAGGGCAGGAGGAGGATGATGATGGACGAGTCGGGAAAGTGTCGAAATACTAACGGACCACACAAGGTGCATGCACAGAGATTTCAGACAGGGTATATACAAAAAAAAAATTACCAGTTTCAGCTTGTTGCAAGTACCTGGGCTAAATTACCATGTTTTTTTTATTATAGTTATTTATCATTTAGAGGGACATGTATGTATGTACATTTGTATGGGATCACAGGGTATGCAGTGCTTATTAGCGGCTAGCGCCGAAATAGCGAATGTGACGAATAGTCATCATTTTAACGACCGATGTGCGGGTTCGGTTCCCGCCTTGAGACAAATGTTTGTACGATCTACAAAAAAATGTTCCGGGTGTTCTGGGTATTTGCTATGTATTAATAAAAATGACTATCTATGCAATGTATTGTATTATGTATATCAGTTATCTAGTACCCATATCACAAGCTCTGCTTAGCTTGGGGCTAGATGATGCTGTGTGGATTGTCCAGCATTATTTATTTATTTATTATCATATACAGAAATCCTTTGAAGTTTTTCCTGCGCATTAGAACCTTAAAGTTTGAAACTTTTTCAATCCTCTACTGGATTGCAAGCAGTAAAAGCTGTAAAAGTAATCATAGTCAATACTAGCTGTGGCCGCGACTTCGTTCTCGTCGAATCAGACAAAATTGCATGAGTTTTATTTCTTTTATGATACCCTAATTATTTTTCAGAAATAAAAGTATCCGTAGTTACTTGTTAACACATCAACTATATCTGCCAGATAAAGTCCCGTCAAAATTAGTCCAACCGTTTCGGAGATTATCTTAAACAAATAGATAAACAGACAGACAGACAAATATTAAATATTGTTCTTTTGGTATAAGTACAGACGCCAAAATGAACTTAATGAACCTTATGGTTTTGTAATACAGTTGAAAACCCATCAAAGAAATCTGATAGATTGGGGTAGCTCAATGTGCTGGCCTCTGTACCTACCGTACAAATTATTAATAATTACCATTTATAATAATTTCATATGCATTTAGTAAAAAGCTGTTCTTTTGAAATTACAAACAGACACTTCAATTTAATTCATTTGCATAGATTTTTTTTGTAGTTAGAATTTGTCGAAAAAGAAAAAGGTATTCATGTTTGACGGTTCATGGCAGAAAGAGATGCAATTGAAAGGTGACACCGAAATTTATCTATATAGGTAGGTACAAAACTTTATTAATCTTTATTTTTTATTTTTTTTAAAACGTGGCCCCACTGGGAATTTCTCCTGTATCATGGGTGAGTTTACAAACATTTAAATTCACACACACAAACAGCCAGTCCCGGAACAACTACCTGTAGGAATACAGATATTTGTTCCGTGCGGGAATCGAACCCACAACACGCGGCGCAGCAGTCGATCGTTCAGCCACTGCGCCAACCGTACCGTCAATCAATCTTCCCGAAGGTCTTCTCAGATTTCCTTTTTTTACAAATTGGTGATTGAAGAGAGCGTACCTAGTTTCTGCAATTACTATTTTGTTTATTTGTTTTTTGTTAAACTTACCTCGTTTTACGGTTACCTTCCTGAAGAATAGGGTTAGCAAATGCATTTTTACGAGCTTTATAATCTATAAGGTCTTTACCTATGAAATTGCCGTTTTGTATGAAAAAATTTAAATGATTTTTTTTCATGTATTTTTTATTTGTATTAATCAAAGTAATCACCCATGCAATCAATGCATCTTTGCCAACGCAGTGGCAGTTTATTGATGCCCTTCTTAAAGAAATCAGCTGGACGGGAGGCAACAAATTCTTCAAAGGCATTTTGTACTGCCTCTCGGGTATTGAATTTTTTTCCCGCCAAGAAGTTATCCAAATTCTGGAAAAAGTAGTAGTCTGTAGGCGCAAGGTCTGGTGAGTAGGGCGGATGACGGAGAGCTTCCAACCCCAGTTCTTGCAACTTGGAGACCGTCTGCTGTGCAGTATGAGGTCGCGCGTTGTCGTGCAGGAGCAGCGGAGACGAGCGATTGACCAATGCTGGTTGGAGATGTGCCAGCTTCTCCATCATTGTGTTCAATTCTTCACAGTACACATCTGCAGTAATGCTCACCCCGTTTGGTAAGAAGCTGTGTTGAATCACACCGGCGCTAGACCACCAAACAGTGACCATCACTTTTCTTGGGGTAAGTTTTCGTTTAGGGCATTGTTTAGGTGCTAAACCAGGATCCAACCAACTTGCTGAGCGCTTGCGGTTATCAAACAGAATCCATTTTTCATCGCAGGTAACAATGCGGTTCAAAATTCCTTCATTTGTGTGTCTGTTGAGCAGTGCAAGGCACGTCTCGACGCGTACTTCGCGCTGGCGATCATTGAGTTCGTGGGGCACCCATTTGTCAAGATTTTTTACCTTGCCAATTTGACGCAAATGGACCAATATTGTTTTGACGCTAACGTCGAAAGCTGCTGCTAATTCAGCCGTAGATTGTGTATCATCAGCTTCCACAATCGCCTTTAATTCGTCATTGTCGACCAAAGTCTTCGGACGACCGCGAGGTTCATTTCTCAGGTCGAAATTTCCAGAACGGAAGCGAGCAAACCAATAACAGGTAGTGCGTTGGTTTGTAGTGTTAGCTCCGTAAACGTCGTTGATGTTGCGTGCCGCTTGTGCCGCGTTGCTGCCACGACGGTACTCATATTCCATAATTACTCGAATTTTTAACGTATCCATGATGACGAAAAAGATTTAAATGCGATGAAAATGTAACACTAATCAATAAACAAATGACTACTTTTGGAAAAAAAAATCCATGTTTTTAAAATAAAATTAATTTGAAATTAGAATTCTTAGCCAAACAAAAAATATTTTGATTTGAAATGGCCAGTACTGCAGAACGGCAATTTCATAGGTAAAGACCTAATATTAGCTTCACTTGTATGTTTGTAACCGACTCCTTTGGACGCTATTTTGACCCACTTTAAACGGTCCGATTTCATTTGAAGAATTTGAGTGTTATTATTGAAGAATACACGCCGATACATGGAGCCCACTGTGAATGACAGTAACCATGGAAAAATAGAAAATGTTTATAACTATTGATACTATGCACCCCACGCTTTTTTCCATTAAAATACATTTTTTTCTTATTTACACTTTTCTTAATACTTTTAATTTCACTTTTCACTTTTCTTAATACTTTTCTTAATACTTCTTGTATTAAATTTTACTTTCAATTTTTTAGTTGGATTTTCTATAAAAGCGTGTTTTTATTTTTTTTTGCTTCAAAACGAACTGGCACTTCCAGAATAAAAGGATTCAAACAAAAAAACCTACAAACTCTACAGCTTTATCACATATTAATTATTAGTAAATATAGATTACCTACTACAATAGTCTATTATTTTTTTACCATGGTCACTGTTTCCTACTAAAATTCCGTATTATTATTATCCATTCAGTGCTACGGAACCCAAAACAGTAAAGCCAGCGTGAAGATGTGAATCTTCTCGTTTCCCCTGTGAAACAGTTCTACAGACAACAGTAGCGCCACCTATGCTTTTTGTAGTAAACTGGTTCAGTATCAAGAAACTTGTTACAAACAAAGAACAGTGATATTGTGTGAGGGTACTCTCGACAAGTAGGTATAGCAGTTCTGGTCTATTTGTATAGATGGCGCTGTTTAAAGTTTTGCTCTTAGTTCGTTGATTCTAAATTGATTGTATAATAAAAATATCTATCTATGTAATGTATAGTATTAAGTATATCAGTCATCTAGTACCCACAACATAAGCTCTGCTTAGCTTGGGGCTAGATGATGCTGTGTGGATTGTCCAGCATTATTTATTTATTTATTCTGTTAAGTTAAGCTTTAGTAAAAACCAAATAAAGTTACCTAGTACAAAAGCGAAATAAGGGATTTAATTTCTATTTAAATTACGCAAACTCTTTTGATTTTAACCTTTAGTTTCCAATGCTGCAATAAAATTAAGCATTCCGAAAGCTGGACTGAAGGGGACTTTTCAGTCACAATGAATTTTGTAAATCCTATTTATTTATTCATTAGGCTTTCTCGTCATTTTATTTCATCACCGTTTTCACCAGAAGAACCCAACTTAGCAACCATGTTGCTTTTTTAGTTCAAATTTAAACCAACAGATGTCGGTTTTACAAACTATTTTGAAGAATAACAACCAGCGATTAGCAACGTGTCAAACTCAATGTCTGCCATGGTAGCCGTCATTAGTACATCAGATTCATTCTTAGCTAAGGAATATAATTACATTTTTTGTTTCCGAAGTAACTCCATGTTTATTAATAACATTAAAATAATAAAGGGAATATTCTGATAGTAACAGCTGCTCTAAGGGTTACATTAGATGAAGATCAGAACAAGCGATTATTATTAATAACACTGGTGCAGTTTAAATATTACAAAAGACGTAAAAATATGTTTTTCTGAATACAAAATAAATGCATCGAAGTAGATCTCATCATTTTATTACACCAGTGATTTCACTACAACTTGGAAGCCGTGTTCTTTATTAGTTCCATTATTCACCAACAGATGTCATTGAGAGTATTTGTGCAATGATTTTCAGCCGTTTAGTTCAACTCAAGTCCACTGGTTCCCTTCAATATGTTAATATTTTTCGCCCTTTACTAAAGATTTCCGTGGAGGGAAACATTCAAATGAGTCTCATGGTATTTTTGAATAAATTTCGCACTCCAGCAGTGGGGATTAATATTCTTCTGTAACTTAAGCTATTAGATCAGGTCAAGCTTTCTATACGACATATTTTCATTAATTTTATTTCTCTTTAAAAAAAAAATCTCTCACCTACCTAATATTGGCCAAACTGTGGTGTCCCTACCACAAAAGCCATTAATGAAGAGTTGAAGTGGATTTTTTATTGTAAATTGCATTACCTAGTTTGTTTAATTTTGTGGTTCTTCGTTATTATTCACTGAGTTTTCATTTCATGGAAAAAAAAATTGAATGAATGACTATTATTTCCTTTTCAACTTTTTCGATAAATTAAAGACTGCTTCAAACACCCGATAAAAATATTAAGTGCAGGGGCGAGCACATCAAGCTACCCCAATCTGTCAAATTTCTTTGATAGTTTTTTACTTTGCGTAAAACATATAAGGTTAAAGGTTTAAGGTTTAAATCATTTATTCTCATAAAGACAAAAAAGCCACTTACATGAGAACATACTAGAAACATTCGGTAAACTTATTTTAGGTAACCGTTACAAGAGTATGTGTTAAATAAAATTACTCTAATATTATTATATTAATTATTGTAACTATTCTATACTCATTCAGCAGTTTAGTCTCAACCATTGTGATACACCGGAGGACGTTAGTCAAGGCAGTTTTCCATTTTCAGGTTAATTTTCAATTGAGAATATTTGACAGTTTGTTATAGTTTGATGTACTGGCGTACCTCTGCGAAAGACGTATTTCTAACTACAAAGGAAATGCATCAAAGTTTCACTGAAACAAATTAATTGCGTCTTTAGTTCTCTTATCATTATATTCCACCATTCATTTGACAGCATGAAGAACCCCAACTTGGCATCCATGTTGCTTTTTAGTTCTGAATTAAACCAACAGATGACACTGAAATTCGTGCCGATTTCTAAATTGTGGTGTTAAGATTCTCCGTCGTTTGGTTGGGGCAACTCGAATCCGCACCCTCTGTAATTCTGGTTTCTTTTACTAAAGATTTCCGTGGAGTGGAACACTCAAATGATATTTATGAATGAATTTCGCTCTCCACGGCGGAGTTTTTATTATTCTCTCATAAAGTATAGTTTAATTTTGTAAGTGTGATTGAATGAGCTTTCGGCCCATGTATTGATGTAATGTACTTATTGTAAATAGTTTTTGGCGTGATATGTTGTGATTCGAAGTTTATTATTAAACGAGTTATCATAATTTATTGTAGAAAAATAAAATTAGAAGGAATGGCAACTACACTTTATTCAAATCAAATCAAATCAAACCGTTTATTGCAATCCATAATGTACACTTACAGGTGGTAAAAATTAAAATGTATAGAAACAATTATGGACCCTTGGTTTTTATTCAATTTGGTTGAGTATTTGAATAGTGTTTCAAAAACCTGGTAGAGTTAAAACCTTAAGAACCATTAGGAGATTTTTGTATATTTATTCTTATATTAGGTAATTTCAAAAGAATTTTCGAAAACAAAATAAACACTTAAAATAACAGTAATAACGAAAAACAATTCGGACTTTTTAATAGTAGACACATATTATGTCAAGTATACTTAACTTGTTCTGTTTCCTAGAAGTTTCCATCAATGCAAACGCAATGATGAGCATTTACGAGTATCGTTGCCTTCAGAATTTTAGTAGGTACAATCATTTATAAACTAAAGTACATTTAAATCAGAATTTTCTTATTACAAAAGTTATAAAAGTGAAAGCCCATGTCAAATTCATATAGATATAATATACATATCTACAACATAGCCTTTTACGAACTATATTGAGGTTTCAGTCTAGTCGAATCCAGCTGAGCACCAGTATTTTACATAAAGTGACTGCCTGTCTGACCCCCATAACCCAGTAGGTGGTTAATACGACAGCCTTGGTAAGACTGGCTTTCGGGCTTCTACTATAATGACTGCCAAAGTACTACATGCAGCAGTTGATCCAAAAAGTACACATAAACAATATTCTCAGGCATCATTTCATATTTTTTTATACAGAGAACGTTTTAAGATTCTTTTGTTTATTTTCAGAGTTGGTCCCATGGTGAAAGTTGTTCATATTCATGGGCACACATGAATCACCATATAAATAGGATGGTGATTAGTAACTAGCTCTGTATTTATTACTAGAATAGTTTTGCTCACTGCAGGCCACAGGCCTCCCCACTTTCTTTACAGTGCTCTCTATCTACGGCTATTTGGGACCAGCCTTTGTCAGAGGAGTGCAGTCATCCCACCATCTCCACCTGGGTCTGCTGTTGGTTCCCATGTAAAGGGATCCATTAGGTCCTGCGTTCGGCCCATTGATCGTCTGACATGCTGAAGCTGTGTCCAGCCTAATTCCACTTTAGAGTAGCAGTTTTTCGTGTGACAAAACATTATTTGTGATAGATCGACCTAGAAACTAGTTCCGCTTTTAAACACTGTAACAAGCAGTTAGCCAATGAAATCATTTTATTTCTCATGACCTATTATTATTATGAATTTACCATTAAGTATTATTGCACAATGACACATAACAATAGAAGCATTTTATCAATATTGCTCATCATAATAAATAATAAACTATGCATGGTTTCCTGTTTTCGTTGAGAACCAGATTGCGTTTGTTAAATGGGGCAAAACAACACTAGTAGGTTTTTAATCATTTAAATCATTGTAATACTAGTACCTACCTACGAGCCTGTTACTGTCTCACTGCAAAAACATTAGACGAAACAACCCCCACTCTATTCCAAACCTCTGCTACTCTTGAAAGCCAGAATCAACAGTGGCAACCACCAGAAAAGCCTCGAGACAATGAAGCCCGACGACTCCCGGAGAAACGATTCAACTGTCTTGTATCCGCAATGAAATTAATAAGACAAAAACAGCGGAGGAGTTACAAAAATACATAATATAGCAGAAAATACACGACATTAATCACCACGCTTAGTCAAGGCGTTTTGGCGATTTGAAACTAATAATAATTGTAATTTTGCCGTAATCACAAAGGTTGTTGGACAAAGTGATAGCATTACATACATCTCTAGAAGACGGTTCCCAAAGTTTTTTTTGACCTAGGATCTAGGCTTCGGTTTTTGAAAAAGAACCAGAAATGTCAAGAAAAATAAGCTGTGTCTATCCGAAAGAGAGATATTAAACAAAACTAATCATTGAACTTAAAAGTAACTCGCATGACCCAGGGTGTAGGTACTATTCTAACCGAAAACTCAACATTTCATATAACACATTTAATTCGGCTTAGATAAATGTAAATTTTGACTTGAAAAGTAGTAATTTAAGCTGAAGCAGACAATATTCAACCTCTTTCGGATCATTGCATTGTTTTAAAACCAATTATACATTATTATTAACTCTACAGAGTTAATGTCATTACAGACGTCCACTGCCGGACCTAATCCAGCCCCAAGCATCCCCAAGTCTTCTGGTCCTATACCTACATCCTACGTGGATTCCTGCGACCTTCAACAAGTGACCAGTCAGCGGCCGTGTAGCGGAAGGCTTGTGCAGGCACCTGCACAACGGCCGCTGTCGCTACTCCAAAACCATTCGAGCACCATTGATCACACATTCAGCACGTGTAACATAAATTCTCTTTTATTTCAGGTCGTCGTGACGTGTTACTTACTGACCAATTACGTCGATTCTCGACTTGTTATTGTAAGTTATCATGAACGTGTCGCCACTTACCGTCGCTTATTATAAAGAACTGTTAGGTAATGTGCGGTTTTACGCCGAAACCCCCCGTGGTTGAGACAATGGTTTTTGTGGAGACTTGGTAGGTTAGGCATGCAATCAGCTTGGTATAGGCTTCGTAAAGGATTACAAACGTGATTAAAAACGTCGAAAATCTAGTCGCAATCATATATCAGCTATATTTAATGTCAAAAATGTAGGTAAATTAGACGGGTCTCCCTTGTTTTACCGAAAATAAATTGCCAAATTATCACTCCCCAAACAAATTTTCGCATAATTTCATTTGCCAAATTATTACTTACCAAAAAATCTTTTTACAAATAATTGTTACGAAAACCTATGTTTGGCAAGTGAACGTTTGAACAATAAATTGTTCACCAACTACTTAGTACTTTTTTTTGTTAAATTTGATGTCATTTGCGTATTTCTTTGTAAGCTTATGTGCTTGAATTTGTCTGAAACAAGTCAAATTTATGGTAACTAGACATTAGGTTATTTATGGAACTAGTTACAGTAGGTTACTAGTAATAATAATAAGGTTAAGGTAATAATAATGTTATTATAATTATATTATTTCTCTCGATAGCCTCCTAAAAATAATCTCTTTTTCCATATTTTTATCTACATATATAATCTAGTCGTTTCTGGCACTCGCCGGCCGCTGCCGCGGCACCGCTCGCTTCGCTCGCTCGGCTCGTGCGTAGGTGCTCGCAGTTTTGTCCTAACCTAACCTAACCATTTTCTTTTAATTAATAACCTACTGTAACTAGTTCCATAAATAACCTTATGTCTAGTAACCATAAATTTGACTTGTTTCAGACAAACAAATACGCAAATGACATCAAATTTAACAAAAAAAGTACTAGTTGGTGAACAAGTTATTGTTCAAACGTTCACTTGCCAAACATTGGTTTTCTTAACAATTATTTGTAAAGAGATTTTTTGGTAAGTAATAATTTGGCAAATGAAATTATGCGAAAATTTGTTTGGGTAATGAAAATTTGGCAAAATCTTTTCGGCAAAACGGCAGGATCCCAAATTAGACGTATTTTTGGTAACATAACATATTGTATTTTTAGATGTTTTTATTTTATTTTATTTTCTTTGGAAACACTGGAATGTCTGTACAGAAAAAGTTCGTTTTTCTTTTTTTAAGTTTTAGTCATTAATTATATTTATTTTCTCTCTGTATTTTCTTATCTCCATCGTTTGATGGTATATCATAGTACCTACGTGATATTGGCAAAATTGTGGTGTCTCTTCCACAAAAGCCAATGAAGAGTCGGTTGAATTTGACATATTTTTGACAGATTGACACTGCAAATAGAATAGGTACAAACGGTCATCAAAATATCTGAATTGCACCTCTGTTGTTGATGATGACTTCATACTGCTACATTATTGTAAGACAATCATTACGTCACCTTAGCAACCCCCATAAAATACAACCAAGCCTTAAACTTCTAGCGTGACTATTCACAGTTAAAACTCTAAACAAGAATTGCATTAAAACACTCAGTTTTTGCGCTCACAACAAAGAGCTGACCGGTCAACGGACACACCCAGCACACACACCCATACTCACACACAACTGTACTCATGCGTAAAGCACGTTAACGCACACACACACACATTTGCGTAGGCGCACGCAACACGAACGCATAGTGTGTAGCCATGCGAAACGGCTTGTATGCAGTATCCAGCAGTTTCCATATCCAACACATAATGAGGTGTTATTTTTATTCAACTCACTGTTCTAGTAATTATAGGTTTCGGTGTACACACGTTTGTAATTAAATATATGTGAATGGTAGGTGGTAAATGGTCAAGGACAAGACAGGTACTTAGGATGTCGATAGATACTAAGGAAGATTTTATACACCATTGTAATACATATAAGAGTAAGCTTGCAAGATAACAACTCTACCCAAGGTATAACATAACCAAATACTATGCTACAAACATTACAATTATGGTTAAAAAGCCTGCCTGGTAGGTGAAGTGGTCGCAAGCGCTACTGCTGGGCACAAGATCCTGGGTTCGATATCCAAATCGGGCAAAATGTTATTGGATTTGGCCATCAGGTATGTCTTGGTAGCAGCCCGGAGTCTGTATTTGCTCCCGGAAGAAAGGCTCGCCCTCTATTACATATAACCTAAATTTGTCTAACCCTTTGGGTAATACAGGCGTGATGTTACGGTAAATTACAAACCTTAAGAATAATTTGAAAGAAACATATTAAAAGTGTTGCCCCTCCCAATAAATTCGATTCTTGCTTTGTAATATCTATTAAAACTCATCATCATCTGCCTAGCCTTTTCCCTACTATGTAGGGGTCGGCTTCCAGTCTCATTGGATTCCAATATTTTACATGGATCAATTGCCTATCTGATCTCCACAATCCAGTTACTGGGCAACACGATACCCCTTAAAACGATAGCATCATAATTTTCTTATTTTAGAAGTTGTTATATTGCCATTCATATTGTATTTATTACCACTTATTTATGATTCAACTTCCCGTTGACACAATATCGTACACAAGCGGCACATTTTTCATCATGCCACTATTGCGTCAGACTCGAAGTACCACTTAGTGTCACGATAACACTCGGTCACTACGTGTGCAATCTCCGCAGCGTTATAGTGTTATGTTATGTTTTTTAATTATTGTATCATGAATTCATCATCCTCCTGCTCTTATCCAAATTCGTTCGATTGTTCTTATTCCAAATATCTCTATTTGCCGTTATCTCAATCGTCACCTCCTTTCTAGACATGTCATCCATCACAAAAATCATCAATCGTCTCTTTTGTCTTGCTCCGCTCTTGCAACCCTCCGCTTTTTTTAATTTTCCTCACAACACCCTCATTCCTCCTCATCACTCACAACTCCTGGGTCACTAGCGCCACTTAAGGACTTCCTCTTACATACACATTTTATGCTCTATCCATTCGGGTCACACCACGCATAACCTTCAAGAATCTCATTTTAGCTGCATGCAAATGCCTCAAATTCATTCCTTTTGTGGCCCAACGTTCTGATCCATAAAATACAGGCATCAAGGTCTTACCATTGTTTTATAAATATTTCCTTTAATTTTGATTTTTCTACAAACCTACATAATATGTGCATAAAATATAAAAGACGTTACATTTTTTAATATAAAATATGTTCATTTCACAAAATATAAAAAGATGTAGCCCGCATGTGGTGGTATCGGGATCAGGGTCTTGATCCAGCTGCTAAGCGAGAGCCTCGTCAGATGTTGGTCGAAGCTATGTAGTCATTGACTGTCACCACTATCGCCATGATGATTGCCAATTCCACGATAGAGAGTGAGTCCACAAGTCGAGATACTGGTTGTTATTACAAGCCTGTAGACTAGAGGGCGTCCCCACTCTCCTTCCAGTTCTCTTTTAATGTTACTTAGTACCAATCTTTATCAAAAGAGTCCAGCATCTTCATCTGGGTCTGCTGCGATGTTTTCTGCGATTTAAAGGAACACATTTTCAATGTCTTGGTCAATGAGATGTTTGACTGTTTTTAGAAAACATTCTGAAAGGCCCGACCCCTTTAAATACATTAATATTATATTTCGATCTTCACATTTTTTTTATTTATTCTAAGCAGTCAATCACCTTGAAGGTCAGATCAGACTACGTTATAATTCCCGTATTTGTAAGCACGTTAGCATTCTATATCTCAATCTGAACCTGTCAAAAATACGTTTGATTAATTTACCTACATTTTTGACATATTTTTGACAGTGATTGTCACTCAGCAGGCATTGCGAATAGATTTTGAAACGACGAAACGAAACGTTTTTAATTACGAGAATTGGCCTGCTGATTACTCACAGTAGAATAGAATAGAATAGTCTTTATTGTACACCGTAAAACTTACAAATAATAACTAAATAGCTACACAGGGTAATGGGCGGCCTTATCGCTAAAAGCAATCTCTTACCGACAACCTTTACACCAGCACACCTTTAAATCATTAGTGTGTTTTATAATCTGTAACTGACCACGATCTTTATGTTCATGGGGTAACATCGCCGTAACTGTGATTTTAAACATTGAGTGAGATTTTAAACATCCTTGGTCCGATGACTTGTACGACTTAGTTACTAGACTTACTTACTTAGACAATTAGGCAGGCAGTTTAATGGTAACAGATCCAATATAAGCTGGCCTCGCGTTCTATTGAGACTCCTTGTTACGCCAGTCCAGATCAAGCACAAAGTTTCACCACCGTAGTGCGGCCTGATCGGGCCTCATACACGTGCAGACCTAGCCTACGTGTTGGGTTAGATGTCCAAGAAACTAAAATAAGACTGCCTCGTTGGTCTTTGTCTTAAGTACAACTTCTGAGCGTCAGGTCCTGGGTTCGATTCCCGGAACGGTCACAGTGTTATTTGGATTTTCCATCTGAAATTTCTCTGTAAATTGCCTGTAGTCTGGATTTGTACCCGTATGATGGTAATGGAATCTCTCCCTATTATACGGGACTTAAACATAACTAGCGAAGTGTGGGTGCTCCATAGGTACACCTGTGCTTTACTCTTCAGGGAATACGAGCGTGATGGTATGCTATGTTAACCCAAGATCTATTAGATCTCAAAATAAAGCTTCGGTTGGCCAGGAGCCCGTGGCTAAATAAAAACAGCCGCACTGGTTGATCGACGGTTAAGCTACGCTTCCCGAGGTCAGTCTGTGGATGGGTGACCGTTTGTAACATATCGAGACTCCTCCGTGCCTCGGAAAGCACGTTAAGCGCTAGCCAGAAGCCCGAAAGTCTGACAACCAGTCTCACCAAGGGGTATCGTGTTGCCTAGTAACTGGGTTGTAGAAGTCAGACAGGCAGTCGCTCCATGTAAAACACTGGTATTCAGCTGCATCCGGTTAGACTGAGAGACGGTTAGAAGCCCCCAACATGGTTGAGAAAAGGCAGATGATGTAAACCCAAGCTCTATTTAACCAGTAAATCCCAGATCTGACGTCATCATCCCCACAGTTGGACAAACCGACCACTGACCATATCACCGTGTTGATGAGTGATAACAATGATCCGTGTTATCGCGACGTCAGCCGGCGCCCGCGCCGTGGTTTCCCCAAACAACACTCACACCAGTGCAGGCATACCAGTTTGTTTACATCACACACTTGTGGTTGTGTGGTCCAAGTGATAAGATTGGAGCGGGCGTCATAATTTAATACGTATTTTATGATAACGTTACAAACAAACAGACGTAAATACGTTTCTTGTTATGACATTAATCATTATTATTTACGTATAAGTAGTATGTATATTTAAATCCTATCATATATGTAGTAAGGTTTTTTTATCAACAATAGCAAGTACATATATCATACTAAAAGAAGAAGAAGGTAAAATAAAACTTAAAACTTTACTTTATTGTTTTTAAATAAATCATCAGCTAATTAAAAGAAAAACTATTGAACACGCACCCTTAGTTTAAAAAAAGAAAAAAAAAGTTAGAAAATAATAAAACACACTTCTTGCAAAAAACAACACAACAAATTGGACACGGTTACGATGCGTAGACGGTCACGTGCCATCGCTATGTCACCGTAGCGCGTAGCCGGCGTAGCGATACGCCGTAGCGCTCGTCAGTTACGTCGTAGTACTCGTAGCTTTTGGTGTCATTAAATAAAAGGATTCACCTTTTATTTAATGACGTACGTAGAAATTTCAAATTGCAAAAATCAATTTGCAACTCAATATAAGGGCAGTATGTTAAAGAAAAACTTATTCGCGACTGTAACAAATGTGAATTTCACAAAGTATTACAAATTCAAATCGTTGTGGAGGTCAGATAGGCAGTTGCTCCATGTAAAATACGGGTATTAATCTGCATCCGTTTTGATAGCGGATAAGATACCCGCTTCCATGAAATCTTAATATAAATGCTTTTACGGCCTCCCTGTATGCCTGAAAATTTCATATTTGCTTTTTAAATTAAAGCTGTTATCAATTATTTTTTCCAGAACTGTCATTATTATAAACAGAAAATTCAGTAACTCCACCGTCCGTCCAAAGTCCAACTCCATGACCTCGCTACCTCCTCTGCCTCGGTCCGTCCCCGATCACTCGACCAGCGCGTGCGCCTCACTTTCACGACACAGACGATGCGTCAGCGTCACTCACACAGCGATGCGTCACACTATGCGTCACTCACACATACTTACTGTATGCGTGTGCGCATACCAGCCGTAACCGTTACCACTGTGTAGAAAATTAACATAAATGAGTAACGCATTTTTATTTTAGTAGGAAATTGTGGAATTTGTAGAATAATATTTTAATAATAATGGATTAATAATAAAAA
Source organism: Phlogophora meticulosa (assembly GCA_905147745.2). NCBI lineage: Eukaryota > Metazoa > Arthropoda > Insecta > Lepidoptera > Noctuidae > Phlogophora > Phlogophora meticulosa. The sequence goes on along the minus strand of LR990522.1, from coordinate 16,300,544 downwards.
AAACGCTTATGTGATGTCGACGCGTACGCATATGTGAGTCAATGACCTGCCTCTTGTGGTATTAAAATAAAAGGGCGTGTTCGTCTTGTTTTCTCCAGAAACGGTGATGTAAACAGAGAAAACGTGGTTTAAAAAAAAAGTACGAAACTGGATTTGACATCTGGTATTGACATGTGGCAATGAGCTTGCCCCTTATTACATAGGGCAAATAAACAAAGCAGGCAAAATGTGTTTTTACATAAGGTACAAGTCTGCCTTTGCCTTGGAGAATACAGGCGTGATGTTATGTACAATACAATACAAATGGATATAAGTAAACTTTAATCCGGATTAGTAAGTATGAAAAGTAGCATAATTACCAGCTTCTTTTTACTTAATTGTCAGCACAAGGTTTGTTTATAAGAGTTTTTTTTTTCGGAAATTCCACCGGATAAGACGGGATTTTTGGATGGTTTTTTGTAAGAAATACCCAACAAAAACAAAAAATTACCCGTGTAAAGCCGGAGTTAATCGCTAGTGAAGAATTTAATAACGTCACACCTCTAGTAGTCACACCTCTTTAGGCAAAACGAAGCAAATTAAAAATATACTTAAAACAGGTATTCTATCATTTCTATGTTTACGAACTTTGCCGAAATACTCTATTTTTAGAACTTTACTATTAGTTTTTAATAAACTTACTTATTGTTTTAACCTATGTCAATTATTTATTTAATAGTCTGTTTTGCTCGGATTGTTATAATTACTTACTACTTAGTAATTTAGTATGATTACTTCAATGGTACTGAAACTGAAGCAGCGACCCCTGGTGAATATAATCGGAACCACTATTATTCCAATAGACTGCCTAGAATCGTTAGTCCTGCGTTCGATTCCCGGTTCGGGAAAAGACTTGATAATTTTTTTCCATCTAGAATTGCTTAGTACTCGTAGCAGCCATAAATCTGGATTTGTCGTTAGTTGGTGGTACTACGCTCGCCCCCATTATGTGAACTATGGGTGTACTACAGGTACACCTCAGCCAACACCTTCAGGTAATCCAGGCGCGATATTCTTTTTCTTTCTTTTTTTTTTTTTTTTTTTTAAAAAAACGTTGCCCCACACTAGGAATTTCTCCTGTATCGTGGGTGCGTTAACAAACATTTAAACTCACATACACAAACAGCCAGACCCGAAACAATTACCCGTAGGTCATACAAATATTTGTTCCGTGCGGGGATCGAACCCACAACACGCGGCGCAACAGCCGATGGCTCAACCACTGCGCCAACCGTGTCGTCAAGTATTAAGTATGTAAGTAACGTAATCGTGTTAGAATAAAACTAACATCAGGCCCTCAGTTCATTTAAACAAAGATGTGAAACAAGAATGCTGAAAATACCTCAAGCATTTTGGTATTAGTACACGACCCAGAAAAACACATATTATAATTGAAATACCCATGCTTATTGACGCTCTGCCAAAGTTAAATTAATTTAATAATAAGATCGACACTAGACAGTCCTACTAAATTACTCTTATTCATTAAAATCTTACTAGTAATTTTACGCCAGTGATAACTAGCGAAATTATATTCTACTGCAGACAAACTTGATGTTTTTTCATTGAGACTGACCTACACAACTTATATTTGTCAACTTTTAGCAATGAGAATTGAATGCTAGTTAAGTCCATTGACTCTCCTCTGACGCAGGTAAAAACAAAGTCACTGAGGTAAAGAAATTAAGACATGAATTTTCTAGCAGGGTACATTTTATAAGAAAATATTGTATATTTTTGATATTGTTTTTATGTGCCAGTATTACATCATACACACTTCTATTGTAAATAGATACTTCGGACTTTAAAATGAGTGTTTATTCATTAAAACTTAATGACGTATAATAGTTCGCGGCAAGTGATTATACTAGACCGGGTATTTTTATCTAATCTCGTTTGATACTTACAATAACAACAACACCTCTGCGAAACTATTCACCTGCTGCCGCTGATACCATTTATCTCCACTCACCACGGACATTTTAATTCTTTAACGATGTCAACAGATCAGAACAAAATAATAACATAGAATGTAGCACATAACGGGACAGCAGTATAGTTTCCTAAGCCGTGGATGTTGACGAAAGTGGCGAATGTCGGGCGCGGGTCATCGAACCGCCACTGTCAAAATAGTAGAGCTAGATGGTGCACCAGTGTCATTGATTGTGCGCGGCGCGCGGTGCAGGCGGTGACCTTGTCGCGCCCGCGCCCCTCCGCCGACGTCATGCGGGGGCGCGCCGGTGACGTCACGCCGACCTCGCCGTCACACCACGTGCACGTGAACAGCACGCGGCGCCACGCGCCGGCTGCGTGATCACTGGCCTGCCATTGGCCCGCGCAGGCGAGCCGCCCGCTCCCATTGGGCACCCGCCCCCCTCTCACCCCACAATCGCATGCCTCGTACGGCGAGCGCTCGCCGAACGGTTTATTCGTCTGTCGCCCGCTTACAGAACCACACGGCTCCCAACAGCGGAAGCGCGGAGCGAAAACACAAGTTTTGTGAATTAAAAAAGAAAGTTTTATTGCGTTGAATGCTATAAGTCTAATCAGAATGTCGACTCTCCTCGAAGTTTGTGGACCCCTCTCACCGCCGTCAACGCCACCGTTGATGGAAAACAAAGTGAGTGTCTTTTTAAATTCGTCTCAAAAACTTTTTCAAAAATTAGAAATAATATTGTTGTGCCCAAAAATAATTTTCCCTGTCAGAAAAAAAATTCTCAGTGCCATTTGTGCAATCGAAAGTACGGTAAGAGCGCACGACGCGATCACGCCGCGCGCGCGTGCTCTACAGCTAGCGACCGTTCACTTACGTGCATCTGTCTTTGTCTCACAGGTCGAGTTACCTTACAAGAAGGCTGCAATGAAGCGCGCCCGGGAGTCACCGCCGCCGCCCGGTCTGGTCACTCCTCAGCCCTCGGACTCGGAGGGCGAGGAGGACTTTAGCAAGCGTTCCCGGTGCGAGCTGGCGCGGCTGTTGCTCAGCACGCCGCCGCCCGAGCCGTGCTACCGGCCCTCCGTCATAATGCGCGCACACAAGGACGGCACCTGCAGCCCCGAGCCGCTGCTCACGCCGCCGCCACCTCAAGACATGAACATGAACATAGTCAAATCGCTCAAATTTAAAATGAACAGAGGACACAGTTATTCGCAAACTAAATATATTGCGGCTCAAGCCCAAGTGGTGCCCCCTGTCCGAGTGGAGCCTCCTAGCCCACCTCCCAAGGTGGAGGAGGCTCGCGTGCCGTCCCCTCACCCCGAGTGTCTGCCCAAGCATGAAGTGCGCGATGAACAGCGAGTGCCGCAGGCACAGTCACCGGCCTCCAGCCTGGGCTGGGTGCCGCTGGCGCCGCGGCCCGCGCCCGCCGTCATCGTGCCCGGCACCTTGCTGCCGACCACCGCGCTGTGGCTGGTGGCGCCGGCCCCGGCAGCGCGCCGTCGCCTATACGAGTGCTCGTACCCAGGCTGCGGGAAAAATTACTTCAAGTCGTCCCACCTAAAAGCTCACGCTAGAACACATACTGGCGAGCGTCCCTTCCGCTGCGCGTGGGCTGGCTGCGAGCGCCGGTTCTCCCGCTCGGACGAGCTGTCCCGGCACAAGCGCACACACACCGGCGAGAAGAAGTTCGGGTGTCGCGTGTGTAACCGCCGCTTTATGCGCTCCGACCACCTCGCCAAGCACGTCAAGAGACACGCCAAGGAGCGCGTGCCCCCGGCGCCCGTGCTGAAGCTGCTACCCTCACCCCCCCTGGGCCTGCCGATGGCCTCCGTCGCGCATTAAGGCTCCATGCCGCGCGACAACTCGACTGTGATCCAGATCTCATGATCGTTACCTAGTTGTAGTTCTACTCATCTCTAAGACTGTCCTATGTCTACTTAAGTAGCATTATAGATGTAAGAATTATGTTATCGTTAGCGACGTTAAGCTTCCAAAAGAATTAAAATGAATGTTTTATACAAGTCGGTTGTTTTGTTTGCACTTCACTGATTCCACCACACGACACTACACACTAACACACTGCACTCACCGACACACGTCCTGGATTGGTTGCAACCGTTACGAGTACGTTGGAACTTGTTGCGAGTGGGCACACGTTGGTCGCGTGACTGCCGATCACGATAAACTTGAACGGCGTGGTTGCCGGTCGCGGGCCGTGGTCGCGGCGGGCAGGGCCGCCCGGCGACCGCCTGCCGACTGCCGCCGCCACCGCTGCCAGCCTGATAACGACACAGCCACGCTTATCACTAACGATATCGCGCCGAAAACATACCAAACAGAAGACATACTAATTAACATAAAGACAGATAAACGGAATATTGAACAATCAATTAAACACTTAATTATCAGTATTTACGAGTTAATTACTGATAAGTGGACTTTTAATAATAAATGATAATAATAATAATAATGCTGGACAATCCACACAGCATCATCTAGCCCCAAGCTAAGCAGAGCTTGTGTTATGGGTTCTAGATGACTGGTATACTTAATACTTAATACATTACATAGACAGATTTTTTTATATACTTAGCAAATACCCAGAACACTTTGTTTGTTGTACGAACATTTTTCCCAAGGCGGGAATCGGACCCGCTACCTCCTGCATCGCAGGCGGAACTTCGCCCGGCGCGCCACACTGGATTTGGTGATGCAACTTATCAACTAGCTAGACAAATTAAACCAGTATAAATTGGATGTAAAATAAAATGTTGCAATCATAACGAATCTCGAACTCAACAAAGTTCCAAATAATTGCGTCATCTTAAATTGAGATGAAAACGAAGTAATTCTTAGAATTTGCGATTGTAGCACCAAACTCATGGGAACTATTTCAAATAGCATTTTGGCAGAAGTTTCAATGCGTGTGATAATAGACAATAATTATAGAAGTTACACGATCAACACTCGGAAATAGTAATACACATAACATCGCGGCTGTTTTCCCTGAAGGTGTAGGCAGAGATGTACCCATAGAACGCCGACATTCCACCAGTTATGCTACTGAGAAATTCCAGATAGAAAAACCCAAATACTGCCCGACACGGGAATCGCACCCGGGACTTCATGCCCAGCTGTGGAGTTAGCAACCACAAGATCAACGGGGCAGCTCTTTACAATAATATTTATTCATAGTAAAACCACAGAAAACTATTTTTTTTTTCTGTAAGGGGAAAACTCCTTGGTTTGAACATACCCACAAACAAAACTACATTCACCGAACTTTGTTTTTCAAAACAAAATGGTTGCTTCAGGTATAATGTATTTTTTCCCTTACCTACCTACCTACCTGCTTGTTGCATCAATTCGTTACTTATACTCTTATCTAGATCTCTATCTTGATAGCGTTACATCACATCTGTATTCTCCAAAGGGTGAGTTAGAGGTTAATATATGGTACGCTACTTCTTTTAAAAAATTTAAGTAAGACATCCAGATCATCCAGGAAGCCGGCGTACGTGTATGACCAGATGTATGAACATGAGCGAAGCAAAAGAAGTATGTAAGGGTCGTAGCGGGGGGCGTTCAGTGTTCTCTGCTTACCCCCATGAGAATAGAGGTGAGTTCATGTACATATGTATGTAGGCACATCCAGGTCATCATCTCCTTCGTGGCCTTTTTTTTTCAGAGATTGCAAGTACATCCAGGACATCCCGTCATCTCCTTCGTGGTCTTCCTTTTCAGAGATATCTCCATGGCAATTTATATAAAGTCAGCACAGAACTACTTAGCCACGAGTTTGGCGTCGCAGGTATTAGGGCACAAGTTATCAAGCGGGCCATCATTTGTGGAGCAACACCTCACTTGCACTCCAGACTGGAGTCGTCAGGTTTTCCTTGATTCGACCCACCTGCGTCCGTAGTCTGATAGTAATGCTTCCCGAGATGATGATGCTCCAGAAAATTGAAGAATTAGAGTCATTCTTCATATCCTTAGAGTGAAAAAACAATACAATAGAACTTACGTAAGGATTAACACAATACTGCGTAAGCCCAGTATTTTCCGTGAATTTGTTGAATTAAATATCGAAAACCCCCAAGTATGATGTAAGCAGCAATCGCTTAGCGACATTTGTGGTTTGAACGATATACCTAATACCTACACAGTCAATAGTAAATAATAAATGTATACGAAATATTACGCTTTATTGTCGTAATTTACCCACTGCGCATAAAGAACAGTGGTTACAAACCTTTTTAAACCAGGTACCACTTTATTTACTTAATAGAAAACTCTGTTTTGTACACCATGAAAACTTACAAATAATGAATACGAGCTACAAAGGGTGTTATAATGGGCGAAGATGCCAATTAGATGGACTTGATAGAGAAGGAGAAAAGATATGTTGGTAGTTCCTGGTGTAATATTTAAATTTATACTTTTTTATAGGACACAGGGACCAGAAGTTTCAAGAAAAATAAAATGTGTCAATCTAAGAATAAGAATTATTCAAAATATTTAACATATTTTTAGTGATTATTAAATTTGTTCAAAAAAAACGTAAAGATAATTTTATTTTGCAAACATAGGTGAGAGGATGACAAAAATTGTAACAAGTTCGGCCATATTTTACCATACCATATTTACCATACTAAAAATACACTTAATATTTTTCATTTAGAAACTCATATATATTATAGTAACCTTTCACCACTGTTTCAGTGCTGGTTTTCGAGTTGTATCTCATTAAAAGACATTCAAAAGCATTTGATTACCTACTATGTTGAATTAAACAGTAATATGCGTTAACAGTACAAATGTAACAGAAAGCATTTTTAATAGAACATTCAATTTCGCGTGCACCTAAGTTATTTTCGAGTAAAAATTAAGTATTTTTATAATTTTCCGGACCATAGTCAAGCTCTAGCAGACCACTGGTGTTCCGCGGACTATAGGTTGGCAACCAATGTAATGGAACAACATTTATTCGTAAAAGTATAATATATCCTGATGAATGAAGGTAAGCGAAGCAAAAGTAGTATGTAAGGATCGTAGCGGGTGGCGTTCTGTGGTTTCTGCCTAACCCCTGGAAAAAATGCGTGAGTTTATGTATAAAAAAAAAAAAAAAAATAATGCTGGACAATCCACACAACATCATCTAGCCCCAAGCTAAGCAGAGCTTGTGTTATGGGTACTAGATGACTGATATACTTAATACAATACATTACATAGATATATATTTGTATTATACATAGGAAATACCCAGAACACCCGGAACAAATATTTGTAGATCGTACAAACATTTGTCCCAAGGCGGGAATTGAACCCGCAACCTCTTGCGTCGCAGGCGGACCTTCGCCCGCCGCGCCACAACGGTCGTCCAAATCAAAAAAGTATGTATATATGTTATTCCGAAAAGTGTATTTGGTATAGCTCCGTTTTCTACTCTTGTATTCTTTTAAAAGGACCCTACAGCACTACTCAAGCCGACCTTAATAAAAGTTACAACTGAATCAAGGTAATCGTAAATAACCTTATCCAAATTCACGACTTTACCTCACGGAAGACAATTTTAGTTTAAAAACAAAGGTCGGAAATTACGAGACTCGTTTGTTTTGTATAAAACATTACTTTTAAATAATCTACTGAAACTTGATAAACACGACATCACGAATAAATAAATATTGCTGGACAATCCACACAGCATCATCTAGCCCCAAGCTAAGCAGAGCTTGTGTTATGGGTACTAGATAACTGATATACTTAATACAATACATTGCATAGATATATTATTATATTTTTTATTATACATAGCAATAACCCAGAACACCCGGAACAAACCTTTGTAGATCGTACAAACATTTGTCCCAAGGCGGGTATCGAACCCGCAACCTCTTGCGTCGCAGGCGGACCTTCGCCCGCTGCGCCACATAGGTCGTCAAACCAATGTCAAACGAATGTAATCCCCGAAGGTAAGGCGTCTGCCTATAGTACACTCATATGTCGCCAGTTATCTATAATTAATATGTAAAAGGGGGCGAGTGCATTGCAGTCAACCAAGCACTGATCCTGTCTCCGGACTGTTATTAAAAAAACACACAGAAAATACTACATTCAGATTTTTTCAGTACTGTTTTACAAGTCCATGTAAGAAGGGGAGAACCTATTTCCCTCCCACCAAGCACAAATTCAGGCTCCACGTTGCTACTAAAAAAATCCATACGAAAAGACCCAATAACACGTTGCCTGACCCGGTAATCGAGCACAGGACCTCGTGCTCAGCAGTAGCGCTTCCGACTACTAAACCAACGAGGCAGATCGTTGAAATTTGTTATTATAATCAGTGATCGCATTAAGAAATAAACAGTGTCCCTTGTTACTCATCATCTGTCAAGCCTTTTGCCAACTTTGATGGAAGCGGCTTCCAGTATAACTGGATGCAGCTGAATACCAGTACTTTACATGGAGCAACTGCCTAAGACGATACCCCTTGGTAAGACTGGTTGTCAGACCTTCGGGCTTCTGGCTACCCGTAACGATTGCAAAAGATCTACAAATGACAGCCAGGACCAACGACCTAACGTGCTGTCCGGGGCACGGAGGAGTCTCGATGTGTAATGAGCGATCACCCATCCACAGAACTCGGTAGGCGAAGCTTAACATTGTGTTTGTGCGGCTCTTATGTCCCTTGTAACTACGCTCAAATAAATTCGTGGCAGTTGCCAAACAGTAGTGGAAATTGCTGTTATCTCTTACCATTTTGACGCCAGCATCGTCACATGCGCCATGCCACGTCCGTCATGCCGTGATACTGACGTCAGACGTGCATTTCCTTTGCATCAGATGATTAGTATGCTAATTAGGTAGCAGTTAATTGTTCCGGGTCTGTTCGTGTATGTGACTTTAAATGTTTGTAAAATTTTAATGGTTACAAAGTTTAAAAAATATATATATAATATATATATATTTACCTTCTAGTATGTCACACGCACGTTCCTTAACCTTTCCTTAAATATTTCTAAAGACAGTTGCTGATTCATGTTCAAGGAAATGTTAACAAATACATTACGCTTTTGTACCATTCCTCTATTTATATGTACGTACAGAGACCAGCACATCAAGCCACGCCAGTGTGTCAAATATCTTTGATAGTTTTTTAACTTTATCGCAATTAACATAAGTGTCATGTTCAATTGGGAAAATTTGACAGTTTGGGGTAGCTTGATGTGCTGGCGTCTGTACTTTTTGAGTTAATCTTAGACGTCAATGACGTCGGTGAAGTAAAACGCAGTGAGGAAACCCGTACTTATAATTAGGAAAAGTCTGAAATTGTCGACCCGCCTTCTGCAAGGGAGAGCAATAGAGAGAAGAAGAGGCCTTTACCCAGGCAGTGGGACAGTAACAGGCTGGTGTTACAATTATGGTAATCTCAACTCAAAATCGATGGTTCGCGACTGCTGAGGGTTCGATTCCCAGGTATCGAGTGTTTTCCAATAGGAATTTTGACATTATCATGTCGTAGTCTGGATTTATGCCCGGTTGATGGCAATTGCCCCGCCCCCTATTTCATGGGACTTAAACACAACTAGCGAAATATGCGTGTTACTATAGGTGCACCTGTACCCAACCCTTTGTAATACAGGCGTGATGTTACGTTGTCAGTTCTCGATTGTGATTGCAGGTGTAATTCTCTTTACCCAACAGCTCTCTACCCAAGTTTTTAAGGGACGATTTTATACAAAACTAGCTGACCCAGCAAACGTTGTTTTGCAATATAAATGTTTGGGGTGGACCACCCTTAACATTAAGGGGGATGAAAAATAGACGTTGTCCGATCCGCAGACCTAACCGATATGCACACAAAATTTCACGAAAATCGGTCGAGCCGTTTCGGAGGAGTTTAATAACAAACACCGTGACACGAGAATTTTATACATAAGAAGATAGTACTGAAGGAATCTAAAACATATTTTTTATTATTCTATTCTTATACGGAGAGTTCCCCAGTCTCGATTTAGCAGATACTTCGCTGCCCGTTGCCAAACACAATGGAAAATGCTGTCACACATTATCATTTTGACGCCAGCGACGTCAGATGCGAATCCTATGACTTCCGAGTCACGAAACTGACGTCAGTTGTGCATTTCCATTGCATAAGAGTTTCATGAATGAATCTCATGATGGCTCGGATGCATCACTTGCATTTGTATTGAGTATGGGTTTGTGTTAAAAATATATTTGATAATTTATTTGTTTAAAAAAACGTTGCTAACACTAGGAATTTCTCGTGTATCGTGGGTGCGCTTATAAACCTTGTTTTTTTTACTTTTAAAAATAAAAAAAACCTTTTGATTTTTAAAAGTAAAAAAGAGTATTAAAAAATGTTTGTCAACACTCAGAAAGTTCTCAATTAACGAACTCTTAACTTCTAAACTAAGTAATGCTATTAATTTGGAAACTAAGAAGATTTATTAGCCACAAGCCCCTTTAAAATCTCTCACACACACATTCTCTAAACAAAACACAGAACACGGTCTCTTAGTAACAAAATCGCGAGACATGCGCCTGCGCCGTGCGAAAGTTCAAGATTGTAGGCAGCATGGTAGCAGGTTACTGGCCTATTGTTCAACGAATTTTGTACCTAACCGGTGTTTGATTGATATATTATATTTAAATTTACTCGCTTCTTGTCAAGAAACTTGTAATTTACGGCCTCTTTGGTCTAGTGGACGCAAGCGCAAGCTGGACATAAGGTTCAATTCCCGAGTAGAGCAAAATGTTACTGGGTTTTTTCATCTGGAATTTCTCAGTAGCAGCTTAGATCCTGTATCGCTTCTTGTCAATTAACTTGTTAATAAGTGCCTCGTTAGTCTAGTGGACGCAAGCGCTACAGCTGGGCAAAAGGTCCCGGGTTCGAATCCCGGGGCGAGCAAAATTTTATTGGGTTTTTCTATCTGGAATTTCTCAGTAGCAGCTTAGAGTCTGGGTCTGTGCTTGGTTGATGGCATAAGGCTCACCCCATATTACATGGGACCATATTATATGACCATATCTGGAGAAATGTGAGTGCATAATAGGTACAGTCGCCAGGACATCAACCTACCCCTATTAACCGTAATGTTTTCCCAATGGAACATGAACCTTATACTTTTGTAATAAAGTTGACGATCAAAGAAATTTGACAGAATGGGGTAGCTTGATGTGCTGGCCTCTGTAAATCTATTGAGATGAAGGCAAATAGAGATGTAATATAAGGAAGAAGAAGACATGCTGCGCCGACCCCAAATAAATTGGGATAAGGGCTGGAGGATGATGATGACCACGTGAAAAAGTATCGCAACTTTTTCAAGACTACAAAAGATTTAATAAAATTCGGTTACAATTGAAGGCACGAATCTTGAGCGCTGGACGAAGTAATGGGGGTAATTTCTCGCAGATACTTTCAACTAAAATCGAGTACTGGGCAACTCAAGGTTCGCGCTCAAGATCCGTGCCGGTAACTATAGCATCCATTATCAGTCCCATGAATGAAGGAAAAATATACATTTATCATATTCATGAGCGATAACAGTTTGAAATAACATTCTTTGTGCAAATGGTTCTTAATGTGGGCGGGGCTTGGCCGTCTGTGTTTGTGCAAATGATCATTTTAAATGTATCACGATACTGGTGCATGGTCTTGTAAGATGAGTCGTGTTTTTGTTGGTAGGGTTCCGCAACAAAATTGTAAAAATGGAGTTTGGGTGTGTTGCGCCTTCGGCTGTTTATTTTAAAGTGAGTCAGATGATGTATTCATTTATTAATGAAAAACACTAAGCCCAAATTTTAGAAAAATATAATTATACTTACATTTATGATGTATGGTTTTTGACTTATGATAATTAAGGAAGTGCAGGGGGGGGGGTCCTGCGCTTCCAGCAAAAGAAAACTAATTCTAAAATATATCTAGCTGTGGGACGCTTAAATAAATATTACAGGAGAAATAATACGATGTCTCCAACACTAGTTAGAGGCATCGTATAGTTTCTCCTGAGTACAGTTTTTACAAAGCAAAAAATATTAAAATTAATCTTCGTACGGAACTCTTGTTGCGCAACTCCGACTAGCTCTTTGCCGGATTATTTCACGCTTGTTTTGAATCAAATGGCCGTTGGTCATGGAAAACTTTGCTAGGGGCTATGGAAGATGATGGTTTTTTTAAATGGGAGTTTAGATCTAGTTAATTTTATTGTTTGTTATTCGTTTGTGTAATTTAGTGTCCTCTATTTTGTTTACATCCAATATTCTTGTCTGTCACTAAACTGAGGGCTTATAATTGGCTTAAATTCGATTATTTTTCGGTGTGTTCAGGTTGTTTTAGCCGTGAGTATGCCATCATCATCATCATCATCTGCCTAGCCTTTTTCCAACTATGTTGGGGTTGGCAGCCAAATACCAGAATTTTACAGTACAGGGCAACACGATAACCCTTGATAAGGCTGGTTGTCGGACTTTTGGGTTTCTGACTATCCGTAACAAATGACAACCGGCACAAACGGTTTAAAGTGCTTTCCGAGGCACGGAGGAGTGTTGATATCTTACGAACAGTCACCCATCCACAGACTGACCTCGACAAACGTAACTTAACATTCGATCAACCCATGCGGCTGTTTATATTTAGCAACGTGCTCCTCAGCTGTAATTATCCCATGAGCTAAATAAAGGTAACCGCTATATTGAAATGAATCTAACTAATAACTAATCTATTTAATAAATTTTCCAACCTGGAAATCGAACCCGGGACGCTAAAGGGTTGCTAATTTTTTGACCAACTAATGACATTAGTATATCAAGAGATATGTTATCATATTTCCGAATTAATCCTGTAAACTACAAAGTGGCAATATTTTGCAGTGATTAGTACGACGAAAAAATTTAATTCGCGACGTATTACTAATTGACCACAAATATTATTTCGACAAATGTTTGGGTCAATATTAGTATTATGGCGTGGACTGTATGTTGGGGTTGTTCGTGAAATAAAAACTCTTCTTGGTCGTAATTCTTGTTTTATTTGATCTTCCTTTAGACTAGTTAACATTTCTTGGCTTAGTTGGCGTACTACACCCTAACCGAGAGCCGTGCCCTTATATGTGCACGGCTACGTGTGTACAAGTTGTGGACACGTCCAAACAATCCTAGGGCGGTCCACTAATAAAATCCCCGAAATCCCAGTTCGGCTCCCGACAGGTTCATACGTGTTTCGACCTGTCGGTGCCGGACCCTATTCCCTGAGATTGACGTCATACTTGGGGAAATTATTTTATTTACTTGGTTAGGTGTAAGTACTTTTCTCTATACAAAACTACGTTGTGCTCGCTTTTACACAATGTTTCCTTATAAGCTATGGTGAGTGCTTATATATAATAAACTTTATTGTTTTTAATACTTTACAGGCTGCGGTACACGCTTATATGTCATACTTTAATAATCTTTGCGGCCTGCGCTACAATAATAAATTAACGATCTCTTTACAAGCTGCGGCATGCGCTTATACATAACAAATTATCTAACAATCTTTCTACAAGCTGCGGCGTCCGCTACATTTCTCCTCCCGGCGTAGCTCGCGAAGCCTCTTCTTTATTGAAAAGGACGACGAGTTTGCTGACTGGGCGCCGGAAGATTCCCGTCTTGGTCCGTATCTCGACGACTCGAGTGCTGCCATCACTTGCAGGGTGCGTGCGTTCGACGATTCCCATTGGCCAAGTATTTCGGGGTAGCGTACTGTCGACCACGAGGACCACGTCGCCAGGCTGAAGAGGGCGCACGTTACTTTTGGGTTCGCCACGGGGTACCAGGGTAGGTAGGTACTCCCGTAACCAGCGTCGCCAGAAGTGATCGGCGAGCGCTTGTGTAGCCCGCCATGTCCTTCGGTCGTCCTCTTCACATGGTCCCGTCGTTGGTAGGCCGGTCGATGACCCCAACAGGAAATGGTTAGGGGTCAGGGCCTCGGGGTCATTAGGGTCAACGCTGACGTGGGTCAGAGGTCGAGCGTTGATGGCGAACTCTGCCTCGGCGAGGAGGGTGTAGAGGACCTCTTCTGTAGGCGCCTTCTCCTTCAGAGTCACCCTCAGGGCCGTCTTGACAGAGCGTACCATTCTTTCCCACGCACCTCCTTGATTAGGTGCGCCGGGAGGGATAAAGCGCCACTCCATCCGGTGCTGTAGTCCTAGGTCGTTCAGGACGGGCAGCCACTCCTTGTAAGCGGTGTAGAGCTCCTGATCGGCCCCACGGAAATTAGTGGCGTTATCCGAGTACATAAGCCGCGGCCACCCTCTGCGCGCAGCCATTCTCCTTAGGGCCATTATTGCAGAGTCCGTCGAGAGGGAGGCCACGAGCTCAATGTGCACAGCACGGGAGGTGAGGCACGTAAACAATGCCCCCCACCTCTTCTCTCGGCGGCGGCCCATCTTGACCATCATGGGACCAAAATAATCCACCCCGCAATTTGTGAACGGGCGGTGGAAGGGGTCCAGACGGGCATGCGGCAAGTCTCCAGTGGCCGGCGTCTGTGGTGTTCCCTTTCTTCTTTTACAAAATGCACAGTTTCTTTCTATGTTGCGCACGGTAGGTCGCAAATGTATGACCCAGTATCGTTGTCTAAGGTCATTGGTCACGCGCTCACGGTTCGCGTGACCCGCTGCGCAGTGTTCTCGTAGCACTAGGAGCTTTGTTATTCGGTGACGGCCGTCCAAAATGACCGGTCGCTTAGTTTCTTGTGGCGCCGCGGCGGCGCTGATACGCCCGCGTACCCGTAGGAGGTCATCTTCAATCACCGGGTCGAGAGGATACAGTCTGCTCGTCCTAGGGATAGGGCGAGCGGACCGTATCCGCTTTATTTCGTCACCGAAACTCTCCTGTTGTGCCCGCTGCATTATTTCTTTCTCGGCGCGCTGTATATGTCTATGTTCCAGCCTCGTAGCGGCGCGTCGACACATATCGATGAAAGTCAGCACTCTCGCCGCGGTCCTCACCAGTGTCTCGTACTTGGAGAAGCGGGCAGGGTCAGGTAGCCAGCTGTCTGGTGGGCCCTCCGCGACGTGCAAGACCTCGTGTTCATCGTCCTCGTCAGGTGTCACTTTCCCGGGCCATTGGTTTTCGTGTAAATAGAGAAAGTCAGGCCCCTGGAACCATCTGTCAGTCGCACTGATAGTCGCATTGGTGATTCGAGTGGCGTCGTCGGCTACGTTGTGTTGGGTAGGTAACCAACGCCACTCTTCTTTCGAGGTGAGTTCGGCTATCTCTCCCAGGCGGTGCGCGACGAACGGTGTATATCGTCGCATGTCGTGCGTTATCCAGTGCACGACCGTGGAAGAGTCTGTCCAGTATACGGTTCTGCTCACCTCGATGCGATGCTCTTTGCGGACGGTGTCAGCGAGTCTAGTTCCTATGACCGCCGCCTGTAGCTCTAGCCTCGGAATAGTCTGCGCCCGTCGTGGCGCCACTTTAGCTTTAGCGGCGACCAATACGATACTCACGGTATCGTCGCAGTTTGCTATCCTCCAATAGGCTGTGGCGGCGTAAGCTTGCTCGCTCGCGTCACATAGGACATGTAGTTCTATGTCTCTGTATTCCTTTGACGTATAGTTCCTGGGTAGCTTAAGTCGCGTGATGTCATTGAGCTGAGTGAGCCACGCTGCGAAGAGTTCGTTTTCTTCATCTGGTATTGGCTCGTCCCACGATATTTGCAGGCGCCACAAACTTTGTAATATGATCTTTGCCCGTATCGTGAAGTGGCTCAGCAATCCCAGCGGGTCATAGATTGACATCACCGCGCTGAGAGCTTCCCTTTTTGTAGGTGAGCGTTTACGCTCTCGTACTGGAGTGGGAACCCGGTTCATTGAGGTATTGAACCCGAGTTCGTCTCGGTCAGCGCTCCAGTATAGCCCGAGTATTTTGCTTGCGGGCTCTTCTCCTCCCAGTTGTGTAGGCACGGTGGCACGCAGCTCTCGGGGTACGTGGCGTAACACCGCCTCACTATTAGCGCTCCACTCTCGTAGAGTAAACCCGGCGACCGCGTGCACCTTTCTTATTTCCTCTATTGCCTGCAGAGCTTCTTCTTGGCTGTCGTAACTTGCCACCAAGTCATCCATATAGTGACTGTTCTTGATGGCTTCGAGCGCGCGTGGATATTCGTGCGCATGTATGTCCGCGTTGTGATTGCGTACATAATGAGCCATATATGGTGAGCTGGCTGCGCCGAATATCATGCTCGTCATCTTGTAGCGGCGCGGTGGGCTCGTTCGGTCACTACCCCTCCATAGGAATTGCTGCGCCGGCTGATCTTCATGTCTGATTTTAATGCGTAAAAACATTTCTTGAATGTCCGCAGTGACGGCGATCGCTCGTTCTCTGAAGCGGAATATGATTCCCGGTAGCGACAGCAACAGATCCGGGCCCTCTAGTAGCCTGTCGTTCAGGCACACGCCGTGACTTTTCGCCGCTGCGTCGAACACTAACCTTTGTTTGCCGGGCTTGTTCGGATTCTGTACGGCGAAGTGAGGCAAGTACCAGCAGATGGCGCTTGTGGTCTCTGCACCGTCGCATGGCACTGCGTAACCCTTTGTTAACAGGTTATTCACTTGGGCACTATATTGCGCGGCAAACTCAGGTGATGCGTCCATTTTCTGTTCGATTCTTTTCAGCCGGCGGAGCGCTGCGCTGTAGCTGGGTGGCATGTTTACGTTGTCGTATTGCCACGGCAGTCCGACCTCGTAGCCACCGTCAATCTTTTTTATGGTTTTGTTGACGATGGCCATCGCTCGTTGGTCGGTACTGTTTACACGTGGTTCTCGTGCAATGCCCAGCGCGTCGATTTTAAAGTGAGCCTCCACCAAGTCGTGAAGCTGTCGGTGGTCGTGCTGCTGCTTCTCGTGTTCGTAGAGATGCAGCACGTTGTCTTCGCTCACGATAACATTGCGCGGTGTGGTCCCGTGTACTACCCAGCCGAGCTGCGTTCGGGATGCAGCCGGCTGGTTGGGACCGCCGACCCGGAGTTCTCTTGACACGATGCACTCCCAGTTGTCCGTCCCCACTAGGATTCCGGGTCGGGTTGGTTCGTAACACACTTCTTCTCTTGGGAGGTTGCGCAGGTGCTCATATTTCAGCAGAGTGTCTGGAATTGACTGCTGGTGAAGCCTCAGGTTTCTCATTGTTCTTGCCTGAAGCTTGTGTGTGGCGCTGTCTTCGCCGATTCCCCTTATTTGGATAGTGACAATCTTGCTTTCTTGGTCACGTGAGGACATGTTCACACCACGTATGTGTAATGGTCGTGACATGCCCTCTGCCCCGATGCTCGCAGCCAAACTTTCATCCATCAGGGTGACGGTGGCTCCCTCATCTAGGAGCGCATGCGTCATCACTTCTCCCCGTGGACCCGCGATGATTACGGGGCACATCTTGAGTAAGACAGTCTTAGGGCCGGTGGCTGTTAGGGTAGCCACCGACATGACTGCCTCCTCCTTTGCGTGCTCTTCAGCTTTATTATCAATCACTGACTTATCTTTGGGCGGTTCCTTTGGCTCTTGATGCAGCGTAGCGTGATGGGGTCGGCGGCACTCGTTCACACCACACAACTTTGCTCTGCACGTAATGCGCCTGTGTTTCTTCTGGGCGCACTTGAAGCAGATTCCGTTTGTTTTTATTAGCTCCCAGCGTTGGCTCACGTTCATTGATTTGTATTTAGGACACTGAGTTAACACGTGGCACTGGTTGCAGCTGGGGCATTTATTTTCTTCGCTATCTTCAATCGTAGCGAACACTGTGTTGGGTTTTTTCCTCTGGATAATAGCGGGCCTGGTTTCCTTCTTTTGGATAGCGGTATTCGTTGTTGTGGTGTACGTATAACGTAACGCCCTGTCCGCTTCTCTCATTAAGAAGTATGACAACACAACGATTTCTGGCTCCGTTGTCCCTTCGTGGTCGCAGGCGAAGTCGCACCATCGAGATCGTAGATGGGGACTTAGCTTTTCCAGTATTTCCCTGGTCAGCAGTGGGTTGTGCAGGTACCCTTTTCGATCGATTGTCTTCAGTACACAGATCGTACTTTGCACTTTGATTGCAAAGCTGTTGAGATCGCTCGCTGAGGGTCCTGGCTTTGGCATCTTCTTGAGATCTTCCAGCGCTTTGTCGATAATGGTTTCTGGTCGGCCAAAGCACTGTTCTAGAGTCTTCATTATTGTTTGCGGTTCTGTGGCCGCGTGTAGGAGTGCCGCGACCGTGTCGCGTGCTTCACCTCTCAGGCAACTTCGTAGCCGCTGAAGATTCTCGGACGGTGACACATTAAACATGGTGGTAGTGTCATGGTAGGACGCCTTGAATGGCAACCATTCACTGATGGCCCCGGAGAACGTCGGCAGATCTGTATGCCGGAGTCGTGGTCTAGCCATCTTCTCTAGGGTGGCAGCTAGATGGTCGATACTGTTCCGGGTTCTCGTCGGCGTCGGTGATCTTCTTCTGGGCATGTTAAAATGTTGTTGCTTGGTACCTTCTTTTGTTTCTAGGTTTCCGGCCCCCTCCTCCCGTGTATCGAGGGGGTTGGTGCGCAGCCACTGGTCCACCTTCTGATTTTGGTGCTCTTCTTGCAGCAGGTCGTCATGAGTGGTTTCTTGGTCATCCTGGATAGCGGAGACCTCTGCTGCCAATCTCTTCTTGACTAGATCGGCATCCAGTTCTAATTCCTTTCTTCGGATGATCGCTAATCTTTCGGCTGCCTCTAGTTCGGCTACTCGTAGCCGCGTGGTTACACTCGTCGTTGACCTTACTGATTGCTGCGGTGATCTTGCTGGCCTCTGTTCGGACGACGGCCCCGCTGTAGCGTGTTCTGTCGTGGTAGTACGCCCGATCATACTCTCGATCCGAGGTGATTCGGGTGGATCGAGAGATAATCGCCTAAGTCGCTCTCGTTCGATACGTTCCGCTTCCCGGCGACGTACTGATACCAGCAATTCTTCGTCCCTTCGTTCTAGGGCCCGCCGTTGTTCTTCGAGTTCTGTTAAATCACTTTGACTACGGGTGACGACCATCGCGTTCGGTTGACGGCGCACAGTGATTTCGCAGAATGTTCAACGCAGGTATGCAGGTATCTTGTAACCGGTTCGGACGTGTTTCGTTCTTGAAATGTAGGTTCTTCAAATCCGACCTCGAAGGACCAGACTATTATGGCGTGGACTGTATGTTGGGGTTGTTCGTGAAATAAAAACTCTTCTTGGTCGTAATTCTTGTTTTATTTGATCTTCCTTTAGACTAGTTAACATTTCTTGGCTTAGTTGGCGTACTACACCCTAACCGAGAGCCGTGCCCTTATATGTGCACGGCTACGTGTGTACAAGTTGTGGACACGTCCAAACAATCCTAGGGCGGTCCACTAATAAAATCCCCGAAATCCCAGTTCGGCTCCCGACAGGTTCATACGTGTTTCGACCTGTCGGTGCCGGACCCTATTCCCTGAGATTGACGTCATACTTGGGGAAATTATTTTATTTACTTGGTTAGGTGTAAGTACTTTTCTCTATACAAAACTACGTTGTGCTCGCTTTTACACAATGTTTCCTTATAAGCTATGGTGAGTGCTTATATATAATAAACTTTATTGTTTTTAATACTTTACAGGCTGCGGTACACGCTTATATGTCATACTTTAATAATCTTTGCGGCCTGCGCTACAATAATAAATTAACGATCTCTTTACAAGCTGCGGCATGCGCTTATACATAACAAATTATCTAACAATCTTTCTACAAGCTGCGGCGTCCGCTACAATTAGAGATGTACTGACTTTTCGCCGATTCGTCGGAAAGCCGACTATCCGGCGATATCTATAGTCGGCAACTAATCGGCCAAAAACATTGACTTAGTAGGCCCAATACTTCTATTCAAACAAATATTATAAAGTGGGAAGAACTGCTTGATTGCTTTTTTGGAACGAAGTCCCTTATCGCGCGTTGCGAAAGGGGGCTAGACGGAAAAAAATAAGACAAAAAGTTGTAACGACACTTTTTGCTATAGTTTTAAGACGTGCGGCGTGCGCGTGTTTGTCTGTCTGTCTGTCTCTCTCTCTCTCGCTCTCTCTCTCGCTCTCTCTCTCGCTCTCTCTCTCGCTCTCTCTCTCGCTCTCTCTCTCGCTCTCTCTCTCTCTCCCCATCACTCTCTCTCTCTTTCTCTCTCTCTCTCTCTCTCTCTCTCTCTCATAGAAAGCAAGCCAGTTATTATCGTTTTGTCTTTCTATTTCGCATTGAACAGTGTGGTGTCGCGACGGTTATTTTTGTTGAGTGTATACAGGTTTTTTGTACATAATAAATAATAAAAAATAATAACAAAAGGAACTTCGTTCCATCCGGGTGTCCCTTGACACCTCTCAAGTTATTTTTGTAATGGATAAACTCAAAAAATACTTAACTTATTTTAAAAATATTTCATCTGTAGAAAGTACTATTATCAGCGAATAACATAGGCTATATTTTATTTTCAAAACTACGCTTTAAAACGGGTACAGGGGATGTTAAAGTTCGAAGGCAAACGTACGGAATCTACGCGGAAGAAGTCGCGGGCAAAGATGAAGCTAGTAGATATTCATATAGGGTAAATAAAATAAAAACCTTTATAAACAATGTTTTTAATTACACTTAAAAAAAAAACCTCTTCCTACAAGCCGGCGCGCGCAGCGGAGGGAAATAAAGGGTGATGCTTGTATGTTGGCCCCACATGCGCCAATATTGGTTACAGTATTTTATTTTTGAAACAGTAAGTTCAAGCAAATGACTGTACATTGGCTTACGTTCGCCCAAAGTGTACTGTGGGCTTGACACTTTGCCGATGGCGCTCGAACATCACCGATAGTAATGATCGGATGGCTGGCTAGCCGGCTATTTTACAACCGACTAGTCAGCCAGGCTTGCCCCCCTTTTACATGGGACTAATGTAAAAATAGCTAGCGAAATATGAGTCTACTATAGGTACACCTCTGCCTTACCCTTCAGGAAATACATACGTAGTGTTATGTTGATGAAAAGTCGGCCAGTCGACTGGTTATCGATATTCATAGCCAGCCCATCTCTAGTCAAAATGGAGTGCTTCCCATATCGTGACTGAGGAAACCGGATCTATCACCGAAAGCCATTTTCATAATAGGAAAAATCCATAACATGAAGATGGTTGCAATCAGTTCGTTATCATCAGAGTGCACCAACTCCTTGAACTGGTAAACCAGACCTTTTCATCACGAAGAAAAATATTTTTTCACGAGATAAAATGGTGCGATATTCATTTGTTTTTAAATATCATATGGAAAAGGCTAGGCTAAACAAACAAAAAAACAAAACATATGTGTCCGATAAAACGATTTCAGCACTTACGAGTACTACTCTTTTCTCCGAAGAAGATGTTATCTTCTGCCGCATGCTGCAAGAACTACAACTGCGGGTGTGGAAGGTACCATAGATGAAATGTATTTCTCGTAAACCCGAGTCTCATTGACCACGAATGACGTCATCATCATCATAATCAGCCCGAAACAGTTAATGACTGACATAATGAATCATTGATGGAACTGTAGTGCTATTAGCAAATAGTCGACATATAATGCCTACGGACAGAATACCTTAGTCATGTAATACATTAATAGAGAGGTAGATTAATAGAGGTATTTCGTCACGTCCGCTTCTACTCAACATGGGTATCCAATATGGGTATTCCCTAATAAATACGAACACTTATGGGAAATTAGGGATTTCGACAGCCTATCTGGGTATTCCGTTGTTGAAACACAGCATGACGAGGAATTTCCAGTACAACACAGTAATCTCATTAGAAAATCAGCAACGAAAATAAACATAGGTATGGAAATATTATCAATGCGACGCGTCACGCGTGTTAAGCCAAAACTCGTTGACGTGGACGCGAGGCATGATGGCGGCAGACGCGCGCCACGCATCCTGCACGCACGCCCACCGTGATCTGACGTCACGGCGAAAACATAAGGGACATGGATTTTGATAATGCTGCATACATTGCGGCTGTATTCCTTGAAGAGATATGCAGAGGTGTAACTACAATACACCCACATATCACCAGTTATATTTAATTTCCATGTCATAGGCGGCGCGCCTATTGCCAGCGACTGGGAACTAATCCAGACTCCGAGCTGGTACTGAGAAATTCCTGATGGAATAACACCATAACACTGCTTGACCCGAGAATTGAACCCACGACCTTACGCTCAGCAGTTATAAGCGGTTCTTTCCACTGGGCCAACAAGGCAGTCTTAGTTCTTTTTTTTAATATTGATCTAATATTAGTGCTAAATGAAACTGTCCATGTATTTACTTCAAATGTTAATACGAAATTATTATATATAATTACTAGCGTTTGCACGCGTGGATTTTAGAAATAAAATGGAACCTACATTTTAAGTTAGACTTCTAGCAATACATCGCTGTAAACTGCACTAAATTCCATGCAGTATTTTTTGCTGGATGTGTGAACAAGCAGACAAGCAGACAATAATTCGATATATGAGATGTTTTAGCTTCTGTTGCTATAAAATACCCCCCCCCCCCATATTAGTTAATAGGTTAATCTTGAATTCTAAAATGTTAGACATCCGTTTTTTAACCTCTTTTTACCATTAACTAGCTGTGCCCTCATGTCTGAAAATAACAGTATGCTGCTAAGAGAAGATGTATCACCATGGGAACGAGAGGAACCTCCGACCTGACTTAGTGATTTATCCTTATGTTGGATTTTGGATATATTCTTTCCCTATTTCAATCGAGTTTTCTTCAGATTTTTGTGGGTTTTACAAACTTGCTCGGAACCCTAGTTCTTGATCTGAATTAAATGCAGGTTAGTTACTCCTTTTAACCACAGCTATCTTTCAGCCAGTGATAGTGTCGTCAAAATCGGTCGGATTAATTGAAAAGAACAGACAGAAAATTAAAAAGAAAACTGATTTTTTTCATAACTAACTACCGCTGAAACTTAAATGAAAAGCAGTTATTTTGACATTACAAACAGACACTTCAACTTTATTTATTTGTTTGTATATTTATATATACACTGCCAGCCTACTGGGCACTTTTCCCGTTGACAATGATGCAGATACATTTTTCGATGCATCGTGACTCTTTTTTTATTTTTTTCTTTTCATGTATTAGAAGCTTTATCATTGTCGAAGATTTTTTTTGTATAAATGTTACATAGATTGGGTTACTGCGACGAATTATTACTGTGTTTTAATCCTGAAATTCAAATATATAAAAAAAACAACAGACATTTTACCCACATGCTTCCTCCAATTTTAGCAAATAGTCGACAAACCGAAGAACCGCTTTGACGACATATGTCGCGCAGCGGGCGAAGGTTCGCCTGCGACGCAGGAGGTTGAGGGTTCGATTCCCGCCTTGGGACAAATGTTTGTACGATCTAGGTACAAATATTTGTTCCGGGTGCTCTGGGTATTTGCTATGTATAATAAAAAATATCTATGTAATGTGTTGTATTAAGTATATAAGTCATCTAGTACCCATAACACAAGCTCTGCTTAGCTTGGGGCTAGATGATGCTGTGTGGATTGTCCAGCATTATTTATTATTATTTATTATAATTCAATTGAGTAATCAATTGGATAGATACAACGCAATCCAATATGGGATATTATATTTATTATGAAAGCGTGTTTTAAAGACTTGGGTGTGGTGATCGACCGGTTCCGGAATGACGTCACGGACTCAGGTTATTTCTGATCACACGAGGGAACCGTACAACGAAGATATTAGGGGTATTATTTTAAGGTTCATTGCCCCGCCCTATTTTGTTTTTAAAATACGTTCACTTACGTATTTTTAAAGTTTTTGATTGCGCCGATGGTCTAATGGTTGCAAGTGCTACTCTTGAGCAGGATATCTTGGGTTCGATCCCCGGGTCGGGTAGTATCATTGAGGTTTCTCAGGAACAATCCGAATTCTGGATTAATGCACGATTAATGGCAATACGGTCAACCTCTTATATAACTGTCGAAATGTATTATCGACACATCTCTGCCATACCTTTCAGAGAATAATAATAATGGTTTTATAGGAAACAAAATGAAAAAAAAAACATACAAAAATGATCAATGTTAAACGAAGATAGCTGCATAAGTTACAAGAATCTAGGAATGATGATGTTTTGATTGCTTAAAGTGATGTCACGTTACCAGCGGGCTGGTCTTTTTTTGGCCCAAGAATCAGCATTGCCATTCAACGTGGCAATTGTGCCAGCCTTTTGGGCACTTTTCCCGCTGACGATATGCGAATGAATCGATGCCCTGTGATTCTTTTTTTTATTTCTTTTCATGTAGGTACAGTGTGCCCCAATGGGTCAAATTTATTAGACAGATTTTCAACTTTATTACAAAATTATAAGGTTCATGTTCAAATGGTAAAATTTGACTCATTGGGGTAGCTTGATATGCTGGCGTCTGTAATAGTTTTATTGATTATTTAAAACAATGAATTCAAAGTGGGTGTGTCTTTGTTAATAATATAATAAAATGATTGTTTGTCGCCGTTATACTATGTATTGTTATTTATAATAAAAGCAATTGTTAACATTAATATCGTTTTACAGTATCACAAAAGGAAATGCAACAATGTACGAACAAGTGCAATTATTTTCAAATCCGACATGGGTTCTATAATACAGCCGATAATAATACATAAATAACACATTTTCAGAAGATAAATAATAATAGGTACCAGTCTGTTATTGTCTCACAGAAGGGCCAAGGTCTCTTCTCACGCAGCATTAATCACCACGCTCGCTTCAGGCGGGTGTCGATTTTAGACTAATCTTCTATAAAAATAAATAAAGTTGAAGTGTCTGTTTGCAATGTCAAAATAAAAGCTTTTTTCTTTCTTCTTTTTTTTTGTTTTTATTGTTTTAAATGCATAATGAAAGCTTAGACGGTAGTTATACTGTCTGTTTGTCCGTCATCTATCTGTTTGATTGAAGTAATCTCCGAAACGGCTGGACAGATAAAAATGAAAACCCAGTTTTGTTAAATTTCACGAAGGAACGAGGAGAAAGTCGCCTTTACAGCTAGTACCTACCTCTGAATATAAAGGTAGACACGAAGATAATTATACTGCACAAAACCAACCTTTGGACTTCTGTCTACATACCAGAAACAAATATATTTTGCATATAAGCATAACAATACAAGTTGACAACTACCTAGGTATATAATTGTTAGAATCATGTAAATTTTTAAGCAAAAATATTTGGACATTTACACAGAATATTATGATTGAGACATATTTGTTTTTTGAATAATATAAGTATGAGTATGTTGTAACTACAAAGGAATCGTGAGGAGTCTGTATTTGTTTATTTTATACTAGCTAAGAACTCGGTTCTGTCCATCTTTGTATAACCAATATCAATACATGTATTGGGATTTCAACTTAGAAAAAAAACTTTTTAGTTTTTCTAAAAAAAATAACACGAGCAAGCAATTTCAAACTCTTCTAGCACGCACGAGGCTAGCAGGAAGTGTGTACTGTTTATCCATGAAATTTAAATACAAATTTCGAGCAGCATAATTTACTAATTATAAGAGCTTAGATAAAAGTGTAGACCTTTAGAGCATTTAATGCTTATATATAGTGTAAAACTATGAGATTAAAACATTTTTACTATTATAAAATCATAACATCATGCTTGTCCTTTCACCTAAGGGTTAGGCAGAGGTTTTCTGTCTTGACGACCTATAGTGGCGCAGCGGGCAAAGGTCCGCCTGCGACGCAGGAGGTTGCGGGTTCGATTCACGCCTTGGGAAAAATGTTTGTACGATCTACAAAGATTTGTTCCGGGTGTTCTGGGTATGTTCTATGTATAGTAAAAGATATATATTTATGTAATGTATTGTATTAAATATATCAGTCATCTAGTACCCATAACACAAGCTCTGCTTAGTTTGGGGCTAGATGATGCTGCTTCAATTGTCCAGCTCTATTTATTATTTATTTTATGTCTTCCGGGGGTCAGAAAGCACATATGAATTGAAAAAGTCACATAGGTACTTGCCTGGGTTGAATATGTAAGTCCCTTGTATTACTCTCCAACTGCCATAAAAATTGCGGCTGCAAAAAAACCCATACGAAAAAATACAACAAAACAAAATAATACAACAACAAGAGAATGTTAGTATAATAATAATAATAAATTAATTTAATTAGACAACATTGGTCCACTGGTTAGTAAATACACAAACTTATCAACTAGGGGTTAGTATTTATTAACTAAGTACACATACTAGCAACCGGACATAATGCCTTAACATTGGTGCATCGTGTTGTTCCGCTAGGATTTTCAAAATGCTGTTGCTGCTAGCCCTCATTCTGCTTAGCAAGGATGCTGTCTTTTTCCTTATAATGGCATAAAAGTCGTCAGTACGTACCACAGCAAACATGCTAGACGCACTGCAGAACCGAGGCAACCGAGGTATAGTACTGTATACCTAGCTACTAGCACACTCTGCTTACCACCTTTCTCGAAGAATGTATCAGACGGACAGGTGAGCTGTTAATTGGTACGTATGAATCGAACCGCAACCGCAGAGTCAACCAGAAAGACTCTCAACACTAAGAGTGTGTTAAATATTAACGAATGTGGAATATTTTTCAGTATTTTTTTCCTTATCATTATATTGATAAAACTACCACTACTAACTGCCTTGATGACCTAGAAGACGCAAGCACTACAGCTAGTAATATATGCCTGTGTTGGATTCCCAGTTCGGGAAAGGTGTTTGTATCTAGAGTTTCTCAGTAGCAAGCCATTTAATGAAAAATAAGTTTGCACTCTCGCCGCCACGGTTGGCGCAGTGGCTGAGCGATTTCCAGCTGCACTACGTGTCGCCTGTTCGATTCCATTTTTATGGCCTACAGGTAATTGTTCCGGGTCTGACTGTTTGTGTATGTAAGTTTAAATGTTTATTAACTCACCCACGATACAGGAGAAATTCCTAGTTTGGAGCAACGTTCTTTTAAAAATAAATATCTTGTTAATTGTACCTAAACATTGGAAGTTGCCATGTCATATTTTTTTGCAGGTACCAAACACTCACTCTACATGTCTGAACGTCGTGAACTAGCCATGTGTAAACAATAATATCGTTAAGAAGGTATTTTATGACAGTACTTAATATGCTGAATGAGCACACATGTGGTTTTCTTCGTCTTATGCAAGACAATGAAAAATGACTTTGTTAAAGCTTAATTTACCTTTTCAAGAATACCAAAAACTGGGGTGAGTGGAAACCAAACTTTTTTAATGATAATAGGGTAGTATCCTTAAAAATTCTGATTGGCCCGTTAATTGGATTACTCAAAAATACTGGACACGTATTTTGTCTTCTGTCACATAAGCCAAAAATGTCGACGATATAGTGCGTTGAAATTGCGCGTGACCTCACGCAGTTATACACTTCTAACGTAACAGTGACATCACAGGCCCCTTCTCCGGAACTTTGATGTGCTATATCATTGTTACTTTTTATTGATTTGAGTAAGCAAAAAATACGTGTCCAATATTTTTTGGTAATCTTACTGACGGACTAAATAGACTTAATATATATTTTACCCAGGGTGTCCTAGGTAAAAATATATCAATGTAACCTTTCCCTATTATATCACTTTGTTATCCTGAAAGAAAATTAGTTATGCTAGATAGTAAGCTGTTAACGTTCTATTTAGGTCACGTCAACCGCAGGGAATTCCCTGCCCACCTTGAAAGTGAGTAAGCGTTAAGATATACACTTGTCCTAATTACTGTGAATTTCACAATATTATTCATTCACTTGAAATGCATACAGCTAATATAAACAAAGAATTATTTACAACCATTTCGTCATGTTTGTTATTGTTGTAGTTGTGAGGCACGTTTTGTGTATGAATGTGGAGGGTTACAAGAGTAGAGGGAGACAAAAGAAAAGATGGATAGATTGTGTGAAAGATGATATGGCTAGACAGGAGGTGACTATTGTGATGGTTGGAAATAAAGATACAGTATGGAAGAAGAAGAAATTCTGCGCCGACCCCAAATTATTTGGGATAAGGGTAGGAGGATGATGAAGTTACACTTATATAGACCAAATTTAATGTCAATAAAAATATATTAAAAAATTACCAGAATACATGATACGAATTAATTCAATAACTATACAAAATTATGAATAACAAATATTAAATAAGTAAAATAACAAAAAATAACTATACTTCACTAATAATAATGAACAATATTTAAGCTAGTAAACAAATAAGCA
The DNA here is from genome assembly GCA_905147745.2 of Phlogophora meticulosa. Classification (NCBI taxonomy): domain Eukaryota; kingdom Metazoa; phylum Arthropoda; class Insecta; order Lepidoptera; family Noctuidae; genus Phlogophora; species Phlogophora meticulosa. The sequence continues at coordinate 16,272,228 of LR990522.1, read as the reverse complement.
ATATTAAATTTAATTAAATAAATAACAAATTAATTGATAGTATCGCATATGAAATATAAATAAAATAAGTAAAGGAATGGAAATATAAAAAAAAATGGGTTATAAAATCAATCAAGATTTATAACAAGGAAAAATAATAAAGCGCTCTTCGTCTCTCTAATTATTATTTTTTTGCTGTTACCGACAACAGTAAGCATGAGGTCCTAGGTTCGATTCCCAGGTTGGACAAAGTTTTGTTGGGTTTTATCAGCAGCAGGCCGGAGTCTGTATTTGTGGCCAGTAGACAGCAGCAGGCTCGCCGGCTTATTACGTGGAACATAAACACAAAGGGCAAAATGTAGCTGTACTATAGCTCTACTGCTAGGTATACCTGTGCCTAACCCGTAGGGCAATACGGGCGTGATGTCATCATGTTAGTATACAATTTCATCGCTCACTATTTTGATCCTCCAATTTTTCCGCTACAACTGTTATTTACGTCCAAACTTTGTACCATTGACTACTAACTAGAGTAGTGGCGGGAATCGGGATTGACACGGGATCAAAATAACCGCGCTAGATATAGAGGTGTGGCACGGGATCTTGGACTTTGTACCGGTTTCTATTTTAGTTGCAAAACATTACACTCCTACTTGGTAGCATGTGTCTGTCTGATCTGTGATCCCTGTACACTGTGTACTCTCAGTTTCTTCGAACATTGTAAGAAGCTTTGTTAAAAAGGAAACGTGACTACATTGGTATTTCATGTATTTTTTTTGCCTAACACTAGGAATATCTCCACTAGGAAGTTTTGAGTATGAATGTAGAGGGTTACAAGAGTAGAGGGAGACCTAGGAAACGATGGATGAATTGTGTGAAAGATGATATGGCTAGGAAGGAGGTGACTTCTGAGATGACGGCAAATAGAAATGTATGGAAGAAGAAGACATACTGCGCCGATCCCAAATAAATTGGGATAAGGGCAAAAAGATGACTATGAATTTCTCCTGTGTCGTGGGTGCGTTTACAAACATTCAAATTCACATACACAAACAGCCGGTACCTGTAGGCCATACAACCCACGACACGCGACGCAGCAGTCAATCGCTCAGCCACTGCGCCAACACGCGTTTTCACTTTTAAATCAGCGAATGTGTTACTAAGAAAATAAAATGCCACAAAAGAAAACGCACCCTTCTTTGTTAGCTATATGTATGTGCAGATTCTGTCCTAAGCTCTTTTGCTTCCTTGTAGTAATTTCCTCACAGTGAATTCTAGCTTGACAGCGATTGATAAATCAGAAGCGCGTAGCGTCTTTGTATTTTGATCTACATCGAAAGAAAGATCTGTTTACACGATTCAAGTCACAAGTAACAATCGATAACTGCTTGACAATTAAGCTTGTCCAATATGCATTGATAGCTGCGCAACTAAACTGGCCTTACCAGAAAAAACAGTGTAATAGTTTTAATATTTTAGTAACTTAGTTTTAAGAATATGTTGTAATTTTCTCTCATATTAGTATAAATTAAAAATCAGGTTCGTCGAATTATCGAAACTTTTCATTAAAAATATCGATATATGTAAAAAAATATTTTAATATATTGCTATCAAAATACAAGTGTTACATTTTTTTTCGTTGCCCTAGCTCAAAAGGCTCAATTGAACAACCCACTAGGATGTCTATGAAACACATCTCTCATCTTTAATAGAAATGAGCTCACAGTCCAGCTTTAACCAACCACGGGTTGGCTTTCTTATCTACCTGAAAAATACCTACTCTAGATGCAAGAGTCTTTCCCAATATAGTTCTGGACTTTTGGCACATTCTACTTATCCCATTTATCATGTGTGGGATAATTATAGCCAAGCATTGCACTATAAATACCTTCTAGGCGCTACTATGACCAGTAATAAAACGATTACGTATAGAATCTACATCGTACATTCCCAAAAAAAATGTTATCAAAAATATTACTTACAGGTTGTTGAACCTTGAAAAAATTTAAATACCAGTCTCTATTACTGTTCCACAGCAGGGCAATGGCCTCTTCTCATTCAAAGAAGGCACGTGCAATAATTACCACGCCTGTTCAAGGCAGGTTTATAATTACAAGGTGACGGGTAGTCAGAAGCCCGAAAGTGTGACTACCAGTCTTACCAAGGAGTATCGTGTTATTTGTCAAAATCAAAATTCATTTATTCAAATTAGGCTGAGAATCAGCACTTTTTGAACGTTAAAACGTTTACAAAAGACAATCCCCCAAAACGCCCGCCAGTTCAGTTCCTAGTGTTTTGCTGGGAAGAAGAAGTGGCGGAACAAACTCCCCAGCAACACGTCTGTCTGATAAGTTTGAAGAACTTGAAGCTATACAACATGTGTCAAAAGTTGTGTTGCTCAGTAATTCGCTTGTGGAGATCAGATTAGCAGTTGCTCCATGTAAAATACTGGTATTCAGCTGCATCTGGTTAGACTGGCAGCAGATCCTAACATAGTTGGAAAATGGCTAGGCAGAGGCAGAGGTAGTGATTTCTGACTAGCTGCACCCCGGAGTTTCACCCACTACCGTGATGGTACAAGTAATTACCATTATCCTTCTTCTTTAAGAATTGGGTTAACAATCAATTATTGAAATCAACTCTTCAAATCCGACTGGTGCTTAATTTCTTGAAACAAATATAATTATAGAATAAAGTAGTGTAGATATCCAAGATATCAGTCAAGAGCTAGTGGCTAAATAAAAATAGCTAAACAAATCGACCTTCAAGGTTAAGCAACGCTTGCCAAGGTCAGTCTGCGGATGGGTGACCATATATAATATATCGAGACTCCTCCGTACTTCTAAAAGCACGATAAGCCGTCGTCTGGCTTTTAGTTGTAAATCTTTGACAGTTGTTACGGGTAGTCAGAAGCCCGTAACTCTGACAACCAGTCTTACCAAGGGGTATCGTGTTGCCAGTGTTGCCCAGTTACTGGGCTGTGGAGGTAACATAGGCAGCCGCTTCATGTAAAAGACTGATATTCAGCTGCATCCTGTTAGACTGGAAGCCGACCCCAACATAGTTGGGAAAAGCAAGCTAAGTTGACACTGATGATCCAGTCTATCGGTTTAACCTTGCCAACACGAGCGTCACGCCCCCTACATTCCCGGAAACAAAAACCTCAGTAACACTATACTCTAAAATACACCCACAATTGTAACCCAACGTAAATAATAAAAAACAAAACTATTCATGACCATTCAAAAAGTAATTTAATACTTATAGTTAGTGAAATAACACGCCGGTGCCCAATGTACTACACATTGCCGGCACGTGATATGCGCGCACGCAGGCGCGGCGTGCGACCACTCCCCTCCGTGACGCTAGCAGAGGGACACTGGTTCGAATCCGTTTAAAAATATGTAACCATCAAAAAAAAAATTGATGGTTACATTATTTCAATTTGTTAGGGATCCCTAATTTGTATTTTAATCATACTAAGCTTATGTTACTCGCTGATAATATAGCTTTTTATAGGTGAAAGAATTTTAACATCTGCTCAGCAGTTTTAGAGTTTATCTATTCTTAGTAAATAAAGTAAATCTTTTCTCTTTATAATATTAGTTCAGATTAGAATTTTAATTGGTTTAACTACGATTCAGTCTATGTTTAATTTTTGAAAGAAGATTTTTTGTATCTGTAAGTGTGTAGAAATTGGGTTTTTTAACACACTAGCTTTGCCCCGCAGTTCCACCCACTACTAAGGGTCGTAGTGTGACGTTAAATAGTCTATAAACTTCCTCAATAATTGGGCTATATAATACAAATTTTTCAAATCCGACTAGACGTTCCAGAGATTTCCGCGTTTAAACAAACGAACTCTTCAGGTTCATAATATTAAAATATTTAAATATAATAGTAAAAATTGATACGTTTTGATCGAAATCGATACTGAAATCACGAAGAAAGATGGAGTTTATCAAGACAGTACATCACATCACAAAACATAGCTAGTATACTCACATTTTGAAAGGTAATAAGGACAAAAATGATTTAAAAACTAACTGAAAATAGGGTCATGGGGTCCGTGTGCCCATATAGTTTTTCGAGAAATCACGAAGCGTTTGTTCGACTCTTAACGTGACAGGAGGGCTGGCCTTTTTTTGGCCTAAGAAACAGCATTGCCATTCAACGTGGCAATGCAGTCAGCCTTCTGGCCACTTTTCCCGTCGTCAGTGATGCGGATGAATTTTTCGATGCCCTCTGATTATTTATTTTATTTTATATTTTCATGTATTAGTTGTATCGTTTTAAAGAAATTTTGTATGGGCACACTGAATCTATGTTCTTCATTTTATAGACTGAAAATTAATTATTAATTTTATTTTACAGAAGGCTTGCAGAGTAACAAACTACTGATGCAATGAGTATAATGTTAACAAATAGCAAATTACAAGCCTCCACACATAGATAATAAAGGTCTACAGAAATAAAGTACTTACATACAAGTGAATCTAATTTGACGACTTTTGAGGCGCAGCAGGCGAACTGACTGCGACGCAGGAGGTTGCGGGTTCGATTCCCGCCTCGGGACAAATGTTTGTACGATATAAAAAGATTTGTTCCGGGTGTTCTGGGTATTTTCTATGAAAAAATATCTATCTATATAATTTATTGTATTAAGTATATTAGTCATCTAGTACCCATAACAATAGCTCTGCTTAGCTAAATGATGCTGCGTGGATTATCCAGCATTATTTATTATTTATTTATTTGGTAAGAGAGTAGTAGATAAGTTAACTATCCTTGAAAAATAACGGTACCAAAAGCCGTCTTAAGGTCGCCACACTGATGCAGAACAAGTCGACATTAAGGTCCCTAGGAAGACCATTGAAATGAAGTGCACTTCTTATTGAAAAAACAGGAGCATAATTACGCCTGATTCAAAGGTAATTTGGATAGCATGCAACTCGGTTGCATGTGGAACAAAGAGGTGGACCGTTGTTAATCCGTATTTATTTAATGGTCCACCTCTTTGGTCCACTGGTTGCACGCGCTACTGCTGAGCATGAGATCCTGGGTCAGATTCTCAGGTCGGGAAAGAGTAATTGGGTATTCCCAGTTAGATTTTATGAGCAGTAAGGAGTATGGATTCGGGCCCGGTTCATGGCGAGAGTCTCGACCCCTATTACATGGGACTGGCAAAATGTAAGTGTACTGTAGGTACCCCTCTGCCTATCCTTTCGCAGATTACCGGCGTGGTGCTGTGATTATGTAAATTAACAATCAAAACACCTTAGTTTCTCTGCAAGTTAGCCTTGAAGAACTATTGCGTGTTTGGGCCGAACAAATAACAACAATATGTTTATTTTATTTTCAACACGTGTAACCAAACAATATCTATAGAGGCAAATATGTATAGAAAAGACTTGAAAAATGGCAGTCATGGGGACTTCTGACAGAAGAAAAAACTTAAAACTTTGGAGTAACTGTCAGTCTGGTGCAACACGTCACAGTAGAATGTCAAACCCATATGTTTGCCCCCACCAAAAATCTCTCAACACGGCTCAAGAAATTTTCTCTTCAATTACGTGTGTGTACCTGCTTCAGTGTGTTAACAGAAAAATACTTGAAAAATTTGGAAAAGACGGTACTAGACGGAGTGATCAATATGGCTTGGAAGTTGTCCTTTCTGGGGCAAGGACAACTTCCAAGGCATTTTGGGATGGGATCCCATCTTTCTAGTACTGCGGGTGCAGTAAACCTCAAACAGCGAAAATATAACAAACTTAAAAGGAGTTGTACATTTCAGCCGATTAGGGTGGAAGCACTAGGGCCACGTGTGCCCATCTACTTTTTCTGGACATCACTAATAAGTGGGTTGACTATTCATGTGGCTTGCCACTATTGGCCAAAGACTGCCACTTGACGTGGCTACTATACCAGCCTTTTGAAAAATTTTCCCGTTGATAGCGTTGCGGATGAAATGGTTGATGAAATTGTTGATTATTTCCTTCCCTCTTTTATACATATTAGTACTGTTATTTTTAGTCTCATCATCATCCTCCTGCCCTTGTCTTCTTCTTCCATAAATTTCTATTTTCTGTCACCTCAGAAGTCACCTCCTTCCTAGCCATATCATCTTTTACACAATCCACCCATCGTTTCTTTGGTCTCAAACAATTTTCAACAAAATTCACACTCAAAACTGTCCTCACAACATGATCCTCATACCTTCGTATCAAATATCCATACCATAACAACCGATTTCCACACAACTTCTCGGTCACAGTCTTACTTACTCATTTCCTATTCATATCTATTCGCGTAACGCCACACATTCTTCTTAACATTCTCATCTCAGCTGCATGCAACTGCAGCTACAACCTTTCATTCATCCCTGCATCCATCATCCTTATTTTTATCCTTAATTTTATAAAAATTAGACAACAGCTTCTTTGAAATAGGAGTTTATCAATCATATTTTGCTAGAATACTACGAACAGTATCAGTTTTATAGTATCTTCTAGTAGCTTAATTTCTAAGACCTAACTCCGGGTTTTCCCTACTGAAATTCCCACTACACCACCCACACATACCGTAGAACCGATATAAAATAAATTAATCGTAATGTATCTTGTAAAAGGTAAACATTCGGTCTAGGCTTGAGTTATGGCAGACATCTGGTGGTGACGTCATGATTACACCTCTTCTTCAAGTTCCGGGTAATCTTTCTTTCTTACTAACCTAGGACGGAAAGTGTGCTGGTACTATTCCTGTCGGTTGTTTTCAACTTTTGAATACTGTTTACGCAATATAAAGTCTATTTTAGTTGACCTCCTTAGTATGATGAGCAACACGATTGCTGACAAATGCTTGCACTGACTGGACAGGCCCACACAAATGTGTGTGGTTTTTTAATCTCGGAAACTAATCTGCATGGTTCTCATATGAGCAATCTGCACGCGTTGAAACCACCATTAGTTAATAAAAATAACACATTTGGAAAACTTTTCATACCAGAATCTGCCTCGTCTTATCTCAAGCGCCTGCCTATGTGACCTCAATAATTCAGTAGCACGATACCCCTTGGCGTTACTACCCGTAACGGCTGTCAAAGATGTCAGCTGGGATCAATGGTTTGGAAAATATAATGGTATCCTGCTGACTTACTTTGGAAAAGGCTTGCTAGATGTGTACAAAGAACAGATTCTATGATGATGTAGTCCACCATTATTCTCCAAGTTGATACAAACTTAGCGACTGACGTCATATGTGGGACAGTGCATAGCGGTGTGATAACGGATTAGTCAGCGGTATACCGCCCCCTGCATACCATGACACGATTAGCTAAGCTTATCTGTGTTTCATTAGTTATTGTTGTATGTAAGCACGCAAATGTACAGAGGTGGACTTACTGTCAATTTCAATAACGTTTCTCAAACCTAATCTCAATCATCTGCCTAGTCTTTTCCCAACTATGCTGATCTGCTTCCAATCTAACCGAATTTAACTGAATACCAGTATTTTATATGGAGCGACTGCCTATTTGACCTCCACAACCCAGTTCCTGGGATACACGTCGTGTCGCATCACTGTCAACGGGAAAAGTAGCTGGCAGCATTACCACGTTGAATGGCAATGTTAATCTTTTGGTCGAAAAAAAGGCCAGCCCTCTGGTCACGTGAATAGTTGACCAAACGTTTCGCGATAAAATACCTTAGACTGATGCAGTGATAAACCGTAGTGTGCTTCCGCAAGCAACTGGAAAAGAAAAAATGTGCTGGTTATACTCCATACAAATTCATACACGACATAGGCACTTTACGTTCGACATAGATGAGGTGAAAAGCTACTAAATAATCACGTAAATCGGCCCAGTAATGACGGTGTAGGCACAGATATCGGCCCAGTAATGACGGTGTAGGCACAGATATCGGCCCTATCCGAAGAACAGCGCTGCGGTTTTTGTTCTTGGTTTAAATATCGCCAAAAAGCCTCCAATCTCAGCATATACCTAATATTCTGAGATAGGGAGACTTTATGGTCGCGCACAGGTCCTTTTTTTTGTGTGTTTAGCTTTATGTTTTTGTTGTTTTTATTACTCATAAAAAATAGTCGCCAAAAGCACAACCTCTTTCTCCATTTTCTAGAACAAGAAAATCAATTGGAACTACAAGTAACAACACACAATTTAGTTGTTGTTGTAGGTGTTGATTTAAGTTCCCGCCAACCTTGCTCTCAATAGGAAACCATAAACAACGGGTGAGATGAAGACATATATTTATACCGTGGTTAGCAACTGTCACGTTCAGACGTGTTAGCTGCCCCACACACGTGCAAAGTTTAAATTTTCCATACGGACAAAGTTATTATAATCAAACCCGACGGTGATTTGCTGGTCTAGTTGTCGCAAATGTTGCTGATGAACATGAGGTCCTGGGTTCGATTCCCGTGTGAAAGTGATATTGGGTTTTTCCAAGTGAAATTTCTAGTAGAGTAGCTGCCTGGAGTAAGGATTTGTGCCAGGTTCATGGCAATAGGCACGCCTATTCTATAGGTACATTTCTGCCTAAACCTTCGGGGTATACAGGCATGATGTTATCTTATATATAAAATTCTCGTATCACAATGTTAGTTGCCATACTCCTCCGAAACAGCTTGACTGTTTTTATGAAATTTTGTGGGCATATTGGGTAGGTCTGAGAATCAGCCAACATCTATTTTTCATACCCCTAAGTGATAAGGGTGGTCCACCCCAAACATTTTATATGGCAAAACAACGTTTGCTGGGGCAGCTAGTATGAAAGTATTTACGAAAATTATACAAAAAAAAACATTTTTAATAAATTTGTCTCTCCGTTTATATGTTGACGGCGTCCTTAAAAAAAATTAAGGACACTACCCTATTACACGCTGATGAAGTCGGGGGTAACAGTTAGTTTACCCAATAAATTAATGAAGACTTCAGTGTGTCCTTGAACAATTCGAGACATAAATAGAACTGATGACTCACAAAAGTAAATACTCGCCACAAAAGTAAATAAAAGTACAAAAAAATACACAACATGACATGGTTTTATTGCATTTTATGATTCACCTGTTCAAGTTCGATGACTTTTTGTAATCGCTTCTTTACTGAAGTATTGTAAGGGTTAATGCGGTGTGTTTCCATTTGTAGTAGGTACTTATCTTATAGCGAAGCATCTTCTAAAACAAGCTTTTCGAAGTCATCATTTGAAAGCTCAATTAAGAACGAATCGATATATTTATACTCGTATGTATCCGACTGTCTATGATAGCTATTTTTCTTTTTAAATCACAATATTACAAAACATGTACGATTCCTTATCTTGGAAGGAGAAAACGAAACCCTTTTAGGATCACTTAGCTGTCCGTATGTCTGTCTGAAAATTCCCTTTTTCTCAGGAACATTTGGAGGTTTCAAGTAGAAATTAATATCAATCCATTAGAGCTCTAAAAAACCAATTTTTAAGTCAACGCAATAAAAAAATACTTCTATTTATGTGACATATTTTCTCATCATACTCACAAGTAAATCAAAACTTATAGTGTGTTCCTGTAGACCTAGAGCTATGAAATTTAGCAAGAAGCAACGTCTTACAGCACAAGGAACGCTTCAGTAAGAAAAATGTAAATTTGTGGTTTATCACATAGGTTTAAAACGAAATAGGCTATATAGCTGAACCTTCTTGAAGATACATCGACACAGTCCACTCTTACATTATTTCAATTGGAACCTCATTGTGAAACACTGTCTCTTAAGATACAGGATACCCTAGTTTAAGAGACAGAGTTTAATATATTGTGTACAGATTTCTGCAGCATCCAATGTTTAGTGTAATCGTAAACTTATACTATCTGTAATTTTTTTGGGAAATAAAGATATTTATTTATTATATTTATTAATAAGGTGCCCAACGTTTATACGGATCCGTCGGTGCGAGAGTCACAACTCGCACTGGTCCGGTTTTTTTTTTGCAACAAAATGCGATTTTCCATTGGAAGGGAACACACAGGGCTGTGAAAGGATAGGGGGGACCCCAGCCTTTAAAGCCAAGTAGTGGCTTTTATAAGAGCTTCTACTGTTTCCTAGGTATAAAATAAGTAATATTTCTTCGAAATAATTTCATATCACTTACCATACTTTGTAGACTGCTCGCGTGTACAGTAATCGGTACAGAGGCCAGCACATCAAGCTACCCCAATGCATACATTCTTGTATGCTCTGATCGCGCAATTAGCCGTGTACCTCGCTGTAATATGTCAAAGTCGTGATGCCCAGTCATGCCACATGGTTACAACATACCCAGACCTAGACTGGATAGTCTGGTCTAGAACATAATGTAATATAGCTTGTTACAGTATAATAACGAAATTACGACCTTGCCTGCAGTTTTAGCTAGTGGTCATACTAGCTAAAACTGCAGGTAAATTGCAACAGACAAAATTTGAGGATATAATAAAATGGTGGTTCTGAGAAATTCCAGATGGAAAAACCCAATAACACTGCCCGACCTGGAATAGAATTAAGGACCACATGGTCATTGCAAGATGCTGGAAAGAGTTACCATGACCCTGGAACGTAAAGGGTAAGGACGGAACTCGGATGAGTTTTATTTAGTAATGGTCTAACACTCCCTCCCGTTCCACCCAGAACGGGAGAAGTCTTTGGATTAGTTCCCATCCTTAAACAAAAATTAAACAGGCAGACAAACGATATTATTATCTACCAAGTCTGATTTATTTCCGCAAATACCAGTTGCAGAGTAGGATTACCTACAAAGAAAGCCAACATTTCTTTTGAGAGGATAGGATTGGACCTAGGACCTCATGCTCAGCAGTAATGCTTGCGACCACTAGACCAACGGATCAGTTACACATATAAAAGAGACAACCCCAATCGTTGCATCTTTGCCAACGCAGTGCCAGTTTAATGATGATCTTCTTGAAGATATCAGCTGGACTGGAGGCAAGAAATTCTTCAAAGACATTTTGTATTGGCTCTCGGGTATTGAATTTTTTTCCCGCCAAGAATTCATCCAAATTCTGGAAAAAACTAGAAATCTGTAGGCGCAAGGTCTGGTGATGAACATAACACAATTTAATAAACAAATGACTACTTTTGGAAAAATAATTATATGTTTTTTTTCTACAAAAATATTTGAAATTAGAATTCTTAGCCAAACAAAAATTTATTTATTTATTTATTTTGATTTGTAATGGCCAGTGCAGCATAGCGCAGAATAGCAAATTTCATAGGTAAAGACCAAATATTACTTACATTGATTACATACTGTAATTATATTCTGCCTTTCCTTTGACGTTCAAAAAGTGCTGATTCTCAGCCTAATTTGAATAAATGAATTTTGATTTTGATTTTTTGATTTTGATTCAATGACAATGATGAGAACTTATTCAGGAAAATACGCCAACTACCACCAGTCAGTTATAAACAATAAGAATGTAACACTACATTAATCAATAAATACTTCATTGACTATTCTATTTTCAATTCTGACAACATTCTAGATCGTCATCCTTATTCTAGCTTTTCCCTATAGCGGGAATGGAATTCATCATTCCACTGCTCTCTATACGCCAGTTCTTTTGTTTTGTATAGTTTTTAAACCATTCCATTATAACCGCAATTGTGTCAATCGGTAAAGGTATGATGACTTGGGTTTCTTCGCAGCAATATTTACCTATGTAGACTTAACTTCTTGAGGGGTTCATCGCTAAATAATAACACCAGTGCGGCTGAATCGAAGGTTAAGCTACAGTTGACGAGGTCGATCCGTGGAGGGGCCGCCATCCATTTAATAACTTCTCCTTACCTCGGAAAATACGTTGACACACACAAACTACAGAACGCCACCTGCTAAGATCCTCACATACTCCTTTTGCTTCGTGAACGTTCATACATTTGGTCCTAGCCGCACGCTGGTTGCGAACACTACGCATCTGTCTTTTCTTTAGAACGTCACCAATAATATCAGTGTGTGTCCTTCTAGGTTACACCTCTGCCTTACCCTTCGGTTAAAGCGGGCGTGAGTTTATGTATGTATGTAAGTATTACATGTTAAGACTCCAACGTGTGGGTATGAGCCTGAAACTCTAACAAACATTCTTATCGCATTACCCGGTCACTGAGTAGTTGAGTTCAAGAATTGTTAAGTACCATAATTATACAAATTACCTCTGAAATACTCTCCCTTAAATCATGTATATAGACGGTCACTCCAAGTAATATACTGGTATTACTGATAGACTGGAAGCCGACCCCAACATAGTTGGGTAAAAGGCTAGGCAGATAATAATAGTCTAGGGCTGCTAACCGCAAAATTTCAAAAACTAGGATTCGAAGTTGGAAAAAACAGGAGGCAATAATTGAGAAAGGAGTAAGAAAGAGAAAATACTGCACTAATAGTAGAGAGAAAGAGACATTACAGAGTGGCTCGTTGCGTCTTATTTTGAAAACAACAGCGCAAGCACTCGCAAGCGTTGAGACCGCTCGTAACGCAAGGATTACAAAAGAGGTGCGCGAATTTTAAAATAGGTACATGACCTCCTCAGGGCGATTTTCTAACTCGGGACCCTGCTTAAACAATATCCAGGTCATCCCAGAACACTATAAAATCCAGGACATGTCCTGTGAAAACAAGACGGTTGGCAACTTTTTAACAGTCCAAATCCATCATAGACACCTTATAACCTTTAAATAGTTTTATAGTTAACCAAAAACTTTCCTGAACTAAACTATTCGATAACCAAAATCGTCTGCTTGTAGTCTGCGCTCTACCAATGTCATAGAAAACACACGCTTGGCACAATGCTCGTAGCATTTTAATTGCGTGGCGGTGGGCGTGCGCTCCGTCCACGCGAGCGTCGCGTGCGCACGTGACGTCACAGCCGCGCCCGCACCTGCGCAAGAACATTGACACACAAACAGAAACACCAGTAGTAGACGGTGGATTGATGTTAATGTTGTTGTTTTCTATGTAATCGACGGAGTTCTAGAAAATATTTGTGGAGAGTGTCGTTATGGAGTCGGAAAATAGATTTAGATTTGGCCCGTTACTGCTAGGACGGTATGATTTTGATTCAGATACTAACAGATTTCATAGCTATTTCAGTTTAATTTTTAGGATTTATTTTCTTACGTTATCTGACCAATGGAAGTGCTTTTTGATTTGTTCCAAAAAATACTGCTTCTGAAAATTACAACCTCTTTCTTATTTTTCTATAGCTACCCTGATCATCACGGAGAGCTGACCTTGAGTTGCACAGTAGTCGATTTTAGTGGAAAGTGCATACGCGCGAACTTACTCCCCCTACTCCAGCGATCAAGATCCGTGCCGTACATTATACTTATGCCATTTAAGAAGGCACGGTATTATTTTCGCCTGTTATTCACATATTATTCCAATGTACATCTTCAAGTAAAACGGGTTGCGTACCACTGAGTCAACTCTCATGAACCGACCACTCAATACAATACACGATACGGATCTCACGCACACTCCGGCGCAACTCTAAACAAAAACATGAGTACACCGCGTGCAATGCGCGTGCGACTGCAGAGTTCGAGATTCTTCCGATTTACATTACCCGATGTGACCTAGCAACAAAGTTGTTTCAACAGGAATGGAGCTGGGTGTACCGTAACTATATATCTTTCTATCTATGTATATAAAAATACAGCATCCGTGTGTTTGTGGTCGCAAAACTGGAATAGTTACCAAAGAATTGACATAAAATTTTGACAGGTCGTTGCTTTTTAACCCAAAAGCGTTTATACATATTTTAAATTCCGAAGGTCTTACAGTATCAGGGAAATTGCAAGCGGATGGCGAGGTTAACATAAAAATAATATGAAAAAAAAAAATACTGGTGTGAGGCGTGGCTGGATTTTACTAGTTTTTATTTTTTATTTACGTGAAGTACTTTTGTGTTATCTTTAATCTAATGCCCAGTGCCCTTCGATAAGGTAGGAATGGTATTGCGTTGTGTTTTGTTTTGTACAGTCACACCTTTTTTACTTGTCACGTACTGCCAGCTGCGTGATTAGAATAATTATGAATACGTTAAGAAATAGAAACTTATTGTACAACAACTGCTCACAAGATTTTTTAATAATGAACTTGGGATGCCTTTTTGAGTTTGAGATTTGGCATAGTTCAAATTGATATACTACAAAAGAAATTCAGAAAGCTAGTACAGTCGAATTACTACTACTAAGAGACCACTAGATTAATAATATAAAAGCACTTTGGATGACTAAGACACTAAAGATGAAGTCGGTAATTTTTATTTGTTTTGTAATTTAATTACTCTGATATACGAATATATCAGAGTCATTAGGCGTTATTTTTAAAACGAGTACAATAAAATTATTATATTACAACATTTGGAAAGTTTTATTCAGACTATTTTTTTTTAAATGTTATTGTTTCTTCTATAAAAATAGCAAAAAAGTGTATAGAAAAACGAAGCTTCAATTAATTTATGAGCAAACCTGAGATCTTAATAAAATTGTGTGAAAACATTCGGTTGCTTCTTTTAACTGAGAATTTAAGAGACATGTTAACAGCTGTTATTTAAATGTCAATTTCAGCCTGAAAACAGGAAGTATTTTCATATTTTGCCTTTGACAAGTTTCAGCTTTCTGTGGAAAATGGGCACCAACCACACCTCTGTCAGATAGAGACTTACAAACACTCCTAAAAAAGGGTGTGTTCCAAAACAGTGCATTGAACACAGGTAATATAAACGTAGAAAAATGGACTGATCGTTCCCTATACACACAGCTGTGAAATAAAAACAGGCAAGAAGGTGTGAGAGAGACAAAACCAACATGCGGCCAGTAGTTGTCCTAACGGTCGCTTCGTCTCCTCCTATAGAGTGGTAAATTATTTGGGTACCCCCAAATAATTTACCACTCTCCGCATGTTGGATATTCCTTAATCAGTTTCTCAGTATGTGACAGAGACAAACTATTATATTATTATATTTTGATGATGTGAACAGGCGTAGAGCCAAAGTGTCACTAATTCTTCGTAACGCAAAATTTATTGTACCATAAACTAAGGAAGTTATTAATGAATTTTGGCTCAAAGAAAACACGGCTTGGGCGCTTGCGCATAACATGAAGAGGCACGACATGGCATTGACGCAGAAACAGTCATTACTAATGATCTTACTGCAGACAGGTATTGCATAGATGATTAAGTATGATGCACTGGTAAAGTGACTAGGTAGTCTAAAATGAGGTATTCTCAGGAAGGTAAATTCTTTCTCGAATACCCTCACATCATGAGACCTCAAAAAGGTAAATGAAAATTTTATAAATAAGGTGGAATACATGACTGCAACAACGTAAGCAGTTAAATTGACTGCATGATTAAATCATAGTCTCCGTTCTTGTTACCTTGAACGGATAGATTTATTTACTGACAGAAGTCGATATAATGTAACAAGTAGGTAGTTATAGTAAAAACATCAGGTATATCTATGACCTTTCTTCTTTCGGATCAGCAAATGTGGCAAAAATTAATTCCATAGTGGTGCTGGACAAACTGCGATCATTACTGCATCATAATGTCTTTTTTAATGAGGAGCTCGTGGCTAAATAAAAACAACCGCACGGGTTGATCGAAGGTTAAGCTACTCTTGCCGAGGTCAGTCTGTGGATGTTTGACCGTTCGTAATATAACGAGATCCGTGCCTCGGAAAGCACGTTAAGCCGTTGGTCCCGGTTGTCATTTGTAGATCTTTGACAGTCTTTACGGGTAGTCAGAAACCCGAATGTCTAACAACCAGTCTTACCAAGGGGTATCGTGTCGCCCAGTAACTGGGTTGTGGAGGTCAGATAGGCAGTCGCTCCATTAAAACACTAGTATTCATCTGCATCTGCTGGGAAAAGGCTAGGCAGGCCGATGATGAATGTCTTTTTTTAATTTGTAAGCGTGGGTTTAGTTTGACACATGTGCACCAGCGTTGCATCTTTGTCTATGCTTTCTTAGACCCACAGATTATTAAAAAGTCGTGTTGGGAATAGGGGCGTTATTGTAAGAAATGTTGTATATAATATGAAATGGTAAACATTTCTTATCCCAGCTATCATTTTTTTCAGGGAAATATCGAATATACTTAACGTGTAACACATACGGAGACTTTAATCTAGAAAACCTGGTTTGTACGCCATTTCAAGCATATTGCTGAGTGTGAGTTTTGGCGAAGTTAAAATGTATATAGAAAAACAGTGCCGAAAATTAAAACAGTTCGACCGCTGGGCTCATTATAATTAATATCGTAGGATAAAAGTTCCTCATGTGCTATTTCAGATTCCATTTATTTCTGGAATACAACGGAAAATTTAAATTGGTAGCTCAGCTGCACTAACATACGAATTCTATAAATAAATACTAGTAATTGCATGCACAGCATTGTGTGCATTAAAATCGGCCAGATATATACCAATTTCGTGGCTTGCAATAGTGGAAAACCATGTCGATTACGTAACGTCATTAGTCCTAATAATGCAGGTCTACGTGCTCTACTGGTTGTGTAACACGTCATTAACGAAAGTAATGCGTTATGACAAAAGGGAGGGATAATTAAGGTTAAATAGTTTGAAAACGTGACCGGAGCAACGTTCAGTAGAGACAATACCTAAATTTTCTTCCTCGATTTTTGTTTCAACCACCCGCATGCCCGTGGTGTCACTTAGAGCTTGAGTATCCCTAGAATGTGTAGCGACATCTATCTCGCCACATACGAACTAAATCTGACGTATCCTACATCGCGATATTGAAGTTATCCGAGTAATTAAACATTATATGATTCGATTACAACAACCGTCGGGTAGAAGCCCATCAGACACAACACCTGTCTGGTCGGAGGATCCTCCCTTTTCTATGGGGGTGAGTCAAAGTACGTGGCCAGCTTATATTGGTTTTGTTACCACTGACGTCCGGCCTAAGTAGTAGTAGTATCAAGATGGAATCTATCAGTAGTAGGAAGATCGGTTTCTTTCTTCTGTATTTCTTAGTTCTACCACAGCAAGACAGCTAAAATACAGTTGCAGATTTATAATATTCCGCAACGATGCCTCATGATTGATGCATCTTAACTAATGAAACATCGATCTAGATATCAATCTGTCAGGCAGTCCCAAACCTAGATCTCAGATTTGAACCTCAAAAACCTCAGGTAGATAACAAGTTATGATCAGTAAAAACCACTCTGGTTAAGGAAAATTTTATAATTAAGGTTAAGTGGAATACATGACTGCAACAACGTAAGCAGTTAAATTGACTGCATGATTAAATCATAGCCTCCGTTCTTGTTACCTTGAACGGATAGATTTATTTACTGACAGAAGTCGATATAATATAACAAGTAGTTATAGTAAAAACATCAGGTATATCTAATACTTGATTCTCTAGCAAAATTCAGACTTGTTTGAGAAACGTCAGTAGCGTAACAAAGACCCTGATGGTAAAATCTATCTTCAGTAAAAAGGTTTGGTTCAGACCAAGAGTAATCTTCTTGCGGATGTAGTGTTGATGTATCCTTACTGTGTGAACCATGCCTTGACTGTATTCAATGTAAAAAAAATACAAAAAAGGAATAAAAAAAAATGCTCCCCAGAGTTGTTGTTGTTTCACATAATTATTATTTTTTTGACATAATATGTTGTATAGCTTCAAGTTCTTCAAACCTATCAGACCGACGTGTTGCTGGGGAGTTTGTTCCTCCACTTCTTCTTCCCAGCAAAAACACTAGGAAGTGGTGAAGGGTGGGCGTTTTGGGGGACTGTCTTATGGAAACGTTGTTGACGTTCAAAAAGTGCTGATTCTCAGCCTAATTTGAATAAATGAATTTTGATTTTGATTTGAATTTGTAACGCAAAAATGTCTGTCATCATTATAGACAGAACCTAAGTGCGACAAACGATATAACCTTAAGAAATTATGAAACGTCATTAATAAAACGAATGTAATATGTGACAAAGGAAAATATTATAATTAAGGTTTCACGTATAGAGAACATGGTGCTGCAACGTGCATAGATAATATATATATTAGATAGAATACACCTGTGCACTCCTGAACATAGATTCCTTAGAAAACTACTTAATTTCTGAATCGCTACCACACACCAGTCGGTAGACCCTATCATCTTTAGACCATCAGACACAAACGTAATTTTGGCTTTTTTCAAAATTTCGGGGCACATGCCAAGGCAAAAACTAGGTTACAAAGCATTATTTGAACGTCAACACATTGACAATCAAACTAACTTATATAATAATTTAGCTGACATAACGTCACTGAGCGTAAATGCATCATAACTTAGTGTCATTTAAATAGGAAAATACTATAGGTAAGGTTTTGTTTGATGTGTGCATGACTGGATTCACGTAGATCAGGTATGTAAGCGACAGTCATTCCATGGACGCATGACCGTTGCCTACACATTGAGAGAGTGCCTTCAACTCCTCAAAGAGAACGATCCTGCCTATAGTTAAGAATTCAGGACATTCGTACTTTAGCTATTTTTGTAATTCTATAGCAGTCGCTGTAATATGTCGACTAAAGCAAAGCTTATTGGTTGGGGAAGTGTACTTTTACCTAGTTTTTATTATTTACAATGAATTATTGTAAAGTACAATCGGTATTCAGAATTCTGCCATCGTTCTTAGTATTTGTTGGTTTGCGGTCGCATTAATTGATTTTGTTTAAAAAGGTTTCCTTTTAAAACTTTGAATTCGTCATCACATTTAATGTTCTGTAATTTCTGTACATCCCTAATAAGTTCTGTAGCTTTCAGTCTATAATTTCCCCATTATTTAGTAATAAATACACAAAATTTCACGTTCAAATTTTCGTGTTGCTCATCCGATACTTCATATGCGCGAATATAAACACTGTGCTCAAGAATTGTGACGCAACATAAAGTGCGCGCGCGTCACCGTGGGACACGCTGTGTTCACGTGCTACTGCGGGTTACTCATACTTTGCGTATTTTCAACATTGTCAGTGCCCACAGTACTGCAGTGTCTACTGATACGGTGCTCGGTAGGAACTTGCGGGGCGATACCGGTACTGCTGTAATCGCATGCAATACTGATGAGTATTTGTAGTGGTGTGTTCTAGAACAGGTCTTTGTAATTGCTAATATTGGCGTGTCACCTGTTACATTTGTTTCATCGTCATCCAAAATTATTATTGCAATCTTATTACTAGAACTTGATAAACACAATTTAATCATTAGGATTTCCGTGGCCATAACACATTACAGGATTCCACTGTGATGTTGGTAATAAATAATGAACGCGGTGTAGGACGCCCTCAGACCAGGTGGGATGACGATCGGCGAAAGACTGCAGGCAGATGCTGGATGCGGCAAGCTAAAGACAGGGCGCTATGTCGCTCATAAGGAGAGGGCTATGTCTAGCAGTGGACTAATATAGCCTGATGATGATAATGATGACTTGGATGTTGATGATGATGAATTAAATCTTCCTTTTCTAAAAGAACTATTTTGATGTTTACGCATTTCTTTCTTTCCAATCACATGATAATGTTTGGTAGGAACTACAACTTTAATGAATGCTTGCACAGAGTAAACCGCGGAATCCGTTTTGATAAAAAATGCATAATGTAACGAATTTTTGTACAAATATTGTTTTTGTGCCATTGCATACAAAATGAAGGTCGTAATTTTTGTTGTAGTTCAATGTTAACAACAGTATCTTTATGACCAAATGCAGAATTCAGTTCTTCCTGGATTCAATAAGACTTTCCAAAATTGTCGGTTATGGGTCTCTTGTTTAGAGATGAAGTAAAACTCTACGTTTTTCTCCTGAAATCATCGTGACATTGAAATCTTCTACAGGTGGACTGTTATCGTATATTTGTTTTGCGTTAGTTTCGAAATTATAACAATGAATTACCTCGTCCAGTACAAAATCATAATACATAGCAACTTGCATGGTTTCTGCATCATTTTCACTGATAATGAGTCATTCAACCATGACCTATATTCCTAGTTATTTCCTGCCCATTCATCATAATCGATTATTTACGATTGTTTATTTATTTGTTGTTATAACTAAAGAGACTTTTGACATCTGGGTCGATAAGTATGATACAGTTTGTTGCTATGGAGATGTGTTAATTAGTTATATCATTGCTTCCTCCCTTTATTGTTAATTGTATTAGGTTATTGCACTACAACGTAAAGTTGATCTTGCATAACTTCATTCATGAGTAATCTATCTAAATTGTTGTCATTTACAAAAGATACATTTGTAAGGATAACCTTTTTTGGAATTTAGAACGCGAACGACTGAATCCTTGAGAATAATGTAATATCGAATTCCATTGTTTTCGATGTATGTTGGTGTGATATGATCAACATCAACACTTTGATTAAGTGTAACTGAATTCAAATAGGTTTTATTTCTAAAGTCTGTTGGTCAGTCATGTTTGTAGTGTGCCCGCGCAATCCGCACTGGGCGCGGAGCAACGTCCGCGACCGCTTTTATAGCCTCGGGAGCTCTGATAAAACGACATATTTACATTCCAATATGTGTATCTACATTTACATATACACATATAACTTTTCTTTCTTGTACGTGCTGATAAGCGTTCTAATGTATTACGAATTCTCTTCAAAATCCGCGTTAAGCGCTAAGTGAATTTCACAAAATCGGGCGTTACAAATTCTCGAAACTAAACCCCGAGATGACGTAAAACGAAACGGGAGGCGCGTGTACCGGCCAAAAAATGTACAACACACACGCTTCGTGAGCTTACGCAAAGCGAACGGAAAACTACGGCTGCACTATCACAACAAAAGAATACGGGAGCTCTTATTATGGGGGGTTAAGGTTTAAAATTGGGTGTGTTGAGATTAGCAGCATTGTTTTGACGGTGTGGTGACGCGGCTGACGTCAGCGCGCACGCCGCGGCCGCGTGGTCGCCGGCTGACGAGCCCACAGTGACTCGCCTCGATACAAAGCTATTCTCGTCAACACTCCACATCGTGTTTGTGCAACGGTTTGGGTTTTTAAATCGCTTGCAAAAACCGGAGGCTCGCTTCGTCCTCGGCTACAGGTTAGGTGTGTCTGATATCGTGTACATTTGCAATAATCTTGTGTGTTTGGCGACCATGAAGCGATAACAATAATATTTGGTTTAGTAGGTGGAACTGGCAGGAATTCTGCTAATATGTTTTTTAGAAAACAAAATGCGTAATTTAGCAGAAATACTTTTTGTCGTGGAAACTAGAAACAAAAGAAGGATGAAAAAGAAAATAATGATTTTAAAAGGAAGAAAGTTTAAATTCAGAATACACGGAGACTACTAGAACGTTCACCAACAAATAACACTGTCAGCCTATGACATCAAATTCTAATATAAATAGAGATCAACAATTCTCTATTACTAACAGCAGTAGGTTAATACCAAAAGATGGGCACTAAAAAAATATCTGCTTATAGTATGACAAATCCCAATAACAATGCAGCAAATACCTACTATTTGAAAATTCCCCTCACTTAAAAACAAGAATAAAATTAATCCATGAATAGAGTAAAAGAACTACAATAGATGGAAATTACAATTATTGAATATGACATCAATGATAATATAGTTTGTAAAATATAATGTTTGCAAGAACACAATTCTCCAGTCGATTCATAACATGACGCTTTACCTCGAATGAGTAAACCTTGATGAATCGGTTACTTGTATACAAAAAACTAAATTCAAATTTTCAAGTTCAATAAGGAAATCATGAATTTTAAATGGACAGACGTCGGATTTGTCGTCAACATTTATACGGATAGTAGTAGTATTGCTTGACGCTAAATAAAAACAGCCGCACGGGTTGATCGAAGATTAAGCTACGCTTGCCGAGGTCGGTCTGTGGATGGGTGACCATTCGTAACATATCGAGACTCCTCCGTGCCTCGGAAAGCTCGTTAAACCTTTGGTCCCGATTGTCATTTGTAAATCTTTGACAGTCGTTACGGGTAATCAGAAACCCGAAAGTCTGACAACCAGTCTTACCAAGGGGTATCGTATTGCCCAGTATCTGGGTTGTGGAGGTCAGATAAGCAGCCGCCCTAAATCACTGGTATTCAGCTGTATCCGGTTAGACTGGAAGCCGACCCCAGCATAGTTGAAAAAAGGATAGGCAGATGATGATGATGATGATGAGTCAATAAAAATATCGTGTTTAACTGCACTTTTAAAACTACCTATGGATAAATTCTAAATTTTGGGTTTTCTGTGGGTCTAGCTCAAACGCGCGACGTCAATAGAACGACAAATCGAAATCGAATTTTGAAATAAGAAAATACTCTTTTCCTGCTCAATTTTTATCATCATCTTCCTGCAACATCTTTGTCTTCCATACATCTCTATTTGCCTTCCTTTTCATATCATCTTTCATACAATCCATCCATCGTTTATTTATTTGCTTTTAAAACCTTATTCATATTTATGGCTGATACTCATTGTGTTTGACGCATACATTTAAATCAAAATGGTGGTTTTGTATTGTCGATTCTCATATCGTTTGGAATGACATTTGGTTGTCTTCGTGAGTTCGTGGTAGGGCTTAAAACTTATGTTTATTAACATTAACAGTTAAAATAGTGTGAGTAATATAACACGGAAGTTTTCCCGACATTTTCTTGTAAACAATATTGTTACTAAGCGTGTTGATTTCGTCAACATTAGTTTCTCATTAGAATTTAAACTTTAAATGTATTTCATTACAGATCATTATTTGAAACACCTTTGGTATGAGCAGTGGGGTGTATTTGTTACAAGGTATTATTATCCTTGTATCGTCATAAAATAGAGGTTAAAATGCCGTGTATGCAAATATCCTTACGAACTCGGTCAGTGCGTTCTTTTTAGCCAAAGGTTACTGGCAGATTTGGCGCCAGGGTCTTATCGTCTCCATTAGGCGTTTCCTAATAAAGACTGTCCATATTAGTATGAACAGTAATATCATAAGGTGCTAGCTTACCACAACTTCCAAACCATTTTCCTCGGGTGATCTTAACATAACCTTATTTAACCAAATTAGGTAACCCGGCTGTCATTTGTGGATCTTTGACAGTCGTTACGGGTAGTCAGAAGCCCGAAAGTCTGACAACCAATCTAAGGGGTAAAGTGTTGCCCGGTAACTCGGTTGTGGAGGTCAGATAGACAGTCGCTCTATATAAAATACGATTAGAATTTTATATAGAGATTATAATTAGATTGATTCAACGGCATCCGGTTAGACTGGAAGTCGATCCCAACATAGTTGGGAAAAGCCTAGGCAGATGATGAAGAAATAATACAGGATAATATATATATTGTTAGTATCGAGGATTAATCATAAGGTAAACTACACAATATTTAAAGGTTTTCCTGCATGAGACCTGTTCCGCGAAGATATTTTGGTATTCTTTTTGTCCAAAGAATCAGCATTGCCATTCGTGGCTATGCTGCCAGCCTTTAGGGCACTTTTCCTATGATACCTGCCTACTGTTTTTATACATATTCATAATACAGTAATTATTTGGTGTCTTTTATAGTTTGGAGAATGCAATCAAAATCCAAAGCCGACCTCTAAAACAAAAGCAAATTTCTTGCGAAGGCACGATGACTATCAAAAGTTAAAATATGTACAAACTGCACAATCATGCTAGATCTACTAATTCTTCGGGATCCGATAATCCTGCAGCAAGTGCAGCGTGTCATGTTACGTGTGCTGCATAATGACGATAACTTGATTGAGTTGATCTCCCGGCAAAACAGGGCGAAGACGGAGGAATGTACTTGACACCTACCGAAAGGACCACTTTAGTAAAGATATGAGTACCTAGGAAAGTGGAAAGGAGGCGTCTACCCAAGACTGTGACAATACAGGCAAGACTGATAAAAGAGTCATCTTTCAAGCGAAGAAGACACAACAAATATGTAATCGTTCAAATGTATGCAATCTACTTATATTTATTTATCTAGGTACGCTTATTTTTCGCCAACTTTATTTAAATTCCATTCAAAAGATGGCGAGCCTATTACCACTGGACACAAATCCAGACTACGGGATATTGAAAAGTTTTATATAACCCAATAACACTTTGCTCGACACGGGAATGAAACCTAAGAGCTCATACTCTCCAGTAGTACTTGCAACTAACAGACCAACGAGGCAGTATTCGGTCATATCTTTACCTAAGCATGCTATATGTACGATATCACGTCTTAAAACAAAATGCAACTTGTATGTAAGTGCATGCATTTGCATCTAAAAGCCACATGTAATAAACATGCACGACTTTTCCCTGACCCCTCAGTTACAAGGAAACATACCGCAGATATTTTCTTGTAGAATGTAGAAAATTATCACGTTTAAGTCAACTATTAATATAAAGTACACCCATATTATACCGTATGTCATGATGGCCCAGTGGTTCAGGCCTCGCCTATTGTCCACGAGGTTGTGGGTTCAAACCAGGGCAAGTACCAATGTGAGTTTTTCAATTCATATGTACTTTCTAAGTTTATCTTGGACATCACTGACATCGATGAAGAAAAACATCGTGAGGAAACCTGGACTTATATAATTAATATAAGTCTGAAATCGCCAAGCCGTCTTGAGCAAGCGTGGTGATTAATGCTCATGCCTTCTCTGTATGAGAAGAGGCCTTTGCCCTGCAGTGGGACAGTAATAGGCTGGTACTTTTTTTACACCCATATTTGGCCAGTTATGTTTAAGTCTCATGTAATAGGGGGCGAGCCTATTGCCAGTGACCGGGCACAAATCCAGACACCGGGCGGTTACTGAAGAATCGCATATGGAAAAACCCAATAACACTTTGCCCGACCCGGGAATTGAACCCAAGACCTCATGCTCAGCAGTAGCGCTTGCCACCGCTACATCAAGGAGGCAGTCCGTCCGACCGTTCCATCAAGATGTCGAAGTTCTGACCTTCGGTTTCTTATTGAAATTAACCACTTTTACTTACAATTATAATTATTTTCTTACACCACAGCAGGCTCTGCGTCAAAAATTGATTGGTATACGCAAATCATATTTTACTTTGATGACTAGTCCAGTTTATGCTGGTTTCTATACAAATGACTAGTCATTGGTATAAAAATCATGTACCATGCAGTAGTAAAATTGAAATACATAGTAAGTATTGCTTCTAAGATATTATTGTAAGTTTGTAGTGTTCAGTAAAAAGTATTCTGTCTAGCCTTACCACAACTACGCTGGGTTAGGCGTCCAATCTAACCGAATACAGCTGAATGCCAGTAGGTATTTTACATGGGGCAACTGCATATTCGATGTCGACAACCGAGTTATTGGGTAAGACTGGACAAGTGACAGACAGGATCAACGACTTAACGTTCTTTCTGAGGCACGGAGGGGTAGTAGTAAAAGTATGTAATGCATGGCCAATCTTCCTTGACCTGTGTGGCTGGAATGACTTAACTACGAGTCTCTCATTCTATTCTTATTTTCTAGCATCGGCAACACTTCGTGCCACCCTCAGACGGTTCCACAAAATGTGCCATTTCACGACAAGCCCAAGTTTCTATAAATACTTACAGGAATGAAAGACGCAATCGGTGCATGACACACCCACCGTGCTACAATGTGAGTCATGTGTGAGTGGCCTTTGTTTCGTTGTAGTCTTGATTGTGTGCTAATTACTGAATGTAGGAATGTTGCCAAATGGTGGTATTGACTGGGGATTTTCCTTCAAGAATATTGGGTTTTTATATCAAATCTGACGGGAGAGGCTTTTCCGTTATATACCGAGAACCCCTCGGATAGCACGTTAAGCAGTTAGTCTCTGCTGTCATTAGTACATCTTCGACAGTCGTTAAGTAGGCCGAAAATCAGACAGCCAGTCTTGCCAAGCGGTATTGTGACACCCATTTACAACAAACAAAAGAAAATCGAAACAAAAAAGGATGGTTGATCTAACAATGTTCTTAAACAACCTGTATACTCTGTCATGTATACTCATGTTTATGCAAATAATAAATAATCTTGAATCTTGAATAACGTTACCAGTACGTTATTCAAGATTATTTTTCATTCAGCTGCATCCGATTAGACTGAAACTCTAAATCAACATTGTTAGAAAAGGGCGAACGATGATGAAATTTGAATTTTGATCGGAAAATTATTGACTCAAGTCTTTCATAATAACGTCTAATTCAAATTTTTAATGAGGTTTCTTCCATCCCATAGCACGATGAAATGAGTTTAAGTAGGCAATCATTGTGTAATGTGTTTATGTGGGTATATTATAGGTACACCTCTGCCCAACCCCTTAGGTAATACAGCCGCGATATTCTGTTGTTATGTAAGGCGGAAATTTTCACAAAAAAATCGTGTTAAAGAAATTGTAGAAAAACTAACAAAGTTGAATTGAATTCGGATAAAGTGCAAGAAAAACTGCCATTCTTGTTCGTTTCAATAAAGCTGACAATATATACGTTGCTATAGTTTAGTATAATCCACAATTGTACTGTAATCATTTATTTACAAGCACATTTAATATGGCGGCTGAGCCGAGGTCGCGTTAATGCGCACATGCATATCAAGGACTCAACCACAGACAATGAAAAAATCTGTTCAAATCTTGTTTTGTTGAATTTTATTGTTTGAACCTGACTTTTTTTTTGAGAGCATTTGAATTTCATTGGTACAGACGTCTGCACATAAACTGTCCAATTTTGTCAATTGAACATGAAACTTATTCTTTCGCAATGAAGCTGTAAAACTATCAAAGAAACCTGACAGATTGAGGTAGCTTGATGTGCTGGCCTCCGCACAAGGAGCCATGTTATTAAAACAAGATTTTTATAACCTTGCAATATTAGTATGTAAGTTGTCTCAAAAAATTTACAAGCCATTTTTCGGCGACTTGTTGGTATCCGATTGATTGAAATTTAATAGATATAGAGCAAATAACACAACAAACGAATTTCGACAGTTTCATAAACTTGCAGAAATTCAATTTTAACAATTGAAACTATTGCACATTGATCGTCAATGTCCGTAAATATGGTAATCCTGCTTATCCCTGGTCTTATCTGTTGAATTTTTGTGTGGATTTAGATTGTCTGGGTAGTTTAGGCACTATTATTAAAATAAAGTATTGTAGGTACGTAGTTTTACAAAAAAAGTAAATAGCATAAATCGCGTATTCAAAACTATCCTATGTAAGGACAAAGTATAGTTTTAGTTAGTCTGAAATAGATTATATCCTGGTGAAGGATATTATAATCTATCTCCTTGTCAAATTTAATTGCAATCCAATCAGCCGTTTAGCTGTGAAAGGTGACAAACAAACAAACAGAGTTATTTTCGAATTATATTTGAAAGTTTGTGGCTACGTACATATTATGCTTTTTACTCTTCCACGCAAGAACTACTGAACAGATTTTAATAATATTTTACACTGCCATAGCTTATACTTTAGAATATCATATAGATTATTATCTATCGAGATTCTCGTAAATGCGGAGACGAAGTTGCTCGTGGTCTTAAATAACATGTTTACTTTTAACAGGCGGAAAATTCGCCATGTCAATTTCATCATTTTAATATTTTAACCATCCAAGCGATCATGAAATAGGTTTGTGTACTAACCTATTTAAATTATACAGATACCTCTAATAATATTACGGATATCATTAAAACTTTTCTGCAAATAAACAGGTGCGGCTGCTGCAGGTGCAAAAAACCTCAAACGGCGAAAATACAACAACGTAATTGGAAGTTACATGTTTGAGTGGTTTGGGGTTGAAAAGCTAGAACCAAATATGGCTAAATGGACACACGGACCCCCCATGTGCCCATTTAGTTTTTCCTGAAATCGCAAAGCGTTTTGGTCAACTCTTCCCGTGACCAGAGGGCTGGCCTTTTTTTGGCCAAAGAATCTGCATTGCCATTCAACGTGGCAATGCTGCTAGCCTTCTGGGCACTTCCCGTTGACAGTGATGCGGATGAATTTTTCGATGCCCTGTGATTATTTATTTTGAAATAATTCAGTAAATAAGCCGATGACTTAATTAAATTTTGGTATATGCAAGTGTAACATTCGAATGGGAATTACAATAGTTTGTTCAGTAGTGGGTGTATTTACAAATGATTTGCATTTTCTATGCGTCACACAACGTGCCACGTGTAGCCGAGTTAGGTTGAAAGATCACGGTTGGATTCATTATTTCTTTACTTACTTCTCTGGATCAGCGACCCACAATGACGTGTCTTGGCTAACACCTCGCGTTTCATACGTAGAAACGAAAACCATCAAATATCTATTAATTTTGTCGACAGGTTTTGACTGTTGGAAATACACCAACTTATTTTTTATGCTGAACTTGTATATAATACAATAGGAAACTCTTTATTGTACACTTTAAAAACTTACAATTAAAAACTTTAAGAGCTACATAGGGTGTTACAATGCGCGGCTTTATCGCTAATAGCAATCTCTTAGGGCGCTTGTATGCGTCCGTTTTTCTCACAGGACAACGGACCGTTTTTTTCACCGGATTCGCGATGGTGTATGGTTTATACTGAATATGTGTACATGCACCGGATGCCGAACCGGTGTCCAGCACATACAATTGGGGAAGACACGGTCCGTTGTCCGGTGAAAAAATGGACGTCTACAAGCGGCCTTACGGACACAACCTTTGGAACGAGTTGAAAGAGAAGGAGAAAGGTATGTTGGTAGTTAGTGGAGTATTCAAGAAAGATCTCTTCAAACTAAAATATACTGAGAAAATAAAACTAGACATCCTGGATAATATTAACGAACTATTTATTGATGTTAAATATGTAGATATATTTGGTACGCAAAGATTACAAGAAACCGATGTAAACATTTAATTTTTAAAATCGCAACTGCGCAGTAACCGAGTTGGGTGGGTCAGTTTCTTTTTTTTAATTCGTCTATAAGTAATAAATAGTGTCTGTGATACCTTTTTTTCTATTCGATTAGGTGTCAACACAGTTTGGGAACTACGTAGTATTTATTTAATACGTTCGCAAAGTCGTGTAAATAGGTCGTATGTTGTGTTGACGATGTAATGTTTGATAAGAATAAATTGCTTATTAATATTAGCTTCCATTTGCACTGCATCCACTCTGTATTTATTTTTAATTTGCCTAGTTTATTTTACTGCAGTTGTTGAATATTATATGGAAGCAAAAACTTGGGATCCATTTTTAAGAATATTGCGCGGACGGAGGAGTGTGGGATAGTTAAAGCTTATATGGAGGAGTTCAGAAAGCCAAAAAGGTCGAGTTTCGACCACAGAGCGATCGTTAATTATAATAGTAATGTGATAGTTTAGCATAAACCATAAACTAGAAACCTTGATAATCCTTAAGTGCCGTATTGACGATGCATCCTATAAACCCAATGTCATCGGGCACCAACGACGCATTCAAAATTAGAATTCTGAACAGATGATCGCATGTCTGCAAAATGGCGGTAAGACATAAATAAATTATATTTTGTATGTAATTTACATACAAAATATTCAGGTGCACAATCTGTAATGCCATTAATATGTAAATAGTGCAAGACAATGCATGTACCTACGTACGTGATAACGATAGCAGAAAGTTGATAATATATTTTTCTACTGATTACCTACATAATATATTTTTTAATCAATTAAATTCCGCGTAAATATCTTGCAGTAAAAATTGTTGCTGAAAATCATGTTAGGCCAATAGCAATTTTAATTGAGTATGACGCATAATTATGGGTTTTGTAGGGTTCCGTAGCTAAGATTACTGTCAGAATGAAATTATAAGGGTCGGGCCTTATAATTTCATTCTGACAGTCTGTCTGTTTCTCAGTATATACATTTGTCAGTCTCTCAATCTGTCAATCTGCCTGGTTATTACACATCCATTTTAGTCGGTGACTATTTGCATTATGTCGATGGAATACGACAGTAAAAAATAAAATACGGGTATCCATACTTACATACGTACCTACATGTGTCTGAAGAATAATAGAATATCATTACACATAAGCGTTTCGGGTATTGTTGAATTCCATACAGGTGACGTTTTTAAATTCAATAGTTAGTGAGATTTCTAAAGTTATATCTGCCAAAATAATTTGGTGTTTAAAAAGTTTCTTTGAGAAATACTACGAAATACAAACTTATTTTTACAGTAGATAAAACTTACCTACGCATGCATAAATATTCATCCCGAATACGGAACCCTTCTCTGAGTGTGACCCAAAACATAAACATATAAATAGGCCGATTTTTTTTAATAAGAAATCACGCAAAATAGGATGCCAGATAATCAGAAACAACAAAGTTTATGATAAAAATTCCATCTGGCAACAACACCGCCTTGAATTCGAATTTGGAACGCGAGACGCATCGCATACAACACCCAGGGCGTGGTCCTACGAGGCAAGACGCTAAAGCACTGACACAACATGGACACGTCACCTTTAAACGTCATATATCGGTTACTTCTGTAATTTTAACAAAAAAGGAGGAGTGTGAAGGTCAGGCTAAATTTCTTAAGTACAGCACCGTCCACTAACAATGAACTTTAATTATTAGAGCAAAGCGTGTATTATCATTTATTTGTTTAATTGTGTGCGGGGGAGGGCGGGTCTAGTTACGTTGGTGAGTCAACGATTCTATTTTTAAAGTGTAGTCGCACGGCCGCCACGCGTTCCCCTCGTGGCTTTGTTTTGCTCAGATAATGCCAGTGTTACGCGCCCACATATTTACATCGTGTACATTCAGATTGTTTGCTATCTCTGTAACTATGTGTACTAGAACACTTTCCGATTTATCATTTCGGTTGTAAAACGTTAATTAGACTGCGATAACTTAATCGATACCTACCTACCTATATCTTATCGATAAAATGACGGTTATTGTTTTAAACTTTTTCCTTTATCTTTTATCTTTTTGCTAATGTGGTTCCCACGAAAATGTTTTTGTAAGTAAATATTGTGGGATGTTTTTATCATGTTTTAGTAGGTAAAAACTTACTTAGATGTCATCATCATCTACCTAGCCTTACCAACTACGTTGCTAGTATTACCGGACGCAGCTGAATACCAGTATTTTACATAGAGCGACTGCCTATTTGATTTCCAAAATACATAGTAATCTGATACCCCTAAGCACGACTGGTTGTCAGAGTTTCGGACATTGGGCTACCCGAAGCCTGTCATTGGCATGTAATGTATGGTCACCCATCCTTGGACCGACCTCGATATGTGTAACTCAACCTTCGACCGACTCGTGTTGTTGATTTTACGAGCCCACGCCCCCGGATATATATTTAAAGTATGTATAACTTCGTGTTTACTTACTCTATATTTAAAAAAAGATGATATTCATTAACTCTGCCCGTACAATTTAGACAAAAATATTCAATCGCTTTTAATTCAATGTTGAACTTAAATACGAACGATGATCAGATTTTTAAATGAGTTACCTAACTTTTCAGAAAAATATGGTTACTACGGTTAGATATAGTTTTGACAAGGTAATTCTTCATTTCAAGAAAATTAAATAATAAACTAAATAATTAATATTACATTTTAAAACAAGCCTATTGCTATATCTCGAATTCTTTTACACAAACGCAGAACGTTCGGGTGGATGCTATAACTTTTATCTTTTACAAGAACTCATTTTATCTTTTACTACAACACTTTATTTTATAAGAAATAGCTATGTTTTACAGCTTTATCACATTGCATATCTGTTAGGATTAGCACTTCTATAAAAATAGATCTCTTAAAACGGAACTCTATCAAAACTAACGCAGTAATATTCCAGATTAACTCACGAGGATAAACTAGCAGAAACGGAAACTGTGTGGAGATTAGTGTTGCCAAATATAAATATTATCATCATGTTTGTATTTTAAAAAGAGTAAAGTATTACTCTGTGTAAAGTGTACACCAGACTGAATATTAATATGAACGGATACATTAATAAAATACACAACACATTTATAAGGACACTATAATATTTAGAATAGAATACTCTGAAAAAACCATGAAAACTTACAAATAATGAGTTAAAAAGCTACATCGGGTGTAACAATGGGCGGCTTTATTGCTAAAAGCGATCTCTTACATACAATACCATAGACCTTTTGATTGACTTGAAGAGAAGGAGAATAGGAATGTTGATACTAGCTATTTCACCGGCTCCTAAGTGTCTTAGCGTGATGGTAAATAACCCATAACATACAAACTAAATATGAGCAAAAAAAAGGTCGCGCATCTTTTCGGGAATCCTCGCGCATTCTCGAGAATTCCCCAGGCTTTAGACAGCGCCGTATTTTGTATGTTATACAATTGACATAAAGTTCATTAAGCCATGTACAATTCGTTGCAAAAAGTCGCTTAGATACTCATAAGTATCTAATATTTGATTATCTTAACTTGTGATTATGTAGTTCAGAATTTACTACATTAATATAACTTCATAAGTGTTCAAAAGCGCAGCATTAAATGGACAACATAATATTTAGCTGCGTGTTTTTAATCTACAACAGTTTCCTGTTGTTGTACTAAACAGCAGTAAAGAATTTTGATAAGCAGTAATTTGCACAATATTTTGCTGATAAAATGACTAAATTCTCCCCAGCCCGTCCGCTGTCGGCAACGATCCGTCACCGACTGAATACGTGAAATCTATGAACTTATCAAGCCCCCACGTTACCTACTGAACTGATAGTGCTAACCAGCCTACCTCCCTCCCCACTGCGCCTCAGACGCGGGTGTCATAGGGGAAACTGTTTGGAGCGTAGAGGTCAGTTTATTTTGGTTTGTGTCGATGATACTGCGCTTACGCAAATGCCTCCTGCCATAGCGAGATTGGCAAGTGTCAACAGAGATAACGTGTCTGGGAGTTGGGGTCATGGCACTGTTTGTACTCGGTACATTAGATGTCGCTATAATATATACTGGTGCTCTTAGATCGATGGGACGACTTCGTATGATCTACATTTGTGTAGAGTGCGACAAATTTTCATTTTTTTCGACCTTCAACTGTTTCACACAGTTTTTATGAGTTTTCAAAACATCGAGGTTTCATTGTTTTAATACTAACTGTGCCCCGTGGTTTCACCAGTTACTAAGACTTGCAAGCGTGATGTTGAACAGCCTTAAACCTTCCCCAAGAATTGGGCTATCAAATACAATAAAAATAATAAAACTACCTGTATCTATAAATATAACTGTTCTAAGTACACATACAGCTTTGAAATAAATTCTCTAAATTATAGTTATTTTTCACGCAACAAAATCCGTAGCGGAGTTTATAAGAACAAAGCAGTCACACAGACAGCCAAGCAATGCGACTTATTTTAATATTATTTTTAATGATTTCTGGGAATTTTCTGATTTCTTAGTAAAATTGATACGTGTATCTATCTCTAGTATCTACTAGAGAGATATACTCCTATCTTATAAGAAGATAATTTAAAGAAGTATAGGCTTCTTTATAATAGGGATGTGTCCTAAGTAAAAATATATTAGGTCTATTTAGTCCGTCAGTAAGATTACCAAAAAATATTGGACACGTATTTTTTGCATTGCTTACTTAATTCAATAAAATGTGACAATGATATAGCGCATCAAAGTTCACTTTTAAGGAAAAGTGTAGCACGGCGTGACGTCACGCGCAATTTCAAAATTTTTGGTTTACGTGACAAAAGAAAAAATACGTGTCCAGTATTTTTGAGTAATCCAACTTTCGGACCAATCAGATTTTTAAGGACACTACCCTATTATGTCTTGCAGCTCAAAATTCATGAATTAAGTAGATTTTTACAGGTAATTTGATTGCTCAGAAATTTTCGCTATCAAAAACACATAGTCTAAAAACAAAACACTCAAACTTCATAACAAACTGATACCAAAAGTAAATATTATTTCACCATTTTTACGTCAAAAAGTAATAAAAAATCTGACAAAAATCATAAGTAAATACCAGATACTAGAAGATAAATTAAAAACAAATAATTTGTGTAAAAGTACAATAGGAACTGTGGTATCAGTGAATGTTTGAAATTATATTATTAAAACAATGATTTTGCTAGATAACCCTGATGTACCTATATCATACCTA
The DNA here is from genome assembly GCA_905147745.2 of Phlogophora meticulosa. Taxonomy (NCBI): domain Eukaryota; kingdom Metazoa; phylum Arthropoda; class Insecta; order Lepidoptera; family Noctuidae; genus Phlogophora; species Phlogophora meticulosa. Next base: position 16,238,047 of record LR990522.1, on the reverse strand, counting down.
CCTATCCTGTGTTTACACATCAGCTTCCAAAAATATAAACAATGAAGAAATATGTGTTTTTCGAAAAACAACTTTAACACACACACATTTAAAGTTTAGTTTGCACTACAAGTGCTACAACTTCAACAAAGTTTAAGATATTTTCAATAGTAATACAGTCATTGCAAAATCGACTTTGGTTACTTTGCTGTTAAGTTGATGTTACTTAGAGTGGTAATAACATCAATTGGAAATATGTATTTGAATATGGAATACATCATCAAGGCGTTATAATGTGCCAGTTGTTTTTATTAAGCTCGTGTATTTTAATTTTTCTTTTCCTCTTTATCATTGTTTCCTTATCTCAGACACTAATCTGCATGGTCCTCACATGATCTGACCACGATAATGTCCGGACTTTAAGATAGACTGTGACCTCTGAGTTTGTTTCAGTCTCAATAGGTATGTTATTCGGCAATAATATTGGCTATGCCATTTTCCAATGGCGGTAGAGTTGGTCTTACGAACCTCCAAAGGGAAGCCGGTAGAAATCACTGGTTTTACACTCTAAGATTTAAAAACAGAACTCCAATTCCTGTAGTTTAAAAACAGTCATTATCTAGTCGCATACTCATCACAACGACAATTATTAATGTCAAAAACTTATCAAAAATGTAGGTAGTTTCTACGTTTTTTTGACAGATCGAGACTAAGATTAGAATGTGAATGTTTATTTAAATACTGGTATAATTGCCCTTTACTTATAACTGTTGTTGTGATTGTATTTCCTTGAAAGCAGTAGAAATAAAAAGCAATAGACAATCAGTAGGGTAGGGTGTTGCCAGCACATCAACCGCAGACTGTAACCTATTTATTTCAATTGAATTATACAATAGTTTTGTTTTCCTGCGCTGGACTGCTGTTGGCGGATGTGGGTCATTTAGACTTGTTGTCATGGGATAGCTCTTGTGACCAGTTAAATGCTATTGTAATTATTTCATTGGCTTTTTGATGGCAGAGTTTCTGTTTTGATAGAGAAGCAAAGTACCTGTACCTTTAGATAAAATAACATAAAATCCTGTACTCCCTGAATTGTCAGGCAGAGACGCATCTATAGTATCTACTGTGTGTACTAGTGCTAAGATGGTTATGATACAATGAGGAGGGATTTTAAGTCCATTGTGTTAAATTGTAAATAGCATTTTATGAATTAACACATTTCATAACCCATAACATCACGCCTGTATTCCTCGAAGGGTTAAGCAGAGATGTAAAATGTACACCAACATGTCTATGTAAATAATAGAGGTCGAGCCTGTTCCCATCAGCCGGGCATAAATCCAAACTCAAGGCTGTAACTGAAAAATTTCTGTAGGCATAACCCAATACCACTTTGCCTGACCCGGGAATCGAACCCAGTACCTTACGCTCAGCATTAGCACTTGCAACCGCTAGACCAACCTCAAATAAAACGAAACTAACATTAAAATTAGAACACAAATGACTTTCTGTAATAATCTTGTCCTTAGAATAATAAACGCAACAAAAAAAGAATGAGTGAAATTGGTCCAGCCGTTCACGCGTGATGACGTGACCAAGGGAAATAGGGATTCACTTTTATATATAAAGATTTGTTCCTGTTTTGTTATAAAATAAAATAATAAATAATGCTGAATAATCCACACAGCATCATCTAGCCCCAAGCTAAGCAGAGCTTGTGTTATGGGTACTAGATGACTGATATACTTAATACAATACATTACATATATAGATATTTTTTATTATACATAGGAAATACCCAGAACACCCGGAACAAATATTTGTATATCGTACAAACATTTGTCCCAAGGCGGGAATCGAACCCGCAACCTCCTGCGTCGCAGGCGGACCTTCGCCCGCCGCGCCACATCGGTCGTATAAAAGATAAGGAACTAAGTACATAGATGGTTTATCTAAGTACTCATTATTTTATTTTTGCTCACAGTTTTCTCGCTCATTATCTTACGTATGTTACTATTATTACGAGTATCACCTCAGTTCAACGTAGGTATATAAATAACTTTTGAGCAATTACAGTAACGTAAACAATATAATTTGTATAAACAATTTGCTCCTTAATTAATCGATTTCGCTTTGTTATTATTTAATACTTAATAACTGTCATCATCTGCCTTTTCCAAACTACACGTACGTTCGGATCGGGTTCCAGTCTAACCGGTTGCAGCTGAATACCAGTAAATAACATGGAACAAGTTACTGCCCATCTGACCGCCACAACCCAGTTACGGGGTAAAACGATACCAGTTGGTAAAACTGGTTGTCGGACTACTTAAGAGCTTCCGACTACCCGTAACGACTGTCAAATTTCTATCAATGTCAGCTGGGACCAACAGCTTAACGTGCTTTCCGACGTACTTAGAAGTCTCAATTTGTTATGAACGGTCACCCATCCACAAACTGACCTCGGCAAGCGTAGCTAGCCCTTCGATCAACTCGTGCGGATATTTTAATTTAGCCACGAGCAATCAAAAGCAACAATATTATAAAATACGTAACCACTTCTCATGACGTTATATAATCTCTCTTTTTTTAGTATGCGTTGTGACCTGTTCCTCATTTTCACACACAAGTAGTATAGGCCCATTAGCTCAGTTGGTTAGAGCGTCGTGCTAATAACGCGAAGGTCGCGGGTTCGATCCCCTCATGGGCCACAACGCACTTTTTGTATTTTATAAAGTGTAGTAAATATTGTTTACTTACTAATGAAATGATCTTGTTTACTCATTTTCTAGAATCTGATGCAATGTTTCAAGATGAGTGACGAAAATATGATATTTCTAGGAGCAATGGGATAAAAAATTGACCTGTGTCAAAGAGAGATATCATTGTGTAAAAGAGATTGGTGGAGTTTTCGAGAAACGTTAATTAAAAATAATTGATTGGATAACCGACTTCGATCAACAAAAACAAAATTTATGAGTTTTTAATCAATAAAGCAACAAAACATGAAAAAATAGAATCACAGTCAACGGGAAAAGTGCCCAAAAGGCTGGCAGCATCTCCATGTTGAATGGTAATGCTGATTCTTGGGCTAAACAAAAGGCCAGCCCTCGTGACCTCGTGAAGGTGCTGAAATGAACAGAATTCATGACTAGGTTTTTCCAAATTACCTAATTGGTTCATTGTTGAAAATACACACAAGATTTGGATTCAATTTCAAATTCACGCAATATTTTTTTCAAGTAAGGCGATTGGCACACTGCACCGCATCACGTATCGTAGCGTGGAAGTGCGTGTTCTTACGTTTAATATAGTACTCGTATCTGTGTTTGTATAGAAAACACGCCTAGTGCAACACACATAAAACGCAGTGTTCGTCGTTCGTCGCCACCCCTCTTCGTGATGCGGTGCAGTGTGCCAATTGCCTAAATGCGTAACGATAACAACACTCACGTATATAAGTAATTCCACTCCGACCTATTGGAAAGTACTCCTTCACCCGATGATAACGTCCGCCCGGTAGCGGTAGCGGCGGCAAACTCGCGTCCATGCTCCCGACACTACAGTATATATGCGAATTTTTGCGTGTTCAATCTATAGAAACCTACCTACACCTCTGTCTAACCCTTTAGGGAAAATAGGCGTGATGTCATGTTAGGTTAGTAAACGTGTAAGAAACGTTACATCACAGTCTCTTATGCAACTGCACATCTTGACTCTTAAGAAACTGCATCACACTTCCGCGTTCCTTAATTCTCAAATGCAAGACTCACATTCTATAAAACACACATAGCCTCACGACTGTAATTCTCGAAGGGTTTGGCAGAGACGTAGCCCCCCCGCCCCTAGGCTTGCCTCCTATCACATGGGACTTAAATAATAAAATAAAGAAATATATAATAAATAAATAAAATAAATATTGCTGGACAATCCACACAGCATCATCTAGCCCCAAGCTAAGCAGAGCTTGTGTTATGGGTACTAGATGACTGATATACTTAATACAATACATTACATAGATAGATATTTTTATTATATATAGCAAATACCCAGAACACCCGGAACAAATATTTGTAGATCGTACAAACATTTGTCCCAAGGCGGGAATCGAACCCGCAACCTCTTGCGTCGCAGGCGGACCTTCGCCCGCCGCGCCACATCGGTCGTCAAACGTTACATTATTTTTGCTTAACTTGACATTACAGGTACAAGCATCAATATAGATTAACATTCATAACAAATAAACAGTAAAAATTAAAAAATAATAAAGCAATATTCACCAGGGCCATGTCAATGCAAATAAAAATGTCGATAATCAATATTGTGTGAAATAATAATAATAAACTAGACTTAAACATACCTAGTGTAATGTTGGCGTACTATAGGTTCACCTATACCTAATCCATCCAAGGAACACAGGCTTGATGGCGTGAATACTTTCTGATGAATACAACTTATATTAAACTAGCACTTCGTCCGCGTCGATTTCGTACTTTACCCTTCGAACTTTAACATCCCTCCACTTCGTTTTAAGTGTAGTTTTTAAAATAATAATAGCCTATTGTACTTAAGAATAAAGTAGCTTTCTAACAGTGAAAAATATTTTACATTTTTTTTTTTGAAGAAACGTTGCCCCACACTAGGAATTTATCCTGTGTCGTGGGTGAGTTTACAAACATTTAATTAAAAATAAAATAAAAAAATAAACAAATATTTGCAGATCGTACAAACAATTGTCCCAAGGCGGGAATCGAACCCGCAACCTCTTGCGTCGCAGGCGGACCTTCGCCCGCCGCGCCACAAATTCACATACACAAACAGCCAGACCCGGAACAGTTACTGTAGGCCATACAAATATTTGTTCCGTGAGGGAATCGAACCCACGACACGCAGCGCAGCAGCCGATCGCCCAGCCACTGCACCAACCGAGCCGTCATGGATGAATGGATCATTAGTAGTTTGTACGATCTACATAGATATTTTCCGGGTGTTCTGGGTTCTGATATGTATAATAAAAATACATCTATTAATGTAATGTATTGTATTAAGTATATCAGTCATCTAGTACCCATAACACAACCTCTGCTTAGCTTGGGGCTAAATGATGCTGTGTAGATTATCCAGCATTAATTATTTATTTATTAGTTCCGGATATTACACCCTACAAACAAATTTTACTTCTTTATAATATTAATATAGAGTAAAGCTACCCCCCGCTGCGTAAAATAAGCATATGATGCAAAATTTAGTAATCGTTATAGCAAAAGACGTGACGTGTGTACGTCTCACCTTAACCGGCTTCAACCGGTTCCTTATCTCGGGTCCCGACTCCTGAACTGAGTGCCCCACGAGCCTCCAGCACAGAGCACAACACTGATAGTGACTAAATATAGGTACATTACGTTACACGGAATCGAATCTAGACCCCTTGGTGATCTTTCTTATCCGGTTCTTAATTAGTGCGGTTAATGGTTGGAAAGTCACCTAGGACAAGGCCCCACTGCATCAACATCTGCCTGGCCTTTTCCCAACTATGTTGGGGTCGGCTTTACCCTTCACCCGTGTTTTACATGGAGCGACTGCCTATCTGACCTTCACAACCAAGTAACTAGGTAACTGAATACCCTTTGGCAAGACTGGTTGTCAGACTTTCGGGCTTCTGATTACCCGTAACGACTGTCAAAGAACTACAAATGACACCCGGGACCAACGGTTTAACCTGTGCTCCGAGACACGAAAAAAAAGTACAAGCTGACCTCGTCTTCTATTCTATACTAACTCCATACTACCCTAGGCCAGCTTAAGGGAAAATTATAATCACAGTCTAACTGTGCCTAGAGATTACAACACGGAAAGGTAATTAGGTATTTGTAGAGAAAAACGTGACCAATATAAAACACATGACCACTTTTTTTTGCTACTACCCTAATCGGACCGTGACGAACTTTTGGGGTATTGTCAAACAAAATAAGGTCAAATTTTTTACCGAATTCTGTCCGTCTGATAAGTTCGTTCTTGTTTACTTACATTTTTATCTTGTTTGAATGTACCTAACTAATGGAAATCTGTTACATTATATACCTATTAAATTCAAGACGTAGTTAGTGAAATAAAACGAAATATGTACTACATAAATGCACAGACGCTAGCACATCAAGCTATGCCAAACTGTCCAATTTTCCCAATTGTACATGACCTTTATTCTTTAGTAATAATTCCCCTCTATCCCTCCGAGCATTGTGCTCTCCATCGACCGTTGAAAAAATTCTGGGTAAATCTACTACAGAGTTTTTATGCAATAACAGACCTTCTTGTATACAGGCTGGTAGTACATTAGTTATCTATGGTTTAAGAAAAAAGAGAATAGTTTAGTAGATGAGATATGTCACTTGTCTAAAAGAAGATTCTTGATTGTAATATAGTGAATAAAAACCTTACTTAATAAATGCCATTAATCAATCAATTAAAAAAAATATAATTATATGTACAGACACCATCACATCAAGCTACCCCAAACTGTCTATTTTTCCCAATTGAATATGAACCTTAACATAGGCTTTAAGTAAAATTGTTACTAATACTATGACTTTTGTTACTTGAATAAATAATTGAATTATTATTATTATTTAGTTACAAACAATGTTAAACTAACGCGAAAATGCCCTTCAAAGTTTTGTTTCTACTCACCCCTGCATTTCTATTCTCCCCGTTTTACGTACCAAATTACGTGCTAAATCGACGGTCACGAAAGCTACCGAATAATTTAGCACGCATATTAAAGTAACACATTCGATCCCTGTAGATAATAATTTTAGCAAACATAGCACTCCACGGATCCAGTTTATACAGATAACACTGTTTGTGTTATTGAATTGATAATATATTGATAACTGCGGACATTGTAACGGTAATTGGGATAAACTTATGGAGGGTACGATAAAAGGAGGTAATGGTTTTATTGGCAGTCTTAAAGTTGAGTCAAATAATGTGTTAGTCATATAATTTATTTTAATTAAAAAGGGCACATTTGAACGTCATATTTACAGTCAAAATAGAATATGAAAATGATTCTAGTTGCCCCCTCCAAAAGGTAGTTTCGTATGGAGAAGAATGGGTAAGAAACTGAACAATTACTCTTTTCAAAAAGCTTTACACTATTTTGTATCTAAACCTAGGATAAAAACTAAGTAATATATTTAGAAATTAACGTCATCAAAAGATGAGTTAATTTCATGCTAAATTCTAAAACCAAATCAATGAATGAACATCAACACCTAACCTGCGTAAGTCACGCCAATGTTATGTAAAACATGTGACTGACATCATGCCTATTGATATCACAAGAGTTATCGAATCGTGGTCATTCGTGGTGAGACAAAGATCATGACTTCAGATGCTGCATGAACTCTGCTTAGACCTAGCTAGACTAGCGAGATCAGTAGTTACTTGCTCTTTTGTTTTTTAACTATCGGTGCTATACGGTGCTTATAATTGTCGAGGCGCTCGTGGGTCAACAAAAACGACCGCACGAAGTCGTGCGAAGTTTCGGCTACGCTTGTTGGCGTTCCATACAGCTCCGTCTGCCAACCACTTTAAACAACTTTGACGGCGCGGTTGGCACAGTGGCTGAGCGTTAGGCTGCTGAGCTGCGTGTAGCGGGTTCGATTCGGAATCGGATCCCGCACAGAACCAATAATTGTATGGCCTACATGTAGTTATTCCGGGTCTGGCTGTTTGAACGCACCCACGATACAGGAGAAATTTCTAGGTTGGGGCAAATTAAAAAAAATGAAATAAAATAATGACGTCTTACCTTCTAATAATTAAAATAACAACTCCTAACAACATGTTAGGGAATAGCAACACCGTGCAATCATCATGGGCTCAAACATGGGCAAGTACCAATGTGACTTTTTCAATTCATATGTACTTTCTAAGTTTATCTTAGACATCACTCTGTGCAGGTAAGCATCATGAGGGAACCTGGACTTATAATTAATATGAGTCTGAAATCGCCAACCCGTCTTGAGCAAGCGTGGTGATTAATGATCGTACCTTCTCTGTATGAGAAGAGGCCTTTGCCCTGCAGTGGGACAGTAAGAAGCTGGTGTTATTATTATATTATAATCCTGTTCAAAGTGTGCATGAAGTGGCATAAACCTTCAAAACAAATTAGGTAAAGTGTTCGATAAATAATAGACTTACAATAGACTACAGCCCTTGATCTTATTTTCCAAGTGTCAGCATACGAACGTAAACACTCGGAGTTGTTGTAAATAAAACCTCACTAGAACTATAACTAATTATCTTGTAATAAACATATTTTGTTTTGTTTGTTTATTAGGTTTAGAGGAGCTAATGGCTAAATAAAAACCGTCGCACGCGGTTAAGCTACGCTTGCCTAGGTCAGTCTCTGCATAGGTGACCGTTCGTAACATATCGAGACTCCTCCGTGCCTCGGAAAGTACGCTGTGTAGTAAAGTCGTTGGTCCCGGCTGTCATTTTTAGATCTTTGACAGTCGTTACGGGTAGTCAGAAGCCCGAAAGTCTGACAACTAGTTTTACCAAGGGGTATCGTGTTGCCCAGTAACTGTGTTAATGTGAAGGTCAGATAGGCAGTGTAACTCTTGGACATATGCCTTATAGATTAAGTACCAAATTAATAATATTACTAGTATTAACACAACAAAACACCACAACACCTCCAAAGAACCACCAACACCACTCATAGCACACACACGCAAACACACACACATCACACACATCACATCATGGTGGTGAAACACTATTTAAACATATTATGTAAAACCTAAAGGGGTAGTTCAACATCGTCTTCTGGCAAAAAAAAAGAATATTATTCACGATCCGCAAGTACTTTTTTCCACACCCACTCACAAGCATCGTACTACATAATCCCTATTCCATTGACCCCATTTCATACCAAAATAACCCCGCACACGCAAATCGTAACATACCGTGCTTTAACCAGAAAAAAGAACCTTACTATAAATAAGTCTAGTGTGGCCAGGACTATAAATAGTGTACGCCGAAATTAACCTCAATGGGGGCGCACACGACCGGTCGAACGGGGTAAGTAACCCTGTCGGTAGGTGTATTAAGGACAATGGCTGAACTCAACTCTTTTTGTGACGTCAATGAGACGTATTGGCCTAGATTTTATATTTACGTATTAAAAGGGAAAAATAGGTTATTGAAAGGAGGTTACACCTTTATTTACATTTGTTTTTTATTTATTTCGTAGCTTGAACATGTATGGCGTAGTAGCTACGCTTCGTAGCACAGCGTAGCACCAGTGAAAGAATCTCTCGTGTACGATGTTACCACATTTGTTCAAATCTTTGATACCCTAGTATCGTGGACGGTCAAAGTGACGTCATAGGTGCAGGTAGCCTTATAGGCTCTGTTGTTGTTGTTCTGGTGGAGTGTTATTTACTACATAAAGTAGTTGTCATGTTTCATTGAATTTCAGGCCCAAATGTCTTTTAGTGGGCTGTCTACAGCAAATCAATCTCACTGGTATTACCTATCAGTCTCTCACTACATTTTTTAGTTTATTTAGAGGAGTTTGCGCACTTAGCACGTACTGAAGACCACAAATGGACCAAAACAGTAACAACATGGCCCATAGGGTTAAACTATACCGAAGAGGATCGCATAATGGAATAATTACATCAAAAAATTGTCTGTTTCAAAATATTGCTTTAGACCAAGAAAAATGGCGTTGAGGTTTCTGGTTCCACAAAAATTGTAAAGGAGCAAAATACAAATATATTTTAACTTTATTATTTAAAGATGCGATGCTTGTCGACGTCGATCCGTGGATGAGTGACGATCGATTTGACACCAAGACCCCTTCGTGCTTCGGAAAACACATATAAGCCGTTGCTCCCGGCAGTCATAAGAAGACCTTTGACATTCGTTACGGGTCGTCAGAAGCCAGAAAGTATAGGTACGTAAATAAATCATTCATCAACATATTCATTGATCTCGGAAAACCCAAGCAAGAAAATAATAACAAACATAATGTAATCGCGGGTATAACGCTAATGAATCTTATCAGCACCTTCTAGTTTTCTCCAAATCACGTAGCAAGTTCGTGCTGTTGATAAGGAGTATTATTAAAGCTTTATCATTTATGTAAATACTGCAGGGTGTCTCTGTTAACACTTTTAGTGCCCAGCACCCGTCTCGCGGGTCGAAAAGAGTTTGTTCATGTACCCAGAACTCGCTTCCCGAGTCGTACATGTAAAAAGCAATAGATGAGATGTGAACATGCCCATCACCCCCTTCCATATACCTACGCATTATGTAATTTGCCAAACATGGTGACATACAAGTTAAAACGTATTTTTGAACTGGGCAGCGAAAGGGTTAACTGTGACAAAGTGGTACAATGCTGACATTGTGGTGAATACATTGAAGTATTGTTGATACGAGGGTTTAATACGTCACGATGCTGCCACTGACCATGTTGATTCATTAGCCAAAACAAAGGCCAGCCCTCTGGTCTTGTGATGCACGACCAACCGCTTGGCGATCGCACTAAATATAAATTCTGTCTCAGTTTTCCCTAGATTACCGTCATGCTGAACCGTTTTGACTAAATTTAGAAGGAGAAAAAAGCGTGGTGTACTCTTAATATATCATCATCATCATCATCCTGCTGCCCTTATCCCAATTTATTAGTTTCCTTCTTCCACACATCTTTATTTGCCCTCATCACAAAAGTCACATTCTTTCTAGCCATATCATCTTACACACAATCCATCCATCTTTAATTTAGTCTTAATATACTCTTGTAACTCTCTGCATTCAAACCCAAACTCTCCTCACAACACGGACCTCATTCCTCCGTATCACATGCCCCATGAAAACCGATTTTCACATAATCCATCCATCTTTTCTTTGGTCTCCCTCTACTCTGGTACCCTGCACATTCATACTCAAAACTTTCCTCACAACATGGTCCTCATTCATGAATACATACGTGAATGTATTATAATACATACCAACATAATGTAGTCATTTGCCTGAATCATATTCCAAAAAAAGTTCCTTCAAGATATTATCGCAAATATTTAGGTGAATCAACAAAACAAAGAATAACATTGTAATCCATGTATTGAAACCACATTATTATCTAACAATAATCAATGTATTGATGTGTTATCTTATCAGGCTCCCACGTGACGTATGTTGTCAAACGGATATAATACACTTAATATAAAAGATATATAAGATTATATACTTATCATGCGACGCCCGCGTGATGGAAAACTATTGAAGCTTGATAGTGTAATGTGACTTTTACCCCCGTTCAGATAGCTTCGAGTGGCACTAATAGTGATAAAAAGTACCAGCGTATAATGTTCTTTAGCTGATGCGCATGCCATGTAGTGATGATCTGGCCATGATCATCAGAGATCCCGTTCCTGGGTGAATACAGAATTAAATTTTCTATTTCGACATTCTCTTTAATTAATTAAACTTTGAAAAGGACTGCTTCCTTAGGTTGGAAACAGAGTTTTTTTGGTTATAAGATATTTATTTCTAAAAAATAAACATTACAGTTCGCTTACATAATGAGAAAACATATAATTTCATAAAGTAAGAGAACATCTCTGTGATCAAAACAATAGCCAAAAATAAAATATGAAAGGTGCAGGTGGTGTTTGTATTTATTTCTAACGTGTTGTTTAGTATTTCATTTGGAATTGCACAGTAGCAGCCCGGAGTCTGAGCCCGGAGGCTCTCAGCCCAGGGTCGGCGCTGATTGTCTTCTACTTCCACACATCTCTATTTGCCGTCATCTCAAAAGTAATTTCATTTCTAGCCATATCACCCACACAATTCATCCATCCTCCATTCATACTCAAAACTCTCCTCACAACATTATCCTCATTCCTTCGCATCACATGCCCATACCATGAAAACTTTGACGACATGATTTCCACACATCTTCTCGATCGCCACTTTCAGACTTTCTCTTACATACTCATTTCATATTCACTCAGACTTATTTTTACAGTAAAAAAAATCTTGACCGTGTTCTGGGTTCGAAGCAGGCGAACATCGCCTGCTTCGAACTAGATTACCGTCATGCTGAACCGTTTTGACTAAATTTAGAAGGAGAAAAAAGCGTGGTGTACTCTTAATATATCATCATCATCATCATCCTGCTGCCCTTATCCCAATTTATTAGTTTCCTTCTTCCACACATCTTTATTTGCCCTCATCACAAAAGTCACATTCTTTCTAGCCATATCATCTTACACACAATCCATCCATCTTTAATTTAGTCTTAATATACTCTTGTAACTCTCTGCATTCAAACCCAAACTCTCCTCACAACACGGACCTCATTCCTCCGTATCACATGCCCCATGAAAACCGATTTTCACATAATCCATCCATCTTTTCTTTGGTCTCCCTCTACTCTGGTACCCTGCACATTCATACTCAAAACTTTCCTCACAACATGGTCCTCATTCATGAATACATACGTGAATGTATTATAATACATACCAACATAATGTAGTCATTTGCCTGAATCATATTCCAAAAAAAGTTCCTTCAAGATATTATCGCAAATATTTAGGTGAATCAACAAAACAAAGAATAACATTGTAATCCATGTATTGAAACCACATTATTATCTAACAATAATCAATGTATTGATGTGTTATCTTATCAGGCTCCCACGTGACGTATGTTGTCAAACGGATATAATACACTTAATATAAAAGATATATAAGATTATATACTTATCATGCGACGCCCGCGTGATGGAAAACTATTGAAGCTTGATAGTGTAATGTGACTTTTACCCCCGTTCAGATAGCTTCGAGTGGCACTAATAGTGATAAAAAGTACCAGCGTATAATGTTCTTTAGCTGATGCGCATGCCATGTAGTGATGATCTGGCCATGATCATCAGAGATCCCGTTCCTGGGTGAATACAGAATTAAATTTTCTATTTCGACATTCTCTTTAATTAATTAAACTTTGAAAAGGACTGCTTCCTTAGGTTGGAAACAGAGTTTTTTTGGTTATAAGATATTTATTTCTAAAAAATAAACATTACAGTTCGCTTACATAATGAGAAAACATATAATTTCATAAAGTAAGAGAACATCTCTGTGATCAAAACAATAGCCAAAAATAAAATATGAAAGGTGCAGGTGGTGTTTGTATTTATTTCTAACGTGTTGTTTAGTATTTCATTTGGAATTGCACAGTAGCAGCCCGGAGTCTGAGCCCGGAGGCTCTCAGCCCAGGGTCGGCGCTGATTGTCTTCTACTTCCACACATCTCTATTTGCCGTCATCTCAAAAGTAATTTCATTTCTAGCCATATCACCCACACAATTCATCCATCCTCCATTCATACTCAAAACTCTCCTCACAACATTATCCTCATTCCTTCGCATCACATGCCCATACCATGAAAACTTTGACGACATGATTTCCACACATCTTCTCGATCGCCACTTTCAGACTTTCTCTTACATACTCATTTCATATTCACTCAGACTTATTTTTACAGTAAAAAAAATCTTGACCGTGTTCTGGGTTCGAAGCAGGCGATGTTGCTGAGTTATTCTACTACAATATACTTATAGGTAGGTCGTCTAGATTTTTCACTGATTAATTTTTATTTAGTGGGTGGAGTCAAAGCCAGCCCAACATCAGATAGTTAGATATTGTAGGCGAAGATTTAAGACCTGTTGAAGGGAAAATATTTAGAAAAAAACCGAATATACCACTCCGCGCCAGAACAGCCTTATATGATGGTGATGGCATTGCCTTCTATTACACGTGTCAAACCTGACAGCACATTATTCTGGACCCCCCAAGCGTTTAAATTTTTCGTTGGCTTTTTCCTATTTTATTTTATGTTATTCCTAAGGTATTTTTTATTTCAAACCGTGAAAAATAGAAGTAATTTATTCACTTCTTTCATTAAAAATCTGTTATTAAGCTTATATTTGTTATTATGTTATTATTTGCTATTATGTTAAAAACGAGCAACGAAAATTTCAACGCTGTGGGTTCCAGAACCAATTACTGAACCCATGGTATCAGTTCGTACGTCGATGTCCCTTCCACTCTTTATATACTGTCTCCATTCTCCACTACGTGATCTTCATCATGTTCAGCCGATGCTCAGGTTACCACCCCCTGGACAACCAGAGATAACCCTCACCAGGATGTGATATAGTGTCGTGATGCGTGATTCGTATCGTGTTCAGCGTGACAAACGCGTGTCTTTCGTATTACGAGTACCAGGCCACGACCGATTAAACGCGATTGTTTTGAATAGTCCTTATCGAGGGAAACGCCCTGCCGATGTGTACTTGTGTTGATAGCGTTAAGTTATGTGGGAACAGGCAGATTGTGGAATCAAGACAGTACGATTCATTAATATACTTAACATCTTAACTGCCAGACAACGAGTCACAATAGAACATGTATTGTTTGTAGGTCACCTGGCGTGTAAGGTGTTATAGAGTGTTGGAATTGGGCCAACGTATAATTTATCTTATTTCTACAAAGGCGAAGGTCAGAGTTTACTTGTACACTTACTAACCGTTAAAATTTTGGTGTAGTCCATGACGGAAAATATTGCATCATTCCGTTTTGCTTTTTTTTGTGATGCAATGAAATGATATATAAGTAAGTATCGCGAGCTGGCAGGCCTTTTTTTTTGGCCAAAGAATTTTAATAGCATTTTCATTCAACGTGGCAATGCTGCCAGCCTTCTGGGCACTTTTCCCACTGACAGCGATGCGGATGAATTTTTCGATGCCCTGTGATTATTTATTTTATTTATTTCTTCATATATTAATATTTGTATCGTTTTAAAGGCAGGCTGATATTCATTCTGTGTATTGTTCCCTCCTGCAGTAGTACACAATGTTACCAGCACTGCGCTACTTTTATTTCATTTACTGCATTAAGGTTTTTCCCACTAACATATTTTTTACCAATAATAAAAAGCAATAGAGTAGTAATTTGTAAATTATGAGGATATGAATCACAGGCTGGCTTCGACAGGAAAACCACCCACAAAAATACTTAGGAGATATAATTGTAAACGCGAAAGAATTAATCTAACTCATAACATCAAGCCTGTATTCCCCGCCGGGTTAGGTAGGGGACTTATAGTTAAGTTCATGCAAATCTTACCAGATATATTTAATTTCAATGTCATCCTCTGGCTTCTATCCATAACTACATCCCCAACTATATAGGGATCGGCTTCCTGTCTAACCAGATGCAGCTGAACACCCGTGTTTCACATATAGCGACTGAGTCTGAGTCTACAACCCAGTAACTGTGTTGTGGGTTGTTACATGTTTAATTCCGATGTAATAGGAAAAAAAGGTAAATATCCCACGAAACATGGATATCACGCGCGGTGCGCGTGCGCATATATATATCAATAGGATTATAACTAATACCAATGACTGGCATTTGGCATGGTGACTGTGTATATCACTATATCAACAATATCAAAACTGACATAACGAAATAAAAGACTTTAAATATAAAACGATGACAATACATATTTAATATCTACAGGCTGCCTCAATAACTCCCTTTTATTTCATTTTTGATAAGTTATCGATTGTTTTCAATGGAACCCATATCTTACCCCACATTATTTTACCAGTAATTTTAATTGAAGAATTTACCTTATTTCATGAAGAACGTCAATTGGGCCTCTGCAAGTTGGCTCTGGGCCTTACAGAAGTTCGAGACCAGAAAGGTCCTAAGAAAAGTCAATATTTTCTTTAAGAATTTGACGACATACGACGATACGTTGTGATACTCGTAGATGCTCGTGCCGTCTCTGTATGTCAAGATGCCTTAACTCCGAGAATGGCCAGTAACTAAAATGGCTAGTATTATTATGAATTATGCATTTCAAGAAACCCTGGAAATAAATCCTGGGAACCAAAATCCTAAAGTTTAGAGTAAGTAAACTATAAAATAATACAAGTATTATGCTACAGAGAAGAGGAAGACCAAAGAAACGATGGATGGACTGTTTCAAATGTGATATAGAAAGATGATGGCTGGGAAGGAGGTTACTGCTGAGATGACGGCAAATAGAGGTGTATGGGAAAATATGACACGCTTGCTGAGGTCATTTCATAAATGGGTGACCGTTCGTAACATATCGAGACACCTCCGTGCCTCGGAAAGCACGTTAAGCCGTTGGTCCCGGCTGTCATTTGTAGATATTCAGAAGCCCGAAAGTCTGACAATCAGTCTTACCAAGGGGTATCGTCTTGCCCTCTTACTGAGTTATGGAAGTCAGATAGTACTAATGTAAAATACTGGTATTCAGCTGCATCCGGATAGACTGGAAGCCAAACCCAACATAGCTGGGGAAAAGGTTAAGCAGATGAGGATTTCTGCGTCAATTGCGAACGGATTTCGAAAACTCGTCACCTTTCATGTCTCGTCATAAATTATTATACGCGCCCCATAGTCATATGAGTAGGTATGGCTGTCAGAACTTCGTATAAACATCAGTTTGAGTCACGTGGCCTGATACCACAGCTGTCCTTATCAGATAAGGGAGATATCGGCGCTCCCACACTTGCACAAGAGTTGTTAATCCTTGATATCGAAGCACGCATACGATTGTGTTTCGAGGCTGATCTATAGTAGGTATTTGCGATCTGAGATCGATTAAATGAAGAATCAATCGACATTTTTTAGTTATGTTATGTTATGAAACGTAAACTGCCACTGTTGATTCTAGCTTTCAGGAGTTGCAGTGGTTGGGGATAGTGTAGGGGGCCTTATTCTTTGTTGCTATAAAGATATATAAAACAATTAATGACACAATTGGTAAAAACGTAACCAGTATTAGTGCCATGGAATGCCAAATAAATATAGTTCAGCATGTAATAAATCTAGTAAAAATACAAAACAGCCACGCTCGGTAGTACGTCAGACGTCCCTTGGTGCATCATTACTCTGGATAGCATTATGTATTAAAACTTACTTTATACGCCCTTAGGCCTGGTCACTCAAGGGTTGAGAAGACAGGGAACTACCCGAGATCATTCGCATCACGATTTTGTAGAAGAACATAAATACGCGAAGGGAACGTTCGCAAACACTGCAGCGACTCGAATTTGGGTTTTTGTATTTGGATTAATGTTCTTTCTTTTTGTTTTCTTTTTTTTTTTTAAACGTTGCCATTCACTAGGAATTTCTCCTGTATCGTGGGTGCGTTTACAAACATTTAAACTCACATACACAAACAACCGTTCTAACTGTTCGTTTTGCAAATAAATGTTCGTTCGGTTCTAAAGCTCGTGAAAAGAATATTCGCGGTGAAAACATTCCATAAAAAGGCTATTATGGGGACAGAATTTAAAACTTAAAACTTTGGAATTATCAGTCTGGTACAGCACGTCACTTTAGCATGTCGGTGATGCGAACCCATAATTCTACACTTACAAAAACTGGTACAATACGGCTAGAGTAGTAACCACTTCAGAAACCCTCTAAAAAAAATGATTTGCCAACATCCTTTACATAACTCAGTCAGATACCAATCAGTCACCATTTATCGTGTCCAAATGTCTTTGAAAGAAATACTACTTCTAACTAGAACCACCTTTATCTCAGTACACGTGTATTTTATTCATTATCAAGTGATATCAATGATTAATGTATACCAATGTTACGTCAAACAATTGAACGTATGAAACAGACGATGAGATACTGAAGGTAAGTACTTATTTATTGATAAAATGTGGAGTGTGAGTTCGTGGGAAAATGTGTTAAAGAGGCATTTACATGTGACAGTAATTCCTGGGAGCCGTTGGTCCTGGCTGACATTTGTTGGTATTTGCAGTCGTTACGGGTAGACCGAAGCCTGTAGGTCTGAGAACCAGTCATACTTTGATGTATCGTAATACCAATTCACTGGGTTGTATAGCTCAGACAGGCAGTCGCTACATGTAAAATACTGATATACAGCTACTGGTACGGATGTTCGACTAGAAGACCCCAACATAGTTGGTAAAAGGCGGATTATCCCATGACGGTGACTAATTTCCGGAATAAATTGTCAGGAATTATATGATAACAATGTTCTATTACATTTCAACATACACTACATTTCAAAGAAGATGTAGTGACAAACATTTTAAAGGCTTAGATGGTTTGACCATGTTAAGAGAATGAATGAAAGGTGCCAACAAAACTTATGCAATACTTTTTTATCGTTGCCCCACACTAGGAATTTCTCCTGCTTCGTGGGTGCGTTTACAAACTTTAAAGTCACATACACGAACAGCCAGACCCGGAACAACTACCTGCAGGCCATACAATTTTTTAAATAGCGGCGCAGCACACGATCGCTCAGCCAATGCGCCAACCGTGCCGTATTGTAT
Organism: Phlogophora meticulosa; assembly: GCA_905147745.2. Taxonomy (NCBI): domain Eukaryota; kingdom Metazoa; phylum Arthropoda; class Insecta; order Lepidoptera; family Noctuidae; genus Phlogophora; species Phlogophora meticulosa. The sequence continues at coordinate 16,219,624 of LR990522.1, read as the reverse complement.
GTGTAAAGGATATAGAACATAAGGCTAAGAACAATCAGTATATAATGTTCACCATACTGCGACACAGACTTCCTCTCAGTGAGGTCCCTTGGGATGTCACATGATTTTAAACTTTTGGTTCAAGGATATTTTCAACTGGTATGTTTTTCACCATTTGTTCTGCAGTTGCTTGACCTAGCTATATATTATCGAATATATTTTTACGTGTTCAAAACCGTAGTTTCCTTGCACACCTCCTATAACTGGGCACAATCAAGGTTTTTCATCAAACCTTCAATTTGACACTACAATACCTATTTACAAAGAATAGATAGATCAAAAATAACTTAATAATTAACATACAAGATCTTAACAAAACATCTGTGTAGACGAAGTTTCCGTGTCTCAGATCGAAGGGCTTCGCCTACGTGACAAAGGCGACGTGCGCAACGCTATCGGCGCATGCGCATGACTCGGTGTTTGATAAAAAAATAACAACAGACCGCGTGCCGTGCGAAAACCAGAACGTACAGAGGAAAATTCAAGTTTTTTGTGAGATGACGTAAGTTATAACTTGGATATTTGAGTTCTCCACAAAATGTTGATTAGTATTATGTCCTAAGAAACGGACCCCCCTGCCTTGGGGGTCCGTTTTCTTTGCAAAGTAAATAAATAAATAAGTACCAATGTTACTCATTCAATTTATTTATTTATTCTTACCATGTTTGTCTTACATATCTCTGACATCGATGAAGAAAACATCGTGAACAAACCCGAACTTATGATTTAAGGTAGAAATCGCCAACCCGCCTTAAGCAAGCGCAGTGATTAATGCCTATACCTCCTCTGTATGAGAAGAGCCCTTTGTCCATCAGTGAGAAACTAACATGCTGGTATTATTGTTTTATTTAACCGTTTGTTTGTAAAAGAATCAAAATAGCCGGGATTAAAGTTATAAATCTAAGCCATCTTTCTATGCGCTTATAATAATTACGAACAACAATTAACTTGATGATTGTCGTAGTAGCAGAATGACTTTTGTTGCCTTTCTTTGTAGTCAACAAGTTATTTCATGAGATATGGAGCCTTTTTCATTGAAGTGTGCGATGACGTAAATTTACGCTTGCTCATTATTATTAATGACATATACATATATTTGACGACCTATGTGGCGCAGCGGGCGAAGGTCCGCCTGCGACGCAGGAGGTTGCGGGTTCGATTCCCGCCCAGGGACAAATATTTGTACGATCTACAAATATTTGTTTCGGGTGTTCTGGGTATTTTCTATGTATAATAAAAAATATCTATGTAATGTATTGTATTAAGTATATCAGTCATCTAGTACCCATAACACAAGCTCTGCTTAGCTTGGGGCTAGATGATGCTGTGTGGACTGTCCAGCATTATTTATTTATTTATTTATATATATACCCCTGTATCATCATCTGCCTCGCCTTTCTCAACTATGTTCGAGTCAGCTTCCAGTCTAGCCAGATGCAGCTGAAGACCAGTATTCTACATGGAGCGACTGCCTATCTGACCTCCACAACCCGATATAGTGGGTAACATGACAAGACAGGCTGTCAAACTTTCGTGCTTCTGACTAATCTTAACAGTCCTTACGACCGTTAAAGACAGCTGGGACCAACGGCTTAGCGTTCTTTCCAATGCACAAGGCAGCCTCAGTGAGAGAAAAAAAAAACAAAATTCTTTTATTCAAATTATGCTGAAAATCAGCACGTTTTGAACGTCAAAACGTTTACTTAAAACAGTCCCCCAAGACGCCCACCTTTCACCACTTCCTAGTGTTTTTGCTGGGAAGAAGAACTGGCGGAACGAACTCCCTAGCAAATGACTCACCCAGAGACCGACCTCGGCAAGCGTTGCTTAACCTTATAGATCGCGTTCTATACACTCCCGTATTATGATAAAAAGAGGTCTGTGTTAAAAAAGGTGTGAAATTAAAAATATAGTCTTAATCACAAAATATGTTGGCGTCTACATTTATATTTGAAATGATAACACAAATTGCATAGATAACGTTTGCATTTATTTTTATGACATCTGATAAAGTTCTTCAAGTAGGTACTTCAAATAATGGTAGCATTTTTAAAAGAAAACTCTAATATATACAGGGTGTTAGGTAGAAACATGGAAAAACTACACAGGAGTACTCATGATGAAATCGAAAATAAAAAAGCACTGCCAAATACCATTTAAGTATATTCTCATGACTTATGGTAAATACGGAGAGGCAACCGGCTTAATTCAAATATTCATAGGTTTTTGTGCATGTTGTATGTTAATAATATAAAAATAAAACCAGCCTGCAGGGCAAAAGCCTCTTCTCATACAGAGAAGGCACGAGCATTAATCACCACGCTTGCTCAAGACGGGTTGGCGGTTTCAGACTTATATTAATTATAAGTCCAGGCTTACGATGTGTTCCTTCACTTTGAGTGTTAATAAAAAAAGTAATTCGCTACTGTATCAAATTCGTGTAATCCACGAACTATTATAAATTACGAGGCATTAAATACAGATATTAATTTAATAAGGATAAAGTGATTATAATTACAGTTTCCGAAATAGAAAATAATACAGGTAGATATGTAATCTATGTATATAACAATTTAATATATAATGTCCTTGTGTTTAATAAGATTAGATTATCTATCATTAATCGAACCACGAAATTTGTGTCCCGTTGACGACATACAATTTTAATGCAGTGGTGAAAGTCTAGTATGTCGGTCCGTGGATTGGCGACCAGCCTTTACATACCAAGACTCCTTCGTGCCTCAGAAAGCACGTTAAACCGCTGGTCCCGGCTGATATTCTTTGATAGTCGTGACGGGTAGTCAGAAGCCCGTAAGTCAGACAACCAGTCTTACCTTGGCAGTTTAAGTACTTAATGCGGCCTACATAAATGTTTGTTCTTTGGTATTGTTAGTCGATCTATTGAACTCCTTAGTTCTGAGTTGAGCTCTCCAATTTCCTTCAAATGCTTGCACTGACTGACAGGTCTACAACGGCAACGATTAAAAAAAAAAAAAAAATGATCTAACCAAGGTAATGTCTGGACTTTAAAAGAGACTGTGATCTCTGAGTTTCTTTCGGTGTTTCTTCACAGGGTAGGCAGATAGCGAAACACCAACCTAGTTAAAAAAATTAACTTGTTGACGTGTAAAACTGTTTGTCTAAAACTATTTACATAAATATATATCATTTAGCAAGAGGTACCGTGTTGTCGAGTTACTGGGTTGCGGAGGTCAGATATTTAGTCAATCCATGTAAAATACTCAATTCAGCTTTAAGCAAAAGATAATAGTGAAAGCCTATCTTTTACTTGGCAAAGCTAAATTATTATCCGTTAACCGTAAGTACCTAAATTTATTAACTTGCCTCTGGATTAGTTTGAGTTGCTAAACTTAAGTAGCACATTGCTAGTAGAATGGCTGGCTGATGGGGCCAACTAGCCAATCAAACAAAATGAACACATCATAGTACTCGCAATCAGCGTGCGTGTATGACCAGATGTATGAACGTATACGAAGCAAAAGGAGTATGTAAGGATCGTAGCAGGTGGCGCTCTGAAGTTTCTGCCTACCCCCATGTGAAAAAGGCTCGAGGGCTTAAGGCGATGTACGTATATAGTTAAGTATCGTACTGAAGTAACGCAAAAACTTCCTCGTGAATCAAGGTGTTCTCCGTGGTAGCCTGCAATTGAGTTGGGTACCACCACTTTTCTAAATTAATATTTGGTTAATATGTTTTTCCCATACAAACGAAAATGTAGCCAAAAACAATCTTGTTGACACAGAAACATCGTACTTTGACGACGTAGGTACTTGTAAAATTAAACAATTTTTATTAACTGCACGATCAACAAGCACATAAATAATATAATAAATATAAACACCACTAACATTGCAGCTAAAAATAAAAAAAAAATAAAAAAAAAGCCGGCGTTCGCGCATGACCAGATATATGAACGGAGACGAAGCATGGCAGTATATAAGAATCTTAGCGGGTGACATTCTATACACAATCAGATCCAGCCTGTCCCTTGCTGTCCTCTTCAGCGACGTCCTAAGCCGAGGTTCGTACCCCGCAGGGGGTGCCCTTAGCGATAGTCGCTTAGCTTATAAGTTTTTATGCCTGGCTGGAGGCCTTAATTTTAATTAAGCCCCCCACAGGAAAGTTCGGTTGAGCAGTAAATATCCCTGAAGGATAAACTGCGAGATGCCCATTCCAAAAAAAAAAAAAAAAAAGACATTCTATACTTTCTGATTTATACTTGATAGCCCACAACTCGCCTGATTTTAAGCGATGCTCAGGTCTAGGATCGAGAGCGTTTGCCTAGAAAAATACGATCCAGCCTCCTGCAAGGAGTTCCACAGTTTGGCCGTCCGCACTATAAACGTGGAAGCGAAACGCAGGCTGAGAATCGTAACAAGTGGCTTCTGTAACTTCTGCCTTCCCCCACGCAAGGAAAAAAGGCGTGAAATGTTGTATGTATGTAAGAAAAGAAAAAACAAGAACAAGAATAGGCAGAATAAGAACTGCCGACAGAAGGAAAACATAAAACTTTGGAATCACTGTGTTTTTGACACACGTCACAAAAGCCCACTAACCCATGACTATTGCCCAAACAAAGCAATCGCTCAACGCGACTAAAGGAGTCTTTACTTAAAAAATAAATACCGCAGCGTCTACTTCTGCCTTGCTTGTCGCCCCACTGAGCGTGAGGTTCGATTAAAAAGTGTTGTTGGGTTTCCTTATCGGAGAATTCTCAGAAGTAGCCCGAAGTATAGATTCTTGGCCGGTTTTGCAATAGTCTTGCCCCCTGTCACGTGGATTGTAAAAACAATGGGCATAATATGGGTTTAACTCATTTCAGCTGTTACTAAGGAGGTTATATACTTACGTCACTGCCCTTTGGAGAATGGGGTAATGTTATGATACATAACATAATATCACGCCTGTGTTCCCCCAAGGGTTAGACAGATGTGTACTTATTGTGCACTCACATTTCTCGAAGCGAGCCTGTCCCTATCAACCGGGTACAAATCCAGATCGGTTAGATGAACTAAGAGGAATGAAAGAAGAACCTCATAAAGTTAGAATTGGCCTCGAGCAGCAAATTGCAAACAAAGTAAAAAAAATGTAATAGGGGCGAGCCTATTGCCATCATTCGGGCACAGTTCCAGACTCCGGGCTGCTACTGAGAAATTCCTGATTGAATACCCCAATATCACTTAGCCCGACACGGGAATTAAACTCAGGACCACTAAACCAACAAGGCAGTACACCAGTTTATCCTTATAAAACAAAACAAAAACAAATGATGACAGCTTTTTCATCTTCAACGTATCTTATCGAGTGACGTCAGTTCTGTCATGACGAAGCGACATGACTCTTCCGCCGTCACCGCACGTCGAATGTCATCACGAACGTGTGACGGAGCAGTGATATAATTATATCATCGTCATGTTGGTCAATGGCTGACACAGTTCCAAAATAAATCGTGTGAAGTTTTTTTAAGTGTCTGAATAAGATATTTCTTTCTTTCAGCGTTTGAAGTTTAGTTTTCTTTGTTCTTTGAATGATGAATGCGAAATACAAGTGTACACTACGCAAACACATTTGGTGAGTTATATACACTTCTGCCCAATCCTTCGAGAATTGCAGGCCTGATATTATTGCCCACTATAGCAGTTATGGCCAAACTTTAGTGTATACGATTGCGGGCTTGCAAAAGGCATATCTATTACCCCCGCTACCCTTCGATGTTCATTTTGAACCACACCCTTCTACCCGGAACCACAGTATTACATATATCTAAATATAGAAAATACTTCCCTGAAAATAACTCCCACCGAACTTTGTACCAAGTCTAAATATATACCGTTATTAATAGAGTCTTTCTTAACAACCTAAAACGGGAAAATTGCTTATCATTTTCCTACATACATTTCGGAAAATTTATATTTCCCTCGAGCGTAACAAAGAGCTAAATCGTATTTTCTGTCAATTTTGGATAGTAAAGCTAATAGTACCCCTGTCTCTGCCCACACCTATTTATTTATACTAGTGGTTACTCAGTGGTCAAAACTCAACTGTTTTAGATCTACACTCTTTCTTAATATAAAATTTAACTATGCCAAACCTGACACTCACGCAATATTCTTAAAAAGGGATCCGAATTTTCGCTACACAGGCGTGAGAATTTTCAAACTTTGGAATACCCGTGTTTTGTTTTGTTTTTGCGCAACACGTCACGATAGCAACCCATAAGTTTTGCCCCTAACAAAAATCTCACGCGACTAAAGAAGTTTTCCTTTAAAAAATTCAAAAGGAAACAAATATTTCAAACAAAGGCCGCTCGCGGAGCGGTATACGTTCTTGAACGAGACCCGGACTCGTTCACTGTGGTTCAAGTGCAGGGGTGTAGGGGATCGATGCAGCAAGTTCAAGGCTGCACCCCTGGCACCGCCAACACCCCCGCACACCCCGCCACCCCGCCGGCAGCCAGTGACGTCAACACCATTCATGCTTATTGTGGGTCGATAAATCTAAAGGGAGGTAGGTTGGGTCTAAGTTACAAGCATATCGGATTGTGATTGCCATTTTTAAATAGTTGCGTTAGCGTTTTGAAAGTAAAATCTTTTTCGACTGATACTGAGAGCATTGTGAGTATTGTTTTTAATAGTAACTTATATTGGTTAAACATACAAGGTGACTTTGTATTAATTAAAAACTGTTTTTAAGGGGCGAAAGTACGCATGAACGTTAAAAGTTTTAAAGGGCGTACATTTTAAATCGCGAATATAAATCAGCTGTTCCCTACATTTTGTCGTGAACTTAATTATACTGAAAAACTGTTTTTTTTTCAGAGTTGATCCCATGAAAAAAAAAATACTTTCCCTTTTAAAAGATTTATGATGAATGAATAATAAGTCAACGTGTATAGAAAATACTTTTCAATCCGCTGTTGCTGTCCATGCATTAAAAGGAAAAAGAAAACCGCTCAACGCTTATAACTTTATGGTATAAAGCTCCACACAATAAAAAAAAGCGCTGAATTTAAGATCGGAAAATTGATAAAGCTACGATTTGGTCAATTAAAATTCTCACGACTTTTATTTTTTGGTTTTGTAAAGATTTCAGCTCAATTAAATTAATTTGGCTCTGTTTGGTGGTGGACATAGGTGTATAGTACTTCCCCAGATGAGTTACTACACAAAAGGGTCTGCTACCTATCAGTCCTTCAAGACCATATCATTTCCCGCACAGTGTTCCCGTCATTTCATTATACCCTATCATAAACACCTTTAGCAACCGAAAACGTCAAATTTCCCAGTTATTAATCAACCGGAATTAGTTTTACGTACATTAGGAGTCGTTATTTCCTTCTTGGTACAAATTGTTGACGTCTTCGGTGGATAAACTACTCGCAAGCAATTCGTGCTAGGGCCAAAGGTGAAGATTGATAGAGAAGAATCAAAGACGAAACCTACCTATCATTCACTCCCTTTGAATTAATAACATTCCCAAACAATTAATCTATATTTATGCTGACAATAGGTATACAGTTATACACATGAAATAAAATAAAAATCAGAAATCAATAACGGTAGTTAAAACTTATGATATTTTACGCAAATTATTTAGTTATGTGTGTCGAAGGACAGTAATATTAAGCTGTACAATTTTATTAAATGTATTCTCAAGTAAGTGAAATGTAAATTTCTTTAAGAGAATAAAAATATATTTAACCCGAAAAAACAATAAACTATACTAACATAATAAACCTAACTGTACATTATAAGAAGGCGTCTAAAAATTCATCCTCATCGCTGTTGACTGGTATAGTACTTAAAAGACTGACGGTATCTTATCTATCTTTTATTTCACTCGCGAGCTACCACAGACAGCTGCAAGAAAATCTGTTCTGCGTTCAAGTTCAAGAATTTACCCAGCCAGGGATGACGTCGTATCTGCAGAAGCTCGCCCGAAAGGGCAAAGCGTGCCTGTTGCCGGCTACACCCCGGGGGATGAGGTGCCATCCGCTTGCGTCAAAGTCTAGTTCAGGGGCGATGTGAGTTGATTCGCTTGCTCGTGTAAGTATGGGGGTTTTTGGCTTTTGTCTACATTCATCTGATAAGTTTTGAAGGTATGGTACATCTGCCGTCGGTCTATTCTATGAAATTCTTCCAATGATAAGTTAGTAGAGTGAAGACCTGTCGATCCCTACCATTCAAGTAGTTAAAACAAAAATCAATATCTTGTAACCAAAGTAGGAGACGATTTTAATTTCAAATCACCGAGGTAGGAGTGGAATTATTGAAGTCTATGTCGAACAAGTAATAGTCCATCACTGAAAATCGTTTTTTGTTTTCTAGATAAATCATTAGCTGGAGATGATCAGTACTTTCAAGAATATAAAAAAAAAATACTATGATGATCGATCAAGATATTTACCGTCGAACTTTCTCAACAGATTGTAGCAGAACGTTAAAGAAAGAAAGAAAGAAAAGTATGAATTTGAGACGCTCATAAGAAATACAAACGACAAATACCTGAAATACTAATACAAAACTGTACGAGTGCCTATCTGAGTATAATGCTGCAATATTAAACAAAAAATCGCAGAAAGCAGCTCTATGGTACATTTTAAAAATAATATTTATGTTGGCATTTAAAATTTGGCACTCAAGGATAGACTTAGTAAGGTGTAATAGCAAAAACTAACTCATCAGCACTCAAAACACATCAATAATAATAATCTCTAGAGACCTCAAAAATCTACCTCCTAGTAAATCCTTTATTGCTATTAATCATGAAACATTAAGTCTGCGTCCAAGGTCTAAACCAAAGTGGGTTTAAATCTGATGACGTCTTCATTCACCTTTTAGTCTCCATCTAAGAAGAACGCTTATCTTGAACAAAACCAACCTATTTGTGTTTCCCGCTACAAAAGTAAATATTATTCAACAATATACGGTCTATAATTAAACACAAGGCTGGGTTAGTTCAAATATCACTGGTATTATGCAGAGGCGGGAAAACTCTTGTGAGTCTACTGTTCCAAGTGTAATGGGTTTGTGGGACATAGGAAGCTATAGAAGATAGAAGAGACATCGATGCACAACCTGATCACAGTTCAGTAGGTACATGATTTGAGATAGCGCAGACTTTTTCACTTAAAATAGAAAAAAACTCCGTAGGAAGGTCCAAAATCAAGTACTGAACTCATCAAGTCGTGCGTGGAAATTACTCCACCATTTATAGCATTTCGCAGGAACACGAGATAGAAATTACTTCAGAAGAATATTGTTTGAGTGTGGGTCATGCTGGCAAAGATAAATTTAAATGATTTTGCCAGAATTAAAGCTTATATAATTTAATGGGTATGATATATACCGCTTTTTAGCACACCATCATTTTTTACCTTCAGTCATTATCGGTCAATTCAGACACCTGGCTGATCAGAGGAGGCGATCAATACTGATTATTTTATTGTCAACAAAAACTCCTTTCGTACTACTTGGCATCATTGCTTTACTACCTAGATTCACATGAAACCTCCTAATTCGTTTGGAAAAACAATATTCAATATTCTTCAACAAATTCACGCGTCTATTTACATCCAAAGCGACAATATCTTCGCTTCGCTCCTTCTCCACCACTGCCCTACCTCCACGCCCTGCTTCAGCGGGAGCCGTGTGGGCGTCTGACGTCATTGGTCCCCCCTCCATCACGTATCTCACACCCCTCGCCTCCCTTCAACTTGACATTCGGCCAGCTGTATCGATTCGCGAGGATCCGCAATGCCGAGGCCGCCACTGTTTACATTTCTACGTCGTTTGTGAATGAAAGCTAGCAGTTAATGGTCGGCTTTAGTGTGGGGGTTATAGATCTGATATTGTTTTATAATAATACCAGCCTGTCACTGTCTCACTGCAGGGTAAAGGCCTCTTCTCATACAGAGAAGGCGCGAGCATTAAGCACCACGCTTGCTCAAGACGGGTTGGCGATTTCAGACTCATATTAATTATAAGTCCAGGTTTCCTCACGATGTTTTCCGTCACCAATTTCAGTGATGTCCAAAATAAACTTAGAAAGTACATATGAATTGAAAAAGTCACATAGGTACCTACTTGCCCAGGTTTAAAACCACAGCCTCGTGTACAAGAGTCGAGGCCTAAATCACTTAGTCACCATGACCCATGATATTGTGTTATTAGTCTTTAATGAAGTTGTGAGGAAATCGGTTGTCATGGTATGGACACGTGATTCGAAGGAATAAGGATAATGTTGTGAGAAAAGTTTTGAGTATGAATGTAAAAGGTTACAAGAGTAGAGGGAGACCCAAGAAACGATGGATGGATTGTGTGAAAGAAAATGCTGCGCCGACCCCAAATAAATTGGGATAAGGGCAAGAGGATGATGATGAGTCCTTAGTGAAGGTGAGTACTTTGAACAGCTTATTAAGTGAAGATGGACGGCGCCGCTGAGGCTGGCACAGAACAGGTGGTGAGGCGACGTGCAGTCCTAGACATAAAACTTGTCTGTAGCGTAAAACGCCATACGTTAACGTAAAAAGGTATGGCAATGACATTACATGCGGGAAGGAGTCACGTGACATCTCTAAAGCTAATGGCAACTCCATACAATTTGAATTTTCCGTTGGCATTAACGCTTACAGAAAAAGGGATTTTTTCTAGGCCCCCAGGAGTGGACACGTAACGCGAGGGCCTGGTACGAGTTGCGCTGAAGTGAGACTGTATAGACAGTATATTACATATGTCGCTATGACCCAGGGATTATCGCATCGCCTATTCATGCACGAGGCTTCAAATCCCGACAAGAAACAATGTAACCAGTTATATGCATACGTACTTACTAACAGCGGCCCTAGATAGAGTGAGAGGTGCGGTCGCTCCAGGCTCCAGGTAGCAAGTGGCGCCAAAATGCCGATTGCTTAAAACATATTAAGGGGGTACGTAGATCTTTGATAGTCGTTACGGATAGTCTGAAGCCCAAAAGTCTAACCACCAGTCTTACGAAATGGGTTTATCGTGTTACCCTGTTACTGCGTTGTAGTCGTGATTGTTAGACAGGTCTACCACAATTTGCCAGTTATGTTTAAGTCCGATGTAATATCGGGCGATCGTATTTCTACAAACCGTACAAAAAAATCTAGACCCCAGGCTGATACTAAGAAAATCTAGATAGGAAAATAACACTTTTCCCGACCCGGGAAACGAACTCATTTTCAGCAGTAGCGCTTGCTGCCAGTAGACCACCGAGGTAGTCTAAACAACTAAACAAACTAATATTAAGTTAATAAATACCACTCATCAAACTCTGATCTCCTTCAACCCGAATAGGAGAGGTCTGCTAATCCCCTAGAGGATGAATGTCGTCATACCCGCCCCTATGAGGATAACGTGACCTCAAGCTTGTGACGTCATCATTCGACCTCAAATCGCGTAGGAAGAGAATGTACCGCCGCGCTGCCTGTTATCTACGTAAATAGATTTTTGTTGTCCGACGATAATGGAATATTAAGACCTCTGATCTTCACAGATACATCTGGGCAGCCATGATGGATTTTTGCTCCAAATAAAATAATCTAAAATTTTAATGTGTCTAGCAGGCAGTCCATTCTATGAGAACCTCCCCGCTAAAAGTTAGGTGAAGTGAGCTCTTTTTGCCTTCATTTCACCTACATATTCACGGAGAGATTTTTACAGAGCAGCTCTGCAAAAATCATGTTTACCCATGGGTACCCTGATAACCTAGTGCGTTTGCTATTTTGGTAACTAAATATACCTTGATTAGGAACGAGGGTTTAGAAGGGTATTCCCACACCATACCATATTTCCATATTGGTACCCATTACTTCATCATCCACCTATATCCTGTTTCCAATTTGGTCACCTTTTACTGTTACTGAAGGTAGTGCCATAACTATTATTAATAAGCCAGCACATGAAGCGACCCGAATTTGTCAAATTTCGTTGATAGTGTTTCAACTTTATTGCAAAAGCCTAAGGTTCATTTTCATTTGGGAAAATATGACAGTTTGGGATAGCTTGATGTGCTGGCGTCTGTACCTGAGTACCAATTTACTACGGACATTTTAAACTTAACTATAAAATTCAATGCAACAAATATAAGTAACACCTAAATATTGTGTTTGGTTCGCAATTTAAATAAAGGGCAAATCGGTAAACGTGCATAACATATACAGTCAAACATAGAACCTCCTCATTTTTTAGAGTCGGTTAAAAAACAAAAGCCGTGCGTTAGTCTCGCCAAATCTCGAAAACGGCTAGACCAATTTCAATGTCAATTTGTGTGTGTGTGTTTCAGTTGTATAGATGGTTTAGATTTACAATTGGACCCGGTAGATGGCGCTGGCCAACGTCTGTACGGTAGTTGGTAATACAAACATATATTCTGTTTATTTCTTATTTAAATACGCGAGGTGATCCGACAGAGGCGTGTCGTGTCGTGGCATTCTGCCAATAATACCAAATAAAACCGGTTATTCATGAGAAATATGCACGCAATCATGCCAAGTTCCTTAGCACGTTATTAGGTACTTAGGAATACATAGGCAGGTGCTAATTGTATCTATTGATAACCGCTGTAACATACTTAGCTAAGTTGGAAAATACCCATTTATAAAAGGGAGAGGGAGGTTCCTCAGTAACAGCCCGGACTCTGAAATTGTGCCCGGTTGATGGCTCGCCTTATATTATATGACGACCGATGTGGCGCGTTGGGCGAAGGTCCGCCTGCGACGCAGGAGGTTGCGGGTTCGATTCCCGCCATGGAACAAATGTTTGTACGATCTACAAATATTTGTTTCGGGTGTCCTGGGTATTTACTGTGTATAATAAAAAATATCTATCTATGTAATGTATTGTATTAAGTATATCAGTCTAGTACTACACACAAGCTCTGCTTAGCTTGGGGCTACATGATGCTGTGTGGATTGTCCAGCATTATTTATTTATAAGAGTTCGACACAACCGGCAGAATTTGGATCTACTGTAGGTACACGTCTGTATAATCCTACACGGAATACAGACGTGACGATGAAATGAGAAGGAGGTCTAAGCCCAGCAGTGATACATCTCAGGCTTGATAGGTGGATAGACAAAGGTTTCAATTAGGAATGATAATGATGAATGCTACAAATTACACTTTACAAAATTTTTATAAGGTATTGTACGTTATCGAAGAGGTCACTTGCGAACGGTCACTCATCGTAGCATCAAGCGTAGCTTAACCTTCGATCAACCTGTGCAACTTTTATTTAGCCACGAGCTCCTCCACTACTCTTTATAAGTATATTTTCTTAAACAAAATGAGGTCAGTGTTTTCTTCTGAACTCCTCACCGGAATCCTAATTCCTCACAAACTACAATCTCGCAATGACGAGAGCGAATCAGATTTTTCTAGGCTATACACGCACGCCGGTTGCAAATACTACGCACTAAGCATCTGACCTTTCTGAAGGACATCACCAATAAAGTCAGTGTAGGTCCTTCTAAGGCGACCCCTCCGCGTTTCCAGTAATAAAAATCAATTTCAATTAAACAAGGACCAATATTCGAACTCATGGCCGACTGTACTAACCACTGACCTATTGCCACTTATACATCTGCGACATAGACGACATCAATAGTAATATATTCTAAGAGAGATAAAGCCAGGGTAAAATAAGAATTGTCCGTCAGCCAGATAATAAAGAAATATTAAACACGTATGTATATCTTGCTTTGTCATATTAATAAAAAAAATACTTAGGTAAAACGCATTAAAGTTGGCGAGTGGGGGCTCGCTACGTCACTACTCAGTATAAAATCTACATAAGTAGGTGTGACGTTATGCCACATTTTAACGACGTTCAAAAAGTGCTGATTCTCAGCCTAATTTGAATAAATGAATTTTGATTTTGATTTTGATTTTAACCCAATGTATAATTACCGGCACGTAACTTGGCAAGAGTCGTTTTTTAGGTCTCTTTGGTAGTCAAGCGGGACGCCGGGTATGAGGTACGTCAATCCGAGTGCGCGATTGGTGCAACAGTCGACTGTTGCCTCCCGATTACACTTGCGTGCACGAAAGTTTGCACCTTTGTTTTTGTTGTGTTTATGTTAAAGAGTTATTGTTATTGTTTTTAAATTTAGTTTTTGTTACGAGTTGATATTATTGTTGTTGTTTTAAATTAAAAAATTAAGGCAAAAAAAGGTATGCCTTTTTTCGCATACTTTCCTCGTATGCATATTATTTATAACTCCCAATAAACTTTACGAATTCCACTCCCTTCTTCAACTTTCTTCTAATCAGATATTGTTAAATAAAAATGATGGCAATAACCATCAAATAATGACGATCAATAAAAGTCACCACTTTTTGAAGTGAAACTTCTTTATCGGGGTTGGAAAAAAAATTAGTGTAACATTTTTCCGTTACGCGCCATCTTGTTTTGAGTAGTTACATTTTTGAAATCCAGGTGGCGATTGCATCGACTTCCATAAGAGCCCATGACCCGCTTTGAGTAGTGATGACTTTGACCACTAGGTGGTGTCGTGCAATTGTCATTTACCAATAGCATATCGTTTTAACGGACTTACTCCTACCACTATACTTGACCGTTTTTCTATTGCACGCTTATTTATTCCCAACGCTCTATAGTGACGTGATAAATATATATTTGTATATGTTATATTGAAGTGATCAGCAAAATCAAAGGGTTTATTTTAATTCTAATTCCAGTGAATTTCTAAAAAAACTAAGTAATTACATCTCTTTTTCTAATACTTAGGTGTAATTATGGTATTTATTTTTCCACGTTATTTAAAATTAACCTCAGTTTTTGATTGTATTTTTCAATACACTAACACGTGGGTGTAATTATGGTATCAATATATTTCGTATTTCAGTTACCATAAGCCATTAATAACACAAATATATAATAACGACATCAATGATAGTAATAATTCTATTACAATTAATGAAATTCAATAATAATCTTTGTAGTAATAAGCTAAAATGAAATAATCGTAGAATTTGTATTTATGTCTATGATAATAAAAGCCTTTTATTAAACTTTATCTAATTTAACTTCATTTAACCAATTTCTGTAAAGTTGCATAATAGTAAATTATTTTTTGAAAAATAACGTCATAAAGAAGTTTCACTTCTTACGTGTGTACGCTAGTACACGCACACATTTTTTGTTCCACTAAGTGCACGATGCGCGAACTTACCCCCACTACGCCAAAACCTTGCCAACCTACGTGCCGGTGACTATACTGACGCAATTTTTTGGTTACGTAAAAAAACAAAAATACGCTTCTAAAATTTTTAGGGAAAATTGGTAAGAAGGAACCCTCATAATGTGACTCTCTCTCGAAAAAATGTAGTACAATATAAACAAAAGTCTAAAATTATTCTATGTGATAGTAATTTATGTAAAGATTAAAGGAAAATAAAACGATGTTTCTTGGTAGCACACTTTTCTTTGTGCTCTTGACACTGACTTGAAAGACCGGTTCATTTAATATCATAAAAGAAGGACCAAACTGTCGCCATCGACCCTACTCCACTCTGAATTCGAACTCACTCCCAATCCCTACTTCGAGCAACAGCCGAATCAAAACGGTGTTGCCCACGACATTGACGTGGTAACCGAATACACAAACACGTGGATGTCGTCTGCATCGTCCGAGGTCGTCACGTGCCTTGATGACGTCACGCAGACTGGGGGAGCGACGGCGTCAGTACCAGGCTCGCAGACATGCTAGCAAATGATAGGGTAAATCGGCCGCATTACAAAACCATCGAGCCATCAATGAATTCCGAACTGTATTTCGTTAAAGTTAAAGTTCTTAATACCGATAATGAATTTAAATAAGAGTCGTAGTTGGCAATTTTGTATTAAGGACTTTATTTTCAGGTGGAATAAGGTTCGAAATTCCAAAACTGGGCTTCAGCTTGGACCAAAGTTGAAATCGTTTCGTAATGAGACAGAATGGGTTAAAGTAGGTAGTGAGATTTTGTATGTGTATATGGAGAGTCAGTAAATGCTGAGATGCAAATTGCTAAAAATGTAAGAAAATATCACGGGCTACCCTGGTGCCTACGTCATAACCCAAAAAAACTGAGCATCAACATCATACTTAAACATCACACCTGTATTCCGCGAAGGGTTAGACAGAGGTGTGCCACACCCACATCATGTCAGTTAGGTAATTGTTTTTTTTCTTTAATATTACGTTGCCCCACTCTAGGAATTTTTCCTGTTTCATGGGTGCGTTTACAAACATTTAAACTCACATACACATACAGCCAGACCCGGAGCTACTACCTGTAGGTCATACAAATATTTGTTCCGTGCAGGGATCGAACCCACAACACGCGGCTCAGCAGCCGATGGCTCAACCACTGCGCCAAACAAGTCGTCAAAATTCGTCATAATTGTTAAATGTAATGTAATAGGGGCGAGCCATCAACCGGGCAGTAAAAAATAAAAAACTATACTGAAAAGAATCCAATAGCACATTGGCTGATCTGAGCATCGAACCCTGGGCCCTATTTCAGCAGAAGTGTTTAGGACCACAAGACTAACGAGCCAGTCAACCATCATCATCTGCCTAGCCTTTTCCCAACTATGTTGGGGTTGGCCTCCAGTCTAACCGGATGCAGCTGAATACCAGTATTTTACATGAAGCGACTGCCTATATGACCTCCACAACCCAGTTACTGGGTAAGACGATACCCCTTGGTAAGATTGATTTTCAGAATTTCGGGCTTCTGACTACCAGTAGCGACTGTCAAAGATCTACAAATCAGCCGGGACCAACGGCTTAACGTGCTTTCGGAGGCACGGAGGAGTCTCGATACGTTACGAATGGTCACCCATCCACAGACCGACCTCGACAAGCGTAGCTTAACCCTGAATCAACGCGTGCAGCTGTTTTTATTTAGCCAAGAGCTCCTTTACGAGCCAGTCAACCATATTATTTATATTCATATTAACTACTCACTGCGTCAAATATGAGTCAGTACAGTACCATGTCCATAAATAAACGATAGCATACTGTGGAACAAATTGACTGATATCCAAGTTTAGAACAACTTCAGCTTTAAAGTCTTCGACATAAGAGCGGGAATCGAAAAAATGTCGATACTATTCCGTATGACTACTATCAAACCGGTACTTCCCCCGCATAATCGCGCCGCTATTGGTCCGCAAACACACGAACATCGAAAACAATTGAATGCGAAATTCTTGTATTTACTGACTGTAATCTTAGTTAACAATTTCACTAAAGAAAAGAGAAAGCAAATCTGCGCATTTTGACATGAAACAATGTTTTGAAAAGTTAATAGTGTTGAAGAAAACACGATATTAAAGTTGCAGGCGTGCATCGCGCAAGCTAAGTTTCCCTGCGCGGTAGCATATATACGGCCGGCGATGACTAACTATCGGTCTTCCCCTGGGGTCGCTTCATCGACCGACCCACTAGCCGTGGCCCATCTGATACGGGTTGACCTGGTTGGCCTCGGACGTCTTTTCATATCCATTGACTTATCTAAGATATGAAAGATGTCTAAACAGCTCAAAATCGTCCTCACTCTGGGTATAGTTAAACATCCGAGGCACTTCTCGGTCACCCGCTTGGCGGGGGCTGTAGAGTGGCTAGCGGGGGCTGACAAGCCCGCAGTGACGCAGGCGGGGGGCTAGCTTCACCACGAGTGAACCCACCGCATGCGACACCGCGCTTGGAAGACGAAGACCCCCAGGGGAGGCATGCGCTGAAGAACATAAAACAGCGTTATCAAATATTCGTTCAAACCCTAAAACAAACAAAACTCAAAAAACCCTTTTGTTTTTTAAACTCTTTTTTTGTTTAGAATATTATTCCTGTTACTGGGAGCAAGGATTTTGATCACCTTAGTTTACACAACATTAGTAAATTAATGCAGGTATTCCGGTTTTAACTTACGAAGCCATCAACATAGTTAGGCAGAAGATGTCTGAGTAAATAGTTTACTAACACGCTGTTTTCATTCATAGATCTCATCTGATAGATTTAAGTTAGACTTTCAGGTTTAAGTTTTAAGGTTGACTATCACAGATCTAGTCTCCAGTTACCTTGGTTATTATATATCTGGGTGACAGGCATGTTCTTCTCTGATTATTAATATGAAGTCAATAATCCTTCCACTACTAGTGCCATCTATTATCGTTATGAAGAACTAAACAGAGCAACAGCGTGTGATGTGATCTTGCATCATAAAATGGTTTGGTACATTTTTGATGTTGACATTAATATACGTTTGATGTTATTTATTACATAAAACTCACAAAATTTAGAGTATTTGACACTGAATATCTTCTGCCGATCGTTACTCTGCCACTGTTTTTGTCGGGCAGGACGTTTCTATCAGCTTTTTTTATCAAGATTAACATCACCATTTAAATAATAAAATAGTCATGAAGTACTTATACAAAACATTATTCTAAGAAGTATTTTTTAGAAAATATTAATTATTTGCTAATGATTTGAATTCAGGTTTCAGTTTATTGTAAAACATTATTACCAACAAACCAATTGTTTTGCGCGCCTACATTTTGCCATACGTAGAATCTGTCATACACATGCCACACCCAACTTTACGTAAGCAAAAAAACAACAAATCAATAATTTCATCGTATAATTCAACCGGCCCATTAGCTCAGTTGGTTAGAGCGTCGTGCTAATAACGCGAAGGTCGCGGGTTCGATCCCCTCATGGGCCACAACACACTTTTTGCATTTTTGTACTTGTGTAACTTTTCCACTATTTTATTTAATAATCTAGAAATACTAAGAGAAGAGATAATTCCATACATTGACATATTTACGGGTTATATTTCATATTTAATTATATTCACGTCTTTCATTAAAATCACATCGGGTTGGAAACAAATTACATAATTATGAGCTTTAAAATTTTGTAGTAAAAAAAAAGGTTATAAAAAGCTGACAAAAATTTTCAACAGTCCAGAACCCTATGCCAATCTCCTGGCATCAGGATACGTACCTCGATGTACCTTCCACCCTGTATTTGTTAACAATATTGGAAGCAAAGTTTCGAAAGCAAGATAGTTACTTTTATGGCAGCAGAGGGCGACACTATCGGTAAAATATAACTTGTAAATTTTTGTGGTTTTATTATGGCTGAATGGATTTGGATGAAATTTGTTATGAAGGTAACTCAATACCCCGGATACAGCTACATTTTGTTACGAAAGAGTGAAGTATTCCAGTGTGCTGGCAACGGTGCGTCATAGTGACTTTTTAATCGCTAGTAACACCAACGGGCGCAGCTAGTAATTCGAGGTATACTATGTTTTTAAAAATGAATCCCTGTTTCCCTCGGTGACGCCATAACTTGAGAACGACTGTACCAATATCGTTCATCTCTTTAAAAGGAACGGAAGGTAAAATTAAGACGATTGCGCATACAATCGGGAAAAAAAAACTTTACGACTATTTTACCTTCGCGCGTTTAACAGTTCGTGAGTTGAATGTGAATTTTAACGGGGTAGCAACGAGGGGCGCCGATAGTCTGTCATAATATCCCTGTTCTAGTTCTAGTTTTGCAACGTTGTGGACCTACAACAAAACTCCATAAAGAGGCGTCCACCAATCAACGATACTATCACATTATATTTCATTATTCTCTAATCTATCAAAAATCAGCCACACACAACGCCAGCACATGAAGCTATCCCACACTGTCAAATTTTCCTAATCGAACATGAACCTTATTCCTTTGTAATAAAGTTGAGAAACTATCAAAGAAATTTGACATATTGGGGTAGCTTCATGTGCTGGCCTCTGTATCTAATAAGACCAAAGACGAAAAAAATTATACCTATCGTAATATCCACTAGTCGGTATCACAAGGCAATCACACAGAATCGGTTTCTAGTAGTTTCATGCCAAGATGGTATTTGGACAAACGATTATGAAGTATTTCCGACCACTGCTCTAAATCTGGCCAGCGTTTCTAGAGCCGTGATTCAAACTGTAACAGAAGACCTCGTGGCTAAATAAAAACAGCCGCAAGGCTTGATCAAAGGTTAACCTACTCTTGTCTAGGTCAGTCTGTGGATGGTTGGTCCCGGCTGTCATTTGTAGATCTTTGACAGTCGTTATGGGTAGAAAGAAGCCCGAAAGTCCGACTACCAGTCTTACCGAGGGGTATCGTGTTGCCCAGTAACTGAGTAGTGGAGGTCAGATAGGCAATCGTTCCATATAAAATACTGGTATTCAGCTGCATCTGGTAAGACTGGAAGCCGACCCATACTTGGGAAAAGGCAGATGATTATGGAAATATTCTGAATTTATTACAGCGCCTTTAACAAGCAGCGCCATCGCGTCGTAAGGTGTCATGATAAAATGGACGTCTTCAGAAATATTGACTTTTGTGATTATGACTAAACTCATAATTAGTTATCCGTGTTACCACAATGGTGACTGGTTTGTATTGGTTTTTATAAGACCTTCAAAACTCTTAGTGGTTTGGGCAGTTCTAGACTACAACCGCGGATCCACCATTGTGGGGACGGTAAGCATTGTATTATAATATGACGGACCGATATCCGCAACCCTACGACTCTACGATTGGGACAATACTTTATTCGATCCACCTCAGCTCCTTGAGAAAGGCCAGCAGCGATTTGATGTTCCTGTGGATTTCTCGGAGACTACCTGGGTTCCCTTAGTAGGAGCACTTGGGCTGCTGTTTTGACTTCCTACATACAGTCTGTAACTCTTATCACACTCCTATCATGGTGGGTATGCCCACTATCCTAATTGAAGTCGATAGGCTAATGTTATACCCAATGTCTTAAAAATTACAAAAAAAATGCAATGATACTTGCGTGATTTGGAACGCAGCGCTAAAACAAGGTGTTAGTCGGGACTTCATATTCGGAAACGGAACCCTAAGGGGCTATGCATAAATCGTTGCGTTAAAAAAAGGGGGGGGGGGGGTTAACGTAATGTTACATTTTGCGACAAAGGGCAGGGGGAGGTCGAAATCTTTGTGACGTAACATGTGAAAATCTAAAATATTAACACGAGAAATGTTACGTAAACAAAAGACTTAAAAATATCACTCACTCGATCTATATTTATAAGGTTTAAGTTGACGAAAGAATATTTTTGAGGAAAATAAAAATACACTTGAAACTGCTATTTCATTTACATACTTTTGTCTAAATATAGCAGGAGGACCGGTCATTGTGGAAATCCTTGGGGGAGGCCTTTGTCCAGCAGTGGACGTCTTTCGGCTGAAATGATGATATAACTGAAAAATATGTGACGTCACACCAGGGGGAGGGGGTTTCACAAATGCGACTACCCGTGGCAATAACGGTGGGAGGGGTAAAAAAAATCATACAATTTGTGTTACGTGATTTGTGGATGGCCCCTAATAAAATTATTTAACAGAAAACAGTTTTAACACGGTGGGTTCAAGTAACTATAAAACTATTGTGTGCTCAGTAACGTGTCATTTAACCTCACATAATCTATTAATATGCTAATATTATGTACACACTACTCACGCCAGTATAAAATGACCTTGCATTTCATAACATCTAAAAGCATCAAAGGGTCTTAATGTGGTGTAAAAAAATATACACGAATGCCAGTTTAAATAGACCTACAGTAGCATTACGTTATGTTAAAATAGGAGGTCATAGTAAATTGGTGATTTAAATACTTTGTTTAGTAAGTCAGGTACAAAAAAAACGATTATAACTGGACAGGTTCACACGTGTTCATACCTAGTCGATTGCCTTGACTTTGAAACTACATTATTTTATGGTCGGAAGTCGCATTCATAATGAGCTTGGTGAGTAAATAATACAAATGGTATCAGGTTTTCTTCAATAAAAAGCTGTCTACAGCCACAGGATAACACACACAATTCAACTCATAAATACATAATGTTTTTAATACAGGCTCTCATATTCGTGATTTTGTTGCTATCTGCAGTCACTAAGTAGTCACAGTGCAGTGAATATGCAGTCCTTATGCAGTTCTTATGCAGTTCTTATGCAGTCATTATACAGTCAATATGCAGTTACTATACAGTCATTATACAGTCAATATGCAATTACTATACAGTCATTATACAGTCAATATGCAGTTACTATACAGTCATTATACAGTCAATATGCAATTACTATACAGTCACTATACAGTCACTATACAGTCATTATACAGTCACTATACAGTCAATATGCAGTTACTATACAGTCATTATACAGTCATTATGCAGTTACTATACAGTCATTATACAGTCAATATGCAGTTACTATACAGTCATTATACAGTCAATATGCAGTTACTATACAGTCACTATACGGTCATTATACAGTCAATATGCAGTTACTATACAGTCATTATACAGTCAATATGCAGTTACTATACAGTCATTATACAGTCAATATGCAGTTACTATACAGTCACTATACAGTCACTATACAGTCATTATACAGTCACTATACAGTCAATATGCAGTTACTATACAGTCATTATACAGTCATTATGCAGTTACTATACAGTCATTATACAGTCAATATGCAGTTACTATACAGTCATTATACAGTCAATATGCAGTTACTATACAGTCACTATACGGTCATTATACAGTCAATATGCAGTTACTATACAGTCATTATACAGTCAATATGCAGTTACTATACAGTCATTATACAGTCAATATGCAGTTACTATACAGTCATTATACAGTCAATATGCAGTTACTATACAGTCATTATACAGTCAATATGCAATTACTATACAGTCATTATACAGTCAATATGCAGTTACTATACAGTCATTATACAGTCAATATGCAGTTACTATACAGTCATTATACAGTCAATATGCAGTTACTATACAGTCATTATACAGTCAATATGCAATTACTATACAGTCATTATACAGTCAATATGCAATTACTATACAGTCATTATACAGTCAATATGCAGTTACTATACAGTCATTATACAGTCAATATGCAGTTACTATACAGTCATTATACAGTCAATTTGCAGTTACTATACAGTCAATATGCAGTTACTATACAGTCAATATGCAGTTACTATGAAGCTAATATGCAGACACTATGCAGTTACTATGAAGCTAATATGCAGACACTATGCAGTTACTATGAAGCTAATATGCAGACACTATGCAGTTACTATGAAGCTAATATGCAGACACTATGCAGTTACTATGAAGCTAATATGCAGACACTATGCAGTTACTATGAAGCTAATATGCAGACACTATGCAGTTACTATGAAGCTAATATGCAGACACTATGCAGTTACTATGAAGCTAATATGCAGACACTATGCAGTTACTATGAAGCTAATATTCAGACACAATGCAGTCACTATGCAGCCAAAAATAACACAATAGAAAACGATCAACCAGATCTTTAATAATTACATTTATTAATATACAACATTTATTCATAATTTACAATTAATTTTTACAATAATAGTGGACTATCTTTACTAAATAGTCACATATTCGCTTAGCTGCACCCACAGCTTAGCTTGTACAGCTAAATTGTCTTATAGACAAAGCATAAAACAGATGTTAAGATACATATTAAAAAATGCTGATAAATTACCTTATTTCTTCATCTTAAAAACTTTCAGGTAGACACGGTAGGTAAAAGATGCACCTTATATTTATAAGCAAGGTGTTTTACAAAAAAGTCAGTTCAAGAAAGAGTGCGAACATTATGTACCCGTATTTACTACAGAATAGGGTTCAACATCAATTATTTGTTTTACATAAATTACTTGTGACCGCACTAATCATAAATACAGTTTCTTTAGCTTTTTTATATTAATCTTGACATTGAAACAAATACTAATGGATGGAAGCGAATTTCAAATGAGATTTTCTTGCATTAAAAATAATATGTGACTTATTGGTGCTTATTTCAGTAGAAATAAGCAAAAATAAGTGTTTCATTTAAATATACACAAAAGAGTAATAACTATAAATATAACACTGCTCAAAAACCTATTTAAAACCTCATAACCATGCTTCTGACTGGAACGCCAATTTAACATATATTTTGAAAGATCTTTTATTTTGGGTGTTTCGTGTGATAGAAATATTAAAAAGTCCATTTAGGAACAATTTTCATGCAAAGATTTTATATCATAGCGAATAAACCAAAGAACATTAAAAAACAGTCATCTGAAACACACCTGGCTTTTTATTCTTTGCATTACAACTTGTCTGCTTACCACAACACAACACCCCTGTATTCCCCGAAGGGTTAGGTAGAGGTGTACCTAAAGTACACCCACATTTCGCCAGTTATGTTTGAGTCCCATTAAATAGTGGGGGGCTAAATGCCATCAACCGAGCACAAATCTTAAATCCGGGTTGCTACTTGGCATTTTCAGATGGTAATACCAAACAACACTTTGCGCGACCCGGGAATTAAATCCAGGACCTCACCCTCATAAGAAGCGTTTGCGACCACTAAACCAAGGAGTCCATTAAATTACCATTTTACTTTAAATTATTAACTATTACAATATAAATATTTCTTATTATATTTACATAGACAACAACACTTTTGATTTTTCACAGGTCAAATTCTTATATCAAAATAGTAAAATATGGTTCCAACATTGACAACAACAGAGGCCGTAACAGACTTGGAACACGTTATAGCACACGACATTAGTAAATTATCATTGGTCAGATATTTTCTTTTGCACATTAAGCCAGTTTTAAAATAAGTATTTGTGATATCAGGTGGTTATAAATGTGCCAAGTCTTTACGGTTTTTAGAAACGGAAAGCATTGCAACTGTAGTACGCACTACACAGATTATAAATGCTGTTTATTTAGGGCCGGCGTAGAACTGACGAGCCGTCACGCAGTGCGGCTGGCACTTTTATCATTTTGGACTTTATTTTTGCTAACACTAGGCCGATATTTGTTTGGCAGTGACAGGTCTGTGCCGGTTTTAGTCACCTACATCCGCTGAAGGATATTATTCTACCCTTCAAACTGTAATGCTTTTCATACTTGCATTATTGCCCGTCTGGCTTTTTTATTACAAAATTAGTACTTTTTTATACACACGCTTGTATGGTATGTGTATACCTCAGTGGCTTCACCTCCCATGCATGAATGTTGTGGGTGCAAATGTGGGCAACGTGATTTCTTCTATTCATACGTACTTTCTAAGATTATCTCAGACATTACTGACATCAGTGAAGGAACACGTCGCAAGGAAACCTGGACTTCATTAGTATAAGTCTGGAATCGACAACCCCACCTTGAGCAAGCATGGTGATTAATTCTAATGCCATATCTGTATGAGAAACCTTTGCCTTGCAGTGGGACAATACTGTTCTGGTAATATTATTTACTGTTCATAAGTTTAACAGCGTCTGCTTCGAAGGAATTATGACCTTAAGTTTGCAGGTGACTAAATAAACATACTGTATACTGTTAGACCTGCATATACGGCTAACAGTTACAGTGCTTTCCATCTGTATAAAATCTACTATAAGCTCTTGGGGTTCGGGTGACAAATATTTGGACGAAGCGTGACATTCAGAGGGTTAAAACACGCTAATCGTGTGACAATGAAGGTTACCATTTAATATTGTTTAAATAGGCCGTATTCGGCCGTACCCGGTACCGTGAAAACTTGGGTGAACTGGTGAGCTGTCAGTCTTATTCAAGATACAGTGCAATTTTGTAAAAAATCTTCTCACGAAAAAGAATAGATGGGATGACTCTGCCATGATGACAGCTTACTTCGTCTTCACTTTTTTTTGGGACAAGCCCGCCACACTATTCCCAAACCACTACAACTCCTGGAAACTAGAATCAACAGTGGCGACCACCAGAAAAGCGTCGAGACAATAAAGCCCGACGAGTCCCGGAGAAACCATTCAACTGCCTTGGATTACGCAACGAAATTAATCAGAAAAGAACAGCGGAGGAGCTAGAAAAATACATAATTTCCAGTTCCCTCCATATCAAGCAAGAGGCAGAACAGAGCTAGGCCAATAGGTACAAATGGGCGTTTGTCATGTTTTTGTGTGGCGAACTGTCATCCCATACGAATGCTAGGTATTGACAGTTCATTTCATTTCACTTCAAGCTCACTTAACCCAAGTTTTCACGAGAGCGACCAGCGGCAATCAATCCTTGTATTATGCTGGGTACAAAATTGAGATGTTAACGTCATCATCGCTATTAAAAATCCTACTGGTATTATAAATGAGAAAGATTGCGACGATATATGTACGTTTGTAACTCTTTCACGGAAAAACTACAGAACGGATTTTGATGAAAATTTACTGTATTATATCTGGGCCCAACCTTGAGTTTTGACCTTGAATGTCAAAGGTCAAAGTTTTAACACGGACGTGTGGTACTTTTAACACCGAAAACTGCCCATTCTGCCATGAAATACCTCGGCGCTGTAAACTAGGAACCTCTTATTTTCAAAAACGAGTTGGAATAGCTCTTACAAATAAATCTGGACTCTTTCAGTATTTTATTCTGGGCTGGATCTTAAAACGCTGTAGCATCATCTATGACAATCCAGCGATGTTTGGACATCTTTACTTGTTGTTGCAACAATGGTGTGCGCACGCGCAGCTTAATCTCCAGCGATCCTCCGACGGTACGGCGGCCGTCGTATAGCTGTAAACATGATAAAAAAAAATATTACCACGATTATTGTGATATTTTATAAATATTTATTATACTACTAATAATGCTTCCACACATCGCTTGTCAGTTTCGTCAGTTTGCGCTATAACTTCAACAGTTTTAATGTATTTTTCAATACTACTAGTCATTGTGAAATCGAACTTATTTACACACGAAAAAAGTTGATATTTGTTTAAGTAGAAATAACATCAATTACAAAAATACGAAATGCCATCATGAATCTGATGCTAAACAAATAACTAAAAAGAGAGAATCTTGTCGTCTAGTACGGAACTGCAAAAGACTTAGCAAGAACTTGAACGCAAACTCTGTTCAAGAAAAAAGAAGGGTGGGAGGCAGAACAAAATATATTTTTTCTTTTTAGAAAACGTAATTACTCATGTGTCGTGAGTGCGTTTACAAACATTAAATTTCACATACTCACACAGCCAGACCCGGAACAACTACCTGTAGGCCTTAAAATATTTGCTCTGTGCGGGAATCGAACAAACGACACGCAGCGCTGCAGCCAATCACTTAGCCAATGCGCCAACCGTGTCAATAATTATCAATTAATAATATTTACCTTACATGATACTTTAGAATCGAATGTTACAGTTAAAACAAAACAGTCGTTGAGTACTGCAAAGAACATGCTTGAGATTTTTTGCGGGCCTCAGTTTTCCCTGCTCTAGCATCGTATGCAACTCACCGGGAATGAATCGTGCAGCGTGACCTCTTCCTGCAGCGGCGCCAGCTTCACACTGGTCGTGCCCACCAGCGTGTCGCTCCGGAACCAGCCGCTGCAACAGAGGAGGCTCTCAGCGCAGCCGCTGCACCTGCGCCACCACGCACAACACGCTACACGCTACCGGCTACGGACTACACACACACACATGCAGGGCTAGCTGGGCGAGGGGGTCACTTTTGAATGCCAGAACCCTTTGCTATACGCCAATACAAAAGGACTTCTGTTATGACGGCCCATTTTCGCTTTCATCATCATCATTTCAGCCAAGAGACGTCTAGTGCTGGACAAAGGCCTCCACCAAAGATTTCCACAAAGATCTGCCCTGCGCTGACCTCATCTATCGGCGTCCTGCGATCGTTGGTCCACCTTGTTGGGGGGCCTGGCAACGCTCATTACCTTGCCATCTTAGAATTAACACGGATTAAGTTACTATTACTAGAACCTTTTGAGCTTATAAGACCTTTTTCTAAGTTTAAGTTTTGCGTAACTAAACTACACGTTAAAAAGAGACACACTAAAATCAGGTCGCGCGTCTTCCGAGGAATTCTCGCGCATTTACAAGAATTCTCGCAGTTAACATACCGTATTCAATTTGTACATTACACAACAGACATAAAGTTTTTTTTGCCTTGCCCAATTTCGTTATGAAATCCGTTTCCATTCCGTTCAGCGGGAATGTAAACGGTGTCTGATGATAATAAAATGGGCCGTCACAACACACTAATTCATACAAGTAACTTAAGTACTGTACAGGCAGTCAAGAGGATATATTTTGTACATAAAGGCTTATACGAAACAAATAACCCCCATTACTTAAAACAACGTATTTTAAAATTTGACAGTTCCAAAGGGCTCATCAATAAATCTCACCGTTACATATAAAAGTGTGTCCAAATATCGCCTTTATGTACAGTTACCGAAAAGAAAATTCTGAGGTGATTTATGTGCGATAGTTCCCCAACATTGTCAATTAAGCGTCAAAAATATTCAGAAAATATTATAACAAAAACCAACACTAGAAACAAAAGCACTTGTATGAGCTGTACATATGCCAGCCATTGTGTCCTTCCCTAAGCCGTCTGTCTTACATTATTAATATAACTTTTATATAATATATAATTATAATCAACAAAATGAATGATGTGTGAGAATACATATCCAATATGTAACATAATTAACGCACATCCCGAAAGTAGTTTGATCAGAATGGTTTTCTATAATTTTTAATATAGGTAATTTTTATCCCAAAAATAATTAAAACTACGTAAATTACAGTCACACTACCCAGTACAGTCAAAACAAACTGAAATAGACCGTGACTCAAAGCTATAAGACTTCTAAAACTGCAGTTTTATTTGTATCAATACAAATTCCGTCATTCAATACAAAATAAAGAAAACTTGTAGAATTAGTAAAACTAAATAAATAAATAATGAATGCTTAAACATGTTAAACTAAAAATTCAGTGTATATTATGACTACAATATAATATACTAATTGGGGTGTTTGTTTTGCTGGGGAGTTTGTTCCACCACTTCTTCTTCCCAGCAAAAACACTAGGAAGTGGTGAAGGGTGGGCGTTTTGGGGGACTGTCTTATGTAAACGTTTTGACGTTCAAAAAGTGCTGATTCTCAGCCTAATTTGAATAAATGAATTTTGATTTTGATTTTTGAGGGTGTGCGTTAATAACGTTACATGTTGTACATTTATAATGTGACTCATCTGACCATGTGATATCTTAAGTTATGAACGATTTTCTTTGTTCTTAATAAACAGCGCGGAAGGGACGCACAAATTGATACCATGAGTCCAGAACGTGATTCTGGACGCCGCAGCGTTGTGATATTTCTTAGGTTTTCCGTAATTTCTACGTTTTTTTCCGATATTTATTTTATTAATATAAAACTGTAAAAAAATCACGATCACGAAAAATCCAAATGTAATATGATTTTTAATAATTTTACTTGGTAATTAAAAATCTTATTGGATTACATAGATATTACGACTTTATGTTTTAAGTAAAAAACAAATCAAATAAAATATAGGAAAAAGCTAAAGAAAAATATCAACGTGGGGTGCTACAGAATCATACACTGAAGTCATGGTTTCAGTTAGTGTTTAAAAGCATGGTTACACCCTTTATATTTTCAATATGTGTATTTTTAACCATATGTATCTACCATATGCTTTTCCTGCAACCCCCTGGTAGAAAATTCCTCAGGCATTAAGTCTTAATACGGTGATTTTTACTTGTGCATTAAGTTTTAATGAAAAATGAATCCGTTAGCGTGAATAAAGAAAAGGACTGTATAAAAACACATGTCGTGAAAAGCATGCTGAAGAATGAAATATTTAAAAACTAAAAAAAAAGGTTAAATTAAATTAAAAAAGATGAAGGCATCTCCTGGGTAGTTTTAAAATTTGACGCAGTTAAAAAACTATTTTCTTCTCATATAAAGATATAAAAAGTTTTTTAAACGCGTCAAAAACGCCGCCGACTACTAATATACTAAACATGGTAAGAACTAAGATGAGAGAAACGGTAAAACGGGGTGCGATAGGGGAGGATCGAAACAAAACTTTAAATGGGTATTTTTTTTTGTTTTTTTTAATGTGTAACATCTTTCCTCCCGCTTTCCTACAATCTGTGGGAGTGAAAGGGACGGAAGTGTGTAACAGGAAGCCTGGGAAGCGTGCGCTATTTGAATTAACCAATGAGCGCGCGCGTCATCATTTCAAATAATATCTGAGTCATTTTTTCAGTATAAAATGTTACACATCATATGCAACTACTGTTAGAATTGCTCGATATTTTTTAAGTCCACACTTAAAAATATCGAGCAATTTTTTAAAAAGTTTCTTGCCCATTCATATCCATACAAAACTACCCTTTGGAAGGGGCAACTAGAATAATTTAAGTATATTAATTTAATCTTGAATTAGACGTTCAAATTTTCCCTTTTTAATGGGCTAATTGAAATAAATGATTTGACTTTGATTTCACTTCAATTCAATATTATTTGTAACAGACAAGGAGTCTAAATGATTAATTTAAATTCATGAAAAAATATTGAGACCTTGTATGTGAACAACAAAGTTTAACTAACATGAAAGTGCCTTTCAAAGTTTTGTTTCTATTCACCGTTTTATTTTATTGATAAAAATGGAATAAAATAAAAGACTACTTGACTTCACCCGGCTTCTGGAAAGACTTAAATAACCGCAGTTGAAAATTAATCCCACCAATCACAGAAGTGAATGCGTGTATGAAAATTCGGCACATTTATTTTTCGTTCCAGAATCAGGGTCTTAGCTACACTACAGGTACATATTGTAATGATCTAAATCAATAGACGCAAAAATATAGACAGAGAAAAAGAAAGAACAGGATTTAAAAAAAAATCGTAACATGACGCTTGTAATCCCTGAAGATTAGGCCGACACACCCACTTTTCGCGAGCCTATTGACACCCGGGTACAAATCTAGACTCCGGGCTCTTACTGAGAAATCCTTGTGGAAAATCCCAAGAGCTCCCTAAGTTTAAAATTCATGTTTTTTAAACCTTGCTCGACGAGCATACGATGGATCGATGCAACTCATATTTTTACCGACCTGTTCATATATTTCTTAATTTCGAAGTGGATTTAATAAAATCAGCTTTGTAGCAGTTTCTTTTTTTTTTTAAAGGACCCATGATGCGCCCTCCTAACAGTAAAAAAGAGGCCATTGGTCACTGGTCACTGCGTATTAGCGATTTCCGACTATCAAGTCTAGAACGCCAATACCCGTAATTAAAAACGTTCAACATTTTGTCGCAATCTCATCTCAGTAAAAAGGTAAACTAGACGTATTTTTGACAAATAGAGAGTGAGGTTAGAATGCGTTCTTTGGAATACGGGAATAGGGATGTCCTGGGTAAAAGTATAATAATTTATTAGTCTATTTGGTCCGTTAGTTAGATTACCAAGAAATATTGGACATGTATTTTTTGCTTTCTCAATAAATACAAAGTGACAAAGTGGCTTGTGACGTCACTTCTACGTATAAAGTTTAACAAGGCGTGACGTCACGCGAAATTTTATCGCACTATATCGTATTCATTTTTGGTTTACGTGAAAAAAGAAAAAATACAACTATCGGATCAAGCAGAATTTTTAAGGACACTACCCTACTGCTAGACCTGTGGGGCTGTTGCCCCACAGTAACAGCAGGGGGTAACCATCAAAATGAGGGTATTATTTCATCTTTCCCCAACTTACCCTTTGTTCCACACCTCAAACTTGATACCGTGGCGTTTGAAGACCCGCATACAAGCCCGGTTACGGCTTATAGCCAATGGGAACACGGCGTTGTAATCCGGATTGTTCGAATCCTTCACTACATCAGTTCGATCTGAGACTGGCGCTTCCTGAAGATATAAAATAAAATAAATAAATAAAGTTATGTTCAAGTCTCATATAATAGGGGGCGAGCCTATTGCTATCTACCGGGCATAAATCCAGACTACGGGCTGCTTTTGTGCTTTGGCACCCTTTCTAATAATAACGCAGCTATCTCGCTCGTAGTAGTGTGATATTTGGCATAGTTAAATTTTATATGGAGAAGAGGCCCACAAAGCCGAAATACAATATTGAAGTTAGGTACTGGTCCCAATTCCAAAACTAAAGTTACTTAAGTTATTTCCGTCTTTTCCTTTCTTATTACAAAACAAGAAAGGGACGAACTGTCAATCTCTCTTTTAGTTGAACGAAAGCTTCCATGCGCACATAGTTGACATTTCCAAGGTATCGGCCAAAAACAACAATCATGGCGAACTTCTACGTATTAACTGATTTGACATCTCAAACTTAGTTCTTAGGGACTACTGACACTTAGTCAGCTCTATTCAGCCTATGTTCATAGAAAACAAAGATGTTGTACGGAGACGCGTACGCATCCGTTCAAAGGACGCATGCGCATATCATACAAAACTGTCCCTTATCTTTCACCGTCCGTCTCCCGCCTTTTTCTAGAGCTGTTGTATGTCAGTAACAGCTGTTTGTTCGTCCTGATTATTTGTCAGTAGAATAAAATAAATAGTAGTCACGGAAGTTAATAAATAAAAAATCGAATAAATAATACCAACCTGAGGAAACGGGAACTCGAATTTCACGTAAGTATCGAAATCCTTTGCCACATTGTAAGCGATGCCACGCACGATTGTCAGCTCTAAGTCGTTCACGCCAAGGTCGGTATTGCATTGTATGATAGAAAACTCACGCACCACGGAGTGGAAGATGGGTAGGCTGCGGTTGTTGCTGTAATGTGAAGTTTTATTCATTAAGATTTATTTTTTGAAAAAGACACGATCAATGGATACGATAGATGGATTTGTAATTTGTTTTACTGCAACATTGGTTATAAGTTATCTTGCTGCGCCCAAACAGGGTCCTGCACTCACTAGTTTTTAAGCTTAGCATGTAAAATTGGTTGTGTACATTGTGCATTAATGAAATAAATTAAATTAATGGTTTATTTAACACGTTAAACGCCAAGTGGCCGACAAACAATACAATTTCTATTGTGTCTCCTTTTCTTGCAGTGAAGGTGTTAATATCTTATATCTTCTTCTGGCGTCACGTATCATGAGTATACGTGGCGTGACGTCCAATATAAATATCGACGCGCTGTCAAGTGGCAACACAAAGAGGGATTACGAAGGCACTCTTACCAAGGCACCCACAGTCTGGCTCGTCGCCCGTTGCGAGACACGCGTTCGGTTTAAATTAAGTCCACTTCATATTCTGCTAATTTTAGATTAGAGTGTATCTGTTACCTTACCGCGTTATTAAATTAGTTAAACCTAGTCGGTTTATTATTTATTGCGAGTACCTCACGAGACGCGTACAAAAAGGGGACAGGTAGAATAGTCGATCTGCTTCCCCTTATATTATAAACACTCCTCCTTATATTTCCTCTCCATAAACTCGATCTAAAGAAAAGATGGATGGATTGTGTGAAAGTTGATATGAATAGAAAGGAGGTAACTTTTGAGATGACGGCAAATAGAGATGTACGGAACAGGACATGCTGCGCCGACCCTAAATAAATTGGGATGAGGGTAGGAGGATGATGATTATGATACTCGATCTATTGAAGGTTTTTAGAAAATATCATACATTTTAAAACAATGGGTTTTAGTACTTATATTGCCTTTTCTGTTTAACAAAGGTTCTAACCAATTCTTAATGAAGATATCCAAATCTATTTATCTAATAATCTAGAAGATAACAGGAAAGAGGTTTGTGTCATTTTTGCATAGATTGAGCTATATCTTTAAAGAACCACCAAATTACAGAAAGTATATTTTTGAAAACAATAAAAATCTCTTTCAAATGAAACCTAGCACGATACATTGATGAAAACTTTTAAAGATTGAATTATCCATCGAAATTAATTTAAACAAAACCATAACATCACTCCTGTAATCCGCGAAGGGTAAGGCAGAGGCGTACCTATACAACACACAAGTTTCGCCAGTTATATTTAAGTCTCATATAACAGGGGGCAAAGTATTGCATATATCTCAAGAAATACTTCACTGACAGACGGCCAAAAAGTGATGTTACAAAGGTTTTGTGTTTCCTTTAGGGCAATATATCTCGACACCAGTGGGGCGCCACCAGTCACGCTAATAAATGTATGCAGCTATATGCAAGCTACCTCACCTGGTATCCGATTGGAAGCGCAACCAGTCTCCTAGTGAGATACAGGCCTTAAAGGTTCCGTCATCATCTGCCTAGTCTTTTTCCCCCAACTAGGTTGAGGTTAGCTTCCTGTCTAACCGGATGCAGCTGAGTACCGGTATTTTATGAAGCGACTGCCTATCTGACCTCCTCAACCCAGTTACTGGGCAACCTGATACCCCTTGGCAAGACTGGTTGTAAGACTTAAAGGTTCCGTTATCCTCAATATTTAAAAAGCAATAAACAAACTCACAGCATAGCCACCCGTAGAATATCTAGATCCTCCTTCACTCGTTCATTCATTCTCCTATACACCTTCGCCTCAGCCACGTGGCCCATACTTGTATAATGGTTGCAATATTCTTTCGCCATTTTAGATTGAGATTCGAGCTGTTTCATCAGGCTTGTGAAGCCATCTTCGGTGGCTGATGCTCCTGCTGTGGTTCCCACTTCCACCCAGCCCTCGGTGGAGGACCCTGTGGGGTCGTCGATTGAGGAACTGTCTCCAGGCGTGTCTGATGTTGTGGTGTCAGCTCTGGGGATATTAAAAAGTGTGTGATAGGTAAGTGCATCTTTCGTTTAGCTATTTAGCGCCTCATTGAGTTTAATCATATGAAATAAACAGGATCAAGCGTAGATTATCTAATTTTGCTGAAAATGGGGTATAAAATTTAACTTTATTACAAAACCGACGACGACCGTTTAACTGAGACATCGTCTGAGGTACCTACACGGTGCGGGAGAATTGTGGGCACGTGATGCATGGACTGTCACTGGCTCGCTGGCCGACGGCAACAATTTTTTTTTATGTAGTAGGGGTCAAGAATGTGCCACACGAAAAAGACTCTAGGGAAAAAAATCAGATAGAAACACCAGACACAAAAAAAAATAGGCAGTCATGGGTACTGCCGACAGAAGTGAAAACTTATAACGCAGCACGTCACACTAGCATGTCGGTGACGCGAACCCATAAATTTTATATATATATGAATCGGCTAAAGATGTTTTCACTTCACAAAAAAGAGAAGAAAAGAAAAGTATTCAATCATCATCGCATCCTAGCTATAGTCACTGGCACGTAAGTTGGCAAGGTTTTGGCGTAGTGGGGGTAAGTTCGCGCATCGTGCACTTAGTGGAACAAAAAAGTGGTGACTTTTATTGATCGTCATTATTTTATTGTTATTGCCATCATTTATATTTAATAATATCTGATTAGAAGAAAGTTGAAGAAGGGAGTGGAATTCGTAAAGTTTATTGGGAGTTATAAATAATATGCATACGAGGAAAGTATGCGAAAAAAGTATGCGAAAAAAGGCATACCTTTTTTGCCTTAATTTTTTAATTTAAAACAACAACAATAATACCAACTCGTAACAAAAACTAAATTTAAAAACAATAACAATAACTCTTTAACATAAACACAACAAAAACAAAGGGTACAATTTTCGTGCACGCAAGTGTAATCGGGAGTTCGGGAGGCAACTGTCGACTGTTGCACCAATCGCGCGCTCGGATTGACGCTACCTCATACCCCGCGTCCCACTTGACTACCAAAGAGACCTAAAAAACGACTTGTGCGCATCTAACGACTCTTGCCAAGTTACGTGCCGATAATTATACTTACGGTGTCGCTTGGGCAGGCCGCGGCGGCGTCGGCACCTTACTCATGTCGATAGTCTGTCCCGAGCGCGCCGCCGCTATCAGTGCGTCGAAACGTTTCGCGTTACGAAGCATTTGTATAGCTGTATCTGTTTCCCCTGGAACCGAGGAATAGATGATTAATACTTCGTGAAATACACATGTTTTGTTAGATCGCGCGGGTATAATAGCGGCAACCCTGCCGTTATTCAACAACATACAATCTAATACTGAGCTGCAAATTGCAAGAAAACATACAAATATTTGAATTTTAAGGGCTACCCTGGCCTACCTCCATATTAGCTCACGGAGACTGCCTTCGTCCATAAGTGACTACAGGTCGTAATCATTATGGCAGCAACGTCCCCAACTGCCACCAATCGTTTGCGAAAATGCGCAGGTGGGAAGAAAGCGAGGTCGAAAGATGCTATATAAATAAATGGTATAGCCACTACTTCGAGAGCTTTGACCTCTGGGCCCGGCGGCCCACAACACAGGAAGCCAATAAACATCTCAGTCGATTCGAGTGGTCAAGCGGTTGAACTGGGTCCAGTTTATGTGAGACCATTGACGAGACGCTGGCCAGAACTTACTCGTCAATTCTGACAAAACTCTTCAACTCCTTTTAAAAAGCAAGCGTTTTAAGCATGGCTAATGAAGAGGCTCATCCTCCTTCTCATGCGCCAAACACTGCCGACGGAGGATTGCTTGCCCAGATTTGTCTGCAAGAGGAACTATGTCGTCAGCATAGGCTAGAGCCGAGGCATCCTCGCCTTCTAAACTAAAGCCTGGTTACTTCCCTTGGTAGGGCCTCTAGAATCATCGTCGCCATATTGAACAATAGGGGTGACAAGGCGTCCCCCTGGTGAACTCCCAGAACAACTCGTACAGGATCGCTGCGGGCTCCATTCACCACCAAGACATTCTTGGAATTGTCATGGAACCTCGCAACATAGTCGCAGAACCCCTCAGACAGGCCTCTTTTCCTCAGCATTTCAATAAGTAGCACATACGACACCGTATCAAACGCCTTTTCAAAATCCAGCACAGCAACATGGCATTCACGCAACTTCTTCTCACAGTCTCCCAATACCGCATCTTCCATGCCGTCGGCGCAGATAGACTCAAGCTGTCATGCATTGGGAGGGCAGCATCCCTCCTGTCTCTTCTCCAATCAATCATCTCTGAAGCAGCCTTCAATCTACAGGTCCTATACAGCTGCTGCTCCCTCGCGTACTCCAATGGACGACGCTTTCTGGCAGACAACCTTTATGACCTAGGCCGCACCCGCTTTCCCCGTCACGCGCAGCCTGCGCCAATCTCGGTTCAGAACTCGCTAGGAGGTCCTCCACGATCTTGACGTAGTCTAGCGCCTCGGACAAAATCGGGCTTGGCAGGCTTACGGTGGTTGGCCCGTCTTCAGAGGGCTACGATAAGCCACTTTGGAGTCGAGCCCGCAGCAGTGCCGGCTATTGGGATGCCCCTTACTGGCAGATCTGCCTCCCCTGGAGTATCCGTGAAAGAAAGCCTAAGAAAAACTTAACAGGCACGGTTGTACCTGTTAAGTGAATAAAACATGTCATGGTTATTCCACATTGTCACCAAACGTACCTCTCTTCTTGTGATAGATAGCGGCCTCTTTGAACTGGTGTTGTCTCCTCAGCAGCACCGCCAGCACCTGGTCCCGACGTGCCGCTTGCCCCGAGCTCGGGCTGGGCTCGGGGGCGGGGCCGGGGCCGGGGGCGGGGGCGGGGGCGCGGGCCGCGGGGGGCGCGGGGGGCGCGGAGGGCGCGGAGCGCGAGGACGAGGGGGACGGGGTGGCACTCGACTGAAAGGACATTCAATATGAAATTAGGGAACTTAATTTTCTATCAAGCTTGTTGCAAAAGTGATCATCATCATCAGCCTGCAGCAGTACCTGGTAGAATACTTGTGACTACTCCTATCTTTATAACCAATGAAAACTTATATTCATCTGTTTCGCGCTTTGCCACGTTACCTCGACCGAGCGAGTGAGCTGAGCTAAGCAAATAGGTACAGGTAGCCTGCGACAAAACTCACTCAAGTTGGTAAAAGGACGGTAGCCAGCTGGAGTGGGTGACGCATCCACTGACATTGCCTTTAATGACGTCACAATAGGTAATAATAAACATAGCCTATAAAAATACTCACTCCCGAAGCTCCAGTAGGGAGAGGTCCGTAGCCAGCCGGCGTGGGTAACTCATCCACTGCTATTGGCTGTCCCGCGCCGTGACGTTTGATGGCGTCAGCGTACTGCTTTATGATACGGTTCATACGACGAGCTTTTGATGAGTTTCCTTCTTCTTGGGCTTTTGCTTCTTGCTTCTGTTATGTGGTGGTTTTAAAATTATCATTTGATATCATGTTAGAAGTCAAAATAGGAAGGTTTAGATAAATAGGTACAATTCTTAAATGACAAATTATATTTTTTAAGGCTTACATATTCTACGACAATTTTATTTTAAGACAAGCCTGGCCCACTATTGCCAACCACTGCATCTCCTGAAAGCCAGAATTAACAGCGGAGACACTAGAAAAGCATCGAGTCAATGAAGCTCGACGAGTCCCGGAGAAACGATTCAACTGTCTTGGACAACGAAATAAATCAAGAAAAAAAACAGCGAATGAGTTAGAAAAATAGATATCAAACCGGAGACAGAAAAGAGCTAGGCGAACTTTACTGAGTTAGGCCCAGTTGTCTAGCACCACTAATTATTGGGTCCTAAATTGTGAGTTGTTAAATTTGATATCCCTCTACCCACTTGTGGGGATATATCGCAGCGCGTGTAGATACGCGTAAAATATATCTAATACCTTTCATCGAGCAATTATTGTATATATGTATGTACATATTTATAATCTGAATCTCAGAAATGGCTAGAATAATTTTCATGAAATTTCGCATGCAGGGGGTTTCGGGGGCGATAAATCGATCTAGCTAGGTTTCATATTTAGAAAACGTCGATTTATCAGTTCAAAACTCGGTCATTCAGGTACTATATACTTACTTTAAAAGCCTCAAGTCTTTGATGAAGACCCTCTTCCAAGGTGTTCGCAGTTATTAGACCGCCAGCAGCGTTGGTATCTTCAGTGGGTGTGTCTGGTGCTACATGGTGAAAAACAACATTACTGTTACAGCCCCCCATTCATAGAAAACATTGTTGTACGACGATGTTACAGTAACAAGTTCTTGTGTAGTGTAACAAGTTGCAGTACGAGATAAATAAAATTTACTTAGCACGTAGCTTGGCTAGGCATTATTCCTGGCTTTGCACAACTGTCCAACTACAAGACGGAAATGGGAACATTTAATTGAAAGCATTATTGAAAGAATATAACATGACGCCTGCATTCCCTCAAGGGTTAGGCAGAAGTGTACCTATAGTGTATCCACATTTCGCGAGTTATGGTTAAGTCTCTTGTAAAAGAGGGCGGGGCGAGCCTCTCCCCATTAATGTACTGTTTTTCTTAAGTACCTACCATTATTAAGAGTTCCTATATTCATATATATTTTAATAACTGTAAGCGTAATAAAAATAAATAAATAAAATTTTTATTTCGACCAACAAGGATCATAACTATGCACAACATGTTTTATCAAATTAAAAAAAAATACAAATATAATAAAACACACAATTGAACATACCACATAAAACACATTACCGACCTTGATTGCTCAATATGTGAACCAAACAGCAATGGTTCAGGTACTGGCAATCAAACCTCTGCGCGAATACCCTCAGGATGCCGTTGGAGCTAGCCCGAACCCTGCGCACCAGGGATGTACACCGCTTTCGCATAGTAGAATAGAAACAGTCTACATGCGACTCGGCGAACATCCCTGATGCGCTGCGGAATCGGGGCAGCCCCATCAGCACCCTGAACGCATTATTATATAGGACACGCAAGGCGTTGTACTGTCCGCGTCACAAGCCCCTTTTCCTGAACTTTGATGTGCTATATCATTGTTACTTCAAAAGACGACAAAAGAAAAAATGCGTGTCCAGTATTTTTAAGAAATCCAACATTCAGACCAATCAGAATTTTTAAGGACAATACCCTATTACCGCATGGTATTGAATAGTTTTCACCGATTTATTGCTATAGATCTAACTTAAAATACAGCCATTTTTTCGAAATTTTCAAAAGCTTTTCTATAATAATTTATTATTATGTTAGCCTCATAAAAAAACAAAATTCTGTAGGATATTTGTATTTTCTATTCAAAAAGCGTTCGATTTGACATGCAGTTTACGTCAAACATTCATGCAGACACACTGATAAAAATAAACAGTAATATCTCTCACGGACCGGCAGAACGCTGCACAGCTTCCTGCTGCTGCTGACCCCGGTCAGCCTCTAAAGTGCCAGTGATGACTTCAACAGTGGGCAACTCGTCCATGTTCATGACCTGGCCAGCTTTGTGGGCTTCGACCACGGTATCAAACTGCTTGGCCACCCTCAGAAAGCCGTGAGCCAAGAACTTGTCGTTGCGCTTCTTTGCAGCGAGAGCTTCCGCCCTGAATTCGGCTTGGCGGCCTGAAAACGAATAAATTAACACATTACTATCATCATCTGCCTCGCCTTTTCCTTACTATGTTGGGTTCGACTTCCAGTTTAACCGGATGCAGCTGAATACCAGTATCATAGATGTAGCGACTGCTTATCTGACCCTCGCAACCCAGTTATTGGGCAACACGATACCCTTTGGTAACACTGGTACTCGAGACTTTCGGATTTCTGGTTACCCGTAACGGCTGTCAAATATCTACAAATGACAGCCAGGATCAACAGCTTAACGTGCTTTCTGAGGCACGGAGGAGTCTCGATATATAATAAATGGTCACCCATCCACACACTGGCCTCCGCAAACGTAGCTTAACCTTCGATCGACCTGTAAGGCTTTTTTTATTTAGCCAAGAGCTCGTGAATTTAACACTACACGGACCCTGATTTTCTCTTGAAATAATACGAGGATATAATACTAATATATTATAAGGGTGATTTAAAACGTAATCAATGGGATAAACAGGGTGACTTTAAAAGAAGTCATGATTATGTACAACTTTTAGTATGGGACCATGCCTGATCTCGCGAAAAGCGTTACTCCACCCAATATAGTAGGGTCATGCGGACATAAATGAACTAAACACCAGTTTTTTCACACTTCAGAAATAGTAGAGTACTTCCAATTTAATTAAATGAAATCCTTAATTTTTCCTTAATTGAAAGCCTTAAGAAGATTACAGAGTTTAGATTAAGAGACAGTTTATTCTGGACCGACATATTTATAATCTGGTCAGCCAACAGCTTCTTCAACACTCCAAGAACAATAAATACAATAAAAAACTACATCTAAAACTTACTTAAAATCAACTGCAACTCTCTTTGCCTTTGATCGTCTCCCCCCGAAGCTATACTCTGGCTGGTCTCAGGTACATTGTTATCAGCTGGAGTAGGCTCTGGCGGACTCGGTTCAGGAGGCCCCAGGTCTATCAGGGGCTCTGGCTCCGGTAATGGGACTTCCACAGGCGGCGGAGGCCGAGGCTCTTCACGAATAGACTGGGCTGCCTCAGGCCCATCTCCCGCCTTCCCCACCATGACAGGTGGGGGGATGTCTTCGTTCTTAATGGTTTTGCCGGCTTTCGCTTGTTTCAGAAGATCTTGAAGTGTTTTAAGACCTCGACTGAACCTGGATGTGTGATAAAAAAAGCCTTAGGTCTTTGGATTAGGACAACATTAAAAATGGTTTTGCTAATTGTTTCTACAGATGTACAGGCTAAGAGATCGTTTTGTCGTCCTGAATACTTGACGATGGGAAACTTGCTATAAAATAATTTAAAAAGTGACGGAAATTAATAGCCTCCCTTGCCACTACACGCTACCACGATTGTAATACGCAGTTTAGCATCCGAATCCTCAATAATAACATTTCATACAATGGCAAGACTACCCTTAGTTGTTCAAGTAAGCGCTTCAAACGCCACTTTTCTTTGCCTTCTTCTGCAGCTAAAATTTCTGGAACCTAGTCGAAGCAATCACGAACTGTGACGCCGTTCGCCGCCGCCGGGTCACAACGCATGCGTAGCGCAGCCTCCGTCAGGTGCGGTGCAGACGTCACGTTGTATCTCCCG
Organism: Phlogophora meticulosa; assembly: GCA_905147745.2. Taxonomy (NCBI): domain Eukaryota; kingdom Metazoa; phylum Arthropoda; class Insecta; order Lepidoptera; family Noctuidae; genus Phlogophora; species Phlogophora meticulosa. The sequence goes on along the minus strand of LR990522.1, from coordinate 16,177,556 downwards.
GGCCGCCATTTTAATGACCAAATTTGATGGATACAACAAAGAGTAACGACCCGATTTATTTGTTATAAGGTTCAGATATCCCTCATTATCACTATATAATTTGCTGAACTAATTAATTAAAATCATTTCAATTAACCGCCTCGATGTAAAGACACCCTTTCTGGTTAGGTATATGTATGTATCATCGAGCATATTAATTCAAGATAACTAACCACAAAGTACTTATACATTCTTATGGGAACTCAAAATCCGAATGATCGAAATATTAGACTAGATTGGCGACACCTGGCTTCCCACGAGGCACTGACCCCCCAACTGAATATTAATGCTACTGTGAAAGTTCGAACTGTTCTACTTTTGAGAAAAACCTGGCAAAATATTCATAAGCGAGTCAATAATTGGACAATTACGGGTAAGATACGCACGACAATTTTTCATACGCAAAATTTTCGTAGCATTTTGTTAGCAAAGAGGCTAAATTGAATTTCAGTGCGTCTCGAGAAAACGTTCGGATTGCCTAAGATGAAAACAACGAGTCCCCCAATGCAGAGCCAGACGTCTAGACAGTTTTAAGCTCAAAGACCTTTCTAAATATATTATTATTAGGCTGTGTTCAGAGTTCTTTGTTTACATCCATAAGACTGCATGAGCTTCTTGAGAGCTTACATTCATTGGAAGTAGAGAGTAGATACACAGAAAGGTATTCTCAGATAGTGTACGGGACAAAGAAGAAACCATTCTATACATTTAACAGAAAATTATAAGAATACCTAACACAATAATACTATTACTCGGTCGGAGAATATCTCCGATAAAATACTAAGTAATTATGACGCATACAAACACTTAAAATTATTGTGTTAATGTTGCCGTGCCTTAGCCAGGTTTCATGATCAAACTTACCTACTTAAAACAACAAAATTTCATTTAATTTGATTTGATTTAAATAACCGACTGTATTGATTCAGTCTGATTGCTGGATCTGAAGTTGCTTTTGTTGTCAGACATGCGAAAAGCTCGGAACAAAGGAAGCATGTTTATTTCAACAACTATACATATAAAAACACGCGTGTATTCTCGAAGGGCAGAGGTATTCCTATAGTACTCCCACAGTTATGTTTTAGTCCCGAACACAAAATAACGAAAAACAAATCCATTTACATATACCAGTATATACTGAATGACTGATCATCACATATCACCTTAACTGCCAAACAACGAGACACAATAGAAAATGTATTGTTTGTCGGTCATTTGGCGTCCAACGTGTTAAGAACGGCTCGACTGATTTTGTTTTAGTTGAATTCGTAAATTGTCAGGATAAGTTTTGTTTTGTTTTTTTTTCCACTGGAAAAGTCTATAATTTGAATGGTATTACATACATAAACTCACACCTTTATCCCATAGGGGCAGACATAAACTACAGTTGCCGCCATCTTTACATACTCCATTGGCTTCGTTCACGGCAATGGCGGTGTTTTCGTAATGGTATTTTTAAAATGTAAAATCAAAAAAGTTTGCTTCCGTAAAAGCCGTTGGTACCCACACTACCCACCCGTACCAAGTAAACTAATATATTACAATTTTAAATTCATTTTAGTGCATTGTGCTACCGAATGTATACCTATATATATATATATACAACGTGTCCCAGAAATCAACGTCAAGCCGAAAACGGGCAATAGGCCAAGTCGTGACAGCTATTAGAAAAATATAAAAAAAAATCTTGGTCATGTACTTTTAGAATTATAAGCATTCAAAAATAAATCTCAAAAAGTGACACCCTGTGATGATTTTTCAAGTCCTGTGACTACATTATTAACATTTCGGTAGTTTTTTTCTCTGTGATGTAACCATGAATAACCCTTCTGTAAATTACAGTTAAAAGTTAAAACGTAACTGCCTCAGTTCTAAATTAAATGTTAGATTTTTGCCCAATATTGAATTCAAAATAATGACATCACCCAACTTTAACCGACTGTACTGAAAAAAAAATCTACTACACTATTTTGGCAAGTAACTTTAAAAGATGGCGCGTTTAGTCAGGATTCCAAAATGGTATAACACATACTAATTGCTACTTCTTAATTGAGGAAAAAAAGTACATTGTTGGTTTTAGGTGCGTTTGAAATAAAATTCAGTCGTTGGATTTCTTTTATTATAATTTTTATTAAATCAGATTTACGAAGTTTTATAACAAATGTTCAAACTGTTTTCCTTCAGCTGCAATGCAAGTTCTACATCTCTTTAAAAATGATCGCGTAATAAGACGGGCGTATCTTCTTGAGTTGATGTATTCAGCGGCTTCTGCAATTCTTTGGCGCAGCTCGTCGTTCTTACAGAACCAATTACCAGAATTATTGGAAGAAGTGCCACTGAACATTTACGGCAGCATGTGGTATCAACAAGATGGCTGCCCAGCGCATTATGCTCTCACTGTACGAGAGTTTCTCAATCGAGAATACCCCGATAGGTGGATTGGGCGGGGTGGTACAATTTCGTGGCCTGCCCGTTCACCCGATTTAAACCCCATAGATTTTTTTTACTGGGGTACGATAAAGGATAAAGTGTACTCTAAACCAATTCAAGATTTAGACGAGCTGCGCCAAAGAATTGCAGAAGCCGCTGAATACATCAACTCAAGAAGATACGCCCGTCTTATTACGCGATCATTTTTAAAGAGATGTAGAACTTGCATTGCAGCTGAAGGAAAACAGTTTGAACATTTGTTATAAAACTTCGTAAATCTGATTTAATAAAAATTATAATAAAAGAAATCCAACGACTGAATTTTATTTCAAACGCACCTAAAACCAACAATGTACTTTTTTTCCTCAATTAAGAAGTAGCAATTAGTATGTGTTATACCATTTTGGAATCCTGACTAAACGCGCCATCTTTTAAAGTTACTTGCCAAAATAGTGTAGTAGATTTTTTTTTCAGTACAGTCGGTTAAAGTTGGGTGATGTCATTATTTTGAATTCAATATTGGGCAAAAATCTAACATTTAATTTAGAACTGAGGCAGTTACGTTTTAACTTTTAACTGTAATTTACAGAAGGGTTATTCATGGTTACATCACAGAGAAAAAAACTACCGAAATGTTAATAATGTAGTCACAGGACTTGAAAAATCATCACAGGGTGTCACTTTTTGAGATTTATTTTTGAATGCTTATAATTCGAAAAATACATGACCAAGATTTTTTTTTATATTTTTCTAATAGCTGTCACTACTTGGCCTATTGCCCGTTTTCGGCTTGACGTTGATTTCTGGGACACGTTGTATATTTAATCTTGGAGTCATCGCTGACTTTTGCAAAATTTAAAGGATTTTAAATTTAAGCGGTTAAGGGATCGAGAAAATCAGGGACCTTAGAAACCTAAATCCTAATATTAGGGGGTCCAGAATCAAATACAGATGCGCGTAGCCTATAGTCCTGCCTCGATCAATACATAATTAATCTACTGCGCACTTTCGCACGGACTATAGACGAGAGTTGTTAAATCTCACAAAACAATAAGATATCCTGATTTAAAAACAAAATAATAAAGAATACTCATCTTGTAAAGGTGATGAATTAGGGCTCCGATCGTTGCAAGGGACTCCAATAGTTCCGGAAGCAGGAGATGTTCCCGCTTCAAGCTTCCGCGCCCTACTGTTAATTCGGACCCCAGATGGCCTAACTGTGACCTAGATTGATAACCTGAGCTGAATATCGGTCACGTAAATAAAAATATTGCAGCCTGAATCAGGAACCAGGGCTTTTGAGATTTTATTACTTTGAGGATACGAAACGGAAAAATATTTATGGTATAATTTCGTCATGAGGATAGTTTTGAATATATTAGGATAGTTATAACAAAAAGTGAAAAAGCAAAGTCATAAAATCTTTTGAAAAAAAAAAAAAAAAAAAACGTGTGCAATTCACACGTGGTAGAAGTGAAACCTTCAAAAATGTTGGCCTCAAGATAATGAGACGAATGTAGTATTTTTGTAAGAGGATAATTGTAGGTTTTAGTAATGATCATAGTGATACAAAGATTGATAATTATTTTATAAAATTTCCACGACATAAGAAACACTGTATAATGCTTCCTATCTCATTTTCTCCCACGTTAAATCTTATGAATTTATGTGTCTGTCTCTTTTTACTGTCGCTTTTCGTTTCATAAACTTTCAAATCACAACGATGCTAAAGAAGTTTTCACTTCAATAGTATGTATATTTCTGTCTCATTCTTTGCCGGCTTCATCCTACACATTATTGTATTTGTGTCTCTTACCTGTCGTTTTTTCCGCTGCATCCGGTTTGAAATCACAACTATTCTAAAGAAGTTTCACTTCAAAAATGCATTCCTACAGTTTTTGTTAAGAAATCATCGTTACAGCCGGGATCAACATCAATGTTTTGAAGTACTTAGAAGTTAAGATTCTTATTTTTCTGATAATAATATGCATTTATTTCTTAAACAACGACACAACTATTAATACATAAACAAACAAAATAAAATAAATAATCACAGGGCATCGATAAATTCATCCGCATCACTGTCGTATTTAATATATGCTGATTTACTATTGCAAAACTATCTTATAGTACTTATGTAAACAGCCGCGCTTTGACAACTTTTCCCTTATATTATTATTAAATTTGGTTATGTAATAAACTCAGTAAGGGAAGAAATACACAACAAACGCCTTGATGGCGTTTGTTGTGTATTTCTTCCCTTACTTTTCCCTTACATAGGGATTTATGTTAGCTTTTCCAGATAGAAAACACCAAATTGTTTTCATGTGGTCAGTGCCCAATTTAAAGTACTATTTCTCAGAATATCTATGTAATAATTGCTGTAAAACTGAAAGCTGTGATTGTTCTAAAGTGGCTGTATCAGCCGCTTTTAATGATCGTAGCGTGATGTTAAATCGCCTATTACCTTTCTTAAGAATTAGGCTATCAGATCCGACGGAAAGTTTCAGAGTTTAGTGCGTTGAAACAAAGAAACTCCTCAGATTTATTATCTTCTTCTTTCTAATATATAAAATTCTCGTGTCAC